>OX122892.1:24265832-25635832 GCA_944738655.2 Andrena hattorfiana
TTGAAACGACGCGATGGGTCAATATTGAAAAATCATTTCAATTTTTGCATCCCACTCAAATATTTGCTGGGATTTTGTGAGAACTACAAACGCATTATTATTAATGTGTGTCACGAATTGATTTTAATACGATCGCGCAACGACAATAATGCTCTAATAGGATCGCCGATGCTGGAACCAGAAATTGAATTACTTAAAGTGCAGTGGCGGATGCCTCATGTGACGCTGAGGGACGTTAATAAGCTATCCTTGCTACGTGCTTTGGAACGTGGGCAAAACCTGAGCATTTGTTTTCAATCGTGGGATCTGTACGAGTATCCTCTCTTACAGAGTACAACCAAGCATTCGTGGGCCGTGAAGGCATCTGCACAGTTGGAGAAGCCGCGAGTTATTATCCTTGCTCTACAGACTGGTCGAAGGAATGTGATGAGCGAAGATGTTACTAGGTTCAACAACTGCAAATTGACCAATGTAAAACTTTTTCTCAACTCGGAATTTTACCCATACGATGACATGAACTTGGACTTTGACAAGAATAAGCATGCCATCTTGTATCATATGTATACGCAATTCCATAAATCGTATTATGGACATAGTTGCAACGAGGCATTATTCACCGTGGCCGAATTTTTACAATTTGGTCCCCTCGTGGTGATTGATTGCTCGCGACAAAATGAGTCGATCAAGAATGGCACAGTGGACGTGCGCATAGAATTCGAGTGTAAAGGGAATGTGCCGATAAATACTACGGCCTACTGTCTGATTCTACACGATCGGGTGGTTGAATACAATCCGCTGACAAACGTGGTGCGCAAAATCAATTAAATTGCCACGCCCTCTCCTGTGTCAAATTCCTACCAAAAGAAAATTTCATCGTGAAAATCGAGATGCTTTACGAGAAAAAGTGCATTCTCCCATCTGTCTTGGAAGCGAGCGGACCTCTAAATCGTATCGATAATGACCGTGCCAACATTTGTTGACCTGCAAGGGTTCATCGTCGATGGAAGATTTGTTGTCAAGGAAGTGTCTGTCCTACGAATGGGAACGATTCTCTCGCACTATATTTTTGGGAGTTCGATGCCGCAATATCTTCTTACGAAATCCGACAAATCGAGCATTCGGTGGTTGGTGGTAAAACATCATGGACTACGGTGGGACAATGGAGACGTTCCATACTGTATGGCCAAACGGCTAATTACGAAAGCTGTAGCTGATGCGATCGATGAAGAAGATGGCGCATCCCATATCGTATACGTAAAAGGGTTGCAGAAACGCGACTGGCTTGTGGATTTCCTCGATGAAGATACGAGAATGGACGTGGTCATCGAGACGCTGGACATTGACTACGAGGATAGCAATTCTCTAAATAAGCTAAATGTAATTAATACTCTGCGATGTGGCAGACACGCAAAGCACTGTGCCATGCAAAATGTATTTAAAATATTCAACTGGTGGTCTAAACGCCAGAGAGAGATGCTTAAATAAAGTATAATCAATTTTAATGTATAAAATGTTTTTCTTAACCCTCTCCAACCTAATCTCCTGCACATGATGTATGCTAGATTAAGACGGTAGTTATAATTACGTAGAAGTGGTTTGATACACGTTCAGAGTGGTATGATAGACGTTGAAAGTTACCATACACGTACAATACATGATCAAAGTGGTACCATACACGATCAAAGTGGTTCGATTCATGTTGAAAGTGGTTCGATTCATGTTCGATTCATGTTGAAAGTGGTTCGATTCATGTTGAAAGTGGTTCGATTCATGTTCGATACACATTCAAAGTGGTTCGATCTAGTCGAATAATGTGTCCAAAGAAAAAGGAAAGAAGATGCGCGGGAATAAGGAGAGGATGGTCAGCGAAAATGCAGGTGGCCTGTGATGAAGATGGCGAAGAACAACAGCATCTTACTTTTGCAAAGCTACGCACTTCTCGATTTCAAGATATGAGTTTATACGCGAGAGCTTGGAGATGCAGCGAGACCAGTTGTCTTCAAACCTTCGAAGACAGAAGACAAGTTTGTGCAAGTTTGTGCAAGTTTTCTTTTTTCCAAAAATGGGATTATCACGCATCGGCCCTGAGTGTGACCCCGAGGTATGTACTTTTAAATATTTTAACATTTATCGCGTTTAACCGTTGAAATCGAGCGAGATCAAATCAGACGTTCATATCAATATTGAATCGTGGGGCTTCTATGTTCTAGCGTTCGCCACCACCATCTCCTGTGTGGTCGAGCGACTGGGGGTCGCCGCAGCCGTCGCCGCAACCGTCGCCGCCGCCACCGTCACCGCAGCCGTCGCCGCAGCCGTCGGCGCCACCGTCGCCTTCGTCGTCGTCGTCGTCGTCGTCGTTGTCGTCGTCGCCACCGCCGCCGCCGCAGTCGCCGCCTCGTCCTCCACATGTATGTAATAATACTTTGCATTGTTATGTGTGTTTGATATTTATTATGTTTGATGTGTCAAAATTATATCGACGTTTGTGTCTATGTTCTAGGATATTCCACTACATGATTTAAGGGTCTGGCTGGCGGGCCTGGAGGCCCGTGCGCTCCAGGTTGCACCCCGAGGGGTGCAGATGCGGCGGTCGGGGCCGGCATATGGGGCCGCGCGGCTGCGGCCATATGCAGTGCCGCGGCGGCCAATGGTACAGCTGCCGGCTGCGTTTAGATGGGCCCCGTATTGGGTGCCGCGCCCCCCAACGCCACCATCACCCCCATCACCCCCCCCCCCCACGCCACCATCACCCCCCTCGCCACCTTCCCCCCTTCTTAGAATAGTTTATTTTATATTTTTACTATTTCTTTTATTTTTTATATATTATTTTTTATTATATTCTTTTATTATTATATTCTTTATATTTTTATTTTCTATTTATATTGTATTTTTATATTCTTTTTCTATTTTTTATATTTTATATTTCATATTTTATTATCTATTTTTATTTTCTATTTTTATATTCTATTTATATTCTATTTATATTCTATTTTTATATTTTTCTTTTTTACATTACATTCTTTTTTATTATATTCTTTTTTATATATTTTTTTTATTATATTCTTTTATTTTCTTTTCTTTTATTATTATATTCTTTTATATTTTAAATAAAATTTCTTAAACGCATATTATTTATCAATTTTATTCACCCATCATCCTCCTCGCCACATAATTTTAAGATTTGCTGACGTCGCATAATTATATTACATTCTTCGCGTCGCCAAAATGATGTCATCGCACACGGCTGCTCCAGAGGAGTTAAGTTACACACGATCGCGCGATACGCTGCGACGCTAAGATTTAAAATCATTTTGAAAATTTTTAGAACGAAAGCGATTGTACCGCTATGTAGTGCCCTCTCTCTCGAATTTAGCTTTAAAAGTGATGTTCTCTCTTTCCCACCCTCCGAATTTAGATTTATAACGAAGTATTGCTCTCTCTCTCTTTCCGTCCCGAAGACGTGGTTCGTAAAAGAAAAGAACATCGATCTTTCCCGACATCGTCCGAAACAATTTCGGATAAAAAATAAATTATTAAACAATTTCCGACGCATGTTGGTTTGGAAAAAAAATTTCGGGGGCCGTCCCCTCCCTGGGTTAGGTCTGAAAAATTTTCGGGGTGGGTCAAGGTCTGAAAAAAGATTTTTCGGGGGTGGGCCTCTCCCTTTGAAAAATTTCGAGGACGGTGGGCCAGGTCTCCGCGGCTGCTCGGCCCGGACTGATCGCCTCCGCGGTTGCGGCTTCCCCCACTCCGCGGCTCGTGCGCGCGCAACCGCTCTTCCACTCCCCGCAGGCCCCGCGCCCATGTTTCTCTCCGCCGCGCTCCCCCGCGCGCCCTCACTTCCCCCCGCCCCCGCGCTCCCCTCAGAGGACCTGCGTTGGAATCCCCATAGCCTTACTGCTCTAAATCAATAGTCCTAAAAGGAATCAGAGGCAACTTCGACGAAGACTATATCAAGAAGGAAGTTTTGGAACTGAAGCTCCCAGAGATTGAGATCATTAATGTAACAAAATTTATATTTAACAAGGCGGAACCCGAGAAGTTTCACCATCTTCTTCAGCTGACGCAAAACAGCAGGACAGCGGACCTCTTTAAGGTGAAAGCACTGGCATACCAGAAGGTTAGCTGGGAACACCTCAGGAAGCCTAAGATCTTCCAGTGCAAAAAGTGCCAAAGATTAGGCCACGCGAGCAAGAACTGTCACCTGCAATTCAGGTGTGTGAAGTGCGCGAAGACACATGAACCTGGGAACTGTCAGATTAGGAAGGAAGATGATAGGTCACAGCTAAAGTGTGCCAATTGTGGACAGGATGGCCATCCAGCCTCATACAAAGGGTGCGAGTACATTAAGTTCGCACTAGAACAAAGAAGAAGTACCTCATCAGTGAAGAAACAAACAACGCTACGCAGTATTAATAACATCTCGGCCTCAATTAGGGAGGACACCTCTTACGCACAAGCGGTGACCAGACCGAAAATGACTGGGAACTTCCCAGCAAGAAAAGAATCTAGGCCTGATCCTGCAGGACAGAATATTGCAGAGTCAATGACATCTCAGGACCGACCACAACACTGGGACAAGCACTAGGCGACTGACCCCCCGGCCTGGGTAGCAGATCTGAAGAGCGAAATAGCTGCACTGGTAACAGCACAATTTAAAACATTAGCTGCGCAAGTGGCTGAGAACACACAGAAAATTGATTATATTCTAAGCGTCATGCACAAGTAAAAAAAAAAGTGTGAGTACAAGTAAACATAAAGGATCAGTTAAATATCACAGCTATCAATGTCAATTCATTGATTGCGAATTACCGTAGAGCAGAATTATTGCAGTTCCTAGAATTGCATAATCATGACGTAGTTTTCCTATCTGAAACTAAGCTAAATAGTACGCACACAATATTCTTTAAAGATTATGAGCTCATCAGGAGGGATAGGCATAATTCAATTCAGGGGGGCGGTACAGCAATCCTAATTAGAAAGGGTCTGGCATTCGAGGAGGTGGATCACCCATCTTTAACCCCGAATGAGATTTTAGAATATGCTATCGCCAAAGTAAACTTGAGTGGCAATAAGAAATTGTACCTGTTTAGTGTATACGCGCGTAACGATAATAGGAGATTATTTGTAGACGAAATCAACGATCTATTTCATAGGTGTTAAGACTGTTTGGAAGGGTGCAAGGGATTGGCAGTCGCGAGGGTTTTAGCACAGTTTCAGGATGATTTAGAGTTGATTGTTTAGCGAATGCTTTAATTGTTCTTAACGATAACTTCTAGGACTCAATACAACGATTTAATGGTTTAAAATACGGCACATCGTTTATTAAAGTATTTAGGAAGGTACGATTACTATTATAATTACTGTAGAAACGAGAACAATATATTTTAGACGAAACGAGTCAGTCAAAAGTCGTTAAAGGTTTGAATATTTGTACAAGGTCGAACGAATAAAGGTACATAAAACTCCACGCACTTAATTACTAAATATCTATTTCCTATTCCTTAACTAATTCCTTTTAAGCAAGCCAGCGAGAATATTAATAAAGGATTAAGTAAGCCGAGCAAGCGATTTTAGCGTTAAGCGTTAACAAGCGTTTAGTATTAAGCGTTTAGTAGCAAGTTGTTACCGTGAAAACCTTTTCGAGAGTGATCCTTCCCAGCAATCGCGATCGATTTCTAGGAAGGAAGACTCTCCCCCTTCCATCGATCGCAGTTCGATGAGAGGTGACGTGTTCAGCTCTCCACATGAGTGAGTAGGCTGTTGCCACCTGCCTAATTAGCCCGGCCGAAAGTTAGATGGCGGGGCTATGCTGATTTTCGTGTACATTTCCTCCCCGGCATTCATCACTCGATGAATAATTGAAGCTAGCGTTGGATCAATCGGTTAATCGATAGGAGAGGTCGATAGTTAAGGCAGTGGCGCCACTCAACTCATGTGGAGGCGTCAGTTAACTTAATATAGGCTAGTGGAAGTGATTTAGTGGTCAGTGTCTATTGCGAGAAAAACTAATTTGGTGATGGGTCTCACGAATGTGGAACAAGCAGTGCGGACCGAAACTACGCGAGTGAACCCATCCGATCCGGGGTGTAGTTTGGTGATCCTAGCGAGTGGCCAGCGGGCTGGTGAAGTCAGCTCAGATTTGACGAGACAGAGGTCGCCGACCTTGGGTGATCGTCGTGGGTACAGCCATTTATTCCGGGCCTGAAGCGACTGTAAGTATTCGCTGGACCATCTTCTCCAGAACTGCAACCGCATGTGTTGCAGCAGGTGCCATCGTGAGAGACGAGATGAAGGGAGGTCCTTGATGGTGGGATCGGGCAAGCTTAGCAGCGCTTCCCCGATCAGAAAATGGCCAGGCGTCAGCGTAGTGAGGTCCCCAGGGTCATCAGTCAGCGCCTGGAGTGGCCGAGAGTTTAGGCAGGCCTCGATCTGGTGCAGCAGAGTCGTCATTTCCTCGAAGGTAAGATGTTGTTCGCCTATCACCCTCCGGAGGTGATACTTTGTCGATTTGACGGCGGCCTCCCATAGTCCGCCGAAGTGTGGGGCAGCAGGGGGGTTGAAACGCCACTCAATTCCCTGCTTCAACAGTGTGGAGTGGACGACGTCTTGCCCGGAGCTAAGATGCTCCAGCATCCCCTTCAGCTCCCTGGCGGCTCCGACGAAGTTCGTCCCCTGGTCGCTCTGGATCACCGTGCAGAGACCTCGACGTGAAGTGAATCGCCGAAGAGCG
This sequence comes from Andrena hattorfiana, assembly GCA_944738655.2. Classification (NCBI taxonomy): domain Eukaryota; kingdom Metazoa; phylum Arthropoda; class Insecta; order Hymenoptera; family Andrenidae; genus Andrena; species Andrena hattorfiana. The sequence goes on from OX122892.1 coordinate 24,272,566, forward strand.
GCGAGGAAGGCTTCTGTACTACAATCGGAGACAAGTTCTAAGTGGACAGCGCGAGTACTGAGGCAGACAAATAAAGCAATGTAGCCCTTATGCGTGCGTTGTCCTCTGCCTCGGGCCATTAGCAGTGATAAAGGGCCAGCGTAGTCAACTCCGACGTGTAGGAATGGGCGGGTCGGCGTGACTCTTGTAGCAGGTAAGTCACCCATCAGTTGTTGTCCGGTCGAGGATCGCCAGCGAATGCATGTGACGCAGCGATGCAAAATAGCTTTGACCCTTTGGCGCCCTTGTGGAATCCAATAATTTTTTCGTAAAGTAGCTAAAGTAAGTTGAGTACCTCCATGTAGTGTGCGTTCGTGAGCTTCGTTAACTAACAGCTCGGTTAACCGGCTGTTCCTTGGTACCAGGACTTGGTGTTTGGCATCCAAGGGAAGAGCGGCATGTCGGAGGCGGCCTCCGACTCGTAGTAGGCCCTGGTCATCAAGATATGGGTTGAGTCGCAGCAGAGCGCTGCGGTTGGATAGCGGTCGCCCTCTGGTCAGCTGCTGAATCTCGAGGGCGAATTCCTTACGCTGCTCGAGTCGGAGCCAATGCGTTAGGGCTGCGTTGACTTCAGCAGGTAGCAGGTGTGTCCTTTGTGTGGCCGTTGGCCTTTTATTTAGCCACCGCAGACACCAAGCGGTGATTCTAAGGAGGAAATTAAGAGATGAGTAACGCATTAATAGACTTTCTTCCGTCGCAGGATCACCCAATGACTGGTGGCATGTCGTCCGAGCTTCCAATTCAGTGTTGGCTAGAGGCAGTCGTTCCTGGGAGAGCCAGTCAGTGGGGGTGGTCAACCAGGCAGGTCCCTGCCACCACAAGGCGAATTCAGGTAGTTGACTAGGCGGGAGTCCTCGGGAAGCACAGTCAGCTGGGTTGTCTCTGCTGGAGACGTGGTGCCATTGAGCTTCCGGTAGCGTCCTTTGAATTTCGGAAACTCGGTTGGCTACGTAAGTCTTCCATCTAGTGGGATGTCCTTGGATCCAGGCAAGAGTGATGGTGGAGTCGCTCCACAAGTGAATAGTGGTGTCAGTCAGTCCCAGACTCTCGCAGGTGAGGGCCATTAATTTCGTAAGCAAGGCCGCGGCACACAGCTCAAGGCGAGGTAGCGATACACGTTTCAAGGGTGCCACCTTAGTTTTAGCGGTAAGCAGCTGTGTCCTAACGCCGCCATCATTGTCCTCTACTCGGAGGTAAATTACTGCAGCATATGCTCGTTCCGATGCGTCTGCGAAGCCATGGAGTTCTCGGTTTTGTGAAGCAGGTTGAACTCCGAGCCAGCGAGGGACAGCGATGCGGTTGAGATCCGGTAGCTCTTTTAGAAATAGTCTCCAGTATCCAGCTTCAGCCGGTGGCAGTGGTGAGTCCCAATCTAAGTGTTTTAACCAGAGAGATTGCATGAATATTTTTGCGTTTACTGTGACTGGGGAAACCAATCCCAGTGGGTCGAAAATTTTTGCAATGGTCGATAAAACCAAACGTCTTGTCAGAGAGCTGTCCGTGGAAGGAGGTTGGACTCGAACTCGGAAGCAGTCATCCGCCAGGCTCCAATGGACCCCTGAAGCAGTATGGGTCTCCCCGGCCTGCCACTTGCACTCCGGAATTGCCTCACCGGTAGGCAGTTGTTCCATCAGCGCAGCTTCGTTGGAGGCCCATTTACGGAGGTTGAATCCTCCAGCTTGGCAGAGTTGTCGCAGCTCAGCTTGTAATTCCGTTGCTTCTTGTAGCGTGTCAGCTCCCGTTAAGACGTCATCCATATAAACGTCGCGATGCAGTATGGCAGCCGCTCGTGGAAACCGAGCTTCTTCGTCAGAAGCGAGTTGTCGCAAGGTCCGAATAGCGAGGTAAGGAGCACAGGCAAGTCCGTAGGTGACTGTATTCAGCTCGAAGTCTTGAATGTCACTATCTGCATTTTCCCTCCATAGGACTCGTTGATAGCGGCGGTCGTCAGGGTGTAGTAGAATCTGGCGGTACATCTTCTCGATGTCTGCAGTGAGACAGACTCGGTGGACGCGCCAGCGGAGAAGTAAGTGAGTTAAGCTCGGCAGCAGGTTCGGTCCGATCATTACTCCATTGTTTAGTGACTGGCCTGAGGAGCTTGGAGACGACCCGTTGAAGACCACTCGCAGTCGGGTGGTCGCGCTGCTTTCCCTCAGAACCCCATGATGTGGTAAGTAATAAGAAGGGCCTCGAAGATCACCCTGAACTTTAGTCATATGAGTGAGTTGACTGTACTCACGCATGAATTTTTGGTAGGCTTCAGCAAAAGCAGGCTCCCTTTTGAATTTGGCTTCCATCCTGATTAACATTCGCCTTGCGCCTTGACGAGAGTCGCCGAGTTCCGGTGTCCCACGAAGCGGTAGGCGAACCATATAACGCCCGGTAGGTAGACGTTGGTGAGTTTTCTTGAAGTGTTCCTCGCAGTTCAGTTCCTCGATGGTGTAAGCAGGTGACACCACCACTTCTTCCTGTTCCCAGAAACGACGGATCAAGGGAAGTAGCTCCTCCTCGGGGGAACTTTGCACTGTTGCGACTCTTTGGCTGGTGACAGTATCGTTAGCGATGTCCGGTGTAGCTGGTCCTGACACTATCCAGCCGAGAGTGGTCCTTTGAGCAACGGGCTCTCCTGTATGACCCTTTACCATGCCTTCCTGTAGCACGAGAGCAAAAGCATCGGCACCTAACAGCAGTTCTATAGGTCCCTCAGCATCGAAGTTCGGATCAGCGAGGTCAAGGTTTGTCAAGTGCGCCCAAGTGGTGGTTCGACGATCAATCCGTGGCTGGTACGAGGTGATGCGTGGCAACACGAGAGCGGTTATGACGTGTGGTGCCGTGGTTCCGAAGCGGGCGGTAAATGCCAACTGGACTTGACCACGGACTCTTTCTGTTCGCTGATTCCCGACTCCGATGATTCTAATATTGGCAGGTTTCCTTGGAAGGCATAATTGTTGAGCTAGCTGCTCGGTGAGAATCGAAACCTCACTACCTTGATCTACGAGTGCACGCACCACCTTGGATCCACCGTCACGGCACTGCACTTTCACTCTGGCAGTAGCGAGTAGAACGGCCGGCAACGATTTGGACGAGCAATTGGAAGTGTTGGCCGAAACTCGGTTGTCGACGTTGGAGTCAGAACGGTTCTCATGTATTGAGGTATGGTGCTTTCCATTGCATTTCTGACACCGTTTGTCTGAACCACACGCACTAACTTGATGTCTGCCCAGACAGTTGTAGCACAGATTGGAAGATTGCAGCACGGTTTTTCGCTCGGCAGGTGACTTCGACTTGTAGAGGCTGCAGTAGAGGATAAAGTGCGAGTCCTTGCATAGACTGCACGGATCTGAAGACCGCTTCGCTTGAGTGATTTGGTGTACCTTCGTTGACTTTTGAGAAGTTGTTGGTTTCGGAGTTTTGCTATCCGATCCTTTTCGTTGTTCTTCTAATGCTTCAAGAGTATTGACTCTTCCTTCTAGGAATTTCTGCAACTCTGGGAAGGTAGGAGGCGTTTTAGTTTGTCCTATTTGAGTTTCCCATTCGCGTCTTGATTGAGGATCTATCCTTTCCACGATTAGATGGATGAGCCAATCGCCGCTGGCATCGAACGGCCTTTTCATGGCAGCAAGGGCCTTTACAGAGTCGCAGATGGTGTAGAAGAACCGCTTCAGCTCTGATCCCGACTCCCGATGTATGTGCGGTAGGTTAAAAATAGTATTTAGTTGTGCTTTAACCATCAGTCGCGGGTTGTCGTACCGTTCCTGTAATAATTCCCACGCCGCTTCAAAGTTCTCTTCCCTTTCAGGCATGTTGCGAAGTAGAAGCTCGGCATCGCCTGTGAGAGCGCCACGCAGATAGTGAAGCCGTTCTGCATCGGTCAGGGTTGTGTCGCGTACGACTAACGAACGGAAGAGGCCTTGAAATGAGGGCCAGTCCTTATGCTTGCCATCGAAGGTAGGTAGAGGAATTCGTGGAAGAGACGCCTTCGAACGGACGGTCGCAGCAGGAGAGTCGGTCGAACGTTCGTCGGTCGCCAGGCGTTCCAAGGTGCGTGCAGCAATACGCTCCAATTTTGTGATCTCCTCTAGTTTATCCATGAGCAAGGCTTCCTGGGTGCTGAATACCTCTTCCATAGCGGCTGGTGTTAAGTGCCTATCCTTGAAGTAATCGTTGGTTGTAAAGGCTAAGTCTGATGCAGCTAAAGCTAACAGCTGCTCATGCTGTAGCTCGTATTTTGCCCAATTCTTTCGCAAAGCCTCTAATCTAGAAGTTACGTTGCCTTTGGACATATTATTCGCTCCTAGTTTCTTCAAATTCTCGAAGCATCGAGAAATTCGGCCGTGAAGGTCGCGTTGAATTGTAATGATGTGACTCATTGTTTTCAGGTGGAGGTCACGCGCGACGGTTGGACGACACTACCGAAGTTCGAACACTAACGTACTTTCGCGAACTGTTTCACAGGCACCGATCCGGCTCGAAGGACCAAAAATGTTAAGACTGTTTGGAAGGGTGCAAGGGATTGGCAGTCGCGAGGGTTTTAGCACAGTTTCAGGATGATTTAGAGTTGATTGTTTAGCGAATGCTTTAATTGTTCTTAACGATAACTTCTAGGACTCAATACAACGATTTAATGGTTTAAAATACGGCACATCGTTTATTAAAGTATTTAGGAAGGTACGATTACTATTATAATTACTGTAGAAACGAGAACAATATATTTTAGACGAAACGAGTCAGTCAAAAGTCGTTAAAGGTTTGAATATTTGTACAAGGTCGAACGAATAAAGGTACATAAAACTCCACGCACTTAATTACTAAATATCTATTTCCTATTCCTTAACTAATTCCTTTTAAGCAAGCCAGCGAGAATATTAATAAAGGATTAAGTAAGCCGAGCAAGCGATTTTAGCGTTAAGCGTTAACAAGCGTTTAGTATTAAGCGTTTAGTAGCAAGTTGTTACCGTGAAAACCTTTTCGAGAGTGATCCTTCCCAGCAATCGCGATCGATTTCTAGGAAGGAAGACTCTCCCCCTTCCATCGATCGCAGTTCGATGAGAGGTGACGTGTTCAGCTCTCCACATGAGTGAGTAGGCTGTTGCCACCTGCCTAATTAGCCCGGCCGAAAGTTAGATGGCGGGGCTATGCTGATTTTCGTGTACAATAGGCTTAGATTAGATGATAACGCTAATTATTATATAGTAGCCGGGGACCTCAATGCCAGGCGCAAGGCATGGGGTGATCGAGCAGATAACCAAAGGGGGAAATATATGGGCCAGTGGGAGGGCGATCGTGATGCTAATTATAAGTTACGAATAATCATCCCGGCCTTTCCCACTTTCAAGCCGGCACAGACGTTTCTTGATATCTGCCTAGCTGACTCCAGACTGATTTGGTTCAATGATCTGAATGGCAGGGCAAGGACACTCCCATACGACAGCGACCACACGGCACTATCCCTTGTTTTTGGGGTACAGGAAAACTCCTTTCCCTTGAATAACATGGCGTCACTTAAATATAAATATAATTACAAGGCCACGAAATGGTACAAGTTCACGAGAAGGTTGTCAGAATCATACAATAATCAGATCCCATTTGACATTAACTTGACTATTGCAGAAATTGATGCCCATTTACAAAAGATAAATGATGCAATTCTCGGTTGTATCTCTAATACTATCCCCACATATAAGAGGGACAACAGTGTAAATAAATACTTAAACCATAGGATTAAAAAATTACAAAGAGGTAAGAGATATATAGTTTCACTCCTATACAAACTACATATAGTAGACCCATCCTCGCGTCTTATAGTAACAAAAAAGGCCAAAGTCACCCTAAAAAATTAAATAAAGCCCTTCAGCGCGAATTTAAATCCGTGATAGAAAAGTATTGGACCAATATTATAAAAAATATCGATTACAGAAAATCTGACAGTTTCTTTCCAAAAGTTAACGCAATATTTAGGCCTAGAAAATTTGAGAGCATTAAAGACATACACGTTGATTCTGACAACATCGCTGTACTCGCTAGAAGTGGATGCAATCTACAAAATGCACCGAGGGTTGAAGATAATTACGTTTTTACAGAATTCGCGGAAAAGCTCAATGTTATTGGAGCCCATTACGAATACATAAACTCGCCGTGTTATCTTAACAATAACACCTGGTTGAAGGAATTAGTTGACGCCTCGGTGGATGTGCTAAAAAGGGAATTTAATACCAATAGAGAGCAAAATGAAACGCTGGTACAGGTTAGCGAACTGAATACGGCTGTCTGTCCAACTTTGGTCGATGGCGTGCACCCTTTTTGTGATCCCGAATCAGTAAACTTCGTGCTGAAACATCTCCCCAATAAAACTTCGAGCGGGATTGATGGAATCCCCACGATTGTACTTAAACACCTACCGGTTGAAATAATAGTTGACCTGACAATTTTATTCAACAATGCGCTTAATAGGTGCTATTTCCCCAAGGCATGGAAATGTGCCAGAGTCCTGCCTATCTTAAAAAAGGGTAAAAACCCTAACGATCCTGCTAGTTACCGCCCAATCAGTTTAACACCGTGCCTGAGCAAAGTGTATGAGGCAATCATAAACGATAAAATATTGGAGCACTGCACCCCAAACGATGTGATCCCGGATAGTCAGTTCGGTTTTAAACACCGACACTCCACCACCCATGCCATTCACAAGATGTTAGCTGACGTAAGTGCGTTGGAACGGCCTATTGTATAAACTCAAAAAAAAAAATGTTTCCGCGTTGGATGATATTCCTTGTATGTGACATGATACATGATAAATCATTTATTACTTGGGACGGAAAAACCCCATCTTCACAGATTTTCAAAATAGAGGAGGGTCTACAGCAGGGTACAGTTAACTCTCCAATTCTTTTTAGCATTTTCATAAGTGACTTACCTAAGTTGTTTGGGTTTAACGAGCCGGGAAGACCCGCCCTGCTCATGTTTGCGGACGATATAGTGGTTTATCTAGCAAGCAGCAGATCAAGCATCGCTAGAAATGGTTTGGAGGAAGCGGTAGAAAAAATAACCCGGTACTTCATGATGTGGAACCTTCGAGTCAACCCGAATAAATGTGAAACCATTTTATTTCGCAAACCCTTGGCTAATCTGTCCTCTAAAGCTACATCAGGTGGTAAGGACTTCAGTATCACAGCACTGGTCCTAGGCACTGACGATAGAATTGCTATCCCCCATAAGAAGGTTGTTAAGTACCTGGGAGTGCATATAGACTATTTGCTGAGGGGTAACAAGCATACAGACATACAGCTTGGAAAGGCGAATAGAGCATTCCTAGCTAATAGCAGAGCCTTTCATAACAAATATCTGTCATCAAAAGCAAAAACCATTCTTTACATGCTATTAGTCAGACCGATCATAACATATGCAGCACCCATCTGGTGGAACTTTAATCATACCACTGGCGAAAAAATGCGATGCTTAGAACGCGAATGCTTAAGAACTTGTTTGGGGTTGTACAGATCACAATCTTCGGACTGGCAACATTTCGTGAAAAATAAGACGCTCTATGAAAAAGCTGAAATACCGCGCATTGACTTGTTTACCCTCAGACTCACTAGAGACTACTTTAGCAAACTTCCGTCAATTGACAACGAGTATTTAAAAACCATCTCTGGGCAGGACGATGTTGCTGCTTCTAGACAGTTGGTGACTGGGTATGTGGCCCCACAGTCGTTTATGTACTGTGATAAGATGGGTCTGATCCAGGATAGCAATAATGTCCCAATCATATATCACTGGCGCCGCAATAAAGCCAACAAGCGTATTGCGGTTGACCAAAATAGAAATATATTTTATAGAGATAAGTACAGATCCTCTACTGTAATACCGAACAGGGACTATATACATATACTATGACTTTAGTAGATTAAATTTTAAAAAATACTGGTGGTTGAGCGATACCAGTACCGACATGGCCGAGCTTCTTGCCCGCCGGCAAAACCAGGTGCGGACGGTTTAGATACTTACTATTACTGGATTTATCCAGCATATGTGTTGAACACCCCCCCTCGTTGGGGGCAACCTTTGTACATAGTTATTAGTATTTAATTAGTTGTAAGCTTTAGCCGATAAGTCATTGTTTGTTTCTTCAGAGCGATATAGGGGTTTTTTGGACATTTTTCTCCCCATGTTCCTATTAGTGCTTTGGCACATAAGATGTTACCGATATATCGGTTGTATCTGAGAGTTTTATTTTTATTAATGGAGCAGCTACGCACCAAAGATCTTTTTGACTGTAAGTTTCAGAAGCGCTGAACAACCAGTCAGTATTGTGATATTATGGTGGTATTTGTATGTTTTTGACGCCAAAGTTTGTATGATAGAACTGTATGTCTTCTCAATAAACACTTTTTGAAAAAAAAACACAACGGTAGTGCGTCAAATTGTCAGGAAGGCGGCCAGGGTTCAAGTCCCCACAACTCAACATCATAAATACTCATTTTTTTTTTAACAATTTTTCCCGTGGAAATATATTTTGTGGATATTACGTATCATATACGTTACATATTTATTACTCTACGCAAACTTTATGGTTACTAAGGTTAAAAATGCATTTATAACATAACAATATTCTAATCATCTCTTTCACCGGTGTTTCAATATTCTTGTACTGCGAAAATATTTCATTCCGAAACTTTCGACGCCTGCAATTGTCGAGCAGGTAAAGTGGAACATTAAAATTTGCGTAGAATAATAAATAAATAATATATGTAACGTACTATATAATACGTAAAAAACCGAAATGGTATTTTCATACTACATGAATATTACGACCCCCATATATACTGTTGTTCCGAAAGCGATTTTCACATCCGTGGCGTCCCCTTGTTAGCTTCCCGGCTTAAAAATCAACAATTCAAAAAGCCCGCGGCAGAATGTGTCTGTATCTATGCCAAAAGCGGGCTCCTTAAAAAACAAAAGAGCAGCAGAGCTCGCTCGCCTCATCGTTGCACGTGGCGAGAAAGCCCATTCTCGATCGTGACTACCTACATATCGGAGACATATTTGAAATGGCTGAAAATGTAAGTATAAAAAAAATACTATTCATATAATCATAGGTATCGTTATTCATATGTTCTATCCCGGTTATCTTTATTCGCTAGTTTTATTCGTGAGATATTCGTGAGATTTATTTCTATTCGTTAGTTTTATTCGTGATTCGTGAGATTTTTTCGTCACTTAAATTCTGATAACAAGCGGCGTATGATAGAAGAAAGTCATACATCTAGCGGAAGGATACGTATTGTTCAATAGCAAATTGGAAATTGGAAATTCGAATTAAATAAAAATTGCATCACATTACATTACAAAATATGTTTCTTCTCATTACTTCATGAGCCTTTCAATTATTCAATACAAAAAACTGTAACGTATTAACATTAACATTATTTTGTGAACGATTCGCAGTTGTAACTAGTAAAACAAGAAGATATAGCACACGTTGAAACATATTCTATAACTTATAACGCCAACGTTTAGAAATATATCAAACATATCTGAGTTGAACGTAAACGAACATGTAAAGTACAACATTTTGAGTCATTGGTAGGCAATTTGTCTATGTTAACTACTATCAGTGGAAGTAGACTGTAACTGTATAGCAAGTAATAACAAGATATTAGACATGTTAAAGCATATTCTAACATGTAACGTCAGCGATTAGAAGCATGAAACACATCCCAGTTAAAATATGCTTCTATGTATCCAATATGTTCTTGTTGTTATATACTTGCTATACAGTTACGGTCTACTTCCATTGATAGTTAACATAGGCAAAGTGCCTACCAAAGACTTTCAAAATGTTGTACTTTACATGTTCATTTACGTTCAACTCAGATATGTTTAATATATTTCTAATCGTTGGCGTTATAAGTTATAGAATATGCTTCAACGTGTGCAATACCTTCTTGTTTTGCTACTAGTTACAACTGCGAATCGGTCACAAAATAATGTTATAATACGTTACAGTTTTTTGTATTGAATATTAATAATGGAAAAGCTTGTGAAGTAATGAGAAGAAACATATTTTGTAATGTAATGTAATGTAATTTTTATAATTTCGCATCATACACCGTTTCACTTTTCAAACTTTTATATTTCCTAATTTCCAATTTGCAATGGAACAATAAGTACTCTTGCGCTACATGTATGACTTTCTTCTATCATACACAGCTTTAATGAACTCTTGATCTTATTTGCTAATTAATTGTTTATTAATTTTTGTAGGAAAATGTGCAGAACGCTTTGGATGGTAAATATTAAAAATTTATATACCAACATTTATTTAAATTTATTTATCCAGTCATTTAATGATGAAATTAATTTATTTAGATATTGACGCAGAATTAGCGGAATTAAATATGGCGGAGCCGCCACTGGCCGCGGCTGCGCCACCGCTACCGCCACCACCACCACCACCACCACCACCGCCAGCGAACCCGACCACGGCCGATCGTAAATACATACATAATATTATACATACACATTTTAAGATGTCAGAATCGGTGTAGAAAGTATTCGTACAGCGACCAATTTAAAGTAAAACTTTGAAAATATATAAAATCATAATATAATATTATATCTAATTATATATAAAGAAAGTTTGAAAGCCATTCTTTTATTCTGATGGGTTAATTAAAATTATTCTAATGGGTTAATTAAAATGTCCGCGATATGAGTAATAGAATTTACGAACACAGCCTTTTAGCTGTGTATATGTCATTGTGTCATCTTAAGCGCAGTTGGAAAGCACCTTTGTGTACTTGCAGCTCATTTTGATTTCACATCTTCTTTTTATTTTGAAATTATTATTAACTTCTATTTTTTGTGATTGATTTGATTTCATGTACTTGGCGTGATTTTTTTACTTATTTGAAGTTACTTTCTACACCGACAATATGTTTTTAGAATGCTTGAAAATAAGTCTAAATTTAAATTAAATACTAATAAATTTATTGTTATTCATTACTACTTATTACAGAACCGTACGTGGCTCGCCACCGGAAGGGCGGATGGAGAGTCAGGGCCCGGGAACAAAACTGGGCCGCATTGGAAATGATGCGGGACCAAGCCCGCGCTTTGCGCACAATAATTGTTGAGGAGTATCGCGGCCGTGGTCGGGGCCGTGACCGGGAGCAGCGGGGCCGTGGCCGTGGCGGCGGGCATTAAATAATAATAAAATAAAAAAATAAATTTATTTTTATAGATTAAAATGTGGTTATTTCATTTATTCATATTTAGTTTATATTATACATATACATGAAAATTTACTTATTTCATTTGCTCGTGCAGTAGAGTTACATTCTCTTTCAGCTCTTGAAATAATTCTCTTCGCCTGCATCGTTAACTGAAAAATAGGACACATTTACTAATAATTATTTATAAATTATCACACGTGCTCATATGTCAAGATCATTAAATGAATAATTGCGTATGCAAAACCCTACCTGCAAATTTGTGCATACATAGTCTGACGTAGATTACACTTCATCATCTTCTGCTTCGATTATCTGTAAATATATATAAAAGCCACATTTTAGTTATATACAACTTAAGGGGGTAGACACGGGTAATGCAGCGCTCTGTATACCGACATAATCTGGCCCGAAACATGGGTTTGCGCGCTGACGTTTTTTGTCCTTATATGAGCAAATTTTGGGCTGGGCGAGGTCTCATTCGAAAGATGAAGGTTCAATGCAGCCCGCTCTGGTCATGGTTCAAAGAGATTGTGTTGATATGTAATAATACGAGTGTCCAAAGTAGAGAAAAAATCGACAAAATGCACTCGCAGATTCCATGTATTTGTAGGTCACTAAAAGAGTTTTCTGACTCAACCGATGAGCAGAGCGGGCTGCATCGAACCTTCCTCTTTCGAATGAGACCTCACCCAGTCAAAAATCTGCTCATATAAGGACAAAAAACGTCAGCCCGTGATTGCATTCCCAAATACGAGTTCCGCCATATTGGCGATAATACAGAGCAAGTCACGTGACAAATTTAGTTGAGCTAGTGGATACGAGATGGCGCCTACTCGGGAGGACTGCCAACGTGGAATCATAGCAAAACTGAAGCGTTAGCTGGATATATGTGCCACAGTAAAAGCGTGATGCAGTCAATGTATGCATTTTCGGACGATTGTAGATATGCATTTTAGGCATATATTAACCAGGAACTGCTGGGAATTGTATACATTTACTAAATTAATGCTGTTACCGTGACACATACATCACTTGAAATCGCTGTCGAATTTATGTTATAATTATATGATCACATTATTTAAAATAAGAAAAGAGAAATTGGAACTTTTTTACTAATACTGGAAATATTGATTTACTGATATCATATTTTCAGAATGTGGAAGTTCTGGCAATTATTTGCAATTATTGCTCTTATTATTATTCTCCCGACTATTGTATGTAACATGTAACAAGGAAAAGTCTCCAAATCGGTCAACAGTTGATTCCCTGATTTTTTTTTGTAATTCTTTACGGTCCTATGCAGAGATGGCCATTATTTAAATAAAAGAATATTCTTCCAAATGGCCCCAGTGGCCGATCGACACGAGGTTACGGGGAGGGTGTGTGTACCCTAAATCTAAAATTCTGTTTAGCTTTGGATATTTAGTTTCCTTTGATTATTCGAAGGCCTTTCATCTTGAGCTTCGAATACTATTTCATCTGTCATCGTATTTTTATCCTAAGATCGTATGCAGATATATTGGCCGGTCGATTCGTTTTCGTGAACAGCGATCGAGGAGAAATCAGTCACCACCATCTGACGATCGTGGATTTGTCAGTTGGAGTTCCGTGGGCACCGAAGGGTATATCTGAATACGATCTTAGAAGCTCGAATAACCGACGAGAACCTTTGTGGTCCGAGCCGCGCGAGATCACCGTTGCTTGGTGATGTGTCATCGATTACAGTAAAGTCTCGTTACGGTCTCGGTTTGGTGTATACGATACGGACTTTTCGCTATCCCCACCACTTCTGTTTCAGTCTTGTCCGGCGAAGGCGAAAGAGAGCGAAGGCACTGAAAGCGAGTCAGGACAGTACGAGCAGACGACGCGTTGATATTTTGTCTCGCTCCGTCTTTCGGACACCTGACACTCCGTCAGCACGGGAACCGCTTCGCAAATCTTGAGGCAGGCCCGGCTCAAATCATTTTTGCGCGCTAGGCGAACTTATCAAATTGCGCCCTTTATTATAATACATTTATTTGAGATTATTTATGACTTTACTCTGAAAAAATAGGTAACTGCTAGGGCGTAAGGTTGACAAGAGGTGCAAAATGGTTTTTTCATTGTTGGCATTGTTAAAAATAAATTTGTAAATGAAATACTACAAATTGTACTACAACGGTTTTATACTACAAATAAAAATTAAGACTAAGGACATCAATGTACTCAAATAAATGTATTATAATAAAGGGCGCAATTTGACAAGTTCGTCTAGGGCGTAAAAAAGACTTGAACCGGGCCTGCGTCAAGATTTTGCGAAGCGGTTCCCATGCTCACGGTAACTCGTAACTTAGAGCATATAAACATGAAGGAAGCATGCAATAGGCGAAAATGTAGACAGCGATAGAAAGAGAAAGATATACATGGGGGACACCCCCTCTCTTTCTAGCGCAAGCGTTTTTTTTATGTTAGAAAGAGAGAGGGTGTCCCTCATGTATATTTTTCTCTTTCTACCGCCGTCTACATTCTCGCCCATTGCATGCTTCCTCCATGCTTATATGCTCTAAGCCTCGTAAGCGCTTGCGACCATCGCGCGCGCCCGCCGCGCACGCAAAGCATTCCATCTCGCTCCCCCCTTCGGCCAGAAAGAAGCGAGAAACTCACACTTGAAATTAGTACTCCGTTCACGATACGGGCTCACCGCCGGTCCCGACCAGCGAGCGGCTAACGAGATTTTACTAGAAACAGAATTTGTTTATTTTTCATTGTATCGATATGACAGTGACACAAATGGATTCATGGCATTCTCCCGATTAAATTGACAGAAAATAATTTAAATCGGACTATTTTTAACGAAATGGGCTTTCAATTGTGCAAACAATGTTTCACGTAATTTCCTTCAAAATATGGTCCGAATATTATAATTTTTGGGACCAATTTGATCGAGAAAACATGAGGAATTGATGGACGTCACTTTTGCAAAGATCTGATTAAAAATGCAGAACTGCAGATTTGTCACTGCTTAGTGTGCAACATTGTATGGTCCCGCTAGATTCGAGCGTCGAAACCCACGAAACTCAGCGAGTCGCATGATTGCCAGCGTGAAGGACAAGAGGAGACTTTCCATGGCGAAGGAACGTTAGCCTTCTATAGAACTCAAATCAAGAAAGACTTTGCTGACAAACTTTATATTCACGTCAAATAAATACTTTAATTTTAAAATTTAGACGGCGAACTATTGTTGAATTTCGCCAGTTCTTTCATATGCATTACTTGGTTGGGAATTCCTGATCCCAAAGTTTCATGCATTTCCCTATTAGAAATGTTGCTTCAAGTCTTGATTCAAGTCATCATTGCTTTTTCTCGTACATAGAACATATATATGTTCGCGAGTAGGGGTCACGAATGACGCGACTTTGGTTTCCCAAATAAATTCACATTTATCAGGGCCCCCGCCCGAACCGCTTGACAAGGAGACTGAATGACGTAAACCGAGTGCGAGTGAAATAGCGGCGCACCAGCGAGAGACCCTCGGTCGACGGCGACTTGAGTCATCGAGTACTGAATATGAAAATGTTCATATTTCTCATTACACCTTGATAAGAGTGTTACCACCGATGGATTGGTGAGTTTATGTCCACGAAAGTGAGTCGAGACGCGAAGCAATTCAGTCTATTTTTTCTTATGAATACATGATTAGGACACACACTACGTTCACTAAAAATGGACCGAATTGCTCCATGTTTGGCATCATTTTCATCGAGAAACCCTTAAAACTCCATTGGTAATACTTTCATCAACAGTTATCAAAAACATAAACATTTTATCTGGTCCGTCGGTTTTATTACTCTCGGCTGTCAACGGGTGGTCTACTCGGGCCCGAAGGTCCTCGCTCGCAGCGAGAAAGCAAAACAGTGGGGTGGGTACTGGGTAGGTCTTTCCCGATAATCCGAGCCTAACCATTTGCGTACTTCACACTATCGTTTATTAGCATTTATACGAGGTGATTCGCTAGCTAGAATCGTCAAATGCGATGCTTGCCAACAATCATGTGTCTCGTTGAGTTTTGTGGGCTTCGACGCTCGAAACCAGCGGGGCTATACAATGTTGCACACTAAGCAGTGACGAATCTGAAGTTCTGCAATTTCTAATCAGATCTTTGCGAAAGTGACGTCAACCGATTCCTTATGTTTTCTCGATCAAATTGGCCCCAAAAATGATATAATTCGGACCATAATTAAGGAAATTAATAAACAATCAATGTAGAGCGGCTACTTCATTCTTTTGCTCTACATTTGTGAACTTTTTATCATCCTTCCGAAGCATTATTATTACGCCGTAACAGTATCTTCAGGAAATCGGGTATAGCATATAGGTCATATTTTCTGTCACTTCGAGGAACCGACCACATAATAATCACGCGCATCCAGCCTGCGCATTTTCAGCAGCGGATTTCACGAACGGATTTTCTCTCCTCGAAGTGACAGAAAATATAACCTAATTGCTATACTCGATTTCCTAAAGATGCTGTTGCGGCGTAATAATAATGTTTTAGAAGGATGCTAAAATGTTCACAAATGTTTCGTAAAAGAATGAAATAGCCACTAAACATTTGTTGTCATATAGCATACAGGTTATATTTTCTGTCACTTCGTGGAACCGACCACATAATAATCACGCGCATCCAGCCTGCGCATTTTCAGTAGCGGATTTCACGAACAGATTTTCTGTCCTCGAAGTGACAGAAAATATAACCTAATTGCTATACTCGATTTCCTAAAGATGCTGTTGCGGCGTAATAATAATGTTTTAGAAGGATGCTAAAATGTTCACAAATGTTTTGTAAAAGAATGAAATAGCCACTAAACATTTGTTGTCATATAGCATATAGGTTATATTTTCTGTCACTTCGTGGAACCGACCACATAATAATCACGCGCATCCAGCCTGCGCATTTTCACTAGTCCAATTCAACATTCAACACAATTTTATATATAATGTTTGTTCATAACTGCTTTCTGCATAGGACGTGTAATAAGTGTATTTCATGTTCTGTTTCGTTGCATTGCTAATAAAAAAATGTCTAACCTAACAAACTTCATTTTCTGGGGATATCCCCTCATTTATTTTCCGTTTTCACTCATATTTCCTTACTGCTAACGTAGAATATTGTAGCATAAGCACATTTTAAGTAATTCAAATGTACAATGAATTTTCTACGTTTGCAGTACCAGCCGACTTTCCGTTTAAATTTTTATAAGTACAACGCAACAGCTGAGAATTTCTTTTCACATTCAGAATAGAATATGGAAATAGCAAACAGCTCCCTCTCGCGTCACCAGGCAGCCGCGTATCTATGGGTATTACCATTTCTGTGCAGAAAAAACCTGCTGTAATACCGACCTGCCAAATCGGCCAGGTCACGTGACGTGTCTACCCCCTTAAGACTGAAATGCATCTCATAGTATAGACGACGTTGTATAGATGGCGTTAGTGCAAGTACACGACTGACGACGCTCAAAAGGCGCCTTACAGGCGCCTATAAGGCCGTCGACGGTCCCTCAAAAGGCGCCTTATAGACGCCTGTAAGGCGCCTGTGGAACTTTGTATAGAAGGCGCCAGTATAGTTAGACGGCGTCCCAAAGGCGCCTTGTTTAGGCGCTCAGGCCTAAAACAGGCCGAAAACAGGCGCCTTTAAGCCGCCGTGTGCTGTGTGGGATGTACCACATCTAAGGCATAAGGAATAATTTATTAAATAAAGATTTAATATGGCTGCAAAACCAAACTACAACATTAAGAGCAACGTGGAAAGATATCATTGCGGCGTATAAAATTGACGAGTTTAAAGATGAATTACACAAGATAAAGATGTTGGGAAGGATAAAACCACACCACATATTCCCGAGCCAACAGAATAAAATGAAAGTGGCATATGCCACACAGGTTTTAAGCAATCCAATGGCTGTGGCTATATTTTCGATGGGTAAAAATAGTAAGTATTGGAATTATAATATCTTGTAAATCAAATTATATTGTGTTACATTCATATTTCTAATCAGCTGAGATAATATTTATTGCACAAATTATAAGAAACTCACTCATTTGTTACAGATGAACAACACCCAAATGATATATATATATAAATTAGATGAAAATAGCATTGGGACCGCCAGGGTATGTAAATTCTTTGATACGCTATTTGATAGCTTAAATGGAGATCTAGTACGGAATGATGACACTTCCAAGGGTTTAAAGGGACCCGTTTCAAAGCAGACAAGTCATACTGCGTTTTGGAAACTTCAAATAATAGCGTTACAGAATATGTATTTTGTCAAAGAGGGGTGTCCAAAACACATCGTACCTCCGTCTTTAAAGAATTTTATTCTAACTCTGCGAGGATACATTTTATTCTCAAAAAAAATTTTTAAACATACCGCCCAATATGCCCCGCGTAATTTAAATCAGGACGCACTAGAGAACTTTTTTGGGCAAATAAGACAGCACAGATGCAGGCTAAACTATTTATCGCCGAAACAATTTCAACAAACATATAAAACAGTCATGGTGAAACATATTTCGGGACAACATTCATTACACAGCAATTGTACTAAAACTTTTGAATCATCACTACTGCCACAGACGAGGTATAGAATAGACCTATCAACCAATGTATTTTTCTGTCACCGGTTTGGGGGGTCCTAGGACCCCCTTACCATTTCAGTGTCGCATGCAACGTTACCGGTGAAGTCTCGAAACAGATTATAACGCTACCCGTGGTAGGAATTAGAATTCAGCACGGGTAAAATAAGGTTAGTTTTTGACAGTCGAAGCCCACGATTTACAAATGTTTCTGTTAGAGTAACAATTTAAAAATCGTCTTATGAACATATTCCATTCAACGGAAGAGAAAGGAGGATGAATATAAAACGATATTACATTCGATTTTTAACTTTGCTGTCCTATTCCGGTTTATTTAACGCAAAACAAATTTCATTCGCTTGCAATAACGTAATTTGTAAAAACTGTGCTTTAATGTTTTTTAAGAGCATCTGTTGCTGAACCCCACCCATTCATCATGTGTTTGCGCATACATTAATGATGGTCTATATGATATAATACAGACATATAATAATAACAATAATAATAATAATAATAATAATAATATCTTTCTACTGTACTATATTATTTAAAAGGAACATATCGAACCCGTACACACCGATTTTGGTGGAATTTTGCAAGTGTGCAGAGTAGCCAAAAATATTCGATACATATTTTTTGAAGAAGGAATTCATTCTCCTCCATAACTATTAGAAAATTTCATTTGTTTATACTATATATTAACTGACGTTGACTGACTAATGTTAACTGATGTTCGGATGTTTCAGTAAGTTTATACACTATGTCCGATTTATTTGTATATTATTTTTCACGCGCTATTATTTTACTAACTATTAAAAAAGCAATAAATGTTTCATATGAAACTTTTTTTATTTGATCGAGGAAACTGAATAGTATAGGAGGAAAAAGGAGTACGGTATTTAGAATGCAAGAAGTGAATATATTTAAGGTTTGGAATACATAATATGCTCGACACGACCGTCCTATGCGAGCGACTACAGGAGACCAGAGATGGCCTTCGTCGGCCGCCCATCGTCTTGTTCTTTTGTCCATGTCGACGGGATCGACGTCGCATTTTTGCCGCGTCCAACAATGCATTTGCAGACTTCAGAATCTATTGTTCTGGTTTCTCGACTTCAAAAAAATAAAAATGCGATAAAAAGTAAAAAATAATTTTGTCCCTTATTTAATCTATGACACTCAATTTTTTTAAGTCGGCGCCAGACTTACACAGTGCAAATGATGAGGCACCGATATAAAAAAAAATTGAGTGTCGTAGATTAAATAACGAACAAAATTATTTCTTACTTTTTAGTGCATTTTTATTTTTTTGAAGTCGGTTTTAATTATAATCTTCCATTTTATGCAACGATGTGCCATTATTGTGGCTTTTACACGCAGGTGGCGAAAAATCTCTCCGTACAGGGGTATAGCGCAGCGGTCAACCCTGTCGTAGCTAAAAATTTTGAAACTGAGACGGGTACGAGACCAGTCGACATTGTTTTCAAACCTCATTACAGTAATCTGGGGTGAGTGGTAAACCGATCATAAAAGCGGAGCGCGCAGCTCGCTTACCTGGGCCAGAAAATTCAAAATAGCTCTTTGCCACGTGAATTTAAAAGAGACCATCCCAAAATTTTAGAAGCTCGGGGATCACTGCTGTCCAGCGGTCGCTGGCAGCTTTCCGAAGAGATTGCCTTCGTCGGCCGCCGACCATCTCGTTCTTTTGTCGATGTCGACGGGCCCGACGTCGCGGTTTCGGCCACGTCCAACAATGCGTTTGCAGACTTCAGAATCTGTTGTTCTGGTTTTCTTTTTCATAATTTTATCTTTAATGCAGTGTATGCATAGATACGACTTAAGGGGCAACTAATCAGACGTGTCTTTGATAGTAGCGGTGTTTTAATTTTTTTTCTAGAATTTTTGTGTCTGAATGTTTTAAACTTTTAGCTACTCAACGCCACGCTTATACCGGCTTCCATTAATGCCATTTTTTTTTTTTGGAATGATGCGCCATTATTGTGGCTTTTACACGCAGGAGGCGAAAAATCTCTCCGTGCAGGTGTATACTGCCGCGGTCAACCTTATCGTAGCTTAAAATTTTGAAATTCAAGACCATTATACTCATTCATCTTTTTCCTTCAGTGTCGGATCTGTATTCGTACTCAGAAAGTTAAAATTCGATGGCCACGACATTCTGGCCTTTTCACTGTACGCTCTCTTGAAATCGGTTGAACGGTAACGCGTACCTTTTTTTACAACCCTAAGGGGTTCTTAGGTAAAAGCTTTCAAACGATGCGGCTCGGGGGTCATAAACGCTAGAGTAGTGACATAAGGACAAAGTCAGCGATAGGCCATTCAGTAATCAGTATGCCAATTTCTATCACAGAAGTATCACAAATGGATTACTAGTATTTTTCTGATGAAAATGACACCAAACTTGATAAAATCCTGATTATTTTTTATGACTGTAATGGAAAGTACTTGGAGTAAAGTAATTGAGGAAAGTCATGAAGAATACCTGAATTCTACGTGAACTGACGCGGAACTGCTATGTGTGCCCAGATCTTAACGTAAGCGATACCTACGCTCGTGTATTTACATCGTAGATGTTTTTTTATAATTTTTAAATCCATTCAATAGTTAATAAGGACAGAGCCAATCAATTTGTAACGAAACGTAGGGATTCAGGGGCCTCGGATCCCAAAAACTACGAATATAAATTTTAGAAAAACGTTTTAATTCATTATTTTCAATGATTTTTACGTTTCGTAGATGGGCACCGTCTATTTAGACACGCGCGATGTGCAGAGATTTGCGGGAATGTTAGTAATAGCGTCAATTTTTAATATTTTTCGGCGTACGACACGTGAAATTATTAGTTAAATGTTCCACTACATGTAAAATACTAAAAATCAATTTCATCTTGCAATTTATAGTTTGTATAAGCTCTGAAGAAGTGCCATATTGCAGCGCCATATAGGCTCCTGATCACCGAAATAGATTTTCAGAGAGGAATCCCGCGTGAGTCGTTGACAAATCGAGCCAAAGCGTAGCTTAGCGAAAGCCCGCCCTCTATGTTAAACTCTCACTCTGAACAAGTCACATGTATACAAGCACGCACACATCTTTCAGTATTTCAATACATTTCAGCGTAGTTCTTGAGTTGGACGCTGTTCATGAACAGAGGTCGCTAAATTCAGTCCTCAAATTATGGGTCGGTAACACAGTTTGGGTGGTGACACGAAGTCCCATAAGGTGATAGGTCTATTCTATACCTCGTCTGTGCTACTGCAATTAGAAGAACTAATAACACCAATTAAGCACGCAACAGAAGTCGTGATAAATCAAAGTTATACCGACGAGCTAGAAAATGATAATATTTTAAAGCAACAAATCAGCGCGGATATCATATTAAATATTGAAAATTTAATAAAAAAAACTCTTTCGAGATACACCTGCCGAACCTGCATTGCAGAAATATTTGAAATCGCAGACGACTCTAGGAAAAGATCCTGTAAAGCAGACTTTATGGAAATTTTGCAACAAATTTATAATATTACGACTTACATAGTTCGTACAAAGAAGAAGGCCCAAAACATATTAGAAACGATAAGAATATTATGTGGAAATCATATTCGGTTTGATTTTAAATGCCACAAAGAATTAATAATGCAACATATTACTAAAATAATATTAAAGATGTACATGCGAAGCTATTGCAAAACAGTAAATTCGCGTAATGTGAATAACAATAATTTTTTCATTCAATAAAGACAAAAATCAAAATGAAAATTGTATTTCAATAATTTATTTCCTATTTGTAATAAAAATACCTAACAAGGGAATATATGGAATCCGCACACGTCGATTTTAATGGGGCTTTTGTATGAAGTAGTTCTCAGAAAAATATTTTGAGAATAACATCTTACAAAAGCTCCATTAAAATCGGCGTGTGCGGGTTCCATATGTTCTCTTGTAACCAATACCATAATTCCAGGATTCAATTTTGCCGCTTTTCATGATTTAGTGGGCGGCACAATCCACCAGAGGGTGCTGATTTTGCCAACAGAAATATATGGGAAGTGCCCACTGTTGCGGGATTTTGTGGGACTTCCTATGGGACGGCGGGTCCGTGCCCGTGGAGCGCTAACGCACTCTGCTCGCGAAGTAGAGCGGGAATTTTTAAAGAAAATACTAAGGTGAACTGTATGACTAAGTATATTATTACAATTTAAGAAACTGTTCGTTAGTCAGCTGACAAGATTGATCTGACTTCTTACAAATTAACTCCTCGCTCGTCACCTCCGAGCGCCCTACTCCTCCAATTTCGACGCGTTCTTCCTACTCCTTCCCTGGATCCTTTCGTCCAATCAAGGTGGTGTTGTCCCTCAAGCTTCGTCAGTGGGTTGTCCTTCAGCCATCTCTCCGTCCTTGGCCCTTCCTTCGCGCTTCCCTCCACTCTCGGCTGGTGGTCGAGGTACGCTTTCCGATTATATACTTTACATACTTTTACATAGGCTGCGTACAGTACATACATTTCTGACAGGTAGGTAAGCGCAACCCTCGGGGTCAAGACGACGTCGCCGACGCGAAGTTTATGACTTTATGACTTTCAGCTTTTCCCGAGCTGAGTTTTTACCCTAACAGGACATCGGCAATCATTGAAAGGGAAGACAGAATTTTAAGTGGTTTTACGAGACGAGCCGCTGCCCGCTCGACGAAATTTGGCACGCAGATGTGGAAGGGAAAGTTAAGCTATTTATTATCTTCACCTGGCCTAACTGTAGTTTTGAAATCTATTGAATGTAATCTCAGGCTCTCGTACGCCTTCGGAGTTCAAACATCTGCTGCTCGTTTCGAACCCGCATGCCTACTATAAATCTTTCTCTACAAAGAATTTTGAATTTCGCTCTCACATCAAACCTTGATATCCCTATGTCTTATGGCTAACTTCATATAATATACGGATTCACACCAGCGGATATCGCAACACCTCCCTCCATATACAAAAGGTGTTTCCAATGGAAACAACTTTTAAAAGAAAACAATACATCGATATTAACTTAAGTATGCTAAATTGAATGAATAACTACGCCTCCTCTTCCCGCGCCAGCCCCGCGGTAAACGAGCTACTCGGTCCACCCATTGTCCCGCAGGAAGCGCGAGTTGAAGAATTATAGTTATATCACAAGAATTCACAGTACTAAGATATCATTATTCCATTACTAGGTAATATTAAATCAATTGTAATACAATGCATAACTAATATCCAGAAGTAATCAAACGCCCTAACCAAACTTATTTAAGTATTCTTATTCAATATAATCTATATAAAAAGAAACTGCAATATAGCTAATACATATGATTAAACTATTTACAATGGATCTAATCTTATATACGCTAACTTTAGCTTATTCGCGTGTACTAACTTAGATCTCTGCGCCGTTATTGCTATTTCTATAGTTAGATCGTCGTGCATTCGAATAATCTTATAAGGACCAGTCCAGTTAGAGTCGAACTTAGAGGTCTTTGGTTCTCTAAGCAAATACACATCGTCGTTTACATTAAATTTATGAGGATTAGCATTCTTATCATAATATAATTTACTCTTTTCTTTTGCCTGTTCCAGATTGGCTGCCGCTGTAGCTTGAGTAGTAGTGATTATTGTGAAGAGTTGGTCTAAATATTGAACGAATGTCCGAGGCACTTCCTGCTTAGCGAACTCTGAAGGGATGGTGGCCTTTCTACCAAAGACCAGCTCATGTGGTGTAAAGCCAGTAGCTTCATGTACCGAAGTATTATAGGAAAATATTCCAAATCTAATCCAACCATCCCAGTCAGTCTTAACACAATAGTGTTTCAAATAATCAGTGAAGACACGATGAGCCCGCTCCAAGGACCCCAAAGACTGTGGGTGGAATGCGGTAGAAGTAATCCTCTGTATTTTGAAGATTTTACAGAAATTCTTCATTATGGCGCTAACAAAATTACTCCCTTGATCTGTGTGGATAACTCGAGGACAACCAAACCGACTGATGAATTGCTCAGCTAAAGCGACTGCGACAGATATGGAATCAATAGTAGGTAATGGAATAGCATCCGAATATTTTGTCAGATTATCCTGGAGTGTTAACAAGTACTTATTTCCCTTTTCTGTTATAGGCAATGGACCAACGATATCCATCTGTACCTTTTCGAAAGCCTTTTCAGGAGTATCAGTTATGCGCATTGGTTGTTTTGTCTTAGCCGAAAGCATCTTGTTTCGTTGACAACTTGAACAAGTACGAATGAAGTTTGAAATTTCTTTTCCCATACCCAACCAATAAAAGTCTTCCCTAAGACGTTTGTAAAGCTTAAAAGCTCCTTGATGACCACCCACCACAGATTCATGGTACTCCTGAATAATGGTAGGTCTTCTTAAAGATGACGGAATTACAATTTCACCGGTACAAACGGTAATAACGTACTGAGAGCTTTTGAAAATTTCTTTTAGCAACTGCTCTATAGAAATCCATTCAATGGGTGCGAGATTGTTGTGGAATTTTGAAATACTGATAGTCTTTACATTCAAAGAATCCATAAGGTATTTAAGAGATAACATAGAAGACCTTAAATGTGCTATAGTTTGTTGTTCCGTAGGGACTGTCTTAGAAAATAGATGAAAGATTAGATATTTTTTACCAGGGAAAACCATTGCCTCACCGATGCTAATACGTTGTTGTTTAACTTGTTCCACAGAAAATCTGCCTTGGCTGAACAAATCCCTACTGACTTGTGATATAATCTGACAACTAAGAGTGAAGAAATGGATAAGATTATTCTTCTGCATATGAAGATGATCTTTAATATAAATGATAGAAGGTAGGAGTGAGAGATGGGATATTTGGAGTGGTAATAAAGTATTTGTCGCTAATATTTTGACTCTACCATTTTTAAGTGAATCATCTTTCTCTGAAGTCGTTCCTACGGAGGATCGTGTCAAAGCATCACCATGCTTAATCTCCAAAACACTAGGCTCGTCAGCCTGTACCACACCAACACTCCCAAAAACAGGCTCCTCAGCCAACGTCCCAACACGGACAGTGGACCCCAGGTTAGCAATCTGAGCGGAGTCTTTCATATAGACCTTCCCGTTAGCCAACAGACCAGCCAGAGCCTGGTTCCCACGAGGTACGGAAACTTTCCCGAGCGGTGTCTGAAGCGGGGTGCCTTTAATATCGGCCTTTCCGATAACCAACAGACTACCGAGTCGACGCAAATCCTCCGTACCCCTCAAATTCGATCCTCCAGCCATTACATAGTCTCTACAAGATTTACTACCAGACTGAGAAGAAGTTCCCACATTCCCAGAGAATATTCTCTTACAAGAATGGGGAGTTTCATCCTCATCAGCTGTGTAATATTCGTCACTGTCACTGTCAGTTAAATTAACGTCAATACAAACTTTATCAAGGATGACTTCAGGTTGATGTTCGCAATTCTTTCCGTACGTCAAAAAAACGCCGGCCACCAATTTTTCGGTGTCATTACTTACAAATTCGTCTAAATCAGTATCCTCATCCTTCTCAGAATATGCAATTGGTAAGT
This sequence comes from Andrena hattorfiana, assembly GCA_944738655.2. Taxonomy (NCBI): domain Eukaryota; kingdom Metazoa; phylum Arthropoda; class Insecta; order Hymenoptera; family Andrenidae; genus Andrena; species Andrena hattorfiana. The sequence goes on from OX122892.1 coordinate 24,298,023, forward strand.
CGTTGGCGCCTACGACAACCCTTTGCAAACGCCTCGAAGGAGAGTGGTCAATGTTATTCGTCTTGGAAGCTTGGAATTGGGGGGAGAATTCTTTGTCGGAAATCGGAGGGTTACGGGACAACGCATCGGCATTAGAATTGATTTTCCCAGGTTTGTAAACTATTTCATAATCATATTCATTTAATTTAATTCTCCACCTCATGAGTCTCGAGGTTGGATCTCTTACATTATGTAACCAAACCAACGGACGATGATCAGTGACAAGGGTAAATTGTTGACCATATAAATAAGGTCGGAAATGATCGACAGCAAATATAACAGCTAATAATTCTTTTTCTATTGTAGAATATCTGGTCTCAGCGTCATTCAAGGTCCTAGATGCGTAAGCAATGGGAAGATCTTTTCCGATAGAGCCTTGACTTAGCACTGATCCAACAGCATAATCAGAAGCGTCGGTAGTTACAATAAAGGGTTGTTTGAAATCTGGATACTGAAGTATGGGTTCTGAGCATATAGTATCTCTCAAATTTTCGAAAGCAAGTTGAGATCCTTTAGTCCAAACAAACGGAACAGCTGCCTTTAAAAGTTGAGTCAAAGGTTTAGCAAGTTTTGCCATATTGGGAATAAATCGCCTGTAGTATCCTACAAGACCTAGAAATTGCTTGATATTCTTTTTGCTTTTTGGAATCGGGAATTTTTGAACTACTCTGATCTTCGCGGGATCAGGTTTCACACCATTTACAGAAATAATATGACCCAGGTATGTAAGTTCTTGTCTAAGGAAGCGACACTTGTCAGGTTGCAAAGTTAAACCAGCGTTTTGTAATCTAGCTAAAAGGACTTTCAATTTCCGAGCATGTTCTTCCAGGGAATCAGCATAAATGACTATATCATCCATATATACAAAGAGTTCAACTCCCTGTAATCCAGACAAAACTAAATCCATACATCTCTGAAACGTTGCTGGAGCATTCTTGAGACCAAAAGGCATCCTATTGAACTCATAATGCCCATGAGGAGTTGAAAAAGCAGTTTTTGATTTCGATGCACAATCTACGGGTATCTGATGGAATCCAGAAGCTAAATCGAGGGTACTAAAATATTTAGCTGAACCGAGTTGATCTATTATGTCAATTATATTAGGAAGGGGATAAGCATCATTAACAGTTTTTTCATTTAATTTCCGATAGTCTATTACCACACGCCAACGAGGTACACCATCCGGACCAGATTTTTTCGGAACAATCCAAACAGGTGAATTATACGGCGATGAAGACGGCTGAATTATTCTATTTTCCAATAATGAATTTACCTGTTTTTTAATTTCCTCCTTATGAATTTGAGGAAAACGATATTGCTTTGTATTTATGGGTATCTCATCCGTAGTGATTATATTATGCCGGATTTCATCGATTGAACCTAATTCGTCCGAGGGAAGATAAAATTGATATGGAAATGCATTTATAATCTCTAAAATACTAGCTTGTTCGACATCATTAAGGCCATCTAAATCAAGGATCCTAAACAATTCAACTAATCTACGAGCATCGGCCCTTGTTTGACCCACACCGGGATCCCCTGTTCGGGCTGAGCGAGATGCAGGTAAAGCTTCTATAAACTCCTCTAGCTCGACCGGAGTTACGTTAATGGTAACAGGATTAGGCGTAGTATTAATCGCTAAAACCCTGGCGAATCCACTCTCCTGTGTGACCAAGACCTCGCCCACATACACACCCGGTTCCGTATCCAACTTCCTAATATAACCAGCCTTATTTTTCGTATTTTTTACTGGAATGCTGATAAAAGTCTTTGCACGTGGAGGTAGATTATATGAAAACGATGTTCGGAGTGGAAACTCCATATTACCAAACTGAAGGCTATTCGATATAGAATTTCGGAATATTAATTTTGCTTCTAATTTTTCTAGAAATGGCATCCCTAAAATTCCCATTTCTGTGATAGGGAAATTATCATCAACAATCTGGAACCCTACATCAACACCGTGAATTTGCAATAAAATTTCTCCTTTAGTGGGAATATTTCCTGAATCTATACCGGTAAGATTATAAATAACACTTGTATCTATCTCTTTATCCGAAATCAAGAGTTTTTGTTTTATCAGATTAAGCTGAGAACCCGTATCGATAAGGAAATCAGCTGTCCCATCACGGAAATTACTATGCACCAAAGAAAACACAGGCAACCGACTCACTTCCTTAAAATTGATTCCAAAGCAGGCGTGCTGGACTGGGCGCGTGCTATCAGGGGATCGCTTCGTATCGCACTCTGAGAAGCCCCCTTGGAGTTTAAATTATCAACCTTCATTACTGAGGTATTATCGTTACGGATTTGAGAAACATTTTCGTTTTGTTTTTTGTAACAACGAGACTCAAGATGACCTGTTTTTCTGCAGTAGCTACATCTAATAGAATTGTGGGCTGACAATTTCGCAAATTTTTCTTTGATACTAGGGCAATTTTTACGAATATGGCCCGTTTCATTACACTCGAAGCATTTAATATTACGAATAGAATTTGAGAAAACTTTGGCGCTTGAAATAAGAGGTTGGGACGATGAATGTGATGCAGAATATTCATTTGTTGCAGGCTCCAATCTACTGGCAAGATTAATGGCAGCTTCTAACTTATTGACTCGTTCATTGCGAACAAGAACTCGTACGACTTCGCTATTGAGACCTTGTATAAAGGTCCTAACAGCAGCCCGTTCAAATGAACCCAGATTGCCAGCGAGCTCTTCGGCACTGGATTCCGCCCTAACGGCCTCTACACCACGCAAAAGTATCTCGGAAATACGTGCTCCGTAGGACCTAATGGTTTCGCTCCGTCTTTGACTCACCTCCTTCAACTCGTCCTGGATGCGACCAATATCGAAGGTTTGTTCAAAGACTGTTTTGAGCAAATTAATAAACTCATCTAGCGTATTCGGGGTTGTATGATTTTCTAATAATAATTTCGCATGACCATCCATTTTATATCTAATTGCTGTAAGAAGGTTTACGCGGGCTGTTGGCTTAACTTTGGAATATATATCCCGACATTGATTAATAAAAGATGTTAAAGAACCAGTCCCATCAAAACGGGGAATCAATTCCGTCGCGGACTTGAATGGCATATAGTCCAACTGACTGATGCTTGGCAAGCTAACAAGATTAGCCGCACTGGAACAAGGCAGTTCTTCGATTTGTAAAACAGGTACTGGAGTACTAGCGCGTAAAAGGCTCAGGCCATCCAAATGAGATGTATCAGGAGGAGGCTGTGCTCGAGGGATTTCTATCGATAAATCCTCAGTTTCAAAGTCTTGAATACTCTCCGAATTTATTTGTTGCCTCCAGCGTTTCCTCATAGCGTTCCGGCTACGCCACATGTTGATAAAATAAGCTAACTTACGATTAGAATAAACTATCGACCCTACCTAAAATCTAATCGCAAACACATAAATCAATAAATATACGCCTTACGCAAGTTGTCGATTGTTCTTTACGTGTCACACGTTGTTTCAGAGAAATTCACCCAATCTGCTAGCCCTGTTTGGCGTTGAATGAAGACGCTGCAGCTCCCCGTTGACACAGCCAGCAGTTCATCCACGCAGTTCCTCTCGCATTGTCCTTGGGATGCTCCAAAAAACTCGTCTCCGCTCAGTTGTTGAGAAATGATGTGTGCAAAATTCAACGGATAATTCCGATCGAATTGTACGTGTGGTTCCAGGGAGTTTTCACACGGCCACTGAAAACCACCCACCTCTGGCATTCGCCCTTCGCTCGCGGGGAAACCGTGAAAAACCCTTGAGAGAGAGGATGTACTTGTTCACACACTTTTTAGTTCAACACACCTTTTTAGAATTTATATCTATTTATAAAGAACGTTTATTTTAAATTCAGCGTCCAATCGCACTATTACTTAGTCTCTATTATCACTAATGATACACTCGCGAGCCGGCAAAGTTAATTGGCTAAAAAGTCTTTCAATTACTTTACAAAATCCCACCGCTGTCACCAGTTTTGTTGCGGGATTTTGTGGGACTTCCTATGGGACGGCGGGTCCGTGCCCGTGGAGCGCTAACGCACTCTGCTCGCGAAGTAGAGCGGGAATTTTTAAAGAAAATACTAAGGTGAACTGTATGACTAAGTATATTATTACAATTTAAGAAACTGTTCGTTAGTCAGCTGACAAGATTGATCTGACTTCTTACAAATTAACTCCTCGCTCGTCACCTCCGAGCGCCCTACTCCTCCAATTTCGACGCGTTCTTCCTACTCCTTCCCTGGATCCTTTCGTCCAATCAAGGTGGTGTTGTCCCTCAAGCTTCGTCAGTGGGTTGTCCTTCAGCCATCTCTCCGTCCTTGGCCCTTCCTTCGCGCTTCCCTCCACTCTCGGCTGGTGGTCGAGGTACGCTTTCCGATTATATACTTTACATACTTTTACATAGGCTGCGTACAGTACATACATTTCTGACAGGTAGGTAAGCGCAACCCTCGGGGTCAAGACGACGTCGCCGACGCGAAGTTTATGACTTTATGACTTTCAGCTTTTCCCGAGCTGAGTTTTTACCCTAACAGGACATCGGCAATCATTGAAAGGGAAGACAGAATTTTAAGTGGTTTTACGAGACGAGCCGCTGCCCGCTCGACGAAATTTGGCACGCAGATGTGGAAGGGAAAGTTAAGCTATTTATTATCTTCACCTGGCCTAACTGTAGTTTTGAAATCTATTGAATGTAATCTCAGGCTCTCGTACGCCTTCGGAGTTCAAACATCTGCTGCTCGTTTCGAACCCGCATGCCTACTATAAATCTTTCTCTACAAAGAATTTTGAATTTCGCTCTCACATCAAACCTTGATATCCCTATGTCTTATGGCTAACTTCATATAATATACGGATTCACACCAGCGGATATCGCAACACCACCCCTGGTCTCTATCCCACTATAAGTGGGAGAGATACCTATCTAGATGTTACTATTATTTATCTATGGTTAAAATTAAAGTTCTTGTATAATAACCCAAAAATTGGAACCCAAAAATCTGATTGATTTGTTGTGTGTCTTCGATTTTTAAGTGTAATATAAAGTATTAGTTTGTAAAATTTATGACGTATTTTATTACCATATTTATGTGGTAACTACTTTATTTTAATAACGTAGAATAAATGTGTAACAAAAATTAGTATTTCTACTAAAAAAAGGAAAGGAAATATAAATTATATAATAGAATGCAGGTCACTAAATAATATTGATAAGTATATAAATAACACAGTCAAAATGTCAGAAATCGCAATGAATTTAAAAGTAGTACGTGATAGAATTCTTGTTGCTTCGGCTAGAAGATCATTGGTATGTTATTAATACTTTCTAACTTAATATGATAATGATTCATTTCTAAACATTTATTATGTATTCTCCAATATATAAGTTTAATATAACCATATACTTTAAGTCTAATATAACTATATTAGACCATTGAACTATAGAATATATGAAATGCGAACTGTGGGTATTAGAAGCTGATCCGCCCTGTTGAAAAAAGATAGTTGCATTACGGGTGATGCTGTTCCACTCTTACACACGTGTGTATATCTGTCATTAACCCAAATTTACTACAGGATATAATATATTTATTATAGAATAGTAGTATAATAAAGAATAGTCACCCACCCATTGCAATTATCTCCCTCGATTAGGCCCCTTTAGGGTTTTACGTACTGTGTTCGCATTGTACATATTCTATAGTTCAATGGATATGTGATAATACATAATATAACCATAATATATGTCGGAAATGTTTTGAAACTACGCTCATTTCCAAGCTTCTATGAAAAGTGCCATATGGTTCATTGCAATCCGCTTACGAGAAGGCAGCTTTGCCATCCGTAGTTCTTGGCCTGATCCTTTACACATGCACTGCAGATCTGTAGGAAGATACTTCAATACATATGGCATGTATTTTTTCAATCATTTTTGTATAATTAAAAGACCCTCAATGACCGTATTAAATAAAAAACAGATATAAATAATACCTGTACTAAACCTTTAAAAAGGATACTATCCTACTATCTCCTAAAGGATACGATCAATTGCCATACTCTGCATATATTAGAGCAAGCAAAACCGCCAAATAACGTAACATGCAGCAAACGTGTTAAAGAACAGAATTCGTAGTCTTTAGCAATACAGTGTTGGAACACTTGCCATCTCTAAACTCTCTTCCTTCATTCAAATCATCAATCCTACAACACTCGATAAATGAGAAATCCACCGTGGTCACCAATCATCTTTTGACACCACAACTGTTCAGTCTCACGCACCACTCTTCTAAGTCACACAGCGTATGTCCCAGTTATGAAACCCTCAATGGTAGAACAGCAACAGTTCGATTCCATTCAAACCATTTTTACGCTAACATATATGTACATGTTATATTTATAAAGACATCACCACATATGCAAAACAGTAATGGAAGCATTATTAACCTTTTTTTACAGGAATATAAATATTTTGAACCACGTCTAGTAGCTGTAAGTAAATTACAACCTTCTGAATCAGTTATAGATGCGTATGAAGCAGGCCAAAGACAATTTGGTGAGAATTATGTAAATGAGTTAATAGAAAAGGGAAATCACCCACGCATTTTGGAGAAATGTGAAGAGATACAATGGCACTTTATTGGTCACTTACAGCGAAATAAGGTGAACAAGATATTAAGTGTGCCAAACTTATATGTTATAGAAACAGTAGACAATGAAAAACTCTCATCTACATTGAATACATCCTGGCCTAAATTTAGAAAATATGATGATTTAAAATTAAAAGTAATGGTACAAGTCAATACTAGTGAAGAGAAAGGTACTAAATAACATATTAGCACAACGATAACTTAGTTTTCATCATTTTTAAAGATGTTGCATTAAGAAATTCTCCAAAAAATAATATATTTTCAGAAAAGAATGGTTGTGAAGTTACACAAGTTTGTTCCCTTGTAAAACATATGATTGATTATTGTAAAAACTTGGAATTTATGGGACTTATGACAATAGGCATGTCCGGATATGATGTGACCAAAGAACAAAATCCCGATTTTTTGTGTTTAAAGAAATGTAGAGAAAATGTTTCCAAAGAATTACATATTGATTTGACAACTATAGAACTATCCATGGGAATGTCAAATGATTATGAGCATGCGGTAATTGTTATTAAAACTATATTAAAATATCTTCAAATATACAAAATCTGATAAAGAAATGCAATAAACTTTATGTAGGTCGAGTTAGGTAGCACAAACATCAGAGTGGGCAGTGCAATTTTCGGAGTAAGACCAAAAAAGGTAGTTACTTGAATTTGATGTACATACTTTCTGCCACTATAATATTATAATAAATTTTTCTTGTACTTGTATATATTAAACTATTTAATGTTTTGATAGAACATTAGTACATTCATTCCAAATAGAAACAGATTTTAATAAAAATGAATTAATTTATAATTGAATTTTTTGTGTAGATGTTAAGAATGAAAACATAAAAAAGTAATAAATCTTGTAAAGGAGAGTGGATGACTCTTAATATAGGTTTGATTGTAAAATAATATTGCTACAAAATTTGTATTTAAAGGAGGGAGGTCACGTGAAAATCAAGTACTGGTAGTTTAGCAGATAAAAATTCCAAACTAGGGTCCGTGTCCCTATTACCGTGCTTTGACGCCAATTTGGTCACAAATGAATTAATTACTAACTTGAATTTTGCTTGGTGAAAATTTATATTGGTTTTTTAAACTTTTCTCTTTATCTAGAGACGCGGCAGCGTCTCGATGCCAAGTACATGATCGACACCCTGTATGTGTCGACTGTCGCTACCGCTATCATTTACTCGTCCCCGGGCTATTCCAACCTAACCTGAAACTTATTTCATTAATTATCTCATCACGCCTGCAATATTTTCTAAATTTAAAGGCATTTTTCTCATGTAAACTGCATATAAGCTTTCGAATAAGATCAATTTCAATAAAATCGGTCCACGAATGACAGAGATATAATATCGTCTCATGGATCAGTCGAAAATGGTAAGATTTTTCTCCTTTTCCTGATTCTCCTTCTTGTTCAAAAAATTTTTCGTCAAGCATAATACGTATATACGCGTTACACATACCTTCAGCCAAAAATAAACTAACACATGTTTTGTTCGTCGACTCTTGGTACACGTTACACGCACACCATCAGCCAACAGAAACTAACACATGTTTTGTTCGTCAATCGCTATCTTCACTATGCAATCTACTCCAAATTTTGACAGCTTACCGTCAAATTATAACCAAGTTATAAACTTGTTTTTACAAATACGTATCGTTCTACCATTGAATTGCAACCAAAGTGCAGTCTCAAACACAAGGTAAGTTGTTGAAATTTGAATTGCGACATGTTTGAATATCATCAAACTGTTTTTTATTTGTAACTAAACTCAGGATTTTATGTATATTATGTAGTTAATCAAAGCGTAAAATGATGCTGTGACTGAATTTATCCTTAATTCTGTCCCGTGATAATTTGTAACTTATAATATTAAAAATTATTTGAAGTCATTCCCTATGCAAATTATCTTTGTAAAAAGAAGTGAGATCCCCATAAAAAACTTCAAAAAAGTAAAAAAATTACGCCAAGTACATGAAATCAAATAAATCACAAAAAATATAAGATAATAATAACTACAAAATAAAAAAAAGATGTGAAATCAAAATGAGCTGCAAGTACATAAAGGTGCTTTCCAGCAGCGTGCAAAGGCGATACTGTATAACACAATGTAAGATTCGGTCAAATACTTGGCGTGGCCAGGTAAGGTATATAACCCATACCTTCTCTCTCGCAGGCTTTCAGATAATTTGCCAATTTAAAGCTCTAACAATATGAGTACATTTTCATTATATTGCGTTTTAAAATAATTCTTATTCATCGACACCTTGACCTTAGCGCATGATAGACCGCAGCGCAGTCGCTGCGCGCATTTATAGCGTTCCGTTTCCAATAGCGCATGAACCGCAGTAACGAAACGGAACGGTTTTCGATGCGTTTGATGCTCGTGAGGTTGCGCGGGAATGTTCAAACTTACTTACAATTAGCTATGCAGTTGGATTGATTACGTTAAATTTAATTCGAGACTCTTGGACGGTGCTACACTACATCGGTTACTTCGTCCTAAGAATTGAGGACCGACTCCTAACGAATTTTGATGACTTTATTGGTTCGTGGATTTTCTCAATCCGAGTTGTTCTATTCTTCTTGAACAGCGACAATTATTGAAAGCGAAGACCATATTTTATGAGTTTTACAGGACGAACTGCTGCTTACCCAGCGTAATTTGGTAAGCAGATGTGTAAAGGAAAAATAAAGTTATTTATTATCCGCGCTCGGGGTAAATTAAAGGTTTTGAAGGTTATTGAATACAATCGCAGGCTCTCGTACGTCTTCTGGATTAGAGTATAGCTGTAACGTTAGCATTATAAGAATGCCCTTTGGATTGAAGAACGCTCCTGCAACTTTTCAAAGATGCATGGATTTAGTTTTATCGGGTTTGCAGGGTGTTGAATTGTTCATTTACATGGACGATATAGTCATATACGCTAATTCCTTACAGGAGCATACCCGCAAATTAAAAGTTCTTTTAGCCAGATTGAAAAATGCAGGACTGACACTTCAACCAGAAAAGCGTAAATTTCTTAGACGGAAAGTAGTATATCTCGGGCATGTAATTTCTGCGGATGGTGTTAAACCTGATGTTGGGAAGACAAAGGCTGTAAAAGAGTTTCCCATTCCTAAAACAAAGAAGAATATTAAGCAATTTCTAGGTCTCGTCGGATATTACAGGCGTTTTATTCCAAACATGGCTAAAATTTCTAAACCACTTACGTGAGTTTTAAAAAAAGATGCCCCTTTTATTTGGAATACTGAAACTCAGTTAGCTTTTCAAAGTCTCAGGGATATCATATGTACAGAGCCATTGCTTCAATTCCCAAATTTCAAGCACCCGTTTCAGGTAACGACCGACGCTTTAGATTACGCTTTAGGAGCTGTCTTAAGCCAGGGATCAATTGGCCAGGATCTTCCCATTGCGTATGCCTCAAGAACCTTGAGCGATTCTGAAGTCAAATATTCAACAATCGAGAAAGAATTATTAGCGGTTCTTTTTGCCGTGGAACATTTCCAGCCTTACTTATACGGTCATCAATTCACGTTGGTGACAGATCATCGACCATTGGTCTGGCTGCACAATGTGAAGGATCCGACGTCTAAAATTATGCGTTGGCGAATAAAGTTGAACGAATATGATTATAATATCGTGTATACACCAGGGAAACAAAATTCTAATGCGGATGCCTTATCTCGAAATCCTTCAAATTCCACTGAGTTTGACCAAACTTCGATTGCTTTAATTAAACATACCGAAACCGACAGTCCAGATGTTTCTTCCGTGGAATGTTTGCGTGAGGTGATCGCGGGCGCCAGTGAATTGTCGATCGCTGCTTCTGGGGTAGTAAACACTGACAGGGACAGGTCTTTGGAATACAAGAATGAAAAGTTAGTAACAAATGTGTTTCTAATGTATGGAAAGAGCGATAATGATGACCAAACGAATGAGGCCACATTTGAATTAGGGAAAACAGAAACTTACGAAACAGACAGTGACGAGTACTATACGGCGGATGACGAGGAAATGTCTCCCAATCCGATGAGTGTATTCTCTGGAGAGGGTAGGCCATTGTTCGTTGATTGCAAATCTATAGTGGGTGGAGGATCGCTTCCGCTTCAGGAATCATTAGAGACGGTGGATGTGCCTCAGGGTGCCCTCGCTCTGCTCGATCCGTTGGCTATCGGCAAGGTCTCGACAACAGACACCCCGCTTCGGATTAGCAACCTGGGATCCGCGGTTTGTGATACAGTAAAGGCTGGAGTGCCTGGAATTGTTGTGACGCGTGATGCAATGAAGCTTGGAGAGTCTAAATTCGCGATAGAATCTCCAGGGGAACGGACACGATCCTCCGTAGAAGTGGCCTCAACAAAAGATGTCTTACGTAATTCTGAAAAACTTCAAATCTTGCCAATAACTGACTCGCGTTTACAAACAAATCACCTTCCCACACTACCTAAAATTAATTTTAGTAAGGATTACCTTTTTATTGAAAAGGATAATCTTATCCATTTCTTGTCTCTCAACTATCAAATCGTGTCACAGAATAGTGAAATGTTATACACTCGTGGAAAATTTTCGATTACGCAGATGAGGCAATATCGCATTAATGTCGGTGAGGCAATGGTTTTCCCAGATAAGAAATTTCATACTTTCCATTTGTTTCTCCAAAAACTTAGTGACGAACTGTTGAATTTTAATTATTTAAACTCATCATCGGCATCACTAAAAGAGTTAATGCATTTTTTGAATGAAAGGACCTTCAGTATATCCATGAAGGACAATAATCTTGATTCCGTAGAATGGGGTTCCATGGAAGGTCTCCTGAAACAAATATTTAATGATTCAAAATATACAATCACCGTCTGTACCGGCGAAATAATAACTCCACATCCATCGGAAAGATCAACCATTATTTCTGAATACCATGAATCGGTAGTAGGGGGACATCAAGGGGTGACAAAACTTTTTAAAAGGATTAGAGAGGATTTTTATTGGCCAATAATGCGAAAACAAATTTCAGATTTTGTTCGGACGTGCTCAACCTATCAAAAAAATAAATTGCTCTCTCCCAAAACGAGACAGCCAATGCGAATTACAGACTAGGGATGTTGATATTTTTAGAAGTATCGATATATATCGTATCGATATTTTTCAAATATATCAATATCGTATATCGATCTATCGGAAAAAATATCGATATTTCGATATATCGGTTCTTTTTTTTTTAATTATTGAGGTAGAATTTAAACAAATTATATGTTATTTTCGTTATGTTTATTCAGCAGGTACTGGGAAAAATACAAAAATTTAAAAAATACACAAATATAAAAATTAATTGAACCAGTATTTTTGAGAAATAGTTTTTAAGAAAACTCTTTCTTTGATGTGCTCCCCTGTCAGCCTACTGCGATTGTTGAGAACTACGATATTAATAGTTGATGCAACCCTTTCAGATGCAACAGACGATCCAGGTGTAATTAAATATTTCTGGCCAATTTTCGACAGTACGGGTATAAAGTATCGACTGTCCATCCAAAACTTTAATGGATTGGATGTCCGTGAAATATTTGGTTGATCCAAATATTGTTTTAGTTCTGTTGGTATTGTGCCAAAACTAGGAACGTCTTGATTGGACATACTTTCTATTATCATTTTTTCGTGTCTAGCCCAAAGTGACGGCGATAAATTGCTATACTTCTCTGGTGTAGATGGAGATTTTCCGACTTTAGGCGAAATATTTCCCCTTTGCTTGTGCTCCAAACTAATATCTTTAGATAGTTCTGATATTACATTAGCAACAGCCTTTGCTGAAGTAAAATGTATTTTTTTAAAACAAGGATCCAGAATTGTCGCTTTTGCCAGAAAAATATTCTGTTCAAGTGGCTCTAATCTGTTATTGATTCCTTTTAATAAGTCTTTTTGGACAGACAATCCCACATCAGTTGGCATTTTCGCTTGTCCAATTTCCTGACGTAATAAATTAGTTAGCGGAATCACCAAACTAGCCGTGACATATTTTTCACCACTTATTTCTTCAGTGGCTAATTTAAAAGGACCGAGAAGAGTAATTAAATCACGTAAGATATTTAATTGGGAAGTGGCTACCATATCTGGTACACTTCTATTTGTTAATTGACTTCGTGAAGTTAATATTTTGGCCACAGTTGCAGATAGTTGTAAAAATCGCTCCATCATATCAAAGCATGAATTCCATCTAGTGCTAACTGATTGTATTAGCATTAGAACCTGACCCTCCTTTTTCCCAGATGCTTCTTGCTTAGCTCTCAATTCGTCTGAACCACTGACTGATTGTTTGAAATAAGTAACAATAGTTTTTATCTGGTCTGCCAGTGTGGAAAAAGCAGTATTGTTTCTTAACACCCCATCTATTATCAAGTTTATTCAGTGAGCCATGCAGGGAATTCTCTTATTTTCTCCCAAGAACAATTTTACAGCAACGATCATATTGCTTCCACCATCAGTGGTGATAGATACAATTTGACTTTTGCCAATAGAAAATTCGTTCGTGATTTCTTCAAATAATTCTTTAATATATTCTCCTGTATGTGCCTGAAAAAATCATTTTTATTAAAATTTTATAAAAAATGCGTTTGTACTGTATAATTATATTTTAAAGCAATTTAATTGTTGAAATTGTACTTGTAACATCCGTTGGGCAGCAAGGCAAAAGCTGTCAAGAACTTCATCTGTGTCACTTAGGAACTGAGCTGTTACTACAAGAAAACTCCTCGTTGAATTGGTTACAGTTAAAATGTCGCTACTCAATGCAACATACTTTATGTTTTGTAATACTTTTTTTAATATAATTTTTGTAGTCTCGTATCGTTGCTCCACTAGCCCAGTTACTTAAAAAGAAAAAAATATGAATATTTAAAAAGTAGTGTATAATTTTTAAAATAAATGTAATAAGGATAAATAGGGCCCTTGCCTTGAATCTTGATGGTAATTTATAACGAGGACATGCTATATGCAGAAATTTTTTCATTCCTTCTTTTTCAACACAAGAAAAAGGCATATTATCTTTAACAATCATATAAACCAAAGATTGGGTTATTTCAACAAGCCGTTGTCCTCCCTCTGAAAATAAAATAAACATTGTCCAAATAAACAGCACAAACACTGAAACATCTTTATTAAAATTCAAACATGTTTACGCATTGCAGAATACAAACCCTCAATAATAGTAAATAAAAACATCACAAACATACCTTCATAACTTGCACACTTATCAAACAATTGTGACAGAGTTGGTTGTCTTATTTTTTTTGTCGACTCATCTACTGATGAATTAGAAATATTACTTATGCTCATTCGCTCTTCATTATCAACAGTCTGTAATAATTTATTGTATAGGTTAGGAACTTGCTCATTCAAAAAATCACTGGATAGATATATCCATATTAGTTTATAGGTTAATATTGATATAAAAATGCATATATTTTATATGCTTACTTTTCAGAAATTAAATTCCTCACTCACTGTAGTCACCATACCTGAATCATTGTCACAAGTGTCTGAAGTACTTGTTGTTGCACGTGCAACGATTGTTGTTTTTCCAATTTTATCTTTTTTGTTTTTACTTTTTATAGTCAGTTGAGCGTATGCATTATGGTGTTTATTTTTTAAGTGTGTGGCTAAATTTGTGGTATTTCCACTAGTTTTATAAGTCTTTCCACACAAATTGCATGATACATTTCTCATGTCTACCTTTTTAAAATAGTTCCATACAATCGAATTCGCTGCAGACGACATTTATTAATAATTACACTCCACAATTTACACAATTTTACAAAAAGTAGCGGCATATAACGGCAGTGTAACCATAACACTGTTAACGACTGCAACCTAAGACTGTAACAAGTCTGTTAACAACGTGATCGGCATAACCGCAAACATTTGTGGTAAAAGCGGAAATGACATTGCCTCTTTATCTTTCTCTTTCTACCCGCATTTCGGTCTCTTTCTTTCATTTGCTTGTTTCTCTGCTACTTCCGCTTTTGCCACAAATGGCGGCAACCAAGCAACTACGATACTGCTCTGACCACAGGACGCTATACCAAAGAGGAGATATAATAAGAGGCGTCACTCGACAAGGACAGAAATAAACTGGGGAAATCACTAGACAACCAATTTAAATGTCCATTCGGCATGGATCGGTAAACTTCGGCATGGATCGGTAAACTTCGATAATAATCAGCCAACTGCGGTAAGGTAGATTTAGTTGATTTGAATATCCCGCTCGAATAGACAACCAATTTAAATGCCAAGGTCAAGTAAGGACTTCAAACGTTCCGCCCGGAGTGACGCCTCTTATTATATCTCCTCTTTGGCTATACTCTGTCTCCGGGCTCGTTTAGAGAGTGATTGATACATGTACTCCGATTAATTAATTTGCCACAAAAAACGATAATTTGTAATTTTAAAAAAATATATCGATGCTGATATTGAGATTTTAATATCGAACTATCGATATATCGGGTTGAAAAATATCAGCCGAAACTATCGATATTTCGCGAAAAAAATATCGATATTTCGATATATCGATATTTTATCAATATGCCTATTACAGACACGCCAAAGAGGACCTTCGAAAAGATACAAATGGATATTGTGGGGCCACTACCGGTAACAAAAAAGGGAAATAAAAATTTACGAACTCTTCAAAATAATTTAACAAAATATTCAGATGCGATTACCCTGGCGACTATTCCCATACAGCACACTCCATTGATGGAATATTCCATGAAGAATCCTATGTCCGCCCTTTGGGAACATTCCACGGAACGTTCCGGACATTCTCTGGCAATGGTCACGGAGCGTTCAGGACATTCTCTGGCAATGGTCACGGAGCGTTCCGGACATTCTCTGGCAATGGTCACGGAGCGTTCCGGACATTCTCTGGCAATGGTCACGGAGCGTTCAGGACATTCTCTGGCAATGGTCACGGAGCGTTCAGGACATTCTCTGGCAATGGTCACAGAACGTTCCGGACATTCTCTGGCAATGGTCACGGAGCGTTCAGGACATTCTTTGGCAATGGTCACGGAGCGTTCAGGACATTCTCTGGCAATGGTCACGGAGCGTTCAGGACATTCTCTGCCAATGGTCACGGAACGTTCCGGACATTCTCTGGCAATGGTCACGGAGCGTTCTGGCCATTCTCTGGCAATGGTCACACAACTTTTCGGACATTTTACAACAAAGGTTCCAGAATCGAATCTTGTATCGACTTTTCCCTAATTGATATCAATAATAATTATTGTAGGTGCAGATTACTGTATATGTACATATTTTTACAAAATCCTTATGGAAAAAGGAGAAACATTTATACACACCATTGATTTGTTAAATAAATCAGCTACACGTTTTTTACATTCACACACACTATATTATTCAGAGTAGGAAGTTCAAAGTTTCTCCTGTATATTAGGTTACGCTTTGTGTAGACGATGTAATGTCAATGGAGGGCTCGGATGCAATAAGGGAAATAGCGCTCGAAAATGGGAAAAATTATTGTCCAAACGCTAAGAAATATTGGAAAATTAAATGTTGTTGAACTGTGTTTTCAAAAATATAGTGTTGTAAAGCTCGTCATGACACACACTTTTTCTATTTACAGTTTGTATATCCAACCATTACTCTTCGAGCTAAAAATTATAAACAAAAAATTTTTCATCGTCCGAAATCATTATTTCTTTAAACATAAATTGCGATATCTTGAAGAGGGCAACCTCGAAATTCTTCACAATTAGGATTGTTATTTAAAGCTTTCTTGTGTTACATAGACCCTTCAGGTCCATCCCGTGCTCGCTGTCCTCGCGTCGCTTTCTTTCAAAAGGCGATTCAGCGGAATCGCCTCGCGTGTAGAAGTCACGTTGTGCTTAGCCCATGGCAACAGTCATCGGGACGGCGCCCGCGCTCGTGTCGGTCCCGGATATTTCGCAATATTCAGGAAATTAGCAAGGCAATCGGCAGCTGCCGACGGGGCAGTATCCCCCACTTATGGGGATCGTTCGAGGTTCGGCCCGTGATCGAGAGCCGGAAAGATTGATTCAGATTCGAGAGTTCAAGTTAGGGAGTCACGACGAGCCGGAGGGCCGTCTAGATACCGCGACCACGTCTCCGCGTTGATTCCGCGTAGCGCATTCGGCCGATAGTAATTCGTAAAAGGGTAACTCCATCCGACACACCGAGAACGGCCTAGCCGGGAGTGCCCTTGTGCGTCAATCAGGACCGACGTACGACCGCGAAGATAAGCGACGATCCGAGACTAAGAGGCGCGACGGACCCCAGGTCACCGACTTCCGTGTGCTACCCGAAACCAGAACGAGCGACCACGACCTGCGCTAGGTAGAGCGACACAGCAAGCGAGCGAAACGCGAGACGGCAAGCGTGCCGTGCGATAACAGCGAGCGACAGCTGAGACGAAGCGCCGTCTCGAGGTATAAAATTCTGACTAATTTCTGTAACAATATATTTTCTTGATTGATTTTTTCCTTTATATCCCTTGTACTCTTTTATTCGACCCCTGTATTACCTCCCCGATCCACAGTAAGTGTAGTCAAGGCGTGCTTTAGCACCTTAACAGAGCAAGAACCCGATAATTCATCTCGACCGCTCGGGGTGATTCACAAAAGTCCCTTCAGGACGTAACAAACTGGTGTCAGAAGTGGGATCCACTTTTTCTTTCTTTTTTTTTTTTTTTTTTCCTTGCACGCCGTCGCTACGAACTGCGACAGCCGCAATCTTATCTGCTCGTAACTTGACTACACTTCCCATTACTCAAAGTCTCTTGTCGGGCATTGCATAACAATGCCGGGTGGTATTTTGAGATCACCTCCTCCACAACAGTTTTCTGATTCCCGAACTTCTGCTATCGCTCCTCCGGTTATTCCTCCTCCGGTACCGCCCTCCTCGAGCGATCGGCCTTCTTTGGGTTCTCGGACGAACGACCCAGACATGTCTACAATAGACATATGGCGTTCCCGAGAAGACGAAGAGAGAGTATATCGGGCGCTCGACAACATTCCCCGTTTCGACCCCGATTTTGTAATCCTGGAGGACTTTGCCGCCTCAATACAGCGCGCAATAAGGCGTGTTCCGCCCGGTCAGGAAGAAAGATTTCTGTCCGAGCTTATATACAAATTAACAGATCCTATTAGATACTATGTCGAAGATAAAGGTTGCCAAAGCGTGGCCGAACTGCTCTCCCTTCTAAGGGTCCGATATTCCCCATGTCGCGGTTATGAGGAGCTCCGACTGGAATTGGAACGTATAAGCATGTTTCCCCGGGAGCGTCTAATAGACTTTATCCACCGCGTGGCTCGCCTGTATCGACAGGTGACTGTAAGAGCGAAAGAATTGATCGGACAAAATGTCGAGAAAACCATAGCTGATGTAGAACGATTAGCACGGACCTCGTTTATCACGGCGTTACCCCAAAGAATTTCGACTAAAGTAGCTTTGTCAAATCCCGGATCTTTGCACGACGCGTTCGATTTAGCAGTACACACTCAAAGGCGAGAGCACGAATTATCCGGTTTGCCGCGCGAGAACACGAACGAATACACTCGGAACGCGCGTCCGCCTTCGCCGTATGACCCCCAGCGTAAATGGACCGAATGGAGACAACCCCGCGAAGAGGACTCGTACTACGAGCCCCAATCTTCCTACTCTGCATATAGCTCCCCGCGCTATCAAAACGAACATGATCGGGACCAGTATTATCGCGATTTGACGCCGGAACACCGTCCCTACGCTGTGCTGACGAGGCAAGGTGAACGCCCGTTGGACTACGAACCCAGACCGTATATTCCACGCGGCAGAGGAGCACGCGGAAGATATCAAAGCGATAGACGCTACCAGCCCCGCGAACCCCAAAGATATGAACCTCGCGAACCTCAATGGTACCGACCCCGCGAACCTCAAAGGTCAGAACCTCCGGAATCACAAAGATATCAATCACGCGAACCAGGGGGATATGAAACTCAAGAATCGCGAGGATCGACGGAACGTGGAACGTCAACCGAAAATACCGGTCATTTAAACTCCCAGCGCGCCCGCCCGTTCAACCAGAACGAGGCGGGCGGGTCCTCCTCGCAAGCCCAAAGATCGCCCCAGGGTCAGAACCAGCAACGGGACTCATACGCGCGGAGTCCCCCCGCATCCAGGTCAAGTCTGAACAACTGGAGAATGGTGAGGGAGAATTCATCGTAGACACGGGTTCCGCTTTGAACCTGTTAGAAATCGGATCTGCAAGCGAAAAGGCCATGGTCCTCAGCACGACTCCCCTCGAAATTAACGGTTTGAACGGAAAGGTCATGACCTTAGGGACGACCGTTGTAAAGATTAACGGCAGTTGGGCATTATTCCATGTGATGCGCATGCCCACTCTACCCGAAGGGATCGCAGGCCTCGTCGGGAGCCCATATTTGCTTCAGGAAGAAGCCATCGTTTCCTATCACCAACGCACTATGGTAACAGCTAAACACCCAATCAGCCCGGTAGTTTTCTCCAATTATAAGGAGTTAGAACGCACGTTAGTGGAATGTAAGCAAAGCCACAAGGACTTCTTGGCGCGTTTAAGCAAACCACCAGAACCCGAGTCGAATGGGAACGTGGTGAGCATTTGCCTCCCTGAAACCCGGGACTGTCCCGAGGATGATGAGAAGGATTGCCCTACCCCCTTTTTCGAGGAAGAATTCGACGCTAACGAAGATCAGGATCTGGGAGACTACCGCGTGGAACAGAAACCCCACGAGGAACGGCTACAACATATAGTAGAAACATTAAAACTGGAAGAATTAGATCCGGAACCGCGTCGTTCAATCGAAGATTTAGTCGTAAGGTATTCAGACAGGTTTTTCGTACCCGGAGACCCGCTTGGCGGAACGACATCAATAGAGCACACCATCCCGTTGACCGATCCAACGCCCGTGTTTACACGACAATACCCACATTCCCCGTTGATGGACGAAGAAATTGCTCGACAAATGCACAATTTGGAGGAATTGGGAATAATCGCGCCTTCGTCGTCGCCACATAACTCACCTCTGCACGTGGTCCCGAAGAAGCAGGACGAAAAAGGAAACAAACGATGGAGGGTGGTGGCCGATTTTAGAATCTTGAACGCAAAAACGATCGACGACCGATTCCCCTTGCCGCGAATTACTGACATCCTCGACCGATTAGGTGGTGCCAAATATTTTTCAGTTTTCGACTTAGCAAACGGTTTTCATCAAATTCCCATGGCTTCCGAAGACCGTGCCAAAACTGCGTTTACCACTCCCGACGGACACTACGAATATCTCCGCATGCCATTCGGATTAAAAAACGCCCCGGCCACATTCCAGCGTTTAATGAACCACGTGTTAAGGGGGCTTATCGGTAAGGAGTTGTTCGTGTACCTAGACGACGTGGTCGTATATTCACGCACACTCGAGGAGCACGAACACCGACTCGAGAGATTCTTCGAACGCTTACGCGAGCATAACTTAACCCTACAGACAGAAAAGGCCAAGTTCTTGAAGGACAAGGTCATATATTTGGGTCATATAATAGCAGCTGACGGAGTAAGACCCAATCCTGAGAAAATTAAGGCCGTCGCTGCCTTCCCCGTACCAAAAGATCGAAAAAATTTGAAGCAATTCTTGGGTCTCGTAAATTATTACCGTCGCTTTATTCCGGACATGGCAAAGCGCGCTAAACCCCTTACAAATTTAACAACCCCGAAAATTCCCTTTTATTGGTCAGAGAAACACCAAGAAAGTTTCGAAGATTTGCGTCAAGTGCTTTGCCAAGAACCGGTTTTGCGTTACCCAAATTTCGACGAACCGTTTATCATTACTACCGACGCGTCTGACGTAGCAGTCGGCGCGATTCTAAGCCAAGGCAAAATAGGCGAGGACCCGCCAATAGCGTACGCCTCACAGGTACTCTCACCTTGCCAAGGAAACTACTCGACGACAGAAAAGGAGTGCTACGCGATCATCTACGCTGTAAAACAATTTCGGACATACATTTATGGACGGAAATTTTCCTTAGTAACTGACCACCGGCCACTTCAATGGTTATTTTCGGTAAAAGACCCGGTATCGCGACTCGCCCGATGGAAAATTACGCTAGCCGATTACAATTACGAAATAATCTACAAACCCGGCAGAGTAAATGCAAACGCCGACGCGCCATCACGAAACCCGGTCTCACACGCTTTTCCGACAATATCGAAGGAGACCGCGCCCAACAGTGGAAACGAAGGCATAGCGGCGCGCGTAGCGGAGCGCCGTCATGGCCAGCCACGGCCTAATTATGAAGAACCACCGTCGTTTATAGACGATTCTACGCTATCAAGAGACGAAACGGGAGAGATAGAGATAAGGGCCAACTCTACCGTTTTGGACACAACACATGGACGAACGGGACTGCCCGAATTCCAGGACGAAGATCTGGAAGAAAGCAACGAGGACTCAATCAGTCTAAACGAAGACTCATGCATGGGTCCATTTTCGCAGGAAGAAATCACACTCTTAAAAAGCCTGGATGAGGAGTACCCCTCCAAAAACAAGGGGGTACGGTATGATCGTAACGGAGTTGAAGATTTTGAAGCAGACTACTCCCCCATGTTAACGGAGGGCCCGGGAGCAGGTGAATATACGGAGGACCAATACGCCTTTTTAAAGAGCCTGGACGAACCACCCGAATGGGAGTATATCGAAGGAGAAGACTTGGACTCCACCCACGGGACCATTAATACCCCCAAGGCCCCGGAAACGGAGGCGAGAATCACCATCGCGGGAAGCCTCCCCCACGACGAGGTGGAGACACCAAAAAACGCCCGCGAAAATACTAGTCCTCAAAAGGCAAAACCACAATCTGACCCTAAGAAGCGAGTGTCGTGGGGCGTACCTCTCTACGAAGAAGCCCTGGACATCCCGCAATCAACCATGATCGGTCCGAAGGTTGAAGACATGGAAGAACTGAATGATCAACCGCCTCCTAGAAAAGATTCGAGCATGAACCCAAGGCCCGAGGTAATCAAAATGCCCGACGCAACAGAACTTTATGGAACAGCCGTGGGGCCATTCAAAGACCCCCCTAATTTGCAAAGGGGTTCCCAGGAATCGCCTGAATACACCTCGGCACACGGAGCAGAGCCAACAAAATGTTTAGTAAAAATTGTGAGGACCACCCTTACATCTCACCCTGACAACTATGCTCATTTTATATCATCCGACAGATTATTAACTAGCCCAATTTGTAAAACTCTAATAGCTACCGGTCTCCTGGATGAAACAAAATTAATATCTGAGGAATTCTCTAAAAATCATGTAATAATCACTCGCAACGAAATAGGAAAAATTTTTAGCATCATTGGAGCACGAAACTTCTACCATGAAATGGGAACAGGAGAGCTGGTGTCAGCACTAATGGCGCTCAGGGACGCCGTAGAAACCGAAATCCACGTCCGGTCGCTTCGAATAGCGGCGCACGGAGAAACTCTACACCGATTCGATGCTGAAACGCTCCGAAAACATTGCAAAATTATTTTCAAACGTACGCCCATCTCAATTATAATCTGTTCCGGCGAAGTTAAATCACCGCCAGAAAACGAACGCGAAAATATCATTCGTCACTACCACGAAACCATGATAGGAGGGCATAAGGGCGTAACGAAAACGTACCGACGCATACGCAACCTGTTTGACTGGCCCCACCTACATCGGGATGTAGAGAATTACGTACGTAGATGCCAGAGTTGCCAAGAACAAAAGCTCGTACGAATTAAAACTCGGGAACCGATGCTAATCACAGATACGCCTGCACGGCCTTTCGATAAAGTAGCCCTAGACACCGTAGGTCCGCTTCCCCTTACCCCTAGCGGAAACCGTCATGTACTTACAATGCAATGTCAATTATCTAAATTCTGTATGGCCGTGCCATTACCCGACATCCGAGCCCTTACCGTGGCCGACGCGTTATCACGTTACTTTATCGCGATTTTCGGCGCGCCGCGCGCAATATTAACGGACCGCGGAACGAGCTTCATTAATAACACAATACAGGGAATAGCTCATACGTTCAAAATTAAACACGTAACTACTTCGGGATACCGACCCCAGACTAACGGTTCTCTGGAAAGAAGTCATATCGTCTTAACCGAATACTTGAAACATTACCTAGAGAGATACGAAGATTGGGACCTTCTCCTCCCATTCGCTATGTACTCATACAACACCTCGGTGCATGAAGCAACAAAGTTCACTCCATATGAGGTGATTTTCGGACAATTAGCTCGAGACCCATCTACGCCTATGTCCCACGAGGAGCTACTAACGTATCCGACATACGTACAAAATTTGGTAGAACGTTTAGACGAAATTCGAAACACCACAAGATCAAACTTGGACGCGAGCAAATCACGTTCAAAGAATATTTATGACCAGAAAAGTAACCAAGTCACATTCGCGGAAAATGACCTCGTTTACGTGCAAAAGGAACCGCGCCTTCATAAATTTGATCCCCATTACATAGGTCCGTACAAAATAAAAGCAATTACCGAACAAAACAATGCAATATTAATTACGGATGAGGGCCAACAGATTATTAAACATTTCGACAAATTGAAACATGCTTATATTAAAGATAAGCCACCTTGACGCCAGTGGAGCGTATTCAATGTGGTTTAAGCTTACAACGGACCGGCGGAAAAGCTCATTTAGCTGACTCCCATAACCAAGGTCCGACCCCTTATAGATCTAATTTCATTTCTTTTGTTATTATTTTCAATTCCTTATCTCCCCTCCTTAATCTCACTTGTTTTCAAATAATATTGATTTAAATAATATGTTCGAAAACAATAGAATTCACACCCTTCCCCTTAATCTCACTTGTTTTTCGTATTTACAGTAGACAATTACTTAAAACAATAGAATTCCCCGCGTAAGACATTTCGGAAAACCGAGTACTACAGCCACCATGGACGGACGTGGCCCACTAATATTTACGTTCCTATGGATGAGCGTTGCTAGTAACACCATAGATGGAGACTACCAAATATCACCGCTGAGCCCCAACCCGGGATTGTACTACGAAAAAATTCGACCTCTCCGAGTTTTCCATACCCAATGGAGACTGGTCACGGGCATCGGAGTCGCCGAAATACTGGCCTCGCGACCGCTAACGCAACCCCAGATCAACAGAATGAAAGCGTTATGTACAACATACAACTGGACGCCTTGCCCGGCCGACGCCCTTAACACGGCCCTACAACGTAAACTCCTCGACGCCAAACGTTACGAGGAATTGTTACTCAGTATAATAGGGAAACCACGATTCCCCCGTTCTAAACGATCTGTACCATTGGGATTCATCGGATCGCTGAGCAAGGCCCTTTTCGGAACCCTGGACAGCGACGATGCGCAGTATTATAATAAGGAAATAGATAAGCTTTATAAAGATCAAAATCATCTCGCCGAATTGTTAGCAAACCAAACGCACATTATAAAATCAGAATTTCAGGATATACACGACTCGTTTAAAACTGTAACAAGCTCCGTGCAAACCATGGGCGATAGAATTAAGGAAATAGCGTCGGGTACTCGTCAACTAGACAAGCGCGAAACAAAATTAGAATTAGAACTAGCTTTTTCGTCGTGGACGTTCTTAATGACCAGACACGTGGACGAATATGTAACCGCGTTAATCGTAATTACGGACGCGCTCACGTTCGCGAAACTTGGTATCTTACATCCGGCCGTTCTTTCACCTAGCCAGCTGGCAAATACTTGCGAACGAATCCGCGAATCGACTCCTTATGAATTCCCGCTGACTCCGGAAGAATTAAATTCCGAACAGCTACAAGGGGTGACCAAATTAAACGTGGTTTATTCACATGGCCGAATTATCGTGTCACTCGACATACCATTACTAGATCAAATTCCCTTCGACCTTTATTACCTTCAGCCCTGCCCTTCCTTTCAAACTATATCGACCAATGTCTCTACCCCTATATTTATAAAGCCAAGAACGGCATATCTAGCAATCAACCAAATGAACTCTCAATACTTCATGCCCGACGAGAACTACATCGTAGGATGCAGAAAACACCCTCGGATGTACATGTGTGAACTCAGCGTACCCCTCCAAGATTTCGAAAAGGCACCAAACTGCGAAACGAATGCCCTATTAAAACCACAAAATATCGAGTGGCCTAGCTGCAACATTCAAGCTCTTCCCGGGGGCCGAACATATCTGAAGAAGTTGATCACACCTAACACCTGGATATATTCCGTCAAGGACACCCTGGCACTGCAGGTCCGATGCAATAAGCACGCAGCCGGATATGAAGTGCTACAGGGGGCGGGAATATTACAACTAAGGAGAGACTGTGAGGCCAAAATCGGGACCGACCAGATTTGGGCAACCGGAGTGGACACCGAGGCATTAACAACCATCTACAAACCATCTATCGGCATCAACATTTCGGAAATTCTGCCAACCCTCACGGAACATCATGTAAAAATTTTAACTGACTACCAAGAAAAGGAACCTCAGGGAACCCTTCAAGATTCCCATGCAAAAGCTAATGCAATCGCATTGGAGGATATAGAGAGACAAGCAAGAGAAATAGCAACACACCATCGGACAAAAAATTTATCAACATATGTTACCTATGGATTACCAGGACTAGGAGGCATTTTCATAATCATCCTCGTTATCTGGATTGGATACCGTGTTCGGAGGGCACGTCAAAATCAACATCGCGAGCCCTTGAGGAAAGAGACAAAGGTTAATATTGAAATGACACCACACCGTCCCTCCCCTCCTATAATTTCTAGACCCCGTCCTCTAGCGATTACATCTTTTCCTTCAGACCTACCCGTTATACCACCCACGAGCACAGGATATAGAGCCCACGTGGAACGACAGAAAAGTTTCGCGGACGCCGAGCCGTACTTCAATGTATTCTAGGAAGTACCTCGCTGATAGCAGCTAAAACCCCACGCGATACCTGTAGAACCGACCCCCGCGATGCGCTCTGCTGCGAAAATTAGGGAGTAGGGATAATGTCATATAAGATAGCAATTAATCGAAGCAAGAGACAGTCGTTAAAATTTTACGAGCACCAACAATGGCTTCATCAACGCCCAAGTTTAACGACATTAAATTCACCCGATCATCGCTAGCCGAGGCAATACTGCCTAGGCATTTACACGCGCCTTTTGGACGAAGGCTGTGCGTGAGGCCCGCCGGAATAAGTTGGGGAAGCGGACGAGTGTGGACCCACCGGGATAACCAAACAATCACCATCTGCCACGCCTGCGCATGGCTCAACCAACCGGAAGACTTCGAAGACTATACCGAAGTCCCAATTCACTGGCTGGTGGAAGAAGTGAGGGCGGTGGCCCTCACGAAATGCTCCAGATGCAGGAACAAGCATTTGGTATGGTCGACCCCGGGAAATTGCACGGGGTGCATCCGGGCCATACTGGACATCAACCCTCGATACCTCCCGGCGTTCCCAGTACTGAAAGCGCCGCGCCCTCTCGAGCCACCACAACCCAGGGACGTGCCCTGGACCATGCCCGCTGCAGCAGAGTAGGACGTCAACACCCGCAGCGCTGGGTAATTATCCCCCCCCCCCCCAATTGTAATCATTTAAAAGTGACGCGATCAGATTGTAATTGTTTCCGTTTTTCATCCCAATTCGCAGCAGAGCAGCAAAGCACCGGCTATCACCAGCCCCCCTTTCCTTTAAAAAAAAAAAAAAAAAAAAATTACATTATTATCATTGTAACAAACTGGTTACCATTGTAACAATATATATATATCATTTACCTCGCTTAATTCGAATCATTAATTGTATTCCCTTGCGGCCACGTAGATTTAGTAGCGTTAATCGTAATCATAAGACGCTTAACGAAAGTGTACGCGCGGACAGCTTCACACGTGCCAACCACGAAACAGCCTCACGAGACCGTTTCGTGTCTAAGGGGGGAGGTGTTACATAGACCCTTCAGGTCCATCCCGTGCTCGCTGTCCTCGCGTCGCTTTCTTTCAAAAGGCGATTCAGCGGAATCGCCTCGCGTGTAGAAGTCACGTTGTGCTTAGCCCATGGCAACAGTCATCGGGACGGCGCCCGCGCTCGTGTCGGTCCCGGATATTTCGCAATATTCAGGAAATTAGCAAGGCAATCGGCAGCTGCCGACGGGGCAGTATCCCCCACTTATGGGGATCGTTCGAGGTTCGGCCCGTGATCGAGAGCCGGAAAGATTGATTCAGATTCGAGAGTTCAAGTTAGGGAGTCACGACGAGCCGGAGGGCCGTCTAGATACCGCGACCACGTCTCCGCGTTGATTCCGCGTAGCGCATTCGGCCGATAGTAATTCGTAAAAGGGTAACTCCATCCGACACACCGAGAACGGCCTAGCCGGGAGTGCCCTTGTGCGTCAATCAGGACCGACGTACGACCGCGAAGATAAGCGACGATCCGAGACTAAGAGGCGCGACGGACCCCAGGTCACCGACTTCCGTGTGCTACCCGAAACCAGAACGAGCGACCACGACCTGCGCTAGGTAGAGCGACACAGCAAGCGAGCGAAACGCGAGACGGCAAGCGTGCCGTGCGATAACAGCGAGCGACAGCTGAGACGAAGCGCCGTCTCGAGGTATGAAATTCTGACTAATTTCTGTAACAATATATTTTCTTGATTGATTTTTTCCTTTATATCCCTTGTACTCTTTTATTCGACCCCTGTATTACCTCCCCGATCCACAGTAAGTGTAGTCAAGGCGTGCTTTAGCACCTTAACAGAGCAAGAACCCGATAATTCATCTCGACCGCTCGGGGTGATTCACAAAAGTCCCTTCAGGACGTAACACTTGTTATTCAACTAATTTTTGTTGGGATTATGTGTTGAGGTGCGTATTGGAAGTGTACCAAATTTCATTTTCATAAAAACAACGAAGAAGAAACAACAAATAAAAATGAATTCAACGAAGGCGGCTTCTAATATTTGTTAAAATTAATTAAAATATGTTTGTGAAATAGTTTCGAACTAACATAAATAAAGATTTTATAACTATTAAATTTTATAGGATTTCAAATTTACCCACACAGCACACGGCGCCTTAAAGGCGCCTGTTTTCGGCCTGTTTTAGGCCTGAGCGCCTGAGCGTCCGGATTTGTAACAAGGCGCCTTTGAGACGCCGTGTAACTACACTGGCGCCATCTATACAAAGTTCCACAGGCGCCTTACAGGCGTCTATAAGGCGCCGAAAAGGCGCCTTTTGAGGGACTGTCGACGGCCTTATAGGCGCCTGTAAGGCGCCATTTGGGCGTCGTCAGTCGTGTACTTGCACTAACGCCATCTATATAACGTCGTCTATACTATGAGATGCATTTCAGTCTTAAAGGGTATTGCAGCGAAAGTGTATTACCGACTCCTAATTTGAAGACTGGACGTAGCACCCTCTGCTTATGGACAGCGTGCAATTCAAGAACTACTCTAAAATGTATCGAAATGTTGAAAGATTTGTTTAGAGCGAGAGTTTGAAATAGGCGGCAGGTGTAGAGACGTGTACGTGCGTTAGAGGTGTACGAATTTCTTTCCGAAAGTCTATGCAGGGAGTGAGGAGTCATATGGACCCGAATACGGTACATCCTGAGAATTTGTATTTTATCGGGTCTAAATTAGGCTAAAGGCATTGGGACGGTGTTGAAGACGGTTATTGATACGTTTAAAATAAAATTAAATTTGATAAAAATATATTTCCATTTATTTCATTAGAGTACACTACAAATTATATCATCCACTGCATTACACTATGTGTGTTTACAAATATTGAAAAACTACAATAATACAATATTACTATTCTATTTGTTATAAATTATAAATTATAAATTAAATTATTATATTTCTATAATCAAATTACTGGTGCGTGCATGCGCGAAATGACTATAGAATGCACTTACAATAAGTTGTGAATACACCTGTAGTTGGTTGGAATATACAAAACAGAATATACAAAGTGTACACAGAATACACAGATCACATACGCACTTAAAATATATGTACTATACATAAAATATATAAAAATATAACATACGTTAGAGTACTTAATACACATATCGGATTTTATAAAATATACAGTAGTGATAGAGTAGTAGATACACCACACAGTGGCAGACAAACGTATACATATACACTTTTTAAAATCGCATAGCTTTTTACAAAAAGTGAACTAAACGAGTTCGGTTTTTTTAGAAGTTAGAAAGATCGGTTTACTATAATATGTATATCGTTTATTCGCCGTTTTGAAAAATTGGAATTTTCGAAATAACAAGAAAAAAAACGGTTTTTCAAAGTTTATTATGTGAGCTTATAATGAAAATTTAAAAAATGCCCTTTCTAGATTCAAGTAAGACATACGTATACTGAAAATTTCATCTAAATCGGTTAGCTACAATCGCTGAGCTACAGACGCTTAAAGATCGCAGAATAAAGTCGAAATCGCTGGTACATGCCGAGGGTAGGGATTTTGAAATACTGTCATGTTAAGGTGTCATTCTGGTTAGCGCGCCGATAAATTAAGCGAATTTCAAGAATTTATTGCGAAGATAGGAATTATAGTAATGTAATAAAACTTTTTTCTATTGATTAAACTACATTTCTACAGCAAATAAACAATATAAAAATAATCAAATTATTGGTTTTAAAATAGTTTCTGAAGGCGATTTTGATGACATGTTTAAAAATTCATGCTTCGCTCGTGCAGGTGATTTCAGCAGTTGCACTTATCTGAAACCAAAAATACAAACAGATTCTTGATCAATATGACTGTCGCTATGGCCCGAACTAGAATACATGATTTATCCTTAAAATTAACAAAATGGCGGGCAAAATACAAGAATAAATGTATTTCGGCTGTTTTATGTGCTATTTTCGATTTTAAAAGTAGGTTAGACTCAACAGAAATACTTAGTTGTAGTCCAGGCCAGAGGCATAGGTGTGCAGAATAAGCAGTTCAATTTATAAAGCAATCGGTTCGATAGATTTTGAGATTTTACCTGCACCATGTGAAAAATGACGTCCCGAGAAAAACGCGTTCAAAGTTTTTATCTATGGTGGTCGAGCCTCTGCGCTCCCTACAAAATGCCTATGTAGAAGCTAAAATAATTGGAATTTTTCAATGAAAATTTAACAGTACATTCTTGAGGATATGTACTTTCGAAAAATGTTTTAAAAAATCGATTTTTTCAAACCGTTTAACCAGAATGACCCCTTAACACCCATCGTCGTGGTTAGTATATATATAGCTAATGTTAAACGTGTTCTGTGGCTTGAAAAATACTTATAGCACTTATACACATATGCGCTTTACCATGGATATACTTTGTTGATCGTAGCAGAATGTTGCTGCAGCTTTGATGTCTGGGGAAGGCAGCGACTCCCCTATCAATGTTGCGCTTCTTCCAGGCTCGTGAACGATGCTTTACTGCGGGATGTTTACCACACTTCATTGGGAGCGGCGGCCAGGGTCCGCATTCATCGACAGTCAGGCCGCACTGCTACTTTTTTTTTTTTTTTTTTTTTTTTTTTTTTAACGTGGGGGAAAATGCATTACGCACACCCGGCGAGATGTTGTGTGCCGGGTAGAGTGGGACTCCTTGCAGGTGTCGGTCCCGCAAGTTTACCCACTAAAAACCACCACGACCCCCCTCAATCATCTAAATTCTAAATTTTGGAAAGGTATGAACATTGAATCAACAAGAAAACCTCCAAATCTGAATGTTGTTGTCATCATAAAGACATAGTTTACATATACCAGAAACACTGGACAAGTATTTTATTTGCATGTCGGAAGAGTGGAGTGAAGTAGAGGGAAAATTTTAACGTTATCTGAAGTTTCTAATTTCACACATTTATACACTATTTCCGCTACATTGAAAATTTGACGAGGACCCAAGTTGTTGGATGGCGTTTGAAAAATTCCTAATTCGGAAGAGTTACATGGATTGTCATAAAAATCTATCAATTGTATAAATTTTCTGCCTATTATTTTATGCTCGTTTTCGGATACGATAATGTTTTCTACAATAATAATGCTGCCATCATTGAGACGGCAGCAATTGTTCAGGTGCCGGATCTGTAAAATAAAATTACTGAAACTAATACGTTTAAATTGCTTTGCGTTATTAATACCTTCTATTAATGGACCACGAGAATGTTCCTTTTGGAAAATCGGATATACAGGCGAACTATGTACTGCTTCTATACTAAAATGAGACTTTTCTAGTTGGCGTTTCACGAGCTGTTGCAATGGTTTCTCACTCTTCGGAATACATTTTTTAATACTTTGCAAAAAGTTTTCAACCTGAAAGCAAGTAAAATCATCAAGAGGTCCGTGATTTTTTACATCATCTAGCAAGTGTAACCGATTATGAACGTTGTGTGAGACGTGTTTTGGGCCGTATAATAATTCGAAGGTTTCAACAAAATACTCTAATAATTCTACTGCATAACCGAGATGAATAAAATATTTTCTGATGACAAATGCGGTCTGAAGTGCAAGAAAATTTAAATACCTATCGTCAGCTATAGTTTTTAATAAAACTACTGGCCCGGTGTACAATAAAAATTGACGGAATTCAGTTGCTTTCCACAGTTTTAAAATATCCAAGCATCGAGGTCTTCTCATAAATTCTCTTGGCATGCTGGTAGATATGTTTATTAATGTCAGTGATATTTTGAATTGCGATTTTAATAATATTTTGGTACTTCTTTTAATTAGATCTATCATTTGGTAAAAAATATTTTACAGTTCACAAGTTATAACACAAAATTGGAAAATAACCGGATTTTCAGGGCTCAATTAGACCCCCTTAAAGTGAATTTGGACAGTGAACAAAAAATGCGTTGTAATTAGAAGGAAATTCGCTACACATTCGCAAAGTTTCAGTATTTTTTAAATTTCCGGGTTCGGGATCTTCCCTTGTAAGCGGTAAACCGTCCACATTTGGTGTTAATATAAATTATGTTGTCTTCGATGCGGAATAAATCTACAGACTGTACGAGTTTTAATATTGGTGGATTCTAAACCAAAATGGTAATAAATGGTTGGAAAGAAAATAGCGTAACGGAAGAGAATGGATATAAACTTACGTGTAATAAAACCGGCACTTGTATATCTTTGAATGTTAAAGAATCACAACATTTTGTAAAACTAAATGTACCTATACATCGTTTAAAATGTCACGAACAGTCGGTGTTCCTTTGCTTTCGTGTATCCAGCGACTTGGCAACATCTCTGTAGGATACAGCAACTCGCCCCTTGCTGTAAGCGGCCTTCTAGAAATCACTGTTGGCCATATGTACCCGAAAACTGTACATATATTCAAGTGGACGGTGAGCAAACTCGCCCGAGTGCTAACGGCGTGACATTGGCCGTTTCCAGGTTTCCCGTTTCGGAGGGGAAACATTGCCGACTCTGTGGAAACATCAACCTGCGTATTCATTTGGAGTTTTGTCACCTGGTTATCGTCATCAGGTGACACTCGTATCATGTATTGTATAGGATTTGTAATCCATTGCTCATATATTCTCATAAACATTTAATGAAGATGAATATATGTGTATATACATTACATTCTTAACGATATGCATTGACTATATGATGTACTTTAATACTTGACAGCAATTATTATTAACATCTCCTTTTCTTTGTTCAATGCGTCCTGCATTGTTGTTAATCTTTCCAATCCCACTACCTCGCTTTTGCATTAAAAATCACACGTTTACTATATCGTCAATACACTTGGCGGAGAGATACAGGAACAATAGTGGTAGTTCTTTGACTGCGCGCGGCCCTCAAAGTTGGGAGTGAAAAAGACTCGTCTGCCGCCATATCTCGGAAAGTAGGCACCATAGGGAAAATCTTTGAGGCGAAAGTGATGCATCTTTTTATAACAAATTCAGCCGATCGTGATCAAATTACGAATAATACGTCAATTTGGTTAAAGAATGTATGAAAATGTAGTCATTTTTACTCCTTTTTCTTATAGATTGTCGATCCATTTTGGTGTAAATTTGTCAACGTACACTACAGACCAAACTGTGAAATACGGATAATTAGAATTCTTCAATTTCGGCAGTTTTAGTGAAAACTAAATACACTATATTCAACTCGCTACGCGTAGCGAACGGGAACCTCAGGTATACGTTGTCGTAAAGGATGTAAAATTTTTATTACACGTTGGGGCTAATGAACCAGTTGTTTCGGAAAAACTGGCTAGGCTGTAATGACAGTATTGTCCCGCGAGGCGGCCGTGGACAACGGTGCGCGCGGGTACGGATGGTTACCAAATATACCACCCACCAACAGAGCAATATATGGATTAACAAAAGGTGGCGTGTTCATTCACATCGAATAATTGCTAAATTCTTAAAGACCCGCGGAAGTACGTTCTTGATTACCGTTTGGAAATCTGGCAATTAGATGTTGTCGAAACCGTCTTCGAAAATACGGAATTGTCCACCATAAACGATTAATGTATTTTCGCTTCGCTCTGTAGTCTGAACTGTTACCTCCGTACCCTTCTCCACCGCCGCCTCGTGGGACAATACTGTCATGAACCGCGACTCTATCGAGACCCTCTGGCCGATCAGCTCGGCTAGTTTTTCGGAAACAACTAGTTCCATTAGGCCTAACGTGTAATAAAATTTTACATCCTTTACGACAATGTATACCTGAGGCTCCCGTTCGCTACGCGTAGCGAGTTGAATATAGTGTATTTAGTTTTCACTAAAACTGCCGAAATTAAAGAATTATAATTATCCGTATTTCACAGTTTGGTTTGTAGTGTACGTTGACAAATTTACGCCAAAATGGATCGACAATCTATAAGAAAAAGGAGTAAAAATGACTACATTTTCATATATTCTTTAAACAAATTGACGTATTATTTGTAATCTGATCACGATCGGCTGAATTTGTTATAAAAAGATGCATCACTTTCGCCTCAAAGATTTTCCCTATGGTGCCTACTTTCCGAGATATTGCGTCAGACGAGTCTTTTTCACTCCCAACTTTGAGGGCCGCGCGCAGGCAAAGAACTACCACTATTGTTCCTGTGTCCCTCTGCCAAGTGTATTGGCGATATAATAAACGCGTGTGATTTTTTAATGCAACAGCGAGGTAGTGGGATTGGAAAGATTAACAACAATACAAGACGCATTGAACAAAAAAAGGAGATGTTAATAATAATTACTGTAAAGTATTAAAGTACATCATATAGTCAATGCATATCGTTAAGAATGTAATGTATATATATATATAAGTATACAGGGTGTCCCACCTAAGACTGGACAGCGCGATATCTCTTAAAGTATTGTCGATAAAAATATAAAAAAAATAGTGCATTGCATGGTTCGAGGGGGCCAACTTATTAGCCCGAACGAATTTTGTTTTCGATTATTATTTTAAAAGATACGATGGTCAAGTTCGGTTTTTCAAATGGAACTATTTTTTTTGAAGTCCTGAGTTGATAGTGCGTTCCAAGACAAATTCAATAAGCTTAAATGTATACACTTGATTTCCACTGGTTTTTAAGATATTGCGCTTGCAAATTTACCGATTTTCACTGGAAGAAAACCCTCTGGAATAGCAAGGACTGGGGACGGTTTTACAGGCGCCACGTGTGGCCTTGCCTGTTGTAATAGATACCTACCTGCCAAAGGTCTACGCAGGCCCAATGGCTGGACAATTCTTTTCCGTCAGAAATGCTACTTAGGTAGGTACATCTGCGGTATCGAGAAGCGCGCCGTTACTTTTATTTCGCACTTGCTTCTACGCTCGGATGGCCGGTTCTTTTGGGAGGGATGCAAGTTGGATTGGTTAGGTTAGGAGGTGTGAAAGTTGCTAGACTAAATTTCAACCATAGGGAGCAGATTGTATTAGAACCAATCGGATTTGCATCCCTCACAAACGGCTGCTCTCTTGAAGAGGCCCTCTTTACAGCAATACCTCCTCCCCAATGCCCACCTTCTCTCGCACGGAATACGTCAACGCATGCTTTTGTTTTGATATCGAAGCTCGTGTTTATACTCGAGAGGACCACGCGACCACAGCGGGCTACCCCTTTTCTTCCTGTGTCTCTCCACGAGGAGTATTGCCGGTGGATTGTAGGAGCGTAGATGTCAGGATGCCAAGTTATTGAATTCAGGAGACGATAGAAACACTTAATTACAAAACACACATGTACTATAATTAAAGTAAATCGTATTCCTCTCGGGCGGGAGTCGCCCGACGCTCGTAAAGGAGATGTGGCCTGGTACACCGTGGCGAGGGCTGCCCTTCGCAGTGCCTCACCCGATTTTTATGTCTTTTTCCGGAAAAAGGTACGAATCCTGGGCCGAACGTAACGAATTGGGATCGAGCCCCCGCAGTCGAGGGTGAAATATCCATTACAGCGTATTAAGAAATTCTTTTCTTCGTCGTGTCGAAAGAGAAGTGACGCCAATGGATTCCTTATGTTTTTCTAATGAAAATCATACCAAATATCATGCAAATCGGACTACCTTGACACAAGCTATTTGTATTCCCAATGTAAAAGTTGTCCGATTTACACGACATTTGATATGATTTTCATCAGAAGACCCCAAGGAATCCATCGGCGACACTTCCATATCCATACGATAAAGAATAAAGAATTATTTTATTTCCTAAACAGATCAGATACAGGGTAATTCTGGAGGTACGCCCGTCATCCCGTGGCGAGGACAACACCCCGGCAGTGCCCATCGAATTTTATGGCTTTCGACCCTCGAAGGGTTTGGAATATCATTAAGAAGTGAGAAATGTTCAGGATTTCAAATGTTTGCTTCCTTTCTTCATCGTATCGAAGGGAAAAGTGATGCCAATGGATTCCTGGCGTTCCGTCGATTAAAATCATACCAAATTTCATGTAAATCGGACTATTTTTGACCAAGTCAAGTCAGCTTGAAATTATATAAATCCATTTTCCATGGAAGTTCCTTCATTATGGTCCTAATTACGTCGTTCTTGGTGTCAGTTTCATCGGCGAAACATAAGGAATCGATGTTGTTCGTTTTTGCAAAGATCTGATGAGAAATGCGGGAGTCGAAGATTGCTCAGTTCTTAAGAGGCACTCGAACCCCTTCGAGGGTCGAAAGCCATAAAATTCGATGGGCACTGCGAAGTGTTGTCCTCGCCACGGGGTGACGGGCGTACCACCAGAATTACCCTGTATCTGTTTAGGAAATAAAAAAATTCTTTATTCTTTAACGTATGGATCTGGAAGTGTTGCCGATGGATTCCTTATGGTTTTCCGATGATAATCATGCCAAATGTCGTGTAAATCGGACAACTTTTACATTGGGAATACAAATAGCTTGTGTCAAAGTAGTCCGATTTGCATGATATTTGGTATGATTTTCATTAGAAAAACATAAGGAATCCATTGGTGTCACTTCTCTTTCGACACGACGAAGAAAAGAATTTCTTAATACGCTGTAATGGATATTTCACCCTCGACTGCGGGGGCTCGATCCCAATTCGTTACGTTCGGCCCAGGATTCGTACCTTTTTCCGGAAAAAGACATAAAAATCGGGTGAGGCACTGCGAAGGGCAGCCCTCGCCACGGTGTACCAGGCCACATCTCCTTTACGAGCGTCGGGCGACTCCCGCCCGAGAGGAATACGATTTACTTTAATTATAGTACATGTGTGTTTTGTAATTAAGTGTTTCTATCGTCTCCTGAATTCAATAACTTGGCATCCTGACATCTACGCTCCTACAATCCACCGGCAATACTCCTCGTGGAGAGACACAGGAAGAAAAGGGGTAGCCCGCTGTGGTCGCGTGGTCCTCTCGAGTATAAACACGAGCTTCGATATCAAAACAAAAGCATGCGTTGACGTATTCCGTGCGAGAGAAGGTGGGCATTGGGGAGGAGGTATTGCTGTGAAGAGGGCCTCTTCAAGAGAGCAGCCGTTTGTGAGGGATGCAAATCCGATTGGTTCTAATACAATCTGCTCCCTATGGTTGAAATTTAGTCTAGCAACTTTCACACCTCCTAACCTAACCAATCCAACTTGCATCCCTCCCAAAAGAACCGGCCATCCGAGCGTAGAAGCAAGTGCGAAATAAAAGTAACGGCGCGCTTCTCGATACCGCAGATGTACCTACCTAAGTAGCATTTCTGACGGAAAAGAATTGTCCAGCCATTGGGCCTGCGTAGACCTTTGGCAGGTAGGTATCTATTACAACAGGCAAGGCCACCCGTGGCGCCTGTAAGACCGTCCCCAGTCCTTGCTATTCCAGAGGGTTTTCTTCCAGTGAAAATCGGTAAATTTGCAAGCGCAATATCTTAAAAACCAGTGGAAATCAAGTGTATACATTTAAGCTTATTGAATTTGTCTTGGAACGCACTATCAACTCAGGACTTCAAAAAAAATAGTTCCATTTGAAAAACCGAACTTGACCATCGTATCTTTTAAAATAATAATCGAAAACAAAATTCGTTCGGGCTAATAAGTTGGCCCCCTTGAACCATGCAATGCACTATTTTTTTATATTTTTATCGACAATACTTTAAGAGATATCGCGCTGTCCAGTCTTAGGTGGGACACCCTGTATAGTGACTCCCGAAAATGTTCGTTCACAGTTTAAAACAGAATAACACCTTCGAGGTTGGGTCAAACGATTCGAGTTTTTTTGAGAAGCTAAAAGGATGAGTTTACTCGTTGAGGTGTTTCGGCGTTTTGGAAAAAATTGCAATTGATCGGAATATAGCGAGGAAAATAGTGATGGTCTCTTTTTGAACTTTTTTATCTGAGTCCGTATTGAAAATGTAAAAATCCCGTTTGTAGATTTAAGTAAGTTGTATGCATGCTGAAAATTTCCTCAAAATCGGTTAACGTAGCTATGAGCTATAAACAATTAAAAGTGGTGATAAAATCAACTTTCGGCAGTTTTCGGCTGAAATGTGTGATTAAACCTTACTTAAATCTACAAACGGGATTTTTACATTTTCAATACGGACTGAGATAAAAAAGTTGAATAAGAGGCCTTCACTATTTTCCTCGCTATATTCCGATCAATTGCAATTTTTTCCAAAACGCTGAAACACCTCAACGAGTAAACTCATCCTTCTAGCTTCTCAAAAAAACTCGAGTCGTTTGACCCAACCTCGAAGGGGTTATTCTGTTTTAAACTGTGAACGAACACTTTCGGGAGTCACTGTATATATCTTCGTTAAATGTTTATGAGAATATATTAGCGATGGATTACAAATCCTATACAATACATGATACGAGTGTGACCTGATGATGATAACCAGGTGACAAAACTCCAAATGAATACGCAGAAAACGGGAAACCTGGAGACGGCCAAAGTCACGCCGCCAGACTCTCGGGCGGCTTTGCTCACCGTCCACTTGAATATATGTACAGTTTTCGGGTACATGTGGCCAACAGTGATTTCTAAGAGGCCGCTTGAAGCAAGGGCCGAGTTGTTGTATCCTACAGAGATGGTGCCAAGTCGCTGGATACACATTGGCGGCGATTTGTTGCCCGGTCTACTCAGACGCACCTTAAAGGTACTACCCGTGGCGCAAACAAGACAGTGTAAAATCAGTAAATTTGCAAGCGCAATATCTCGAAAACCAGTTGAAATAAAGTGTATACGTTACAGGTTATTAAATTTGTCCTGAATCGCACTGTCAAGTGATTTCTAAAAAAAATATATCGTTCTATTTAAAAAACGAACTTGACCATCGTATCTCTTAAATTAATAATCTACAAAAAAATCGTCTGCTGGGCTAATAAATTTGCCCCATCGAACCATGCAATTCCATACATGTTGACATTTTTAAACGATTTTATTCAGCTTCGATCCCCTGTTTGTATGTTTGTTTGTTTGTTTGTATGTTTGTTTATATGGTTCAAATATGGCAACTCAAACTTAACCCTCTTCCAACTAACCCGCGAAATTCGTACTACAAGTAGAGCTGTTCAAGTACCCGGAAAAAGCAAGCCGAGCATAGATCGGCTCGAAAAACCGAGCGGCTCGGATAGAACCAAATAAGTACTTGATCTTTTTTCAACCGGCCCGAAAGAACAGGGCGGAATGGAAAGAAGCGAGCGGGTCGAATGAACTTCGAGCAGATAGAAAACTATTTGTCTCATTTATTTGAAACTTGGTACACATATTCTTAATGGTATTATCTAAAATTTTGTATAAAATAAATGTTTTAAGTTTGCCTTGTTAGGTAAAAAATTAATAGCGATATTCACCTTGCTCTCATTTGTATTGTCACGTCCCGGGTTCAGGATTTAGGGGACAAATGACATAGTGGGGTTAAATAAAGCCCAGGCGCGAATATATAATCCAGCATACCGGGAGGTGAGGGAATCAGACGTGAAATGTGTAATTCTGCACACTATCCGTTTCGAACGTCAGGCGAGAAATGTGTAATTCTGCACACTAATCGTTTTGGACGGCAGGCGAGAATGTGAAATTCAGCACTCTGAGGATTTAGGGAACGTCAGGCGAGAAATGTGTAATTCTGCACACTGAGGGGTTGCGGAACGACAGGCGAGAAATGTGTAATTCTGCACACTAATCGTTTTGGGAGTCAGGCGAGAAATGTGTAATTCTGCACACTGAGGGGTTGCGGAACGACAGGCGAGAAATGTGTAATTCTGCACACTGAGGGGTTGCGGAACGACAGGCGAGAAATGTGTAATTCTGCACACTAACCGTTTTGAACATCAGGCGAGAATGTGTAATTCTGCACACTGAGGGGTTGCGGAACGACAGGCGAAAAATGTGTAATTCTGCACACTAACCGTTTTGAACATCAGGCGAGAATGTGTAATTCTGCACACTGAGGGGTTGCGGAACGACAGGCGAGAAATGTGTAATTCTGCACACTAATCGACTAGGGAAGGTTTAATGAACTGGTTTATATCGGGGAAACACCCGTTAGAGCACTTGTTTTGATTGGGGGGTTCGGTAATCGGATTTACCGTTGCATTATGGTAAAAGACACACGTAATAATTCCGCGAAATTCGTCAAGCCATACGGTAGAGCGAGAGCTATGCAAAAGTAAGTTGGTAAACACCGTAATACACTTTCCGCGGTCGTTGCCCGCGATCAGCTGTTGCGGCAGCTCGTTTGGATTTAGGGATCTTCGTAGCCGAAGGATTAACACAATGACTCGAAGCGTGAGTTAAGCAAAGCGGTTTATTAGTTTTAAGCAGGCGTTGCTTGCACTGTCTATGAGACAGGTTTTGGTTGACAATTAAATGCGTTAGACATTAAGCATTAGCACAGGACATTTATATAAAAGGTACTTAATTTTAGTATATGAATGTATGAATATGAAATACAATATACGATAATAAAGTAGAAAGATGTAAACGATATGCGTTAGTAAGACAAATAGTATAATCGCAATAAGCGTTGACAAGACAAAATAATAATATGATTGCAATAAGCGTTAATAAGATACGTAGTATAATCGCAATATGAAAAATAGTATGAAATGTGGATGATATCCAATGGTATTAAAGATAATGGTAATAGCTTACTATGATTGGTGAAATGATGATTGTTGCACTATGATTTAATTATACTCGTAGCGTTAACAATGGCTTCCGGAGATGGTTTTCGTCGAAAGAGCCTTCGGTGATAGATTTTGTCGAAAGAGCCTTCGGTGATAGATTTTGTCGAAAGAGCCTTCGGTGATAGATTTTGTCGAAAGAGCCTTCGATGATAGATTTTGTCGAAAGAGCGCTCTCTTCGCGCGGGCCCTCATATTTATACTGTTTTCGGTTTAGGGTATGAAGGGTACACGCGGTAAGCACGGAAGATTTCCGGGGTTTTTATAGATACGCAGGTGGAGTCTATAATTAGACTCGTAGACAATAGAATTTTGGTCTTCCGGGGTTTTTGCATGGTGTCTCCATTATCCGACGTGCTTATGACATGTACGCCAAATATTCATCGCTTAGGCTTTTGGGGTTTTTATGCTTACGAAGAGGAGACACTCAACCCATCGAATGGATTATTGGTGCTTTGATGGGAAAGGGGTAATTGTGGTCTTTAATTGGAAGGTGTTAGAGAAGGGGTGAGACGTGGTCTCGAATTAAGGGGGTTTCTGGGACGAGGGACTTGTTTAGTTTCAAATAAGAGTGTGAGGATTTTGCTTCACGGGCTTAGAGGGGAGGGGGTTTTTAGGGGTTGACCGTCTTGTGATGGGGACCGCTAAGGTACATCGCCAAGGCGGTCAGGGGTCAGGAAAAGGGGCAAGAGTTGGGGTTTGGAGAGATTTTGTGGAGTTGTATTGCGAATTTATTGGGGAGAGTTTAAAAGTTACCGCGCGAAAATATGTGGGACGTCACAGTATAATAAATTTTTTTCTTCTCAAATCCCTATGCTAATTGTTTTGTTGCTTTCCGCGTCACCTTGTCCGCGCGGATTTAGCTGCAGGTACAGGTAAAACGGCCTTTCGCCCCTACGGCGTAGGACCTGTGCGGATATATACTACTACCAATAAAATAATAAAACGTTTCGTACCGACCGTAGCAAAGTATAATGACTTGCCACGTTTATCTGCTGAATTGTACGTGTCTTGTATTTTTTTTTCGCCGAAATTATTAAACAGGACCTTCCGTTGGAAAAAGAATTTCAAACAACGAGACGCGTATTTTCGTCGTAATTGCCACCACATGAAATGAGACAAATTCAATGAAATGAATTTTGCCGTACTTGCTCCTTTTTCACGCAGATCGTTCGTTCACCCTCGGCATGAGCTGTTTACGTTCAATATTAATCACGTCTTTGTCTCGTAAGATTTCTGCCACTTCCTTTCTCCCAATACCCGAAACGCGTTTCTTTTAACGGGCTAACAATTTTACGGTCCCAGGTTTATCTAACATGAGAAAGACCATGATTCTAATGTTCATTAATAAAATATCTACAATGTAGCATACGGATTTTAGAAGAAAAAATTTATTGTACAAATGAGAGCAAGGTGAATATCACTATTAATTTTTTACCTAACAAGGCAAACTTAAAACACTTATTATTGTAAGTCCGGGAGATTCCGACCACTTTTTGGAAAAGAAATTGTAGCATCGTTGTTTTTCACATTTTTGTCGTTTTATGCACATTAAAGCAAAGCCCAAGCAATTTAGGGTATATATAAATTATAGTGTGCGATAATTTCAAATATTTATTTTCATTTTCAATCAAAAACATTGGCACTGCAACTGGTCGGTCTCACCCGCATGTCGGGGTTAAACCGTCCACCCACTACGAGTAATCAAGGTAGTGATCGAACACCTTATCAAAAAAAAATAAAAAACGAATACATACGTATTGTTGGTGCTACACTGTAGTTATATGCATATTATATCCCTAATTTCGGAAGAGCGTAAATAAACTTACCTGTTTTTCAAGTCTCGCCCCCACTGTAAATTGGTCTAAAAACTTTCAGCCTCGCATAAAGTCTTAACTGTATCTTATAATTCAAATATGGATTTGTGACCATGGTCAATGTGAGATAAACAACAAGCGCCTGCATTTCTTTTGTGTTAATGACACACAGTGCCCTATCTTGCGACAGTCTTAAAATATCAGCACTGGCCGGAATCTCCCGGTGGTCGAAATCTCCCGGACTTACAATATATACGAATGGGTTATCGCATAAAATAAAATGATATGCTGCATTTTAGATACTATTAAGAATATGTGTACCAAGTTTCAAATAAATCGGACAAATAGTTTTCGATCTGCTTGAAGTTCATTCGGCCCGCTCGATTCTTTCCAATCCG
This sequence comes from Andrena hattorfiana, assembly GCA_944738655.2. Classification (NCBI taxonomy): domain Eukaryota; kingdom Metazoa; phylum Arthropoda; class Insecta; order Hymenoptera; family Andrenidae; genus Andrena; species Andrena hattorfiana. The sequence continues at coordinate 24,340,596 of OX122892.1, forward strand.
CTCGGTTCTTTCGGGCCACTTGTAAAAAAAATCAAGTACCCGAATAATCAAGTACTCGAACAGCTCTAACTACAAGTCTATATTTCTTACATCGCGATAGAAATGAGCATTTCGATCGTTCGTGCTACCTCATCCCTCTCCCCCGCACCTACCGCAATGGCCTTTAAATTGTTTTAAAATATGCAACAAATCTTTAGTCGTACAATGAGAAACATCATGATGCAAAAGCCCACAGTCCTAACCAAAAAGACGATTTGGGGTTATTTGTTTGATCCGGCAATTCCTCTCACTGTCAGTACTACATATAATAAACGCAGGGTCCCACTAGTGCAACGGCGCGCCGCGCACGGGTCTGATTAATGAGTTTCTCGGTTTTTCGAGCAGTTTGGAGCACTGGAAAGAGTTGATTTTTACGACGAGGTGCGCGTCGAAAGCGTTTGTGTGCGACCTATGCAGGGATTTCGACGTGCTGAAAGCTGCCTCGCAACCTCAATAGCAAAAATTGAATGGTGGAGAAATATGGACACCAATGGAGTCCGGGCGTTCTCCCGATTAAAATTATACCAAATGTCATGTAATAATAATAATAATAATAATAATAATTCGTCTTTATTTACCACAATTACAAGACTTATGTGATAAAAAGGCGAGGTTCGGCATACATGCCGTTTTACAACCTAACCCAAAGACATTAACAGACAAAATAAAGCTAGCGAAACAACAGATGAGCGAGAAAGAGGACCACATGACAAGGGGAGTTAGGGATATTGAACAAGAATAAAAGAACGGGCAGCACATTTAAAAGCAGGAAAAGAGGTCAGAGAACGAATATCCAAGGGAAGAGAATTATAGTAAAAGGATGATAAATAAGAGAAAGATGCCGTAAACTTGACCGTACGATGAGCAGGCACAGACAGGTCAGCACCACGCCTAGTAGATGGTGCATAAACAGAGTGCAAAGATGAATTACTACATAGTAATTCACTTATATAGCTAGGCGTTTCAGACTTCAAAGCCTTGTGCACGATGCAGCACAGGTGTAAAATCCACCTCTGTCTGACTTTGAGCCAGCCAGAGCGAAGAAAAAACGGCGAAATATGATCAAACTTACGGACATTATAGGAATAGCGAAGACACGAATTCTGGATACGTTGAGCTATTGACGAGAGACGAGTAGAGAGACAAGGGCCATACACAACATCGGCGTAATCAAAGAGAGAAATAACAAGTGACTGACATAGAGAGAGCTTGGTGTGGGTGGACAAAATACGACGAGAAGGATACAGGAAACGTAGACGAGCAAAAGCAGAGCGACACAAAGCAGCTACATGCTGGTCAAAACACCAAGGAGGATCAAAAGTAACACCGAGGATTTTAACAGTAGGTTGCATGGAAAGAGATGCAGAGCCCCAGGAAATGACAAAAGAAGACAGCTGTTGACGTAAAGCAGGAGAGCCCACCACTAATAAAGAAGATTTAGCAGGATTTAACTGCAAACCGTGAGAGTCAGCCCAAGCCGTGAGGCGTAGCAGGTCAGAAGCCATCTCGCATTTAGCAGACTCAGCACTGCCAATAGCAAAATCCTTAACAAGCTGAGTGTCATCCGCGTACATATAAACCCGACAGTTATGACACATCGAGGGCAGATCCCTTACGTAGATACTAAAAAGTAGCGGCCCAAGTACAGAGCCTTGAGGTACTCCACGTTTAACCTCGCGAGTAGATGAGACCGTAGGCATGAACTGGTTAAGCATAACCTGCTGAGAGCGAGAAGAGAGATAAGATTCAAGGAAAGACAGGACATTAGAGGACAAACCAGTATGTCGAAGTTTAGCCATCAGCAGGTTATGATCAATCGTATCAAATGCCTTAGAAAAGTCTAAGGAGATAATGGCAGTTAGGCGTCTAGAATCAAAGCTCCGCAATACGGTATCCGACAAATGCAGCAAAGATGTAGTAGTGCTATGACCACGTCGAAAACCAGACTGAAAAACTGGGACAGCATTGGTGGAGGTAAAAAACCTCTGAAGCTGTGAGATGCAAAGCTTCTCCAGGACCTTAGATAAAAAAGGAGTAAGAGAGATAGGACGAAGGGAATTAAGGGCGGTTACATGAGGTGTTTTGGGAATAGGAACTACAAAGGAGTGCTTTAATGCATGAGGAAATACACCATCGGAAATAGCAGCATTGAAGATATGTAGGAGAGAGTCAAAACAGTAAGGAAGGCAATTAAGGACCATACCGCCAGAAATATCGTAAGGATTAGAGGACGTAAGCTTAATAGTTTTAAAGACAGCAAGGAGATCCTCAGAAGTAAAGGGCACAAAAGAGAAGGTAGGAGAGTCAGGATCAAGATTAAGCAAGGATGCATAGTTATGTATAAGGTTAGGAGAGGCAGAACAAGCAGGAAGAGAGTCAATGAAATGATTATTAATTAAAGTAGCATCAGGAAAAGAATTAATGCAAGACGAGGCCCTAGACGATCGGTAAAATCCGGCCAAGGATAGGAAATCCCAGAGCCTTCTAGAGGAACACGAATGAAAGCTTTTAAAAAACGCCCTCTTCTCAGCACGGATGACCGATTTAGCAACATTACGAAGATGCTTATAATAATCCCAAGCACCAGCTGTCCCAGACCTTCTGTATTTCGTGAGTGCCCGATTGCGAAGCCTTATGAATCTCCTCACAGTCTGCGTAAACCAAGGTGCAGAGGGCCTAGAGACACGCACTAGTCTCATAGGCGCAAACTGATCGTATAATGAGACCAACAAAGATTCAAACACAGCAAATTTGGAATCGACCGTATCACAGTCACCAATCCGATGCCAGCTTAAGCCCTCAGCCTCACGGCGGAATTGTTCCTCAGGTAAATCCTTAAAATTACGTCGCAAAATGAAACGTTGGCGGCCCGTCGATTTAGGAATATTAAGTATCGAGTAAACAAGACAGTGATCACTAATATGGCTTACATCAAGAGAACCCGCGGATACAATATCCACGTCATCACTTATAAATATTAAATCCAACAAAGTTGAAGATAGCGCAGTAATTCGGGTAGGCACAGATATAGTTTGAAATAAAGAAAGCGATGACATAAAGTGCCTAACAAGAGGCAAACCCGGATCGCATACATTATTGTAATCAATATTAAAGTCACCCATACATATAATATAAGTAGCAGTGCAAGAAACTTCAACAAGGAACAGTTCCAGATCATTCATACAAGACAAAGGACAATTAGGCGGACGATAAACAGACAGAGCCACAATGCGCGTATGTTTAATAGTAAAAAGAACGCCAGCTACATCCAAAAGGCTATCACGAAAATAATTATCCGTAATAAGATCAAAGATGTTTACACAATGTAAACTGGATTTTACATACAAAGCCGCACCCCCACCACGAGAGAGGAACCGAGAACAGCGGTCGGCACGATAGAGATAATAGTCGCGCAGCAAAAGGGACCCAGAGTCGTGCTCAGTACGCAACCAGGTTTCGGTAAGAGCCAACACGTCAAACTTATAACAGCGTACTAAATCAGTTAGATCCGAGAAATGACAAATAAGTGACCGAATATTTAAGTGAGCAGCAGAGAGGGATTTAGAATGCGCACGCAGCTTACAAGAAAGCGAGGTAGAGAACGTAGAAGACGCATGTTCAGAAGTGGGAGAAGAGAGCTCCAGCAAAGCAGAAGTCGCGGAGGAATATGTACTGCCAGAAGTAGAAACCAGCCCATCTATCCCATCCAGGGAAGGCGGGCGGAGAGCTTCAGAGCCCGGGTGTAGGCTCGGGTCAAGTCACCGACTCCCATCCATAGGATGAAGAACTTGAACTGGGGAGCCTTGCAGAACAGGAGGCTGCGTAGACAATTCCTCCAAGAAGTCGGCAGAAGATGTAAACCGCCGGACCGGAGAACCATCATCCTTCCTTAAGTAGATAATTCCACGTTTCATCCATACAAACTTAAAATTATAGTCCTTCGCAAGCCTCTTGGCCTCCAACAAACTGCTACGCTCACTAGCAGTTGAACGTTCATTAATATATATAAGTGAGTCAGGCCATGACGGGACAACCTCACTAGCACGAAGATCCTTTTTGGCTCTCTTTTTGGCAATCCACTCATCCCGAGTAAACGTAGAGGTGAATCGGATGACGAGAGGCTTAAACTTTGCGTTGGTATGACGAAGTCTAAGCGCAGAGGCTACATGCGACTGCGAGAAAGGTACATTAATGGCGTCCGCAACACTTTTAATAGTCTGTAGTAGCCCCGAATTTGAATTATCAGGCAGCCCTGATATAACGACTTCAAAGTCTCTAGTAAAACGCTCCAAACGTTCAAATCTCTGGGTGACCTCAGCAAGAGGCACCGCGCCAGCCACAGCCGACGTCCCCCCACCAGTAAAACGCTGCTCCAGCGAAGTCATACGTCGGTCCAAAGAGGCTTGGTCAACGGCTAGACTATCCACCCGTTCAGCAACATCTGACATCATGGTGTGCAAAGAGTTAACACGCGCTACCAGATCATCCAGCGAACTTAGTTTGAGTTTGATATCTTGAAGGCAGCCATGGATAGCCCTTAGATCTGGTGAGGCGTCAGAACTTGATCTTGAGGACGAGGTGGAGGGTCCAGACAGAGATAGGGCATTATTGCAGTCAAAAACACCGATGCCAGGAAAATTATTGTTCATACCACAGCCTGTGCATTTACCAGACTTAGGTAGAAATTTGGAGCATCCTCGACAGTGGGCCATACCGACAGTACACCGACAGTAGTGTTTTGAACTCCTCAATAGATGTCGTTAAATACTAATTAGCCTTACACGAGGCACACCAGAGTTTGTAATCACGATGACGACGTCGAGGACAAAGTCAAACAAAAACAGGCGAAGAAACCACAAGCTGAGCAAGCCACAACCGAATACCGAGAATTAACGGCGGATTACTCGGAAAGTAAAGGCACTAAGCGAACAGCGCTGCGGCACCGCAAAGATATGCACAGTATCCACAAGTGGATACAAGACCGAACAAATCAGACTCAGATTAACACTGCCAAATCGAAAAGAATACAGAGCAAGATCGACACACGTCAAGACAGTTGAACGCCCTTCAGACAATCATGTAAACCGTGCCTTCGACGTCGGCGTTCTTTTAATTCGATTGGAAAAACATGCGAACAGACACGGATCATGGACATAGGTCCGTTCCTATGTCCATGACACGGATGAGTGCGTTCGCATGTTTTTCGAGTCGAAGTAAAAGAGCGTCTACCTGTACCGTCGTTAACCGCCAACTCGCGGGACAATACAGTCATAAACCGCGACTCTGGCGAAACGCTCTGGCCGATCAGACTGATTAATTTTTGGGTACCAGATAGTAGTAGCTAATCCCTCTACGTTCGGCAGGCAATAAACCGTACTCCGCTACAGCATAATTAAATTATACTGATGTTCTGAGCACTGGCCATGACGTAAAATTAATCTTATGGTCCGCACGATGACCAAAAGAAGAAGATGTTCTTAAGTTAGATCGAAGAATGTTTCCCCGGCAATGGGGTAGGAAACAAAATAACTCTGAACAAGTACCGGTACGCCTCGCGGTGAGACACAGGGACAAAAGGGGTAGTCCTCTGCCTGCGCGTGGTCCCGCCCGCGTCGTCCCCCCTTCTGCGGCTCCCTTAACTCTGGAGTATAAACACGCGCACGAATTTTAAAAAAAAGCACGCGTTGACGTATTCCGTGTGAAAGAAGGTGAACCTTGGGGAGGAGGTATTTGCTGTGAAGAAGGCCTCTTACAGAGAGTGGCCGTTTGGGACGAATACAAGCCCGATTGGTTAAGGAGCAGCTTACATTAGGATCGAGCGACGCCGAAAACGCGCAGAAAAAACGGGCCCGAAACATCACCTGAAAGAAAAGTAACCGTATCCACGCGCGAAAAATACTTACCTGTGGGAGTCTGGTTGCCAGATGTGTAGCTTGGCTATAGCGCGACTCATCCAGGACCTCGGGGGAAAAACCCGATAGTATGCCGAAAACCATAAAGTCCTTTTACCTGAGAACGGAGGCACGATAGCGACGAAAGTCGAAATCCCTGAAAAACGGCACGGTGTCGATTGCCCCTTATCGACATATCTGATAGACAAATGTTTAACAACGAACGCTTCGGCAACAAGCGATTGCCCAGTCGCAAAGAAACGAAGAAATTTCGCTTCAAAAATAACAAATTTCCAGCTGTAAATCGCCATCACCGCCAGGACTGTTCAGCTTCCACATCCCCTTTCGAAGCCAGATACAGCGTAAGTCCCCACCATAAAACCCTTGAAGGTAGAACAGCATGGGTCCATCCGCCCTTGACTATACTTATACCTATTAAGAAACACGTTGACTGGAACACTTTGTACATACTACTATGTATAAAGAAATGAAATGGATTGGCGCACGGTGGGGCAAAAGCCCACCAACACTTGACATTAATTCACCAATACCTTCTATAAGATTCTGTTGGTCTTAATTTCATTCAGGAAGCGTGTTACTGGATAAATTAAAGTAATTAATATTACTTTTACTGTTTTCTCATAGAAACAACGTCTTTTTGTACATTTAACAAGCGTTCGACACGGTGTGGTCAAGTAGGGCTTTTAACTGTACTTCTGCAAAAGTAGACGTTATATTTACGTTGGAACAATGATGCAATGGAAATTCAAACAAATATAATGAACTTTTTCAAAGGCTGGGCTTGTAGTCGCGAGTAATACAGCCAGAACAACTAACGATACACTATATTAGGTATATAATTGAAGGATGGGATGCAATAAGGGGACTAGCGTTTGGAAATTGGGAAAATTATTGTCCAAACGCTAAGAAAGACTGGAAAATTAAATGTCATTAAACTGTATTTTAAAAAATATGGTGTTGTAAAGCTCGTCATGACACACATTTTTTTCTATATACAGTTTCTTTATAGAACTTTTGACTGTATGCAAGTCTGTAAATCGAACGAGCAAGAAGGAGCGTGTATGGCGGCCTTAAGAGTGCCTAATGCCACGCCAAATTGATCACTTTTTTACCTCGATGTCTGGGATTCTGTTCAAAATCGAATATGACGTTGTTCACGTGAAATTAAGGGGAGTTTGTGTTTCAGGGGGTTGAATCTTAAAACTTTCACCTCGCAGTGACTGACCGTCTTTACTGCAAATCTGCGTTGCACGTGTTGGCAACGACCTCAGAGTCACAGGGGGGTGACAATAAGCAGAGACAGGAAATCGCGAGGGTCGTCGGCGCCGCGAGCCCGCTAATATTGGAAAAACCACAGGTCAGGTCTAGGCGTCTTCGCGTGCGGCGCACAATGGGCTAAAACCCCGTTTTTTTTGTGGGCAAAAGTTTAAACTGTCCAGGAAATATCTCACACCTCGTTTAGCGTCTAAATACACTGTGGACTGTATCGCGTAAGTAATTGTTAATTGAAGTGTCGGATGCAATAAGGGCACTAGCGCTCGAAAATGGGGAGAAGTATTGACCAAACGCTAAGAAAGATTGGAAAATTAAATGTCATTAAACTGTATTTTAAAAAATATAGTGTTGTAAAGCTCGCCCCGACACACATTTTTTCTATTTACAGTTTGTTTATCAAATCATTAGTATTCGAGATAAAAATTATAAACAAAAAAATTTCTTCGACCAAAATCATTATTTCTTTAAATATAAATTGCGATAACTTGAGTAAATATTAACGGATCGTTATGAGACTTAAAACCTAACTTCAGAAAACTCTAGCGAAGCCGTAAATTATATGCACAAAACCCTTATGTTAAAAAATGTAATAATATTTAATTAAAAAGTAATACTGAACATAACCCATGTTTTTCAACGTTCGCCGTTAAAAAGTATCGAGGCAATTTTGAGGTACATATAACTTGCAGCGGCGAAGTTTTTCCTTAATATACAAGGAACATTTTCACCATTCTTCACACTGATTAATAAATGATTGTAGAAGATATGACGATATATATAAATCTCGCACGCCACCAACAGCCGAATACATCCTTGTTGACTTGTCCCAAGGCTAGCGGCTTTTCCACTGGGCAGAAACAAGAGAACCAACATTTTTTTAATCCTTACGAGTGTCGCTATCGCCCTTACCACGACCAGAAATTTGAAAAAAAATCTACAGAATGGCAGACGGTTAAAGATAAAATACATTTTTTCCTGCAGTTTTTGTAACTTTTAGGTACCCAAAAAAATCGATGTTTAGAAAATAATGACCTGTTTTTGGTAGTGGCGGTAGCGACGCTTATAAGGATTAAAAAACCTTTGGTTCAATTTTTTCTACTTTTCTGCTTTAAAGAGCTTTTCTGGCAAGTCTTCAGAGGTATATCCGTCGGCAGGATGAGGGTTGTGCCACGTAGTGGGGGGTGGCGAGAATTTCTTGTAGCCTACAGGTAGTAAGGAAACTGCAGCAGTTATCGCAGAACCATCCACGGGGACGCACGCTAATTTACGCTATTTTCAACTTTTAATACACACATTTTTCTGATATTTAGTTAGTCTGTAGTTTATTCCTAGTTTATCATTATAATACATACTTAGTTCTAGTAGTTTTATATTTTTTTTTATATCATTCGCATAACATTTTTATAGTATTTTTATCGTGTGTTTTTTCATTATTATTGTGTGGTTTTCTTATTCTTATTGTGCTTTTTTATTATTGTGTTACTTTTTTTATTCTTATTGTGTGCTTTTTTTTATTATTGTGTGTGTTTTTTATTATTAGTATTAGTGTACGTATTTGAAGTTAGTTTAGTGTATTTCTTCGACGTGTGTTTTACAACAAGGAGATGTATTCTGCAGGTAAGTTCTATATCTCCAAATATCTCTAAATCTATTACATATTTCTGAAGCAAGTGTTGCCTTTTATTTTTTCTACATTACAGTCTGTTTATTTCTATTTTCTTCATTCAATTTATGCTATTTTTTTCACATTTAACATCTGCAATCCACTTTTTCTAGGACCCCACTAGTGATGTTTAACCTGGAACTAGTTCACAATCATTTTCACATGCAACATCTTGTTTTTATCTTCTCATTACCAATACTATGTTATAATATGTTTCACCTGGCACAAGTTCGCAATCTTCTTCCAATATTACCGAAAGTAATGTAGAATTTTCTCCGAATTTAGAAGAAATTCAGAATTTTGCCTCCATCACAAAAATTCACAGACTTCTGAAGAATGAGCAACTAAATTGAATAGTCCAAATTGAGCCTCTTAATTGGCAGAGTGGGCTGTAACACATGAAATTTCACATCGAGCAATAAATGATATACTCCCCGTTTTATAAAGATCGGTTTCAAAACGGCCAGAAATATAGAATTAATCGTATCGAACCAAATAATTATCATCATTTTGGATTATAAAATAGCATTTTAAAACTCATTAAATGTATTCGTGTATCCCCCGTATAAATCTTAAAAATTAGGAAATTCCCTTTCAGAAGAATGCAATTTGGGTCCTTCTCAAATTTTTAATGTCACAGAAATAGCATATAAATGTGTGAACTTAGAATATGCTCATTCAATGTTTGTACTGTCTTTAGAATGTCTTTATGACGATAATATTAATGATTCAGGTTTCGATTTTTTCTGGTCTCAATGTCGCTATACCCTTCAAGCTAAGAATACACGCTAGCAAATTTATAAACATGTTTTGTTTCACGAATACTTGTGTATACAGGATTAGAAATGGTGCGGAAGGGCTGGTACACCATCGAGTTCAATGGCGATCAGTCAGTGTCTGAAGCCCCCTCGGATTGGGTGGTAGAGGGTTTTTGTTATTGGCCACCGTATAAGCCCAGTCGTATGACAGTGGCGATTAAGAAGTGCGAGCCACGGGATAATTCGTGGGAAAAGTTCCCCGTATCAGTCTTTCCCGGTGGAATTTGTTGTACGTTGAAATTATTATTATATTTACTTATTAATTATTGTACTAATTAGTGACTAATTATTATACCCATTAATTACTAATGTGTTCATCCAGATGATTATGCCACGGCGAGGGCAAGGGCGAAGAAAGCAGAAGAAACGAGCGACTTACAGTCGGACGTGGAGGGAGCAAAACGAAAAATTATACCCAAAAGGTATTCGAGCAGTGAGGAGTCTGGGGCTGACCCACAAATGGAGGACATCTGTCCACGAAGAACGTCGCCGTTACCCAGAGCTCCAAAAATGAGCAAACTAGTTATACGATCAGGTGTGAAAATATGCTACATAAAAATTATAATATCTGAAGCTATTTAATTCTTTTTGTTATTCTGAGTAAACGATTAACTTTAATATTCCTATTATGCACGTTTTCTATATCAAAGTGCTGGTATATATTAGGTTGTTGCAAATGAAATGGCCGTTTCTGATTTTTTAATTTAAACTTTTATTTGACAAACCTAATACGTATTTCATCAATCGAAATAGTCACCATCGACTTCAATACACTTCTCCTAACGCGAAATAAGTGCACCAATACCTTCCTGAAAGAAATCCAGAGAAACAATAAATTCGGCGAATGCAGTTTTTACATTCATTTCTTCTCGAAACACTTTTCCAATCAAAAAGCTATCTAGGTGCTTGAAAAAATAGTAATCTGTAGGTGAATGGTCAGGAGAATAAGGAGGGTGAGGGAGAACCTCGCACTTCTATTCTGCTAACTTTTTAAAGCTTTGCATTTCAGTGTGTGGTCGAGTATTATCATGAAGCAGTAACACACCACGTCTATTGACCAATGCCGGCTGTTGAAAGCGCAGTTTTTCGTACCTGATATCAATTTCTTGACAGTATTTATCTGAATTTATGGTTTCACCTCGTTTTAAAAATGAAAAATGCACAACACCCCTTGCTGATCACCAGACAGGCACCAAAATCTTTCGCGGATGAAGGTTCGGCTTCGGCATATGTTTTGGGGCTTCATCTGCATTCAACCACTGTGCAGAACGCCGTCGATTGTCATAAAGAAACCATTTTTCGCACAAGTAATTAATCTATGTAATATGCCTTCATTATTATGATGAGAAAGCAAAGTATAACTGATCTCCAAGCGGTGGATTTTGTTGTTTTCAGTAAGTTTATGTGAGACCCATTTGTCTATATTTTTTACTTTCCTCATGGTCTGTAGATGTCGGAAACAGTTGGATAGTGAATATTCGTTCTCATTGCGGTTTCCCGAACAGTTAGGCGTGAATCCTTTCCAACCATGTCTTTCAAAATAGTGTTTTCTATAACTGTTGGCTTATGGCCGCGAGGCATATTTTCGAGGTCTGTATCACCAGAACGAAATTTTTCGAACCAACGCCTAGTGGTCCGATCACTTGGAGTACCATTGCCGAAAGCAGTATTTATAGTCCGCGTTGCCTTAGCCGCACTGTGACCAAGTTTGAACTCATACATGTAAATTATTCGAATTTTCTTCTTTTCCATGATCAGTAAAACGGTTTTTAATTACGTATACTGCACAGTATAATGGAAATTATATACGCCAAATCACGTGTGAGACATGTACTTTTCAAATTATACAAATACAACGCCATCTGCACGGAAAAGAGCTAAGCTACAAAGCCGGGAAGTTTAAATTGTAGAAAACGGCCATTTCATTTGCAACAACCTAATATCAATATGTTTTGCTTGTGTATTGAGTATTTGATTTTTGGTCTTTGCCAATGGATTCCCATGACATGGAACCGCAAATAGTGGTGCATATTAAATCTAATAAGTGTTTTGCACCTTGACACATATTTCACACGGTTGGTTCTCTGAATTTATAATTTTCTAATTCCGTTCCTGCTACTTTGCGCTCAGTTTCATCATATTATTTCTGTTGAAGTTATCTTCTGTCCTAGGCGTTTTGTATAAAAAATCGTGTTGTTTCACAGATTCCCTTGTTAAAAATGCTTCTTTTTCCGCAGTACTTAATGTACAAATTCCATATTGCAGCGATGTGGTTGCCAACATCTGCCCTTGTGGATTAGTAACAATACATTTTTCACATTTTTCTTACACTTTATTTACAGTAGGTGCGTTTTGGATGTGTCCACAATTCTGCTTCCTTACCTCGAGAATTATTATGTTCGCTTTCGTACTAAGTAGGCCGTTCCTTCGACGCAACCCCACAGGTTCTCGCTTTATGAATACGCCTGCATAGCAAGGTCTAAAGATTTCGAACAGCCGTAATTTTCACGGCCAATGTCCTTAGAGAGGTTCTATTTCGTACGCGATCTCGACACTTTCGGGGGCATGTTTGCACGTCTTTGTACTTGAAACTATGTAATTCCTAATACTCTAATTCTTCTTGGGTGCCGAATTTAATGTGTAGAAAGTTTCAAAACAAATCCGATGTAATTTTTGCACGTGCTAGCACTAGAAAATGTACGACGAATCTGCCTTGCTAAATATACTCGAAGAGTTAAATACATGCAAAGCGCTTTCGTTAAAACTGGTCTTGTCAGAGGTACATAGGGACGCATTCACGCAAGCAGATACGCGCTACGTCACAAGTCATAACTCGCCCCTATTTGTTTCCACTCGAGGTACCCCTGATTAAAGCACTGACCAAAGAGGAGATGTAATAGGAGGCGTCACTCCGGGCGGAACCTTTGAAGTCCTTACTTGACCTTGGCATTTAAATTGGTTGTCTATTCGAGTGGGATATTCAAATCGACTAAATGTAGATTATTGTGACGATTATTGCCGAAGTTTACTGATCATTGCCGAATGGGCATTTAAATTGGTTGTCTAGTGATTTCCCTAGTTTATTTCTGTCCTCGCCGAGTGACGCCTCGTATTATATCTCCTCTTTGCACTGACGAGTGACGACTGACGAGGGCGCGAGATATAAAATATATATATATGTTTAATGTTTGCAGCAGAATTCTTTAACAAAAATAATTTTGGTTTTTAGACGAAACAGCATCCCCCAGCACCAGCTATGGAAGCCAGGGGAGTTTTTCACAAAACAACATTGAAATTGGTAAGTCAATATATGTGTATAAAGATAATTCTATTCTATACGGAGATAGTTTTTTATCATGGAAAGTTACAGTGAAAAAATATAAGATGTAATAAATAATTTTCACAGGACATAGATGCAGGCCCCAGTGGCAGCCGCGCAGAAAATAACAGCGCTGCTGATGGGTGTTTTGCTACAATAATTGAGCAAAATACTCGAATAATGGAGCAGAATCGCACAATGATGGCGCAAAATAACTTATTAAAAGTGTTATTAATGGACACGATGGAGCGAGTGAAAGCCCTGGAGAAGAAACTAGGAGCACCATTGGTCGAGACGAAGCAATCGTTCTTCGGCAAATTCAACCATTTGCAGTTTCCCCTCAACTCCGTGGCAAGGGTCAAGGAACTAGAAGAAATTTTGGAAAACGGAAATAATTTTCAAGATGCAGTAAGTAAAATATTATCTTTGTTAATATTATAACAAAGCACTGCTCGGTTAAATTAAAATGAGTTTACGTTATGTTAACTGTTTATAAAATTTATTTTTGTTATTTCTTCGATACAAAATTATACTGAATTCGTTAATGTTTGATCATTTTTTAATTATAGGTAAATGAATTTGCAAAGTATGGGGGAGCGAACACGTACGATTTTACGAAGAGGGTTTTGTCCTCCATTCTGCATAACGACGTGGCGCTTATGTTCAGCTGGCTGGGGAGGCAGGCGAAGGAACCATTCCACAATTTAAGATTGGCTCAAGTGGTTATAGGTATGTAATTATCACCCAAATTTCACCATAGCTAATACTGATTAATGTAGAATTCAATATATATATGCCGTGTGCTGTCTGGATATATATATGTAATGTCTTATTGAAATTCTTGTTTAAGGTGCTGCGGAAAAAAGCCAAATCACGGCAAACAGGAAGGAATCGGAGTCATCTATCCAAAAATGGCTGAAGCGTGCTTGCGACAGGAAAGCTGCGAAAAAATAATACTAATAATAAAAATAAATTTAACCTAAGGGCAGAGCCGCCCTTAGAGTTTGCGGGGCCGGGGCAATAGTCGATATTATTGAAAACATATAATTGAAAACAGCTAACAGATTACGTCTTTACTTCATGCGTCACTTAGGCTTGCCGAAAATCTATTCTAGAAAAACTGATAACTTGACAATTATACTTAATTCATTTAATTTTTACAAAAAGGAGTCCCTAAGCGCGGGGCCCGGGGCCAGGGTCCCGTTTGCCCGGTGCTAAGGGCGGCTCTGCCTAAGGGTTAACCTTAAGAAGGGGTAGTGGACTATTGGATACGTAAAATCGTTAGTTCTTTGACGCTAAATTATTTTGATACCAAACAATCATTATAGTCGCGTCCTTTTGACAATCTATTGTGGGCACGTTTGCGAGTATATACAAAAAGAAAAATTGTCGAAGTTATGAATCGTTGAAGATAGTCCTGTACGGCGCGCCCGGCTGCAGGTAGTGTACATCGATTCAGGTGAACCAGTAATATGAAAGCAAAATGCTTTCAGGTGATTATTATTCTATACACCATTATCTACAGAGTGGAAACTTGCCGATGAATTTGAACAAAAATTATGGAAGTTACACATGAATCAATTTTTCCCCACATTTTACGGAAAAAATTGTCTTTAATCAGTTATAATAAGTTAAAAAATAATTGTAAATTGTTTGTACATTGTTTTGTACTTATTATTTTATAAACATTCTTCTTCGATGCAGTTAGTAATTGGGACATTAGATTAAACTAATCCACTTATAATTATTAATTTATTGTGACTTAATAGTAAACAATTTTTATAAACTTAATGTTAATTGTAATAACCAATACCAGTATAATTCTGGAACTGGCTACATCACTGCCGCCGTCCGCTTGGAGAGAATATTAGCACGCGACCGCCGTCCGCATAGAGAAATTGTTCAATTCGGCGCCGTCGCTGAAGCGTTAAGTGTCTTTATATGTATATTTTGTATATTCTGTACATTTTGTATACTTTGCATACTTACATCTGTATCACCTAGCTATACTTCTTATATAAGTGCATTCTGTATTCATTGCGTGCGTAAGGTCACTTGGTATAGAAATATATATAACACACACACATATATATAATAAAACACACACATATATATATAATAACACAAGTGTTGTATAAGTATAGATGTTAAATATTTGTAAACACATTGTGAATTATATATTTTGTACAAAGCATGGTATGTAATAGTAATAATGATAAAAAAAGAAATATATATGTGTCCAACTGAGAACCTCCTTGCTCTTTCAAGTATCTGTAAAGAAATTTTAAATAAATAAACAATGGAAATGAATTTTTATCGTGTCCGATTTCATTTTGATAACCCTTTGTTTTTATTAAATTTATATTATAATTAATCAATATCGATAACCATCTTAGATACGCCCTAATGGCGATTTTTAAGCAGCTGCATTTAACCTAATTTATCGATAATTAAGACGCCTGTCAGTCCTAATCCAGGCCTGTTTAAGGCGTCTTTAAGGCGCCTATTCCAGGCGTCTGTAAGACGCCTGTTCCAGGCGCCTTTAAGACGCCTGTCAGTCTTAATTCAGGCGTCTTAAAGGCGCCTTTAAGGCGCCTCGAGCACCTGGGACTAAGCGCCTGTGTGCTGTGTGGGTATTTACAAATACAGTTAGAAAACAAGTTTCATTAATTATTCAGTAACAACAACATCACAAATATACGTCCTAACTGAATGAAATGAAAAAATAAGAAACAAATATATGATTTCAGTCAGAAAATGTTTTGTGCCGTGTTTCGACCCGATTTGCCCCACTGTGCGACGATGACGGGCACGGACACCAGGCCCAGTCATAAACAGGGCCGGTGCGAGGATGGTAGGCGCCTTCATGCAAGAAAATGTTTGGCGTCCCAAAATTTTTTGCCCCTGCTTTCTATTTAATATGTTTTGCCTTTACGGAGTACAAAAGAAAAATTACATTAACATTTTGTTTATGTGGGAGCCTTTATTATTAAGCGTGCGGTATAGTTTCTTAACGTTCCCTTCGGATGGTGCCCTTACGCGGCACATAACTTGCATAATGGGTTCCGTCGGCCCTGATCACAAATTAGTCTAGGGTCCTTACGGACTTTTCGCAAACGACGACGAAGGGACTTTCCTGACCGCGGAAAGTCAATCTTCGAATTACCTCGACTCGTTGCGGAACTCGCTACGCGGAAGTGTATATCTCAAAGTGATAAATGTACGATATGTCAAATGTAAGTATTAAAATTGTATACTATTAAACAGGGTGATTCTCTCGGCTCGCTGAGTTTCGTTGATTTCAATGCACAAAAATATGTTTGCGTACATTATTCGCTTAAAAGCAATACGTGATACTTTTCAAATATTATTTTCTCTGCAATTATAGACATTTGAAAGATCGAATATTGTATGCACATATTTTTAGCATAAATAATCTTCATTATACTCATTATAAGCTGTTAGAAGAAAAGCGGGAACAAATAAAATTTTCATAAAAAATGGAATATTTCATAGAAACTGTATACTTTGTTGCCACTTCGCAACCTGAAGATAAAGTGCGAGAAAAAAATCCTTTCAAACCAAGCTTATGGACCACCTCGGGCAACTTTTGACACCTACGTAAATATTATGTTTAAAAAAAAATATATTTTCGCTCCACCCGAACGGTACTGTCAACAGAAGTGGTAAATCTCGTTTTGTTTTCAATACAGAAGCGAAATAGTTTGGCAAAACGCGCGAAGCCGACAGTGGTAGTCATGCGCGTTAAGTGATTGTGTTACGCTGAGCGGCAGTGGATCGCGCGCCGCCGTTGACTACCACTGTCGGCTCCGCACGTTTTGCCAAACTATTTCGCTTCTGTATTGAAAACAAAACGAGATTTACCATTTCTGTTGACGCTTTCCCAAAGAAAACTGTCTGCTGCATCGCGTGGAATGGTCAGATTTTCTCACAGAACTTAGTTTTAGAAATAAATTGAAAGATATCTGCAAAAATTGGTGCATTTCGGGTGTCCTTTTCCCTTTGATCGTTGTTTAAACATATTTAAATGTTTATAATGCAATAATAACTTATATCGTTGTATTCGGAAGGGTTCATAGAATAATTTGACGCAACGAACAATCGAATAACTATTACCGTTTCGACACAAAAGATGTTCAAATCTGAAAATTCGCAGTTTTTTTCAAAATCGGTTTTCTCAAAAACTGAGGGTGATGGCGACAAACGGTTTGCGGATTCGTTTTTAGGGCACGAAAACCTATAAGAAACGGCTATTGAATGTTACAAGTCTGAAAAAAAAGTCAAAATTTGTTGTACTGTGTAATTTTTTCTCCATGGCCTAATTTGATTGAAGCTAAACTAAATGCAATCAATTTCACGAAAATCGGTTCAGTAGTTACGGATAAATTCGCGGACAAATATAATATATACATGGTCAAAATTAGGTCAGTAGGTTCAGATAAGTAAATAAAGATTAACTAACAAAATGCCAACCCATTTAAATAATGTTACATGCATACATACATATATATACATCGAACGTAGAGCCTCTTTCTTTTTGAAGTCGGCTAAAAATAGGGTTACGTTACGGATGAACTATCTCTATTCGCACACCAAGTTTCATAATTTTTTGAATTGCCGGGTTGCCGAACGTCTCTTGTTAGCGAGGTGCGGCTTATCGACAGCATCGCGTTTGAGGACTAGAGCGAGAGAATCATCCTGTATGTTCATACAATCTTACTTTTTTCCATAAAATAATACATTCATTATTTAATTTCCAGATGCAGGTTGCACTGGTGAATGTGGAGGAGAAGAGCGAGCGAGAGGAGACGAAGAAGAAGGAGGAGGCCAAAAACCAGACAAGAGGGCAAGAGGAAATTAGGGTGGAAGGAGAAAATGGGACGGAGAAACTCCGGAAAGAAATGAAGAAGGTAATTATGCGCAATACTAAATACTATATTCTTTTGTTCGTAATAATGTACCTCTGTCGGAGACGAATTGAACAATGTGCTATACGATAATATTTAATTTCATGTGAGATCTACGGTTTATCAATATTTCACAATTTTCAATGAAACGAAATATCGTATATTGTATCAATTTGTCTCACAAAGAGCTTCAATATTATGAATATAAATAATATAGCATTGCATTTAATGAAATTGACTTGTCCGTATGTTATTTCGGTTCTGTCCGAATATTTTTGGGATTCACTATGTGTACGGGTAGAAGTAGAAAATGTAATTTTTATGGTACTGTTTCAGATGTATAAGGCCATGAAACGCCTCGCGTACCGGTGCGATACGCAAACCGGCAGAGACAGTGGAGGTGCCAGGCGCGGTGGCGGCAGAGGCCAAGGCGGATGGGGCCAAGGAGAAAGCGGCCGGGGTGGATGGGGACAAGGAGGAAGAGGCCGGGGTGGATGAGAACAAGGAAGAAGAGGCCGGGGAGGATGGGGCGAAGGGAGAAGAGGCCGGGGTGGATGGCGACAATGTGGAAGAGGCCGGGGTGGATGGGGACAAACAAAGTGGAAGAGGCCGGGGGGGGGGGGGGGAATTTTTATCTGTATCAGAATTTCATGACAAAGTAAAAAAATAAAAAAAGTGGTATTTATAAATGTATATCATGAGTTTTATTTATTGCAGTTGTTCGAAAAGTACCTTTACAAACAATTTTTGTCTTCGCAATTATGAAATATACAAACTTCCTTTTTCATCTTGTTAAACTTGCGCCGGTGTAGATCGACTCACGTGATTCTACGTTCCGCGAGTACAAGTGCCATTGCAGGCACATGTGACCACTGACAGAATCAGTGGTACCGCACTTTACAGCGTGGTGCGACGACGAGAATAGACCCTCTCTTCGCCTTTAGTCACGTTTATGTCGCAAGGGCATAACGTAATCCTGGGTTTCGTTTCTTTTTATAGTCCACATTTTACATTTTATTTGTGAAACCGGTCAATAACATAATCGCGTCCCTTCGGAAACAATAAAAACTTTTAAAACTGAAGATGGGCAGGGTTTCTCAAACAGATTATCGGCAGCTACTTTCCGTTTGTGACCTATTACATTGTACACCTCTTCCCTCCGTATTTGCACTATATTTACAATGCGAATGATCGTTCCATCCTTCAGCATGAAACAATTATTTCTATTGTCATCGCAATGTATATAATATCCATCACTTTCCAATTTTTTGTACTGTGTCACAGTTTTGGTTGAGAAAATGGGCAATAGTGGTCCATTGTGATGGGAACCTTTACAAATATATTTTCCCAGTATTGGTGATGATTTTAGAACCGATCCCCGCTGCAGTTCTCCATAACGTCTTGCCAGTTGCTGCAATGGTTTATCCGATTTTCTTATTAATTTCTTCAAACTACCTAAAAAGTTTTCAAAAGGAAATGCGCTAAAATTGTCCAACACTCCAAATTTTCGAACGTCATTACACAAATGGAGTAAGTTGTGGACATTGTGAGAAATATATTGTTTCTCATACAATACCTCGAAATGTTCAACAAAGTATTCTAATAATTCCTCAGCATATTTAATATTCTCTTCATTATTAATTAACATAGGGCTAACTAACACACTGATAGCCACGTGCAGTGTTAAAAAATGTTCGTAAATATTTTTCGCTAGTACACGCTTGAGTACAATAGGACTTGTGTACAGTAGAAATTGCCGAAATTCCGTAATTGAGGTCTGTCAAACTTCTCGGTTTTCGCGAAAACTCACGCGGTATAGAAATTCCAACCAATATTAGATGTTCCGATATCAAGTTCTTAGCTTGTCCACCAATCCTTACGTTTAACGGTCCCTTAATCCACAATAGCAAGAGCTTCTTCATAACTCCCAGACAAATTAAGTGCATATAATCTAGGGGCACATTTGATACTAACCCAATATTTGGCACTTTTAACAAACCACTTGTACCTTTATGGTAATCTTCGTCGGTTTGCCGTAGAAAATCTTCGTCTGTTTTCAGTGTATCAGGCACTTCGCTGTAAGGGAAACACGTAGTTCTGTTAACTGATTTCCCAACAATTGTACATTTCGAGCAGCTCGAAAAGCCTGTATGGCCTTTTATATATAATACAAACGATTTCGCTGGAGCATCACAGATCATTTTTGTTAACCTAATAGAAAGTTTATTATTATCATACATAAACCCATTGTTTATGAAATATGTTATTTCATCAATGAATTTTTCCAACAGCTCGTTGCATGACTCTGGTTTCTTATACCCATAATAGATTCCAACAATCTGTATTCGTTTCAAAATTGTATCCGATACTAATATGGGCCAGAAACTGTTGGAGGAGGCCCTTGACAACGGCAAGCTATCAATATTTAAAGACAGATCTATATATTGTACGCTAATATTTGCCTCAACGTACATTTCAGCATAAGATTTTAGCATCTATTCTACACCAAGATGTAAGTAATCTCCCCCTTGTATTTTGGTACAATTACTTGCACGGGGAGTGTGTAAGAATGTCCTGGCATCTTTCGGTAGTAAGCATTTGGGCACGTACGATAAAAAAATGCTCAACAGTTCGTTGATGGCTTTATGAGTAATATTATTTCGTAGTGCCCAGTTGGACAAATCCTGTCTTAATGTCGCAGGGCTCTCCGGTTCATTGCAATCAACAATAACATTCGCTGACTCATCATCGGATGAATCATAATCCAGTATGCAGTGGTAGTATTCATTATCATCATCAAATAATGAATGAGTTTCTTCTTCTTCATCATTTTCACAAATATCGTTGTTGTGCATATTCATGAAATTGGCATTGTCAGTGCAAGGTACTTCATCGCAAGACTCGTACACTTCCTGCGAACTATTTAGTTCAGAATTTTTACATTCTAAGTAATGTGAACAGGTAAGAACCTCATCAATTGCCAATTACTCATCAGATTGATTTCTTTGGCTTTCAATATCCTTCAAATATTGCTGGACTCTCCTCCTTTGATGTCTATTAGAACATAGACTATAGTCTTTCCTGATACGTTTTTTGTCCGCCATAATAACCTGAACATATTTCATACACAAATGAGAAATTAATTTTAACAATTTGTTAAAAACTATATACTTGAGATGATCTACCAGCAGTGGTACTTACCAGATGTTGAAACGCAAATTAGTTATATTTTCTGCGAGACAATGTAATTAGCAATTGTGGACAATGCACGTCCAGAATTGAAACGTGGTTCGCGCAGTGATACCACGATTTTCAAATATATATAACAAAATACTAATACGAAGTATAAAAAGGATAAAGAAAGTAAGTATAATATAATGTAAAAAAGAAACTAACTCGAATTACAAGGAACTATATAACAAAACACTAATACGAAGTATAAAATGGATAAAAAACAGTAAGTATAATATAATGTAAAAAGAAACTAACTCGAACTACAAGCGCTGTTAAAAATCAGATACTTGTTCCTTCAGAGTTTAATTCGATTTAACGAGCGATCGCACGCAGGGTTGGCCGAAGGCAGGGACGACAGGGTTGACACGATTGTAACGTACCGCTACGAACCGCCGTACATTTTTCCGTTTATATCTATATTAATCATCACTTTGTTCATTCTTATCCTTTGTAACATTAATGTTAAGAATACACGAAACATGTGCGAGCGACACGCCATGCGGCGGGAAACAGTGAACTAAACGAAGCGTAACGCATGCGCATAACCGCTCATTCAAACAGTGAACTCAGTGCCGCGAGTGAACCAAGCGCGCATGCGTAGAACGCACGATCAACCGGACGCCGAATAAACCAAGTCTAGTGCGAGAGTGGCGCGAACCGGATGTTAATTATAATTGGTGCGCGAACTCGCGCCGCGAGTAATTGGTGCGGGCCAAGTACCACAAATCGGTATAAATACAGGCCCGCCAGCAGCAGAGAGCAGACTCGGTTCTGCCACCGAACTAAACAGACTCTGGTCGCTTTAACTAGCCCCCCTATGTCTCAAAGGTCTAAAGAAGTATATCTTAATACTCCGTTTCCATTCCATACGAACTACCAGCATCCATACGAGGTCGCTTTAACTAACCCCCTCACATCCTTACGAGGTAGCTTTAGTTAGCTCCTCTACTTCCAATCCGAGGTCGCTTTAATTAGCCCCCTCACATCCATACGAGGTCGCTTTAACTAGCCCCCTCAACTCCATTCAAAATCGCCTAACCTGCGCCTCCATCTTATCCAGAAAGCGTGGGCCAGCTAATAGGCACCAGAAGACACTACTAGTCTAAGGGAAGGAAACTCTCAGCAGTTCTCAACTAAACATACCAAATCGACCAAACGTCATTTCTTGTACTACGTTATACCGACTTCGTGTCGAGACCTTATATTCAATTAACGATTTAGCATCGTACCATTATACCATATTTTTAATACTAATTACGCAATATTCTTAATTATCGACTTAGCGTCAGAACCGAAATAATACTCTTTATAACCGACTTAGCGTCGAAATCGAAATCAAGCATTATACTTTCTTACCGACCGAAACGTAATCACGAAATTACTTTATGTTCCATTATATTAGTTTATAATCACAATTCAACGACTCAGCGTAAAATCTTATGTTCCATTACGACCTAGCGTCAAAATCTATATTCTTGAATAAACTATTTTGTTACTTATTGTTAAAAGGAAGGACTCTAGTTCTTGAAATTCATTTCTTTATCGCACGCCACCCGAACCAATCCTACTATTTCACAGGTAAACCACTCTACTTGTGGAATCGCCTGTAACTGAAGGCAACGTCTCGTTCGAGAACGTTACACGATCTCTTCGCGTTGAGATAACATGATGTCACATAGACCTAAGTATGTACATATACACTCTATACACTCGAAAGCGTATCTCCACTCACTTGGAGACACTCCTAGTGAAAATTTGGCAACGCAGCGGAATTTCTTCCACGCTTGAAGCGTGTGACGAGGGTGGTCGCAGGCCGCCAGGCATCCCAGCGTGGGCCCTTCGGAAACTCAGTTTTTATGATACCCGCAATTGCCAGTGAGGCCGTAAACGAAAGTTTCGAAGGGTAAAAAACATGCTTTGTTCAAAATTCAAGTAGGAAGCGACCGGAAAGCGCCTTTCTCAAAAATAGCTTCTCTGGCGCGCGTGTCATAAATTGTGCTGACCATTTGCACGCCAAATGTTCGTATTTGGTCGTGCCATTGGCCGCTACAGTTTAAAGAATATTCATGTTTTATGAAGATGAAGCGCAGGAAACCAAATTTCCACGCGCAGTCAGCGGACTTCCCGTTTCGATCCTGTGTACCTCCGCGAGGTATCTTGAATGCATCTTGCTACCAGCGAGACCGTAAAATCTTTAGCCTGTTAAAAGAAACGCATTTCGAGTATTGGGAGAAGGGAATTGACAGAAATATTACGACGAAAGTACGCGTCTCGTTGGTTGAAATTCTTTTTCCAACGAAAGGCCGTGTTTAATAGCTTCGGCGAAAAAAATACAAGACACATACAATTCAGCGGAGGTCCTTGAGAAATAATCCTGGCTAGTCATTTAACTTTGCTACGATCGGTTCGAAACGTTTTATTACTTTATTGGTAATAGCACAGGTATATCCGCATAGGCCCTACGCCACAGGGGCGAAAGACGATTAACCGTTTTAGTGCCACGCACCGCGATCGCGCTGTTCACGTACTGTGGTGAACCGTGTCGCTTTTTTTGGTCACGATCGTCAATTCGATTACGCTCGGTTCAGAATGTATCTTGTTGCGAGTCTGTCAGAGTTTCCTCTCGTAATTACAAATTTTCGTTCAAATAATCGTAAAGAACCTGCATAAGTAGCTGTCTTTCTTTAACACATTGAGTCCCAAGGTTTATTTTTAACAAAAGCGCTATCGCGCTTCATGGCACAATCCGACACGGATTTTTAAAAACCCCAGGCACTAAAACGGTTAAAGGGTCCCACAGACCAACGCGATGCATCCGCAACCGCAGCGGAAACGTTCCGCGTTGGTCTGGGGGAGCCTTTAACCTGCCGTTAAATCCGCGTGGACAAGATGAGGACAACCCAATTATAAAAGGGAAAATGCGAGATTGGCGTGAGTCATGTACTAATGGAAATACCAAGCCCGTGCGTACGATCAAACTAGGCACAAAATGTTGAAATTTTGTTTCCTGCGCTTCATCTTGATAAAACAGCCATTTGAAAATGACGAAATTTTTCGGGAAATTATAGTGTTCCCTTCATTTTTACCAGCAGTGTATTTTTTTCCATTTACAGTTTATTTTGTGGGATTTAGTTGATTCTTGCATTATCTTAATCAAGCAGGATCGGCCTTCCGGAATAATTTTGTTTCCGGTTGAAAAATGGTTTCTACAATAATGAAAATTATAAACAAAATTTTATTTTGCAAATTTAGGCTGAAGGTCGCCAAGAGTGGGTTAGTAAAATTCTTCTGCAGGTATAACTAACACCCTTGTGATGGATACGTGATCTGTCGTTATTGTTTCTAACGTTGTTAGACCTCATTGATGTAATAGAGGGTGCGAGTGGTACGGTAAACCGACCGTAATAGTGGAGCGCACGGTACGCTTACCTGTAACGGGGCGCGCCGCTGTCTTTAACAGCTTCCTACGACGTTGAATATGCAAATTACCAACAAGAGTTAGGCTTATTTTATACAAGATATTATTTTATACTTATTTTATTCTTCAGCGAATGTGGTACTATTCTTTCGGATTTTTAAAATCGCGACCTTCAGCCTAAATTGGTAAAATAAATTTTTCTTTATAATTGTCATTATTGTAAAAACGATTTTTTAACCGGAAACAAACTTATTCTTTATTTCGCCACTCTTCATTTTTGTCTTATTTTCGCCTGTAAAATCACCCCCTAGAATATCCTTGATTATCAGTAAAGTAATACCCTGTATAGGTCTGTATTAATACGTATGCCCAAAGTTTCATAACTTCTTTAATTTTCGATATCTTGCCTTGTGTAAGACAATTCGACGCTGTGCGGAGAAGGCTGGTCGTTGCATCGTGGGTCTGTTTACTGTTTATTTACGGTGGAACGGCTACGGCGATGAGTGCAAACGGCCGTTCCAATGTGCGGCCGGCGACGGTCCCACCAGTGCAAGGGAGAAACAGATGCATACTTCTCCCTTGCACTAGTGGGACCGTCGCCAGCCGTTGTCGCCGGCCGCGCATTGGAACGGCAACTTTGCGATGACCCCGATGCAAGGACGCCTTTGCTGATCATAAAGTGTTTCAAGGATCGAGGGGTGTGGAAAACCCAACTGGGCCCGTGACTTCGGCACGCGGTCGGTCTCTGCAGAGTTTTCCAAACGAACGGACTTCTGGAGTAGAGATGCAAATTTCACGTAATTTCAAAATGTAATTGTGTAATTGATTACACATTATTTTTTGTAATCGTAAATTTAGGTAGTTGATAAAATTGTCGTCAACTACCTAAATTTACGATTACATAAAGTAACGTGTAAACAATTACACAATTACACTTTAAACGTAATTTGTAATTAAATTACATTTTGCCCAACTCTGGGCCGTACGTGCGAGAGAGTCCGATCGTCAGCGTTCTTTTAATTCTCAAAAACCATACGATCGCCTGTTGCTTTGTATGATACTCGTCCGTATGCGATATTATGTTTTTCTGATCGAATTGAAAGAACGCCGACGGTCCGACTCTCCCGCTCGCATGGCCTACTCAGTGGCCGCTAGGAGTGAGAGCGAATTTTAAAGTCGCTTGCCCTCGATTGGATTAAAAGACGGTGCGCGTTGGGGAATAATTTGTCACGACGATGTCGGCGATGATCAGTCGAAAGACGATACATTGTTGCGTCTGGAGACGCAACGAAAACGATGGGTCCACGGCGCGGCGTGACTTCCCGGGGCGAGGAGGAATCAAAAAGGATATTCGGTCGACGATCGTCTAACGAGTCGGATGATTTAGTCTGCGAGAGAGCCTTTCAATATATATAGCGTTACAGTCCTGTTATAAGTCAGCAAATATATATCGCTACAGTTTCGTAATAAATCTGTACACGGGTATTGAAATACACGGGTACACGTGGTGCACTAAGACAAATAGTAATCAATTTCATTTCAATTTCATTTCAATATCAGACACTCGGCTCGGTTCGGTTCGGCTCGGTTCGGCTCGGTTCGGTTCGGCTCGGTTCGGTTCGTTTCGGCTCGGTTCGGTTCGGCTCGGCTCGGCTCGGCTCGGCTCGAGCGCCAACAATGAACTTCTTTGTCGCCTGGCTGAACAGCGCTCGCCAACACTGATACAAGACCTGGCCAGTTCGAAGTTAACTCTCGAAAGAACAAGCAGCTCTCATTTTCACAACATTTTATATTTCGCGTTATTTTCTTTTAATATATATTCCCGTTTTTCTTCTTTTTGTAGTTATCGTGTGTTTTTTAAAATTATATTTTCAATTTTTCTTATTCTTTTTATATTATACTTATATATTGTGTTAGTGTGTTTTTCAAATTATATATTCAATTTATCTTATTCCTTTTTCCTTTTATATACGTATATAGTGTGTTAAGTGTGTTTTTTAATATTTTATTATATATAATTACATTTTTCTTATTCTTTTTATACTTATAGTGTGTTTAGTTTGTTTTTTAAAATATATTTCAGTTAGTTTATTCGTTTTATAGTTCGCGTGCGTGTTAGTTTTTTTTTAATTTTTGTGTTTAGTTATTTTTTTAAATATATTTCAGTTTATTCGTTTTATAGTCCGCGTGCATGTTTTTTTGTAATTTTTTTGTTGTTTTTTTTTCGAAGTTAAGCTTCAAATAACTTTTGGAAAGGCTTAAGTCATCATCGGTAAGTAGAAATAACATCACGATTAACACAAAGCTATAATACGGCAATATTTCATAAGTATTCTAATATAATGCAGTGTCAATTTTGTAATAAATTCTCATAATTATTTTTTAGTACAACCCTCAACAATGTTGAAGAAGTATAGCATTGTTGAATTTTCCGATGGCGTTCAAATAATTCCATCGTGCTGGATGAATGCGGAGAAAAGTGACAGTGTATGGCCGAGCCACATTAGAAATGATTATACGCTCAACAGAGTAATTATGAAGGGAGAGCCTCCACGGGAAGATGATAATTGGGATAGCTGCAGTATTATTAAGTGGTTTTGCTCAACTGGTATGTTTTTTCAATGAAATCCGTATTTATATAAATTCTTCCTGAATACGCATATAACTTAATGTGTTACGTATTAATGAATTATCTGTGTCAGATAATTATAATCGAGCCCTTGAGTTGAGGGGCGATGCCATGGACACTTCGAACGTAGAAGAATCAGATGGGATGTACGAGGGAAAATATAATAGAAGAACATCACAAGAGCGCAAAAGAAGCAAGCCCCTTTTTGCTCTGTCGAGCGAAGAAGAGGGCAGTCACTATGAACCTCCCAAAAGGAACCCTAATAAAAAAACGAAAACTGGATTACCTGTCCCACCTCTGCGGAAATTATTGCAGCAAGGTATTTTTATATTAATTATTCATTACTTATTATGAAAATAAATGTAAAGTAATATACAGTGCGTCTCAAAATTGCGTGACTTCGCGGAACATGTAATATCCCGATGTAAAAACACATCGAAAAGTCCTTTACCGTACGCTGCTGCGCGTTTATCTGAGAAGTCTCGCCATTTTGGGACTCCCGCATGAACATTGATCGGAGGATGTTGACAATTATCACTGTACAACACGATTTTTGGTCCGCAATATCCGCTAGGTGATTCTTGTAGAGTTTTTCGCCTTGAACACGAATCCGTAAGCAGAATTGCTGTATCGCCCTCAGTTTTTGAAAAACACGAGTTTTTGTAAAAACACACGATTTTGGGCAAAAGTGAGGTATTACGTGAAAACCAAGAACGCTAGAAACTTCGACTTAATCTGAAAAGATAGAGGAGAGTTTCCCGAATATATCAGTGTACATAGTTATTAAATTTGAATGTTCTGAATGGTTGTAAATGACCATCAAAGTTTGAAAAAGTGTCGATGCGCATGGTTTCCACGCAATATTTTTGCCTTTTTACGAAAAATTTTTTACCTATCCCGAAAACGCTACCCAGCATCGGATTCTGTAGACATTTCTGAAGAAGAAACCATCCAGGAAAAGTGTCGAAACGATTTCTAACTCGAACTGATAGAGAAAATATCCATCAGCAACGCGTTCACGGTGTTTTACCGGCTGGCGGCCATTGCTCGCCTGACGCGACTCGTCAGGGCTGTCGCCACGCGTAATCGACGCCGATGGTACCGTTCAGTGGGCACCGACATTCTATATGGATCATCCTTAGTTTTTTTCATGTATTCGTAGATACTAATCTCGGATTTAAACAAACTTTTCCCGATCAGTCTCTGTTTTCAACAATTTCGATCTTCAATGCATGAATACCTACGTATGACTTGTTAATATGGAACCGTATAGAAACAAACACAATTCTTTATGAATTTACAACATTTTTATTATTATGGTTTGATCAGATTTAGAACACTTTTCCAAATATGGTAATAGTTGAAACTCATTAAACAGTATGTGAAGTCAACGCGAAGCCTATTTAAGTGTCATTTAGGCATCTTTTTTGAATAAATTCATTATTCAATATTTCTGAAACGCAGTATGCGATTTCTGAGGTTTAGTAAAGACGGAGAAGTAAGAGTTCGTAGGTATCGCAGGAACTTTTTCGATATACATATAAACATTGCTTGGCATCTCTCCCTAACGCGCGATACAATCAGAGAAATAATAAATATCTTGAAATGCTCTGCTTTCCTATACATCGTCTTAGTCAGAACTCAGTTTTGTCTTCAAAATCATTCGAGCCAGTCGTGCTAAGCAGTCCAGAAAGTCTTTCTTTGCATCGAATAAAACTTGTGCTGCGACAAGCTGAGAATTACAGTTATCCATGAATACATGAAAAAAAAATAAGGATGATACATATAGAAAGTCGATGTCCACTGAACGGTACCATCGGCGTCGATTACGCGTAGCGACGGCCCTGACGAGTCGCGCCAGGCGAGCAATGGCCGCCAGGCGGCAAAACACCGTGAACGCGTTGCCGATGAATATTTTCTCTATTAGTTCAAGGTAAAAACCGTTCCGATATTTTTCTTGGATGGTTTCCTCTTCAGAAATATCTACAGAATCAGATTCTGGGTAGCGTTTTCGGGCTAGGTAAAAAATTTTTCGTAAAAAGGTAAAAATATTGCGTGGAAACCATGCGAACGGCACTTTTTCAAATTTTGATGGTCATTTACAACCATTCAAAACATTCAAATTTAATAACTATATACACCGATATATTCGGACAACTCTCCTCTATCTTCTGAGAGTAAGTCGAACTTTCTAGCGTTCTTAGTTTTCACGTAATACCTCACTTTTGCTCAAAATCGTGTATTTTTACAAAAACTCATGTTTTTCAAAAACTGAGGGTGATACAGTAATTTTGCTTCCGGATTCATGTTCAGGGCGAAAAACTCTACAAGAATTACCCGGTGGATATTGCGGAACAGAAAAAAAGTTTCATTTTCTTGGACTGTGTTACATGATGAATTGCGGGTTTCAATGCAGATTTTACAAACACGCCAACAACGGACGACTATTTTGAAGAAATGCCCAGTACAGTGGATATGACACACACACTACCCGCGTCTCCCAATGAAATTCAAATACCAGCACTAACAGCGGCATCACCAGGACCAGCACCAACAGCAGCAGCACCAGGACCATCACCAATAGCAGCATCACCAGGACCATCGTCAATAGTACCATCACCAGGACCATCATCAATAGTAGCGTTAACACGACCACTACCACGAGCAAAATCATCATCATCATCATCATCATCATTATCATTATCATCACGTACGTTTCCGCAGCTACAAACTCATATCAAATCTAATGGGTTTCCACCCATTGATTATAATCCTAAATGTGATTTTTGTTAAAAAAAATTACATATGTTAAATTAACTTCTCTTATCTTTATTCAGAGTTCGAAACATTTATGAGGAAGAGCGTTGCAGCTATTAACCTGAGGTTAGATGATATGCAAAAACAATTAAACAGAATTGAAAGAAGAGGGATAATGAATTCTGACAACAGAAATGCAGTAAACAATATTGACGCAGAATTTTCGGCAACGCACAATCTGCCCATCAACAATGAAGAGGAGTTGCGTAATTTAAATAATAAATTACGGGACACGGCTGTATTCAATAATATGGTAAGTGGCGTAAGAGTAATAAAGAGTAAAAAATATAAATTAACTTTATATTATAATTACTTTTATATTCAACAGCTACTTTATCTTGCTGCATTGCAATCATACAAAGGATAATTACTTGAGTATTGTTATTTATTATAATTTATAAATAGTAGCAACATACATGCAATTTGTAAAATGCACTGCACTTCTTATACTATTGCACAACGATGGGATTTTCTTGCATGTACAGGGTGTCCCATAAAATTGCGGAACATGAATATTGTGGACTTTTTGGAACATGTGCCGTCCCGATGCAAAAAGACAGGATATTGCATGTTTCCGAGAAGTCCCGCAATTTTATGGGACACCTTGTATTTCGTTGCTGGCTGCGCGACAAGCTTTTACTTTTCATACAGTTTCCTTGTAAACATCCATTAACTTTTTTATAACTATTATTTAAACTAATGGTGATTGTTATTTTTCA
Source organism: Andrena hattorfiana (assembly GCA_944738655.2). Classification (NCBI taxonomy): domain Eukaryota; kingdom Metazoa; phylum Arthropoda; class Insecta; order Hymenoptera; family Andrenidae; genus Andrena; species Andrena hattorfiana. The sequence continues at coordinate 24,371,367 of OX122892.1, forward strand.
TTGCTTCAATGCACCCTGTGATTGGCGTTACACGAATGCTGTTTTTATTGAAGCCATGTTTCATGACAGAAATAATTTGTTGATGACTTTTTATAGGTTGATGTATTGAAGAGAATAGGTGGGACCAACCTGGCGATAACGACGGCGATGGTGTTGGAAAAAATAATAAATGATTCTGTAGCTGAGAAATATAGTTGGTGTGGGAGAAACAAAAAGAAAGCATTCAAAACGTATAAAAATTTAGTAAAATTAATATTGGGTAAGTAAATTTATTATTTATCTCATTTCAGCAATTCAAATTGTAAAATAAATGCATGTATTATTCCAGCTTCAGTACACGCTGCATGCAGCGAGAGGGGATTGTTAACAACAGATGTAGAAATAATGAACGCGTCCGGAAAATGGTTGGCCCAAACGAAAAGGCGGACCACGCGGGCAGAAATTAGGATTAATAAGGACCAGGACAGAACCGCTGTGGACGAGGCGGATTAAGAGAGTTTCAAGCACGTGTGTGGTGGGAGAGTGATCCCCGAACTGACAAGGGGAAGCAGCAATATTTGTGCTACGGATCCCTCCACAATCCCTTTGGTTGTTCAATGCCAAAATATCCTTCTTTTATCAATATTTCGGAAACTGTTGAATGTTGGCTGCAACATATATAGGAATATATATATTCTTTCCGGTTGTTCAATGCCAAGACATCTTTTTTTATTGGAATTTCGGAAACTGTTGAATGTTGGATGCAACATATATACATATATACATACATATATATAATCCAACATTCAACAGTTTCCGGAATACCAACAAAAAAAGATATCTTGGCATTAAAACTTCATCCTCGTCGGAATCGCTTACTTCTCTTGTGCTTATTGTGCTACGCACATATATATCTATCCAGTGATTTTTTGAATGAGCAAGTTCCTAACCTATACAATAAATTATTACAGACTGTTGATAATGAAGAGCGAATGAGCATAAGTAATATTTCTAATTCATCAGTAGATGAGTCGACAAAAAAAATAAGACAACCAACTCTGTCACAATTGTTTGATAAGTGTGCAAGTTATGAAGGTATGTTTGTGATGTTTTTATTTACTATTATTGAGGGTTTGTATTCTGCAATGCGTAAACATGTTTGAATTTTAATAAAGATGTTTCAGTGTTTGTGCTGTTTATTTGGACAATGTTTATTTTATTTTCAGAGGGAGGACAACGGCTTGTTGAAATAACCCAATCTTTGGTTTATATGATTGTTAAAGATAATATGCCTTTTTCTTGTGTTGAAAAAGAAGGAATGAAAAAATTTCTGCATATAGCATGTCCTCGTTATAAATTACCATCAAGATTCAAGGCAAGGGCCCTATTTATCCTTATTACATTTATTTTAAAAATTATACACTACTTTTTAAATATTCATATTTTTTTCTTTTTAAGTAACTGGGCTAGTGGAGCAACGATACGAGACTACAAAAATTATATTAAAAAAAGTATTACAAAACATAAAGTATGTTGCATTGAGTAGCGACATTTTAACTGTAACCAATTCAACGAGGAGTTTTCTTGTAGTAACAGCTCAGTTCCTAAGTGACACAGATGAAGTTCTTGACAGCTTTTGCCTTGCTGCCCAACGGATGTTACAAGTACAATTTCAACAATTAAATTGCTTTAAAATATAATTATACAGTACAAACGCATTTTTTATAAAATTTTAATAAAAATGATTTTTTCAGGCACATACAGGAGAATATATTAAAGAATTATTTGAAGAAATCACGAACGAATTTTCTATTGGCAAAAGTCAAATTGTATCTATCACCACTGATGGTGGAAGCAATATGATCGTTGCTGTAAAATTGTTCTTGGGAGAAAATAAGAGAATTCCCTGCATGGCTCACTGAATAAACTTGATAATAGATGGGGTGTTAAGAAACAATACTGCTTTTTCCACACTGGCAGACCAGATAAAAACTATTGTTACTTATTTCAAACAATCAGTCAGTGGTTCAGACGAATTGAGAGCTAAGCAAGAAGCATCTGGGAAAAAGGAGGGTCAGGTTCTAATGCTAATACAATCAGTTAGCACTAGATGGAATTCATGCTTTGATATGATGGAGCGATTTTTACAACTATCTGCAACTGTGGCCAAAATATTAACTTCACGAAGTCAATTAACAAATAGAAGTGTACCAGATATGGTAGCCACTTCCCAATTAAATATCTTACGTGATTTAATTACTCTTCTCGGTCCTTTTAAATTAGCCACTGAAGAAATAAGTGGTGAAAAATATGTCACGGCTAGTTTGGTGATTCCGCTAACTAATTTATTACGTCAGGAAATTGGACAAGCGAAAATGCCAACTGATGTGGGATTGTCTGTCCAAAAAGACTTATTAAAAGGAATCAATAACAGATTAGAGCCACTTGAACAGAATATTTTTCTGGCAAAAGCGACAATTCTGGATCCTTGTTTTAAAAAAATACATTTTACTTCAGCAAAGGCTGTTGCTAATGTAATATCAGAACTATCTAAAGATATTAGTTTGGAGCACAAGCAAAGGGGAAATATTTCGCCTAAAGTCGGAAAATCTCCATCTACACCAGAGAAGTATAGCAATTTATCGCCGTCACTTTGGGCTAGACACGAAAAAATGATAATAGAAAGTATGTCCAATCAAGACGTTCCTAGTTTTGGCACAATGCCAACAGAACTAAAACAATATTTGGATCAACCAAATATTTCACGGACATCCAATCCATTAAAGTTTTGGATGGACAGTCGATACTTTATACCCGTACTGTCGAAAATTGGCCAGAAATATTTAATTACACCTGGATCGTCTGTTGCATCTGAAAGGGTTGCATCAACTATTAATATCGTAGTTCTCAACAATCGCAGTAGGCTGACAGGGGAGCACATCAAAGAAAGAGTTTTCTTAAAAACTATTTCTCAAAAATACTGGTTCAATTAATTTTTATATTTGTGTATTTTTTAAATTTTTGTATTTTTCCCAGTACCTGCTGAATAAACATAACGAAAATAACATATAATTTGTTTAAATTCTACCTCAATAATTAAAAAAAAAAGAACCGATATATCGAAATATCGATATTTTTTCCGATAGATCGATATACGATATTGATATATTTGAAAAATATCGATACGATATATATCGATACTTCTAAAAATATCAACATCCCTAGTCTGTAATTCGCATTGGCTGTCTCGTTTTGGGAGAGAGCAATTTATTTTTTTGATAGGTTGAGCACGTCCGAACAAAATCTGAAATTTGTTTTCGCATTATTGGCCAATAAAAATCCTCTCTAATCCTTTTAAAAAGTTTTGTCACCCCTTGATGTCCCCCTACTACCGATTCATGGTATTCAGAAATAATGGTTGATCTTTCCGATGGATGTGGAGTTATTATTTCGCCGGTACAGACGGTGATTGTATATTTTGAATCATTAAATATTTGTTTCAGGAGACCTTCCATGGAACCCCATTCTACGGAATCAAGATTATTGTCCTTCATGGATATACTGAAGGTCCTTTCATTCAAAAAATGCATTAACTCTTTTAGTGATGCCGATGATGAGTTTAAATGATTAAAATTCAACAGTTCGTCACTAAGTTTTTGGAGAAACAAATGGAAAGTATGAAATTTCTTATCTGGGAAAACCATTGCCTCACCGACATTAATGCGATATTGCCTCATCTGCGTAATCGAAAATTTTCCACGAGTGTATAACATTTCACTATTCTGTGACACGATTTGATAGTTGAGAGACAAGAAATGGATAAGATTATCCTTTTCAATAAAAAGGTAATCCTTACTAAAATTAATTTTAGGTAGTGTGGGAAGGTGATTTGTTTGTAAACGCGAGTCAGTTATTGGCAAGATTTGAAGTTTTTCAGAATTACGTAAGACATCTTTTGTTGAGGCCACTTCTACGGAGGATCGTGTCCGTTCCCCTGGAGATTCTATCGCGAATTTAGACTCTCCAAGCTTCATTGCATCACGCGTCACAACAATTCCAGGCACTCCAGCCTTTACTGTATCACAAACCGCGGATCCCAGGTTGCTAATCCGAAGCGGGGTGTCTGTTGTCGAGACCTTGCCGATAGCCAACGGATCGAGCAGAGCGAGGGCACCCTGAGGCACATCCACCGTCTCTAATGATTCCTGAAGCGGAAGCGATCCTCCACCCACTATAGATTTGCAATCAACGAACAATGGCCTACCCTCTCCAGAGAATACACTCATCGGATTGGGAGACATTTCCTCGTCATCCGCCGTATAGTACTCGTCACTGTCTGTTTCGTAAGTTTCTGTTTTCCCTAATTCAAATGTGGCCTCATTCGTTTGGTCATCATTATCGCTCTTTCCATACATTAGAAACACATTTGTTACTAACTTTTCATTCTTGTATTCCAAAGACCTGTCCCTGTCAGTGTTTACTACCCCAGAAGCAGCGATCGACAATTCACTGGCGCCCGCGATCACCTCACGCAAACATTCCACGGAAGAAACATCTGGACTGTCGGTTTCGGTATGTTTAATTAAAGCAATCGAAGTTTGGTCAAACTCAGTGGAATTTGAAGGATTTCGAGATAAGGCATCCGCATTAGAATTTTGTTTCCCTGGTGTATACACGATATTATAATCATATTCGTTCAACTTTATTCGCCAACGCATAATTTTAGACGTCGGATCCTTCACATTGTGCAGCCAGACCAATGGTCGATGATCTGTCACCAACGTGAATTGATGACCGTATAAGTAAGGCTGGAAATGTTCCACGGCAAAAAGAACCGCTAATAATTCTTTCTCGATTGTTGAATATTTGACTTCAGAATCGCTCAAGGTTCTTGAGGCATACGCAATGGGAAGATCCTGGCCAATTGATCCCTGGCTTAAGACAGCTCCTAAAGCGTAATCTAAAGCGTCGGTCGTTACCTGAAACGGGTGCTTGAAATTTGGGAATTGAAGCAATGGCTCTGTACATATGATATCCCTGAGACTTTGAAAAGCTAACTGAGTTTCAGTATTCCAAATAAAAGGGGCATCTTTTTTTAAAAGTCACGTAAGTTATGACTAAAGGCAGAAGACCAACATCGTACATTAGCCAGCTGCGAAAATGCTTTTTAAATTAACAGATTTGAAGTTTTTATTCTACTGAAAATATAGGAAAGAAGTTAGGGAATAATTAATGAAAAAAGTAGAATCTTCGCACCGAGATGTGAACCTCGGATTTTCTGTTTGCGACCCAAGCTCTAGGATTTCGGTGGAATGAATTTTTGGCGGAGAGCGCCGACCAGGCAGCGCGTACGGCACAAGGACAGAAGGTAGGGTACGCTTGTAGTGGTGCGATGCAAGCCAGAAGGGGATCGCATCTTTAGCAGCAATTCAAGCTTCGAAAATGCTTTGTAAATTAACAGTTTTCATGTCTTTAGTCTTCTGAGAATATAGAAAGAGAAATTCGAGAATAATTAGAAAAAAAAAGTAGAATATCCGCACCGGGATTTGAACTCTTGACTTTTTGCTTGCAAGCCAAGCGCTTCGATGTCGGGAATACGAATTCTCGCTGGAGAGCGCTGGCCAGGCAGCGCGTACGGCACACGCATGGAGGGACTGGTATGCTTGTGTGGTGCGGTATAGGCGCTAGGAGGGGGTACGCTTGGTCGTGGAGTGGTGGTAGCGCCCGTGGGCGAAAACCCAGGGATCGGGCATCAGTGAGAGCCACGCATGGACCTGAAGGACAGTGCCTAGTTCCAGGGGGTTACAGCGAAAGACGGAAGGGGCTGCGATTTGAGGGACGACTGGTGGTGTCCCCTACAGCCGAGTATAAGTTTTATAAATAGCGTCCCATAGCGTCCTTCATTGTATATCCTTGTGACGCTATTGTGCAAAACGGTGCAAAGTAACTCGGATGCGTGTAGTGTGTTTATTAATAAATAATTCTCTTATTATTTGGGATACTTTTGAAATTACGTAAGTAATATTAAATTTTTATGTGAACTTTACCTCTGGGAAACCTTTTTTTTCACCGAAAATTTATATAGATCGAAAGTACGTATCAAATAACATGCAAAAATAACAATTTTGAGTTTAGGAATCTATTCGTTGAAAAGTTATGCGGTGAAAAAAAGTGTGCATTCAAATTGAAGTATAATAGTTGGTCACATTAGGGGTTAGGATATACGTCAAAATTTCACAGTCCCTTTTAATTAATAACTTTTCACGCTTTATTTATTACAAGTGTTTTAAGAAAATAATGTAAATTCAAAATGCCTGTGACCAGTGACTTCTACAGCATTCAACGCACGAATAATCAAATTTAAAATGTTTTGCTAGAAGAAATTTTCGACGGTATGGCACAGATGGAACCACCAGTCGTCCCTCAAAAAGCAGTTGGAAGGGGTCGATTCCCCTTCCGTCTTTCGCTTCAACCCCCGCGTCCATAAGTCTAGCTTATGCACTGTCCTTTAGGTCCATGGAGCCACGCAACAAAAGACGATATAACCTGATTCGTAGAATTCCCTAGAATCCTCCAACTTTTAGCTCATGATGCGTGCAGCAACTACAGAAAATCAAAGCATGGGTAGCCAATACGCATATTACGCGCATGCGTATTTGTCGCTTTACATGTGCTTCTGTATTTCGAATTCGAATACTGCAAACAGGGGAAAGCAGGATAATTCCGACTATATAAGCAAGAAACGCTATAAAATTTGAGCAACTTACACATTTTCTAGTTTTTTTATATGAATTTATAGTTTGAAATTTCTAGTTTTTATTAGTATGACGGAGAAAGCATAAATTTACGTTTTAACAAAGTTGGAAGAAATAACAAAAATGTCCATTTGATTGGAATTACGGAATTAACGTGGGGTAATTCCGGCCATGATTTTTCTTTATAAAAGAAGTGGGAACATTGTTAAATTAATAAAAAAAATATTATTTTTTGTTTTAAAATTAATTACTACATAAATCACAAATGTATTATTTAGGGGTATTCTATCCTGAACATTCTTCATATGCCCATGGACCACATGCTCGATTCAAAATTTACTTTTTTCTTCCTCATGAGGAAGAAACTGCAGTTTCCTCTTACCTCCATTTTGTGTTTTTTATGTGGATGGAAGCGTGTTAAGAAATATTCCTGACTTTATACTGCCTTATTCGTAATTCTTTTATGTCAGTGTGATGTCCCACTATTTTTCACGCGGTTCTATTCTAAAGTCTCCCTCATAAATCGCTCCACAACTCCATCAAAATCCCTCAACTCAAGTCTTACCCCTTTTTCCCCAATCACTGATCACCTTGACGATGTACCTTAGCGGTCCCCATCTCAAGATGGTCAATTACAAACTCCTTCACCTATTCGCCCTACAAGGCGCGAAATTCTCCCTCATATCTGAATTCAAACAAGTCCCTCGTCCCAAAACCTCTTAATTCGAGACCACGTCACCCCCTCTTTACGACTCACCGAGTCAAAGCCAATCTCACCCCTTTCCCATTAAAACACCCAAAATCCATCCAATGGGTTGAGTATCCCCTTATCAATAGCGTAAATAAAATCCTGGAAGCCTTATTGCGACGCATATTTCATACATGAGTCATAAACACGTCTAATTATAGACGCTTATTTCATTTCATAAAAACCCCGGAAGTCCTATTGCGACGCATAATACGTAAATAGGTCAAGGCGCATACCGCGCAACACCCCTCACACCTGACATTCTTGTAAACCATATAAATACGAGGGTTCGAGAGGCCGCATCCTCACTCTCTTCTAAGGAAATACTTCCGCGGAATAAATACGATTCGTCGAAAACATTTAAGTTAAATTCAGTGTTCTACTGCAACTACCGTAAGAAATTATAATTACCATTATTGTTATACGGCATATCACCTTCATCTATATTATTTTGTATTGTTAACGCTTATTGCATTTCATATTATTATTCTTGTATTAACGCTTATTGCTTTATATTATCATTTCGCTAACGCTCATTGCTTTAAATATATTTTGTATTGTTAACGCTTATTGCCTTTCATATTATTTTGATTCATATTATTATCTCGTTAACGCTCATTGTCTTATATTGTTAGCGTAGCAAATTCCTATTACTTTTCATACTATTTTCTTTGAGTTATACACATGTATTTCATGTTCATACACATATATTGCTGTTGATTACCATTTATATAAATGTTATGTGCTAATGCTTAATGTCTGACGCATTATTATGTTAACCACGCTAATACATTGATAGTGCATATATTCGTGTTTAAAGTAATAAACCCCTTTGCTTTAAATCACGCTTCGAATTATTATGAATATCCTTTGGTTACGAAGGCTCCAAATCTAAACAGGCTACTGCAACAGCTGATTTCAGTTCGTGAACGCGAGACTTCTTACAGTGTTTACTAACGTACTTTTGCATAGGCCGTATACAGCCATATGTCTAGACATATTTCGCGGAAATATTACGTGTAGTTTCTTATGCGAATGCAACGGTAAATCCGATTACTAAGCCAAAACAAAGTTTTCTAACGGGTGTCACCACCAAAGTGATTACTATTTAAACCTTCACTGGTCGTTCAGTGCTACGAATCTGGCATTCGAGCCTGGCTTCCTCCAACCCTCAGTGTTACGAATCTGGCATTCGAGCCTGGCTTCCTCCAACCCTCAGTGCTACGAATCTGGCATTCGAGCCTAACTCCCATCAACTCTCAGTGTTACGAATCTGGCATTCGAGCCTGGCTTCCTCCAACCCTCAGTGTTACGAATCTGGCATTCGAGCCTGGCTTCCTCCAACCCTCAGTGTTACGAATCTGGCATCCGAGCCTGGCATCCATTAACCCCACATTGTCATCGTCCTAAAGACCTCCACCCGGGATGTGACATCAGTTGCATTTAAGCCAGAAAAAAGTAACGTTAAAAGCTGGCTACAATTACCCCTTAATTTTGGCTGGTCGTACCCCTCAAAGGTGAATTAGAATGTAATAAAACGCACCAATTTGGTAAACATAAACAAATTAAGCTAAAACATACTATTTCGACGAAATGTACTCAGAAAATGACGTTATGAATGGAAATTTTGATTTCTTAACCACGAATAATTACACTCCTCGACTTCATAACCCGCTCCTCGAAGTGACAGAAAATATAACCTATATGCTATACCCAATTTCATAAAGATACCGTCGCGGCGTAACAATAATAGTTTGGAAGGATGTTAAGTTACAAAAAGTTAACAAATGTAGCGTAAAAGAACGAAATATCCAATCAAAATTTATTGTCATGTAGCATATATCCCAACAAAATTACCTTTTTTTAAAAAAAGGTACAAAAAAGTGCGACAAGTATATAATCCCATAAAAAAGCATCCCATTTAAAAACATTGTCGTAAATTAATATCCCATAAAAAAGAATCCCATTTAAAAACATTGTCATAAATTAATACACATCAAAAAGAATCGCATTTAAAAACATTGTCGTAAATTAATACACATCAAAAAGAATCGCATTTATAAACATTGTCATAAATTAATATCCCATCAAAAAGAATCCCATTTAAAAACATTGTCGTAAATTAATATCCCATCAAAAAGAATCCCATTTAAAAACATTGTTGTAAATTAATATTCCATTTAAAAACATTGTTGTAAATTAATACCGATAAAAAAAGATCGCATTTAAAAAGAGTGTCGTAAATTACTAGCTTTACAAAACTAATGATATACACAAATTGCGCCAATTATCACAACGGCTATTTATACAAAGAAAAGAAATGTATTATATAATATTAAGCAGATATATTTTTATACAAATAAATATTTTAATACGAATAAATATTTTATTCAAAATACTTGGCGCTGCGTCCCGAATTGGTGTTGCTAAACTGAATAAATATGTATAAATTGCATTAAAATCTTTTTCTTTCTTTCTTGTCACTGGTGCCTTGTCTTTTTTTATTTATTAACCAAGACAATTAACGCTTTTGGTTTCGCAGCGCCAAGTACAGTATTGTCTCCGCATCTGCTCGCTGGTCGGGACCGGCGTTGAGCTCCTATCGTGAACAGATCCCTAATTCCGAGTGTTCGTTTCTCGCTTCTTTCTGGCCGAAGGGGGGAGCGAGATGGAACGCTTTTTGTGCGCGCGGGCGTGCGCGACGGGTGCGAGCACTCAGATGGAATCGTGACTGCTCGACGCATGCGCGCGACGGTCAGATAGCCAGGCACGGCACGAGTCTTTTTTGCGCCCTAAGCGAACTTTTCAAATTACGCCCTTTATTATAATACATTTATTTGAGATTATTGACAACCTTACTTTGAATTTTTATTCGTAGTTTAATTCAGTTATAGTACAACTTGTAATATTTAATTTTAAAGTTTATTTTCAACAATACCAGTAATGAAAATATCATTTTGCACCTCTTGTCGAGTTTCCGTCCTAGGCAGTCGCCTAATTTTGCAGAGTAAAGTCATAAATAATCTCAAATAAATGTATTATAATAAAGGGCGCAATTTGACAAGTTCGCCTAGGGCGCAAAAAAGACTTGAGCCGGGCCCACGTCAAGATTTTGCGAAACGGTTTCCGTGCTCACCGTAAGTGCTTGCGATCATCGCGCACGCAAAGGAAGGAGTGTCGCGGCGCCCGAAAGACGGAGGGAGACAAAACATCAACGCGTCGTCTGTCTCGTACCGTCCTTGCTCGCTTTCAGTGGCTCTTGCTCGCTCTCGTGCCAACTCGCTCTTGCCTTCGGCGGACAAGAGTGAGACAGAAGTGGTGGGGATAGCGATAAGCACGTATCGTGTGCACCAAACCGAGCACATACGGAGACAATACTGTATTTTGAATAAAATATTTATTCGTAGTAAAATATTTATTTGTTTAAAAATATATCTGCTTAATATTATTTAATACATTTTTTCTTTGTATAAATAGCCGTTGTGATAATTGGCGCAATTTGTGTATATCAATAGTTTTGTAAAGCTAGTAATTTACGACACTGTTTTTAAATGCGATTTTTTTTTTATGGGTATGTCACGTCCCGGGTGGAGGTCGTTGGGGACGATGACATAGACGGGGAATTATTGAAGGGAACGCAGGCGCGAATGCCAGATTCGTGGCACTGCGGAGAGTTTGGATTCAGGCGCGAATGCCAGATTCGTGGCACTGCGGAGAGTTAGGATGCAGGCGCGAATGCTAGATTCGTGGTACTGCGGAGAGTTAGGACGCAGGCGCGAATGCCAGATTCGTGGCACTGCGGAGAGTTAGGATGCAGGCGCGAATGCCAGATTCGTGGCACTGCGGAGAGTTAGGATGCAGGCGCGAATGCCAGATTCGTGGCACTGCGGAGAGTTAGGATTCAGGCGCGAATGCCAGATTCGTGGCACTGCGGAGAGTTAGGATGCAGGCGCGAATGCCAGATTCGTGGCACTGCGGAGAGTTAGGATTCAGGCGCGAATGCCAGATTCGTAGCACTGAATGACCAGGAAAAGTTTAAATGGTAATCACTCCGGAGGTGACACCCGTTAGAGCACTTTGTTTGTTTTGGCTTTTTAATTGGATTTACCGTTGCATTTATATAAGAAGTCACACGTAATATTTCCGCGAAATATGTCTAGACATATGGGTGTACACGGCCCATGCAAATATATGTTTGTAAACACTGTAAGAACTCTCGCGTTCACGAACTGAATCAGCTGTTGCAGTAGCCTGTTTAGATTTAGAGCTTTCGTAACCAAAGGATATTCATAATAATTCGAAGTGTGATTTAAAGCCAAGAACTTTATTACTTTAAGCACGAGTAAATGCACTATCAATGTATTAGCATGGTTAACATAATAATGCGTCAGACATTAAGCATTAGCACATAACATTTATATAAATAGTAATCAACAGCAATATATGTGTATGAATATGCAATACATGTGTATAACTCAAAGAAAATAGTATGCAAAGTAATAGGAATTTGCTACGCTAACAATATGAGACAATGAGCGTTAGCGAAATAATAATAAAATCAAAATAATATGAAATGCAATAAACGTTAACGATACAAAATGATAATATAAAGCAATAAGCGTTAATACAAGAATAATAATATGAAATGCAATAAGCGTTAACGATACAAAATGATAATATAAAGCAATAAGCGTTAATACAAGAATAATAATATGAAATGCAATAAGCGTTAACAATACAAAATAATATATATGAAGGTGATATGCCGTATAACAATAATGGTAATTATAATTTCTTACGGTAGTTGCAGTAGAACACTGAATTTAAATATAAAGCTTTTGTGCACTTGATTCGACGTTTTTATGGTTGTTCTGCGGAAGTATTTCCTTAGAAGAGTGTGCTCCGGTCTCGCGGTTCCTCGTATTTGTAGGGTTTACAAGAATGTCAGGTATGAAGGGTGTGCGCGGTATGCACCTTGACATATTTACGAAATATGCGTCGCAATAGGACTTCCGGGGTTTTTATAAATGTCTATATTTAGACTATGTTTATGAATCATGCGTGAAATATGCGTCGCAATTGGTTTCCAAGATTCTGTTAAGCTATTGATAAGACCCATTAGGTGGATTTTAGGCGTTTTGACGGGAAAGGGGTGAGAGTGGCTTTGACTCGGTGAGTCGTAAAGAGGGGGTGAGACGTGGTCTCGAGATAAGAGAGTTTTTGGGACGAGGCGACTTGTTTAAATTTAAATAGGAGGGAAGTGGTCATGCCACGTAAGGCGAAGAGGGGATTTGGAGGTCGTAGTTGACCATCTTGAGATGGGGACCGCTAAGGTACATCGCCAAGGTGATCAGTGATTTGGGGAAAAGGGGTAAGATTTGAGTTTGATGGATTTTGATGGAGTTATGGAGCGATTTATGAGGGAGACTTTAGAATAATACCGCGCGAAAAATAGTGGGACATCACAGGTATTAATTTACGATAATGTTTTTAAATGGAATATTAATTTACAACAATGTTTTTAAATGGGATTCTTTTTTATGGGATATTAATTTACGACAATGTTTTTAAATGAGATTCTTTTTTATGGGATTATATACTTGGCGCACTTTTTTGTACCTTTTTTTAGAAAAAGGTAATTTTGTTGGGATTTCACACATTTTGTAGTATTTATTGATAACTGGATAATTTTATCACTCCCTCGGGGTTCTTTTGTTTTTAAAATATTGTATTGTCATCCAAACTACTCAGGCCTGCAAAGTTTCAAGACAACTGGATCGGAGGAATTGGTCTAAATTTGATTTTTCAGATATGTATGATATGAACCAAACATGCAAGAAACAAACAGAGGATCGACACTGAATAAAATCGTCTAATTAATCTAATACTATGTCTCATTTATTTTTTTCCTCCTCTAAATTATACAGTTTTAAAATGCTATGTTCATACATTCCATTACTCATATCGCGGACATTTTAATTAACCCATCAAAAAGAATCCCATTTAAAAACATTGTCGTAAATTAATAGCTTTACAAAATTAATGATATACAAAAATTGCGCCAATTATAACAATGGCTATTTATACAAAGAAAAAATGTAATAAATAATATTAATTAAGCAGATAAAATATTTTTATACAAATAAACGTTTCAATACGAATAATTCAAAATACTTGGCGCTGTGCCCCGAATTGGTGTTGCTAAACTGAATAAATACTTGGCGTGGCCAGGCATAGGTCAAGGTGTCGATGAATATGAATTATTTAAAAACGCAAAATAATGAAAGTGTATTCATATTGTCAGAGTTTTAAATTGACAAATTATCTGAAAACTTGTGAGAAGGAAGGTATCGGTGTCGATGAATGATCTTGGAATTATTTCAAAACGCAATATAATGAAAATGTAATCATATTGTCTAGAGTTTTGAATATGTTTAGAGTTTTAAATTGACAAATTATCTGATACTCTGCGAGTGGGAAGGTATGGGTATTGATGATCTGAGAATACCTTGCCTGGCCACGCCAAGTATTTATTCAGTTTAGCAACACTAATTCGGGGCGCAGCGCCAAGTATTTTGAATTATTCGTATTGAAACATTTATTTGTATAAAAATATTTTATCTGCTTAATTAATATTATTTATTACATTTTTTCTTTGTATAAATAGCCATTGTTATAATTGGCGCAATTTTTGTATATCATTAATTTTGTAAAGCTATTAATTTACGACAATGTTTTTAAATGGGATTCTTTTTGATGGGTTAATTAAAATGTCCGCGATATGAGTAATGTAATGTATGAACATAGCATTTTAGCTGTGTATATGTAGTTGTGTCATCTTAAGCGCAGTTGGAAAGCACCTTTATGTACTTGCAGCTCATTTTGATTTCACATCTTTTTTTATATTGTATATTTTCTTCTATTTTTTTTTATTTATATTATTATCTTCTATTTTTTGTGATTGTATATTATCTTCTATTTTTTTGCGATTTATATTATTATCTTCTATTTTTTCTGATTTATATTATTATCTTCTATTTTTCGTGATTGTATATTTTCTTCTATTTTTTTGTGATTTATTTGTTTTATGTACTTGGCGTAATTTTTTTACTTTTCTGAATTTTTTTTATGGGGATCTCACTTCTTTTTACAAAGATAATAATTCATGTACTTAGCGTAATTTTTTTACTTTTTTGAAGTTTTTTTTATTGGGATACAACTTAACATAGAACTTACTTATATAGAAATAGAGTGGTCTTTTGCTATAGTGAGTGTAGAGACTACATAATGTGTCCGAAGGAGGTGAGAGCATATGGCAGAAAGTCTTGCAGCAGGAAATTTAAATGCTAATGGTAATAATTCAGCGAAAATGAACGAAGAGATCCAATATTTTTAACGCACAATTTATTGGTGTTGGAATAAAATTAATTTAGTATGTTTATTGGTGAATTGAAATATTATTAATGGGAATTTAAAAAATTAATGAATTAATGAATAGCGTGTTAACTACTGTGGAGTTTATTAAAGTATTACGAATGTCTTTCACAAAAGATTGAAAAGCATAAAGGGGGATGTGTTTTCAGCGTACTTTCTTCACTAATGTGACTTGCTCTACATTGCAAGCAGTCCGCCATCATTTTCTTAATTCTTAATGTCTTTTGTCTATGTCTTTTGACAAATTTTGTTGACTTACCTTATTTAATAAATTTCCAGAAACATGTGCGAAACAAGATGCTCTGTCTATCTAATCTTCTCCGGACAACCTTCAAGCCTGTGCATCTCCTTCATTTCTATCCAAGCCTGTGCGTCCCCTTCATTTCTATTATCCAAGCCTGTGCGTCCCCTTCATTTCTACTATCCAAACCTGTGCGTCCCCTTCATTTTTATCCAAGTCCTGTGCGTCCCCTTCATTTCTATAAGCTTCACATAGAAACTCTAAATTGCCAGTATAAAAATATCTGGCAATTTAAATGCAATGCAATTTGTTACAATATATTATTTTGTATATGCATGGTACAAATTTCTAGATACTTATGCGAAAGAAGATGCTTCTCTGTCGAACCTTCTCCGGACAACTTCCAAGTCTGTGGGCGGTATTCTCAGTCGTTGCTTATTCTTAAGTTCGTCTTAAGCAAGTGCTTAAGACCCCGTCTAGATTCTTAGTCGGGAAATAAGCATCGACTCAAGCATTGACTCAAGCATTTACTTTGTTAAGAAATCTTATTTATTCGAGATTCTCAGTCGCTTCTTAAGCATGGCTTAAGTGCGTATGTATTCTCAGTCAAATAAGAACGTCTTAAGACGACCTTATTCTCCCAAAGTGAGGTTATATTTTCAAGTCAACCTTTTAGATTAATACGCCATTCAACGCCATTACTTGGTAAAGGAAGCGAGTGGAAAGTGAGCGAAAAAGTGTAGCGAACTCAGAGGAAAAGAAAAGCTTATGAAAATGGATTTAATGGATCTTGAATTCCTTGATATGGAAGTTATTAATATTAGCGATATCGAGGACACTGATATTAGCGATATCGAGGACACGACAGATGATGAAGCGGATAATAGGCCTGCTATTAGACGTTACATTCGTGACAGGCAAAATCCTTTTGAGCTTTATGACGACAATGAGTTTAAAATGCGATTCCGATTTAATAAGGATTCGGTATTGCATGGTATTTTGCCTAAAATTATTGAAGGGCTTGCAAAAGTAAACAATCGTGGCTTGCCAATTCCACCGCAATTTCAGTTGCTCGCGACCTTACGGTATTATGTAACTTCCAGTTTTCAGGTAATTTAGAAATATATATTCTATTTTTCACATTCGAAATATTGATAATTAAAGAGTGTGCATGAGGACAATTGTTTAAAATACATCTATTTGTAGCAACTGCTAGGTGACTCTATGCAGATCGCCCAACCAACAGTGTCCAAAATTATTTTTCGTGTGAGTAATTTACTTGCTACTTTAATTTTGGATTTTATAAAAATGCCGAGAGATGTGGAAGCACGTACAGAGAATCGGCGATTATTCGTTAACCTTGGGAAAGGCAATGGCGCTATCGGTTTACCCGGTATCGATGGAGCTGTTGACTGCACGCATGTGCGATTAGTGAACACGAGATTCCAGAATATTGCTGAAGTATTTCGGAATCGAAAAGGATACTTTTCACTTAATGTTCAAGTAGGTTTTCATCCATTTTTTTATTTCATGATTAAAATATTTTGGTTAATCGATTATGATTGAATATCATTTTCTTTTTTAATCTCTAAGGTTTTCGTTTCATTTGTTTAAAGTTATGATCTTTGTTGCGGGCTGTTGTCGGTCCAAGAATGGAATTTTTGGACATAGTACCCGAGTGGCCGGGTAGTGCACATGACAGCCGCATATTTCAAAATTCATTACTGTATATGCGGTACTTGGAGCGACAACTGGATGGCATGCTTGTTGGTGATAGAGGGTATCCTTGCCTACGCTTTCTAATGACACCACTTCCAAATCCACAAACAGACGAACAAATGACGTAAGTATTCTATTTTTTAGAATTATTAAGGTTTTCAGTATGAAAAAAGGATTATATTTATTGACTGTTGTATCATTGCAGCTATAACCATATCCAAAGCAGAACACGCATAATTGTGGAGCGTACTTTTGGCATTTGGAAACGAAGGTTCCCATGTTTGTCGCGTGGATTAATGACAAAACTAATTTGCTCTACCTCAACTGTTGTGGCATGTGCTGTGTTGCACACCATGTCGTTAATCTTGAATGACATATTGCCAGAAGATGATGATTTCAATCATGATGACAATGAAGAAGTACCAGTGGATGTACCGCAAAAGGCAGGAAACGCCAATGGGTTTGCTGTTCGTGAGGCGTTAAGGGGGCCGTCTCAGCGGGCCTTGAATGTGTGCGTACGCTCACACAAGCTAGGAAAAGCGTGTACGTATACGCGTGTAGTAAACAAACCGTAAATTACAACTTTCGTCCTGGAATCGGCCAAAAGGAAGTTTTTGCGGGTATAGTTGCCTCCAGTAGACATCTGTGCAGGGTGGTCTGGTGCGTTTGAATGCTAATAACCACCGTACGTTGAAATAATAATGAATTTCTGAATCGAAAACTAACAGAATGAGACTTCAAGGCTTCTGCGTTGGTGGCGCTAGTGGTGTACCGCAGCCACGTAGCACCAGCGTGACGTATAAGCAGGGCCGACGCGAGGTTAGTTGGCGCCCTTATGCAAGAAAATTTTTTAGTGCCCAAAATTTTTGCACCTGTTTTCTATTTAATATGTTTTATCTTTACGGGGTGAACATTTCGTTTATGTGGGGGTTGGATTCCGTTATTATTAAGCGTGCGATATAGTTTTTTAGCGTCCCATTCGGCTGGCGCCCTTATGCGGCGCGTAACTTGCATAATGGTTCCGCCGACCCTGCGTATACGCGATGTAGTAAACAATCCGTAAATTACAACTTTCGTCCTGGAATCGACAAGAAGGAAGTTTTTGCGGGTATAGTTGCCTTCAGTAGACATCAGTGCAGGGTGGTCTGGTGCGTATGAGCGCTAATAACCACCGTACGTCGAAATAATAATGAATTTATGAATCGTGTACTGAGACAGACTCGAGAAATGACAGAATGAAGCTTCCAGGATTCTCCGTCACCGGCGTTGATGGTATATTCGCGCTATGTACCATCAGAACCGGTGGAAAACCAAACTAGCCGATAAATGTAGGAAAGACATAGTTGCCGAGACGTATCGAGAGTCGAATCGCGCTGTTTCCGCATTTCCCCTATCACTATTTTGCCATCAAGGAGACTTGAATGAATCACGGCGAAGCGGTTGGAGAACATAAACTCAAGATACTACAGTATTGTCTCATTACGGGCTCGGTTTGGTGTACACGATGTGGACTTTTTCGCTATCCCCACCACTTTTGTCTCACTCTTGTCCGGCGAAGGCGAGAGCGAACGAGAGGCACTGAAAGCGAGCGAGGACGGTACAAGACAGACGACGCGTTGATGTTTGGTCCCGCTCCGTCTTTCGGTCGCCTGACACTTCGTCCGTTGCGTTCGCGCCCGTCGCGCACGCAAAGCGACCCATCTCGCTCCCCCCTTCGGCCAGAAAGAAGCGAGAAACGAACATTCGGAATTAGGACTCCGTTCACGATACGGGCTCAACGCCGGTCCCGACCAGCGAGGACTTGGGCTGTTCGGCAGCGGCTTGTAATCTCGGTTGGAGAGGCATACATAAGGTTGCCACCCGTACTTTAAAATAAAGTATCTTACGTTATTATAGGTAAATGTACTCTATACGTTTGAATAACAATAAATTACGCGAAAATACTTTATTTCACAATTATTGATATTACGTGAAACGTAACGCAATAATATTATCTTCTATCTGTTCCCGCCACTTCAGCATTTACTGAGAGAGTTTTCTCTGTCATGAATGTGAAGTGGCGGGATGAAATAAATAACACCTCTCTCAATCTAATAAAAAACGAATGATTTATATCTTTCAATATGAATATTGAGTGCAATGACGCCATTGAGATATTTCAAAATAATAAAAATTTACTCTGCAATGCTAAAAGCAATAGAAAATATGTTTGGAAGAAATAAAAACTAATAAAATTAAAATGTACTTTTAATTTGTTGAGAGTACTTTTTTGTATACCCCACAAAAGCAAATGTACGTTATTTTTCTGTAAAAAAGGTGGCAACCCTAGGCATACAGTGTTGATAAAATGTAAAACGTGACATTTTCAGTATTCAGTAACATACTGCTGAGATTGTCCAGATGAAAATGAATTCAAACACGGTATAAATCGGATTATTTCTAGAACTGTACTAGATAATTAAATATAAATGCGTAACATTTCTAATCTAATAATGCTAAAAATAATCCGATTAATACCGTGTTTAAATTCATTTTCATCTGGAAAATCTCAGCAGTATGTTATTGAAACCGTTCATGCCGATACGATAGAAAATGTTAAAGTTTTACGTTCCATTAAAACAAATAAAATGAACAATCATTGAATAATGATATTACGTATATTTTAAAAATTATTTATAATAATGGAATTTCCTCCCCTACGCCCTCCACGGCGGCCTCCTCGGCGCCCTCCACGGCGGCCTCCACGGCTCCATGCCCCATGTTTTAGCTTCGTTAGTTCTTTTTTCATCTAAAACAGTACCATAAAAATTACATTTTCTAGTTCTATCCGCAGATAGGAGCCGTTATTTTTGAAAGTGGTATAAGTCCATTTATTCATACATTGAGATATTTAAGGGTTTGCGTTTGAATCAATTTAAAAATATTCGCATTCGTTAATCAAATCGGGTAATGTTTTTAAAATTATAAACTTGTTAAATTTTATTATGGAATAACAATCAATAAAAATGTTGAAGAAAATAAACGATTTTTTAGCTACAGATCGACTTATACCACATTCAAAAACAACGGCTCATATAGTGAATTCCAAAAATATTCGGACCCAAAAAATATTCGCCGTTCATACCAAACAAACTTCAGAGAAACACACACACATTGAACATAACTTACTTTCGCTATATCTTTCCTCATTTTTCGGCCTCCTCCTTCTCCTCCTTCTTCTCCTGCTTCTCCTGTTTCTCCTCCTCCTTCTTATCCTCCTTCTCCTCCTCCTCTCTTTCTTTCATCTCCTCATCCTTTTCCCACGTCCATATCGGGACAGTATCTGTCATCTGGAAATGAAATGATGAATGTATAATTTTATGGCAAATAGTAAGATTGTACAGCGTGATTCTCTCGCTAGAGTCCTCAAAGACAATAGTCTAAGAGCTGGCTACATAGGGGTCAACATGACTCGATGCAGTCACAGTTCTTATTGTTGGATTAGTGTTGCCGAATACGAAATCGCCGGTCTGCCGCGTCAGTCCGGGGAACTAACGCGGGGCTGGACGGTCAAACAGGTAAAATTTCTAGCGTAATAACGTCATTCTTGCAGTTCTGAATTCTCATATTGGAACGGCAGGCGTACGGCAGCATTTAGGGCCGTTCCAATATGCGGCCGGCGGTGGCCCCACTACTTAGTGTAAAGAAGAAACAGATGTATACTTCTCCCTTGCACTAGCGCGCAAGACACGTATCGCGCTTTTCATCGACGTCTGCCAAGGTCTTATCCTCCACTTGGTGGTCTGCCATTTTGCATATCATTCATTAAATGCGTAAACAATAAGTATATGAAATTTCAGAACTGCAAGAATGACGTTATTATGCTAGAAATTTTATCTGTTTGACCGTCCACCCCCGCGTCAGTTCCCCGGACTGACGCGGCAGACCGGCGATTTCGTATTCGGCAACACTAATCCAACAATAAGAACTGTGACTGCATCGAATCACGCTGACCCATATGTAGCCAGCTCTCGGTTTCAATGTCGCCAATAAACCGCGCCTCGCTGAGTTTCGTGGAAGTGACGAATTCCACGTTCTGCATTTCTCAACAGATCTTTACGAAAATGGCGTCAATCAATGTCGTGCCTACGAAAATGGCCCCACGCTAATTTCGTTAAAAATAGTCCGATTTAGATGACATGATTTTAATCAGGAGAAGACCAGGAATTCATTGGTATCATTGCCATATCGATTCGGTGAAGAATAAAGAATTTTTTAATACGTCGCAGTGACGTATTTGCGCGAGCGTCACTCTGTATAATAGTATACAATATAATACTTACATTTTCCAGATTCTGCATTTCCGCAAAATTATATGTGCCAAACGTATGCAGTCGCTTGCAACGGATTGACTGCCATGCAGGGACCGGCGGACTGCAGATATCGCTGATGGAGGGGGGAACACCATGAACTGTGCCTGCGTTAGTCACGCACACATAACCACTGCTCCTGTAGATGTGTCCCCCTCTGCAGCTCGCCGATCCCCGTCTTTGTCTGGTGTGTAAAGCGTCGTTTGTTTTAGAACGCACCACAGACGAATCTTCGGATTCACGTTTCACGTTCACGGTTCGCGTTTACGTGTTTTATAACGGGCAGAAGGAGTTTGAGTTGTGTTGCGTTGTGTTGTATTGTGTTTGTGTTTTG
The DNA here is from genome assembly GCA_944738655.2 of Andrena hattorfiana. Taxonomy (NCBI): domain Eukaryota; kingdom Metazoa; phylum Arthropoda; class Insecta; order Hymenoptera; family Andrenidae; genus Andrena; species Andrena hattorfiana. The sequence continues at coordinate 24,392,926 of OX122892.1, forward strand.
TTGGATTAGTGTAAAATGAGTGACACTCTAAATGTGAATATGCAGGATGTGCAAGAAGGTATGGACAATAATTCTCAGTTTCGTCCGCGAAAATTACGTCCGTCCGCAAGGAGATTTTCGAAACGGAAAGTATATCGCATAAAGAGAAGGCCTTTGACCCTTCAGAAAGAACAGGAAGGGGCAGAAGTGGCAGACGACACTACCGTAGGACAACATTCAGAAGTGGCCGAGGAACCATCAACATCCGATGGACGAAATCATACGTCCCAAGAGATAATGCACCCGCCATCCGATGAAGAGACTGATACGGCCAATTCGGGAGAAACTGAAGAGGCGTTGGATGAACTGAGAACCGAAACACCAGAAGGCACGGATGTAGAAAGCAACGAAGAAAACTTCGTTGTAGAAAAAGTTGCGAAGAGCGAGTCGCAAGTAGAATCGCGTCTCCTAAATAGCAACGATATAATGAATTTCGCAAATGTGATTGCTCAATTGCAGAAAATAGGTCAGCATGCAAAACGTAGGGAAGACTGTGGCATTGAACACCTACGAATAATTGGTGTGAAACGGTATGGCTTCAAGAGCATCTTCAGCGTAACGTGCACTTTATGCCATTACAAAGCTGAAATCCGCAATCAATCGGACGAAGCCGAAGAAGTGGATAGCAATCAGGGCGCCGTTAATGCAACCCAGTTATGCCCAGCTGGAACACACTTTTGCAGGAGTGAACATACGTTGCATGTCGAAGAGAGACTTCGTGAAGAATCAAGATGAATTCGTCCAGTCTGCAATTGCCGCTGCAGAAGAAGAGATGTTAGCAGCGGCTGAAGAAGAAAAACGTTTGGCGATTGAAAGAGGCGACGTTCTTCCCGGATCAGGGACCCCTCACATCCCCGTTGTGGCCGACGGAAGCTGGATCAAGAGATCCTACCGCAGTGGATGTTACGATTCTGCGTCTGGAGTCGGCGTGATAGTTGGCTATCACACGAAAAAAGTTTTATTTTAAGGCGTTCGAAACAAAGTTTGCAGAATTTGTCGAATTGCTGCGAAAAACGAGAAAGAACCCCGAAAGCACACATGTTTCAAAAACTGGAACACATCTCGAGCATCAACTGCTATGGAAAGCGATGCTATAGTAGAAGGATTCAATACTAGCGTAGAAAAACGTGGGCTCGTTTATTCTACTCTGATTTGTGATGGGGACAGCAGCGTGTATAAGAAGATTATTGATGCTGACCCATATAAGAGAGATTCGCGTAAAAAAAATTGAATGCACGAATCATTTGTTGCGGAACTTCTGCAACAAAATGAAAGCGATTGTGAAGAAGACTACACCTGGACCATTGAGGCAAGCTGTGGAAAGTAGCATTCGTCGGATACGCACGGACGTCGTAAAAGCCGCAAAGTTTCGATACAATCAGAATGTGTCAATCGAGGAGAAAACGAAGAATTTGTATGACGACATACAGAATGTTCGGAGCCACGTGTTTGGTGAACACAAAGAGTGTGCACGACTAAAATATTTCTGCGATGGAAAGAATAAAGAGAATGAAAGAAACATCGTTCCCGAATTGATGAAAATTGGTGTGTACGAGGACGTAAAAGAAATACTTCGTCCACTGTTAACTCATGCGGAGAGCTTACTCTATAATACTACTAATAACGCTGTGGAAAGTTTGAACGGACTAATTGCTAAGTACACTGGTGGAAAAAGATTAAATTTCGCCGAAAGAGGATCGTATACAGGAAGATGTGCTGCTGCTGTCGTGGAGTACAACAGTAACCAAGTGCACTCGCGATTGAATGCAGTAATGAAGAAGAAAACGCCCGAGGTTGTGCGCCAAATGGAAGAAAAGAAGAAGAAAGAAAAGGAAAAGAGAGCTGCAAAACAGAAGGAAACGAAGGCCGCGCGATATGTACGTAAGCAATTGCCCTCGCAGAAAGATTCTGATTATGGGCAAAATATGAACTGGAGCGGGAAAAGCATATGGAAATGCTCCGTGAGTGGCAAGACAAAAGACATGACATTCAAGACGAAACCATCGGACAAGCGAAGAACCCCAGATGGTTGCAGTATAGGTCCAAATTGTTGACAGCATCCAATTTTGGACAAGTGTGCCGTCGCCGACCTGACACGCTATGCGCAAATGCAGTGAAGTCATTTGTGTATCCGAAGTTAATTAGTAAACCCGCAGTGGAATACGGGAAAGAATGCGAGAAAATTGCTCGCGAAGAATTGAAGAAGCAATATAAAGATATTGAAGAATGTGGAATTTTCATCGACAGCTACATCCCCTTCTTAGGAGCTTCACCGGATGGAATCATCGGTCAAGAGGGTATTGTGGAAATCAAATGCCTCAAATCAGCGGAGAACTTTTCGCCGGAAGAAGCTATTGAAAAAGTACCCGCTGTCCAGCGTATGTTCACATGTAAAAAAGGTATTTTAATGAACAAAACGCATCACTATTTTTATCAAGTACAAGGCCAGTTACATATTACTGACAGAAAGTACTGTATATTTTGCGTTTGGACCCCGAAGGGTCTGAAATCTATAAAAGTAGAGAGAAATGATGCGTTTTGGAAAAGAGAAACGGAGCCAAAACTGGTACAATTTTATTTAGAATGCATGCTACCCGAATTAATAGATAGTCAGCACAATAGGTGCATGCCTATTCGGGAGCCTCAATTTATATTAGCAGAAAGAGCGAAAGAAAAAGCGAAAAGCTTGAAAAAGCGAAAGTGATCTCCCTCCGAAAATAGTAAAACTATTGTATCGGTCCGGCGTCGCACCGCGTTGTAAAGCGCGGTACCACTGACTCTGTCAGTGGTCACAAGTGCCAGCAATGGCACTTTTACTCGCGGATCATACGATGACGCGAGTCGATCGACGCCGCCGTCACTTTTCCAAGAAAGTGACGAAGGAAATAATAAATCTGATTGATCCGGCGTCGCACCGCTGACTCTTGTCAGTGGTCACAAGTGCCAGCAATGGCACTTTTACTCGCGGATCATACGATCACGCGAGTCAATCGACGCCGCCGTCACTTTTCCAAGAAAGTGACGAAGGAAATAATAAATTTAATTCACCCTTTAATTTTTTCAGATATATTTCTAAGTTCACAGGAGCAGACAAACGGAATCCGGTTCGGTCAAAGTGCACCAGGCTGATACATACGGGCGTCGCAGGTATGCATGATGTTCGACGAATTATTGAAACAAACTTTTAATTTTATACCAAACTTACCGAAATGTCTGCGATCATTTCTTACAGGCGGACTTTTTACCAAATTACCGGAAACGTGGTGTATGGGACAGTAATGTCAGGGCAAATGGAATAATAAGTACCATATTTCAGGTAAAATTTGACAGCTTATAAATCTACGGTAAAATTTTGTACGCTTATAAAACAACAATTAACTATTTCCTAATGTATTTCATAATGTGTTACAGATCCACACTGTCTACGTCACATTTCGTTATGAGCGACCTGGCAAAATTGTAGGAAGACCGTCAATGGAGAAGAGGAATTACACAGAATGAGAGAAGATAATATAATTCTTCGAAAAATGTACACTTTTTTTATCTGTAATTGTCCATTTCAAGGGAGAGCTTGAATGTCTTATTTCAATTCTTCAATGAAGTTGGATTGATTTATTGTGATGACTGTACCTTGCTTAGAGACAAAAAAAATATATAAAAAAATGTTCTGTTAAACGATTTTATCAAAAAGGCACTAACAACTAAAAAATAATTCTATTCTTGTACTACAATTTCGATGGTGTTTTTTAACTTTAAATAAAAACGTGGAGCAGGATATTTCATAACAGAATATGAATCAATTTAGTACAGCATCAAGTGTCGAGATGAATTTGTTGCGAGATATCCTGCTCCACGATTTTATTTAAAGTGAAAATACACCATCGAAATTGTAGTATAAGAAAATAATTATTTTTTAGTTTTTAATGCATTTCTAATAAAATCGTTTATTATAAATTTTTTTTATATACTTTTTTATTTTCTAGTTTTTAGTGTTTGTGGACTTACATTTCACAGCTCAAACTTCTTTACAAATATCTTTTATTGCTGTATGCAATTTAACAGTTTGCTTGAACCCTGCAGTGCTAAAAGTTCGTAAAGAACGTGAGTGGTAGATTTTAAGTCGATTGGATTTGTGGTTATGGGTTATTATTTATTGGTGACTGGGTAATTTTTTCACCCCCTGGGAGTTTTTTTTTCATAATTTTCAAGACAATTGGATAGTTGGAAGTGGATTAAAATTGAGTTTCCAGATTTGAATCAAACATACAAACAAACAGAGGATCGTAGCTGAATAAAATCGTTTAATGAGACTTTCCAAAATATACGTATTGTTAGTACTGATCTCTAGTTTATATTGATAAATTTTTACAACCGTGGAATAACAATTCCGAAGAAAAGCATGTACAAAAGTATTAAATGGAAATATACTTTTGTCCAAATTCATGTTTTGAAAAAATGATTACGTTATTAAATTTGTATTTAAACAACAGACAATTCTTGTTGATATAAAAGATAATTTGATGTATAGTTAGATAAAAAAGAAAGCGTCATATGTTTTTAGAAGAATTATAGCATTCATAAATCTCATTACGATCGGCGTGTTACACTTCAAATTGTATGTTTTGAAATTGCACATTGATTATACAAAATATTATATCCTTCTACGTATAAATAAAAACTATTGATACGCAAATTAGTATTGTTTCATTGACATGTTTCCTAACTTCACTCCCGAACCTCTCTATCTTTCATTATTGCTATCCTCTTTTACGTTCAGCGAGGCTCTGACGCTAGACGCAGTTCTCGTGCCGTATTCCTTCAAGACTTCTCGATAGAAAGAGATAACTCTGTGGCAACAGCGCGGCAGAGACAGAGAGAACAGCAGATGTGGCAACTATGCGTAAAACATTCGTCTACATAGAGTACCTGGAGATGTCACCTCTGTACAAATTCTTTTTATCGATCGCAGTAGTTTCATTAGGGTCCGTCTGTTTACAAGCGGCGCTTCGATCGATTCGGACCATAACAAAAATGAGACGGCCCCCTTAGACTTTTCAACTAACAGATACAGACGGACACACAAATCGGCTCTTTTCAGAGCCACCATGATGTACAAAGTCCGACCGAGCAACCTCCTCGTGGTGTACATCGGGTAACGCTAATGCCGGCGACATATCAATTTTGATGCTTAATACAGTGAATTCTGATTATTTGGAACACATCAGGACTCGCGTAGTGACGCAACTGCGTGACGTCACAAAGGAATGATCCGTATGCTTGTGAAGGAATGCGAAGCGTGCGAGTTTAGATAATAATAAATAAAGTCTGTACAGAGAGCATCGAAACGAAAGAAAGCTGTAGAAAGTGTTGTACAAAGCAGTATAGTATGTTATAGTTAAAAAAAATAAAACTTTTAAGAGCAAATGTCAACATTTAATAATAAACATTTTTTCAGGTACGTCATGTTTAATACTACTTTTATCATTAGGAACACAAATTCAGTCTCGTTGCATATATTTAAATATTTATAAAATATATAATAAAGTATAGAATAGGGTGAAGCCACCAGTAGTCTACCATGTATCAGTAGTCGACCACTTTCAGAAAAACATGAAAAATAAGGTTTTTAGAAGTAACGACCTTTTGAACAAAGTGCAATTCTTTAACTGCACTCTATCTACACTCTGTTCAAAAGATTGTCACTTCTAAAAACCTTATTTTTCATGTTTTTCTGAAAGTGGTCGATTACTGATACATGGTCGACTACTGGTGGCTTCACCCTACCTTAATATATAAAGTAGTTTACTAAAACCAGGCTAACAATAAGTGTAGTAGTACAGAAAGAAAATAGTCTTCGGATAAAATCATAACTTTTTACACCTTGAGTATTAAAAAAATTGATCTGCAGTATGCAGAATCGAAACGACAACTTAAATACCGACGCGACTGTATGTCTAATAAAATATATCTAATAATAAATTAATAAAAAATGTCTAATAAAATATACTTATTGAAAAATGTGTAATACAAATATATCTAATAATTTCTTGGTAAGGTAGTTGTTTTTAAGCAGGTATTAACTATTTCTAAGTAATTTCTCCGCCAATTCCACTTCTGCTGTCAATTTACGCAGTTCTAATTCATACTTTTTCCTTAAGAATTCTAATTCTATTTCATTTTTCAATCGTTGGTGTCCGAAATTGAGTAATGATATTTTCTTCCCATCTTCTGTCATCGATCTGATTCTCTCAGATTTCAATTCCTCCACTTCAGAATTAGAGGTACCTTTCTTTTTTTTTTCACAGGACCTGAAACTAATAGAAATACCAGATAATGAATTTACAAAAAAAATATGTTCCTACTATAATTACTCTTCTTAAGATAAAAAAATACATATCTTACCAACACTTTGTATAAGTTCTACTTCTTCTGTAGCTACGCACGTCTGTTCTCCAGCATAGGACTCGTTCAGTTCTTCCATCATGGTATCTATTATTGTTTGGTTTGCATTGGACAATATTTCTTGTCGCTCTAATCATTAAAACATTCATTATTCATTTCGTCTAATCTCAATATCTCATTAGCATTTTATTAATATCATAACATTACTAACCGTGTGTGGTTTCCTCATTTAAATTCGAGGAGAATAATACTGGTGCGGTGTGCAAAAGATGTGGTGTTACCTCCGCAACATCTGGGTCAATGGCAACGGGTGGTGGTGGTGGACTTTCTGGCACCAGTGAAGAGTCAGTGCTCGGTACCGAACTTTGGAGGTTCTTATAAAAAATTAAACTTCTTTCTTTCCTTCAAAATTGACCACCTTCATGCTCTTAAAATATATACCTTTCTTAAAACACGCGCTATTTATTATAATTACGTTCGGGTATAGTTTCATTGCCATTTTTATATAAACAAATCCCTTACCTTAGCGGATATTAGATGCGAAGCATTATATTTCTGGCATATATCGTCCCAAGCTTCATCTTTAGCGCTAATACAACTAGCATCGCTTTTTTTTGCTCTATAATAGGCCCGTGTTCTTTTAACAATTCTACAAATAAACGTTTTTCTACATCGCTGTAGTGTTTTTTACCGTTCTTTGCCATTTTTTAGTCAAGAATAGCACGTGCTACTGACAGGCACGTAAGGACTAGAGGAAACTGGAAATACCCGCGCAAACACAGCAAGCCGCATTTTCAAAACCATTCCTCATTGGATAATGCTGCTCGGCTACATTGGTAAGTTTCCGACGCTTGCCGAACGTAATATAAGATTTGCTTAAGCATTTGCTTGGCTAAGCAAGCCTTAAGCACCAGCTTCTTAACTAAACAAATCTTAAGTTCGGACTGCGAATACATGGCGTCTTAAGCTCGTCTTATTCGAATAAGGCGAACTTTGTTAAGACATGCTTAAGCGCTTGCTTAAGCAACGACTGAGAATACCGCCCTGTGACTCTACATAAGAAATCTATTAAAAAATTTTAGCAACTTACCTTGTTAATTGAGACAATAATTCAGTTTCCTATTTAGTGTCAAAACTCCTGACATTTCAAATTTGGACAACTTACATTTTTGTAAATCTTAACCTTCCATACTTGGATTGATTGACACTTGGTAGGTTATATATAAAGGTCAATAGTATATATATGTACAATGACGGACGACGATCCCTGCCGAATAATCCCGAGAGTCGACGAACGAAGAACGAAACATGTGTTAGTTTCGTTTTGGCTGAAGGTGTGCATGTAACGCGTATACGTATTATGTCGACGAAAATTTTGACTGGAGAATCAGAATCAGAAGAAAAATCTTACCGTTTCCGACAGATTCATGAGACGATATTACGATATCTCTGTCATGCGTGGACAGATTTGATTGAATTTGGTCTTATTCGAAAGCTTATATGTGGTTTACATGAGAAAAATGCTTTTAAATTTAGAAAATATTGTAGGCGTGATGAGATATTAATAAAATAAGTTTCGGGTTAGGTTGGAATAGCCGGGCGACGAGTAAATGATAGCGGTAGCGACAGTCGACATATACAGTACTTGGCGTCGAGACGCTACCGCGTCTCTAGATAAAAATAGAGTGGCCCTTTGCTATAGTAAGTGTAGAGACTACGAAATGTGTCCGAAGGAGGTGAGAGCGTATGGCAGAAAGTCTTGTTACAGAAAATTTAAATGCTAATGGTAATTCAGCGAAAATGAAAGAAGAAATCCAATATTTTTAATGCACAATTTATTGGAATAAAATTAATGTACTATGTTTATTGGTGAATTGAAATATTGTTAATGGGAAACTAATAAAATTAATGAATAGCGAGGGAACTACTGTGGATTTTAATAAAGTATTAGGAATATCTTTCACAAGAGATTGAAAAGTATCAAGGGAGATGCGTTTTCAGCGTACTTTCTTCAATAATGTGAGTAGATAAACTATGAGAGTTCTGGATACAGGTGGCGAGGGGGTGAGGCGGGGCGGGGTGTACCGGACCGCTGGCGCGGGGGGCGAGGTATGGAGGGGGGGTACCGGACCGAGGGCGCGGGGGCGAGGTATGGAGGGGGGGTACCGGACGTAGGGCGCGGGGGTGAGGTATGGAGGCGGGTACCGGACCGAGGGCGCGGGGGCGAGGTATGGAGGGGGTACCGTACCTAGGGCGAGGGGAGATGACGTCACAGGGGAAGGGGGATTTCAAAATTTTCAAAATGGCGTCGCGTGCGCAGGTCGAGTTCGTGGGCGAGGGGGCTGACGTCACAGGGGAGGGGGTGAATTTTCAAAATTTTAACACGCGCGGGGATCGGTGCGCAGGCGCGAAAGATAAGGCGCGAAAGGATGTAACGCGGATGCTGTAATTCGACACCGATACCTATTCGAGATTAATTTATCTAAATAGCCCAACCGCCTCACGAAAGAATGCAACGTCGCCCTCGTGTAAACATCCGCCGACGATTCGACGCTTTATCGCGATAATTATTCGAGATCGATTAATCTAAATAGCCCAACCGTCTCACGAAAGAATGTAACGTCGCCCTAGTATAAACATCCGCCGACGAAATGTAATTCGACACCCTCAGAGCGATAATTATTCGGGTATCGCCCAACGTATTTTGAATGAAATAACTATTCGAGATCAATTCATAATACGGCAAGAAGTCTTCCGAAAGATAAGGAATCATGACGCGCGACAGGATGTAACGCGTCGAGGTGCGTACGTGCGTGCTCCGCAGATGCTGTAATTCGACACCCTCTGACACAGCGCGAAGCGATAACTATGCGAGATTTATTAATCTAAACAGTACAGCTGCCCCATGATCATCATGTAAGAATGGGGCATTGCGTTCGCGTAAACATCCGCCTACGAAAACATAGAGCGATAATTATTCGAGTTTCGTTTCGAATATTTCAAAGATTGGGACCGCCGTGACGAATGCGAATGCCCTTATCGCGAACGGGGGAATCCGATACACGTGGTAACGCAACGAGTTAGTGCGACTTTACGTTACTCGATTGAGGTGCATGAAAGAAAGAGCGATAGAGAGAATTCGATGATCATCGCCATCAATGCTGCAATATATATTCATACATTGACGTGCACGTGCACGTGAATCTGTATAAAAGCAACGTTGGTCAGTCCTGCGGACTTCATTACATCTCATACGCTCGAGTGCTAACAAGTATCGTTCGCGTCAATTTCTTCGTCGATCAGTATAATCGTATAGTGCAGATCAAAATGTACAAACGCAGCTTCAACGATTCATCCTGCGCGTCCGGCAACGATGGCGGTTTCCCCAATAAACATCAACAACAGTCCAATATGAGGTACGTACGCGTTACTATACACTTTTCACTTATTTTATTCGCGTTCTTCTTTCACTGTAAACGTAAACGAACAAAGTATTAATTCCGCGTATACGTTTCTTACAGTTCTGGATCCGCAACACCAAAAACAGCGAAAACGCCAAAACCATCAATCATACGGATCCTGGGGCGTGATTACCCACTGACCGCAATAGCTTTTAAACGGCTAACTATTGGAATTTGCATTGGCATGGATTCGTGCCACGTCGAGATCGCCATAGCCGACAATAAAGGCTGCGAGGTATGCTTTTCAATATCAACGTGGAAGCTCCTACTGCAAAACGAGGCGGACATACTCCAACGATTACGTAGCAACGCAACATCGCCCCAAACCCACATCGTAATTGATCATTTACGACTCGAATTCACGCGTATGCATGATGATCAACTTATTAAAATCATCGATAATCGCGGTGTCATATATATGACTGAAGTCACGATGCGTAAACTGTTCGCGTACGAACATTGCATCAATCATATGTTCACCTGGCTGACCGAAAATATGTATTCTGTAAGCAGTAAATATGCTGCCTTCGTGGAAATTCTACGTACCGCTTCCGTACCAACGAATTATGTGAAATTAATTTCTGAAAGCGAGCACTTCGAAAAGCATTCATTGATCGATTGTGAATTGTTAGTATTGGGATTGCAATCCATGTTACGCGATGTAAACCACGTATCACTATAGTACATGCATATATATGTTTAATAATAAAGGTATAACAATTTTCAAATAAATATTATTTTTTATTCAAAACAGTGTGTGTTTTATTAATCCATCCATGCGTACTTAAATTATAAAATCAGTATTTGCGTAAAAATAACGCTTGTATGGGAGGGATCTTCTTGCTCGCGGGTAGAGGAATCAGTCGCCGTTGTCATTGCTCTCATCGCCGCCGCCGTTGTATTCATCGCTATAGAAAACAAAAAAAAAATAATTCTTACATATTCGTTTCTCTGCATATGACGCGTAAAGTAGATGCAATGCATGTGTGGTACTCACATTAGGTGACGCTACGTATATAATTTCATATTTTCTCGACGTTCTCCAGCGCGCAAACACTGCCGTTGTCGTGAAATACACATCGGATAGCATTCGTTGAAGACATAGACTTCAGATTAGGAACGTCAGGCATGATCCCGCAATAATCATCGTCAACGTCGTAGCCGCCGTCGTCTTCGACAGTTCGAGCGTTGTTGTTGTTGCTGTTGTTGATCTTTCGCGCCGTTAGTTCGTACAAATTGCATACATCCTCAACGATTATGTCCGGTAGTAGTTGCAGTATCCACGTTTACTTTTCCGCACCTTTCACGATAGCGAAGTCGATGTTCGCGAGTGCGCTAGCGAGCAGTCCCGGAAGTTTCCAGTATGGAACGCAACCATCAGACCAGCGGAGACCGTGATGATGCTTCGCGAGCCAGGACGCTTGACATTTCTCGAACGAATTCAGATGCTTCCAGAAGTATGGCGGTTCGAAGATCCAGTGGCAGATCGTCGGCGTTTCATCGTTATTGCTGCTGCTGTCGTTGTTGCTGTTTGTGCGAATCGCGATCTCTTTCACGACAAAGTCGCGTTCGGTTTTGAAACCGTGTAGATCGACAATGGCGAACATTATTATTCGTTTAGGTAGCACCGGCGGCGACGGTGTCAGAACAGTAGCTGAGGTCTTCGACATCGACGTTTTAAAACAGTAGCAGTATCCGCAGTAGTAGTAGTAGTATTAGTAGTAGCAGTAATAGTTTATGCACGCACACTATATTAGTTTGCGTACCACGTTGGTTAAAGGGCCGTATTCGACTATACGATCGTGTATGATCAAACAGTAGGCGGTAGTATTAGGGAGAACATTTTCTTTGAATTCGAAATCTATTCGCACGTCCACCGTAGCGCTCTTCAACGACTCGTTTTGCCTAGAACAATCTATGACCGCGATAGGTGCGTATTGCAAGAATTCGATCGCGTTCAGCAACGGTTCTCCGTGAACATAGCACGATTGGCCGAATTTCGCGTACATATCGTACAGGAGCGCGTATTTATACTTATCGAAATCTAAGTTTAAGTCGTCGTACGGATACGACTCGGAATTTAGATACAGTCGAACGTTCATGAGATGATTCGGGTCGAATTCACCCGCGCATTTATTGGGGCTATTCTTTCGATTGGTTTGCGTGGCGAATAGCACGAATCGAGGTTTCTCGATTTGCGACGTAGCTTTTACGGTCCACGTGTGTTTCGTTGTCGCTTGCAGTAACGGGTACTCTTGCAAGCTCCACGATCGGAAACTCATCGCGATCGGCCGACCGCTTTCCAGAATACGCAGCATCGATAATTTATTCACTTCCTCCAAAACGACGTAGGGCATACGCCACTGCACCTTGCGTATCTCTAGTTTCGGTTTCGCAGTGGCGGAGGTGCAGTGCATCGCGTTCGAATCTACTCGCGATCGTATAAGGATCAGCTCGTGCCGCGCGTTCATCACGATGTGTTTGTAATCCTCGCAGAATCCTAATAACATGTTTAGGGGTACGCAGAAATTGAAAGGGTCCGAATGAAAAATATCTTTATTGTAATCGATGGCATAATTCCAACCGGCATTCGCAAGCACTTTGCTTCTCTCGACCGACAACGAAACGTAATTTTTCAATGTGGTAGTGATTCCTGGATTTCGACAACGATCGATCTCGACACCGTTCAATTCATATCGAATCTCATCGAACATGAACGCAACGCAATTATTGTCGAGAACAGCGGTCGCTGACGTTGCGGGGCCTTTCGCGTCCTGCGCCGTCAACGTGCCACGACCTTCGATGTAGAGAAAACTTTCGCACGGAAGCGTGTACAGATCTTGCTGCTGTGTGGGGATTCTTATCTCGTCGCTATTGTCGAACGTCGTGTTGGCGTACGGATTATACGTGTGTGACTCAATTTTCGTGATACGATTGTCGAAGGTTGGCGTATTCGCCACGTCCAGAATAATTGACATCGTAGTGGCGTGTCTAATAGGCGACGATGTAACCTAACGATCGCAGGAAACGTACGTTCCGACGAGTCAACGGCTTTCTTCTCCTTATGGGTCCTCTTGTTATCGCTCCACCAGCCTTTATTCTTCTACTTTCACCTTCCGATAAAGAATTGCGTTGTTGACGCGAGACGGAGACGGCTGGAGTAGCAGCGACAGCGGCGATTGATGATTCGTACGTGTGATCTAACACTAACATACTACACACGCGCGAATACACGTGCAGTCACGCTAGCCTATCGCGCGGACGTCGTTGAACGTGCAAACGAATCGTTATTTCTTCTCCACGGAAATCTATAGGACGATCGTATTGATCGACGATGCACAGCGTTACATCGTGTATTGCTCGTACGACGATCGGCAGGTAAATTACATGTCGCGGAGTTTCCGATACCTTATATCCCGACGGCACGCGAGGCGAAAATTCATGAATCGTGTGTACCGGTTTATCGTTGCTGTACGCACCGGTAGTGACGTTGCACGTTACTCTGATCACGTTAACGTTTATAATATTCACGGGTACGTCGGACTCGTGCCAGATTCTCGGTAATAAGACACGATTCGGGGAAAATCCTAGCAACGAACCCATATTCTTCGGTTTCGTAAAGTCTACAAAGAACGAACAGTACAGCTCGCTTTTCATGGTGTTGTTGTTAGCTCGTAGCATTAGAGGGTACTTGTCGTCATCGTCGTTCTCGTTGTTATCGCGTTGTCGGGGATATCGATCGAGTATTCGTTGCTTCAGATACTCGGCGATAGCGTCTAATTCGTAGGAGCCGTGGGGAATCGTAATGCATTCATGAGTGGCGTCAGCGATGGTGTTGTTTTCGGTGTCATAGTTCACGACGAAATAGAATTTATCGTTGCTCGAGTCGATGTTCGGTATCGTGTGAAACGTCTCCAAGTCCGCGAGTCCTAATTCGTATTGACCATCACTCAAATCTATCGGTGGAAAATAGTTTACCGTGAGCGCGCTGCTGCGACCCGTTAACGTGAGCGTGAACGACATATCATAGATTACACTCGCGAGACGGAGAGAGGGGAAGTGACGCGCGCGTACGAATACTCGGCAATTTATCGATATTATAAGCCTTTATTATAGAAGGTGTGGATCGCCATTACGCATGGATACATTGTAACATAGTCTCAGCACACACCTTTATTAATATTAGTATATAGGCCATAATTCCATAAACTTTTGCTGTAAAACTTGCATGCATAAGCGACCGCAAGTCATCTCGTCGAAACGTTGAAAGCGGTTGTGATTGTACGTGATCGTTGCATCGCGTCCGAAATAGTAGATCAATTCCGTGGGAGGTCGCAGATTCCCAAAACTATCGAAATATTGTACTCGTGGTCCGCGTTTCGCGTACGCGACCCAATGCGTACCGTCGCCTCGATTCTCATCCAGATTCGCGATACCGCATTCGTTGGTTCATACGCGCGTGGGAAGCGTGTCGCGCATAAACACCCCTCGAAAGAATGGTACGTTCGCGCACTCGCGCTCTAATTGCAGGTTTGTCATAGGTTGTTGGGTTATCGCCGCCACCGTCACCACGCGCCTACTCGATCGGCTTTTTTTTTTCTTCGTTTGCACTCGTCGTTGGCGCCGCCATCTCGGGTTCAAGCCCGCGCCTCGCTTGTCCGGTGTCAGATACATCCCTCGCCCTTCCATCGCCCGATGATGACGCAACGTCTCTTCCAGCTGTTTTCGAGACGCCTTCGGATCGTTCACCGCTTTGGTTATACCGGCCGCTCCACCGGCCAATGCCCCGACAGCTGATAAAGCAGGCAGCACGAACGGGAGAAATTGAAGAAAGCCATCGCGTTTCGCCACTCGTAGATTACGATGTCGTCGTCGAGGATGTTTCCTTCCAGACTTTCTATGTTTACGTTTCGTCCTTCTCGTACCCATGCCGAGTTTAATCTTAGCCTTCATAGTTGCCCACACTCCAGTCGCGGCTGCTTTTTCACCAAAGGTCGCGTCGTTCGTGAATACTCGTTCTCGCGCTCGTTCGGCTAACGCACGATCCGCCTCGTGTCTTCCCTCTAAATCCTTTCGACGAGAGTACACGATTTCGTGGTCCCGACACGCTGCGTCCAGGGGATTCACACCTTCGTCGCCACGAGTCAATCGCTTTAGCAAACGCGTTCCCGGTCCGCAGAACTGATAACCTGGAACGTGTAGTTCGAACGGGAGACGGTTTATGATACCGTTCACGAGACCCGATCCAGTCTTATTCTTTTTCAGATTCTTCTTCCTCTTCTGATTCTTGCCTAATTCGTGAGACGTCGCAGTCGTTGACGCTACCATATACGTTAGAATAATCACGATAGCTACTGTAATAATAATAATAATAATAATGAACGCGTATGCACGCTTAGCCGATCACAACGATAGTGACCTGCGCGACGCGTGCCACGAATATAAATAGTCGTGCTTCGTCAGACGCGCGCGAGTACCTGAGAAACACCGCGAACATGCGATTCGCGAAACAGTCGGACGTTATTCGTGTAACCGCGAACAGAATGCTCGAGGATGATAGGGATGCGAGTCGATCGAACAGACACGGTCCGTTGTTGCCGAACAGCGTGCGAGGCGTGATTTGCGGTCCGTCCGGGTGTGGAAAAACGAACGTGCTTCTGAGCATGTTAGAGAATCCGAACGGTTTGCGCTTCAAGAACGTGTACGTGTTCTCGAAATCGCTGCATCAACTAAAGTATCGATATCTCGAGCAGGTGTTGGCGCTCGTCGATGGAATCGAATACTTTCCCTACTCCGACAACGCTGAGATCGTTCCACCGAGAGACGCTCGGCCCGATTCGATCTTCGTGTTCGACGACGTGGCGTGCGACGAACAGAACGCGATACGCGAATACTTCTCCATGGGCCGCCACGCGAACGTGGATTGCTTTTATTTATGTCAGTCGTTCGCTAGAATACCTAAACATTTGATCAGGCACAACACGAATTTTCTCATGCTTTTCAAACAAGATGGCACGAACTTGCGCCGCGTGTACAACGATCACGTGAACACAGACATGACGTTCGAGTCGTTCAACGACTTGTGCGCGAGATGTTGGCGTCGACGATATGATTTCGTGGTGATCGATAAGGATAGTTCTATGTACGAAGGTCGATATCGAAGAGGGTTTAACGAGTTTGTCGTAGCTCGAGGACATCAGTAAACCGCGAATCGTTCATCGAGCAATACGAAATGTCTAACGAATCGACGACTACGGCGGTGGCGAATACGATAACCTCGAGCAATGTCGACGCTAAGCATTCGCGAAAACATCGCCAACGTCATCGACGAGAAGGAACGAAACATCCAAAAGGAACGAAACATCGGAAAGGGGTGAAACGCCGGAGCGTGGACACGAAGGTGGAAATCGCCAATGTTAGTGACGTAATACGTAAAAAGTGCTTGGCCTTGAAAATTGGAAAAATGGCCACGGAAGCGGCTGTAGAGACGAGCACGCGGCCCATCGTCGAACCGCTGAAACGATTGATCGAGAACGCAACCGTGTTGAAAACGCGCTCAACACCTCGATCGCGACCAATGAAGAGGCAACACAAATACGATCGACAACAATCATCGAAGAGACTTCGACCCGTTACTCAGTCGACAACCAAGGAACGTTCGAATAATCTTCCAGATTCTAGCGACGATGACGACGACACCGACAACGACAATGACAACAACGACAACAACAACGACGACTACAACAACGATGTTGATGATGATGAAGATGATGTTGTTGATGATGAGGATGTTGTTGATGATGTCAACGACGAAGCTGGTGAAAAAATTCAAGATCATGAGTCATCAGCAAATGTTCACGATTTGGATACGCTGCGCAGCCCCGTAGATGATATCGAAGTGTATATACGGAACGCCAAAGGACCCCTGTCGAGAGAATACCTGCGCCTGTTATTCACCGATACGAAGAAACGAATTGATAACGTGTACGGTGTATACTTGGGGTCCGACGATGACCCAATGATCGGTGATTCCGTACTCACCATCTACGAGGATGGTGACGACGTTCGCGTCAACGGAACGCGATACGTGGGGACTCGAGGTTTTTACGAACTGCTGTTCATGCGAATACCTAACGTTCGCACGTGCACGGACGCGGATATTCACACATCTTATTATCGACGAACGCGCATAAGCGAAACCATTCGCCGAGCAAGCGCACGCTGGGTAACAAGGGGTACAAGTATAAGAAAATTATATCCGCGATAATCGGCGGGGTGTGGACATCGGGTATCAGACGCGTTAGGGGCAGGGGTAGTGGCGCGGGCGACGCGGAGGGCGCGAGTGACGCGGGCGGTGTGGGCACGCGACAAGGTCGAGGATTGCCCATCGACGAATCGATGACGGTCACCGATAACGCGATCGATTACGTGTACTGGGACGATCCGAACGAATTCGTCGACAGACTTGGATTGCTCATAGCATCGCGCGCGGCAGGTCACACGGGTCACGATAACGAGATCGCATCCATCGTGGAGGAACTTCGCGAGGATGGTCGAATCTTAAATTGAACGATCCAGCGATCGTTGCGTCAGTAGCGTTCGCGTGCACGCATCGTTATGTCGGTGAACAAGTTTGGCACCTCGTTACGCAATAACAACAACAACAACGAAGCGACGATGACAATGACTAGACTATTATCCTCGGTGGACGAACGCTTTATCCAAAAAATCGAAACGGCTATCGCGACCGCGTGACTGGACGCCGAGTATCAACGATCTCAACTCGAGACGCGAGTACAACGAACGATTACGGATATCGTTACCGCGCAATTGTCTCGACTAGAGGATGATTTAAATAACGCGATGGGGCGACGCTTCGATCACTTGAAAGACAGTCTCGACGAGTTGACGACGTCGGTAACGACGCCGACTGCGATAACAACCACGGATATATACAAACGAAAGGAGCCGTGAAAAGCGAACGAGGATCTACGACGACGACGACGTTGATCGCTGACGGTGACAATAGCGGCTACGACTCCGAAACATCTAATAATAACGAACGGAAGCGAAAAACGTGCATCGATTGCGTTTTGCGAGCACTCGAGGAACTCATACTACTTCTAACGTCTTTGGAACGTCGCGACAATCCCCGCCCACCCGCGAAGCATGAGCAAGGAGCGAGTACAATTGGTGAACGGATTACACGCACCCGCGAGACGAAATTTTCCGCAGCGACGCGTCGTGATTCGCGGCTACGATGATTTGTGGCAGGCCGATTTGGTGGAGATGCGTCCGTACGCGAAGCAAAATCGAGGTTATCACTACATACTAACGATCATCGATGTACGATGGGCGTGTAGTACGCGAAGTACGCGTGGGCCGTATCCGTGAAAACGAAAAGCGGGCGCGACGTGACCGCGGCGTTCACGATCGTATTGCGGCAGAGCGACAGATGCCCGCGAAATTTACAAACCGACATGGGTAAGGAGTTCTACAATGCGGAGTTTCAACGATGCGCAAAGACCCGGGGAATCAACCACTACTCCACGTACAGCGTGATGAAAGCGTCGATTGTCGAACGTTTCTATCGCACGCTGAAAAACCTCATGTGGAAACAATTCTCCTTGAACGCGTCCTATCGTTGGATCGACCTGTTACCTGCGCTCGTACACACCTACAATCATCGCAAGCATCGAACGATCAACGCCCGACCCGTTGACGTGACCCCCGCGACACGTTTGTCGTTCGCCGCGAATGAGCCCATTCCCCTATCTGCCTCGAAAGGTATTCGACGACGCGGGAAATTCAACGTCGGTGACAAGATACGCGTGAGCAAGTTCAAGACCCTCTTCGAGAAGGGGTACACTCCGAACTGGTCGACCGAGGTGTTCGAAATCGTAACCGTACAACGAACGTGCCCGGTGACGTACATTCTGCGCGATTCCGCGGGAGAGCCGATCTCGGGTGGATTCTACGAGTACGAACTGCATTCGGTCGCGAATCCGGACGTCTATCTAGTCGAGAAGATTATTCGTCGCAAGGGAAACCAGGTGTACGTTAAGTGGCTCGGATTCGATTCGTCGCGGAACTCGTGGATAAGCGACAAGGATATTCTATGATTCCCGATTGTAAACGCACTATATGTTACTGAAATAAATAAATAAATAAATAAATAAATAAATAAATAAATAAATAAATATATACATTGTCCATTTATTCAAATTCTCCTTCTTCATCTCATATGCGTACAAATAATCTTAATATAATAAGAAAAAATATATACTCTCTTGAATAAATAAATAATACGAACAAGAAAAAGAAACATATATACATATGTACATGCAAACATACAAACATGCAAACACACTATACAATGGGATTCTCGAGGGACTCGTCGGCCTCAAGCTCGAGACGTTCGTGAGTCTTGAGCTTGGGGATTCGATAATGCCCCCACGGAAGGGTGCTGACCCGATCGGCTAAAATATATCGCTTGTCGTCGAACGGGCTGAGAGCGTTCTTTTCTTGACTCACGGTATACACATCGTGCTCTTTGGAGCGTATATTGTTCTGCCGAACTGAGTTTTCGGTAAGATTATGAAGACAACGAATGTAATCTTCGAATTGTATATCGTTCGCGACTACATGTCTCCGCACACCCTTCACTTTCTTAGTCTCACTCGTAGACCCCACTGCAGCGTTAAACGTTCTAGTCGCGTACATCTTAGATCGTAGTCCGACGAACTCGGTCATCAAAGTGTCGTTGTTCTCATCTTTCATGAGTCCCGGCACCTTTTTGTTTACGCGGGGCATACCGTACGGATTGTCCACCGCGTAATCACTCGTATCGAATTGGACAACGTCACACTTTATCTTTTCGTACATATCATCGCTTTTCACACTATACATTAAACTGTCGTTGTCGGTGTACAGGACCTTACACCGGTCACCGAACTCCGCACGCATATACGCGTAATGGAACTCGTACAGGCATTCTTTCGATACGTCCAGTACACTCATCCCCACGTATATCGGCTTGTCGAACTTCACTTTGAGTTTGCGCATTTCGATGGCCACTAACTGCTCGGAGAAAATCGTCCGACTGTGAAAGTTTGGTTTCGCGATCAGCGCTTCCGCACCGTAACGGCCGTCCCACCGCGTCACCAGTGGCACGTCTACGCGATTCCGCATATTTTCCATTGTCTTTCCGTACACCGCATTGTTCATTAATTTATATAGAGTCTTTTGAAATTCACTCGTGGCTCGTGTCCTCAAATCGGTGTTCAATCGAATATAGTCGCGCAACCACTGCGACTGATCGAATCGTAACACCCGATGAATTCGCGTCACGCGTAAACCGTGTCGCACGCACTGTTTCAGGTAGCGATAATGGATGCCGTACCGCTCCTTATCGTCGAGCGTGGCAAGCAGCTTGGTCTGTTTTCCTACTGGCGCGTGCTAGCGCACCGGGCAGAATGGAAGGTCGGCGTGCGCCTCATGGATCTCTTTGGGGTATTCGATATCCACCTCCAACAGGTATCCCTCGGTTTCTTCTTTTTCGGTGTCCTCGCCGTCGGGTAGGGATGATACGTCGAGGGCTGCCGCTGTCGCATCGTTCAGCCATTGAAACCCTCCTTTCGGCATAGCCTGCGACATCGCCCATCCGTACAAGTTGTTGACGTCGAAGTACATCAGATACGTCGATGCCTTCGACTCGTCGTACATCCCTGCAGGCAGGTACTTGTTGTTGGCGCGCGCGTACCTGTGCGAGCACTGACTCAGACCGCCGCGTATGCCACGCTCCACGAACAGTAGCATGTCCACGTCTGTCAAAAGTTCTAATTGTACGCCGGTGTACTTGAGCATCGCGTCCCACGTGAAACTCGGTAGCGTAAAATAATGCGCGGGATCCAGATCGTAACTCGCGATACAGTCGGTGCGGAAACTCTCGAATACGTCGGCGAGTAACAGCACATCTGTTTTCAAGTACAAATCACTGTACTCGCCCAGTATCTGTACGCGAAAAGTATTCCACACGTTCACGGCGTGCGCGTAATCAGGCTCCGACGCGGCGCTATCGTTCAGGCGGTCATAGAATGCTTCGCGGGATGGTAAACACGTATCATTGAGTTTGGTGTATGACGTCACGTAGTCGTACGGGAAGACGCCCTTCCTGGTCAGGAGATTGAACTGATCGTCCGACAGGGATTGAAACTCGCGTCGTAGAATCACGAGTCGTTCTTTGCCAAGGTCCGAAGCGAGTTTCTCCAGACTAGCGGCCAAGAACTTCAACGAATCTATAAATCGAAATTTCAATCCCCTCTTCCAATCGTTGTTCTCGGCATCGATTCCCTTGACGTGTTTCGTGAACGATATATACCGCTCCTTCGTTACCGGCAGCAGGTCGATCTGCCCCTCGAACGCGGACGTCAACTACTTAATTACGAAATGCGCGTCGTAGCCTGATAGATTATGAAACACTACCGGTATCGTGTACGATCGTTGAAATTGTAAATTACACGACACGTGGGCCGCGCCTCGATACTCACCCGTCGAGTGGCAATGGTCGCGCACTTTTTTGTCCGTGTCTACGAAAGGTTGTCCGCACACGTGACACACGATCGCGTTTTCAAAACTGAGACGTTGTTGTCTCGTCAACGAGTTCATTGGTTTCGCGTTCCGCAACCACGAATACGCAATGTTCGCAAAGTCTCGAAGTTCGCGCACGAACCATTTCACGCACTCGGAGTCGTGACGATACGCGCGATAACGGCACAGAGACGCGTCGGTGGAACAATGAATGTAATATCCAACGCTGTATGCCTATGCTGCTTGTACGCGTACGTGCGACTCCTCTCCGCAGGCTCGACGTCCTCCAGCATGCACCCGAATTCCGCGTACACGATGAATGGCGCTCGTTCCTTATTTTTGAAGTTCTTGAACTGCAACCATTTATCCTTCGCGGACGGTAATTCGATTGCACACTCGTTCAGGCGCTGACAGTCCACGGTATGTTTTGTCAATCGCTCTGACGAATTGAAGAAGCTGAGATATCTGTAACGATAATAGCATTAATAATAAACATAAGAATAAATAATATATCGATCGAAATATATATTTTTTTTTTGTCACTCACCTATCGCAAACGAATACTTGGCCATTGTGGTTGCCGAGTTGCTCCGAAATGAATCTCGACATGTTTCGAATGCAAATGAAATGATATCGTTGAGGGTCCTTGGTGTCCTGTATCAATAGCACATTCGCGTGCCTCTCCCGCTTGTCCTCGGTTAAACGCAGAGGCATGCAGCTTTTGTCGGTCCAAGTGTACACGTTCACCGACACGTCGTTCAACCTCTCGAACTTCGCCAGCTGGTCCAACGTCACGGGAAGCGTCACATCGTCCGTGCGAAGTACCGTCGAGTAATGATGATACGACGAGTCCTTGTGTACGTTCGTAGAAGCTGGATACAAACTTGCGATGGACCATAAGAAACACGCGTTACCCCCGTTCTGTACATTGACCACTGCCCTTTTAAGAATTACCTCGCGTGGAAGTGGTACGTCGCAGCCGGCGCGGAGAGGGTTATGCTTATTAATGTTTATTATTAGGTTTAGCACAGCCCTCAGAGCCCATCCACTGTCGCGATCTTGAAACTCCTCGATCGCCACTAATGTGGGAGCGACCACGCACTTTGAATACCACTCGCGCACGTTCGAAGTCATTAACAGTACGCGATTTCGCGTCCCGAAACTTTTCATGTCTGTATTCTCATTTAACATAAAGTCTGCGTTCAGAATCGTATTCACGGCCACACCAGAATGTTCCCTGATAGCGTCTGTCACGCGCGATAGCACCATTCGTCGGGCACCCTCTAAAATTCGACGCGGATCGATGTAACCCACGTTAATGACCGCACCAGTCGAAATACGATTCCGAAACGCGGTTTCCACGTCCTCCCAATACGACTTTAGGTGCCGTCAATCGAGCCGAAACCCCACACCCTACTCGCGAAAACCGTGCCCGCACGATCGTACGTAATGTCTTTGTACGCGCGATTAGCGATGCCAGACGCTGCTTCGATGTCACCGACACTCCTTCGCCGCACTGATACTCGATGATGAGTCGTAAGCACGCGTCGCACCAATCCATCCAGTCTCTGAATTCCGTAATCG
Source organism: Andrena hattorfiana (assembly GCA_944738655.2). Classification (NCBI taxonomy): domain Eukaryota; kingdom Metazoa; phylum Arthropoda; class Insecta; order Hymenoptera; family Andrenidae; genus Andrena; species Andrena hattorfiana. The sequence continues at coordinate 24,416,001 of OX122892.1, forward strand.
TGCGTAAACGCGTTGACATTCGATAAAGAACATTGAACGTATCCATGAATACCTCCATGTTTACTTCTGCTTCTTCGATATTCAATTAAAAGGCGCGCACGATCAGGCACGAGTGGTTGATTCGACTCTTCCACGTGATGCGGTTCTGATCCGGATATCGAAAACTCAGAGGAAGAATAAGGCGTGACAAGTGTTGTCGCACAATAGGAATTGGATGCTCGTCCAAAAATCGTGACAATTCGCAACACAAGAATGTATTCACGGTGATCGTTAATGTTCGAGGGCACAACACTTCGTATATTACGACTGCCTCATTCTCGATGTCGTATAGCAGCGTTAATGGTGTACACACGATCGCGGTAAAATACTTCATTCGTTGTCGATATACATCCCTGTCACCGACGATGCAATATAATGTACATTTACGTACAGTACTATATTGCGCGATATGACGTAGTAGTTGACGTTGCTAGGGTGAGAATCGCATAAATCCAGCTTGAAAGATCCTACCCCACGATGACTCGCATAATGAGGGCACGCTTAACTCGCCGCGGATTTTATGTCTCTCGATTTCAAGTGTTTGATCGTTCAACTGTGGCATCGTGGATAATGGGTACGCGTTCCCTTCATCGTCGGAAGATGATGACTAGGGTGGCTCTAACTTACTCTTGGTAAAAATTTTTTTCAAGATTTTCTTCGGGGCATCCCCCAGAATGGTTCCAAATAATTAAAAAAAAATCCCTGTAAAGTTTGAGCTCGATCGGATAACGGGAAAGGGTGCCCCTGGGGCCCTTAAACATTTAAATCATTATTTAACAGCCCGCGAAGTCGACTTTATATAACATCTTCCAAGTTATTGATTAAATAAAAAAATATGTCAAACAAAAGTTGTAGATCCGGACAAGGAGCATCTTTTTTGTTCTATTACTTTTTTTCGTGCGACAAACGATTTTCGAAAAAAATCCAAAAAACGAAAAAAAAACTTTTTTTTTTCTTCAAATTTTGAAAGTTCAAATGCTTCTAGAACACTTTTTATTTATGAAGATGAACAAAAAAAATGAAATTTTTATTTTCGAAGCCTATTTTTTAAACATTTAAGGGGGGGTTTACCGAAATTTGCAAAAAAAGGTAAAAATTCAATTTTTATTTATTTTCAGTGTTTGATATGTGATGAATGTTTCCTGAAAATTTGGCACCGAAATTCGCAAAAATATCGGAGATATAGACGTGAGAAGTGAGGTATTCAAATGCATTTTTCCGACATCATGATTTTCTAACATGTTACCCACGATTACTCGAATACTATTCAAGCGATTTACTTCAAATTTTCCATGGCTATATAATACGCTATTACTAAGTTTTTGACACCGCAGATTTTTTATTTCATTCATATTTTTTTTTTTAATAAAAAGGACAAGATTTTGGGACCGATTTTTTTACATTTTGGAAGTTCAGGTGAAAAAAACTTAAGGAATTTCTTGAAACATCGGGAAATTACACAATTCTTGTAAATTCTCGCAGTGGAAGATGATAAATAATGTGTAATAAAACAAAAGAAGAAGACTTAATAAAAGAAACTAGTTTATTTGTTCATAACTATTTAAATTGCTGGTTTCGAACCAAAGTCTGTTTTTTATGATCAGGAAACTTTTGGCGATACTCCTTTACAAGGTGAAGAACATATTGTGTTTGCTCCTCATTTTTGGTAAATAATTTATTATATTCGTCCATTAATTGAATACTCCTCTTTGCTGTATCATTAACGACCCGCAGTTTCTTTACTAGTTCTAACGCTTTAATGAAGCTTCTATTTTCAGACCAAGTTGATGGTTCTGTTTGTAGCAATTGGTCATCTAATTCAAATCGTTTAAAAAATGCTTTAGTTTTGCTGGAAACAAATTGTTCAATACCCGTTTTAAAAATTTCAGGAAGTTTGTCGATTTGTATTTGTAGGCGTTTTACATTTTTGTTCGATGATTCTGATTTGCAGTTTAAAGCATCAATCATTTTCTGCTTTGATTCGAATGACAAACTCGAATAAAAAAATGCCAATGCTACCGCTTCCGGGCTTAAATACCATAAATGATTTTGAAGCTTTTTTAACGCAACACGGGAGATATCACAATCGACAGTTTGATATTCGAAAAGTTTAGACAGAACACAGAAATCCAAGTACGGTGCTTTAGCAGCACTAGGCGCACAAAACCATGCTTCAACGTATATGCTGACAAGAAAAATGCAAATTTCGCAAAGAGCGTTTTCCTCTTCCGGTGTTAATTGGAATTGATGACGGACCAGAAACATTTTTAAGCAATAAATAACTTTTGCCATCCATCTCGCATAATGGATGGCTCCCGGAATGCGAAAAGATATTCCACGAGGTGGCGATTCACCAAGAAATATAGCTGTTAATTCGAGAAATTCTCTGTAATCTTCTCGAGGTTGTTTGTGCTTTAGAGTACTTTTAACAAAATCGAGGATTCGGGATATATCATCCTCTTTTAAATGCTTCTGGACATTTTCGTTTTCAATTCCGATTTTGAAATTTGTAGTATTAATGCCAGACCAAGAGTTTTGAAATCGCTTAAAAATTGGTATATTTGGACCTGTGTATTTGCCCATTTTTTCATCGAATACGCTTCTAAGAATTATTTCATATATATGATGCCTACACGGTAAATACAAAAGTTTTTTGTTTAAAGTTTTCTCAATTAAAGTACACGCACCATTCATACGCCCGGTATTTGACGCTGTCGTATCAAAAACTAATGCTTTTACATAATCGTGGAGGCCCCAATCAAAAAGAGATTCACAAACAGCAGATGCCTGCTCTTTTCCACTTCCAGATTCCAATGCGGGTACTCCGAGGAGTTGCTCAGTATCCCCACTTGAAATAATTACAGAAAGTCTCTCAACGGTCTCTTTACCTGTTAAAGCTGGATGGAGTTTACCATCCCAGTGCACGACGACAGCTTGCAATTCCCACCCCTTAAGTTGTTCTTTAAAACTAATGGCTCTTTCTTTACGTATATGTTCTCGTGCTCGGTGAATAGACGACCTGCTGATTATTAAATCTGAAACATTATGTCCCAATGCCTCGGCAACGGCAATTATGATGTGAACTGAATCTCTATCACTAACAAGGAAACATATCGAACCCGAAAATTCTGATTTTAATGAAACTCCGTACGATTATAGAGCATGTCGGAGTATGTAAGAAACGATTTTTTTTCTGCGGAAAAACACTCTGAGGGGGTGAAATCAGCCCCCAAATTTTCAGCGATTTTTCGTTTTTCGAGTATAACTTTGTAACGGTGCGAGGTAGAAGAAAACCGTAAATGGACAAAATGTTCAGTGTTTGATGCCGTATAACGCGCTGCAAAAGAAATTTTTGTACGTCCAACAATTTATAAATAAATTAAAATTTTCGTTATTTTACATATAATTTCTAACCGTGAGGGTTGGGGACGATCTTTTTCCGCGTAAAAGTTGTAATTCGCAATGGTTTACTAAAATGTAAAAGGAAAAAATTTTGGTTCATTTGTTTATTTGTTTACAAACATTTTCCGCCTTTGTCCATATTACTACCATCTGCCACTTGACAATCGAGGATTTCGATGAAACTTGGTATACAAGCACACCATTTGGAACTATTCGACAAGTATTTGTCTTTATTGGCGGAAATTCATGTTTACAGGGTGAAACTACTCCCTCAAGGTTTAGGGGTGGGAACCTTCTAAAGCGTATAACCGAAAAAGTAGTAGACATAGAAAGAAATGTTAAATACAAAAATTACTTGAATTTTTATGAGGAATAATATAACGGAAGTGCAACGGGAACGAAATCCTAGGTGGCGTCACAGTAGCCGTAAAATGTATAAAGTATTCGTAAAATGTATTTCCAAACAGTAGTTGCACTCCAGGTGTGTAGTTTTCATTTTTTTTTTGTATTTATGGGAACAATGTGTCAACGTTGAGATTGTGCTCGATTAGGAAAATCCAAAATGCAAAGCATTGTCAAGACACATTCCAGCCGACGTTAGGTCGAAAGTAACATTAAAAATCTGGTCGGAACGTAACAGAATATACAGACAAATAGGTATGCAATCAAAAGTGCTACAGACGAATGTACGGCATCAACGAGGGTATCTCTAACAATGTCTTTACATACGTGAATGATTCTCGAAGACAGTATAATCATTACGATACATATTACCACTGGCAGTTCTAACAGTATTGCCGTAGAAGAATGTTATACTTCTATGAAGAATGTGCGTGGTAGTGAAAGGCTTCGAAGAAATGATGAAAGCATAAGAACTTGTCGCACCATGCACAACGAATAACAGCTGGCGCTCCACAGATTGCACATTTAGGTGGATCTACGTTTTCTTGATTTTTAAAAGCAATATCCACGGGATGTTCAAACGTCGGTTTACAATTAGTAGGTATGTACCCACTTTTGTACCATCCATACCTGCACAAGGCATTGTATCTTGGTGCAGACAATTGATTGTGAGTTAGTGATTGTAGTTTTATTATATTGTTACGCAAATGCAAATTAACGTCTATGTTTAAAAGGAGTACTATATCTGAAAATTTTCTCACGAAGCCTTTCCATACCCGAAATCCGTATACGTCAAGCGGTTGTATCATACCGGTTGTTTTCTTTGGAATAGTGTAAATGGCGACTTGTTTATTGTTGGGAACAAGTTCCAACAGAGAAGCTGGACAGTGCCCAGTCCAGGAATCTAACAGAAGAGCACTTGAGGTCTGTGTATTAGGTATGTATACATTAGTAAACCATTCATGAAATAATTGTGTGCTTAATTTTCCTGATTTTGATGCTTGTATATGTACGTTTGGAGCATTAAATAATGTTTTCTTCACTTGAGGACCAAACGTTCCACTTGATTCTTTCAGCACGATTAGAAGGGGAGACATGAGTTTCCAGCTGCAGAGATTACGGGTAATATGGTATAGCTATGTGTCATTGCTGAAAGGGACTGAACAACTCTTTCCACCTTTTTCGTGCCTTCAACTGCTAACGTACGACCAGAATGCAATTCAAGGTTGAAATTGCTTTCGTCCGCGTTATACACATTTTCCAGGCCGACAATGTCAATTACACTTTTGATCATGTTAACAAACTCTGTAGCACTGTTTTCCAAAGTTGCAGCGTCCGCCGCGTAAGAGCGGGTAATAAACTTATTTATCTTCCGAGATACAATATTATAATGTCTTTTAAAATTTAATATCCACATTGGCGAGACTTTAAAATTTTGAAGAGAAACCGCTATATTTGCTTCCAACGCCCATTGTCGCAAATCAGTATCATGGATTATAGCGTTTACGTCCGTAGCAGCACAAAACTGATTAAAAACATAACGAGATATTTGCATTAGTTTTTCCCTTCGATTCCCTCCCTTTTCTAAAGACTGCTCCCACCTGTACAGGGTCATCCGTTAAAACTGCAACCTACGCGCGCGCCAACAGACGAAAATGGCAACACCGCCACACGGACACATTCCACTACAACCATGCACCGGCCCAGCGTTCGGAGGGTTAACAGCGACCGCTGGGTAGCAGTGATGCCCGAGCTTCGAAAATTTTAGGATGATCTCTATCAAATTAACGCCGCAAAGAGCTGTGCAGAATTTCCCGGCCCAGGTAAGCGAGCCGCATGCTCCGCTTTTATGATCGGTTTACCACTCGCACCCCGGATTACTGTAATGAGATTTGAAAACAATGTCAACTGATCTCGTACCCATCTTAATTTCAAAAATTTTAGCTACGACAGGATTGACCGCGGCGCTATACCCTTGTACGGAGAGATTTTTCGCCACCTGCGTGTAAAAGCCACAATAATGACGCATCGTTCCAAAACATGACATTAACTGAAGCCGGTATATGCGTGGCGTTGAGTAGCTAAAAGGTTAAACATTCAAACACAAAAATTCTAGAAAAAAGATTCAAACACCGCTACAATCAAAGACACGTCCCATTAGTTACTCCTTACGTCCGATCTATGCATGCACTGCATATAAGGATAAAATTATAAAAAATAAAACCAGAACAATAGATTCTGAGGTCTGCAGAACTAACACATAATTGAATAAAAATTTAATTTCTCAATTTATGAAAGTAATGACACAGAAACAACTAGCGTATTGTTTATCAACATCATAATTTTTAAAAAGAGCATTAAATACGGTATTAAATAAACAGTTTGCAAAAGCTTTTCACAACAATTATGGTTAAAAAATTGATAAAAGAAAAATTAAGTAAACGTAAAATATTTTGAATTATCCATCATTAAGAGGGAATAATTTTTTAATCTTTTATAATTCAAAAGTTATACGAAAAAGGCCCCAAATTCTTCAACCCCGGTCAGGATATTTCAAATAGCTCCTTGTGACGTTAATTTGAAAGAGACCATCCTAAAATTTTCAAAGCTCGGGCATCACCACTCCCCAGCGGTTGCTGGCAACCCTCCGAACGCCGGGCCGATGCATGGTTGTAGTGGAATGCGTCCGTGAGGCGGTGTTGCCATGTTCGTCTGTTCGCGCGCGCGTAGGTTGCAGTTTTAACGGATGACCCTGTATAACTGTGACACCGATTTTACCTTTCTGAACTTTTGTCTAACGCTTTCAAGTGACAGACGCTTTTTCTTACCACCTTTCCAATAATCGACTGCGTTTTGTTTGTATTCCAAGTCCACGAGCCCACCTTCTTCTGGAACGCAGGCTTGTTCTTCATCTTGCGTTGACTCTAATACCTCAAGTAAGTCTTCTGGTGATAGTGCCTCTTCATCAACGAAGTCTGCTGAATGTGGTCGAAATGGTTGAAGGAATTCCAACGTCGTGTCTGTTTCCATGGTAAAAGATGTGTCCTCGACACTTCTTCGTATAATATCTGCTACAATATCGTGCAGTTCCACCTCTTGTTGGTTCGCATCCGGTCGATTTATATTCGCTACGTCGAATGTTATCATGAGCAACTGGATAACACGAGCAGGATTTATTCGCGCCATTCTTACAAATGTGCACCTTTAACAAATGTGAGAATCGAAAGACTAGGATGACTATCGAACAGTACAGGTCTTACACTAGTGCTGTAATGACTTACGTATCGTAATGTGATGAGAACTATGCACGTACCTTGACAATCGACTCACAAATGCGAATTTTCATTCTGGATCATTGCGTTTTATATACAACATCGGCCAACGTAATCGCTGTTTTTCCACGGCTTTTTTTATCGACATAACAACTATTTTTAAATCGCTGCGTAGATTGGCTTTTCTATTTTAAATTTGTCTGGTCACAACAATCGTAAACACGGTTGCCCACACAGCGATGTAAATAGAATTATTATGCACGTATACGATCTGTTGGAGGGCAGAATGTCACGGTTACGGTGGCCGGTGTTGTAAATAAAACGTCGTGGTCGAGAACGATAAGTTGCATTTGTGAGTCGCCTGTTTCCACTCGTGACAAACATTGTACACAAATTGACCAAGGTAAGAAAGAATCAAATACAATACTATTTACGAGCAGTGTTAGGCACAATTAAATTGTTTTGGGAATTAACAAATAGCAATTAAAATTTCATTTATTAACTGTGAATTATATTATTCCTCATAAAAATTCAAGTAATTTTTGTATTTAACATTTCTTTCTATGTCTACTACTTTTTCGGTTATACGCTTTAGAAGGTTCCCACCCCTAAAACTTGAGGGAGTAGTTTCACCCTGTAAACATGAGTTTCCGCCAATAAAGACAAATACTTGTCGAATAGTTCCAAATGGTGTGCTTGTATACCAAGTTTCATTGAAGTCCTCGATTGTCAAGTGGCAGATGGTAGTAATATGGACAAAGGCGGAAAATGTTTGTAAACAAATAAACAAATGAACCAAAATTTTTTCCTTTTACATTTTAGTAAACCATTGCGAATTACAACTTTTACGCGGAAAAAGATCGTCCCCAACCCTCACGGTTAGAAATTATATGTAAAATAACGAAAATTTTAATTTATTTATAAATTGTTGGACGTACAAAAATTTCTTTTGCAGCGCGTTATACGGCATCAAACACTGAACATTTTGTCCATTTACGGTTTTCTTCTACCTCGCACCGTTACAAAGTTATACTCGAAAAACGAAAAATCGCTGAAAATTTGGGGGCTGATTTCACCCCCTCAGAGTGTTTTTCCGCAGAAAAAAAATCGTTTCTTACATACTTCGACATGCTCTATAATCGTACGGAGTTTCATTAAAATCAGAATTTTCGGGTTCGATATGTTTCCTTGTAAGCTTGCATCTATCTAACACCGCGGCGAGTTTCGTAGTCATTACTTCGTGATGTCCCCGTATTCTGGTTGCCTTTGATGATGGAAGCTCCATGTCTTCTGAAACAGGATGATTTTCCAGCAACCGCTAGTGGAACTGACAAGTCTTCAAAGCTGCTGCTTGATGTTGACGACATCAGTTCGGCAGTTTGTTCTTAAGGGGGTAGACACGTCACGTGGTCTGGCCGATTCGGCAGGTCGGTATTACAGCCGGTTTTTTCTACACTGAAATGGTATTACCCATAGATACGCCGCTGCCTGATGCACGCGAGAGGGAGCTGTTTGCTATTTCCGTATTCTATTCTGAATAAGGAAAGAAATTCTCAGCTGTTGCGTTGTACTTATAAAAATTTAAACGGAAAGTCGGCTGGTACTGCAAACGTAGAAAATTCATTGTACATTTTAATTACTTAAAATGTGCTTATGCTACAATATTCTACGTTAGCAGTAAGGAAATATGAGTGAAAACGGAAAATAAATGAGGGGATGTCTCCAGAAAATGAAGTTTGTTAAGTTAGACATTTTTTTATTATCAAAGCAACGAAACAGAACATGAAATACACTTATTACACGTCCTATGCAGAAAGCAGTTATGAACAAACATTATATATAAAATTGTGTTGGATGTTGAATTGGACTAGTGAAAATGCGCAGGCTGGATGCGCGTGATTATTATATGGTCGGCTCCTCGAAGTGACAGAAAATATTACCTAAGTATATGCTATATGACAACAAATGTTTAGTGGCTATTTCATTCTTTTACGAAACATTTGTGAACATTTTAGCATCCTTCCAAAACATTATTATTACGCCGCAACAGCATCTTTAGGAAATCGAGTATAGCAATTAGGTTATATTTTCTGTCACTTCGAGGAGAGAAAATCCGTTCGTGAAATCCGCTGCTGAAAATGCGCAGGCTGGATGCGCGTGATTATTATGTGGTCGGTTCCTCGAAGTGACAGAAAATATGACCTATATGCTATACCCGATTTCCTGAAGATACTGTTACGGCGTAATAATAATGCTTCGGAAGGATGATAAAAAGTTCACAAATGTAGAGCAAAAGAATGAAGTAGCCGCTCTACATTTATTGTTTATTAATTTCCTTAATTATGGTCCGAATTATATAATTTTTGGGGCCAATTTGATCGAGAAAACATAAGGAATCGATTGACGTCACTTTCGCAAAGATCTGATTAGAAATTGCAGAACTTCAGATTCGTCACTGCTTAGTGTGCAACATTGTATAGCCCCGCTGGTTTCGAGCGTCGAAGCCCACAAAACTCAACGAGACACATGATTGTTGGCAAGCATCGCATTTGACAATTCTAGCTAGCGAATCACCTCGTATAAATGCTAATAAACGATAGTGTGAAGTACGCAAATGGTTAGGCTCAGATTATCGGGAAAGACCTACCCAGTACCCACCCCACTGTTTTGCTTTCTCGCTGCGAGCGAGGACCTTCGGGCCCGAGTAGACCACCCGTTGACAGCCGAGAGTAATAAAACCGACGGACCAGATAAAATGTTTATGTTTTTGATAACTGTTGATGAAAGTATTACCAATGGAGTTTTTAGGGTTTCTCGATGAAAATGATGCCAAACATGGAGCAATTCGGTCCAGTTTTAGTGAACGTAGTGTGTGTCCTAATCATGTATTCATAAGAAAAAATAGATTGAATTGCTTCGCGTGTCGACTCATTTTCGTGGACATAAACTCACCAATCCATCGGTGGTAACACTCTTATCAAGGTGTAATGAGAAATATGAACATTTTCATATTCAATACTCGATGACTCAAGTCGCCGTCGACCGAGGGTCTCTCGCTGGTGCGCCGCTATTTCACTTGCACTCGGTTTACGTCATTCAGTCTCCTTGTCAAGCGGTTCGGGCGAGGGCACTGATAAATGTGAATTTATTTGGGAAACCAAAGTCGCGTCATTCGTGACCCCTACTCGCGAACATATATATGTTCTATGTACGAGAAAAAGCAATGATGACTTGAATCAAGACTTGAAGCAACATTTCTAATAGGGAAATGCATTAAACTTTGGGATCAGGAATTCCCAACCAAGTAATGCATATGAAAGAACTGGCGAAATTCAACAATAGTTCGTCGTCTAAATTTTACAATTAAAGTATTTATTTGACGTGAATATAAAGTTTGTCAGCAAAGTCTTTCTTGATTTGAGTTCTATAGAAGGCTGACTTTCCTTCGCCATGGAAAGTCTCATCTTGTCCTTCACGCTGGCAATCATGCGACTCGCTGAGTTTCGTGGGTTTCGACGCTCGAAACTAGCGGGGCCATACAATGTTGCGCACTAAGCAGTGACAAATCTGCAGTTCTGCATTTTTAATCAAATCTTTGCAAAAGTGACGTCCATCAATTCCTCGATCAAATTGGCCCCAAAAATTATAATATTCGGACCATATTTTGAAGGAAATTACGTGAAACATTGTTTGCACGATTGAAAGCCTGTTTCGTTAAAAATAGTCCGATTTAAATTATTTTCTGTCAATTTAATCGGGAGAATGCCAGGAATCCATTTGTGTCACTGTTATATCGATACGATGAAAAATAAACAAATTCTGTTTCTAGTAAAATCTCGTTAGCCGCTCGCTGTTCGGGACCGGCGGTGAGCCCGTATCGTGAACGGAGTCCTAATTCCAAGTGTGAGTTTCTCGCTTCTTTCTGGCCGAAGGGGGACCGAGATGGAATGCTTTGCGTGTGCGGCGGGCGTGCGCGATGGTCGCAAGTGCTTACGAGTTACCGTGAGCATGGGAACCGCTTCGCAAAATCTTGACGCAGGCCCGGCTCAAGTCTTTTTTACGCCCTTTATTATAATACATTTATTTGAGTACATTGATGTCCTTAGTCTTAATTTTTAATCGTAGTATAAAACCGTTGTAGTACAATTTGTAGTATTTCATTTACAAATGTATTTTTAACAATGCCAACAATGAAAAGACCATTTTGCACCTCTTGTCAACCTTTCGCCCTAGCAGTTACCTATTTTTTCAGAATAAAGTCGTAAATAATCTCAAATAAATGTATTATAATAAAGGGCGCAATTTGACAAGTTCACCTAGAGCGCAAAAAAGATTTGAGCCGGGCCTGCCTCAAGATTTGCGAAGCGGTTCCCGTGCCGCCGTAAGCGCTTGTGACCATCGCGCACGCCTCTTGCGCGCACAAAGGACGGAGTGTCAGGTGTCCGAAAGACGGAGCAAGACAAAATATCAACGCGTCGTCTGCTCGTACTGTCCTGACTCGCTTTCAGTGCCTTCGCTCGCTTTCGTTTCATCTCGCTCTCGCCTTCGCCGGACAAGACTGAAACAGAAGTGGTGGGGATAGCGAAAAGTCCGTATCGTGTACACCAAACCGAGACCAAAGAGGAGATATAATAAGAGACGTCACTCCGGGCGGAACGTTTGAAGTCCTTACTTGACCTTGGCATTTAAATTGGTTGTCTATTCGAGCGGGATATTCAAATCAACAACAGTTGGCTGATTATTGTCGAAGTTTACCGATCCATGCCGAATGGACATTTAAATTGGTTGTCTAGTGATTTCCCCAGTTTATTTCTGTCCTTGTCGAGTGACGCCTCTTATTATATCTCCTCTTTGCCGAGACCGTAACGAGACTTTACTGTAATCGATGACACATCACCAAGCAACGGTGATTTCGCGAGGCTCGGACCACAAAGGTTCTCGTCGGTTATTCGAGCTTCTAAGATCGTATTCAGATATACCCTTCGGTGCCCACAGAACTCCAACTGACAAATCCACGATCGTCAGATGGTGGTGACTGATTTCTCCTCGATCGCTGTTCACGAAAACGAATCGACCGGCCAATATATCTGCATACGATCTTAGGACAAAAATACGATGACAGATGAAATAGTATTCGAAGCTCAAGATGAAAGGCCTTCGAATAATCAAAGGAAACTAAATATCCGAAGCTAAACAGAATTTTAGATTTAGGGTACACACACCCTCCCCGAAACCTCGTGTCGATCGGCCACTGGGGCCATTTGGAAGTATATTCTTTTATTTAAATAATGCCCATCTCTGCATAGGACCGTAAAGAATTACAAAAAAAAATCAGGGAGTCAACTGTTGACCGATTTGGAGACTTTTCCTTGTTACATGTTACATACAATAGTCGGAAGAATAATAATAAGAGCAATAATTGCAAATAATTGCCAGAACTTCCACATTCTGAAAATATGATATCAGTAAATCAATATTTCCAGTATTAGTAAAAAAGTTCCAATTTCTCTTTTCTTATTTTAAATAATGTGATCATATAATTATAACATAAATTCGACAGCGATTTCGAGTGATGTATGTGTCACGGTAAAACCATTAATTTAGTAAATGTATACAATTCCCAGCAGTTCCTGGTTAATATATGCCTAAAATGCATATAACCTAACCTACAATTGTCCGAAAATGCATACATTGACTGCATCACGCTTTTACTGTGGCACATATATCCCGCTAACGCTTCAGTTTTGCTATGATTCGACGTTGGCAGTCCTCCCGAGTAGGCACCATCTCGATTCCACTAGCTCAACTAAATTTGTCACGTGACTTGCTCTGTATTATCGCCAATGTGGCGGAACTCGTATTTGGGAATGCAGTCAGAAAGTTACGCTTGATTTCCTTATTTGAGCGAATTTTGGGCTGGGTGAGGTCTCATTCGAAAGAGGAAGGTTCAATGCAGCCCGCTCTGGTCATCGTTTGAGTCACAAAACTCTTTTAGTGACCTACAAATACTTAGAATCTGCGAGTGTATTTTGTCGATTTTTTCTCTACTTTGGGCACTCATATTATTACATATCAACACAATCTCGTTGAGCCATGACCAGAACGGGCTGCATTGAACCTTCTTCTTTCAAATGGGAACTCACCCAGCCCAAAATTCGCTCATATAAGGAAATCAAGCGTAACTTTCCAAACCCATGTATCGGGCCAGATTATGTCGGTATACAGTGCGCTGCATTATCCGTGTCTACCCCCTTAAAGAGAGAAGAAATTTATTCATTTCAGAATGTATTAAAAATTGAAAAAAATCAGTATTAAAAATTATTTAAATTAAAATTATCCAGTTGATGTATTTGAATGATACAAGATGAAAGTATAGAAATTGGGAAAATTTACACATTACTTACTCAGTTGTTGAAGTTCACGATTGCTACGACCTTTTCTCATCAAGACACTCTCTTTTCGCTCTTCAGTTTTTAGTTCTCTGCTATGTCCTTTGTAAGCAATTCCACAGAAGTACCCTGGTCGTCCTTTTAGCCTTTGATTAATTAAAAACTGCTTATCTTCTTCAAGATTTATTCTTTCCATGGCGTCTGCATGTGCTATGTCGAACAGATCGTCCAATTTTGATTGAAAAGCACTCTCTTTTTTCATATGAGATTACGTTGTTCTTCCTGCGTGTTTTTCTATTTGCCTCCATTCATCGTACAAAGCTTCTAATTTTGAAATGCAGTGCTTCACATCTCTAGTTGGAATCCGTGATTTTTCCCAGAAAAAAATCGCTTCCTGCACAGCTAATGTTGCACTTTCGCGTAAATTTAGCTTTACTACGCGGAGATTAAAAAACAGTACACTTAACACTTGTTTAACTGAAGGCAATTTGCTTCCAGTTATTTTACTTTCGTAATTTCCAAGTAAATAAATTGTGTCACTGTCACGTAAATAAACAGAAGACATTGCGAAATGAACTGTCTGCAGCCTGCACCCTTAAGAAGGGGTGTAAGAATGAAAGAAACAAAATTGTTTGTACCGACACACACGCGAACACTCTTCCGCTTCTTTCGGGGTTGTAAGAACCGATCAAGCTTCGTGGTACACGTGATACCGAACGACCTCGTCACTCGCTAAATTAATATTAATTTTAACTGTTTTATATTATCGCGATGAAATAGAACTTGCTGGTCCGAATGATGACCGTGACACGACCGTGTTTCCGTATGAATGTGTTCCTCACGAACGCTAGACGAGACAAAGTGCTGTAGTCCGTACGATGACTTCAGTGAGAGACCGACCCTTTGCTTGAAAGATACTTGAGTTCTGACCTTGTCCACTTTTTCGACGTCGAAGGTGGACAAGACATCAGAATTTTGGGGGGCGCCAAAATTCCTGATTGGTCAAGCTTTCCGCGATGGGGGGGGGGGGACCTTCCCTCTGCGATTTCAGCGGTGGAGGAGGAACCCTCCCCCTCTTGGTGACGTAGAAGAGGAAAAAACAGCATTTGACTACCAAACCTAGCCGGGTGTGATCGGCCAGAGCATCTTGCCAGGGTCGCGGTTTATGGCCGTATTGTCCTGCAAGTCAGCGGTGAATGACGGTATGTACCGGTCCCAAGTCACCCTTAACTGGGCAATAAACGGATTAACTCAGAGCGAAAACAACCGAGATGTCTACAAAAACGGCACGATGTCGATTGCCCCCTATTCGACATCTGGCAGGCAAATGTTTCCCAGAACGCTTCGAAAGTATTGCCTAGTTGTAAAGGACGGAATGAATTTCGTTTCAAGAAATACGAAATTGCCCGCTGTAAACGACCAACGAATTTTCGCCTCGCTTCGAGCCCGCTTTTGTCCCGTACGACGGAACAGGATTTGAAAAAGGGAAATATGGAAAACTGAAGAAACGCAGAAAAAAAGATAAAAGAGAAAGTTAAGGGAGAAGCGACTCTGGGTCGGCTCGTGCGGGCCTGGTCGCCACATGTGTTTGACGGTTACCAGGCCTAGGTGAAGACTCGAAGATTCAAAATAAAAAACACACATTTTCTGTACTCATAAATAAATGTTCATGACGCACTTGAACTTCCAAAATGTAAAAAAATCGGTCCCAAAATCTTGTCCTTTTTATTAAAAAAAAAAAAAAATGAATGAAATAAAAAATCTGCGGTGTCAAAAACTTAGTAATAGCGTATCATATAGCCATGGAAAATTTGAAGTAAATCGGTTGAACAGTATTCGAGTAATCGTGGGTAACATGTTAGAAAATCATGATGTCGGAAAAATGCATTTGAATACCTCACTTCTCACGTCTATATCTCCGATATTTTTGCGAATTTCAGTGCCAAATTTTCAGGAAACATTCATCACATATCAAACACTGAAAATAAATAAAAATTAAATTTTTACCTTTTTTGCAAATTTCGGTAAATGCCCCCTCCCCTTTAAATGTTTAAAAAATAGGCTTCGAAAATAAAAATTTCATTTTTTTTTGTTCATCTTCATAAATAAAAAGTGTTCTAGAAGCATTTGAACTTTCAAAATTTGAAGAAAAAAAAAAGTTTTTTTTTTCGTTTTTTGGATTTTTTTCGAAAACCGTTTGTCGCACGAAAAAAAGTAATAGAACAAAAAAGATGCTCCTTGTCCGGATCTACAACTTTTGTTTGACATATTTTTTGATTTAATCAATAACTTGGAAGATGTTATATAAAGTCGACTTCGCGGGCTGTTAAATAATGATTTAAATGTTTAAGGGCCCAGGGGCACCCTTTCCCGTTATCCGATCGAGCTCAAACTTTACAGAGATTTTTTTTGAATTATTTGAAACCATTCTGGGGGGTGCCCCGAGGTAAATTAAGAAGTCGAAAGTTAGAGCCAGCCTAATGATGACGCAAGCAATGCGTCTCGCGCGTCCAATTCGTCGAGTATTCGCGCTATTATATTCCGAACGTGTGTTCGAGCTATTTCGATGGTATTTTTAAATAACGATAAACGTTGATGCGTGTTTTGCGATATTCGTTGGGTATTCAAGTACTCGTTGAGGCAGCGTAAATAGTCACTACACGCTATTAGCCACTCACTGCACCGCTCTTCGGTAGTCAGTACTGGAATCCACTCCGTCAACAACTCGTACGAATTTACGAATATGTCCATGTCTCGCGACACTTTTTGCACGTAACGATTATTCGAGATCTTTACCGAAGGACTGCGCGGCTCTGATTGAATATACTAACCACCTACCCTAGCCGAGATTCATGAGTCGTTATCGCTTCAAATTCTTTTCATCTCACACTCTCTCTCCCTCTCTCACCCTCAACGTCTCAATCAGGTGGCGTGATGTCACACTTGATGTTACACTTGCGTTGCCGCGCGTATCGAATTACAGCGTTGATGATAAGGGTGTTTACACCCGTCACGGTGGTCTCGATCCTCAAAATACGTTGCAGATGCTCGAATAATTATCGCCCTATACTTTCGCATGTGCGATCATGGATCAGCATCCTTAAAATCAGTTCTCAAATGCTACTACAGCGATCAAGATATACGTTACCGCGAGAAACGTTTTAACAATTTATCACATCTAAGTCGACTGTAATTGCATCAAAGTGTTGTAAGTGAATGTGCTTTGAAGTAAATCGCTTTTGAAGGAAACTGCTTTTGAAAGAGATTGCTTGTGGAGGATATCGTCAGTCGTTCAACGCACGAGAAATACAATCGAATAATACCGTAAGTTTCCATTACCATATTTTAGTGAATCGTTGTGTCAGCAACTTTGGGAATTATAAGAAAAATTGGTTTCAGATTATGTCATTGCCCCTGCAATTGAATCGTCCAGCTGCCGCTGCGATCTCCGACTCCGCTGTGCTGCCTATACATGACTCCAACCCCAAAATATATGTTGCGTGTCGGAATGTTGCGGTTCAAATCGAAGAAATTCGTGGTGAAGAACTTCATGAGGCGAAAGTTGTTCACGATGGCGATATCTTTTTAAAAGTGTTTTACAATGCTAATGGTATATACGGCGAGATGCCGGCTGACAACTACGGGAGCGAGCGATATTGGTTAAATAGGCATGCGCGGCAAAAAACATTCTTTTTAGATGTTAGTGATGATGATGATTGTGAGGACAATGATTATAATAATATATATCAACTGAACAGTTTGATGGATCTAAAAAGTGTAGTTTGGCGGAAATGTGTCAATGCGAAACAGATTGACTTCGACGCTGTTTTTGCGAATGCGGTATTGGGGCTTCAGGCTCGCGATATTGCAATTCAGACTGCCCTCGAGCAAGTTTGCGATGATTCGTTTTATACCGACGAGGATCTATTTAATGAAATCGTCGACAATGCTATTTTTACCGACGACGATAGTGCCCTATTCGCTGACGATGTAGTCGAGTGGGAAAATTAAATTTAATAAATTACTAAATCTTAAAAATCTTAATATTAATATGTCAGGTCTACTCACCAATCTTCCACGTTCCCTGTGAAATCTTGCGGCGGCGGCGGCGGCGGCGGATGTTTATACGCGACGTTGCATTCTTTCGTGAGACGGTTGGGCTATTTAGATTAATCGATTAATAAATCTCGCATAGTTGTCGCTTCGCGCTGTGTCAGAGGGTGTCGAATTACAGCATCTGCGGAGCACGCACGTACGCGCCTCGACGCGTTACATCCTGTCGCGCGTCATGATTCCTTATCTTTCGGAAGACTTCTTGCCGTATTATGAATTGATCTCGAATAGTTATTTCATTCAAAATACGTTGGGCGATACCCGAATAATTATCGCTCTGAGGGTGTCGAATTACATTTCGTCGGCGGATGTTTATACTAGGGCGACGTTACATTCTTTCGTGAGACGGTTGGGCTATTTAGATTAATCGATCTCGAATAATTATCGCGATAAAGCGTCGAATCGTCGGCGGATGTTTATACGAGGGCGACGTTGCATTCTTTCGTGAGGCAGTTGGGCTATTTAGATTAATTAATCTCGAATAGGTATCGGTGTCGAATTACAGCATCCGCGTTACATCCTTTCGCGCCTTATCTTTCGCGCCTGCGCACCGATCCCCGCGCGTGTTAAAATTTTGAAAATTCACCCCCTCCCCTGTGACGTCAGCCCCCTCGCCTACGAACTCGACCTGCGCGCGCGACGCCATTTTGAAAAATTTTGAAATGTCCCTTCCCCTGTGACGTCATCCCCCCCCCTCGCTCTAGGTACAGTACCCCCCTCCATACCTCGCTCCCGCGCCCTCGGCCCGGCACCCCCCCGCCCCGCCTCACCCCCGCGCCTTCGGTCCGTTACCCCCCGGGGCGGCACCCCCGCCCCGCCTCACCCCCTCACCATCCGTATCCAGAACTCTCATAGCCTATCTACTAATGTGACTTGCTCTACATTGCAAGCAGTACGCTATTATTTTCTTAATTCTCTATTCTACGCTACTTTGACAAATTTTGTCGATTTACCTTATTTGACAAATTTCCAGAAACTTGTGCGAAACAAGATGTTTCTCTGTCTATCTAACCTTCTGTGGACAACTTCCAAGACTTTCTATCGAAGCTTGTGTGTCCCCTTCATTTCTATCAAAGCCTGTGTGTCCCCTTCGTTTCTATCTAAGCCCGTGCGTCCCCTTCATTTCTATAAGCTTTACATAAAAACTCTAATGTAAAAATAGTTTGCTGGTATAAAAGCAATATATAATTTTGTAGAAATTTGTGCGAAAGATGATGCTTCTCTGTCGAACCTTCTCCGGGCAACTTCCAAGTCTGTGCGTCCCTTCCGTTTCTATAAGCTCTACATAAATAGTCTATTGAAAAATTTTGGCGACTTACCTTATTAATTGAGACAATAATTCAGTGTCCTCTATGGTGTAAAAACTCGTGATATTTAAACAATTTGGACAAGTTTCCTTATTTGACACTTGGTAGGTTATAACTGTTTGACATTAGCTAGGTTACGTTTACCTCGACATATGTGCTCTCTGTCTAGCTGTCACGTGACAACGATTTGTTACGCGATTGGCCGGAAGTGCCGAAACCTTCATCGAATCAACGACGTGGATATTAGAGACATTTCCTCTCCCTTTAATGTTCCCCTCTTGCCCACACTTGACGATGACGATTCTTAATTCTTCAGAACATGAAATTCGCGAAATTGGAACTTTGCATTGAAATATCTCAGCTCATAAGGCACGTAGGACCAAAACGAAGACACTTTTCTTATGTGAATCAAACAGAACCTAAGACCATTCAAAATCTAATCGGATCAACCGTTATTGAGATTCGATAATCTCAGGGTTCTTGATAGCGGGTTGCGGCATAATATAGACACTCTGTACCTCGCGCTGCGCATATATACCTATATATACTTGGCGCGAGACACTACCGTGTCTCTTGATGTAGGTTATATTTTCTGTTAGTTCGAGGAGGGGACCACATAATTTGGTGTATGTTTTTCAAAGCGTGCGTAAGGAGATAAATACGCATGCGCTAGAAGTTGGAGAATTCTTGAGAATCCTATGTGCCACCAACGCCACCAATGCACGCATAGGCCGGTATTCATATTCGCTACTTATTCTTAAGCAAATGCTTAAGCATTCGACATCCTTTACTAGCTACTAGGTTAGTAGAGGATGCCGCATGCTTAAGTATTTGCTTAAGAATAAGTAGCGACTATGAATACTGGCTAATAGACTGAAGCGGTACGGTTTTCTCTGCAGTCTATGCGCATAATGCGTGAATTGAAAAACATCCATAGTCGTTGCTTAAGACTAATAGCACATTCGGCAACCTGCACTAGTGCGCACTAGGGTGGACCTTAGCTACTCTTGACGATAATTATTTTGCGAGATTTTTTTGGTCCGGCCCTCAGAAATGTGACACTTGTTGGGAAAATGATCTGGAAAAAAATTCAGCCCGATTGGACCACGGGGAAAGGACGCGCCACGAATTTTAAAATTTTGAACCTTTTAAACCTTGACATAAATATACATTATGATATATCGTTAAATTTGTATTTTTTTTGTTTAAGAATACATACACAGAATATACGATTGTTAACAAAAAAAAACGTCCGTGACCTTCATAACTCGAAAGAGTGACCTTGAAAAAAATTTCCTTCCATTATATTCGCCTCTTTATATGCTACAACTTTTGTTTGAAGAGTTTCGTCATATATCCATAAACGATGGAGATATTAAAGATTTTCATTTAAACGCCCATATAGCTTGTAGAAAAAAGGTAGACAATGGTATATAAAGGTACATTTTAAATTTCATGTGTAATAGTTTCATTTTTGACAATACTACAGTTTTTTAAATATTTAATTCGTACACGTATTGAAATGCGAGTTTTGAAAGCCTTCGAAATGCAGCTACAGCTGAGTCAGATAATCAGTTTGTATCCCTCAGAAACCGTTAGAATTCTACCTGCGCAGGAAGGGATGGGACAGAAGGTCCGAAAACTCATTGTTTGGCCATTATGTTCTAAGCGTTCAGCGAGGTAACAGTGAAATATCGCAGTGAAAGTGAAAGTGAAATGGAAGGTACAAGGAAAAAATTATATTTACTCGATCATGGCTAAAGTCAAATTATCGGTGCAAATTTGCCATCCAACTGGCAAGTCTTAAGAGTCCTATTTCACAATCTACGGAATGTGAAATTAAATCTTAAGTCTAGGTAGTGCTTCTTTAGTTATTAAGGAAGTTCAAATATTTTGGGAGAAAGCGCGAATTCCAATGAAAAGACCACAGCATTGCATTGACAAGCTAGATGCATTGTATCAGGAATGGGTGGCTTTGCATAAAAGTTGCAACCGCAGTACTGAAACCCAAAAAAATCGGGAGTAGGAGTTTGTAGACAAGTTAGATGATCTTTTTGATATTGGACCCGCCGATGCGTTAAAAACTATTAAAATAGAGGAAGACTTTTTCTATTAAGTCAACGAAAAAAAGGACGTCCTGGTTTTATGATTGGAATCGACAATATATTGTACCGGACAAAACAGAAAAAAGCGTCTCGGAAGGAGCAAGAAGAATCGAGGCAGGTGCAGTGTGAAGTAGAAGCTGTGCAAGGTAAATATTCTTTATGCAATTCATTTTTAAAACTCAAAATATTGATCGTTATCTTAGATATAGAATATAAGATATATTGGTCTTTACTGACACTTGTATATCGTTTAAATCAAGTCGAAACAATGGACAAAGTAGCATCATCCAGCGAAGAAGTTGGTCACCTATTAAGTGAGGGTGAAAATATTGAATTTATTATTCCCGTGGATGAAGCTGGTCCAAGCAACCCTAAAAAAGACGTGCTCAAATCAATATAATTACGTCAAAACTTGTTGCAACCCTTGATAAATGTAAAGTAAGCGATCATGATACTGTTTGTATAATAACAGCAACAGCTCAAGCTGTTGGTCATGACCTAGGCGACAATTATCAATCGAACGTCTATACGGCGTCATCGCACGGATCTTCGAGCACAACTTGCAGATAAATATCGTGTATCGGGTACTGGGGACACACAAGCTTCTGCGGTATACGATTTAGTGCAGAAATGGGATTTCGGTGGCAAAGTGCAAGCACTTTGTTGTGGCATAACGTCATCGAACATGGTACGTTTCCAAGGCGCATGTATCCTTCTCGAACAAAAATTTGAAAGAGATTTGCTATATTTTCCTTGCCGGCATCACATATATGAAATTATTTTACGGAGTGTTTTTGATGTAAAGTTAGAGAAATCATCGGGTCCAAATATTCCACTTTTTAAACAATTTCAGCAGGCTTGGCCCCAGATCAATAAATCGAATTTTGTGGCAGAAATTGAAGACGATTACGTCCACCAATCTACAATTGTAAATATTACTGAAGTGCTGTAGTTTGCAATGCAAACATTGAAAAACATCAAACAACCACGAGAAGATTATAGAGAATTCTTGGAGCTTACAGTTCTTTTTTTAGACGGAACTCCTAGAAAAATTTATACATTTCGAGTTCCAGGAGCTTTTCATCACGCTCGATGGATGGCCAAGGCAATATATTGTATAAAAATATATTTATTTTGAAAAGAATTTATCTTGACTAGCGAAAAGGCCACTGGAATTCGCGACATTTGTATTTTCCTCGCCAATTTGTATTTAAAAGCGTGGATACACACTCCAGTCGCAACAGAAGCCCCGCGACAAGATTTGGAATTTGTAAACAATTTATCCGTTTATCGTCAAATTGACGATACAATAAGCCGCACTGCAATAAGTAAACTGATCAATCATTTGTGGTATTTGGCACCAGAAACTGCCGCATTATCATTTTTCGATAGTGCCATTGGAAATGACACTAAACTAAAAATGATAGAGGCAATAAATGCCAGTGTAGGCAGTGACGACAACGAATGCCTTAAAAAATATAAAATCCTTCCAAAGGATGTGGAACAATTAGTCAACAAAAAAATGGAATATTTTATTTCTCCTGATTTCAAAAGATTCTTTGAAAGGTTTTTAATACCTACCACATTTTTTTAAAAAGACCCTTCTACATGGGATGATGAGGAGGCTTTCTAAATTGGGCGAAACATCGTGAACGGATTAAAAGTGGTAAATGACACCGCTGAGCGTGGCGTTAAATTTATAGAAGAATATAACAAAATATCAAAAATGAAGAGGAGAAATGTATACTGCAGAATGTGATGGAATATAGAAAGCAGTATCCTGACGTCACAAAGGAGAATTTATCAAAAGATTTTTAAAGCATTTTTAATATAAACGAACCCCTAATAAATACATCCGTGGCTATTTGAATTTTTGAGACGCATTTAAGACTGTGTTTGTTAACACAGACGCGTCTAGGGCAAGATCTGCTCGGTCTTATCGAACGTCCACGAGCAGGTCTGGGACGAAACGCTTAGGGTATCCATATTTTAGAAATTTACATGATAGCTTAAATTCAAGGTGAGCGTATTAAGACGTTGTATCGGGAATTGAGATAGGTTCTGCTGGGTCCTACTGACGAGTCCACGAGCAGATCTGGGACGCAGTGCTTTGATGACATTCCTATTTGTAATTTACATAATAGCTATAGTAACTTATTTTCAGTCTTAGAACTACTCTTCTTTTGTATAATGGAGCGTTATAATGAAAATAAAAAATGTTTCATATCTCCATTGTTTATGGATATATGAAGAAACTCTTCAGATAAAAGTTGTAGCATATAAAGAGGCGAATATAATGGAAGGAAAAATTTTTTCAAGGTCACTCTTTCGAGTTCAAGGTCACGGACGTTTTTTTTGTTAACAATCGTATATGCTGCGTATGCGTTCTTAAACAGAAAAAAAATACAAATTTAACGATATATCATAATGTATATTTATGTCAAGGTTTAAAAAGTTCAAAATTTTCAAATTCGTGGCACGTCCTTTTGCCGTGGTTCAATCGGGCTGAAATTTTTCCAGATCATTTTCCTAACAAGTGTCACATTTCTGGGGGGCGGGACTAAAATAATCTGATGGTCGAAAAATAAGGTCCACCCTAGTGCGCACGGAGTGCAAACTTTTTCAGTGTGAAACCGTGCCGCACATTCGGCTAATACTGGAGCTGACTCAACTCTGTTCTGGTTGATTCTGGTTAGGGATGGAAATAGTGATTTTTTATCTTGAGTGAATTTGCTTACCGTGATCGTAATTCTTAGCATTGATTGAATTATTTTTTATAAACTAATATAGCTTGTGTTACAGTCAAAGCGTTAATTGAGCTCAATTCAGCTAATATATACATTCTTTAGTCAATGTATGCACACGCTGATTTGATTGGCTAAAGTATTCACTTAAGTATACATATTTTTTAACTAAAGTGAAGAAATATTCGTTATATTTAAATAGATTAAGAACGATAACATTGGTTCAAAATATACAACTGAACTTTTATAATAACATTTGGGAATGTTTTGAGAGAAATTGGGGTTATGTGAGGCGTGCAAAGAACAGTTATGCTCTCCACCAATCAGAAGCGATCACGAAAAATCACGGATCACTGTGAAAAATCACCATGATTGGGAACGAACTTACCATCGATCGAATTTACCATCGTGCCCAGTGTTTGTAGTAAATATGTCACCGCGTGTAAGCCAAATAATACTAAAAAAGCCAGAAAAAGCCAAATATGTTTGAAAAATATTTATAGTAATTAAATCACAATAAAAGTTCGAGATCCAGATTCTTTTCGCTGGAATCATAAACATTTTTCGTTGTTAAATTTTTAAGCATTTTTTGAGATACACTCAAATATCCTACACTTGGCTACACTGTATTCTACTCTGACTGCACTATCAAAAATCGCAGTGTCAGAAAGGTTGCACTCGTGCAGTTTATTCCGTTGATCCGAATGCGAAGTTTGCACTATACCAGGGCAGTTCGTGGTCGCCGAATACGGCACAAGATTGCTCGCATGTAAATCAAATGTAATCGGTGCTAGAAAACTCTAGAAAGCATGTTACACTGGCACTGTGCCAAAGCAGCACCGGCATAGCACGAAACGGCACCAGTGCGTGTCTACCGACTCCGCTATAAGATCGTCTTATGCATGCGGCATCCTCCACTGATCTACTAGATTAGTAGAAAAAGAGTTTTGGATCCGTATTTCAACGTCATCTAATTTATGAAAGATTGTGTTTAGAACTAAAATTCAATATGGCGACCCAAACAGGGAAAATTGAAATACGCTCAGAATATGTGTACTATAATATAGAATAAGAGATACATTAGTTGACGTGTGTAACAAACCCCCAAACATGCCCCTTTCTTTTTCGTTAATAAACTTAATTAATAATTACTTAATTACTTATATTCTTATTATATTCTTATTATATTACTTTTATAAGGTGTGTTTAGCGTTAATGTGATATTAGCTCAGAGTATCGCGAACCGCTAGAGTAATGAAAGAGAGAATCGAATGACGAGGAATGGGAGAATTGAACGCATGCGCGATCCTCAGTCGATCAGCGGATCGACGAGAGTAAGGATCAGGAGCAGCGATGTGTGCATGGCGATGAGAGAGGGAAACGAGCGTTCCACGCGTGCCTGCGCATTAACCAGTCGCTCAGTAGACCGACTAGAGAGCGGATCGTGCGAGACGAGGATGATTGATGCGTAATAGTCGAACTCCGTTCCTATTGGTGCGCTCCCAGTACTCCGAATATGTATAAATACGGGCAAGAAAGCTCAGAGAGATGAATTCATATTCATATGTCTAACCAAGACACTACTCAGAATCATTTAAAGCTAATAGCTGATTACAACCTACATTAATGCTTCAACTTTGGAGGCCGCCTTGCAGGACACTTGGTCGTGCTGATCGTTTAAATGGCCATAGTCGCCAGGTTTAGCGAGAGGTTTCTGCCTTGGAGGCCGCTTTGTAGGCCATTTAGTTGTTGAAGCTAAGTTATTGATAATTATTATCCTCAGGTTAGTAATAATACTCCTGAGCAACGAAGGAACGAGATTATTCCAGGTGACAATACCTGCCCCTGATGAAACAAAGAAACAACTATAAATGGTTCTCAACTTGACATATTCAATTTCCTAGATCCATAAGCTAACTCCTAAATCCTAAGTTATTCTAATTCCTAAATCGACCGAGAGTCCCTATCTATAACTTATTCCAACCAATCGACTAAAACGTCACTACTAGTTATTTAAGTTACTTACTCTAATCAATCGATCAAACGGGCGTTCTTTTGTACCGACCAAGAGTCGCAACCCAAGACGATCAACTTTATTTCTTGTACCGACTGAGCGTCGCAACCTATTTAACACGTTCCCTGCCAGACCGTTTTTTGAAGACTTCCCGTTCAAGCCGCGTGGGGCGTATGCGCCCCACGCTTTACATTTGTATTATTTTGTTTCTGGCGTATGCCTTACAATAATTAAAATAGTGCAAAAATCATAATTATCAAGGAAAGGTTGTATAGTTTAACATGCATAACACAACAAACCAATAAATTTATTTTTCTAGGAATTAACTGAAATAATATGTACGTACCGTATTTCCTTCGTTTAACACACTGAAGAAACACACTGAACTATAAATCAATCCTAGCTTCAGTGATGCAGTAAGTATTGTATCAACGACACGCGAATAAATGACTGATCGGAATAAGAGAAATGCGGTTAAAACAAGTTACAGTAAAGAAAAATTGCCCATCACGCCGCGTGGGGCGTATACGCCCCACGATTAAATGAGGGCATCAGCAATAGTATTAAGGTGTCCATAATTGACTCCATAATGAATTTTTAAAAAATTCTTCATTTTACAATGATAATACCAAATGGCTTGAACGGAAAGTTCAGCGTAGGGCGTATACGCCCCACGCGGCAGGGAACGTGTTAATTTCTTCAATTTCTTTAGTATTAAGGCGTTAAATTATGTTTGTATGTATGATTTAGAAGTGTTTTCTTGAATAAACACTATTAAGTTAAATTCTTGTTCTGGAATTTTAATTCTTTATCGCACGCCACTCGAACCAATCCCGAAGTCCTGTAAGGAGCGTTACGCCACGCTCAAAACCGTTACACGTGTTAAGAATATTTGGATACGAAATTCAAGTGTTAAAGAAAAACATTTAATTAAATTTGCAATAATTGAATGTAATGGAATATTTCTCATTCGCCTGAAGTTTCTTATCTAAACCTTCCGATTTTTTCAATTATTATTGGTATAATTGGACATTATTTTGCCAACAATAATTGATAATGCCAACAAATATATCTCTTACTCTACATTTTGTATAAGATAGTTAATTGTAAAAAATACAAGTAGAGATAAGGATTAGTGAATGGCTCAGATTTTTCTTCGAAAAATGTTCCTTGTATTCAATTTAACAGTTTGCTTAAACGCTATAGTGCTAAGTAATTATATTGCAACGTCCCACTATTTTTCGCGCGGTCCTAATTAACATCGTCCCTACTATCTATAAAATAGTAACTTCTAACCCTTTCCCAATCATCAATCGCCTGGACGATGTACCTTAGCGGTCCCCATCTCCAGACGATTAAATACAAAAACCCCTCCCCTCTTCGCCCTAGAAGACACGATCTTTTCCCTCACAAGTCCCTCGTCCCAAAGTCCTCTTAAATCAAGACCTCTTCTCCTCCCCTCTTTACCAATCAACATCAAATACAAGCCCCTCTCAAACTCCTCAATCAAAACCCACAAAATCCACCCAACGGTTTGAGTACCCCCTTTTCAAAATCCCAAAGGACCGCCAACTAAACTATTGTGACGTATATTTCGCGCAGGACTCATCGAGACATTCCGATTACATAACACATATTTTAAGCATGAGTCATCGCGCATACCGCAAATTCCCCGCATACCTGACATTCCATCGCTTTGTATAAATACCAGCGCCGCATGGACCACATACAGCTAGTTCGGCAACATCCGCTACGCGAGTCACTTTGTCACGAAACTCTAAAATCTCTTAAGTATATTATATATTGTTAAATTTCGCTTCTGTGCAACTTCCCCAAAAGGATTACGAACCTTCTACATCACTGTAAGCGCATATCATTTTATCTTATTGTCATCACTAACTTTATCGCATTCTATTATTTTCATTTACTTATGCTTATCTATACTTATATCATTTGATTTTGCTCACGCTTATTGCTTTATGTTATTTCCTTTTGCTCATGTTATTTGCTTTATATTATCTTCTTTGCTTACGCTTATCGCTTTATATCGTTTCATTGCTTATACTACCGCATAATTATATTATTGCTTAACCTTATTGCCTTATGTTAACCTGTTTATAACCAATTCTAACACTTCTTTTGCTTATCTTATCTTATGCGTAATATTATTATCATTGATCATCGTTATATAAATGTCTTGTGCTAATGCTTAATGTCCAACGCATTGTTATAATACGTCTACCGCCATTGCTTCAGTAGTGCATGGCTTATTCGCACGCGTTCCAATAAATAACGCTTTTGTTTTACCCGACGATTGAATTCTTGTAATTATCCTTCGAATACCTAGAATCATTACGAGCCATAGCAACAGCTGATCTCTCTTCGCGAACACCGGGAGTTCTTATCAGTGTTTACAAGCTTACTTTCGCTTAGGGTCCCGCATGCCCATTGCTACACCTATTGAAAAGAACTACGACGCGTGTCTTTTTATTGCAATGCAGTAGTTAAGCCAATTATAGAGCCGTAAATACAAACCACAAGAGTTCTAACGGGTGTCACTCTGGTGAGCGATAACTCCCTAACCTTCCCTGGTCGATTTATGCTGCGAAGCTGGCCTTCGTGCTGAACGCCTTCTACCCCTCAGAGCTGCGAAGCTCGCCTTCGTGCCTGAATACCATCCACCCCTCAGAGCTGCGAAGCTGGCCCTCGTGCCTGAGCTCCTAAACTCCCCAGAGCTGCGAAGCTGGCCTTCGTGCCTGAATACCATCCACCCCTCAGGGCTGCGAAGCTGGCCTTCGTGCCTGAGCTCCTAAACTCCCCAGAGCTACGAAGCTGGCCTTCGTGCCTGAATACCATCCACCCCTCAGAGCTGCGAAGCTGGCCTTCGTGCCTGAGCTCCTAAACACCCCTCAGAGCTGCGAAGCTGGCCTTCGTGCCTGAGCTCCTAAACTCCCCAGAGCTGCGAAGCTGGCCTTCGTGCCTGAGCTCCTAAACTCCCCAGAGCTGCGAAGCTGGTCTTCGTGCCTGAATACCATCCACCCCTCAGAGCTGCGAAGCTGGCCTTCGTGCCTGAGCTCCTAAACACCCCTCAGTGCTGCGAAGCTGGCCTTCGTGCCTGAGCTCCTAAACTCCCCAGAGCTGCGAAGCTGGCCTTCGTGCCTGAGCTCCTAAACTCTCCAGAGCTGCGAAGCTGGCCTTCGTGCTCAACCTCCCAATATTCCCCAACTTTGTCACAGCCCTAACTTCCGCCACCCAGGACGTGACAATATTAATTACTTATATCACATTATTCATGTATGTACATATATATTCCTTCGTATGCGACCTTCGTGTACATGGTGTTCCTCTACCTATGGTCAATACTTGGGGGGGGGGGGGGGGTGATTCTACAGGCAAATATGAGGCGAAAATCCAGAGTGACGAATTTGCGGTAGAGGCTTCCTTTTCGAGATAATTGAATTTGAACTTCATGTAAATATGCGTGCATCATAGACGCTTGAGAGACACGTGGAGGTCAGGGGAATGTTCTACGGACAGTATACTGTCGCCCGAGACATCATAGGCGGATTTCATTTCAAGCAGGAGCCGACGAGTTCTATATACAACATAACGGATATTTTACTTATTATTATCGTACTTATCATAATTATTACCACTATTACATCATGCATACTTGCGACGCCTGTACCAGCCTGGCGCACTTTGCCTGAACCGTACTCAGTTCAACCATTGTTCACTCCTTATCATGTTCTTACGGAAGCTGTGTCTCTATATTGCCGACTTGAAAAAAATTGAGTGTCGTAGATTAAATAAGGAACAAAATTATTTATTATTATTATATGTCTGTATTATATCATATAGACCATCATTAATGTATGCACAAACACATGGTGAATGCGTGGGGTTCAGCAACAGGTGCTCTAAAAAAACATTAAAGCACTCTTTTTACAAATTATGTTATTGCAAGCGAATAAAATTTGTTTTGCATTAAATAAACCGGAATAGGACAGCAAAGTTAAAAGGCAAATGTGATATCGTTTTATTTTCATCCTCCTTTCTTTTCCGTTGAACGGAATATGTTCATAAGACGATTTTTAAATTAACAGAAACATTTGTAAATCGCGGGCTTCGACTCAAAAAATAACCCAGTTATACTCGTGCTGAATTCTAATTCCTACCACGCGTAACGTTACAATCTGTTTCGAGACTTCGCCGATAACGTTGCATGCAACACTAAAATGGTAAGGGGGTCCTAGGGCCCCCCAAACCGGTGACAGAAAAATACATTGGTGGATAGGTCTATCCTATACCTCGTCTGTGGCAAAACTAAAGAATATATAAGTGTAATCCAGAATATACAGATAATTTAAATATTCTAAGTTGAACAATGTTTTAAACATAATTATTTAAAATATCTTTATATTATTGTGTCAGACTGTTTTGCACCATTTGTGACCACTAGAGTACCATTTTTGGCCAGCCGGCTTTCCATTTGTCGCCACTTATAGAATTGGTAATACGAAAGACCCACAGTAAGAATTGTAGCTTTTAATTCGTTACAAATGTACAGTATTGTCTCCGTATGTGCTCGCTGGTCGGGACCGGCGTTGAGCTCCTATCGTGAACAGATCCCTAATTCCGAGTGTTCGTTTCTCGCTTCTTTCTGGCCGAGGGGGGGGGGGGGGAGTGAGATGGAACGCTTTGCATGCGCGGCGGGCGTGCGCGACGGGCGCGAGCATTCAGATGAAATCGTGACTGCTCGACGCATGCGCGCGACGGTAAGAAAGCCAAGCACGGCACGAGTCTTTTTTGCGCCCTAGGCGAACTTGTCCAATTGAGCCCTTTATTATAATACATTTATTTGAGATTATTGATGACCTTACGCTGAATTTTTATTCGTAGATTAAACCAGTTGCAGTATAATTTGTAATATTTTATTTTAAAGTTTATTTTCAACAATACCAGCAATGAAAAGATCATTTTGCGCCTCTTGTCAACCTTGCGCCCTAGCAATTGCCCAATTTTGCAAAGAAAAGTCATAAAATAATCATTAAATAATCTCAAATAAATGTATTATAATAAAGGCCGCAATTTGACAAGTTCGCCTAGGGCGCAAAACAAACCTGAGCTGGGCCTGCGTCAAGATTTTGCGAAGCTGTTCCCGTTCTCACCTTAAGTGCTTGCGACCTTCGCGCACGCCCGTCGCGCACGCAAAGGGCGGATTGTCACGGCGCCCGAAAGACGGAACGAGATAAAACATCAACGCGTCGCCTGTCTCGTACCGTCCTCGCTCGCTTTCAGTGGCTCTCGCTCGCTCTCGTTCCATCTCGCTCTCGCCTTCGCCGGACAAGAGTGAGACAGAAGTGGTGAGGATAGCGACAAGCCCGTATCGTGTGCACCAAACCGAGCACATACGGAGATAATACTGTAACACTTTTCGTCATTGAAATTGTTTTTGTAGAATTTCTCTTTCTACGTCCCATTATTATCTATGGCAGTTAAAAGTAACGTGTCTATTTTTTAGAAAAAATTAAATTAAACTTTAGAAGATTCTTTTCGCTAACGTTATTGTCTATACTATTGTATAATAATTTTACAATAATTAGGTATTCTACGATCAGTTACTAATGAGAATGCCTACTGATAAAAAATGGTTGTACCGTTGACTGTTTATGGCCATTACGTGGCCATAAATGGTACAATTCCCTTTTCGATGTACCATTCTTTGTCAGTGCCTAATTCCAGTAGAGTTTAGGTTATATCGATGAAATTCTTTCTTGAATTTCAAAAATATTTGTTTTTTAATATAAATATGTATAAAACTTCATCCATGCTCTTGTTAAATACAATAACTAATTGTTTCCTTACCAGTCGTAGGCTAAGCACCGTTTGCAAGGATGTGGAAAGTTATCAAAGATTTACACATTCGCGTATGATTCTTAAATAAAACGGGACAACAAAACAGTAGAAAGTAGTAGAAATTGTGCCAACATAACCCACCCTTAGACAGCTTCATTCATTGTAATGAAAGTAACCTAAGAATACTTAATATATTGGAATAAATAAGACAGTGGCCACAAATGGTGCAGTGGCCACAAATGGTACACCTATCCTATACAGGCGGCAACGTGAAATGTGCGTTTTGTAATTTGTTGTTTAACCTTACTATACCCGCGCGTCGTAACGTAACACGCATACCCGCGCGCGGTGTCACAGACCGATTCTTGTGATATTATTATTATTTAAATCATCGAAGTACTTTCTTCAAAATTATTGATAAATAAAGTTAGGGAATGTATTTAATTCAAATGGTAAAAGTAAATTATCATAAAATAAGGTTTTATTGAGATATTCTGTTCTTAAGATTTTTAAAACAAAATTCAATAACAAAATTGTATTTTATGAATGCAGAACGAAAAGATAAATCTTTGTTTACAAACTAACATAAATCAAATCTCACAAAATGCTGAAACAACACAACATATCAAATTTACCCTAGGAACTATTCGTTTACAGATATGGAAGCATAGCAGAAGTATCTTTTGCACAATTTGCAATTGTACCGGGTTTTGCGATTTTTAGTGGATGAACAATATGAGCAACGACCAGGTAATTGTTTCATCGTGGAGCTACTCTTTAGCGTCTCTAATTGGCATATTTGCTGAAGTCTTTCTCTCATAAGATTAGGCAAATTTTCAGTTACAGCACGCCTGGAGAGATGGTCCTTCATCAAATCGTAGGATAATGTTTCTAAAAATTTCCTACGGCTTATTTTCGCGTCAGAATTGTTTTGTGTATAAATAACATATGAATTTATTCCAGCCACGTTCATCAGACTGTAGAAGACGACCATAGGCCACCTATTAGTTCCCCTGGCGCAATTGTATGTTTCACACAATTTATCAAGGGTATCAATACCTCCCTTGGTAGCATTATATGTCATTATTATTTCCGGTTTACCGGTTTCTTCATCGATGCATGAATCATCATGCATACTAGAAATGAGAAGAACATTTTTATTTCGTTTTGGCATGTATGAGACAAGAGTGCAATTTTCTCGGTGTCCAAAGAGACAAGACTTTATTTTACGATCTTTGGCTTCTACAAACTCTTTAGGAATTTCTCTTTTGTTTTTGCGAATTATGCCGATCATGGTCAGATTATGTTTGCGCAATAATTCGTCCGCTAAAGGAATGCTGGTAAAAAAATTGTCACAAGTGATATTGCGTCCAGTCTTAGAAATTACTTCACATAAACGAGTAACCAATGCAAGTGATCCTGTATCCACCTGATAAGGCCTATTTGGTTGTTTCCCAACATAAATTTCCATATGTAGCGTATAAATCGCTTTCGCGTCAGTCAATGCATAAATTTTAATACCATATTTATTTGGCTTTGACGGTATATATTGCTTGAAACTACATCGCCCTCTGAAAGCCTCTAATTTTTCATCAACAATAGCAAATTCGGAAACGCTATAATATTTTTTAAAAGATAGTACTATTTCTTCAGAGTTCTCTGATTGGAGCCAACTTGTCCACAGATGCTCTTTGACTTCTGGTTTCTTTGTCATCAAATCTCAAACATCTCATAAGAAAATAGAAACGATCCCAGCTCATGGCTAAGCGAAAAAATTTCTGGGGATGACCCATCTGTTCTAAACAAATCTTTTGCGTTTAGGCGACTATTTCTTCTTACACCGGCAAATAATAGCAGCCAAACAATGCTCGTACTTCAACTTTATCAGTGGGCTTAGCATCTCGATCACGACTAAACTCAACCAAAATATGTTGAATGAATTGATTGGTGCCGGGGACAATCATTTCAATTACCTTGCCGCTAAAGAATAAATTCCAAATTTCACCTGCCCCGTTCATTTGTCGAGCTGCATTTATCACACCTGGCTTGCAGGTGACTATATTTTTCGATCGGGTTCTAACAGCAGCCGATGAAGGTATTTTCTGCCACACTGTGCTTTTGTCTTTATCGACATAATATGAAGAAGGTCCTTGTTCCAAATTTTCGGAAGGTTCCCATTCCTGTTCCGTGTCACTACCTTCATCTTGAACCTCAAGGGAGTCTTCTACCTCTATATCATTTCCATCGTTATAATCAGACTCGGAATCATTTTCTTCAAAAAGCATGCGAATACTATCTTCTTCCTTTTCGTAACTCATTTCTGGAAAGATAATGTAGAAAACAATCTAACGATATATAATGCGTGTGTAAGGTTAGATTTAGTATTTTACGTTATTATTTAGTACATTGCATATAGTATCGCTAGGATTAGGCTATATTAGTGAAGAAAAGGAAATAAACAAGTAACATTACCCACCTGAAATACTAACACGTACACCTGCGTCGGTCTTATGAACTGAATAATCTCTAGATAATAATAACATGTGTTCTGTATCAATACGAGCGCCACACTGAAATATAGCAGGACGCGAAACAGGAAGGTACTAAGCGACTCGAGTCTCTTTGTTGTTATTCGAAAGACATGAGAATATATGTTCCGTCGGTCTGTGAGACCGACGTGCGGGTATAGTAGGGTTAACGGGTTGTACATGGTTACGGGTATAAAATAATGGTCGTAATAATAAAAGCTAGATTCCAAGCAGTCAATACCAGTGTATTTCGACAAAAAAGTTTGTCAAAAGGCCTAAAATTATTACAAAGTTTTCATGGAAATGAAGTTCGAGAGGAAATCGATGAAAATAAAATCATCACATAATTGTTCACGTTTTAAAAGAAACACCCGAAGTGATTAGTACAAAAAATAATGTAAATATATACAGTATTGTCTCCTTAAGGGCTCGCTGGTCGTGACCGGCGTTGAGCCCGTATCGTGAACAAAGCCCTAATTCCGAGTGTTCGTCTCTCGCTTATTTCTGGCCGAAGGGGGGAGCGAGATGAAACGCTTTGCGTGCGCGACGGGTACGAGCGCTCAGATGGAATCGTAACCGCTCGACGCATGCGCGCGACGTTCAGATAGCTAGGCACGGCACGAGTCTTTTTGCGCCCTAGGCGAACGTGTCAAATTGAGCCCTTTATTATAATACATTTATTTGAGATTATTGATGATCTTAACTCCGAAATTTTCGTCGTAGTTTAAAGTTATAGTACGATTCGTAGTATAACTGTAGTAAAATCGGAATAAAGATCATCAATAATCTCAAATAAATGTATCATAACAAAAGGCACAATTTGCTCTACTTGCCAAATTGTGCCCTTTGTTAGATTACATTTATTTGAGATTGCTCATGATCTTTACTCACAAATTTTTCCGCATTTTAAAGTTATAGTACAATTTGTAGTATTTCTTTTAAATATTTATTTTTAAGAAATGTCGGTACATAATGAAAATGCGCCAAACGCTTGGTAACAGTCCTCGCGACGGCGGGAATTTTTTTCCCATAACGGCCAGAGTCCTCTTGTTGTTTTAATAGCTTGCGATCATTCGAATCAGGGGGTGAAAAGAAAAAAATAGCCAACACGTGAACTGTGGAAGGGATGGAAGAATCTGAACATTGGTACGAAGAGCATTACATCACTTCAATTGACAAATGTACCATGTGATAAAGTATTAAGTGCGGATGAAGTACATAATCCACTTCTGTTATTGTTTGCTATCTAGTGTTCATCTGCAAGACAATCGTTCGAGGAGGATGCAGATTGGCCCTGAAGAATCGAGCATTATCAGACAAAAGGAACCAGGTGCCTATTACGTACGAACATATTATATCATCATAAACAACGATAAGAAGAGATCGAGAGAAGAATGTACGGACGGCAGCGAGCAGGACAGCCAGATCGAGGAGGTGGCGGACAGCCAGCTATATACCAGGTAACTGACCGCGAGAACACCAAGAAGGCCCAGCCAACACCAGCTGATGTTCAGTGTGGTACAGAGGCCCATATCAACCAGTGGAGACGACACACCTTCGCGGAGCTGTGCCCCTGATCCTCGACAGAAGATTGCCCTCCCGTCATTTCCCGCAAATCAATCTCCAATATATATACTTAACTTCAACCCCTATTAAATAAGCTGTACGGAACTAATCGTACAAAAAAATATTGTAAACAAATAACGTATAAATCAAATGTGAATTAATATAAGAATCTTGCTATCGTCGCTACTGGGAGTCAAGCAAAATGAGATGTATTAGTCACGAAGAAGGACACCTAAAGGGTGAGAACTAGTGGAACGTGCCTAACTTGTAAACAAAATCTGAGAATAGAGCGGTGGGAAGATTCTTCCTGGAAAATTCCAGGTTGAGGCTGTGGGATGGGGTCTCCCACTTAGGATTTGTCAGGTGACAAATCCTAGAGAAGGAGTAACCAATTGCCCTATAAAAAGGGACTGACCACACGCGGAGCTCATTAATATTCAAGTATCGTTTTGTAATTTACCTTTGTTGAATCCATCATAAAACTTTAATCTAAAACTTAACCAGTGTTAAAAAAGATCAGGAAAAAGGGAAATAAAGGTGATTGTTTTACATAAAATCAGTGAGTGAAGTGTTTCCATCCCTTTATCCCACCCTCAAAAGCGGGCACTCGTCTTTTAATTAAGTAAAACCAATTACGAAAATGTGTATTGACAGTAGTAAGGCTAGGGGCTTTCCAACCCAGGTCCTCTGAGGGGAGCGCGGGGGCGGGGGGAAGTGAGGGCGCGCGGGGCAGCGCGGCGGAGAGAAACATGGGCGCGGGGCCTGCGGGGAGTGGAAGAGCGGTTGCGCGCGCACGAGCCGCGGAGTGGGGGAAGCCGCAACCGTGGAGGGGATCAGTCCGGGCCGAGCCGCCGCGGCGGCCTGGCCCACCGTCGGAAATTCTTCAGAGGGAAAGGCCCACCCCCGAAAAGTCTTTTTCAGACCTTGGCCCACCCCGAAAAATTTTTCAGACCTAACCCAGGGAGGGGACGGCCCCCGAAATTTTTTTTCCAAACCAATATGCAGCAGAAATTTTCCCCCAACGCGGAGAAATAATAATTTTGAATCAGCGATCTACAGAACCATTATGTAGAAATATTATTTCAAGCAGATATGTAGCATGCATTCTGAAGCTAACAGTATTCTAAAGCGTTCCGATTTAACGTCGCAGCGTATCGCGCGATCTCGCGTAATTCGAATCCTCTGGAGCAGTCGCGCGGGATGACGTCATTTGATGGCGCGTAGAACGTTCGAACGAAATAGAATTATGCGACGTCAGCAAATCTTAAAATTATGTGGCGAGGAGGATGATGGATGAATAAAATTGATAAATAATATAGGTTTAAAATGATAATATATTGTTACAAAAAATTAAAGAATGATACAAAATATAAATATAAAAATATAAAAATACAATATAATATAAAAAAAGAAAATAAAATAATAAAATAAAAGACAATATAAAAGGAATATAAAATAAAAAAGAAAAAATATAAAAAAATACAATATAAAAGAAAAAAATATAAATATAAAACTAGAATATAAAAAATGGAAAAAATAGGAAAAATGGAAAAAAATATAAAACTATTCTAAGGGGGTGGCGGTGAGGGCGACGATGATGGTGAGGGCGATGGCGATATAACCATCTGCTCGGGGGGTGGAGATGGCAGCTGCGGCAGCGGTTGCCGTAACCGTCGCACGCTGATCCATGGCGGCGACGGTGGCGATGGGGACCGCGGCCGCCTCAACCGCAGGGACCCCACTCGCTAAACCCAAGACTAACCCAAGGGTGCCGCAGCCGAGCCACCATCGCCCGACCAACCACGATCCGTGGCGCGGAGGGCGCCACCTCCTCCTCCTCCACCAGCCGCGCATTCATGAAAAATATGTCCTAGAACACAGATACAAAACGTCGGTGTAATAATGACACATTAAACATAATAAACATCAAACACACATAACAATGCAATGTATTACATACCACTGGAGGCGGCGGCGGTGACGATGGCGGCGACGGCGACGGCTGCGGCGACCCCCAATCGGAAGACCAATTCGGGGAACGCGGAGGCGGCGGCTGTAGCGGTGGCGAGTGGGGCCCCTGCGGTTGCGGCGAGGGGGGCGAAGGTGGTGGCGAGTCCTGCGAACATTGCATTTTTGAAATCATTGGGATTCCTTGTGCGCATTTAAGTTGAAAAAAATGGTGCACATTCTAAGCATTAGAGGGAAGCCGACGTTTGACGATCGCATCGTCAAGCTCGAGACTCACACATACAACCCATACGTCAACATGACGTTTGGATACAGCGATGAGATAAGAATACCCATACAGCAGCAGGATTTATACACATTGCCGTGTGAAAGTTTCCTCTACTTGGAGGGGAAATTGAAGATAAATAAGCCAAGCGATACATTAACGGTGACGTTGGGAAATAATTGCGTGGCGTTCTTATTTTATGAGATTCGATACGAGCTGAATGGCGTGGAGATTGATCGCAACAGAAACGTTGGAATAACTAGCACGCTTAAAAACTATGTATCGCTGACATCTGGCGAAGACAAAAGTATGGAGAATGCCGGATGGGGCTTGAAACGACGCGATGGGCTAATAGTGAAAAATCATTTCAATTTTTGTATCCCGCGATATAATATTTATACAAACGTCTGATTTTAATCTCACTGGATAACAAAGGTTAAACGCGATAAATGTTAAAAAAATATTGTAAGTACATACCTTTGAACTGTCTCTACACTCCGGCGCTATCCGCAATAATCCCATTTTCGTTGTACTTATTGCACAAATGAAAATTAACGCTCAGTCAAAGACTGTTCGCTGTCGCGATTGAAAGGCAACTGGTGTCGCTGCATCTCCTAGCTCTTGGATGCAATCCCCTGTCATGAAATCGAGAAGTGCCTAGCTTTGCAAAGTAGGATTACTTTATTCTTCACCATCTTCATTACAGGCCACCTGCATTTTCGCTGACCATCCTCCTCCATGTACTTATCTTCTTCTTCTTCTTCACTGACCAGCCTCTCCTTCTATGTACTTCACTTGCATTTTCGCTGACCATCAGCACCTTCTATGCATCTTCTTCGAATTACTCACTGGCCATCCTCTCCTTTATCTTCTTCGCGTGTATCATTTGGCTGAATCGTTTCTCCTTCTTTGCCACATCATTCGACTAGATCACACCACTTTCAACGTGAATCGAACGAGTATTGAACGGTATTGAATGGTATCGAACGGCTTTGATCGGGTATCGAACGTGAATCATATCGCATTGATCGTGTGTCGAACGGGTATTGAACGGGTATCGAACGGGTATTGAACGGCTTTGATCAGGTATCGAACGGGTATTGAACGGCTTTGATCGGGTATCGAACGGGTATCGAACGGGTATTGAACGGCTTTGATCGGGTATCGAACGGCTTTGATCGAGTATCGAACGGCTTTGATCGAGTATTGAACGGCTTTGATCGGGTATTGAACGGGTATTGAACATGAATCATTCTGTCTTAATCTAGCGTACATTACATGCAGGAGGTTGGGGAGGGTGAAGAAAAAACATTTATACATTAAAAAAATTGATTTTATTTATTTACGAATTTCTCTCTGGCGTTTAGACCACCAGTTGAATATTTTAAATACATTTTGCATGGCACAGTGCTTTGCGTGTCCGCCACATCGCAGAGTATTAACTACATTTAGCTTATTTCGAGATTTGATATCCTCCTAGTCAATGCCCAGCGTCTCGATGACCACGTCCATTAGTAGGTAAGTAATGCCGATTCTGGCTCAAGTGCGGGCGAGGGGGTGAGGCGGGGCGGGAGGTACCGGGCGCAGGGGCGCGGTGTGGAGGGGGGTACCGCGCTCTTGGACGCGATGGGTGCGGGGGTGAGGTGGGGAGGGGGTACCGCGTTCGTAGGTGAGGGGGATGACGTCACAGGGGAAGGGGGATTTCAAAATTTTCAAAATGGTGTCGCGCGCGCAGGTCGAATTCGTGGGCGAGGGGGATGACGTCACAGGGGAAGAGGAAATTCAAAATTTTCAAAATGGCGTCCGCCGCCGCGCAATCTCCGTACACGTGCGGGGATCGGTGCGCACGCGCGAAAGATAAGGCGCGAAAGGATGTAACGCCGATGCTGTAATTCGACACCGATACCTATTCGAGATTAATTAATCTAAATAGCCCAACCGTCTCACGAAAGAATGCAACGTCGCCCTCGTATAAACATCCGCCGACGAAATGTAATTCGACACCCTCAGAGCGATAATTATTCGGGTATCGCCCAACGTATTTTGAATGAAATAACTATTCGAGATCGATTCATAATACGGCAAGAAGTCTTCCGAAAGATAAGGAATCATGACGCGCGACAGGATGTAACGCGTCGAGGCGCGTACGTGCGTGCTCCGCAGATGCTGTAATTCGACACCCTCTGACACAGCGCGAAGCGACAACTATGCGAGATTTATTAATCGATTAATCTAAATAGCCCAACCGTCTCACGAAAGAATGCAACGTCGCCCTAGTATAAACATCCGCCGCCGCCGAAAGATTTCACAGGGAACGTGGAAGATTGGTGAGTAAATCTGACATATTAATATTAAGATTTTTTAAGATTTAGTAATTTATTCGATTTAATTTTCCCACTCGACTACATCGTCAGCGAATAGGGCACTATCGTCGTCGGTAAAAATAGCATTGTCGACGATTTCATTAAATAGATCCTCGTCGGTATAAAACGAATCATCGCAAACTTGCTCGGGGGCAGTCTGAATTGCAATATCGCGAGCCTGAAGCCCCGATACCGCATTTGCAAAAACAGCGTCGAAGTCAATCTGTTTCGCATTGACACATTTCCGCCAAACTACACTTTTTGGATCCATCAATCTGTTCAGTTGATATATATTATTATAATCATTGTCCTCACAATCATCATCATCATCATCATCACTAACATCTAAAAAGAATGTTTTTGCCGCGCATGCCTATTTAACCAATATCGCTCGCTGCCGTAGTTGTCAGCCGGCATCTCGCCGTATATACCATTAGCATTGTAAAACACTTTTAAAAAGATGTCGCCATCATGAACAACTTTCGCCTCATGAAGTTCTTCACCACGAATTTCTTCGGTTTGAACCGCAACATTCCGACACGCAACATATATTTTGGGGTTGGAGTCATGTATAGGCAGCACAGCGGAGTCGGAGATCGCAGCGGCAGATTCAATTGCAGGGGCAATGACATAATCTGAAACCAATTTTTCTTATAATTCTCAAAGTTGCTGACCCAACGATTCACTAAAATATGGTAATGGAAACTTACGGTATTATTCGATTGTATTTCTCGTGCGTTGAACGACTGACGATATCCTCCACAAGCAATCTCTTTCAAAAGCAGTTTCCTTCAAAAGCGATCTACTTCAAAGCACTTTCACTTACAACACTTTGATGCAATTACAGTCGACTTAGATGTGATAAATTGTTAAAACGTTTCTCGCGGTAACGTACGTCTTGATCGCTGTAGTATCATTTGAGAACTGATTTTAAGGATGCTGATCCATGATCGCACATGCGAAAGTATAGCGCGATAATTATTCGGGCATCACCCAACGTATTTTAAAAACTGAGACCACCGTGATGGGTGTAAACTCCATTATCATGAAAGCTGCAATTCAATACGCGTGGCAACGCATCGAGCAAGCGCTACATCACGTCACCTGATTGAGACGTTGATGGTGAGAGAGTTCGAAGAAAAGAATTCGAGGCGATAACGACTCATGAATCTCGGCTAGGGTAGGTGATTAGTACATTCAATCAGAATCGCGCAGTCGTTCAATAAAGATCTCGAATAATCGTTACGTGCAAAAAAGTGTCGCGAGGCATGGACATATTCGTAAATTCGTACGAGTTGTTGACGGAGTGGATTCCAGTACTGACTACCGAAGAGCGGTGCAGTGAGTGGCTAATAGCGTGTAGTGACTATTTACATTGCCTCAACGAGTACTTGAACACCCAACGAATATCGCAAAACACGCATCAACGTTTATCGTTATTTAAAAATACCATCGAAATAGCTCGAACACACGTTCGGAATATAATAGCGCGGATACTCGACGAATTGGACGCGCGAGACGCATTGCTTGCGTCATCATCTTCCGACGATGAAGGGAACGCGTACCCATTATCCACGATGCCACAGTTGAACGATCAAACACTTGAAATTGATTTATGCGATTCTCACCCGAGCAACGTCAACTACTACGTCATATCGCGCGATATAGTACTGTACGTAAATGTACTGTGACCGCTGTCACTCCGGAGGAAGGATTTAGGAGGAGGTACTCAGT
Organism: Andrena hattorfiana; assembly: GCA_944738655.2. NCBI lineage: Eukaryota > Metazoa > Arthropoda > Insecta > Hymenoptera > Andrenidae > Andrena > Andrena hattorfiana. The sequence goes on from OX122892.1 coordinate 24,458,071, forward strand.
CGAGATTTCCAGGGTTTGATGTACTCCTTTCGTTATGACTCGCTTGAATCTCTTCCTTTATTTCCGACTGCCTATTTACACTAGTGCTCTACAATTTGTGAGAGGGAGGGGGGGCCGTCGCGGTTCGGCTCACGGTATGCCAAGTGTCGCTTCACGAAGCGGTGGAGGCCGGACAGTGTCCAGGCGTCTCGGTTCGGAGCGGTGGAGGAAAGAGACCGGGCAACGTCCGGGCGTCTCTGTTTCGGAACGGTAGAGAAAAGAGACCGGGCAACTTCCAGGCGTCTCTGTCTCGGAACGGTAGAGGAAAGAGACCGGGCAACTTCCAGGCGTCTCTGTCTCGGAACGGTAGAGGAAAGAGACCGGGCAACTTCCAGGCGTCTCTGTCTCGGAACGGTAGAGGAAAGAGACCGGGCAACTTCCAGGCGTCTCTGTCTCGGAACGGTAGAGGAAAGAGACCGGGCAACTTCCAGGCGTCTCTGTCTCGGAACGGTAGAGGAAAGAGACCGGGCAACTTCCAGGCGTCTCTGTCTCGGAACGGTAGAGGAAAGAGACCGGGCAACATCCAGGCGTCTCTGCCTCGGAACGGTAGAGGAGGGAGTGCGATCGCTTGATCGACGGTACGGCGGATTTCTTCAGTTTGCGTGCACCGGGCAACATCCAGGCAGGCAGGCTGATAGTGGGGATCCGTAGCCCCACTCGAACTGTCTCGGCTTCGTGACGCCGGGGCTTATGTCCCGATTCTTGGAAATTCTCAGCTGCGAGAAATCGACGCGATCTAGCGGCGCAGTGGGGAGTGAGCGTCATCCGCCTGACGCGTCGCGAGACCGGCGTGATTCGGGGCGGTTCGGAGATACTCGATCGTGGTCGCCCGGGTTCTTGCCTTCTCGCTCACTCCTGGTCGCACCGCTGCGCGCTCGATTTCTCGCGCTGGGACGCTACGTCACAGTACATTATATTGCATCGTCGGTGACAGGGATGTGTCTCGACAACGAATGAGGTATTTTACCGCGATCGCGTGTACACCATTAACACTGCTACACGACATCGAGAATGGGGCAGTCGTAGTATACGAAGTGTTGTGCCCTCGAACATTAACGATCACCGTGAATACATTCTTGTGTCGCGAATTATCACGATTTTTGGACGAGCATCCAATTCCTATTGTGCGACAACACTTGTCACGCCTTATTCTTCCTCTGAGTTTTCGATATCCGGATCAGAACCGCATCACGTGGAAGAGTCGAATCAACCACTCGTGCCTGATCGTGCGCGCCTTTTAATTGAATATTGAATATTGAACATTGAATATCGAAGAGGCAGAAGTAAACATGGAGGTATTCATGGATACGTTCAATGTTCTTTATCGAATGTCAACGCTTTTACGCACGATTACGGAATTCAGAGACTGGATGGATTGGTGCGACGCGTGCTTACGACTCATCATCGAGTATCAGTGCGGCGAAGGAGTGTCGGTGACATCGAAGCAGCGTCTGGCATCGCTATTCGCGCGTACGAAGACATTACGTACGATCGTGCGGGCACGGTTTTCGCGAGTAGGGTATGGGGTTTCGGCTCGATCGACGGCACCTAAAGTTGTATGGGAGGACGTGGAAACCGCGTTTCGCAATCGTATTTCGACTGGTGCGGTCATTAACGTGGGCTACATCGATCCGCGTCGATTTTTAGAGGGTGCCCGACGAATGGTGCTATCGCGCGTGACAGACGCTATCAGGGAACATTCTGGTGTCGTCGTGAATACGATTCTGAACGCAGACTTTATGTTAAACGAGAATACAGACATGAAAAGTTTCGGGACGCGAAATCGCGTACTGTTAATGACTTCGAACGTGCGCGAGTGGTATTCAAAGTGCGTGGTCGCTCCCACATTAGTGGCGATCGAGGAGTTTCAAGATCGCGATAGTGGATGGGCTCTGAGGGCTGTGCTAAACCTAATAATAAACATTAATAAGTATAACCCTCTTCGCGCCGGCTGCGACGTACCACTTCCACGCGAGGTAATTCTTAAAAAGGCAGTGGTCAATGTACGGAGTAGAAACAGTGCGTGTTTCTTATGGTCAATCGTCGCAAGTTTGTACCCCGTTGCTGCGAATAGTGATAGGATCGCATCGTACCATCACTACTCGACGGTACTTCGCACGGACGATGTGACGCTTCCCGTGACGTTGAACCAGCTGACAAAGTTCGAGAGGATGAACGACGTGTTGGTAAATGTGTACGCGTGGTCCGACGGAAGCTGCGTGCCTCTGCGTTTAACCGAGGACAAGCGGGAGAGGCACGCGAACGTGTTATTGATACAGGACACCAAGGACCCTCAACGATATCATTTCGCGTGCATTCGAAGCATGTCGAGACTCATTTCGAAGCAACTCGGCAATCACGGACACCAAGTATTCGTTTGCGATAGGTGAGTAACAAAAAAAAAAAAAAAAAAAATATTTCGATCGATATATTATTTATTCTTATGTTTATTATTAATGCTATTATCGTTACAGATGTCTCAACTTCTTCAATTCGTCAGAGCGATTGACGAAGCACAACGTGGACTGCCAACGTCTGAACGAGTGTGCCGTCGAATTGCCGTCCGCGGAGGATAAATGGTTGCAGTTCAAGAACTTCAAAAATAAGGAACGAGCGCCATGCATCGTGTACGCGGACTTCGAGTGCATGCTGGAGGACATCGAGCCTGCGGAGCGGAGTCGCACGTACGCGTACCAGCAGCATAGAGCATACAGCGTTGGATACTACGTTCATTGTTCCACCGACGCGTCTCTGTGCCGTTATCGCGCGTATCGTCACGACTCCGAGTGCGTGAAATGGTTCGTGCGCGAACTTCGAGACTTTGCGGACAATGCGTATTCGTGGTTGCGGAACGCGAAACCAATGAACTCGTTGACGTATCAACAGTGGCAAAGTTTTAACGAAGCAATCGCGTGTCACGTGTGCGGACAACCTTTCGTCGAAACGGACAAAAAAGTGCGCGACCATTGTCACTCGACGGGCGAGTATCGAGGTGCGGCCCACGTGTCGTGTGACTTGCAGTTCCAAAGATCGTATACGATACCGGTAGTGTTTCACAATCTATCAGGCTACGACGCGCATTTCATGATCAAGGAGTTGGCGACCGCGTTCGAGGGGCAGATCGACCTGCTGCCAGTGACGAAGGAGCGGTACATATCGTTCACCAAACACGTCAAGGGAATCGACGTCGAGAACAATGATTGGAAGAGGGGATTGAAGTTCCGTTTCATAGATTCGTTGAAGTTCTTGGCCGCTAGTCTGGAGAAACTCGCTTCGGACCTCGGCAAAGAACGACTCGCGATTCTACGACGCGAGTTTCAATCCCTGTCTGACGATCAGTTCGATCTCCTGACCAGGAAGGGCGTCTTCCAATACGACTATGTATCGTCGTACTCCAAACTGAACGATACGCGTTTACCATCCCGCGAAGCGTTTTATAACCAGCTGAACGATCGCGCCGCGTCGGAGCCTCATTGGTTGAGTACAGTGATTTGTATTTGAAAACAGACGTGCTGTTACTCGCCGACGTATTCGAAAGTTTCCGCACCGACTGTATCGCGAGTTACGATCTGGATCCCGCGCATTATTGCACGCTACCAAGTTTCACGTGGGACGCGATGCTTAAGTACACCAGCGTACGATTAGAGCTTCTGACGGACGTGGACATGTTACTGTTCGTGGAGCGTGGCATACGCGGCGGTCTGAGCCAGTGCTCGCACAGGTACGCGCGAGCCAACAACAAGCACCTGCCTGCGGGGATGTACGACGAGTCGAAGCCGTCGACGTATCTAATGTACTTCGACGTCAACAACTTGTACGGCTGGGCGATGTCGCAGGCTATGCCGAAAGGAGGGTTTCGATGGCTGGACGATGCGACAGTGGCCGCGCTCGACGTATCATCCCTACCCGACGGCGAGGACTCCGAGGAATCTGAGGGATACTTGCTGGAGGTAGACATCGAATATCCCAAGGAGATCCACGACGCCCACGCCGACCTTCCATTTTGCCCGGTGCGCGAGCACGCGCCAGGAGGAAAACAGACCAAGCTGCTTGCCACGCTCGACGATAAGGAGCGATACGTCATCCATTATCGCTACCTGAAACAGTGCGTTGTAGTGACGCGAATTCATCGAGTGTTACGATTCGATCAGTCGCATTGGTTGCGCGACTATATCCAATTGAACACCGGTTTGAGGACGCGAGCCACGAGTGAATTTCAAAAGACTTTATTTAAATTAATGAATAACGCGGTGTACGGGAAGACAATGGAAAATGTGCGGAATCGCGTAGACGTGCGACTGGTGACGCGGTGGGGCGGTCGTTACGGCGCGGAAGCGCTGATCGCGAAACCGAACTTTCACAGCCGCACGATCTTCTCGGAGCAGTTAATGGCAATCGAAATCCGTAAACTGAAAGTTAAGTTTGACAAACCGATATACGTGGGTATGAGTGTGCTCGATGTATCGAAGGAATGTCTGTATGAATTTCAGTATGCATATATGCGCGCCGAGTTCGGTGATCGGTGTAAGGTTCTGTACACCGACACCGACAGTTTAATGTATAGCGTGGAATGCGAGGATGCGTATGAAAGGATGAAGCGTGACATCGCCCGATTCGACACGAGTGATTACGCGTTGGACAATCCGTACGGTATGCCCCGCGTAAACAAAAAGGTTCCGGGACTCATGAAAGATGAGAACAACGGTGCCTTGATGACCGAGTTCGTCGGACTACGGTCTAAGATGTACGCGACTAGAACGTTTAACGCGGCAGTGGGGTCTACGAGTGAGACTAAAAAAGTGAAAGGTGTGCGGAGACACGTGGTCGCGAACGATATACAATTCGACGATTACATTCGTTGTCTCCGCGATCTCACCGAAAAATCGATTCGACAGAACAATATACGCTCCAAAGAGCACGACATGTATTCCGTGAGTGGGGAAAGGAACGCTCTCAGTCCGTTCGACGACAAGCGATATATTTTAACCGATCGGGTCAGCACCCTTTCGTGGGGGCATTATCGAATCCCCGAGCTCGAGCTTGAGCCCGAGTTTTCTCTACTCTATTAAGCTTAATTGTACGCATATATGCACGAAGGAGAAGAATGAGAATGAGGAGGAGGAGAATGTGATTAAACGGACAATGTATATATTTATATGTATTTATTCATTCATTTATTTGTTCCAGTAACATCAAGCACGATAACGAATCAGAGAATATCCTTCTCGCGTATCCACGAGTTCCGTGACGAATCGAATCCGAGCCACTTAACGTACACCTGGTTTCCCTTGCGACGAATAATCTTCTCGACTAGATAGACGTCCGGATTCGCGACCGAATGCAGTTCGTACTCGTAGAATACACCCGAGATCGGCTCTCCCGCGGAATCGCGCAGAATGTACGTCACCGGGAACGTTCGTTGTACGGTTACGATTTCGAATACCTCAGTCGACCAGTTCGGAGTGTACCCCTTCTCGAAGAGGGTCTTGAACTTGCTCACGCGTACCTTGTCACCGACTTTGAATTTCGTGCGTCGTCGAACACCTTTCGAGGCAGATAGGGGGATGGGCTCATTCGCGGCGAACGACAAACGCGTCGCGGGGGTCACGTCAACGGGTCGGGCGTTGATCGTTCGATGCTTGCGATGATTGTAGGTGCGTACGAGCGCAGGTAACAGATCGATCCAACGATAGGACGCGTTCAAGGAGAATTGTTAACACGTGAGGTATTTCAGCGTGCGATTGAAACGTTCGACGATCGACGCTTTCATCACGCTGTACGTGGAGTAGTGGTTGATCCCCCGGGTCTTCGCGCATCGTTGAAACTCCGCGTTGTGAAACTCCTTACCCATGTCGGTTTGTAAATTTCGCGGGCATCTGTCGCTCTGCCACAATACGGTCGCGAACGCCGCGGTCACGTCGCGTCGACTTTTCGTTTTCACGGGTACGGCCCACGCGTACTTGCTGAACGCGTCGATGATCGTTAGTATGTAATGATATCCACGATTTTGCTTCGCGTACGGACGCATCTCCACCAAATCGGCCTGCCACAAATCATCGTAGCCGCGAATCACGACGCTACGCCGTGGGAAATTCCGTCTAGCCGGGGCGTGTAATTCGTTCACTAGTTGTGCTCGCTCCTTGTTCATGCTTCGCGGGTGGTCGGGAATGATCGCGACGTTCCAAAGACGTTAGAATTAGTATCAGTTCCTCGAGCGTACGTAAAACGCAATCGGTGCACGTATTTCGCGATCGTTCGTTATTAGTCGTTTCGAAGTCGTAGTCGATATTGTCAGCATCATTGATCATCGTCATCGTCGCCGTAGACCCTCGTTTGCTTTTCGTTTGTATCGATCCGTGGTTGTTATCGCAGTCGGTGCCGTTGCCGACGTCGTCAACTCGTCGAGTCTGTCTTTCAAGTGATCGAACCGTCGTTCCATCGCGTTATTTAAATCATCCTCTAGTCGAGACAATTGCGCATTAACGATATCCGTAATCGTTCGTTGTACTCGCGTCTCGAGTTGAGATCGTTGATACTCGGCGTCCAGTCGCGCGTTCGCGATAGCCGTTTCGATTTTTTGGGTAAAGCGTTCGTCCACCGAGAATAATAGTCTCGTCATTGTCATCGCCGCTTCGTTGTTATTGTTGTTGTTATTGTTGTTATTGCGTAACGAGGTGCCAAACTTGTTCACCGACATAACGATGCGTGCGCGCGAACGCTACTGACGCGACGATCACCGGATCGTTCAATTTAAGATGCGCCCGTCCTCGCGAAGTTCCTCCACGATGGATGCGATTTCGTTATCGTGACCCGTGTGACCTGCCGCGCGCGATGCTACTAGCAATCCAAGCCTATCGACCAATTCGTTCGGATCGTCCCAGTACACGTAATCGATCGCGTTATCGGTGACCGTCATCGATTCGTCGATGGGCAATCCTCGACCTTGTCGCGTGCCCGCGCCGCCCGCGTCGCCTGCGCTGCCCCTAACGCGTCTGACACTCGATGTGCGCACCCCACCGATCACCTGGGATATGATTTTCTTATACTTGTACCCCCTGTTACCCAGCGTGCGCTTGCTCGGCGAATGGTTTTGCTTATGCGCGCTCGTCGACAACAAGATGCGTCGGTAGGAGCGAAAATCAGCGTCCGTGCACGTCTGCTGGTTGGGTTCTCGCATGAACAACAATTCGTACAAACCCCGAGTCCCCGGGTATCGCGTTCCGTTCACGTGAATGTCATCGCCGTCCGCATCGATGGTGAGCACGGAATCGCCGATCATTAGATCTTCGTCGGGTCCCAAGTATACGCCGTACACATCATCGATTAGTCTCCTGTTGTCGGTGAAGAACAGTCGTAGGTATTGTCGCAACAAGGGTCCATTGGCGTTCCGTATATACACTTTGATATCATCGACGGGTTTACGCACCATATCCAAATCGTAAGCCTTTACCGACGTCTCATCATCAGGAATTTTTTCATCGTCTTCATCGACGATATCATCAACATCATCATCATCAATATCATCATCGACAACATTATCTTCATCGACAACTTCGTCAACATCGTTGTTGTCGTTGTCGTTGTCGTTGTTAGTAGTATAGCTATGGGGATTCTAACTCAGGTCCTCTGAGGGGAGCGCGGGGGCGGGGGGAAGTGAGGGCGCGCGGGGGAGCGCGGCGGAGAGAAACATGGGCGCGGGGTCTGCGGGGAGTGGAAGAGCGGTTGCGCGCGCACGAGCCGCGGAGTGGGGGAAGCCGCAACCGCGGAGGGGATCAGTCCGGGCCGAGCAGCCGCGGAGACCTGACCCACCGTCCTCGAAATTTTTCAAAGGGAGAGGCCCACCCCCGAAAAGTCTTTTTCAGACTTTGGCCCACCCCGAAAATTTTTCAGACCTAACCCAGGGAGGGGACGGCCCCCGAAATTTTTTTTCCAAACCAACATGCGTCACCAAGCATAATCCATTATTTTTTATCGGATGATGTCGGGAAAGATCGATGTTCTTTTCTTTTACGAACCACGTCTTCGGGACGGAAAGAGAGAGAGCATTACTTTAAAGCTAAATTCGGAGGAGGGAAAGAGAGAGAGCATTACTTTAAATCTAAATTCGGAGGGTGGGAAAGAGAGAGAACATCACTTTTAAAGCTAAATTCGAGAGAGAGACAGCACTACATAGCGGTACAATCGCTTTCGTTCTAAAAATTTTCAAAATGATTTTAAATCTTAGCATCGCAGCGTATCGCGCGATCGTGTGGAACTTGACTCCTCTGGAGCAGCCGCGTGCGATGACATCATTTTGGCGGCGCGAAGAATGTAATATAATTATGCGACGTCAGCAAATCTTAAAATTATATGGCGAGGAGAAAGACGGGTAAATAAATGGAGAAATAATATAGGTTTAAGAAATTTATTATAAAATTAAAAGAATACAATCTAACATTTTTTTTTCCTACGAGCATGGGCTAGAATATCATTGATGGCGCATGCTACCAGTTCGCAATCTACAAGATAATCCTTGTCGTAATATTCGCTATCACGTATTATTTTAGCAGCGCTGCGCGCAACTAATGTTTCACACGCAACATCGCTCTGCTGTAGCACGTTGAAAAAAGTTTCAAATTTTACTCTCACATCCTCTGCAGTTTGATGCAGGCGCGGATACACATAGCTTATGCATGGCTCAAGATTACATAAAAATGATACTGTATTCAGTTTGATATACAGTGAGTTATCAGCTCGCATCATCTTTACAATCGATGAATCAAAGATCCGAAGAAATTCCACCGTTAATTCATCAATCCGCATCGAAGGTGATCCAGGTAATTGTGCACGTTCTTCGATGGTTTCACGGCTGTCGAATAGCACATTCCATGTATGCCATGGTAATATAAGGTGATTCCCATGATTATCGCCGAGAAGAACTTCAACATCAGCCATAGGTCCTACGTTGATTCCAATTTCCAAATATTTGCTGCCCATGGATGTTAACGCGTATCTTCCGACCATGATACGCGATCCTCGGCGCGGACTAAGAGAACAATCAAAGCTATGAAATTGTCCACTCGTATCAGGAATACAATTTTGAGAATATGCGAAAATTAAGTCTTACCTGTCAAATGTATTATCCCCACATGGAGCTACGCCATCATCTCGCACGATCGGAACATAATAATTCATACGTTCAACGTTTCCTTCGACACTGGTACTGCACATTTTTTTTTTTCAGAGCACTATTTGTTCCGTCGAAAGTCACTGAGGGTACTGAGCGATTGATGGAATAGCGACCGGGAGACAGGCTTAAATAGCGGTACAATTGGTTCCCCCACCACCGCATTTTATTCTAAAGCTACCAATTTTTCCATAATGTTTTCCAATCTTAAAGTCGCAGCATATCGCACGATTGTATGTAATTTAATCCCCATCCTCAAGGATAAAAGTCTCGACACGTGTTGAATGTAATATAATACCTGTGGAAGCGCAGAATCTTAGAATTATGCGGTGTCAGCAGAAACTGTGTCGGATGATTTTGCGCGCTAATTCGTCATACGCGTGAATCATAGAAAGAATTATGCTGTATCGGCAGAAACTGTACAGAACCATGTTGGGACGGATTGTCGTTTTTTTTGCATGCGGTGCATTCGAGGGAGGGGGTACGCCAAAAGAGTTAGACAGAGATACCAAATCGTGGTATCAGTCATAAAAGCACGCTCCGAACTGCACAAAGTCTCAAATCGTTGCAACCTGTTGCGCGTAAAAGACGTTACATATACAGTACATTTACAATCACTCCATTTACAATCATGGAATTCGCGCAAGTAGAACATCAATTGCGGGATCAATCTGCACGATTGAGTTCGCGTGAAGAATACCTCGCGTGGGAAGAGCGGTGCAACGAGTGCATCGAATCTTTAGAAAAACACAGCCGAGTGAAACGCCCGCGATTATCGATCGGTATTCAACAATCGTTGGTTGCTCGAATCGCGCGGCTCGAGGGACTGAAACATTCGTTGCGCGGACGTTTCGTGCGCGAAGGTGCTGGACATTCGAGTACGGGACTTTTGTGGCGCGAAATAGACACTGCGTTCGATAGTCGCGTGTTAACCGGTGCCGTGCTCAATTCGAACTATATCGAGCCGCGCAACTTCCTCCAGGATGCGGCGACCTTTGTTTTGGAGCACGTGCGGGGCGCTTTGAGAAAACGTCGAAACCTCAAAGTGAACACTGTATTCAACGGCGAATTTGTGGCGGGTGACAAGCATGCTTGCAAAAGCATCAACACCCGGAACTGTGAACTCTTCGACACATCCGATCTGCAAGAGTGGTACCAGCGATGCGTCGTCGAACCCACCCTGGCATCGCTGGAAGAGTTCCAGGAACGCGACAGCGGATGGGCATTGACGCGAATCCTCAACCTGACCGTCAATGTCAATAAGTACAATCCGCTGCGCGCGGGGTGCCATCACAAGTTGCCGCGGGAAATATCGCTGAAGAAGGCAACGATCAGTGTGCAATCCCCGGACAATGCGTGTTTCGCGTGGGCAGTGGTAGCCGCTCTCCATCCTGTGGAAAGAAATGCCGATCGCCCAAGTTCATATCCGCCATATGCTTCCGTATTAAATCTCCAGGGCATTGATTTTCCATTGTCCCTGGAGCAAATTGGGAAGTTTGAGCGGTTAAACGAAATCTCGATCAACGTCTATAGCTTCGAGGCGGAGAAGACGAAGACGGTCTTTCCGCTGCGTCTCACCAGCCACAAGAGGGATCGGCACATCAACCTGCTCTACATACCGAATGATGGAGATGTAGGACACTTTGTATGGATCAAGGACTTGTCCCGGCTGGTGAGCATGCAGCTGAGCAGACATAGGACAAAGAAATTCATCTGTGATCGGTACGTATAGAAACATATGAAATGTTAAAATGTCTCGCGAAACAAATTAAATAAAAAATTTTTTTGTTTTATTACAGATGCATGCACTACTTCGGATCCGCCGAGAAGTTGGAGCTTCATTCGCTGGACTGTGGCAAGATGAACGACTGCGCCATCCTGCTGCCCAGCGAAGGAAACAATCTCCTAAGGTTCAACAACCACAACATGAAGGAGCGGCTCCCCTTCCTGGTGTACGCTGATCTGGAGTGCATCATCGAGAAAACAGAGGACAGCCACCGAATGGGTGATGATAATAAATTACACACGTATCAACACCACGAAGCTCATAGTATAGCCTATTACATGCATTGCTCGTACGATACATCGCTATCGGTGTATCGATGTCGCCGCGACGCGGATTGCGTTTCATGGTTCGTCGATGAACTAAAAAATTTTGCAAATTTCGCCAAACCCATCCTGACCAGCAATGTTCCCATGCTTGATTTAACCGCCGAACAGTTGATGGCATTTCGCGATGCAACACATTGTCATATTTGCGAAGAACCATTCGAGGCTATCGATGTACGAGTCCGCGATCATTGTCATCTATCCGGGCGGTTTAGAGGTCCAGCACATTCGGAGTGCAATTTAAATTATAAAAATGCGTTTTACATCCCCATAGTTTTTCATAATTTATCAGGCTACGATTCACATTTTATTATCGAGGAAATAGCTACCGCTTTCGAAGGTCACGTCGACGTATTACCCATAACTAAAGAAAAGTATATTTCTTTCACAAAAGATGTCGAAGATACGGCTGACTCAGACTCACGAAATTGTATTAAATTGCGATTCATCGAATCGTACAAATTTCTAAATACCAGTCTCGACAAATTAGCATATTTTCTTAGTATAGATCAATTAAAAATTTTACGATCCAAATTTGAAACATTATCCGTCGAGGATTTCAATTTACTGACGCGAAAGGGTGTCTTTCCGTACGAATACCTTGATTGCGCGAACAAGCTGCAGGACCCATGCTTACCACCGCGCGAATCATTCTACAGTTCGTTAACAGGTGAGACTGTATCCGAGAGTGATTACGCGCACGCCGAGACTGTCTGGCAGCGTTTCGGCATTAGAACCTTGGGCGAATACAGCGATTTGTATTTGAAAACAGATGTGTTGTTATTGGCAGATATTTTTGAAAATTTTCGCGAAAGTTGCATCAAGAGTTACGGACTAGATTCGGCGCATTATTATACTTTACCCGGTTTCACATGGGATGCCATGCTAAAACATACCAAAATTACATTCGAATTGCTCACCGACGTCGATATGGTCATGTTTATCGAACGCGGTATACGTGGGGGTTTGAGTCAATGTTCCGGAAGATACGCACATGCCAATAACAAGTACATGCCATCTTACGACGCATCGGAAGAGTCATCGTACTTGATGTACTTTGACGTGAACAATTTGTATGGATGGGCAATGTGTCAGCCTCTGCCATATGCTAAATTTCAATGGGTCGAAGATGTTGAAAAATTTGACGTGTCTTCGATCGCGGTCGATTCGCCCACGGGATACATTCTCGAGGTAGATCTGGAATATCCACAACGTCTGCACGACGCTCATGCCGATCTACCGTTCTGCCCGACGCGTGCCAAACCACCTGGCAGCAGACAGGACAAGTTACTCGCGACGGTATACGATAAGCAGCGTTACGTCATCCATTACCGCAACCTGCAGCAGTGCACGCGTCACGGTCTTCGTATTACAAAGATACACCGCGTGCTTCAATTCGCTCAATCTCCCTGGCTCCGCGATTACATCGAACTCAATACACGGTTTAGAACAGGCGCGACAAACGACTTTGAAAAAAATTTGTACAAATTGATGAACAACGCGGTATTTGGTAAAACTATGGAAAATGTTCGAAATCACATGGACGTAAAACTTTTGACACATTGGGAAGGGCGATATGGCGCGGAGGCAATGATCGCGAAACCGAATTTCCATAGCAGAAGTGTTTTTTCGGAAAATTTAATAGCTGTTGAATTGCGAAAACTCGAGGTGAAATTCAACTAACCGATATACGTGGGTATGTGCATTCTGGACATATCAAAAATTTGTTTGTACGAATTTCATCACGAGTACATGTCTCCCCTGCACGGACTAAGTTGTAAAATTCTATACACAGACACGGACAGTCTCATTTACCACATTCGATGCGGCGATATCTACGAGACCATGAAACGCGATATCGATAGATTCGACACAAGCGATTATCCTATCAACAATCCATATAATATGCCCCACTTAAATAAGAAGGTTCCAGGGCTGATGAAGGATGAAAATAACGGTGCGATAATGACCGAGTTCGTAGGTCTTAGAGCGAAAATGTATGCACTCCGCGTAGACGGCAAAAAAAGATACGAAAAAGGCGAAAGGCGTCAAGACCAACGTCATAGCCAGAACGATAACTTTCGACGACTACGCGCAGTGTTTGCAAAGGGAGATCGAAATGATTCGCAGACAATCGTGCATACGGTCTAAATTGCACAAAGTGTACACCATTTCGGAATCTAAAATCGCTCTAAGTCCGTACGACGACAAGCGGCATATCGTACCCGATTCGACCGACACTCTGCCCTGGGGACATTATAAAATACCATTGTAAAAAACTATTGTATTTATTATAAATAGTGGAATTGTGTAATATAAAATTGTTCACTCATGCATAGAAATTATAAATGGTGGAATTAATGTGTAAAAATAAAAAAAATTGTTCACTCATTTACATATATATATATCATTGTATTTATTGAATCATGTATTATTATGTTACAATACATTATTTTTATTTATCCAAGAATTGTGTGATTTATCAAACCCCAGCCACTTGACGTATACCTTATCCCCCTTCCTACGCAACACTTTTTCCACCAGATATACATCAGGATCGGTGACGCGTTGCAGCTCGTGTTCATAGAATCCTCCGGCAACAGGTTTTGCACAGGAATCGACGAGCAGATACGTCGCGGGATTAGTTGCCTGTACTTTGGCTATCTTGAACACCTCCGTTGTCCAATTCGGCGTATAGCCTTTATCGAAGATGGTTTTAAATTTGCTCACGCGCACAAACTCGCCCAACTTGAATCTCGCCGGAGCAGCGATCTTTATGTTGCTGTATACGGTGGATAGCAGCTTGTCGGCGATCGCAGCGGTAACATCGCGAGGATGCATTCCGATGGTTCTATGTTTTCGTGCGTTATACTCTGCGAGAAGACGCGATAGCGAATCGATCCATCTGTAGGTTCCATTGAGCGTAAACATTTTCCACATATTGTTCTTCAAAGTTCGATTGAAACGTTCTACGACGGAGGCCTTCATCACCGAATACGTCGAATAATGATTAATATCATGTTTTGTCAAGAGTTTCTGCACATCGGCGTTGTAAAATTCTTTTCCTTGATCGGTTTGCAAATTTTTCGGATATCGATCTCTAAATATCTTTGCAAACGCTTTAGTCACCTCAGCACCACTTTTAGTCTTGAGCGGCACCGCCCATGCATACTTCCTCAACACATCGATAACGGTGAGTATGTAGTGGTGGCCTTGGTTGAATCGCGAGTATGGACGCATTTCTACAACGTCAGCTTGCCACAGATCGTCGTATCCATGCACTATGACGCGCCTCCGCGGGAAATGTCTTCGAGCTGGAGCATGCAATTCCTCAACAAGTTGTCGCTTCTTGGGACCATGGTTTTTTTTACTCTTGGATTTCGATACTGGCTGCATGTTTGATCGCAGAGGTGTCTTTGACACGAATGATGCGATAATTATCGTGTACATGCATTATGTGCTCCCAATCGGCCCGGGGACAAGTTCAGCCGCCTCGCATGATTCTCCTTCGCAGCGCTGCTGTGGGAATGAATTTGACGCCTGCGATATCTTTTTAACGCTGTTTTGCAACGTCAGCATATCTCTTTGAAACACGACCAGCTTCCTCTCTAATTCTTCCTGCTGCTCTCTCAAAAGTTTAATGCTCTTTTCCATGTATAGTTTATTGACGGCATCGCTGTCAGCCACCGGCTGAGCTACGCGTCGTATCTTGCATGATTTTGCATCAAAGTCGGCACCGTCCACACAAAGAGCGTTATCTCGCATATAATTTCGAAGCATGCCGCTCCATTTGTAATAGTCCATTCTAGCTGCTCCACTCTTCTCGAGCGATACTTCAAATTTGTTGATCGGCACCTCGATGCATACAGTGCAAATCATCGACGTGTGGTTTAATTTATAATGAGGCCTACCTCGCGGAGTTCCTCGATAATCGATAGAATTTCGGGATCGTGGGAGGTGTTACCCGCCTGACGCGACGCTTCAAGCAAACGCAATCGATCCACCAACTCGTTGGGATCGTCCCAGTGCACGTAATCGATCTTGTTGTCGTTTACCATCATCGCTAGCGGTGTTCTTAGACCTTTTCCTGCTTTACTCGTTGACGCGCGGGGGACTAGTGGTGCAATTACATGTTTGTACTTGTATCCCTTGTTACCCAATATGGGTTTTTGAGCACAATGACTGCGTCTGTAGGCATTCGTCGCCAGCAGTATACTTTTGTATTTTTGTTTATCAGCATCGGTGTACAGGGCATCGTCGGGAATTCTCTTGAAAATCAGTTCGTAAAGGCCGGGCGTTCCTTTGTATTTTACACCACCGATGATTATATTATCATCCTTGTCCATATCGAAAGCCTTATCTCCAAGCATCGTTCCACTATTGCCAAAGTATACGCTGTACACATAGTCAATTGTTGTATCCTTATCCATACTTAGGATGGCGCTCATGTATTCTTGCCCCAGCGGACCGAAATGGTTGCGAAACGTTTCTTGTCCCTCGGATGTTTGAAGTTGCTGTCTAATAGATGTTACAAACGACTCATCTGGACTAGTTTCGAAAACATCGTCATCAATGGTTGTGAGCGATTGTACATCGGTATTTATTGGTGTGGGAGGAACCGAGGAATCGTTTTGTCGTTTTCGCTTCGATTGAACTGGTGTGGAGGTTATGAGTGAATATTCCGATGATGTGTGTCGTTTCTTCTTTGTCTTGCGCGATGTGCTCCATTTCGACTGGATTTTTGTTTTAGGCGTTAATGTTTCATTCTCTTCAATGTCTATGCTCGTCAGCGGTGATGTGTCAGCTTCTGCCGCTGTGGTATTTTCCACGATATGTTTCAAGGGTTCGACGATAGGTTTAAAGTATCTCTCCAACGCGATATCTTCCTCCATCTTGCCAGACTTCAAAGCCTGATGTTTCTTGCGAATGGCTTCGCTGGTTTTTGCAATTTCCTTCGCTATTTTCTCACGATCCTTAATCTCCAGACTATCGATATCAATCATCATTGTGCAGCAGACGTTGCTTTCCCACCAACAGGTTGATGACAATTGACCATCTCACGGTACGGCGAACTCGTTAAATCCCTTTCGATAACGTCCACTGGCCATCGCGCTATCCTTGTCTATTACCACGAAACCATACTCTCGTTGCCAACAATTACGACACAAAGCGCAGAAATCCTCGTAAGACATATCAGTATTTACATGATCGTTGTACACATGTTTCAAGTTGGTACCATCCTGCTTAAACAGAATCAACAGATTGGCATTGTCACGTATAAGATGTTTGGGAATCTTTGCATACGTCTGACAGAGATAGAAGCAGTCAACGTTCGAGTGGCGCCCCATTGCAAAGTATTCCCTTATCGTATCTTGCTTGTCGCATGCCACGTCATCAAAGATAAAAATGGAATTCGGAAGCGATTCGCTCGGTGGGATGACATCACTGTTATTCGAAAACGTAAAGTAGCCAATTTCATCTATCGGAGCCAATAAATTCTCCAAATACTGGTATTTCGGCTGTTGCAACGACTTGGAATACACGTATACGTTCTCGAAGCGAACGCCGTGAGGACTTTCCAACAAGCTCACCAGCACGTTGGTCTTTCCACAATTTGATGGGCCACAAATGAGACACCGTATAGTGTTTGGTAGCATGCTACCATGTTTGCGCTTTGTTTTCGAGGGCATCACTCGTGATTTGTCGTCAAAATTTGTCACGCGTATCGTCACAGGCTGTCGCACGAATCGCATACTCTCCGCAAACTGCGAAAAATAATTTTAATACATCGAAGCGGTGACGCGTTCTATTTATAGGTCCGCGCCGAAGCAAAACAGCTCAGTGTTCAAAATGCTTCTAGTCCTGTCGGATAATTGTGATATTCGAAACTTAACCTCTGAACAGTTGAAATATATACCAAAGATTATTCTACTGCGAGAGTTCGAGAGATACATTGATCAGTTGTGGGGACAGACTCCCCGAGCATATAAAAGCCGATTCCGAGGTTCAGCAGTATCGTCGGTGTCTGGAACATTATAATCGCCCTTGGCAGCGAACGCATATCGATGGTCCAGCACCATTGATTAAAAACTGTAGCGAATGTCGCCGATGCGAGTGAAGAAAGGTTGTGGTTTGTTAAATCGGGCGATAAACGCGCTACCTATCGAATTACATATCCCGGGATACCAGTTTTGCGGCCCAGGAACTCATCTGGCAAAACGATTGGCTAGAGGTGATCAAGGCATCAATCCGTTGGACGCAGCGTGTCGCGAACACGATGTTGCGTATTCGCGTAGCAACGACCTCGGCGAAAGGCACGCGGCAGATAACGTACTCGCTGACAAAGCGCGAAAACGCATCGTTGCGCGTGACTCGACTCTGGGCGAAAGAGGTGCTGCTACAGCTATTTGGGCAGCTATGAAGGCCAAGACGAAATTCGGAATGGGGATGAAAGCAAAATTGCGCAAAAGGATTCCAAAGAGAGCACCGAAAAAGCGGATTCTTCCGATAGCAAAACGGGGTGGTATATTACCACTTCTCCCGCTGCTAGGTGTTCTCGGATCGTTAGCTGGTGGAGCGGCGGGGATAGCCAAGGCGGTAAACGATAATAAGGTGGCGCAACATCAGCTGCAGGAAATGCAACGTCATAATCGCTCCATGGAAGGTCGTGGACTTTATCTCGCACCATACAAGCGCGGACAGGGAATATCGAAACGAAAAAAAAAACGTCGAAAAGAAAATAAAAATGCCCGCGGGCGTAACTACCGACGCGCAATTGGAGGAGTTTGCAAAACGTATGCGTATTCCATTCTTTAGAGGTGTTTTTATGCGTAACGCGCTACCAGCCGGAGGAGTACGTCGAAACGAGAGCGGTATCGTAAATTTGGACAATGTCGAGGGGCCGGGGACTCATTGGGTGGCGTATGCGAAGAGAGGGTGTCGAGCTATATATTTCGACAGCTTTGGAAATCTTCAACCGCCTAAGGAATTGGTACAATATCTGGACAAAGATGTCGTGAAAATCGAATACAATCGAACGGCTTATCAGAAGTACGATCAGAGCAATTGTGGACAACTATGTCTACGCTTTCTACAAACGATTGGCATCAAATTTAAGGATTGACTTCCCACCACTCTGATTCAGTACCAGTCCAGTCGTACAGCTCGGAATATGTCGTTAACATTCACTCTAACCGGCAAGAGTAGCACCCTCGCGGTAAGCTACTTTCCACCCATAGATTTGAGCGACGATGATTACGAGCTTGGTCTAGCAACCTTTGAAACTTATCACACGATACCAAACATCGACTCAAGCAACGATAAATTCTACTTTGTCGTAAACTATGACATCAACAATAGCATCGACACCACTCATGAATACATTACGATTCCACACGGCTCCTACGAACTAGACGCTATCGCCAAGTATTTGAAGCAGCGATTACTCGAGCGGTATCCTCAAAATCTCGGTGGCACCGATGTCCGTGACAACGATGTGTATCCTATAGTGTTGCGCCCCAACAACAACACCATGAAAAGCGAGCTGTACTGCTCGTTCGTCATAGACTTTACAAAGTCCAATAACATTGGATCGCTACTGGGATTCTCAACGAATCGGGTATTAGAACCTGGACGGTGGCATGAATCGGACGATCCAATTAATATCATGAACGTGAACATTATTCGCGTAGAATGCAGCGTGACCGCTGGCGCGTACAACAATGGGAAGCGCGTACATGCGATACATGAATTTTCTCCGAGAGTCCCACCAGGATATAAGATATCGGAAACGCCCGCGCAGATCATTTACCTTCCAATCACCGCACGGGTCATTACGGATCTAACGATACGCGTTGTGGATCAAGACGGACGGTTGCTCGATTTTCGAGGTGAAGAGATTACCATCAGATTGCACGTACGACGGCGACGACGATAATACGTGTGACGTGATCGAAAGAGATGCTTGTGCTGAACGACTCCAGAAACCCGTTTCTTCCAAACGAAATTGTATACAACAACAACAACAACAACAACAACAACAACAACAACAACAACTGCAACAGCTCTGATTATACTAAAAAGAAGAGGCTCAGTGCTGCGAACATTGCATTTTTGAAATCATTGGGATTTATTGTGCACAGTTAAGTTGAAAAAAAAATGGTTGACATTCTAAGCATTGGAGGGAAGCCGACGTTTGACGATCGCATTGTCAAGCTCGAGACTCACACATACAACCCATATGTCAACTCAACGTTTGGATACAGCGATGAAATAAGAATACCCATACAGCAGCAGGATTTATACACATTGCCGTGTGAAAGTTTCCTCTACGTGGAGGGAAAATTGAAGATAAACAAGCCAAACGATACATTAACGGTGGCGTTGGGAAATAATTGCATGGCGTTCTTATTCGATGAGATTCGATACGAGCTGAATGGCGTGGAGATTGATCGCAACAGAAACGTTGGTATAACTAGCACGCTTAAAAACTATGTATCGTTGACATCTAGCGAAGACAAAAATATGGAGAATGCCGGATGGGGCTTGAAACGACGCGATGGGTCAATATTGAAAAATCATTTCAATTTTTGCATCCCGCTAAAATATTTGCTGGGATTTTGTGAGAACTACAAACGCATTATTATTAATGCGGGTCACGAATTGATTTTAATACGATCGCGCAACGACAATAATGCTCTAATAGGATCGCCGATGCTGGAACCAGAAATTGAATTACTTAAAGTGCAATGGCGGATGCCTCATGTGACGTTAAATGACGTTAATAAGCTATCGTTGCTACATGCTTTGGAACGTGGGCAGAACCTGAGCATTTGTTTTCAATCGTGGGATCTGTACGAGTATCCTCTCTTACAGAGCACGACCAAGCATTCGTGGGCCGTGAAGGCATCTGCACAGCTGGAGAAGCCGCGAGTTATTATCCTTGCTCTACAGACTGGTCGAAGGAATGTGATGAGCGAAGATGTTACTAGGTTCAACAACTGCAAATTGACCAATGTAAAACTTTTTCTCAACTCGGAATTTTACCCATACGATGACATGAACTTGGACTTTGACAAGAATAAGCATGCCATCTTGTATCATATGTATACGCAATTCCATAAATCGTATTATGGACATAGTTGCAACGAGGCATTATTCACCGTGGCCGAATTTTTACAATTTGGTCCCCTCGTGGTGATTGATTGTTCGCGACAAAATGAGTCGATCAAGAATGGCACGGTGGACGTGCGCATAGAATTCGAGTGTAAAGGGAATGTGCCGATAAATACTACGGCCTACTGTCTGATTCTACACGATCGGGTGGTTGAATACAATCCGCTGACAAACGTGGTGCGCAAAATCAATTAAATTGCCACGCCCTCTCCTGTGTCAAATTCCTACCAAAAGAAAATTTCATCGTGAAAATCGAGATGCTTTACGAGAAAAAGTGCATTCTCTCGTCTGTCTTGGAAGAGAGCGGACCTCTAAATCGTATCGATAATGGTCGTACCAACATTTGTTGACCTGCAAGGGTTCATCGTCGATGGAAGATTTGTCGTCAAGGAAGTGGCTATCCTGCGAAAGGGAACAATTCTCTCGCACTATATTTTTGGGAGTTCGATGCCGCAATATCTTCTTACGAAATCCGACAAATCGAACATCCGGTGGTTGGTGGCAAAACATCACGGGCTACGGTGGGACGATGGAGACGTTCCATACAGTATGGCTAAACAGCTAATTACAAAAGCTGTAGCTGATGCGATCGACGAAGAAGATGACGCATCCCATATCGTATACGTTAAAGGGTTGCAGAAACGCGACTGGCTTGCGGATTTCCTCGATGAAGATACGAGAATGGATGTGGTCATCGAGACGCTGGACATTGACTACGAGGATATCAAATCTCTAAATAAGCTAAATGTAATTAATACTCTGCGATGTGGCAGACACGCAAAGCACTGTGCCATGCAAAATGTATTTAAAATATTCAACTGGTGGTCTAAACGCCAGAGAGAAATGCTTAAATAAAATATAATCAATTTTAATGTATAAAATGTTTTTCTTAACCCTCTCCAACCTAATCTCCCGCACATGATGTATGCTAGATTAAGACGGTAGTTATAATTACGTAGAAGTGGTATGATACACGTTCAAAGTGGTATGATAGACGTTGAAAGTTACCATACACGTGCAATACATGATCAAAGTGGTACCATACACGATCAAAGTGGTTCGATTCATGTACGATTGATGTTGAAAGTGGTTCGATTGATGTTGAAAGTGGTTCGATTGATGTTGAAAGTGGTTCGATTGATGTTGAAAGTGGTTCGATTCATGTTCGATTGATGTTGAAAGTGGTTCGATTGATGTTCGATTCATGTTGAAAGTGGTTCGATTCATGTTGAAAGTGGTTCGATTCATGTTGAAAGTGGTTCGATTGATGTTCGATTGATGTTCGATTTATGTTGAAAGTGGTTCGATTCATGTTGAAAGTGGTTCGATTCATGTACGATTGATGTTGAAAGTGGTTCGATTGATGTTGAAAGTGGTTCGATTGATGTTGAAAGTGGTTCGATTCATGTTCGATTGATGTTGAAAGTGGTTCGATCTAGTCGAATAATGTGTCCAAAGAAAAAAAAAATGGGAAAGAAGGTGCGTGTGAATAAGGAGAGGATGGTCAGCGAAAATGCAGGTGGCCTGTGATGAAGATGGCGAAGAACAACAGTATCTTACTTTTGCAAAGCTACGCACTTCTCGATTTCATGATAGGAGTTTATACGCGAGAGCTTGGAGATGCAGCGAGACCAGTTGTCTTCAAATCTTTGACGACAACAGTTGAAAGTTTTGTGACACATTTTTTTGACGCGAAAAAATGGGATTGGAGAGGATCGCCCCGGAGTGTGACCCCGAGGTATGTACTTTTAAATATTTTTATATTTATCGCGTTTAATCGTTGAAATCGAGCGAGATCAAATCAGACGTTTGTGTCAATATTATATCGTGGGGCTTCTATGTTCTAGCCTTCGCCACCACCATCGCCTGTGTGGTCGAGCGACTGGGGGTCGCCGCAGCCGTCGCCGCAACCGTCGCCGCCGCCACCGTCACCGCAGCCGTCGCCGCAGCCGTCGCCGCCACCGTCGCCGTCGTCGTCGTCGTCGTCGTCGTCGTCGTTGTCGTCGTCGTCGCCACCGCCGCCGCAGTCGCCGCCTCCTCCTCCACATGTATGTAATAATACTTTGCATTGTTATGTGTTTGATATTTATTATGTTTGATGTGTCAAAATTATATCGACGTTTGTGTCTATGTTCTAGGATATTCCACTATCTGTATTGAGGGCATGGCTGGCGGGCCTGGAGGCCCATGCGCTCCAGGTTGCACCCCGAGGGGTGCAGATGCGGCGGTCGGGGCCGGCATATGGGGCCGCGCGGCTGCGGCCATATGCAGTGCCGCAGCGGCCAATGGTTTGGCTGCCAGCTGCAGTTCGATGGGCACCAAACAATATTCCACACCCTCCATCGCCACCATCACCCCCAGCACCACCATCGCCACCATCACCCCCATCACCACCACCATAATTTTATATTTTTTATTTTTTATATATTATTTTTTATATATTATTTTTTTTATTATATTCTTTTTTTATATTCTATTTTATATTGTATTTTTATATTCTTTTTTCTATTTTTATATTTTATATTCTTTTATTATTATATTCTTTTATATTGTATTTTTTTTATATTTTTTCTTTTTTTATTTTATATTCTATTTTATATTTTATATTTTTTTTATTATATTCTTTTTTATTTAATATTCTATTTTATATTTTATATTCTTTTAATTTTATAATAAATTTCTTAAACCTATATTATTTCTCCATTTATTTACCCGTCTTTCTCCTCGCCACATAATTTTAAGATTTGCTGACGTCACATAATTCTTCGCGCCGCCAAAATGATGTCATCGCACGCGGCTGCTCCAGAGGAGTCAAGTTACACACGATCGCGCGATACGCTGCGACGCTAAGATTTAAAATCATTTTGAAAATTTTTAGAACGAAAGCGATTGTACCGCTATGTAGTGCCGTCTCTTTCTCTCGAATTTAGCTTTAAAAGTGATGCTCTCTCTCTTTCCCACCCTCCGAATTTAGATTTAAAGTAATGCTCTCTCTCTTTCCCTCCTCCGAATTTAGCTTTAAAGTAATGCTCTCTCTCTTTCCGTCCCGAAGACGTGGTTCGTAAAAGAAAAGAACATCGATCTTTCCCGACATCGTCCGAAACAATTTCGGATAAAAAATAAATTATTAAACAATTTCCGACGCATGTTGGTTTGGAAAAAAAATTTCGGGGGCCGTCCCCTCCCTGGGTTAGGTCTGAAAAAATTTTCGGGGCGGGCCAACGTCTGAAAAAGACTTTTCGGGGGTGGGCCTCTCCCTTTGAAAAATTTCGAGGACGGTGGGTCAGGTCTCCGCGGCGGCTCGGCCCGGACTGATCCCCTCCGCGGTTGCGGCTTCCCCCACTCCGCGGCTCGTGCGCGCGCAACCGCTCTTCCACTCCCCGCAGGCCCCGCGCCCATGTTTCTCTCCGCCGCGGTCCCCCGCGCGCCCTCACTTCCCCCCGCCCCCGCGCTCCCCTCAGAGGACCTGAGTTAGAATCCCCATAGCTATACTACTGTTGTTGTTGTTGTTGATGTTATCGTTGTCGTTGTTGTTATCGTCGTCAGCGTCGTCGTCGTCGTCGTCGTCGTCGTCGTCGTCGTCACTAGAATTTGGAAGGTTATTCGGATATTCCTTGATTATCGACGGAGTGACAGGTCGAAATCTCTTCGATGATTGTTGTCGATCGTATTCGTGTTTCCTATTCACGGGTCGCGATCGAGGCGTTGAGTGCGTTTTCGACGCGGACGCGTTCTCGATCAATCATTTCAACGGTTCAACGATGGGACGCGTGCTCGCATCCACAGCCGCTTCCGTATCCATTTTTCCAATTTTCAGGGCCAAGCACTTTTTACGTATAACGTCGCTGACTTTGGCGATTTCCACCTTTGCGTCCGCGGCCCGGCGTTTCGTACCATTTTGATGTATCGTTCCTTCTCGTCGATGAAGTTGGCGAAGTTGTCGCGAATGCTTCGCGTCGATGTTGCTCGTGGTTATCGGCGTCGTCGGTTCGTTAGACATTTCGTGTTGCTCGATGAACGTTTCGCGGTTTACTGATGTCCTCGAGCTACGACAAACTCGTTAAATCCTCTTCGATACCGACCTTCGTACATGGAACTATCCTTATCGATCACCACGAAATCGTATCGTCGACCCCAACATCTCGCGCACAAGTCGTTGAACGACTCGAACGTCATGTCTGTGTTCACGTGATCGTTGTACACGCGGCGCAAGTTCGTGCCGTCTTGTCTGAAAAGTATGAGAAAATTCGTGTTGTCCCTGATCAAATGTTTAGGTATTCTAGCGTACGACTGACACAAATAAAAGCAATCCACGTTCGAGTGACGACCCATAGAGAAGTATTCGCGTATCGCGTTCTGTTCGTCGCACGCTACGGCGTCGAACACGAAGATCGAATCGGGCCGAGCGTCTCTCGGTGGAACGATCTCAGTGTTGTCCGAGTAGGGAAAGTATTCGATTCCGTCGACCAGCGACAACACCTGTTCGAGATAACGATACTTTGGCTGATGCAACGATTTCGAGTACACGTACACGTTCTCCAAACGCAAACCGTTCGGACTCTGTAGCATACTTAAAAGCACTTTCGTTTTTCCACACCCTGACGGTCCACAAATCACACCTCGCACGCTATTCGGCAGCAACGGGCCGTGTCTGTTCGCTCGACACGCATCCCTATCGTCTTCGAGCATTCGATTCGCGGTTACGCGAATAACGTTCGACTGTTTCGCGAATCGCATGTTCGCGGTGTTTCTCAGATACTCGCGCGCGTCAGACGAAGCACGACTATTTATATTCGTGGCACGCGTCGCGCAGGTCACTATCGTTGTGATCGGCTAAGCGTGCGTACGCGTTCATTATTATTATTATTATTATTATTACAGTAGCTATCGTAATTATTCTAACGTATATGGTAGCGTCAACGACTGCGACGTCTCACGAATTAGGCAAGAATCAGAAGAGGAAGAAGAATCTGAAAAAGAATAAGACTGGATCGGGTCTCGTGAACGGTATCATAAACCGTCTCCCGTTCGAACTACACGTTCCGGGTTATCAGTTCTGCGGACCGGGAACGCGTTTGCTAAAGCGATTGACTCGTGGCGACGAAGGTGTGAATCCCCTGGACGCAGCGTGTCGGGACCACGATATCGCGTACTCTCGTCGAAAGGATTTAGAGGGAAGGCACGAGGCGGATCGTGCGTTAGCCGAACGAGCGCGAGAACTAGTATTCGCGAACGACGCGACCTTTGGTGAAAAAGCCGTAGCGACTGGAGTGTGGGCAACTATGAAGGCTAAGACTAAACTCGGCATGGGTACGTGAAGGACGAAACGTAAACATAGAAAGTCTGGAAGGAAACATCCTCGACGACGACGACGACGACATCGTAATCTACGAGTGGCGAAACGCGATGGCTTTCTTCAATTTCTCCCATTCGTGCTGCCCGCTTTATCAGCTATCGGGGCATTGGCCGGTGGAGCGGCTGGTATAACCAAAGCGGTGAACGATTCGAAGGCGTCTCGAAAACAGCTGGAAGAGACGTTGCGTCATCATCGGGCGATGGAAGGGCGAGGGCTGCATCTGACACCGTACAAGCGTGGCGCGGGCTTGAACCCGAGGCGGCGGCGCCAACGACGAATGCAAACGAAGAAAAAAAAACGCCGATCGAGTAGGCGCGTGGCGATAATCCAACAACCTATGCAATTAGAGCGCGAGTGCGCCAGCATTCCGTTCTTTCGAGGGGTGTTTATGCGCGACACGCTTCCCACGCGCGTACGGACCAACGAATGCAGTATCGCGAATCTGGACGAGAATCGAGGCGACGGTACGCATTGGGTCGCGTACGCGAAACGTGGACCACGAATACAGTACTTTGATAGTTTTGGGAATCTGCGACCACCAACGGAATTGATCTACTATTTCGGACGCGGTACAACGATCACGTACAATCACAACCGCTTTCAATGTTTCGACGAGATGAATTGCGGTCGCTTATGCATGCAATTTTTACAGCAAAAGTCTATGGAATTAAGGCATACGTACTAATAACGGTGTGTGCTAAGATTATGTTACAATGTATCCATGCGTAATGGCAATCCATATTTTCTTTAATAAAGACACATAATATCGATAAATTGCCGAGTATTCGTACGCGCGCGTCACTTCCCCTCTCTCCGTCTCGCGAGTGTAATCTATGATATGTCGTTCACGCTCACGTTAACGGGTCGCAGCAGCGCGCTCACGGTAAACTATTTTCCACCCATAGATTTGAGCGATGGTCAATACGAATTAGGACTCGCGGACTTGGAGACGTTTCACACGATACCGAACATCGACTCGAGCAACGATAAATTCTATTTCGTCGTGAACTATGACACCGAAAACAAGTCCATCGTCGACGTCGCTCATGAATACATTACGATCCCCTACGGTTCCTACGAATTAGACGCTATCGCCGAGTATCTGAAGCAACGATTACTCGATCGATATCCTCGAAAACGCGGTAACAACGGGAACGACGATGACGACAAGTACCCTCTAATGCTACGAGCTAACAACAACACCATGAAAAGCGAGACGTACTGTTCGTTCTTCGTAGACATTACGAAACCCAACAATGTAGGCTCGTTGTTAGGATTTTCCCCGAATCGTGTCTTAATACCAAGAATCTGGCACGAGTCCGACGTACCCCTGAATATTAAAACGATGATGTAGATTTCAAAGTTCGCAGTTACTGATTCGTCACCGACGCTACTACTACTACTACTACTACTACTTATACGAATTACGATTTTCGCCGTTGTCGACATGCAAGGTTTCAAAACCGAACGTGATTTCATCGCGAAAGAGATCGCGATTCGCACAAGCAGCAGCAGCAGCAATATCGATGAAACGTCGACGATCAGCCACTGGATCTTCGAGCCCCCATACTTCTGGAATCATCTGAACTCGTTCGAGAAATGTCAAGCGTCCTGGCTCGCGAAGCATCATCACGGTCTCCGCTGGTCTGATGGCTGCGTTCCATACTGGAAACTTCCGGAACTGCTCGCCAGCGCACTCGCGAACATCGACTTCGCCATCGTGAAAGGTGCGGAAAAGAAAACCTGGATGCTGCAACTACTGCCGGACATAATCGTCGAGGATATCTGCGATGTGTACAAGCCGATGGGGAAAAAGATAACCAACGCTCGCACCGTTGAGGACGACGGCGGCTACGACGTTGACGATGATTATTGCGGTATCACGCCTGACACCGTGGATCCCGACGTTCCTAACCTGAAGTCGATGGCTTCAACGAATACCTCACGATGCGCGTTTTACAACGACGGCGGTGTTTGCGCGCTGGAGAATGTCCATAAAGTATAGAATTATATACGTGGCGGCACCTAATGTGAGTCATACGCACGCATTGCATCTACTTTACGCGTTATATGTAGAGAAATGAATATGTAACAATTTTTTTTTTTTATTTTCTATAGCAATGGGAACGGCGGCGGCGATGAGAGCAATGACAACGGCGACCGATTCCTCTACCCGCGAGCAAGAAGATCCCTCCCATACGAACGTTGTTATACGCAAATACTGATTTTATCATTTAAGTACGCATGGATGGATGTACATTAATAAAACACACACTGTTTTGAATAAAAAAAAATATATATATATATTTATTTTAAATTATATTTTAATATTAATTGATAAAAAAAAAATATTTTAAAAAAAATTCTTCCGTGATGTTACGTCCTGCAACACACAGAAAAAAAACACCAAATTATTATCGTATAAAACGTTGATAATAGCGCGCGATACACCAAACAATTAAAATTCAGTTATACTCACTCATTAAATAGGCGAGGCAAATGCCAAAAATCTACCTCAAATGCTAGGAATTCTATATTTGTCGTGTCTTCTCGCCACGTACGCCTAGCATTCTGAATTTTGCGTTGCAACTCGCGACAGACCCGTCCATCCTTTCTCGTCGGGTATTCGCGCCGCTGAAATAAAACACACATGACTCGATTAAAACATCGTCGAATGATGTGCGCGCACCAATATAATTTTTACGAAACGTCACTTACGAGTAGCTGGATGATGATATCGAGGTCTCCATCCCGCGCGTGCGCCTCGATGCCTTCTCGACGCTGAAACAAACGTGCGAATCGATTAAAACAACGTCGATTAATGTATGCGTATCAATACAATTTTTTTTTTTTTGCGAAACATCACTTACGAGGCGCCCGACCATCCCTAGATATTCCGTGCTCCAATCAGCCATTACGTTTTCTCGTTCGTGATGTAACAAACACATGAATCGACTACAAACATTGTTTAATGGTGTACGCGAACCAATATAATTTTTCTGAAACATCACTTACGAGAAGGCTAATTATCTCCCGCCGTTCCACGCGCCACGCCTGCATGGCAGTATCACGCTCGTGCTATAACAAATGTACAACTTCGTTAAAAGACCGCCTAATTGAATGCGCGCACCAATTCAATTTACATAAACAAATAAAAAAACCATACTTACGATTATTCGGAGCACCTCATCCCGCTCCTCCTGCCACGCACGTTCTATCTCCCCATGCCGTTGCTGTAACAAACGCACAACTTCAATATAATATCGTCGAATGAAATACGCGCACCAATTCAATTTACACAACTATACTCACGATGCATCGCTGCATCATAGCGGCATTCATGCCACGCCTCACCGGTGCTCGAATATAATCGTATGCGGGCATGTTTGTTTTTAAAAAAAATGCTTCTTGTACAACGATTGTGATGCGGTTATAAAACACACTAGCTCGTGCGGTGGCGGTCGATGTCCTTATATGCATTTCGGTTCTCTAGACTAGAGGGCCAGCCCTGCACGTTGCAGGGTAGGGGTAGTCGCGGAGTAGGTGTGGTGGGAGCGTCCGTATCACAGTTTCGTCTCCTTCGATGATTTGATACTAATTATTCCAGCTTATAGTGCACTTTTATGGTTCGCACCGCGAATCGTCTTCGAATCTTCTGCAACACGTGTGCATCTTGAATTTAGCGCGTACGCTATTTGAATCTGCCGCGCACACCATTTGAATTTATCGCGCACTATTCATATTGATGTTTGTGCCGTAACACAACCATGATCATCGCAATCATTGATAAAATATTCTCTTGCACATTGGTGTGTGTACGTGTACGTGAATCTGTATAAAAGCAATGTTGGTCAGTCCTGCGAATGTCATTACACCACGTTCGCTCGAGTGCTAACAAGTATCGTTCGCGTCAATTTCTTCGTCGATCAGTATAATCGTACATAGTGCATATCAAGATGTATAAACGTAGCTTCGACGATTCATCCTACGCATCCGCCATCAATGGTGATAACCCAATAAACGCCAGCAACAGTCCAATATGAGGTACGTACGCGTTATTATACACTTTTCACTTTTCACTTAGTTCATTCACTTACTTCTTTCACTGTAAACGCAAGCGAACCGAGTATTAATTCCGTGTATACGTTTCTTACAGTTCTAGAACCGCAACGCCAAAAACAACGAAAACGCCAAAACCATCAATCGTGCGAATCCTGGGGCGGGATTACCCGTTGACCTCAACATCGTATAAACGGCTCACGATAGGAATTCGCATTGGCATGGATTCGTGCCGTGTCGAGATCACCATAGTCGACAATAAAGGTGGCGAGTTGAGCTTCTCAATGTCTACGTGGAAGCTCCTACTGCAAAATATGACTGACATTCTTAAAAAATTACGCGACAACGTAACAACACCCCAGACCCACATCGAAATTGATCATTTGCGAATCGAATTCACGCGCATGCACAATGATCAACTCGTCACAATTACCGATAATCGCGTTACCTTATACATGACGGAAGTCACGATGCGAAAACTGTTCGCGTATGAACATTGCATCGATCATATGTTCACTTGGTTGACCGAAAATATGTACGCTGTAGCTAGTAAATATGCCGCGTTCGTAAACGTTCTACGTAGCGCTACCGCACCAACAGATTATGTAAAATTAATTTCCGAAAGCGATCACTTTGAACAACATTCTTTGATTGATTGCGAATTGTTAGCGTTAGGAATGCAATCCATGTTGCGCGATGTAAATCATGTACCAGTATAGTACGCATATATGTTTTAATAAATGGATGATTTTCACGTTAATACCTGTAACGATTCATTTAAACGTTGCTTTTATACAGATTCACGTACGCGTGCACGTCAATGTATGAATATATATTGCAGCATTGATGGCGATGATCATCGAATTCTCTCTCTCTCTCTCTATCGCTCTTTCTCTCATGCACCTCGATCGAGTAACGTAAAGTCGCACTAACTCGTTGCGTTACCACGTGTATCGGATTCCCCCGTTCACGACAGGGCATTCGCATCCGTCACGGTGGTCGTAATCTTTGAAATATTCGAAACGAAAACTCGAATAATTATCGCTCTATGTTTTCGTAGGCGGATGTTTACGCGAACGCAATGCCCCCCATTCTTACATGATGATCATGGGGCAGCTGTACCGTTTAGATTAATAAATCTTGCATAGTTATCGCTTCGCGCTGTGTCAGAGGGTGTCGAATTACAGCATCTGTGGAGCACGCACGTACGCGCCTCGACGCGTTACATCCTGTCGCGCGTCATGATTCCTTATCTTTCGGAAGACTTCTTGCCGTATTATGAATCGATCTCGAATAGGTATTTCATTCAAAATACGTTGGGCGATACCCGAATAATTATCGCTCTGAGGGTGTCGAATTACATTTCGTCGGCGGATGTTTATACGAGGGCGACGTTGCATTCTTTCGTTAGACGGTTGGGCTACTTAGATTAATTAATCTCGAATAGGTATCGGTGTCGAATCACAGCATCCGCGTTACATCCTTTTGCGCCTTACCTTTCGCGCGTGCGCACCGATCCCCGCACGTGTACGGAGATTGCGCGGCGGCGGACGCCATTTTGAAAATTTTGAATTCCCCCTTCCCCTGTGACGTCATCCCCCTCGCCAACGAACTCGACCTGCGCGCGCGACGCCATTTTGAAAATTTTGAAATCCCCCTTCCTCTGTGACGTCATCCCCCTCATCTACGAACGCGGTACCCCCTCCCCGCCTCACCCCCGCACCCATCGCGTCCAAGAGCGCGGTACCCCCCTCCACACCTCGCCCCCGCGCCCGCCCCCCCGCCCCGCCTCACCCCCTCGCCTCCACTTGAGCCAGAATCAGCATTACTTACCTACTTCCATTCTCGTATCTTCATCGAGGAAATCCACAAGCCAGTTGCGATTCTGTAGCCCTTTAACGTATACGATATGAGATGCGTCATCTTCTTCGTCGATCGCATCAGCTACAGCTTTAGTAATTAGCTGTTTAACCATACTGTACGGAACGTCTCCATCGTCCCACCGTAGCCCGTGATGTTTTGCCACCAACCACCGGATGCTCGATTTGTCGGATTTCGTAAGAAGATATTGCGGCATCGAACTCCCAAAAATATAGTGCGAGAGAATTGTTCCCTTTCGCAGGATAGCCACTTCCTTGACGACAAATCTTCCATCGACGATGAACCCTTGCAGGTCAACAAATGTTGGTACGACCATTATCGATACAATTTGGAGGCCCGCTCGCTTCCAAGACAGACGAGAGAATGGGGTCTTTCTCATAAGACATCTCGATTTTCACGATGAAATATTTGTATGAATTTAGCACAGGAGAGGGCGGGGCAAGTAGTATGGTAATTTAATTTATTTTGCGCACCATGTTTGTCAGCGGATTGTATTCAACCACACGATCGTGCAGAATCAGACAGTAGGCCGTAGTGTTTGCAGGCACATTCTCTTTACACTCGAATTCCATGCGCACGTCCACGGTGCCATTCTTGATCGACTCATTTTGTCGCGAGCAATCAATCACCACGAGGGGGCCAAATTGTAAAAATTCGGCCACGGTGAATAATGCCTCGTTGCAACTATGTCCATAATACGATTTACGGAATTGCGTATACATATGGTACAAGATGGCATCCTTATTTTTGTCAAAGTCCAAATTCAGATCATCATATGGGTAAAATTCCGAGTTGAGAAAAAGTTTTACATTGGCCAATTTGCAGTTGTTGAACTTAGTAACATCTTCGCTCATCACATTCTTTCGATCAGTCCGTAGAACAAGGATAATTACTCGCGGCTTCTCCAGCTGTGCGGATGCCTTCACGGCCCACGAATGCTTGGTCGTGCTCTGTAAGAGAGGATACTCGTACAGATCCCACGAGTGAAAACAAATGATCAGGTTTTTTCCACTTTCCAAAGCATGTAGCAACGATAGCTTATTAACGTCATTCAACGTCACATGAGGCATCCACCATTGCATTTTAAGTAATTCAATTTCTGGTTCCAACATCGGCGATCCTATTAGAGAATTGTTGTCGTTGTGCGATCGTATTAAAATCAATTCGTGACGCGCATTAATAATCATGCGTTTGTAGTCCTCGCAAAATCCCAGCAAATATTTAAGTGGGATGCAAAAATTGAAATGATTTTTCACTATTAGCCCATCGCGTCGTTTCAAGCCCCATCCGGCATTCTCCATACTTTTGTCTTCGCCAGATGTCAGCGATACATAGCTTTTAAGCGTGCTAGTTATCCCAACGATTCTGTTGCTATCAATCTCCAAGCCATTTAGCTCGTATCGAATCTCATAAAATAAGAACGCCACGCAATTATTTCCCAACGTCACCGTTAATGTATCGCTTGGCTTATTTATCTTCAATTTCCCCTCCAAGTAGAGGAAACTTTCACACGGCAATGTGTATAAATCCTGCTGCTGTATGGGTATTCTTATCTCATCGCTGTATCCAAACGTCGTGTTGACGTATGGGTTGTATGTGTGAGTCTCGAGCTTGACGATGCGACCGTCAAACGTCGGCTTTCCTCTAATGCTTAGAATGTCCACCATTTTTTTCAACTTAAATGCGCACAAGGAGTCCCAATGATTTCAAAAATGCAATGTTCGCAGGACTGAGCCTTTTCTTTTTAGTGTAATCAGAGCTGTTGCAGGTGTTGTTGTTGTTATTGTTGTTGTTGTTGTTGTTGTTGTTGCAAACAATTTCACTTGGAAGAAACGAGTTTCTGGAGTCGTTCAACACAAGCATCTCTTTAGGTCACGCCACACGTATTATCGTCGGCGCCGTCGTACGTGCAATCTGATGGTAATCTCTTCACCTCGAAAATCGAGCAACCGTCCGTCTTGATCCACAACACGTATCGTTAGATCCGTAATGACCTGTGCGGGGATTGGAAGGTAAATGATCTGCGCGGGCGTTTCCGATATCTCATATCCTGGTGGGACTCTCGGAGAAAATTCATGTATCGTATGTACGCGCTTCCCATTGTTGTACGCGCCAGCGGTCACGCTGCATTCTATGCGAATAATGTACACGTTCATGATATTAATTGGATCGTCCGATTCATGCCACCGTCCAGGTTCTAATACCCGATTCGTCGAGAATCCCAGTAGCGATCCAATGTTATTGGGTTTCGTAAAGTCTATGGCGAACGAGCATTACAGCTCGCTTTTCATGGTGTTGTTGTTGGGACGCAACACTATTGGATACACATCGTTGTCACCGTCATCGATGCCGCCGAGATTTTGAGGATACGGCTCGAGTAATCGCTGCTTCAAATACTTGGCAATGGCGTCTAGTTCGTAGGAGCCGTGGGGAATCGTAATGTATTCATGAGTGGTGTCCATGCTATTGTTGATGTCATAGTTTGCGGTGAAGTAGAATTTATCGTTGCTCGAGTCGATGTTCGGTATTGTATGATAAGTTTCAAAGGTTGCTAGACCAAGCTCATAATCATCGTCGCTCAAATCTATGGGTGGAAAGTAGCTTACCGCGAGGGTGCTAGTCTTGCCGGTTAGAGTGAATGTTAACGACATATTCCGAGCTGTACGACTCGACTAGTACTGAATCAGAGTGATGGGAAGTCAATCCTTAAATTTGGTGCCAATCGTTTGTAGAAAGCGTAGACATAGTTGTCCACAATTGCTCTGTTCGTACTTCTGATAAGCCATTCGATTGTATTCGATTTTCACAGCATCTTTATCCAGATATTGTACCATTTCCTTAGGCGGTCGAAGATTCCCAAAACTGTCGAAATATATAGCTCGACACTCTCTCTTCGCATACGCTACCCAATGAGTCCCCGACCCCTCGACATTGTCCAAATTTACGATCCTGCTCTCGTTTCGACGTACTCCTCCGGCAGGTAGTGCATTGCGCATAAAAACACCTCTAAAGAATGGAATACGCATACGTTTTGCAAACTCCTCCAATTGCGCCTCGGTAGTTACGCCGACAGGCATTTTTATTTTCTTTTCGGTGTTTTTTTTTCGTTTCGATATTCCCTGTCCGCGCTTGTATGGTGCGAGATAAAGTCCACGACCTTCCATGGAGCGATTATGGCGTTGCATTTTCTGCAGCTGATGTTGCGCCGCCTTATTATCGTTTACCGCCTTAGAGATCCTCGCCGCACCACCAGCTAATGATCCGAGAACACCTAGCAGCGGGAGAAGTGGTAATATACCACCCCGTTTTGCCACTGGGAGAATCCGCTTTTTCGATGCTCTCTTTGGAGTCCTTTTGCGAGTTTTTGTTTTCATCCCCATTTCGATTTTCGTTTTGGCCTTCATAGCTGCCCAAACAGCTGTAGCAGCACCTCTTTCACCTAGAGTCGAGTCACGCGCAACAATGCGTTTTCGCGCTTTGTCAGCGAGTACGTTATCTGCCGCGTGCCTTTCGCCGAGGTTGTTACTGCGCGAATACGCAATATCGTGTTCGCGACACGCTGCGTCTAACGGATTGATGCCTTGATCACCTCTAGCCAATCGTTTTGCTAGATGTGTTCCTGGACCGCAAAACTGGTATCCCGGGATATGTAATTCGATAGGTAGCGCGTTTATCGCCCGATTTAACAAACCATTACCTTTCTTTACTCCCGTTGGCGACATTCGCCACAGTTTTTAATCAATGGTGTCGGACCGTCGATATGCGTTCGCTGCCAAGGGCGATTATAATGTTCCAGACACCGACGATACTGCTGAACCTCAGAATCAGCTTTTATATGCTCGGGGAGTCTGTCCCACAACTGATCAATGTGTCTGCCAAACTCTCGCAGTAGAATAATCTTTGGTATATATTTCATCTGCTCAGAGGTTAAGTCTCGAATATCACAATTATCCGACAGGATCAGAAGCATTTTGAATACTGAGCTGTTTTGCTGCAGCGTGGACCTATAAATAAGGCGCGTCGCCGCTTCGACGTATCAAAATCATTTTTCACAGTTCGCGGAGAGGATGCGATTCGTGCGATAACCTGTGACGATACGCGCAACAAATTTTGACGATAAATCGCAAATGATGTCCTCGAAAACAAGACGCAAACATGGTAGCATGCTACCAAACACTATACGCTGTTTGATTTGCGGCCCATCAAATTGCGGAAAGACCAACGTGTTGGTGAGCTTGTTGAAAAGTCCTCACGGTGTTCGCTTCGAGAACGTGTACGTGTATTCGAAGTCGTTGCAACAGCCGAAATATCAGTAGTTGGAGAATTTATTGACCCCGATAGATGAAATTGGCTACTTTACGTTTTCAAATAACAATGACGTCATCCCACCGAGCGAATCGCTCCCGAATTCAATTTTTATCTTTGATAACGTGGCATGCGACAAGCAAGATACGATACGAGAATACTTTGCAATGGGGCGCCACTCGAACGTTGACTGCTTCTATCTCTGTCAGACGTATGCAAAAATTCCCAAACATCTTATACGCGACAATGCGAATCTGTTGATTCTGTTTAAGCAGGATGGTACCAACTTGAAACATGTGTACAACGATCATGTAAACACTGATATGTCTTACGAGGATTTCTGCGCATTGTGTCGTAATTGTTGGCAACGGAAATATGGTTTCGTGGTAATAGACAAGGATAGCGCGATGTCCAATGGACGTTATAGAAAGGGATTTAACGAGTTTGCCATACCGTGAGATGGTCAATTGTCGTCAACACGTCGGTGGGAAAGCAACGTCTGCGGTACAACGATGATTGATATCGATAGTCTGGAGATTATGGATCGCGAGAGAATTGCGAAGGAAATTGCCAAAACCAGCGAATCCATTCGTAAGAAACATCAGGCTTTGAAGGCTGACAAGATGGAGGAAGATATCGCGTTGGAGAGATACTTCAAACCTGTCGTCGAACCCTTAAAACATATCATGAAAAATACCACAGCAGCAGAAGCTGACGCATCACCGTCGATGAGCACAGACGTTGGAGGGAATGAAACATTAACGCCCAAAACAAAAATTCAGTCGAAAGGGAACACATCGCGCAAGACAAAGAGGAAACCACACATGTCATCGGAATATTCACCCATAACCTCCACACCAGTTCAATCGAAGTGGAAACGACAGAATGCCACGTCAAACGATTCCCCCGTTCCTCCCACACCAATAAATACCGGTATACAATCGCTCACAACCATTGATGACAACGTTTTCGAAACTAGTCCCGATGAGTCGTTTGCAACATCTATTAGACATCAACTCCAAACATCCGAGGGACAAGAAACATTTCGCAGCCATTTCGGTCCGCTGGGGCAAAAATACATGGGCGCAATCCTAAGTGATGATAGGGATACAACAATGGACTATGTGTATGGTGTATACTTTGACAATAGTGGAACGATGCTTGGAGATAAGGCTTTCGATATAGACAAGGATGATATTATAATCATTGATGGTGTAAGATATAGAGGAACGTCCGGTCTTTACGAACTGATTTTCAAGAGAATTCCCGACGATGCCCTGTACACCGATGCTGACAAACAAAAATACAAAAGTATACTGCTGACGACGAGTGCCCACAGACGCAGTCATAACGCTAAATATCCCATATTAAGCAATAAGGGATACAAGTACAAACATGTAATTGCACCTCTACTCCCCCGTGTATCGGCTAGTAGGGCAGGGAAAGTTCTAAGAACACCGCTAGCTATGATGGTAAACGACAACAAGATCTATTACGTGCATTGGGATGATCCCAACGAGCTGGTGGATCGATTGCGTTTGTTGGAAGCGTCGCGTCAGGCTGGTAACAACTCTCATGATTCTGAAAGTCTATCGATTATCGAGGAACTCCGCGAGGTAGGCCTCATTATAAATTAAACCACACGTCGATGATTTGCACTGTATGCATCGAGATGCCTATCAACAAATTTGGAGTATCGCTCGGGAAGAGTGGAGCAGCTAGAATGGACTATTACAAATGGAGCGGCATGCTTCGAAATTATATGCGAGATAACGCTCTTTGTGTGGACGGTGCCGACTTTGATGCAAAATCACGCAAGATACGACGCGTAGCTCAGCCGGTGGCTGACAGCGATGCCGTCAATAAACTATACATGGAAAAGAGCATTAAACTTTTGAGAGAGCAGCAGGAAGAATTAGAGAAGAAGCTGGTCGTGTTTCAGAGAGATATGCTGACGTTGCAAAACAGCGTTAAAAAGATATCGCAGGCGTCAAATTCAATCCCACAGCAGCGCTGCGAAGGAGAATCATGCGAGACGGTTGAACTTTGGGATTGAATTTCCTCGGACCGATGGGGAGCACATAATGCACATACATGATAATTATCACATCATGCGTGTCAAAGACACCTCTGCGATCAAACATGCAACCATTATTGAAATCCAAAAGTAAAAAAAATCATGACCCCAAGAAGCGGCAACTTGTTGAGGAATTGCATGCTCCAGCTCGAAGACATTTCCCACGGAGGCGCGTCATAGTGCATGAATACGACGATCTGTGGCAAGCTGACGTTGTAGAAATGCGTCCATACTCGCGATTCAACCAAGGTCTCCAATACATACTCACCGTCATCGATGCGTTGAGCAAGTATGCATGGGCGGTGCCGCTCAAGACTAAAAGTGGTGCTGAGGTGACCAAAGCATTTGCAAAGATATTTAGAGATCGATATCCGAAAAATTTGCAAACCGATCAAGGAAAAGAATTTTACAACGCCGATGTGCAGATACTCTTGTCAAAGCATGACATTAATCATTATTCGATGTATTCGGTGATGAAGGCCTCCGTCGTAGAACATTTCAATCGAACTTTGAAGAACAATATGTGGAAAATGTTTACGCTCAATGGAACCTACAGATGGATCGATTCGCTATCGCGTCTTCTCGCAGAGTATAACGCGCGAAAACATAGAACCATCAGAATGCGTCCTTGCGATGTTACCCCTGCGATCGCCGACAAGCTGCTAGCCACCGTATACAGCAACATAAAGATCGCTGCTCCGGCGAGATTCAAGTTGGGCGAGTTTGTGCGCGTGAGCAAATTTAAAACCATCTTCGATAAAGGCTATACGCCGAATTGGACAACGGAGGTGTTCAAGATAGACAAAGTACAGGCAACTAATCCCGCGACGTATCTGCTCCTCGATTCCTGTGGAAAACCTGTTGCCGGAGGATTCTATGAACACGAGCTGCAACGCGTCACCGATCCTGATGTGTATCTAGTGGAAAAAGTGTTGCGTAGGAAGGGGGATAAGGTATACGTCAAGTGGTTGGGAATTGATAAATCACACAATTCTTGGATAAATAAAAATAATGTATTGTAACATAATAATATATGATTCAATAAAAATACAATGATATATGATTCAATAAAAATACAATGATATATGATTCAATAAAAATACAATGATATATACATGTGTGAACAATTTTTTTATACAATAATTCAACCATTTATATGAAGTAGTTAATAAATACAATAATTTCTATTTTACATCGATTTTTTTTAGAACGGAATTTTATAATGGTATTTTATAATGTCCCCAGGGCAGAGTGTCGATCGAATCAGGTACGATATGCCGCTTGTCGTCGTACGGAATTAGAGCGATTTTGGATTCCGAAATGGTGTACACTTTGTGCAATTTAGACCGTATACATGATTGCCTGCGAACCATTTCGATCTCCCTGTGCAAACACTGCGCGTAGTCGTCGAAAGTTATCGTTCTGGCTATGACGTTGGTCTTGACGCCTTTCGGCTTTTTAGTATCTTTTTTACCGTCTACGCGAAGTGCATACATTTTCGCTCTAAGACCTACGAATTCGGTCATTATCGCGCCATTATTTTCGTCCTTCATCAGCCCTGGAACCTTCTTATTTACACACGGCATATTATATGAATTGTCGATAGGATAATCGCTTGTGTCGAATCTATCGATATTGCGTTTCATGGACTCGTAGATATCTTCGCATCGAATGTGATAAATGAGGCTGTCTGTTTCTGTGTATAGAATTTTACAATTTTGCCCGTGCAGGGGAGACATGTACTCGTGATGAAATTCGTACAAACAAATTTTTGATAAGTCCAGAATGCACATACCCATGTATATCGGTTTGTTGAATTTGACCTCGAGTTTTCGCAATTCAACAGCTATTAAATTTTCCGAAAAAACACTTCGGCTGTGGAAATTCGGTTTCGCGATCATTGCCTCCGCGCCATATCGTCCTTTCCAATGTGTATATTTGTTCAATTTCGTATATTTTCCATAGTTTTACCAAATACCGCATTGTTCATCAATTTGTTCAAATTTTTTTCAAAGTCGTTTGTCGCGCTTGTTCTAAACCGTGTATTGAGTTCGATGTAATCGCGGAGCCAGGGGGATTGAGCGAATTGAAGCACGCGGTGTATCTTTGTAATACGAAGACCGTGACGCGTGCACTGCTGCAGGTTGCGATAATAAATAACGTAACGCTGCTTATCGTATACCGCCGCGAGTAACTTGTCCTGCCTGTTGCCAGGTGGTTTGGCACGCGTCGGGCAGAACGGTAGATCGGCGTGAGCGTCGTGCACACTTTGTGGATATTCCAGATCTACCTCGAGAATGTACCCCGTGGGCGAATCGACAGCGATTGAAGACACGTTAAAACTTGCAACATCTTCGACCCATCGAAATTTGGTGTGTGGTAGGGGTTGACACATTGCCCATCCATACAAATTATTTACATCAAAGTACATCAAGTACGATGACTGTTCCGATGCGTCGTAAGATGGCATGTACTTGTTATTGGCATGTGCGTATCTTCCGGAACATTAACTCAAACCCCCGCGTATACCGCGTTCGATAAACATAACCATATCGACGTCGGTGAGCAATTCGAATGTAATTTTGGTATATTTTAGCATGGCATCCCAGGTGAAACCGGGTAGAGTATAATAATGCGCTGAATCTAATCCGTAACTTTGGTACAACTTTCGCGAAAATTTTCAAAAATATCTGCCAATAACAAGACATCTGTTTTCAAATAGAAATCGCTGTATTCGCCCAAGGTTCTAATCCCGAAACGCTGCCAGACAGTCTCGGCGTGTGCGTAATCGCTCTCGGATACAGTCTCACCCGTTAACGAACTGTAGAATGATTCGCGCGGCGGTAAGAATGGGTCCTGCAGATTGTTCGCGGAATCAAGGTATTCGTACGGAAAGACACCCTTTCGCGTCAATAAATTGAAATCCTCGGCGGATAATGTTTCAAATTTGGATCGTAAAATTTTTAATTGATCTGTGCTAAGAAAAGATGCTAATTTGTCGAGACTGGTGTTGAGAAATTTGTACGAATCGATGAATCGCAATTTAATATAATTTCGCGAGAATGAGTTAGCCGTATCATCGACATTTTTTGTGAATGAAATATATTTTTCTTTCGTTATAAGCAATACGTCAACACTGCCTTCGAAAGCGGTAGCTATTTCCTCGATAATGAAATTTGAATCATAGCCGGATAAATTATCAAAAACTATGGGGATGTAAAACGCGTTTTTGTAATTTAAATTGCACTTCGAATGTGCTAGACCTCTAAACCGTCCGGATAGATGACAATGATCGCGGACTCGTATATCGATAGCCTTGAATGATTCTTCGCAAATATGACAGTGTGTTGCATCGCGAAATGCCGTCAACTGTTCGGCGGTTAAATCAAGCATGGGAACATTGCTGGTCAGGATGGGTTTGGCGAAATTTGCAAAATTTTTAAGTTCATCGACGAAGCATGAAACACAATCCGTGTCGCGGCGACATCGATACGTCGATAGCGATGTATCATACGAACAATGCATATAATAGGCTATACTATGTACATTGTGGTGCTGGTACATATGTAATTTATTGTCACCCATTCGGTGACTGTCCTCTGTTTTTTCGATGATGCATTCCAGATCGGCATATACCACGAAGGGGAGCCGCTCCTTCCTGTCGTGGTTGTTGAAGCTGAGCAAATTTTTGCCTTCGCTGGGCAGCAGGATGGCGCAGTCGTTCATTTGCCCACAGTCCAGCGAATGAAGCTCCAACTTCTCGGTAGATCTGAAGTAGTGCATGCATCTGTAATAAAACAAAAAAAAATTTTTTCATATAATTTGTTTCGCGAGACATTTCATCATTTCATAAGCTTATATACATACCGGTCACAGATGAATTTCTTTGCCTTGTGCCTGCTCAGCTGCATGCCCACCAGCCGGGACAAGTTCTTAATCAGCACAAAGTGCCCTACATCGCCATCATTCGGTGTGTAGAGCAGGTTGACGTGCCGATCCCTCTTGTGGCTGGTGAGACGCAACGGAGAGACGGTCTTCGTCTTCTCTGCCTCGAAGGCGTACACGTTGACGGAGATTTCGTTCTGCCGCTCAAACTTCCCAATTTGCACCAGGGACATTGGGAACTCAATGCCCTGGAGATTTAATACGGAAGCATATGGCGGATATGAACTTGGGCGATCAGGATGTCTTTCCGCAGGATGAAGAGCGGCGACCACTGCCCACGCGAAACACGCATTGTCCGGGGATTGTACACTGATCGTTGCATTCTTCAGCGATATTTCCCGCGGTAACTAGTGGTGGCACCCTGCGCGCAGCGGATTATATTTGTTGACATTGACGGTTAGGTTGAGGATTCTCGTCAATGCCCATCGGCTGTCACGTTCCTGGAACTCTTCCAGCGATGCCAGGGTGGGTTCGACGACGCATCGCTGGTACCACTCCTGCAGATCGGATGTGCTGAAGAGTTCGCAGTACCGGGTGTTGATGCTTTTGCAAGCATGTTTATCACCCGCCACAAATTCGCCGTTGAATACAGTGTTCACTTTGAGGTTTCGACGTTTCCTCAAAGCGCCCCGCACGTGCTCCAACACAATGGTCGCCGCATCTTGGAGGAAGTTGCGCGGCTCGATATAGTTCGAATTGAGCACGGCACCAGTTAACACGCGGCTATCGAACGCAGTGTCTATTTCGCGCCACAAAAGTCTTGCGCTCGAATGTCCTGCACCTTCACGCACGAAACGGCCGCGTAACGAATGTTTCAGTCCTTCGAGTCGCGCGATTCGAGCAATCACCGATTGTTGAACAGTACAATAATTGGCTTTCTACTTGCGCGAATCTCATGATTGTAAATGGAATGTAATGTCTTTTCCTCGCAACACGTTGCAACGATTTGAGGCTTTGTGCAGTTTACAACGCGCTTTTAAGACTGATACCATGGTTTGGTATCTCTGTGTAACTCTTTTGGCGTACCCCCTCCCTCGAATGCACCGCATGCAAAAACGAAGATCCGTCCCAACATGGTTCTGTGCAGTTTCTGCCGATACAGCATAATTCTTTCTATGATTCACGCGTATGACGAATTAGCGCGCAAAATCATCCGACACAGTTTCTGCTGACGTGTCGAGACTTTTATCCTTGAGGATGGGGCTCAAGTTACATGCGATCGTGCGATATGCTGCGACGTTAAGATTGAAAAACATTATGGAAAAATTGGTAGCTTTAGAATAAAATGCGGTGGTGGGGGAAGCAATTGCACCTCTATTTAAGCCAATCTCCCGAATGCTATTCCATCAATCGCTCAGTAGCCTCAGTGACTTTCGACGGAACAAATAGTGCTCTGAAAAAAAATGTGCAGTACCAGTGCCGAAGGAAACGTCGAACGTATGAATTATTACGTTCCGATCGTGGGAAATGATGGCGTAGCTCAATGTGGGGAGATTACAGTTTATTGGTAAGGCTTAATTTTCACATATTCTCAAAATTGTATTCCTAATACGAGCAGACAATTTCATAGCGTTGATTGTTCTCTTAGCCCGCGCCGAACATCGCGTATCATGGTCAGAAGATACGCATTAACATCTATGGGCAGCAAGTATTTGGAAATTAGAATCCACGTACGGCCTATGGTCGATGTAGAAATGGTTCTCGGTGACAATCGTGGGAATCATCTGATATTACCATCGTATTTGTCCTTTTGTCAACGTGCTACAGCAGGGCGACGTTGCCTGCGAAACATTAGATACGCGTCGTGCTGCTAAAATCATACGTGATAGCGAACATTACTGTGAAGGTTATCATATAGATTGCGAACTGGTAGCATGCGCCATCAATGATATTCTAGCTGATGCTCGTAGGAAAAAATGTTAAATTATATTCTTTTAATTTTAAATAAAATTTCTTAAACGTATATTATTTCTCCATTTTATTTACTCGTCCTCCTTCTCTCCTCGCCACGTAATTCTAAGATTTGCTGACGTCGCATAATTCTATTTCGTTCGAGCGTTCTTCACGCCGTAAATCAGATCTCAAAATGCTACTGTAGCGGTCAAGACGTATGTTACCGAGAGAAACGTTTTTTAAGAATTTATCGTATCTATGTCGAGCGCCTTAAGTGCAATTGCTTCAAAGTGAATCGCTTTTTGAAGTGGATCGTTTTTTAAGGAGACTGCTTTTGAAGTGGATCGTTTTTGAAGGAGACTGCTTTTGAAGGAGATTGCTTTCCAAGGATATCGTCAGTCGTTCGACGCATGGAAATACAATCAATTAATACCGTAAGTTTCCATTATCATATTTTTTAGTGAATCGTTGTGTTAGTAACTTTGAGAATTATAAGAAAAATCGGTTTCAGATTATGTCATTGCCCA
This sequence comes from Andrena hattorfiana, assembly GCA_944738655.2. Classification (NCBI taxonomy): domain Eukaryota; kingdom Metazoa; phylum Arthropoda; class Insecta; order Hymenoptera; family Andrenidae; genus Andrena; species Andrena hattorfiana. The sequence continues at coordinate 24,502,602 of OX122892.1, forward strand.
TAAATTTGAAACGTCCAGCTACCGCTACGATCACCGGTGCTGCGACAGTTATTCATTCACACAGTCCGAAAGTGTATGTGGCGTGTCGAAATGTTGCGGTTCAAACCGAAGAAATTCGATGCGCAGAACTTTATGAGGCGGAAGCTAATCAGGATGGTGACATTTATTTAAAAGTATTTCGCAACCTAACGGATGACCATGCGTATGAGTACCTCGATGATGAGCAATATTGGTTGCGTCGATATGCGGACCAAATGTTTTTAGACTGCGATGATGTGTATAGGAATATATCTCTGCGGAATCGTACGCATGCTCCAAAGAGTATGGTTTGGCGAAACGTGAAACAGAGATTGATTATGATAACGTTTCCGCGAATAAAATATCGGGGCTTCGGGCTGGCGTTGTTGGAGTTCAAACTGACCCTGCGCAAGTTCCTGTAGATTTATTATTAAGTGAACTATTTGCTGATGACCCTATCGAGTGGGATACGTGGACGCCTTCGTCACCTTCGCCGCCTTCATCGCCACCATCCCCCTTCTTAGAATAGTTTTATATTTTTTCCTATTTTTCTATTTTTCTATTTTTATATTCTAGTTTTATATTTATATTTTTTCTTTTAATATTGTATTTTATTTTTCTATTTTCTATTTCAATTGTATTTTCTTTTATTTTATTATTTTATTTTCTTTTTTTTTATATTCTATTGTATTTTTATATTTTTATATTTATATTTGTATTATTCTTTAATTTTTTTTTTTTGGTAACAATATATTATCATTTTAAACCTATATTATTTATCAATTTTATTCACCCATCATCCTCCTCGCCACATAATTTTAAGATTTGCTGACGTCGCATAATTCTATTTCGTTCGAGCGTTCTACGCGCCATCAAATGACGTCATCCCGCGCGACTGTTCCAGAGGATTCGAATTACGCGAGATCGCGCGATACGCTGCGACGTTAAATCGGAACGCTTTAGAATACTGTTAGCTTCAGAATGCATGCTACATATCTGCTTGAAATAATATTTCTACATAATGGTTCTGTAGATCGCTGATTCAAAATTATTATTTCTCCGCGTTGGGGGAAAATTTCTGCTGCATATTGGTTTGGAAAAAAAAAATTTCGGGGGCCGTTCCCTCCCTGGGTTAGGTCTGAAAAATTTTTCGGGGTGGGTCAAGGTCTGAAAAAGACTTTTCGGGGGTGGGCCTCTCCCTCTGAAAAATTTCCGACGGTGGGCCAGGTCTCCGCGGCTGCTCGGCCCGGACTGATCCCCTCCACGGTTGCGGCTTCCCCCACTCCGCGGCTCGTGCGCGCGCAACCACTCTTCCACTCCCCGCAGGCCCCGCGCCCATGTTTCCCTCTGCCGCGCTCCCCCGCGGGCCTCACTTCCCCCCGCCCCCGCGCTCCCCTCAGAGGACCTGGGTTGGAATCCCCCTAGCCTTACTACTGTAGTGTTCTCAAACTAGATCCTGTTGCCAGGAAATACAAAACTGTTTGAAATTTTGTTAGTGCTGGAATGGCACTCCGAATATGTGTATTGGCACGTTGTATTTTGAATTTAATTTTGTTTAATAATATGTCAAAAGAATGTTCAGACATTCGAATGGTATTATAATATTCAGCTCGATCTTCTAATTCAAGTTCTCTTAAGAGACAATTGGAAGCTCCCAACGAATCTCTTCTTCCAATCCATTTTCGGACTCATATATGTTTTCTATCTTCTATTTCATTTTCAATCTCTAATTCAATCTCTTTAATTAAAGTTTTAAGCACATTTCTCAAAGTACTTTTTAATACAGCACGGCTTCGTCGGCTATTTATGTTACTTTTTTGCGAAGGAAAAAGAAACAATAATCATTATATAGAAAATAAATTTTATTCATTTATTTTGTTATAAATAAAACAACCATTAATACATTAATAATAGATAATGAAATGAACTAATTGTAATACCATATCTCAAGGTTTGAATTTTCCCGCTCTATAAGATTTAGGAACAACCTAACAGAGGGTGCTGATTTGCCAAAAACTCCTGGTAAAGGTGTACAGTGAAATGTACTAATCCGGACAGTTTCTATTCACTAAACCGTTTAGTAGTAAGTGGCTACTCGCCACTCGACTAAATTACTCGACGTGTCTGAACCAGCCTTAAGCGCTTGCGACCATCGCGCATGCCTGTCGCGCACGCAAAGGACGGAGTGTCAGGCGTCCGAAAGACGGAGTGAGACAAAATATCAAACGCGTCGTTTGTCTCGTACCGTCCTCGATCGCTTTCAGTGGCTTTCGCTCGTTCTCGTTCCATCTCGCTCTCGCCTTCGCCGGACAAGAGTGAGACAGAAGTGGTGGGGATATCGAAAAGCCCACATCGTGTACACCAAACCGAGCCCCTAACGAGACAATGCTGTATAAAGTTAAAGTTGAGGTAATTATGTACTGTTTAAAATTCAAAACTTTGTACAATTGTTTTATTATGTACTAGCTATAATAAACCCTATTGTTTCAGTTTAACCTGAATAGATCTATAAAAAATACAACTTGTAATTGTAAAGGTGGTGAGGGATTTTGCAAGTATGCTGCCTCTATTTGCATTTTCGTTAATGTTGAGAACAGTTATTCGAAGACAATTGAGCCTATGATATTGAACAAACCATGTGAAAAACAACTACAAAAATATCAAAAAGGATGCAGGATAGAAACATTATTTGCAACAGAGAAAAAATCTATCATTTCTGACATTTCTTGTAGTGCACCAGTGTTAACGGAGAAACATATGTCCAATGAGAACCCACTGACTAAAATGATTAAAGCTGAAAAAGTATGCAGCTGAAATAGAAAAAAATGAAAAAGAAGAAATTGAAAAGGAACGTATTCTACGAAACTTATTAAATTTTCTGTACAATTTGCAGAAAGGAAACAATTTTAAAATTTATAGTACTTATAAAATTTTGACGTCATCAGAAAACGGACTGACGTTGCAAAAAATGCATTGTCCTGATGAATATTTTGCACAGTATTTTCTCATTGAAGTTGACAAAGAAAAATGGATAAATATTTGCTTAAAATCAATTGGACACAGCGCCGGCGGAAGGTGTATTGCACAGTGTATTGCGCTAATTTCCTGAGGAACTGCTAGATTTTTTAGTTTTCTTCGGAGGCGACCAACGAAACCTTTGTGTTTTCCGGTCATTGAAGGGGCACCATCTGTGGTGACGGACACTAATCTCGTCCAATCTAAGTTTAAATGGTTCACTGCTTCCTCTACACACGACAATATGTCCTCCCCTGTGGTGGTCCCTGTTAGCGAAGAAAAATCTAGCAGTTCCTCAGTTACGAATAAATTTTCATTCACCCCACGAATAAAAATCGCCATTTGCGCGGTGCCGGAGATGTCTGTGGACTTGTCTAAGGCTAAACTATAAGTAACGAACGTTTCCGCCAATTCCCGTATCTGGCGCGTCACATCTATAGCCATGTCGTGTATCCGCCGCATTACAGTCATCCCCGAGAGGTGGATTTCTTCATATTTCTTGCGGCCCTCCGCATTTTCATTGGCTGTCGCCAATAAACAGTTTTTGACGAATTCCCCATCCGTGTATGGGCGAGATGTTTGGGCTATTTTCAGGGCGATTGTATACGATAATTCAAGTCCTTTTATACTCGTGGCCGTATTAATAAAAGTATTTTCCTACGACCAAAACAATGGATTATTATAATGAATCTTAAAACAATGATTGATAATCGAAAAACAAATTGGTAAAGCAAAGTAGGGCAGGGGTTATTGTACGTTAAATTGATCACTTTCTTTCGTCGATCTGAACAAAATGGGCCAACACTGTATTGTTTCACTATTAATGTTTTTTGTCTGCTTCAAAATACTATATTGGATTTCTAGTTATTTGAAAGGGGGATGAGAGTTCTCGTCAAGAATTTACAACCCTTGTTATTTGTAATTCAAATAATAATAATAATATGAACTAAACTTCTAATCTTCAATTGGGCATTGTAACCGCACTGGGATTCACTTGGAGAAAGTATGACTCAATTCTTTGAAATTCTCTCTGTACAATGTATCTACAATGAACATTTAAAAAAGACGGAGCGATTTCGGAATTATTTAATTCGGCTGCATTGATACAAACTTCATTGTTTTAATAAGATTTTCAAAGTCGCTCCTTACTTGTTAAGACTCTTATTTTACTTACAGGAAAGAATTCAGAAAATCGACTGGTACTTTTTCGAATCAATCCAGAAATGGGAGCAGCATTAAACAAATTAAGTATCAAAAGTTAAACTTCGAATATTGTTTTTTACCTTGAAAGTAAAGAAATTGTATTGCTCATATTTAAAGAAAGGATTCCATCAGTTTTAAAATTATTGTAAACAACAGATGATACCTTGAAACAGATCGCAAATATTGGATAGAATGATCCGTAGATTGTAAAGTAACTTACTTTGTCCGAGATGTCTTCCTCCTCCTGTATTGCTCGTTCTTTTAAAAATTGAAGTTTTTGCAGACGTTGCTCACGCGTGAAGTGTTTGTAGGCAGTGGCATGAATTTGAATGTAGTACGGCTTCAAATTAAATTGTTTTGCACGTGTTAATGTCTTGCCACAAACAAGACATTTTGCACCACTTTTATGCTCTACGAACAGCCATGCTTCCTCCCACTTCCTGTTAAAGACGACCAGCGCACCTACAGCCTCTCGTCTCGATGTGGACGCCATATCCACAATATTTGTCACACTTTCCACATTTTCCACAACGTACTTAGGACCGATTATCCAGTGACAGCTAGGAAGTTTGAAAATGTAAACGCGCGCTTGGCATACCACGCAGCACTGAAAGAAAAACAGAACTGTCCCGTCTTATAGGCAAAAAGTCGGCCCAAAGCGAAGCGAAAATTCATTTGGTCGTTTACAGCCGCTAATTTCGTATTTTTCGAAACACAATTCATTTATTCGTTTACAACTAGATAATTGGCTACTTTCGAGGCGTTCGTCGGAAAACATTTGGCTGCCAGATATTGAAAAGGGCCAATCGACAACGTACCGTTTTTCTCAGGGATTTCGACTTCCTTCGCTCCGAGTTAATCCGTATATTGTTCTGTCGGCTGGTGGTACCTTGTCCATTGCCGATCCGCGAGGCAATACCGTCATAAACCGCGACCCTCGCGGGTCGCTCTTTTCGATCTTTCCAGCTAGACACTGTTCAATACATCAGCAAAACTTATGTGCAAAGAGTATCGAGATGGAACCAGTTATGTGTGTGGTAATCAAAGTAACTAATTACATTCGAATGAATGGTTTGTAACGCCGGCAATTTGAAACATTTCTGGAATATATAAACGGGGGCTACGGGGAGATATCACTATACACGGAAGTAGCCTAGTATATGAATGCAGTTTCCTAAGCTTTCATAACAAAAATCATAAACATGCACGATTCTTTGGCCTCCCCTTTGACGCCGCGGTCAACCATTGTAACCTCGTTACAGTAATCTTTGAAGTGCTACTTACAAAATAAGCTCAATTCTAGGATGGTCCCTTCCAAATTATGCAAAGGTAAGCGAGCCACGCGTTCCGCTTTTATGGCCGGTACCAGTCGCACCCCAGGTTTGAAAACAATGTCGACTGGTCTCGTTGACCGCGGTGATATACCCCTGTGCGGAGAGATTTTTCAAATCTCGTTTGTTTGTTTGATTTTTCAAATCTCGTTTGTTTGCTTACCTGAGGCGGGGGCCTCCGATTCACTAATAACTGTTTACGACATTAATTTCACTTGTACTAATTCTATTCTTAATTAGTAATTAGTATTACCAGGGAAAGACCAAGCGATTTATCAGTATTATAATTCGATTCGAGAGTTTAAGATAAAAATTGAAATGTGGAAAGCAGAATTAGCCGCAAAAGACCTCAGCCACTTCCCAAAATTAGAATCCCTAGTCACACAGGATACCGAATTTGATCGGTATCAAACTGCGTTACGTAATTTGGGTGACGAGTTTACGAAACGGTACGAGGACCTGCACAATATAGAAAATGAATTGAATCTAATTATTTCCCCACTTTCAGTAGATTTGGAAACAATATCACCTCAATTGCAGCCCGATGTGAAAAATTTAAGATTAGATTCAACAATGCGGGAAAGATTTGTTAATAAAAAAATATTTTAGATTTTTATAAAAACATTGATCGTAGCATGTATCCGTATTTATACAGCACATTTTTCAAAATATTGTCAATGTTCGGGTCCACGTATTCTTGCGAAACATTATTCTCCACGATGAAGAAGGCAAAAACAGTACAGCGGACTAGCCTGACACACCACAATTTAAAATGTTCTATGATTTTAAGCACTAATCGCAATCCAAAACCACGGATAGAATATTTAGCGAGGGAGAAACTATTAAGTATTTTGAATAAATAGATCACTTTTGCAAGCTTTTCACTTGTGAATTCCTTCGTTAGTTAGTCTGCGGGGATGAAATCTTGTAAGCTAATTTTAACCCATTTCCACATGTCCGACAGAATTGAAATTTTGCACACTTACGTAGTTCCGATGATAATACAATATTTTCATGCCTACCACCGGATTATGAGCCAGAGAGGCAGATAAACGGTTATACATGGGGTGATTGTCTCGCGACACCTGTCAAAGAGATGCCGCTTGGTACCCCGTGACGATGTCAACCCCCCGTGATGCCTCACCAAATTTTATGACTTTCGACCCTCGAAGGGGTTGGAATACCATTAAGAACTGCGAAATGCCCAGGATTTCCGTATTTCTCAACAGATCTTGGAGAAAACGACGCCAATCGATTCCTTATGTTTCGCCGATGAAACTGACACCAAGAACGCCGTAATTCGGACCATTTACATGAAATTTGGTGTGATTTTCATCGGAAAAACATAAGGCACCCATAAGGTGTTATTTCCATATCGAAACGATACAGAAGAAAGAAATATTTAATATCTGAAAGAGGTATGAATCCTCGGTCGACCGCAGCGATTCGAGGTCGGCGCTCCGCAGTCGAGGGTGAAATATTCATTTCAGCATATTAAGAAATCTACAAAGCATAAAATAAATTATAATAAAAAAATTTTTAAAGACAAGCTTTTATTAAAATGTACTAAAAAAGAAAAAAATAATTTTGATACCGGCCTAAATGACTGCCTTAGAAGAATTCCCTCATATAACCAAAAAAAAGCGTGGGGCGTAAAATTTAATATTAAAGGTTATACAAAAACTAATTGCTAAACAGCATGATTTTGAATTGACTTTTAATCTGGTTAGATCTCAGGGCAGACTTTGATTTGAGGAATTAGACTGCTTGCAATAGACTGAAAAAAACGTGCAACAAGTGTCAAAAATATTGTTTCTTTCTTAGTTCATTTGAATAAAAGCTTGTCTTTCAAATTATTATTTTATTATAATTTATTTATAATTATATGTTGTCAATGTGATTTCACTTACATACTCCATCTCGTATTCATCATGAATTCTGCGTGTATTGTTCAGTGTATATACATACTATTATGTTTATAATATTACAGCTATAAGACTATTACTATGTGCAATGATAAGCACCAGATGCGTATTGTACATATGTATATATTTATTCATATATCATGTTCTAGCTTTTATAAATGATATATACCGTTACTTAAAATTTTGTTTTCGTTGTGTCAGAGTTATTTATTTCTATATTATTAACCTTCTAATTATTTTATATGTCGCTGAAAAGATAAGTATTGTTAGTAATAAATGTTTTATTATCAGTAGAATCTAACCGTCAAGTCATACGAAATGCCGGCAGTAGCAAATGTTTTGGAAATTTCATGACCCCACCGAATTATATTACGGGACTTGCTCTGCACTGGGGACCCACAAGGAACCCAACCATATATATTTACGCTACGCGGCTACGAGCCCGCACCTACACTACTGCAGTTCGCCTCACCGATTCTACCATTAGTAACGGCGTACGGCTGGTTGCTTGGCACTAGGCGTTGAAAAAGGCTCGCTGTGCAGGCCTGCATTAGAGGGTACTTGTCGTCATCGTTCTCATTGTTACTGCGTCTTCGAGGACATCGATCGAGTAATCGTTGCTTCAGGTACTCGACGATAGCGTCTAATTCGTAGTAGCCGTGAGGGATCGTAATGTTTTCATAAGCGGCGTCGACGATGGAGTCGTTGCCGGTGTCATAGTTCACGATGAAATAGAATTTATCGTTGCTCGAGTCGATGTTCGGTATCGTGTGAAACGTCTCCAAGTCCGCGAGTCCTAATTTGTATTGGCCATCACACAAATCTATCAGTGAGAGGGGGAAAGTGGTGCGCGCGCACGAATACTCGACAATTTATCGATATTATGGAACTTTATTATAGAAGATGTGGATTGCCATTACGCATGGATACATTGTAACATAACGTACGCCCCGACCCCCAATGCAGGCAGTGCCCAGGCACTGTGGCGGGTGGGGCGTTATCGGCGAAAGCCATCCTGCCGGAATCGAGCTTGCGCTGGCGGCTCTACCTCCTCGTGGTCCCCGCTGGACAGCGTTCCGCGTCGCCCCACGGCGTGTAACGCTGACTAAACGAGCCGCCGCCCTCCGGGGTAGATCCAACTTGTCCAGTGATTCCTAGCGGATGAGGGCAGGGTTTTTCCAAATCCCATTTCGACAAAACATCTACGCCGAATTTCCCTTGGCAGCGGCCCGCGATGATCGTTAAATTTTGCAAAGACCACCATGCCAGCCAAATGCTCGTATAGGCGAAAGCCTAAGGAAGAGCGCGCCCCTTTTGGGCAAACTCATGCAATTTCTTAACATTCCTACTTTACAAGACCGCAGAATCGTTTCCGACTTACTACTTATTCATAAGATCGTCAATGGACTAGTTAACTGTTCTCAGATAATATGCTCTATTAATTTTCATATTCCGCCTCGACAGTTCAGGGATGCAAGACTGTTTTATACCGCGGCTTATAAGTCGAATCTTGGCTTCTCGGATCCAATTAATCGTATCTGTGAAGTAGCTAATAAGTATGCCAGTTCTTTGGACCTTTTCGACATATCTCATTCTGCACTCAAACATGATCTAAATATTCCGAATAATGCACTGTGATATTCATCTGATGTTCTCTATTTTAGCTGTGCACTTTGCTAATGCGATTATTTTGATTACCGGAGCTTGTTAGATAAACTATTTTATGTACCCTGCGTCATCTATCTTAATGGTTTTTCGTTTTTGTTTTTTTTTGTTTTTGTTCCAATATGTACTCTCTTACTCTTGTACACTAAAGGGAACCCCTTCTCGTTTACATAAAATATAAAAATAAAAAAAACTAAAATAATCTTAGTACACACCGTTATTATTATTATCAGTAGTAGTAGTAGTAGTATATAGGCCATAATTCCATAGACTTTTGTTGTAAAAATTGCATGCATAAGCGAACGCAATTCATCTCGTCGAAAAGTTGAAAACGATTGTGATTGTACGTGATCGTTGTACCGCGTCCGAAATAGTAGATCAATTCCGCGGGAGGCCGCAGATTCTCAAAACTATCAAAGTATTGTACTCGCGACCCGTGTTTCGCGTACGGGACCCAGTGCGTATCGGCACCTCGATTCTCGTCCAGGTTCGCGATGCCGCATTCGTTGGTTCGTACCCGTGTGGGAAGCGTGTCACGCATAAACACTTGTACGGTGTCAGATGCATCCCTCGCCCTTCCATCGCCCGATGATGACGTAACGTCTCTTCCAGCTGTTTTCGAGGGGCCATCGTTGACCACTTTGGGTATACCAACCGCTCCACCGGCCAATGCTCCGATAGCTGATAAAGCGGGCAACACGAACGGAAGAAACGGAAGAAAGCCACCGCATTTCGCCACTCGTAAATTACGATTTCGTAATCGCCGTTGTGGATGTTTCCTTCCAGACTTTCTCTGTTTACGTTTGTCCTTCACAGACCCATACCGAGTTTAGTCTTAGCCTTCATCGTTGCCCACACTCCAGTCGCGGCTGCTTTTTCACCAAAGGTCGCGTCGTTCGCGAACACTCGTTCTCGCGAACAGTCGTTCTCAATGATACCGTTAACGAGACCCGATCTAGTCTTCTTATCCTTCTTCAGATTATTATTCTTCCTCTTCTAATTCTTACCTAGTCCGTAAGACGTCGCACTCGTTGATGCTACCATATACGTTAGAATAGTCACGATAGCTACTACAATAATAAACGCGTACGCACGCTCCACCGATCACAGTGATAGTGACCTGCGTGACGCGTGGCCACGAATATAAATAGTTGTCCCTCGTCATAGACGTGCGTGCGAATATGCGGTTCGCGAAACAGTCAGACGTTATTCGCGTAATCGCGAACAGAATGCTCGAGGATGATAGGGATACGAGTCGATCGAACAGACACGGCCCGTTGTTGCCGAATAGCGTGCGAGGCGTAATTTGCGGTCCCTCAGGGTGTGGAGAAACGAACGTACTTCTAAGTATGCTAGAGAGTCCGAACGGTTTGCGTTTCGAGAACGTGTACTTGTACTCGAAATCGCTGCACCAGCCAAAGTATCGTAATCTCGAGCAAGTGCTGTCGCTCATCGACGGAATCGAATACTTTCCCTACTCAGACCACGCTGAGATCATTCCACCGAGAGATGCACGGCTCGATTCGATCTTCGTGTTCGACGACGTGGCGTGCGACGGACAAAACGCGATACGCGAATACTTCTCCATGGGTCGTCACGGGAACGTGGATTGCTTTTATTCGTGACACTCATACGCTAGAATACCTAAACATTTGATCAGTGACAACGCAAATTTTCTCGTGCTGTTCAAACAAGACGGCACGAACTTGCGTCTCGTGTACAACGATTCGCGTCGTTCAACGACTTGTGTGCGAGATATTGGCGTTGAAGATACGATTTCGTGGTGATCGATAAGGATAGTTCCATGTACGAAGGTCGGTATCGAAGAGGATTTAACGTGTTCGTCGTAGCTCGCAGACATCAGTAAGCCGCGAGTTGTTCATCGAGCAACACGAAATGTCTAACGAACCGACGGCGAAGAAGACGACGATTACGATACCTCGAGCAAAGTCAACGCGAAGCATACGCGAAAACATCGCCGACGTCATCGACAAAAAGGAACGAAACATCAAAGTAGTAAGGCTAAGGGGATTCTAACTCAGGTCCTCTGAGGGGAGCGCGGGGGCGGGGGGAAGTGAGGGCGCGTGAGGGAGCGTGGCGGAGAGAAACATGGGCGCGGGGCCTGCGGGGAGTGGAAGAGCGGTTCCACGCGCACGAGCCGCGGAGTGGGGGAAGCCATAATCATGGAGGGGATTAGTCCGGACCGAGCCGCCGCGGAGACCTCTCCAGACGTGGCCCACCGCCGGAAATTTTTCGGAGGGAGGGAATGACCCCCGAAAACTTTTTCAGACCCTACCCGCCCACGAAAATTTTTTTTCAAACCGATATGCAGCAGAAATTTTCCCCCAACGGATAATAATTAATTTTATCATAAATTGTTTCGGTTGATGTCGGGAGAGATCGACGTTTTACAAACCGCATATTCGGGGGACGGGAAAGAGAGAGCATTATTTTAAAGCTAAATTCGAGGAAGGGATAGAGACAGCACTACTTAGGGCTACAATCGCATGCATTCTATAGATAACAAGTTTTTAAAGCGCCGCAGCGTATCGCGCGATTACATGTAACTTGAGTCCCACCCTCAAGAATAAAAGTCTAGACACGTGTTGAATGTAATATAATACCTGTGGAAGCGTCGAATCTTAAAATTATGTAGCGAGAGACGGAGGAGGAAGACGGGTAAATAAAATATAGAAAGAATATACGTTTAAGAGATTATATATTGTTATGCGCGTACAAGAAACAGAGTCAAAGTGTTGTCAAATCAGACTGTTGCCTGTCAAGCTTTGATGAGCAACTGGTCTCGCTGCATCTCCAAGCTCCCACATGTGGATTCATGCCTAAAGTTGCATAACTTTGCAAAGTAGGATGCCTTTGTTCTTCACCTTCTTCTTCACAGGCCAACCTCTTCATGCTCCACCTGCATTTTCGCTGACCATCCTCACCTTCTATGCATCTTCTTCTAATTATTCACTGGCCATCCTCTCCTTTTTCTTCTTCGCTTGTATCATTTGGCTGAATCGTTTCTCCTTCTTTCAACACATCATTCGACTAGACCATACCACATTGATCGTTTATTCGACGTCTATCATACCACTTCGATCACGTATTGACAATCTGTCAAACGTGTATCATACCACTTTCAACGTCTATCATACCACTTCGATCACGTGTTGAACATCTATCAAACGTGTTTCGTACCACTTTCAACGCCTAACGTACCACTCTGAACGTGAATCGAACGTGAATCATACCACTCTGAACGTGAATCGAACGTGAATCGTACCACCCTGATTGTGTATTAAACGTGTATCATACTACTGTGAACGTGTATTGTACCGCTTTGATTGCATATTGAACCGCTTCTGCATAATTGTAACCATCGCCTTAATAGGCGACATATAGCGTACATTATATGCAGGAGGTTGGGGAGGGTGAAGAAAAATATTTATACATTAAAAAATTGATTTTATTTATTTATGCATTTCACTCTGACGTTGAGACCACCAGTTGAATATTTTAAATACATTTTGCATGGCACAATGCTTTGCGTGTCTGCCGCATCGCAGAGTATTAACTACATTTAGCTTATTTAGAGATTTTATATCCTCGTAGTCAATGTCCAGCGTCTCGATGACCACGTCCATTCTCGTGTCTTCATCCAGGAAATTTGTAAGTCAGTCGCGTTTCTGCAGCCCTTTAACGTATACGATATGGGATGCATCATCTTCTTCATCGATCGCATCAGCAACAGCTTTCGTAATTAGCTGTTTAGTCATACTGTACGGAACGTCTCCATCGTCCCACCGTAGCCCATGATGTTTTGCCACCAACCATCGGATGCTTGATTTGTCGGATTTCGTAAGAAGAAATTGTGGCATCGAACTCCCAAAAATATAGTGCGAGAGAATTGTTCCATTTCGTAGGATAGCCACTTCCTTGACGACAAATCTTCCATCGATGATAAACACTTGCAGGTCAACAAATGTTGGCACGACCATTATCGATACAATTTGGAGGTCCGCTCGCTTCCAAGACAGATGAGAGAATGGGGTCTTTCTCATAAAGCATCTCGATTTTCACGATGAAATTTTGTATGAATTTGGCACAGGAGAGGGTGGACAAGTAGCGTGGCAATTTAATTTATTTTGCGCACCACGTTTGTCAACGGATTGTATTCAACCACCCGATCGTGCAGAATCAGACAGTAGGCCGTAGTATTTGCAGGTACATTCTCTTTACACTCGAATTCTATGCGCACGTCCACGGTGCCATTCTTGATCGACTCATTTTGTCGCGAGCAATCAATCACCACGAGGGGACCAAATTGTAAAAATTCAGCCACGGTGAATAATGTCTCGTTGCAACTATGTCCATAATACGATTTACGGAATTGCATATACATATGGTACAAGATGGCATGCTTATTCTTGTCAAAGTCCAAATTCAGATCATCATATGGGTAAAATTCCGAGTGGAGAAAAAGTTTTACATTGACCAATTTGCAGTTGTTAAACTTAGTAACATCTTCGCTCATCACATTCTTTCGATCAGTCTGTAGAACAAGGATAATAACTCGCGGCTTCTTCAGCTGTGCAGATGCCTTCACGGCCCATGAATGCTTGGTCGTGCTCTGCAAGAGAGGATACTCGTACAGATCCCACGATTGAAAACAAATGCTCAGGTTTTGTCCACTTTCCGAAGCATGTAGCAACGATAGCTTATTAACGTCATTTAACGTCACATGAGGCATCCGCCATTGCACTTTAAGTAATTCAATTTCTGATTCCAACATCGGCGATCCTATTAGAGAATTGTTGTCGTTGCGCGATCGTATTAAAATCAATTCGTGACGCGCATTAATAATCATGCGTTTGTAGTCCTCGCAAAATCCCAGCAAATATTTAAGCGAGATGCAAAAATTGAAATGATTTTTCACTATTAGCCCATCGCGTCGTTTCCTGCCCCATCCGGCATTCTCCATACTTTTGTCTTCGCCAGATGTCAGCGATACATAGTTTTTAAGCGTGCTAGTTATCCCAACGTTTCTGTTGCGATCAATCTCCACGCCATTCAGCTCGTATCGAATCTCATCGAATAAGAACGGCACGCAATTATTTCCCAACATCACCGTTAATGTATCGCTTGGCTTATTTATCTTCAATTTCCCCTCCACATAGAGGAAACTTTCTGTATCCATCCTTAATCTCCAGACTATCAATATCAATATCGAGAGGTCGTTTCGACAAGTGGTTGTGTATTTATCTCGCTCTGTATTTTTCGGCCTTTTAACTGGGTTTTGCTTGAGTTTTGCGCTTCGGTCTCTTGTGCTCGTGTGGGTCCGGTGTATATCTGTTAGCGCCTGCTGTGCTGTGCTGTAAATCACTGTATTAACTGGAGTATCTCACTTCTTGCTCATCGTTGCCTTCCTCGGCTATCTCTGCGGCTTGCCGTTACTGTTTTTGTGAGGTTTTTTCTGGTGCTTCGCGGATACGGACAAGGTTTCAACTGTCTGTAATTAGTGACATCTATTGTCTCTGTCTACAAACTTTCGTGGAAATTGACTTTATCGGTATGGCTCGCTCATGTCCCATGTACTCAAAATTTTTGCCGAAATCGGGTATTTACACAGGCTGTCGATGTGACGTTAATGACATTAATAAAGTGAATGTGCCTGGTTCCACCTCATCGCAGTATGCATCAGCCCATGGAGCAATATCTACGCAGCCCAGTAGTGGCACCTCACTGGTCAACGCTGGGAGCACTAATTCCTCTCAGATGGACAGTCGCCAGTCTTGTACACGCAACCCTCTCAGGTGCCTCTGTCTCCGGATCTGAAGGATATTCATACCTGTCTGCAGGAAATAAAGGCTAAACTGAATACTCTTGATGACTTAGTTGCCCGGGTGAATGTTTGTACCAGCTCGGTGAATACCTTACGTTCTTCAGTCTCTGACATTGCTGCGCGTGTGGATAACCTATCTAGTGATCAACACCTTCTTGATCGACGTCTTACGGTTATCGAGCAATCGCAAGCTATTGCTACTGCATCTGGGGCCGCTGTTTCTGTCTCTCCACCTGCGCCTTTTGTGGACGTGACTAGGAGAATAAATCGCATTGAGCGGTCCAATAGGGATCATGAGCTGGTCATCTCTGGTATTCCCAGTAATGCTAACGACGGTCCGGCTATAAATGTGCCTTTTACACCGTCAGACGTCTCCTCTACAATATGGCTCAAGAGCTCTAACGCCGCCTTCAAGACGCTTATTATTCGATTTACTTCTACACTTACACGTGATGACTGGATCTCGAAAAAGCGTATTAAGAAGGACTTGCGGGCTGGGGAAATTATCCCCACTTGGCCGAACACGCTGGTGTATATTAATGAACGATCCACGGTCAGTGAGCGCAACACTCTTAAACAGGCGAAGGAGTGGGCGAAGGTGCACAACTTTAAATATGTTTGGATGAGGCGTGGTATCACTTACATAAAAAAGGATGACCCCTCTAAGGTCACCCGCTTCTCGTCGCCATTGGATCTCAACAAGGAGCAATGACTTGTGACTTCTCAAAACCGGCAACCTACTGGGCTCTCTACCTGTGATCTACGTAGTTTATCTTCTATTGGGTCTACGGCATCTATCTCCTCTTCTTCTTCTCCCTCGGCGGAGATCTCGGCACGTGCTGCTGCGTCTATGGTCAACTCTTCTGTCTCCTCTACGCTTTCGGATATTCTACGTGTTAACTCTAGTTCTCTCTCTGTTGCGCATATAAATGTTCGTTCTCTGACTTCTCACTTCTCTGCCTTAACTGATCTTTTGCATGATCACAATTTTGATGTTATAGCGCTTAGTGAAACCTGGCTGCGTACTACGGATAACTCCGTGTCTTTATCTATACCTGGATCTATACTTATTCGTTCTGACCGGTGCTCTGACTCACTCTCTCGTGGAGGTAGTACAGCTCTGTATATTAACTGTAACTTTCATTGCTCTAGTATCTTTAACACGTTTTCCGACAACCTTTTTTCCAACAGCTTACTTGATGTATCGGGTGTTCTTATAAGTGTTAATCACAGTCGTCTGGCAATACTTTCTGTTTATCGTCCGCCTAGCTGTCCAATTACGTCTCTACAGTATTTGGAACTTTTTCTCACGGATGTTGCTTGTCATGTTGATCGCATAATATGCTTAGGCGATTATAATGTCAACTTTGTAACGTACCGCTACGAACCGCCGTACATTTTTCCGTTTCTATCTATGTTAATCATCACATATCGTTAATTTCCTTTATATTAGACGTAAGATAGTATACAACGCGTGCGAGAGCGTTTCAAACAGCGCGCGAGAGAGTATAGTGACGCGCAACGCATGCGCATAGCCACCGATTCAAACCACATACTCAGTGCCGCGAGTGAATCAAGCGCGCGTGCGCATATCGTACGAACAACCGGACGCCAAATATTCCGAGCGTAGTACGCGAGTGGCGCGAACCGGATGTTAATTCTAATTGGTGCGCGAGTTCGCGCAGCAAGTGATTGGTGCGGGCCAAGTACCAGCCACCGGTATAAATACAGGCCCGCCAGCAGCAGTAAAGCAGACTCGGTTCTGCCACCGAACCAAACAGACTCGGTTCTGCCACCGAACCAAACAGACTTGGTTCTGCCACCGAACCACATCGAGGCAGCTTTAGTTAGCTCCTCAAATTCCAATCCAAGGTAGCTTTTGTTAGCTCCTCAACTTCCAATCCGAGGTAGCTTTAGTTAGCTCCTCAAATTCCATACCGAAGTAGCTTTAGTTAGCTCCTCAACTTCCAATCCGAGGCAGCTCTAGTTAGCTCCTCAACTTCCTCGAGGTAGCTTTAATTAGCTCCTCCACATCCCTTCGAGGTCATACTAAGACCTCCACCTCATTTTCCAAAGCGTGGGGGCCAGCTGATAGGCACCAGAAGCTATTACTAAACTGAGGGAGAGCAACCAATAATTCTACTTCCATCTGGGGACGTCCTAACCGGCTACCTGGCTACCATCCTAGAAAGCGTGGGCAAGCTGATAGGCAACTGGAAGCTACTACTAAATCAAAGAGAAGGAAACTCTCTGCAGTTCTCAACTAAACATACTAAATCGACCAAACGTCATTTCTTGTACCGACTTCGTGTCGAGATCTTACATTCAATTAACGATTTAGCATCGTACCATTATACTATATCTTTAATACTAATTACGCAATATTCTTAATTATCGACTCAGCGTTCGAACCGACATAATACTCTTTATAACCGACTTAGCGTCTAAATCTAAATCAAGCATTATACTTTCTTACCGACCGAAACATAATCACGAAATTACTTTATGTTCCGTTATATTAATTTATAATCACGATTCAACAACTCAGCGCAAAATCTTATGTTCATTTACGACCTAGTGTCAAAACTATTTTCTTTAATAAACCATTTTTGTTACTTATTGTTAAAAGGAAGGACTCTAGTTCTTGAAATTCATTTCTTTATCGCACGCCACCCGAACCAATCCCACAATTTCACAGGTAAGCCGCTCTACTTGTGGAATCTCCTGTAATTAACGGCAACGTCTCGTTCAAGAACGTTACAGGTGGTTAATTTTGGTGACAGCGGTGGGATAGAAAATTTGCTTTGAAACCGCGAACGCGTGGCAAAGGAGATCAACTCTCCTAGCGAAGAACAAGACTCCTTCTTTCTTACTAAGTCAGGCGCGTTAAAAGAAGTAAAATCATGGCTACAGGCGGAGTAGGCCCCAATACCCCTCAGGTAGACGCAGTTATAGAAGAATTACAACGCCTACAATTAAGTCAGGATAATGCGCGTCAACCACATGTTAGAATTCGCGATGCCGCGGACTCGGTTCCGGCCTTCGACGGGCGAAACATTATAATACATCAATTCACGAAATGCTGTAGGAACGCGAAAAATATGATCGCGCCGAACGCCGAATACGGTTTAGTACAATTAATCAAATGTAAATTATCCGGGCAAGCCTCTCGAGTCATACTTAACGGCGATTATAATACAATAGAGGAAGTAATTAAGGTCCTCAGCTCTCGTTTCGCCCCATTACATTCTTCAATCCAGTTATATGGAGAAATGTCAAAAATCGCTCAGTTACCTAATGAAGCCACTGTAGATTATAACAGTAGAGTCTCCGGGATCCTCCTACAATTAAGATACTGTAATGAAATAGAGGTTCCCTCACACGTCGCGCAATACAATCAATCCGCGGAAACAAATTCAATTAAAGCTTTCTTAACGGGGTTAAAACCTGAAATCTACGCACGAATGCGTACCGTCGAATTCGCTGACCTCGATACCGCCATTAGCGCCGCTATCAAAGCCGAGGCAGAGTGTCAGGAAAACATTATGAGAAATAAATTCGCAGAAGGACTATCGCACTCCGCGCAGTGCACAAATTGTTTCGGGTACGGACACTCAGCAACCGAGTGTAGCAGTAAATTTCCAGTAGGGCAAATAGCTCAAATTAGTTGGAGATCTAAATATTGCAATCATTGTCGGAAAGTAGGACACACAGTTCAGGAATGCCGGAATATAAATACCGCGTTCCAATCAACACCTAATAATCCTGGGTCAAGGCCGTGGTCATACAATACCGGGTCTCGAACAATGCCGCGCCAAACTCAATTAATAGAATGCCGATATTGTAAAAACAAGGGACACACTATTCAGGAATGTCGAAAGAAAATGTATAACGACAAACGAAGGCCCGCAGAATCACCAAATCCCGAACAGCAAACGTCCAATCCTTCCCAAAATCCTGTACGCAGTCAAGCCGTATTCACACTACAACCAATAGAAGTCTGGAGAGCCCCCGGTATAGCATTGTCAACTCCAGAATTTAAACAGAACAAGGCATTAATGATGATAGACACAGGAGCCAATTTAAGCATGATTAAACTAGAAGCCGTTTCGCCAGGCACTAAGATTTTTACCGACATCACCTACATTCTGTCAGGAATTACAGAAGGTTCTCTACCCACTATGGGGTACATTAAAACCAAAATATTAGGGACAATAGCAGAAATTCACGTAGTCAAAACTCTACCTACCGCCCAGGACGGAATTTTGGGTTCAGATTTTTTCCACGACAGTGGAGCCATTATAGATTACTCGAGACTAGGGATCACTATAGGAAACGAATTACTCCCGTTTACAAACGTGGAAATAAAAATTCCGGCCCGAATGAGATACCAAATGCCAATTAAAATCCGAAATCAAGGTCTGAAAACGGAATACGTGCCAAAATTAGGCGTACACCCCGATACCCTAATGGGTAATGCCATAGTCTCAAATCACAACGAAATAGGACATCTTTACGCAATAAACACATCCTCCAAGGAAATAAAGATAGAAATACCTTCCGGGAGAGACAACATTAATACAGACGCGCTCTCACGAAATCCAGTAAATGCACTCCCGCTAGAAGTGGAAGGGAAACGATCGCGCTCCCAAACCGCCACAAGTTCGGGATCCACAAATCCAAGTCCGATGAAACAACCAAAGGGAGATGGATCATCCTCCTCTTCGTCGTCCGAATTCAATCCTGACCAAATACAAATAAGAAGGAAATTAAAAAGAAAACTTAAAAGCACAACGACAACATCATCAAACAGACCGGCGGAGAAAAAGAGGGGAATCACACCAAAAGGGGAATCAGAAGAAATGGAGGTATCCACCGATAGTTTTGAAGCAAACAAAAATATTCAGGTATCAGTACAGGTTCACCCCTCCCCTGGACAAATCGGTCTTCCACCGTCAGCCCCTAGACCAACCACCCTTAACCGCCATCGCTGCCCACAACAAATGAAGATGGAAATAATGGAAAAGGATTGGGATCAAATCAGGGAAATAAGCAAAAACGTAGAGGTCCCGAGGAACCATGCTTACAGAAAGTCTCCCAAAATGAATTCTAGTAACAGTAGCAGCAACAAGGAAAAAAACCCACCAATAAGGGGCAAGAAGTACTGCGCAAGAGATTCAAACAATAATTTTAAAACATTCATTGGACCACCCCGACAGCAAGTATCATCGCGACGACAGGGACTACGACGACAGCAAATACCACCACGAACATTACCCAAGATAGCTCACCAGAAATTGATTCAAGGTAGGGTCAAAGAAATTGCAGACCATTTATGGATGAGAAGGGAAACTGCAGGCATATTTATCACTACACATGGGAAACCAGTAGGCAAGGAAAGCATAGAATTTATAACTAGGGAACAAATTAAAAATACCTTACCCCTACCACTTCAGGCAGGAAGTATAATAGAAATTTCCAAACCAGGACGGACCATCTTAGGGATGGTAATACCAGATTCTCCAAACGAAGAAGCCTATCATACCGTAATTAGGAACCTATATAATAAATTAACAAAAAAAAACATTAACAAAATCTCATTACCCAAAACAGAAATTAATATATCATGGGAAAAATTAAAACAAATGATCACACTAAGGTTCTTACAAACAAACATCAGCATCACAATCTGCCATGGCACTATACAAATGCCATCAGAACAGGATCGCCTAATAATAATTAAGGAAAACCACGAGTCACCAGTAGGAGGACATAAAGGGGTAACCAAAACCTACAACAGAATCAGAAACCTGTACCATTGGCCAAACATGAAAAAGGATGTGAGGCAACACATTCAAACATGTATAAGTTGTCAAAAGAAAAAACTAGTGCGAGTTAAAACTAAGGAACCAATGATAATAACAGATACGCCACTAGATGCCTTTGACAAAATATCCATGGATCTTGTGAGACCATTGCCACTTACAAAGTCAGGGAAAAACATCTATACGCGTTCCTCCTTTCCATACATACACCTTTTCCCACCGGGTGACATCGCGCCGAAATCCGTAATAATAAAAAAAAAAAGCGTAAGAAGGATAGAGAGATATACCGCGGTCAACGGTACCACGACGTAAACGAACCGCGCATTCCTGAACTATAAGAAAAATAGAGTCGCGTTGTAGAAGAAGAAATCGAGCGCCAGACTTCTTAGAATATATATAAAAATACATCTCTCGGGACGAGAGAAAAACCGGGCGGCGAGATGTAACGTACCGCTACGAACCGCCGTACATTTTTCCGTTTCTATCTATGTTAATCATCACATATCGTTAATTTCCTTTATATTAGACGTAAGATAGTATACAACGCGTGCGAGAGCGTTTCAAACAGCGCGCGAGAGAGTATAGTGACGCGCAACGCATGCGCATAGCCACCGATTCAAACCACATACTCAGTGCCGCGAGTGAATCAAGCGCGCGTGCGCATATCGTACGAACAACCGGACGCCAAATATTCCGAGCGTAGTACGCGAGTGGCGCGAACCGGATGTTAATTCTAATTGGTGCGCGAGTTCGCGCAGCAAGTGATTGGTGCGGGCCAAGTACCAGCCACCGGTATAAATACAGGCCCGCCAGCAGCAGTAAAGCAGACTCGGTTCTGCCACCGAACCAAACAGACTCGGTTCTGCCACCGAACCAAACAGACTTGGTTCTGCCACCGAACCACATCGAGGCAGCTTTAGTTAGCTCCTCAAATTCCAATCCAAGGTAGCTTTTGTTAGCTCCTCAACTTCCAATCCGAGGTAGCTTTAGTTAGCTCCTCAAATTCCATACCGAAGTAGCTTTAGTTAGCTCCTCAACTTCCAATCCGAGGCAGCTCTAGTTAGCTCCTCAACTTCCTCGAGGTAGCTTTAATTAGCTCCTCCACATCCCTTCGAGGTCATACTAAGACCTCCACCTCATTTTCCAAAGCGTGGGGGCCAGCTGATAGGCACCAGAAGCTATTACTAAACTGAGGGAGAGCAACCAATAATTCTACTTCCATCTGGGGACGTCCTAACCGGCTACCTGGCTACCATCCTAGAAAGCGTGGGCAAGCTGATAGGCAACTGGAAGCTACTACTAAATCAAAGAGAAGGAAACTCTCTGCAGTTCTCAACTAAACATACTAAATCGACCAAACGTCATTTCTTGTACCGACTTCGTGTCGAGATCTTACATTCAATTAACGATTTAGCATCGTACCATTATACTATATCTTTAATACTAATTACGCAATATTCTTAATTATCGACTCAGCGTTCGAACCGACATAATACTCTTTATAACCGACTTAGCGTCTAAATCTAAATCAAGCATTATACTTTCTTACCGACCGAAACATAATCACGAAATTACTTTATGTTCCGTTATATTAATTTATAATCACGATTCAACAACTCAGCGCAAAATCTTATGTTCATTTACGACCTAGTGTCAAAACTATTTTCTTTAATAAACCATTTTTGTTACTTATTGTTAAAAGGAAGGACTCTAGTTCTTGAAATTCATTTCTTTATCGCACGCCACCCGAACCAATCCCACAATTTCACAGGTAAGCCGCTCTACTTGTGGAATCTCCTGTAATTAACGGCAACGTCTCGTTCAAGAACGTTACAACTTCAATAACACTAGCAATTCTGGTTTGCGTTACATACATAGCATAATGTCTATTCTTTCCCTAAAACAAATCATTGCTGAACCAAGGCGGATTACACAAACTTCACCGACCTTGCTGGACCTGATCTTGGTCAGCAGGGATATAGATGTTGTCTCTACGGGTGTATATGATATAAGTCACATTAGTGATCATTGTCTAATTTATGCGCTTTTTGATATTCCTAAGACACGTACGCGTCAGCGTTATGTTTTGAGCCGAGACCTAAAAAGTATTCCTATTGAGCGCTTCCGTATCGCTGCTGAGCAGGTCAATTGGGAGCCTATCCATTCCCTGGATACTGTGGACTCCAAAGTTGAAGCGTTTACTTCGTTAATTACTGCTTTATTTGATCAGTTCGCGCCGGTACGTCCAATGAGTGTCTCGAAGACTCTCATGCCTTGGCTCACCTCTACTGTCAAAAAACTTATGAGCCTCCGTAATCGTGCACTGACGAAATATAGGAGATCTGGAGCGGCAGCTGCTTGAGACAATAGTAATAACAAATTGCTTCGGAACCTTGCTAATTCCTCTATTCGGACGGAGAAGCGTCTATACTTCAAGAATCTTTCCCGTTTCGGCTCCTCTAAGAGTTTCTGGCACTTTCTTTCTGTTGCTGGGTTTCACAAACCATCACATTCCTCTTCTGTTCCTGATTCCTTTCCGGATCCCCCTGCAATTAACAATCACTTCCTTGATTTTCCACCTTCTACCTCTGCGTCTCCCGAGCTCATTTCCTACTATGTATCCCAGGCGCATGAGCCCTCTCCTTCCTCTAGCTTTACTTTTGCACCTTTTTCACTTGGCGATCTTTTCTCTATTTTCAAAGGCATAAAGCTTACCTCCTCCAACCCTTATGATATCTCTGGCATCATGATATTTAATTGTGTTCCTTACTGTCTTGATTCTGTCCTACATATCTTCAATTCTGCCGTTCTATCCGGGTCCTTCCCCACAGCTTGGAAGCATTCTTTTGTTTATCCTATTCCTAAGTCGGCTAATGCCTCCACCCATGATTCTCTTCGTCCTATTTCTCTTACGCCTTTCTTGTCAGAGGTTCTTGAAAAACTTTGTTTTGTGCAACTGCTGAGGTACTTTGACTCTTGCAGTGCTATTCCGCCTTTTCAATCGGGCTTTCGTAGAGGTTATAGTACGAGCACTGCCTTGCTCCACATTTCGGACACTGTACTTCGTGCGTTTGACTCGCGGCGCTTAACTTGTATCACGTCTCTGGATTTCTCCAAGGCGTTTGATACAATTGATCACAACTTGCTGTGTGCCAAGCTAGGTTATCTTGGACTGTCGTCTAGTGCCTTGTTACTTCTTAAATCGTATCTTTCACCGCGCACTCAGCAGGTTGTGCTCAAACGCTCTTTACCGCTAACTTCATCTATTAGACAGACTTCTCGTGGAGTTCCGCAAGGCTCTGTGCTAGGTCCGCTGCTATTCAGCATCTATGTGTGCGATTTGCCTGCTGTTTGTAATCATTGTCAAACTTATATGTATGCGGATGACACCCAACTTATCAAGGTTTTTGATCCCAGCTCTGCTGATCTAGCCAAAGCCGAAATTGAAGCAGATTTACGTCGACTTATAAACTGGTCTGATTCTCACGGTCTCCAACTAAATCCCACCAAAACCACTGTCCTAGTTGCTGGTTCTCCTACTCTCCTTAGTAACCTGTCCTCGTTCGACATATCCTTTGGCTCCTCTGTCCTTGGTGTGCAACCTGTATTAAAAAACTTAGGTGTGACCTTTGATCCCCATTGATGTTTTGACCGTCATGTTGCTGCATTGTGTCGATCTGCCTTCTCTCGCATGCGTTCCCTTTACGCCTCACGTCGTATATTGTCTACTAGCACGAAGCTCTTGTTGTGTCAAGCCTTAATCATCTCCATCTTTGATTATGCTGATGTAGTGTATGGTCCGTGTTTCTGTTATAATGTTCGTAAGTACGACCATATAACGCCTTCTTTTCAACGTTCTGGCTGGCTAAAGATGAAGCAGAGATGGATTTTCCATCTCTGCTGTCTGGTCTATAAAATTCTCGCAGCAGGTACGCCGAGGTATCTGTATGATCTGCTTCGCTCCAATTTGTCAATGCACTCTAGCGGCTCTATGACAACTGCGTCCTTCTCCTACATATCTTCTTATTATTATAACTCCATTCCTTCTAATATACGTTCTCTGTCGTGGTTGCCTCATTTAAACTTAGTGCTCGGTCTTACATCCTCTCGCGGTTTCCTATGTAATTTCCTATGTAACTGGTTGATTCTTATTCTTATCATGTTCTTAGTTTTATTTGTTTTGTTTTATTTTATTTCAGTGTATTTTTTATTTTTTTTTTGTTCTCTTTCCTTTCCTTTCCTTATCTCTCAACGACTTTTTAGGATAGGTTGTAGAGCAGCAGTAATGCTGAACCTCGCCTACTCGCCATTGTAATTTTATGTGTAATGGTGAAATAAAGACATTTAATAATAATAATAATAATAATAATCAATCATCGTTGTACCGCAGACGTTGCTTTCTCACCGACAGGTTGATGACAATTGACCATCTCACGGTATGGCAAACTCGTTAAATCCCTTTCTATAACGTCCATTGGACATCGCGCTATCCTTGTCTATTACCGCGAAATCATACCCCCGTTGCCAACAATTACGACACAAAGTGCAGAAATCCTCGTAAGACATATCAGTGTTTCCATGATCGTTGTACACATGTTTCAAGTTGGTACCATCCTGCTTAAACAGAATCAGCAGATTCGCATTGTCGCGTATAAGATGTTTGGGAATTTTTGCATACGTCTGACAGAGATAGAAGCATCAATGTTCGAGTGGCGCTCCATTGCAAAGTATTCTCGTATCGTATCTTGCTTGTCGCATACCACGTCATCAAATATAAAAATTGAATTCGGGAGCGATTCGCTCCGTGGGATGAAGTCGCTGTTATTCGAAAACGTAAAGTAGCCAATTTCATCTATCGGAGTCAATAAATTCTCCAAATACTGATATTTTGGCTGTTGCAACGACTTGGAATACACGTACACTGCATTAGCTGGTGGAGCGGCGGGGATCGCTAAGGCGGTAAACGATAATAAGGCGGCGCAACATCAGCTGCAGGAAATGCAACGCCATAATCGCTCTACGGAAGGTCGTGGACTTTATCTCGCACCATACAAGCAGGGACAGGGAATATCAAATCGAAAAAAAAACACCGAAAAGAAAATAAAAATGCCTGTCGGCATAACTACCGACGCGCAATTGGAGGAGTTGGTATTTTCATGGGCAATGCACTACCTGCCGGAGGAGTACGTCGAAACGAGAGCGGTATCATAAATTTGGACAATGTCGAGGGGCCGGGAACTCATTGGGTGGCGTATGCGAAGAGAGGGTGTCGAGCTATATATTTCGACAGCTTTGGGAATCTTCGACCGCCTAAAGAATTGGTACAATATCTGGATAAAGATGCTGTGAAAATCGAATACAATCGAATGGCTTATCAGAAGTACGAACAGAGCAATTGTGGACAACTCTGTCTACGCTTTCTACAAACGATTGGCACCAAATTTAAGGATTGACTTCCCACCACTCTGATTCAGTACTAGTCGAGTCGTACAGCTCGGAATATGTCGTTAATATTCACTCTAACCGGCAAGAGTAGCACCCTCGCGGTGAGCTACTTTCCACCCATAGATTTGAGCGACGATGATTATGAGCTTGGTCTAACAACCTTTGAAACTTATCATACAATATCGAACATCGACTTGAGCAACGATAAATTCTACTTCACCGCGAACTATAACATCGACAGCAGCGTCGACACCATTCATGAATACATTATGATTCCACACGGCTCCTACGAACTAGACGTCATTGCCAAGTATTTGAAGCAGCGATTACTCGAGCGGTATCCTCAAAACCTCGGTGGCATCGATGCCAACGATGGCGATGACAACGATGTGTATCCAATAGTGTTGCACCCCAACAACAACACCATGAAAAGCGAGCTGTACTGCTCGTTCGCCGTAGACTTTACAAAACCCAATAACATTGGATCGCTACTGGGATTCTCGACGAATCGGGTATTAGAACCTGGACGGTGGCATGAATCGGACGATGCAATTAATACCATGAACGTGAATATTATTGGCATAGAATGCAGCGTGACCGCTGGCGCGTACAACAATAGGAAGCGCGTACATACGATACGTGAATTTTCTCCGAGAGTCCCACCAGGATATAAGATATCGGAAACGCCCGCGCAGATCATTTACCCTCCAATCACCGCACGGGTCATTACGGATCTAACGATACGCGTTGTGGATCAAGACGGACGGTTGCTCGATTTTCGAGGTGAAGAGATTACCATCAGATTGCACGTACGACGGCGACGACGATAATACATGTGGTGTGATCGAAAGAGATGCTTGTGTTGAATGACTCCAGAAACTCGTTTCTTCCAAGTGAAATTGTTTGCAACAACAACAACAACAACAACACCTGCAACAGCTCTGATTACACTAAAAAGAAAAGGCTCAGTCCTGCGAACAGGTTCCTTGTGCGCATTTAAGTTGAAAAAAATGGTGGACATTCTAAGCATTGGAGGGAGGCCAACGTTTGATGATCGCATCGTCAAGTTCGAGACTCACACATACAACCCATACGTCAACGCGACGTTTGGATACAGCTATGAGATAAGAATACCCATACAGTAGCAGGATTTAAACACATTACCGTGTGAAAGTTTCCTCTATGTGGAGGGGAAATTGAAGATAAATAAGCCAAGCGATACATTAACGGTGATGTTGGGAAATAATTGCATGGCGTTCTTATTTGATGAGATTCGATACGAGCTGAATGGCGTGGAGATTGATCGCAATAGAAACGTTGGGATAACTAGCACGCTTAAAAACTATGTATCGCTGAAATCTGGTGAAGACAAAAATATGGAGAATGCCGGATGGGGCTTGAAACGACGCGATGGGCTAATAGTGAAAAATCATTTCAATTTTTGCATCCCGCATGATTACTAATGCGCGTCACGAATTGATTTTAATACGATCGCGCAACGATAACAATTCTCTAATAGGATCGCCGATGTTGGAACCAGAAATTGAATTACTTAAAGTGCAATGGCGGATGCCTTATGTGACGCTGAACGACGTTGATAAGCTATCGTTGCTACATGCTTTGGAAAGTGTAAGAAACCTGAGCATTTGTTTTCATTCGTGGGATCTGTATGAGTATCCTCTCTTACAGAGCACGACCAAGCATTCGTGGGCCGTGAAGGCATCTGCACAGCTGGAGAAGCCGCGATGTATTATCCGTGTTCTACAGACTAATCGAAAGAATGTGATTAACAACTGCTAATTGGCCAATATAAAACTTTTTCTTAACTCGGAATTTTACTCATATGATGACCTGAATTTGGACTGTGACAAGAATAAGCATGCCATCTTGTTTCACATGTATACACAATTCCGTAAATCGTATTATAGGCATAGTTGCAACGAGGCATTATTCACCGTGTCCGAATTTTTACAATTTGGTCCCCTCGTGGTGATTGATTGGTCGCGACAAAATGAGTCGATAAAGAATGGCACCGTGGACGTGCGCATAGATTTCGGGTGTAAAGAGAATGTGCCGGTAAATACTACGGCCTACTGTCTGATTGTTAGCAAAATATCGGAACCGCACGTCGTAGGAGCACGCCTCGCGCTGCAGCCTCGCAACGTCTAGACACGGCTTATCATTTGTGCAGTGTGTGACTTGACTACCCTCCGTGTAATCGGTCTGCGCGAAGTAGGGCGCAAGTTCGATGATTATCAGTACTCCTTCCCGAGAGGAATACGATTTACTTTAATTATAGTACATGTGTGTTTTGTAATAAAGTGTTTCTATCGTCTCCTGAATTCAATAACTGGCATCCAGACATCTACGCTCCTACAATCCACCGTCAATACGCCTCGTAGAGAGACACGGGAAGAAAAATGGTAGCCCACTGTTGACACGTGGTCCTCTCGAATATAAACACGAGCTTTAATATCAAAACAAAAGCATGCGTCATCGTATTCTGTGCGAGAGAAGGTGGGCACTGGGGAGGAGGTATTGATGTGAAGAGGGCCTCTTCAAGAGTGCAGCCGTTTGTGAGGGATGCAAATTCGATTGGTTCTAATATAATCTGCTCCCTATGGTTGCAATTTAGTCTAGCAACTTTCACACCTCCTAACCTAACCAATTGAACTTACATCCCTCCCAAAAGAACCGGCCATCCGAGCGTAGAAGCAAGTGCGAAATAAAAGTAACGGTGCGCTTCTCGATACCGCAGATGTACCTACCTAAGTAGCATTTCTGACGGAAAAGAATTGTCTAGCCTTTGGGCCTGCCATTCCTGGCGTAGACCTTTGGCAGGTAGGTATCTGTTTCAACAGGCAAGGCCACCCGTGGCGCCAGCAAGACCATCCCCGGTCCTTGCTATTCCTGCGAGTTTTCTTCCAGGGAAAATCAGTAAATTTGCAAGCGCAATATCTCAAAAACCAGTGGAAATTAAGTGTATACATTAAAGCTTATTGAATTTGTCTTAGAACGCACTATCAACTCAGGTCTTCAGAAAAAATAGTTCCATTTAAAAAACCGAACTTGTCCATCGTATCTTTTAAAATAATAATCGAAAAAAAAATTCGTCCGCGCTAATAAGTTGGCCCCCTCGAACCATGTAATTTCCTATTTTTTAAATATTTTTGTCTCCAATAGTTTAGGAGATATCCAGCTGTCCACTCTTCCCGCGGGCGCCCTGTATTACATTCAATACGTGTCGAGACTTTTATCCTTGAGGGTGGGACTCAAGTTACATGTAATCGCGCGATACGCTACGGCGCTTTAAAAACTTGATATCTATAGAATGCATGCGATTGTAGCCCTAAGTAGTGCTGTCTCTTTCCCTTCCTCGAATTTAGCTTTAAAATAATGCTCTCTCTTTCCCGTCCCCCGAATATGCGGTTTGTAAAACGTCGATCTCTCCCGACATCATCCGGAACAATTTCTGATAAAATTAATTATTATGCGTTGGGGGAAAATTTCTGCTGCATATCGGTTTGGAAAAAAAATTTCGGGGGCGGGTTGGGTCTGAAAAAGTTTTCGGGGGTCATTCCCTCCCTCCGAAAAATTTCCGGCGGTGGGCCAGGTCTGGAGAAGTCTCCGCGGCGGCTCGGCCCGGACTGATCCCCTCCATGATTATGCCTTCCCCCACTCCGCGGCTCGTGCGCGCGCAACCGCTCTTCCACTCCCCGCAGGCCTCGCGCCCATGTTTCTCTCCGCCGCGCTCTCCCTCGCGCCCTCACTTCCCCCCGCCCTCGCGCTCCCCTCAGAGGACCTGAGTTAGAATTCCCTTAGCCTTACTATTCATCAAAAAGGGATGAAACGCCGGGGCGCGGGCAAAGGTGGAAATCGCTAAAGTCAGTGACGTTATACGTAAAAAGTATTTGGTCTTGAAAATTGGCAAAATGGATACGGAACCGGCTGTGGATGCGAGCACGCGACCCATTGTCAATCCGCTGAAACGATTGATCG
The DNA here is from genome assembly GCA_944738655.2 of Andrena hattorfiana. Taxonomy (NCBI): domain Eukaryota; kingdom Metazoa; phylum Arthropoda; class Insecta; order Hymenoptera; family Andrenidae; genus Andrena; species Andrena hattorfiana. The sequence continues at coordinate 24,532,873 of OX122892.1, forward strand.
AGAACGTGTCCGCGTTGCAAACGCCCTCAACGCATCGATCGCGGCCGGTGAATAGGCAACACGAATACGATTAACAACAATCATCGAAGAGACTTCGACCCGTTACTCCGTCGACAACCATGGAACGTCCGAATAACCTTCCAGATTCTAGCGACGACGACGAAGATGACGACAACGACGCCGACAACTACAATAACAACAACAATGACAACAACAATAATAACGAAAACACCGACAACAACGATAACGATGTTGACGATGAAGATAATTTTGTCAATGATGATGTTGTTGATAATGTCAACGACGAAGGCAGCGAAAAAATTCAGGATGATGCATCGTTATCAAAGGTTCATGATTTGGATTCGCTGCGCAATCCCATCTATGATATCGAAGTGTATATACGGTACGCGAAAGGACCCTTGTCGCGAGATACCTGCGACTGCTCTTCACCGATACCAAGAAACGAATCGACCACGTATATGGCGTAAACTTGGTGTCCGCCGAAGACCTAATAATCGGCGATTCCGTACTCACCATCGACAAGGATGGCGACGACGTTCGCGTCAACGGAACGAGATATGCGGGGACTCGGGGTTTGTACGAACTGCTGTTCATGCGAATGCTCGCACGTACACGGACGCGGATATTCACTCATACCGACGCATCTTGCTATCGACGAACGCGCATAAGCGAAACCGCCCAGCAAGCGCACGTTGGGTAACAAGGGGCATAAGTATAAGAAAATCATATCCGCGATAATCGGTGGAGTAAAGACATCGGGTATCAGACGCGTTAAGGTCAGGGGTAGGGGTGGTGGCGCGGACGGGCGGCGCGGGCGACACGAGCACGCGACAAGGTCGAGGATTCCCATCGACGAATCGATGACGGTCACCGATAACGCGATCGATTACGTGTACTTGGACAATCCGAACGAATTGGTCGATAGACTTGGATTGCTCATAGCATCGCGGGCGGCAGATCACACGGGTCACGATAACGAAATCGCATCCATCGTGGAGGAACTTCGCGAGGACGGACGCATCTTAAATTGAACGATGCGGTGATTGTCGCGTCAGTAGTATTCGCGCGCACGCATCGTTATGTCGGTGAACAAGTTTGGCACCTCGTTACGCAATAACAACAACAACAACGAAGCGACGATGACAATGACGAGATTATTGTCCTCGGTGGACGAACACTTTACCCAAAAAATTGAAACGGCTATCGCGACCACGCGACTGGACGCCGAGAACCAACGATCTCAACTCGAGACGCAAGTACAACGAACTATGTCGGATATCGTTCAGGCACAATTGTCCCGACTAGAGGATGATTTAACTAGCGCGATGGAACAACGCTTCGATCACTTGAACGACAGACTCGAAGAGATCACGACGTCGCCGACTGCGATAATAACCACGGATCTGTACAAACGAAAGGAGCCGCGAAAAACGAAGAGGGTTGACGATGACGATGATTATTGACCTTGTCCCTGGCAATAGTGGCTACGGCTCCGGATCGTCGATCGGATCGAATCGTCGATTGTATTTTACGAACACTCGAGGAAGTGATACTACTTCTAACGCCCTTAAAACGTCGCGGCAATCCCCCACCAGCCCGCGAAGCATGAACAAGGAGCGAGTACAATTAGTGAACGAGTTACACGCCCCTGCGAGACGAAATTTCCCGGGGTGACGCATCGTGATTCGCGGTTACGATGATTTGTGCAGGCCGATTTGGTGGAGATGAGTCCGTACACTAAACAAAATCGTGGATGTCACTACACACTAATGATCATCGCCGCGTTCAGCAAGTATGCTTGGGACGTATCTGTGGAAACGAAAAGTGGTCGTGACGTGACCGCGGCGTTCGCAACCGTATTGCGGCAGAGCGATAGAGGTCCGCGAAATTTACAAACCGACATGGGTAAGGAGTTCTACAACACAGAGTTTCAACGATGCGCGAAGACACGCGGGATCAACCTCTACTCCATGTACAGCGTGATGAAAGCGTCGATCGTTGAACGTTCCAATCGCACGCTGAAAAACCTTACGTGGTAACAATTCTCCTTGAACGCGTCCTATCGCTGGGTCGACCTGTTACCTGCGCTCGTACGCACCTACAATCATCGCAAGCATCGAACGATCAACGCCCGATCCGTTGACGTGACCTCCACGACGCGTTTGTCGTTCGCCGCAAATGAACGCCTCTCATCCTCCGCATTGAAAGGTATTGGACGCCGCGCCTACTTCAACGTCGGTGATAAGGTACGCGTGAACTAGTTCAAGACCCTCTTCGAGAAGGGGTGCACTCCGAACTGGTCGACCGAGGTGTTTGAAATCGTAACCGTACAAAGAACGTGCCCGGTGACGTACATTCTGCGCGATTCCGCGGGAGAGTCGATCTCCGGTGGTTTCTACGAGTATGAACTACATTCGGTCGCGAATCCGGACGTCTATCTGGTCGAGGAGATTATTCGTCGCAAGGGAAATCAGGTGTACATTAAGTGGCTTGGATTCGATTCGTCGCGGAACTCGTGGATACGCGAGAAGGATGTTCTATGATTCGCGATTATAAACACGCTCTATGTTAGTGAAATAAATAAATAAATACATATAAATATCTCTGTGTGTGTGTGTGTGTGTGTGTGTGTGTGTGTGTGTGTGTGTGTGCGTGCGTGCGTGTGTGTGTGTGTGTGTGTGTGCGCGCGCGTGTGTGTGTGTGTGTGCGCGTGTGTGTTTGCGTGCGTGCGTGCGTGTGCGTGTGTGTGTGTGTTCCAAAAATGCTGCGGTTCCTTGAAGGGGGTGATTCGGGGGGTGATTGCAAACTTTTTCCATTGCGAGAATGCTCTCCTGGGTTTCGTTAACGAGATATTAACAAAAAGCACCGACCAATCAGAGCGCGAGTCTGACGGCTGAGTTCCCGCGCTAGCGTGGCTACGCGTTGCGTTGCGACTACGAACAAGCAACTCCGCATGTATCGAAGAAAATTGCGTAGAATGGCAAATGAAAAAGACGTAACAAATAAAATCGAACATGTTGTCATGGATTGTTTGTCATTTAAAGTGAATAATGAATGAATGATAAATGGAGGAAAATCACGTCTAACGTAGAAAGACGAATACACAGTTTTTTTTTAAAAGATTAAAAAATAATAATTATTTGAAGTGGGAAGATAAGGAATACATAAATTTCCTTGTGTTAATAACGTAGCCACGAAAAGTTAATGTAACAGGAAATTAACAAAAAGTGATAGTAGTTCGTTATTGTGATAAAAATCCTTAATTCAATAACGGCCAGCTCTGTTGCTGATAACGAATAAGTCTGTTTAAAAAGCCCGAATAAATATTTTCGTACGGGAATTTTGAGAATTATCGACGGAAATAAGCCATAGCTTGCGTTAAATTTAAAAATGAATAATCACCAATAAAGTAACTAAAACTCACCCTTGTCGGAAATTCACCTGCAGCTTGAAAACCTGTGTCATTGGGTCACTGAACCGATCCTGGTCATCTGGACGCACCTGACATTGCAAAACTTTAACTTTGGGTAGTATCGTATACCTGGGACCAGCTGTGCACTGGGCTCGTCCATTGATACGACATTGATCGTACACACACGCGCACGCACACACACACACACACACAGAGGAGGAGAATGTGAATAAACGAACAATATATATATATATATATATATATATATATATATATATATATATCCTACTCCTCATTCACATTCTTCTTCGTCACATATATGGGTACAATTAATCTTAATAAAAGAAGGAAAAAATATATACATATATACACATACTAACATGTATAAAATACCATTTTTGGGGGGCATTCTACGCCATATACATATATTAGATATTCGTAAATAGATAAATGGTATGAACAAAAGAAAGAAACGCTTACAACGCAATGTATATACATATGTACATGCAAACATACAAACATACTAAACAAGATTCTACACGAGATTCTCGTGGGGCTCGAGGGACTCGTCGGGCTCAACTTCGAGGACTTGGTGGGGACCGAGCTGGAAGATTTGATAATGCCCCCACGGAAGGGTTCTCACCTGATCGACCAAGACGCATCGCTTGTCGTCGAACGGCCTGAAAGCATTATTTTCCCCAATCACGGAAAACACCTCAGTAGTATGTCTAGGAGAGTTCTACCCCGGGTCCTCGGAGAGGAGCGCGGGGGCGGGGGAAAGTGCGGGCGCGTGTGGAGTGCGGCGGAGGGAAATCTGGGCGCGGGGAGTGTAAGACTGGCTGCGCGCGCACGAGCCGCGGAGTGCTCTACCTCTCCATACGCGGCCCGCCACCGAAAATTTTTTTATGTCTCACCGAGGAAGGGGCGACCTTGGGCTACCACCCAGAAATTTTTTAGCGAGAGGGGACAACCGCCGAAAATTTTTCCAAACAAACATGCAGCATCAGCAGAATTTTTCCCCACAATGCAGAGAAATAATAATAATTCTTTATCAACGATCTACCGAATCATTATGTGGCAAACAGACATATTTTTTTCAAACAAATATGCAGCAAGCACTCTAAAGCTACCTAGCTTTTAAAGCGTTCCAATTTAACGTCGCAGCTTATCCCCCGATCGTGTGTAATTTGAATCCTTTGGAGCAGTCGTGGGAGATGACGTCATTTGGCAGCGCGAAAAAGGCGCGAATCATAGAAAAAATTATGTGGCATCAGCAGAAAATTTTTTTTCCATATCAACAGATATATTCTTCCCAACGCAGAGAAATGATAATTTTAATCCCTCCCACACTGATCTGTCGAACCAATATGTAGCAAACAGACAGACACTCTAAAGCTGAAAATTTTTCAAAATGTTTTTTCAATCTTAACATCGCAGCGTATCGCGCGATCACGTGTAATTTGAATCCCACGTGATGGGACCGCCGTGCAAGATGATATTTGGTGGCGTGAAGAACGCACGAATCATAGAAAGAATTATGTGGTGTCAGCAGAAATTGGTGAGGAGAGAAGGAGGTAGACGGGTAAATAAATAGATTGTAATATGTATAAAATGATTATATATTGTTACATCAATTAAGAAATAGAAATGTAAAAAGAAAAAATATCAAAATAGAATATAAAAAGTGTCTTAGCAGAACCATATCTCTCTCTCTCTCTCTCTCTCTCTCTCTCTCTCTCTCTCTCTCTCTCTCTCCATCAATCTCTCTTTCTTTTTCCTTCTCTTCTTTCTTTCTTCTTTTTTCTATTTTTCTCTCTTTAACATCAATCGCAAGACAACTTGAACATTCTCGAAAAGCTGATGGACTTCCTATTTAGTTTTCGCGACATCATACATACATACATACTCTTCCACACAACACCTCAAATACACTCATACACACTCACGCTCTCGTGACCGACCCGAATGCTCAGTCACACAGAACAGTAGTATCTCGTCATTATTCGCCGAAACTGTTACGTATCTATTGTATCGCCTCAATTCTCTATCTCTAAATAAACCGCACTATTCTCAACATTTGTGAGTTCTCTCTATACAAATAGAATATAAAATATAAAAATACAAAAATATAAAATAAAAATGAAAAAATATAAAAATACAATATAAAAAGAAAAAATATAATAATAATAATAATTTAATGTATTGCCCACTTTCGTGTTACAATTTAACGATTATATACTCTTCTAATGTTTCCTGCTGTGTCTTAACAATTTTTTCTATTTTACAAGTGTTTCGTAATCTATTCTATGTCACATAATCTTCTTTTATCACTTTCCTGTTCTTCCCATCTTTTCCTTCTCTCTATTATCTCCTGTAGAGTAGCCAAGTTTTTCCCTTCTCTTCTAATTACCTCTGTCCAATTTCTACCACTCTCTCCACTTACTTCACATGCTTCAATTGTGTATTTCACTGTTTCTTCCTCTTTCTTACATACGCTTTCTTCTTTCATTAGCCAATATTTGCATGCCCTTGTTTTACTACCCTATATGAATTTTCCTATCCTTTCTAATTCTCCTCTCCTTTTTTCATTTGTCCCCCATAATCATTTCGGCTTATCTCCTGGTTTCTTTGCCACCTCTCTTAATTCTCTTAGGAACTTCGACTCTTTTACTTTCATCTGTCTTTCTTGTTCTTGGATGTCTTTTACTTATCTGCTCTATTTTTGATCCACACTACTTCCCCATTTAATCTTCTTCTTTTCCATTCTTCATTTGACCATCCTCTCCCTTCCAAGAATTTGATTCTCATTCTTTCCCTTTTCATTACTTCATTTCCTCTCATTAGTCTTCTCACACATTCATATCTTATCGATCCTTCTTCCGAGTTTATTAGTCTCTCTTCAAACTTCATTGCCCTTACTCTAATTTTAATTGCTATGCCATCTCTTCCTGTTTCTTTTAATAGCCAGTATGTTGGTGTTGATCTCTCCAATTTCATTATCCACCATATGTATTTCGCCTACAATTTTTCTAATATCCTCATACCATCTCCATCCCCATATCTCTGCTCCATACGCCACGGTGTTTCTAACTAGCGCATCAAACAGTTTCATTCTTCTTTCAAAATCATCTCTGAATAACCTTTCTCCAATCCTCCCCATACTTTTCCTAATATGATATTCGCTTTACTAACAACCTTCTTAATATGGAGTTTATCCTCGTTGTTCTCTTCCTCCCACTGTATAACCTAAATATTCCAGTTCTCTTACTCTTTCTTCTTCATAAACGGATAATTAACCCCACTTGCACGTACAACTAAACGAAACATGATTTCCCGCGGCACGTTCAAAATAATTGACAAGATATTCGTTCTACAGATCACAACGAAATAAGAAGTGCCCAAGAAAATCGAGTCCCATGTGCCCTCACTTCTCACTTCTACTCAAGTACACACAAAGAAGATGAACTGTTCTACGTTAGCAAAAAATTTAACTCGCGCACGCACAAGGAAAGATTTCGCGACTATTAAAAAAAAAAAACGAAACACCGACTACACCTCGAGATTATAATTTTACAGGATTTTCGTCCTATAAAACGATGATACTACCCGTAGGATGAACAACCCCCGACACAGATTTCATTATAAAATAATTCCAACACCACTCCGGCATTTACTTCGAAAACCTAGGCGATCTACAGATTTATTGACATACCTGGAAGTTAGTATTACACGTAGACATATCTTACATCTACCAACGCGAAGCGAACCTCTAAACTACATTATATGATATATTTGCGCCATGCAAGAAACCTTCTACCGACAACTTACAAAAATTATGTAAAACATTCGCCACGAAAATTCAAGACGAGGTAGACCGCGTCGCCAAACTCCTTACCTACATTCAGCAAACTAAAAGCGCAGCACAAACACAGCGTTGTGGATAAATAGATGGATTAGGTTACATAGGAAAATCACTCTTTGGGCCAATGGATTTCGAAGATAGAAAAAAATCAATGATTAAATAGACCTTTTAAAATGCAGGATAACAGATTAAAAAATGCAATCAAGGGACAAATGCAAATTGTAAGAGCCAACACCCGAACTTCTCAACGAGACTATACACGACATATGAGACAGCGAAAACGCACTCTTAAACGCGACTTGGCAAATTCAATACTTACTCCAATATCTCCAGACAACTGACATTACTAAATTTCGAGAGACAGTAGACGAACACCTCATACTAATAAACAGCGTCGCGGAAACACTATTGCATGACACGCAAGACTTGTTAGAATTCATTATGGATATAAATAAAGGAGTCCTAAACCCACGCTTAATACCACCAGCACAATTCATAACGTACCTCACTTCCGCACTCACACATATTCCGAAAGGACTAGACTTCAGGTCTGTGAAGATAGCACCCCCAAATTCGAATTTTTGGAAAAACTCAACGGCATTCGTTTGTTCATCGTTTGCCTACGTTTGCCCAACAAAAATTTTCGTTTGCCCACCCTTCAAAAAAAAAGTTATGGCAAAGAAAAATTTTCATCAGCACCCCCATGAAAACATTTTAATGATTTCACAGTGGGAAATGATTGCCCATCGTATGCCCACGTTTGCCCACCCAAAATTTTCGTTTGCCCACCCTTCAAAAAAAGTTATGAACAAATTAAAAAATTTATCTTCAGCACCGACCATAAATAATTTTGAATTTTTTAAAAGTAGGATATGTTTGTCCACGATCTGGCCACGTTTGCCCACCCAATGGTTTCGTTTGTCCACCCTCCAGAATCGAATTAAAAAATAAATACCGCGAAAAGAAGGGTGCTCGAGACGCGATGACGTATAAGTTCGATTTTTTTTCGAATATATTATCAAAATCGTGCTTTCAACGATACAGTTCGTTAGTCTAGATGTAGAAGAGATTTTCCCACCCAATAATTTCGTATGCCCACCCTCCAGAATCGAATTAAAAAATAAATACCGCGAAAAGAAGGGTGCTCGAGACGCGATCACGTATAAGTTCGATTTTTTTCGATTATATTATCAATGTCGAATGTTCCTACCGTAAAGGTTTAAGGTGTTTGGTGGTATATTATCCAAAAACTTTGCACACACTTCTTCCCGTCATTTTATTCGAAAGACACTTCCGTTTGTAGCTCTAATCGAATATTTCACACTTTTCACAAATCCGCAGCATGTGCAGAATATCACCAGATTCTATCAATGCTTTTCTATGAATTTTTCACTAAGCACCACATTGAAATCGCAAAACGGGAAATAATATAATCTTCTCACAATTATTTCACAAGCCGAAAATGGACACACGATCTTGCAAGAGCTGTGTCCGAACTCTGAAGACTGACCGACTTTCGTGCGCTGTTGGAAAGAATTGGGGAGTATCGCCGACATCTGTTTACGTTTCAGCAGTGGCACTTGACGCCGCGGCCCTTTAGGGCGTAAGCGTTGCGTGCCGTCAGCGAAAGAAAATAACTACGCATTTATAAACGTTTCTGATAATTTGTCACCAAATAGACTAAACTGTTACCATCAATGTAGCAATTAAAAAGTATCATCCAACATTAATACGCCTCGCGGTTTAGCAACTTCTAACAGTTACTCGAGCTAATGTGTAAATAAATATCATGAAAAATACCCAGAATATTCACGATTACAAATATGTTTTTAAAATCCTCTTTATGATGAAATATAAATCGGTCAAAGTCCCACTTGTTTAATCCATTACAACAAAAACATGCATTTGCATAAAATTCCGCAGTCCATATTGTGCCTATTTCTTTATTTATTCATTTATACTTTTTTAGCCATTAACGGGTTACACCCTTTATTAAGGGTTTACGCCACTCTGAGACGCTCGAGACAGCAACAAACTAGGCGATTTTTTTTACATTTACAGTGGGGTTGAAAATTATTTCTTTACTTCTTATGTATGTGTAGAGCATGTATTAAGTATTAAGGACTTTGTTATATACACGTTGTACAAAAATATTAAGGAATGGCCGAGTTATTTTTTGTTCCGTGAAGCTCCTTCGCTCTTACGCGCGTGAACGATGTATCCAATTATGACGCCCAGATATATATAGCATGAGAAAGACTATGATTCTAGTGTTCATTAATATAAAATATCTACAATGTAGCATACCGATTTGAGAAGAAATAAAATTTATTGTACAAATGAGAACAGAGTGAATATCATTATTCATGGTTTATATAACAAGGCAAACTGAAAACATTTATCATATACGAATGGGTTATCGCATAAAAAGATTGAAGATAAGTTAAGATTGAAGTAAATCGGACATATAGTTTTGGAGATATTTGATAAACTGCTTACGCGGAGGAGCTTCCCGGGACAACAAATAACTCGACCATTTTTTAATATTTTTGTACACCCTGTAACAGGGACAGGACTGTACAATTTATTACGACAGGCAATGCTTGAGGTCTAGTCTAGTCGTCTGCATTGCAGATGTTTACAACTCAGGGTTAGGCCCGAATTTTCGTCGATGTTAGATGGGACTTGACCTTGAGTGTTGCCAAATGCACGTTTGGGGAAAGTCGAGTTGTCTCAGCTCGCGATGTTTTCCCATCGTGGTCTGGCTTTCGTCCACTGTTTTCAGGCGGGCAATAGCAATCGTGTAAAGAACATTAAGAAAATTGTTTGTAATAGATTTTAATAATAAGACACAAGCCAAGATTTTAAACAAAATTTTCTTAATTTTGTTGTGCAATTCTTCAGTGTACACATATGTATAAAATTATGCAAAATTAAGATATTGCAGTAATAGTAGATACTACGAACTTGGAATTTTCTTGTTTAACCGCTCCTTTTTTACATTCATTTGGTTTCATCTGTGGAACGCTGATATAAAATTTTCAATTTTGGGTATAACTTTTAGCCCCGTTACGCACTTGCGACCAGTCGCCGGCAAACTTGGTCGCCGAGAGACCAGATATCTTTGTTGTTCGCCGGGACCAAGTACGTACGAACTTAAATGTCCCTCATGGTCAAAATGTGCACCTCATGGTCGTCGGCGACCTCGTTCGCGCGGCCAGGTAGCGCGAAGCTGCAGCGGGAGCTTGCCACGCGAGGCTGCTTTGGAATGTCAAGGATAGTTTCCATGGTGGAGGTATAGAGTTTTCAGACTTTCCACTCCGTGAGGCGTGCCTCGCGAAGAATCCTCGCAAAAGTCGATACGTACCTTTACGGAACAAAGGCGGACTCGGAGCAAGGCGAAGATGCCTTTATTATTTTATAATCGGGCAAAACTTATTTCCGAAGCATTCGTGGGGGAACATTAGCCTGCCAGATGTCGAATAGGGGACAATCGACATCGTGCCATTTTTTCTGGGACTTCGACTTTCCTCGCTTCGAGTTAAGCGGTATATTGCTCTGTCGGCGGGTGGTACATTTGGTAACCATCGTCCAGGGCCGACTTACGGGAAAATACCGTCATAAACGACGACCCTGGCGAGACCCTCTGTCCGATTATTCCGGCTAGTTTTTCGAACCAGCTAGTTGTGATTTTCCTGTTGGTACGAACAGGATAGACAATAAAAAAATTGATACACGTGGAATAGTGAAACGTCACATTTCTTTCAAAATGTAAGGAGTAATTAATGTAAAGCATTCATTCTCTAAGTTTTTTTTTGAAGGTGGACAAAGATTTTGATTATAATTCTATTTAAAGGTGGTCATTGTTTCGGATTAATATTTATCCATTGCTTCTCAGATAATGTAATATCAAAATATAATTACGGCAGTATGTATGTATGTATAGTTTATTGTCCCCCTTGAGGTTACAATCTCTCTTACAATAATTCCTTACCCTAATCATCCTTTACCGCTTATTCCTAACCTTACATTCTATCTTACTCTATGTCCTTATTCTAGTTCTTATCTCTACTCTTAAATCTTTCTTTCCACTTTCTTTCTGCTCCTTCTATCCGCGTTCACGATATATATATATATATATATATATATATACTCCGCATCCCGCCTTTCCGCTCCTAGCCTGTCCCCCCCCCCGTTTCTGGCTTTCCCTTTATCTACCCCTACCCACCACCTTCTACGTGTTGGACCTCCGTTCCCCCTTTCTCTCCCGTCCTCGCTCCTCCTTTGCATTCCTCTTACTGTCTTCCCTTCTTCTCCCTTACCCACCTTCTCTCCTTTCATTCCCACTCATCGCACCTCTCTCCTACTTCCTCCTGCTCTCAATCTCACTCATCCACCCCTCCCCCTCCCCCCCCCCCTATCCCAAAATCCTTCCCACATTCTCTCTCCCAAAATTCTCCCACACCGCTCCCACACATGCTCCCACGTCTCTTCTTCACTCCTGCACACTCTGCATTCCCTCCTCCCTTCTGTTTCTCAGTGCCACCCTTCCCGTATTTCGTTCCCTAGCCTAAACCTAATCACCCTTTTCCATCTGCTTTCCCCCCACCCTTTTTGCAGGTATCCCGGAATTCCCTCCCCTTTTACCATGCCATACCACCTGTTCACTATTGACTCCCGGATCCTCTCCCACCTCTCGTCCCTCTGCGGTTCCCTGTCCTTTTCCTCTATCTCCTCTTACTCCGTGTCTCCACTCACCCCCAACCTGCACATGAACCCCTTCCTTTCCTTCTGCCATCCTGATTTCTCTCTATCGGCCAGTTCCCTCGCCTGCATTTCCCAAAATATCCTTGCTAATTCTCCCGCCCGCCCTTCCCTCAGCTTACCCTCGAACCTCCACGCTCTTTTTCCCGCCCTCGTCCTCCACTTATCCCTTTGCACCTCCTCCCTCACCATATACCCCGGCGTCCACCAGTCTACCCCCATTGTGCAACTTATGCTCCTTTCCTGCCCTTTTTCTACCCTTTCCCTCTCTTTCCACCCCCAAATTTCCCCTCCGAATCCAATTACGGCAGTATATTATTTATTATATTTGGAATATTGTAAGGCTAGAATTCTCAAATTCTAGTATTACATTCGTTAGAAACATTAATGCTATCCACAAGAGGTTTTTCTTCTTCTTTCACTGAAAGTTTGAAATATTTTTCAAATTTGTTAATAAATTCCACCGATTTTTTTAGTGTAACAGTTTAGTGCATTTGGTGACAACTTATAAGAAATGTTTATAAATGCGTAGTTATTGTCTTTCGCTGACGGCATGCAACGCTGACGCCCTAAAGGGCCGCGGCGCCAAGTGCCACTGCTGAAACGTAATCAGATGTCAGCGATATTCCCCAATTCTTTCCAACGGCGCACGAAAGTCAGTCAATCTTCAGAGTTCGGACACAGCTCTTGCAAGATCGTGTGTCCATTTTCGGCTTGTGAAATAACTGTGAGAAGATTATATTATTTCCCGTTTTGCGATTTCAATGTCGTGATTAGTGAAAAATTCATAGAAAAGCATTGATAGAATCTGGTGGTATTCTGCACGTGCTGCGGATGTGTGAAAAGTGTGAAATATTCGATGTGAGCTACAAATTGAAGTGTCGTTCGAATAAAATGACGGAAAGAAGTGTGTGTAAAGTTTTTGGATAATATACCACCAAACACCTTAAACCTTTACGGTTGGAACATTCGACATTGATAATAAAATCGAAAGAAATTGAACTTATACGTCATCGCGTCTCGAGCACCTTTCTTTTCGCGGTTTTTATTTTTTAATTCGATTGTGGAGGGTGGGCATACGAAATTATTGGGTGGGTAAATCTCTGCAAATTCTAAACTAACGAACTGCATAGTTGATAGAACGATTTTGATAATATATTCGAAAAACATCGAACTTAAAGGCGATCACTGAACGAGTACACGTCTTGTCGCAGTTTTTAATTTTTTATCAGATTCTGGATGGTGGGCATACGAAATTATTGGGTGGGCAAAGCTCCTCTACATGCAGACTAACGAACTGCATCGTTGAAAGAACGATTTTGATAATATATTCGAAAAAATCGAACTTATACGTGATCGCGTCTCGAGCACCCTTCTTTTCGGGGTTTTTATTTTTTAATTCGATTGTGGAGCGTGGGCATACGAAATTATTCGGTGGGCAAATCTCTTCTACATCTAGACTAACGAACTGCACCGTTGAAAGAACGGTTTTGATAATATATTCGAAAAAAATCGAACTTAAACGCGATCGCCTGACCAGTACCCGTCTTGTCGCAGTTTTTAATTTTTAATTCGAATCTGGAAGGTGGGCATACGAAATTATTGGGTGGGCAAATCTCTGCTATATCTAAACTAACGAACTGCATCGTTGATAGAACGATTTTGATAATATATTCGAAAAACGTCGAACTTAAAAGCGATCACTGAACGAGTACACGTCTTGTCGCAGTTTTTAATTTTTTATCAGATTCTGGATGGTGGGCATACGAAATTATTGGGTGGGCAAAGCTTCTCTACATGCAGGCTAACGAACTGCATCGTTGAAAGAACGGTTTTGATAATATATTCGAAAAAAATCGAACTTAAACGCGATCGCTTGACCAGTACGAGTCTTTTCAGGGTTTTTCTTTTTTATTCGATTCTGGAGGGTGAGCATACGAAATTATTGCGTGGGCAAATCTCTTCTAGATCTAGACTAACGAACTGCATCGTTGAAAGAAAGATTTTTATAATTTATTCGAAAAAAATCGAACTTAAACACGATCGTTTGACCAGTACGGGTCTTTTCGGGGTTTTTCTTTTTTAATTCGATTCTGGAGGGTGGACATACGAAACTATTGGGTGGGTAAATCTCTTCTACATCTATACTGATGAACTGCATCGTTGATAGAACGATTTTGATAATTTTTTCGAAAAAGATCGAACTTATACGTGATCGCGTCTCGAGCGCCCTTCTTTTCGCGGTTTTCGTTTTTTTATTTCGATTCTGGAAGGTGGGCTTACGAAACTATTGGGTGGGCAAATCTCTTCTACATCTAGACTAACGAACTGCGTCGTTGATAGGACGATTTTCATAATGTTTTCGAAAAGGAACGAACTTATACATGATCGCATCTGGAGCAACCGTCGTTTCGCGATTTTTATTTTTCATTCCGGTTCTGAAGGGAGGGCATACGAAATTATTGCGTGGGGAAATCTCTGATACATCTAGACTAACGAACTGCATCGTTGAAAAAACGATTTTGATAATATATTCGAAAAAGATCGAAGTTATACGTGATCGCGTCTCGAGCACCCTTCTTTTCGCGGTTTTCGTTTTTTTAATTCGATTCTGGAGGGTGGGCTTACGAAATTATTGGGTGGGCAAATCTCTTCTACATCTGGGCTAACGAACTGCATCGTTGAAAGAACGATTTTGATAATATATTCGAAAAAAAAATCGATCTTATACGTGATCGCGTCTCGAGCACCCTTCTTTTCGCGGTTTTCGTTTTTTTAATTCGATTCTGGAGGGTGGGCATACGAAATTATTCGGTGGGCAATTCTCTTCTACATCCAGACTAACGAACTGCATCGTTGAAATACCGATTTTGAAAATATATTCGGAAAAAATTTTTATTTTTTAATTCGATTCTGGAGGGTGGGCATACGAAATTATTGGGTGGCCAAATCTATTCTACATCTAGACTAACGTACTGCATCGTTGAAAGAACGATTTTGATAAGATATTCGAACAAAAAAGAACTTATACGTGATCGCGTCTCGAGCACACGTCTTTTCGCAGTTTTCATTTTTTTATTTCGTTTCTGGAGGGAGGGCATATGAATTTATTGGGTGGGCAAATCTCTGATACATCTGGACTAACGAACTGCATCGTTGGAAGTACGAATTTGATCATTTTTGCGAAGAAGATCGAACTTATACCTGATCGCGTCTCAAGCGCCCTTCTTTTTGTGGTTTTTATTTTTTAATTCGATTCTGGAGGGTGGGCATACGAAATTATTGGGTGGGCAAATCTCTTCTATATCTAGACTAATGAACTGCATCGTTGAAAGAAAGATTTTGATTATATATTCGAAAAAAATCGAACTTATACCTGATCGCGTCTCGGGTACACTTCTTTTCGGAGTTTTTATTTTTTAATTCAATTCTGGAGGGTGGGCATACGAAGTTATTGGGTGAGAAAATCTCTTCTACATCCACAGTAACGAAATGCATCGTTGGAAGAACGATTTTGATTAAATATTCGAAAAAATCGGACTTATACAGGTCGTATAACAGGACGTCCTCCTCTGTTTCCTACAAAATTAACAAAAAAATTAATTAGCAAAAAAGCTAAATAACAGAGGCGAAGTGTCTACCAAAGACTTTCAAAATGTTGTAGCTTACGTGCACATTCGTTAGTTTTATTCGTGACAATGACTACATACAGATTTCTCCAGAACTAGATGTCCCATGATAAAGGATCCTGCGACGAATAAATCTCACGAATCACGAATAAATTTCTCACGAATAAAACTAACGAATAAAGATAACCAGGCTAGAGTATATGAATAACGATGACTTTGCTATGAGGGCTCGCTCTAACCGACGGGCACGTGGGTCTAGGGTCGCGCAAAACACAAAACGTAGCGGGCGACAGGAGCTCACTTTTTCGTATGCTCCATGATTCAAATGCATATATAGAAATATGTTGTTAGAACACCTTTCTATTACACCGTGGTCCATGGTGTGACTGTACGGCTAATTGGCAACCGTATTGAAATATAAGCTAATATATTCACTCATATTTTGATTGTGATCAAACCGAACATTATTAAAAAATGTAAAAGATATTCATCAGCTAAGTTTTAGGTAAGATTGGATTACTCCATTTGAAATTTTTTAATAATTAATTAAGCTAATAAATTATTGTTATTTTCAGATCGTGGATATTTATTGTATGTATGAAGCATCGTGGGATCACCCTTTCTATTATCATAATTTCTAATCTCTGTTTATTTCTCTTTCACTTTTCCTGTCTTTCTTCCTCTTTCTTTTAATATTTTAATAGTCTGGGCTGCTTATGCGCCAATACTCTCGGCTGCTTATGCGCTGAAACTATCGGTTGCTTATGCGCCGAAATTCTCAAATGCTTAGGCGCTGAACTAATGCGAAGCATTCTTAAATTACATAATAATACACTAGTTATCACAAAGTGTAATTTCAGCTGCTGAAGCTGTGAATAGAACAGAATAGAATAGAATAGAATAGAACAGTGTATTTGAAATATAAAAGTATAATTCATCATGTCTGTAATTAATAGACTCTTACCACTCAGTTTAAATAGTATGCAAATTATCAATAGAGGCGAATGGTTAACAGATGATCGTATCGAATATTTTCATAAATTATTACAAGCTAATTCTAATTATAAACCACGTGACACGTGGAGAGTTCAATTGCCTGCTAGAATTCACCCAGTTCCTGGAAATCAGAATCATATACAGATTTTGCACCAAAGCGAAAAAATTGGAAGCAATTCAGGGGGACATTGGGTTTGTAGCTTCTATAAACATGATGAAAGAAGAGTTTATATTTATGATTCTTTTAATTCCTCGAAGTTGCATAATCATCATAAAATTTATCTTGAGAAGTTATACCCTTTTTTGAAAAAACATGACGGTGCAATTGAGGAAAAATTTATTGTATTTCCACATGTACAAGTTCAACCTAACACTCGGGATTGCGGAGTTTTTGCGATTGCATTTGCTGTCTCGTTATTATTCAAAATATTACCAGACAAAGTAACGTACACTCATGCGTTGATGCGTCAACATTTGATCAAATAACAATATACCAACCAAAAACAACAAAGAAACTTATATTAGAAAAGTTTAAAAAATTATTAGCATGCCGTCCGGAGAAGCAAGTAGATTGGAAGCTGAGCGTATAATAAAATGGTGTTTTCATATTAGGCAAAAGTACATTTTGGAAATGAGGAAACTGTTGAAAGATTGTAAACAAAAAGTGGAAGTTTCTTTAATGCGCGGAGCAGAATGTTTAGAAGTTGATGACAAGATTAATGCTTTGTGTGGACAATCCGAACATACACCTTCTTCAGAATCATATTTTGCGGAAAGTTCGTACCATACTTTCACCGGTTCTGAATCAATCATACTGAATTCGGAAGGGAAAGCTATAAACATTCTACGTGTATTGCAATCGAAGAAGACGACAAAAGCATGGCATTGTAGTTATCTTTGTAAAACAAAAGATGTTGAAATTCTGAATAATTTACAGGATTTCTTCAAACGATTGTTTTTAGAATATTCATTAAAAAAGGTACATAAGTTGACCAACCATATCAGTAGTTGTTCTAATGAAGTGCATGCTGAAAAAGTTGGCCATTCTCATGGTTGTTACATAAACTCTAAACTATGTAAATCCGATTTTTTAGCTATTGAGATTTTGAAAGAAACTCTGTTTTCAAAGAGAGGTTCTTAAGGGGTTAGGCCACCTTGGAAATTCCAAAAAATAGAATTTTTTTTTTTCGTCTTAAATGATCCTTTATAGTCTTAAGAATAAGATACAATTAGTTTCAATACAAAATCGAAGTTTTAAAATGAGTTTAGAGCCGGTTTAGCGAAGCGCGCCCGGGCTCGTTGGCGCGGCTTGCGCTACCGCGGCCGCCTGACTTCGTCAGGAATGAAAAGCGGCTTTACCTGACGAATAAAAGTTTCAGTGTATAAATATGGAAGGTAGTAACAATAGTTTAGACCATGGCAGCTATTAGATGCCGTACCATTACCGTCGAGGCATAGTAGGAACAGGGTTGTAAATTTTATTAGGGCAGCCAATACTGGAGATCTGGGCCAAATTTTTTTCTTATTTTATGAGGGTAGATACTCAATGGGGTATGCAAGTTTTGGAAAAACCCATGTTTCCTCCCACCATCGACATTTTGCAGCTGAGCAATGGCAGTGGGAATATTTTTACCCCGCTTTTCCATTAGCGGTCAATTCATTGTCTTTACGATTTTTGACCGAGGACAACGTGGTCCCTCGAGTGTATCGTTGTAGTCAGCACACGAAGTGCAAATATCGAATAAAATCCGAACAATTTGAACGAGCAACCACGGGTAAAAATAATTAGAGTGTGGTGCGTCGTCACACCGTTTTTATCGAGAAGTTTCCTTGTTTGCAAACGTTTCTGCAGTGATGAGTGAAGTGCAAAAAGTGTACAATGAAAAGAAAGGGTCTAGGAGCACAATAGGGCGACCTGGAAAGAGTAAAATTTCAAAAAGGCGACCGTTGAATCGTTATTTATTGGATCAACCAACGGAAGATGTAAGCACGTCTGCGAAAAAATTAAAAAGGTCACTAGAGCCTCCTGAAATTACTATAAATGGAACATTTGGATATCGATTTATAGAATTTTACAGTGTATTCTCTGCAATTTCGCAAATGGTAGTGTGCAAAAAATGCAAATCCAATATCACCTTTTCTGAAGCAAGTAACCGTGGCTTAGGTTTTAAAGTTGTCGTTGCTTGTGAAACATGCGGACCAAATTATATAAATGCTAGTCCGCTTCTTAACAATCACGCATATGACATTAATCGTCGCATTACATTTGCCATGCGATTACTTGGCGTTGGTTTACATGGCATAATCAAATTTTGCGCATTTATGGATTTGCCGCGCCCAATCTTTCATTCTGTGATGTATGTGTGATGTGACGTACGAGTTTATATGTATGAGCGTATGAGTGTGAGCAGCTGCGCACGAGGATCTGCGCAGAGGTGGGAGAGACAGTGATGCTGACGAAACGGTTATGCCGGAATCGCGAGATTGTTTACGCGTGTAAGAACCGCAACGTGCTTCGAAGTAGTGAATTAAATAGCAGTAATAATTAAACTCGGCGAGTAAATTAATACCGACACCCAAATACATCACACATTCATTTTACGACACTATTGTTTCTTCGATTTCTATCGCTACGGCAGCTGTTCGTTTAAAAGTGACGAAGAGGGCAGCTGCTGAGGAGAAGAAAATTTGTGCGGAAAAAGGACATACCGATGGTATTTTAGTATCTGGCGACGGAACGTGGACCAAAAGAGGATTTTCGTCATTGTTCGGACTAGTGACACTAATCGGCTGGTACACTGGTAAGGTCGTTGACGTACAAGTAAAATCCAAATATTGTAAAGGCTGTGAATTTTGGGAAAAAAGGAAAGGAACTGCAGAATGTGAAAAGTGGGCACAATTGCATGAAGAAAATTGTCAAGCTAACCACGAAGGCTCCGCTGGGAAAATGGAAGTTGACGCTGTCGTCGAAATGTTTCGTCGCTCTAAAACTTTACATCAAGTCAAATATGCTCAGTACATTGGTGATGGTGACAGTAAGACTTTCAAAGGAATCACAGATGCTCAACCGTATGAAGACCTTATCGTTTGTAAAAAAGAGTGTATCGATCACGTCCAGAAGCGGATGGGCTCGCGGCTTCGCGCTCTCAAGAAAACAAATAAAGGACTTGGTGGCAAAGGAAATTTAACTGGCAAGTTGATTGAAGAATTATCAATATATTACGGTCTTGCTATACGCCGAAATTACGAAAGTGTCGCAAACATGAAAAAGGAAATATGGGCCACTGTTTATCACAAAATTTCCACGGACGCAAATCCGCAGCACGACAGATGACCGGTTGGCGAGACTTCGTGGTGTACGTGGCAGAAGGCAAAAGCTTCCAATAAACTAGCCAAATATGTGCATAAACCGCCAATGAGTAAAATGGTTTTCGATCATATAAAGCCAGTATATGAAGAACTGAGCAGAAACGATTTATTGCATCGTTGTTTAGGAGGCTATACTCAAAACAACAACGAATCGTTCATTTCAGTCGTGTGGTCGATAGCACCCAAAACTACTTCTAGCGGCAAACTACTGGTCGATGTTGCAGCAGATATAGCAGTTTGCACATTTAATGATGGCTTCATAAGTTTAATGGAAATTATGGAGATATTGCAAATGACAGTTGGACCAAATTGCTACAATTTTTGCATGGAGGCAGACGCGAGTCGCATCAAGGCTGCTGAGCGCGCTATGTCGGACGCGACAAAAGAGGCTCGAAAAAGTTCAAAATCTTTTAGAAAAGAGTCTGAACAGGCTGACGTCAATTTGGAAGGGCAGTTATATGGCGCAGAAATCGCCGAGTAAAGGTAAAGTTGCATTTTTTCACTTTATTCGTAAAAAATGTGAAGTAAAACTTTCAACGCGTTTTTCTCGAAATGACATTTTCCAAAACGGTGTTTCGCATAACTTCCACAATTTTCATCCGATTGATTTGAAATTTGGAGACACTCTTCTCTTATGAATAATCTATGGAAGTACGTAGCGGTTTTGCGATATCTTGAATATGTTCTTTGCAATTGACAATTTTATAAAAAAAAAATGCACTTTTTTCTCCCCATGGTCACCATTTCGAGACAAATTAATGTTTCTGGATTTCCCTACGTACTTCCATAGGTTTAGGCATGCAGAAAATAAATCTCTTTGGTTTTATGTTCTAGGTCAAACGGTATAACCGTGAGATTGAACACCGTGGAAAACGTCGCTCCTCAAGATCTTGCGTATCACGGCTCTACCGCCGCCATTTTGTAAGAAAAAAAATACGATTTTTTCCGGCGAGAGTTGTATAATAACAGGCTTCTTATTAAATTTTCTGTTCATTTCATTATCTTGTTAAAAAAAAATACCGAAAATGACTGCAAATTCGCTCCGTCCAAGGTGGCCTAACCCCTTAAGTTTGATATTTATAAAAGAACATATAAGGGAAATCTATTGCAAACATTGTTAAATCATTTTGGATACAAAGTTGGTGACATGCATTTTATTTGCCGATATTGTCACGATAAAATTCGCAACGATTCCATACCACCAAAATGTAATTTAAATAAGCTTGATGTACGTTCAGTTCCAGAAATAGCAGTGTTGAACGATTGTGAGAATGGATACAGTAATGCGTAAAAATATGCCACATAAACATATGTTTCCAAAAGTAAAGGGGAAAACATTTCACCTTCCTTTGCCGTTACAAGAAAATTTAAAAAAATCTGTCCTTCGACTGAACCTTTAAATGAAAATCATGAATTATACATATTGGTGCGGGGCGTTCCAACAAATTCTAAAATAGTTTGGGAAAAGCTAGTTGACTTGAAGAAAGTATGGAATGCCTTAGTATGGTGGAAAGCCAATAATCCTCTATACTCAGAAATTGTTTTACTACAATCGCACGATTTATTGCTAAATGGAAAATTACCAGATACAGAATTTCAAGAAGAAGTTGTTGCCAATGATAATAATAACGAATATAACGAATCTATCGAGGACGTTGAAGGTGAAACACTTAATATCGATGAAAATAACAAACGTGCATTATTGACGCAAATGTCAGAATCTGATTCATATTATGATCAGTTTACGATTTATCCAATGTATGACAAAAGGGTCAATGAATCTGCTACCGCACTTCATCAAATGCTTAAAGTTCATGACATTCCGTTGGGCCATCGTGCTGAACAATTAGATGTGAAATGTTTCCCAGATTTATATCCTTATGGGATGAACGGACAGCATGAAGAAAGATTGGTTCGTTCGACTGATCATGAATTCATTAAGATTGAACATGCAATATATTTTTCATTTATTACACGATACCAATATGTGGCAATTGAACGCTGAAATTTTTCACAAAATGAACGTCGTAAATCCACGTGAAAAATACACAGCTGCTGGTTTTCTAGAGCAACTCTCTAAAGATCAGCTACAAACGAACTTGAACACTCTATTTTCCAGATTACGTAATACAGCACAGTATTGGCGAAAACCGAGAAATGATTTGAACTGTATGATACACCATTATGGACCAGTTACACGGTTCCTCACGCTTAGTCCAAGTGAGTGGCTTTGGACAGATTTAATAGAATATCTTCATGAAGTAAACGGCCCATCGGTGGCTAAAATGTCCCCGAACGAACTCATTTCTTCTGATCCCGTTTCAACTGCTCGATTTATAGATAATGCATTCCACGCTATGCTGGATTTCATTTGTTCTCCCAACAATCCGATTGGCAAGGTCACTCATTACTTTTGGCGCAGAGAATATCAAAGCAGGGGATCACAACATTTTCATCTTTTAATTTGGATCGAAGATGCTCCTATAATCGATAAATCTTCGAAGGAAGATGTAGCATGATTCATTATGAAATATGTCACTTGCAGATTGCCATCACCGCATGTGTCGCCAGAATTATATAGTCGTGTAATTGCACATCAAATGTGTAAATGCAATAGCTACTATCTACGCAACAAAAAAACTAAAAATTCCTTCGGTAATGTATGTAGATTTTCATTTCCACTTCCAGTTACAGATACTATGATAATAAGGGATGTGGCTGTTTTTATAGGTGGTAGAAAACAATTGAAAGCAAAAGGTAGACTCTATGATCCTCCACGTTCAATAAAGGAAGTCCGTATCAATGATTATAATGCTCCCATTCTCACGGTTTGGAGAGGTAACATGAATATATAATATATTGGGGGAAAGACAGGGTTGGTAACATGTTACTGTACTAAGTACGTGTCAAAGCCGGAAAGAAGTTACGCTACGGACACTATTGCAGCAATAAATTCTACTAAGTTATTGGCTAGTCTTCTGTGCAACCTTGGAATGCGCATGCTAAATCATAGAGAATGTGGAGCGCCTGAATGCACTGACACTCTTTTAGGATTATCATTGCATGGCTCTGACTCCAGTACTACTATTAGATGGTTATATGTAAATATACTGAGAAGTAGGAAATTGAAATTTTGCTATGTGGTATGACGTTACTAAAATTAGACCGTCTGAAAAAACTGAATATTATGAAATCCGTACATCTTTGTTTTTGAAAAAAAGGAAAAGAGGCTATCTTATCAATCATTATAAGTACAATATTCAAATCCAACCTGAGAATTATTATTTCTCATTATTATTATTATTCAAACGTTGGAGAAACACCGACGAATTGAAAAATGGATTTAACACATATGCGGAAGCTTTTTTGTCGCTAGAATCACAATTGACAGAAGCAGTTCAATATCACGAACGAATAACGGATATTCAAGAAGCGTGTGATCATATAAAGGAAGAAATTGAAAAGAACGTGTTGAATACTGTAGGACAAGAAGAAAATGATCAAGGCGATTACCCATTAGAGTGTGTCCCCGTTGAAACTGTTGGTGCCATGAAAGATTTTAAAGACACGGAAAACAAATTTTACTGTCGTGATCTTGCAGAAATGATTTCGGAATTGAACCATGATCAGAAACAGATATTTGATAAAGTTACTAAGTCCTTGACTTCTAACGATAACATTCTCAGACTTTATGTGAGTGGAGAAGGTAGCACTGAGAAAAGTTTTTTAATAAAAACTATCAGACAGTGGATCAAGCAGAGTATCGGAAAAGACACAGCAGTAACTGCTCCTACTGGAATCGCAGCTTTTAATATTGAAGGTCTTACCATACACCGATTATTCCAATTACCCGTAGAACATGGGCACACAGCCCAGTATAGACAACTTAGCGATGCAGCCCTTCAAATTGTACGAGATCAACTAAAAAATGTTGCTTTAATAATCATCGATGAAATTTCGATGGTTTCTAACGTAACTTTCCTGTACATACATCTACGACTTACAGAAATATTTGATACTGCAGATTCCGATGATGCTTGGTTCGGAAAAATACCTATTCTGCTATTTGTTGACTTACTACAACTTCCTCCTGTTCACGAAGCACCTTCTTTTATACAATTATGCAATAAGAGTATGGAGAAAAATGTTGGAGGGCTAGGTTCTTATAATTTATGGTCTGCCTTGTTTAGCTATGACGAATTGACAATAAACATGCGACAGCAGGGTGTAACGTTCTCGAACGAGACGTTGCCGTTCTTACAGGAGATTCACAAGTAGAGCGGTTTACCTGTGAATTTGTGGGATTGGTTCGGGTGGCGTGCGATTAGGAAATGAATTTCAAGATACGAGAGTCCTTCTTTTAGTAATAAGTAACAAAAGATTTAATCAACAATAAGTTTGACGCTTGGTCGAGTTTGACATAGAATGCGACGCTGAGTCGTTTGAACTGAACATAAAGTGATTTTGCACTACGTATCGGTCGGTAGTTTGTTGGTTTCGACGCTAAGTCGGCAATAAGTAATAATTATAATTATAGGCGTTGATTAATACTAGAGTTTGATACTAAATCGCTAATGAACAGAGTTGTCGACACGAAGTCGTAATAACATATGATACAGTTTTGACGCTAGGTCGATTTAGAAACGTTTAGTTGAAAATAACGAGAGGATTCCTTCTCTCGGATTGCAAATGGCTTCCAGTTGCCTATCAGCTTGCCCACGCTTTCTAGGATGGTAGCCGAGTAGCTAGTTGAAGCGTCCTCAGATGGTAGCCAGGTAGCCGGTTAGGGCGTCCCTAGATGGAAGTAGAATCATTGGCAGCTCTCCCTCAGTTTGGTTATAGCTTCTGGTGCCTATCAGCTGGCCCACGCTTTGGAAGATGAGGTTGGAGGCTTAGTATGAATGGCCTTGAAGGGATGTTGAGGAGCTAATTAAAGCTACCTAGAAAGGAAGTTGGGGAGCTAATTAAAGCTACCTCGGAAGGAATTTGAGGAGGTAACTAAAGCTACCTCGGATTTAGATTTAGGAGTCTTAAGAATACTTCTTGAGAACTCTGCTAGACTGAGGGGCTAGTTAAAGCGACCTCGGTATGGTTCGGTGGCAAAACCAAGTCTGCTCTCTGCTGCTGGCGTGCCTGTATTTATACCGGTTTATGGTACTTGGCCCGCACCAATCACTCGTTGTACGGTTTCGCGCACCAATTATAATTCACTTCCGGTTCGCGCCACTCGCGTACTACGCTCAGAATATTTGGCGTCCGGTTGTTCGTACGATATGCGCACGCGCGCTTGATTCACTCGCGGCACTGAGTATGTAGTTTGAATCGGCGGCTGTGCGCATGCGTTGCGCGTCACTATACTTTCTCGCGCGCTGTTTGAAACGCTCTTGCACGCGTTGTATACTATCTTACGTCTAATATAAAGGAAATTAACAATATGTGATGAAAACAAAGGAAAAATTTATGGCGGTAGGTAGCGGTACGTTACAAGGGTGATAATATTTACAAAGACATCATGTCGAGAATTCGTACCGCTGTAGTGACCGATTCGAATACACAACTTTTAGAATCGAGGAAATTAAATTTCAAAGCGACAAATTGTAATGACCGGTTAAAGGAATTATGTGATTATATGCTTAATGTGGGATTTAATACGGTGTGTTTACTTCCCACATGTGTTTAGGGCGATGTTTTGAACGCTGCAATGCTGAGTCAATTTCCATCCGAAGAAATCCATTTGATTGCTCATGATACAACGAATTGTGCACCGTACTTTGAAAAAAAGGTGTCAAAGGTACTAAACAATAATGACGATGATAGTTCCCGAACGGCGGGACTTGCAAAAGTCGTAATTGTTAAAGCAGGAATGCAAATCATGATTAGAAGAAATATTGATGTTACACTAGGTCTTGTCAACGGTAGCATTGCTAAACTTGTTTCAGTTACATGAGGTATTGATAATGACGTTGAAAAATTGAAAATTATATTACCCACGGGGCAAGAACATATAATAGAACGTGTAAGTGTTAAATTTGAAGTAATGGATAGAGCGTTCGTTATTTGAAAACAATTTCCGATTTGCCTCAGCTATGGTATAATTATTCATAAAAGTCAAGGACTAAGCTTGCAGAATGCTGTCGTAGAAGCAGGTAATTCAATATTTACTTGCGGACAAATTTACGTTGCTCTTTCTCGGGTGACCAGATTACAAGGACTGCATCTTATCAATTATGATCCATCTTCCGTAAAGGCACAAAAATCGGCTATAATAGAGTACAATAGATTGCGAAAAAAATATAGACCTGATCTTATGACTATTTCAATTTGTAAAAACCGTGTTCGCAATGTTCGTGATGCTGTTTGGGCAGTACCTAATTATGTATCCGAATGTCAGAATACTAATGATCATATC
The DNA here is from genome assembly GCA_944738655.2 of Andrena hattorfiana. Lineage (NCBI taxonomy): Eukaryota > Metazoa > Arthropoda > Insecta > Hymenoptera > Andrenidae > Andrena > Andrena hattorfiana. Next base: position 24,559,335 of record OX122892.1, read on the forward strand.
GTGGATACCATTCAATACTACGAAAGAGGTCTTCCGAATTCTGATGGTGTGTCTTGTTTTGCGAATGCCACAATCCAATGTATATTATATTGTTCATCCATAAGAGAAAACTTATTTACGACTGAAAAAGTTGATCATATTATAAAAGTCTTTATGGACCAATATAAATCGGATCAAACATAATGTCATTACGGCAATTCGCAGGAGAAAAATACGTTAACAATCAGCTACATGATTCAGCTGAGTTTATTATCTCTCTTTGTGACCATGCGATTGTTACTAAGCAGGGTTGACTAACTGGCGACTCACGAGCCACCAGGGAGCCCCTTTGACTTGCTGCCACACTGTACGACCCCCTCCATATCTACCAGACTCTGACAATCGCAGTCGAAAAGAGAAGGAAAGAAGCAGGAATCGAATGCGATCGTCAGAGTCTGGTAGGTATGGAGGGGGGCCGTTCAGCGTGGCAGCAAGGCGGAGTGGCCCCCGGCGGCTCTTGAGTCGCCAGTTAGTCAACCCTGTTACTAAGATTGCAGTACAACACGAAATTACAACGGTATTAAGATGTTTAGAGTGTAATTACACAAGTACTACTATCAGTACAAATTGTGTGGTACATCTTGCACTGCCAGGATGTGAAAAAAATCATTTATATTTCAAGGTATAATAAAACCCAGTTTCGCAGGATGGAAAATCTGAAAGGTTCTTGCAATAATTGTGATAATTCAAATTCAAACACAATGAAGAATATCGATATAACTGCTTCCAGACAAATTCTTATTGCAAAATTACATTTGTTCGATCACGATGCTAGTGGAACAACGAAAGTGGAAAATTTCTACATCAAAGCAATACCTACTACTAAAATTCAAATGGGAGATCACTATTATAAACTTAAGGCAGCGATTTTTCACCACGGTAAAAGTATTGCCGATGGTCATTACACGAGTATGGTAAGGGGTAAGGGCACAACATGGATTTCCGTTGATGATTTACGAGTAGAAAAACAAGCTCGGCCACGAAATGCTAAAAATGCATACATATTTTTCTTCGAAAGCTGTTAATTGTGGTCGTTTTTACACTTCAATGTTAAATGCGTTCAGCAGCAAAGGCTGCTTTCAGCGCCATAAGCTGCTTCGCGCACCATGTACTGTACACAAAGTACTATATATAGAATACATATAGATCGGCAATGCAGTGCACATGGTTTCTTTTCGTAGTTGTTAAACTTAGGTAGAATGTATCCTTAAGGGGGTAGACACAGGTAATGCAGCGCTCTGTATACCGACATAATCTGGCCCGAAACATGGGTTTGCGCGCTGACGTTTTTTGTCCTTATATGAGCAAATTTTGGGCTGGGCGAGGTCTCATTCGAAAGATGAAGGTTCAATGCAGCCCGGTCTGGTCATGGTTCAACGAGATTGTGTTGATATGTAATAATACGAGTGTCCAAAGTAGAGAAAAAATCGACAAAGTACACTCGCAGATTCCATGTATTTGTAGGTCACTAAAAGAGTTTTGTGACTCAAACGATGAGCAGAGCGGGCTGCACCGAACCTTCCTCTTTCGAATGAGACCTCACCCAGCCCAAAATTCGCTCAAATAAGGAAATCAAGCGTAACTTTCTGACTGCATTCCCAAATACGAGTTCCGCCATATTGGCGATAATACAGAGCAAGTCACGTACAAATTTAGTTGAGCTAGTGGATACGAGATGGCGCCTACTCGGGAGGACTGCCAACGTGGAATCATAGCAAAACTGAAGCGGTAGCTGGATACATGCCACAGTAAAAGCGTGATGCAGTCAATGTATGCATTTTCGGACGATTGTAGGTTAGGTTATATGCATTTTAGACATATATTAACCAGGAACTCCTGGGAATTGTATACATTTACTAAATTAATGCTTTTACCCTGACACATACATCACTTGAAATCGCTGTCGAATTTATGTTATAATTATATGACCACATTATTTAAAATAAGAAAAGAGAAATTGGAACCTTTTTACTAATACTGGAAATATTGATTTACTGATATCATATTTTCAGAATGTGGAAGTTCTGGCAATTATTTGCAATTATTGCTCTTATTATTATTATTCCTAACTATTGTATGTAACATGTAACAAGGAAAAGTCTCCAATTCGGTCAACAGTTGACTCCCTGATTTTTTTTTTGTAATTCTTTACGGTCCTATGCAGAGATGGGCATTATTTAAATAAAAGAATATACTTCCGAATGGCCCCAGTGGCAGATCGACACGAGGTTTCGGGGAGGGTGTGTGTACCCTAAATCTAAAATTCTGTTTAGCTTCGGATATTTAATTTCCTTTGATTATTCGAAGGCCTTTCATCTTGAGCTCCGAATACTATTTCATCTGTCATCGTATTTTTATCCTAAGATCGTATGCAGATATATTCGCCGGTCGATTCGTTTTCGTGAACAGCGATCGAGGAGAAATCAGTCAACACCATCTGACGATCGTGGATTTGTTAGTTGGAGTTCCGTGGGCACCGAAGGGTATATCTGAATACGATCTTAGAAGCTCGAATAACCGACGAGAACCTTTGTGGTCCAAGCCGCGCGAGATCACCGTTGCTTGGTGATGTGTCATCGATTACAGCAGAGTCTCGTTACGGTCTCGGTTTGGTGTACACGATACGGACTTTTCGCTATCCCCACCACTTCTGTTTCAGTCTTGTCCGGCGAAGGCGAGAGCGAGATGAAACGAGAGCGAGCGAAGGCACTGAAAGCGAGTCAGGACAGTACGAGCAGACGACGCGTTGATATTTTGTCTCGCTTCGTCTTTCGGACACCTGACACTCCGTCAGCACGGGAACCTCTTCGCAAATCTTGAGGCAGGCCTGGCTCAAATCTTTTTTGCGCGCTAGGCGAACTTGTCAAATTGTGCCCTTTATTATAATACATTTATTTGAGATTATTTATGACTTCACTCTGAAAAAAATAGGTAACTGGTAGGGCGTAAGGTTGACAAGAGGTGCAAAATGGTCTTTTCATTGTTGACATTGTTAAAAATAAATTTGTAAATGAAATACTACAAATTGTACTACAACGGTTTTATACTACGAGTAAAAATTAAGACTAAGAACATCAATGTACTCAAATAAATGTATTATAATAAAGGGCGCAATTTGACAAGTTCGTCTAGGGCGTAAAAAAGACTTGAGCCGGGCCTGCGTCAAGATTTTGCGAAGCGGTTCCCATGCTCACGGTAACTCGTAAGCGCTTGCGACCATCGCGCACGCCCGCCGCGCACGCAAAGCATTCCATCTCGGTCCCCCTTCGGCCAGAAAGAAGCGAGAAACTCACACTTGGAATTAGGACTCCGTTCACGATACGGGCTCACCGCCGGTCCCGACCAGCGAGCGGCTAACGAGATTTTACTAGAAACAGAATTTGTTTATTTTTCATCGTATCAATATGAAAGTGACAGAAATGGATTCCTGGCATTCTCCCGATTAAATTGACAGAAAATAATTTAAATCGGACTATTTTTAACGAAACGGGCTTTCAATCGTGCAAACAATGTTTCACGCAATTTCCATCAAAATATGGTCCGAATATTATAATTTTTGGGGCCAATTTGATCGAGAAAACTGATCTGATTAAAAATGCAGAACTGCAGATTTGTCACTGCTTAGTGCGCAACATTGTATGGCCCCGCTAGTTTCGAGCGTCGAAACCCACGAAACTCAGCGAGTCGCATGATTGCCAGCGTGAAGGACAAGATGAGACTTTCCATGGCGAAGGAAAGTCAGCCTTCTATAGAACTCAAATCAAGAAAGACTTTGCTGACAAACTTTATATTCACGTCAAATAAATATTTTAATTGTAAAATTTAGACGACGAACTATTGTTGAATTTCGCCAGTTCTTTCATATGCATTACTCCCAGAACATCGGGAGGGACGCGTTGTCGGGGCGCTGCTGCCCGTTCTCGACGAATGGGCGGCGCGCGGGTATGGCAGGTTGACCTTCCGCCTGACGCAGGTGATCTCCGGCCATGGGTGCTTCGGGGATTACCTGTGTCGCATAAGGCGGGAGGCCACGTCGCGGTACTACAGCTGCGACTCGGGCGACGAGGACTCGGCCGACCACACCCTGGCTAGATGCCGGGAGTGGATCGATGATCGCCGGGTCCTCGAGTCGCGGCTGGGCCCCGACCTCGGCCTTCCGACAGTCGTGCGTCGGATGGCGAGAGATCGGGGCTGCTGGGAGGCAATGTCCCTCTTCGGCGAGCAAATCATGCTCGAGAAGGAAGAGGCGGAGAGGGACAGAGTGCAGGAAGGACACCCGTCCCGCATCGGGCCTCCCGGCCGCCGACGCGCGCGGCATAGATGACCCGGAGCCGGGGGAGGCCGAGTGGCGACTTAGCGAGTCGCCCCGCTCCCCCCGTCAAGCGCTCCGGCCGCCGCGTCGGCGTACCTCCCCCGAAGAAGTCGGGGGAGGGGATGGAGGGCCGAGGGATCGCTACCCTCGGCCCTGACCTCCTTCTATGAGGGGGGAGATTGGTGGGAGGAGGGTGGCCCCGAAGTCAATTGTTGGGCCACCCTATCGTCCGCGTGAGCCGCCGCGGCGGCGCGGTGGCAGCGCGCTGTTGCCGCGGCGGCTGTGTGAAGGGGCGGACAGGGGAGGGCCCCGCTCAACATCCAGAGGGCCCTCCCCCCCTCGGGAGCGGCGCTAAAGGCCGCTCCCCGTGCGATCGAGCGGCTCCGGGGTGAGCGACGGCGGCCGATAGTTGGGCCGCCCTCCGTTGTTGGTGTGTGTGTCAACATCACACACGAGGCGGGCGGCCCCTACGGCCATTTATGCCGTCGCCCCGCCCTCCCGGCCCCGCGCTACATCAGTGGGCCGGGCGGAAAGCAGCTCGATCGCGGGGCCATGGGGTGGCGGTGTCGGGGGACACCGCTCGCCCTAGCAGCAGCGGCCCCAGTGGCGACGCGGACGTGTGGTCCGTCGCGCGTCGTCGGTGCGGAATCTACGGGAGGTATAACTCCCCCAGGGATGACCCCGGCACGTCTGCCGGGGCTGTAAGTGTGGCGCTGCAGCATGCGCAGGAGGGAGGGCAAGCGAAAGTATCGCTAGTTTGATCGCGCCAAAGTCCCTCCCCTCAGGCGCGCAGCGCTGCCCCCGAGGACGACCACCGTGGTGGTTTTAGTGGGTGCAAGCCCCACATAACCCCTGGCCCTCCCCCGAGGGCTGGGGGTATCCGTAAGGGATTTCCACCACGTCAACAACAAAAAAAAAAAGACCTGACATTCCTTTGTCTTCTGTATCACTCGATTTTGGGGCTCTAGAGCCCCATTACCATTTCCGTGTCGCATCCAACGTTAACGGCTAAGCATGAAATAAGAGTTCAGCGCTATAAGCGGTAGGAATGGAAGTTATAATAGTGGTGAGAATTTACATACAGGGTGTCCCGATGTCAAATTAATGCAGCACTTTTAAAAGGCAAATAAAAATTTCTTCATTTCTTTATCAATCAGCAACTCTACAGACCCATACAACGGAGAAGCATTGTACAATTTCGCTTACGATGTAACGAACCTCTGCTATCTTATAATTCCCTAATAAATTATTTGCGGACATGGGTTTATATTAACTTTTTCAAATTTTTCAATTTTTTTCAACTGTATACTCGAGATACTCTGTGTACAGACATACACTTTCATTTATCGTTTTGAACACTTCCTATAATAACTAATTACAAAATGATTAATAAATTATGGTAATCTTATGGTGTCTCGTATCAAGCAGCAGAGTAGTGGTGGGCCCCTGCCTACATATACGTGTAATTCTACCCAATCAAGTCGTTCCGAAATCTTTAACAATTTTTACTGATCAAAGGGTTCCTTTGCGTCATATAGCTTCATTCAAACATTTTTCCTTTCCAACGCGCAGAATACGTTGATGTAAAAGAAAATGGGTAAATTTGTCGAAAAGCTACCTTTTCATCGATTTCAATGACCTTCGCATATGTTGTCAATGTCATCATTCTGAACAACATTTCCTTTTAAACTTTTTGACGGCCGGCCTCAGTTTCGGAGATATTAATAAAAATCTTTCGGCATAATAGATTGAAAGCTACCTCCCCACCGATTTCAATGATCTTGACATATGTTATCAAAAACATATGAAAAACATTCGGCATAATATATTAAAATCTGTTTCATAGCTGACGGTATTAGTATTGGTTGGGGTTAGATTAGGACCGGGGCGCGTAAAGGATGGTACTGCAGAGGAGAACATGTGTTAAACTCGGTAATAATTCTTGTGTTAAGTAAAGTTTTTTGCGAATATTTCGTAAACCAAAGACAACCGCCAAAAAGGTTCAAGGGAAATGTTCAGAATGATGACTTCGACAACATATGTGAGGGCCATTGAAATCGGTGAGGAGGTAGCTTTTCGACCAGTTTACCAAAAAATTTAACATTAATTTTCAATGTTATAAACAATTCCACCGATCCATATCAGGCAATGCGCAAAGAATGGTTGAGGGGGTCGCGTCGCGGCAACAATAATCTGGGTAGACGGTCATCGGGTAAGTGGTTGGGGAAAACCCAAGTGGTGTAAACGATACTCTTGCAGGTCAAGATACTAAATGTGATTTTCGCTTCTCATTTTGAAACCATTTTAGCTTCTGACCTTTTGCCTGTCTTCTAGCATCTAGACATCAATAAATAGTTTGGAATGGTTTTAAGAAAAAATGTTCCCAACAAAAGTTGCTTGTTTTCTAACGTGGATTAGGAAAATAATTGGTTCCACCCCTGCTTTAAATATAAGGAGAGATGAGTGCGAGCCTGTATCAATACATATTTAAAAGCATGAGATGCATGGAACTCCAGACCAGAACGACTAAAACTGATCGTGTGCGTAATTCTCGATATATTGAGGTATTAAAACTTACGCGTGTTACCCTATATCAGGCCTTCCCAAGTAGGGGAAAATCACTCCTGAAACACATGTTTCGGTTCTCCTTTAGGGTGAAAGTACCAAATGTGTCAAGTAATAAATTTTTTTAAATTCTCTTTACGTCATTTTGAAATGCTAGTTTGAATTTTAATTTTTCCTACTATTTTTAAGTCATTATGAAATTTCCTATAAAAACTTGACACATTTCGTACTTTCACCCTAAAGCGCCCCAACATGCTTCCTAGCGGCGTTACTGTCTCCTCGGAGGGAGGGTAGTAGGAATCGTTCCACCTTAGCTGATGGCGCACCGTTGGAAGGAGAACCGAAACATGTGTTTCAGGAGTGGTTTTCCCCTACTTGGGAAGGCTTGCCCTATATAATTAGGGAAAACATAAGCGAAATAATCTTAATAATCTTTGATTTCTGTATATACAATATATACATTTTATATTATATTGTTGCGAGCACCCTATGTAGAGGATTCATGGCCCGCTGGTGCTCGCGACGAAGACAAGAGACAGCGAGAAGAAGGCGATCGGAACGATCGCCTGTCAAGCTGTCATTCGAAAGTCAGCCGCCATTAATAGCAGACGTATCGATATTGTATTCCTAACAGATTATATTTGTTACTTGTTCTTATATTATTCTTGTTACCCCTTGTTTAATGTTCTGTTATCGTTGCTGTTCAGTAAACTTATATTATGTCGAACGCAAAACGTAACAATATTATATAAATATTATTTTTATATTATATTTTACATTATACTATACTTTCACAGAAATAAAAAATTACTAAAAGAACGGTTAATTCGATCCCCGCCTGAGCCTATTTTTTTTCGGCCCGTCGCGGGCTCATTACGGGGTCCTCAACCCGTAATCTTACATCATAAGTCGCACGTATTATATTATTATCTCTTATATTGTTAACTCTATTACTTCAATGTTTTGTTACGTATGTGGAATTTTCCCATACGTCGCTCTCAACCGTTTTTCGAGCTCGCGTCTGCGAAGGGAAAACGCCCTAAAATCCTTTCGTTTACCAAACGCCACTAATGGGGGTCATGATCTCGACCATCTGGATCACGACCATGGGAACGGGTGTGACACGACGACGACCCCGAAGGATTTCCTGATATGGAGATTCCTATCGAATCCCCACTAATTTCTGGGACTATATAAACCCTTTGGTTTCAACCCTCGTTGGTTAAAAGCTAAAGAGTCACGCGTAGAGTCACGTCGTGTCACGCTCGTACAGAGTTGGTTAAATCTAGTAAGATCGGGCTAAAGTCTCCGTCAGAATCATAGTTAACCTCATAGAATCCGCGAGTCCGGTTTATATTCTATTTGGCACTTTGAAATAGCCGCACGTACGCCCCGCATCGCCAGTGCGTCAACACCGTGCAACTATTGGTAAGTTACACATTTTATTTAATTAACTAATCGCGACACTTACATTTGTACAATAACTAATTATTGAATATACGAATGGTGTTCACGTGTAAATCGAGTAGATTCGTTAAATCCATCTTTTACCCAGCGATCCTTATAAAATTAGTAGCACTCACCCACTGATACAACTTTACCGCTCGAGTTGTATCAACTTTAATTAAGAGTTACGAGGCATTACTAACATTTCCCGCGACTCCCTGATTTCGCATCAGGTTCGTTCGCAAACCCTTTACCAAAACAAGCCATCTTCTCCAACCCAGTGGCTCCCCGATTTCGCATCGGGTTCGTCCAAGAAACCTCACCCCTCCTACGGATCCCTGATTTCGCATCAGGTTCATCCGTATCCTACAGCTCCCTGATTTCACATCAGGTTCGTCCGTAAATCTACCAACTTCCGAACAGCTTCCGTGCAGCGCGGGGGCGGGGGGAAGTGAGGGCGCGCGGGGGAGCGCGGCGGAGAGAAACCTGGGCGCGGGGCCTGCGGGGAGTGGAAGAGCGGTTGCGCGCGCACGAACCGCGGAGTGGGGGAAGCCGCAACCGTGGAGGGGATCAGTCCGGGCCGAGCAGCCGCGGAGACCTTGCCCACCGTCCCCGAAATTTTTCAGAGGGAGGGAATGACCCCCGAAAAGTCTTTTTCAGACCTTGGCCCACCCCGAAAAATTTTTCAGACCTAACCCAGGGAGGGGACGGCTCCCGAAAATTTTTTCCAAACCGATATGCAGCAGAAATTTTCCCCCAACGCGGAGAAATAATAATTTTTAAATCAGCGATCTACAGAACCATTATGTAGAAATATTATTTCAAGCAGGTTTGTAGCATGCATTCTAAAGCTAACAGTATTCTAAAGCGTTCCGATTTAACATCGCAGCATATCGCGCGATCGTGTGTAATTCGAATCCTCTGGAGCAGCCGTACGAGATTACGTCATGTAGTGGCGCGAAGAAGGCGCGAATCATAGAAAGAATTATATGGCGTCAGCAGAAAGAATCTTTTCCATATCAAAAGACATTCTTTTCCCAACACAGAGAAATAATAATTTTAATCCCCTCCCACACTGGTCTACCGAACCTTTATGTAGAAAACAGACACATTTTATCCGAACCATTATGTAGCGAGCATTCTAAAGCTAACAGTATTCTAAAGCGTTCCGATTTAACATCGCAACGTATCGCGCGATCACGTGTAATTTGAATCCCCCGTGATGGGGACCGCCATGCAAGATTACATAATTTGGTGGCGTGACGAAAGCACGAGTCATAGAAAGAATTATGTGGTGTCAGCAGAAATTGGTGAGGTGAGAGGGAGTAAGACGGATAAGTAAATAGAGAAATAATATGATTAAGAAATTTAATTAAAATTAAAAGAATATAAAAATATAAATAGAAATGGAATATAATTTAACATTTTTTTTCCTACGAGCATTAGCTAGAATATCATTGATGGCACATGCTACCAGTTCGCAATCTATAAGATAATCCTCGTCGTAATATTCGCCATCACGTATGATTTTAGCAGCACGACGCGTATCTAATGCTTTGCAGGCAGCATCGCTCTGTTACAACACGTTAACAAAAGTTTTAAAGTTTGTCCTCACATATTCTGCAGTTTGCTACAGCCGCGGATACACATAGCTTATACATGTCTTAAGATTAAATAAAAATGATACTGTATTCAGTTTGAAATACAAAGACTTCTTATGTAGTGTCGTCTTTACAATTGGAGGCGAGAATCATAGAAAGAATTATGCAGAGCCGATAGAAATTGGTGAGGAGTGAAGGAGGGAGACAGACAAGTAAATAGATTGTAATATATGTAAAATGATTATATATTGTTTCATTAATTAAAAAATAGAAATATAAAAAGAAAAAATTTAAAATATAATATAAATAGTGTCTCGGCAGAACCATCTCTCTCTCCCTCTCCCTCTCTCTCTCTCTCTCTCTCTCTCTCTCTCTCTCTCTCTCTCTCTCTCTCTCTCTCTCTATCAATCTCTTTCTTTCTCCTTCTCTTTCCTTCTCTTTTCCTCTTTTTCTCTTCTTCACATCAATCGCAAGACAACTTGAACATTCTCGAACAGCCGATGGACTTCCTATTTACTTTTCGCGACATCATACATACATACTCATCCCACAACACCTCGTATAAATTCATACACACTCACGCTCTCGTGACCAACCCGAGTGCTCAGTTACACAGAACAGTAAATATCTCGACTATATTCGCCGAAACTGTTACGTATCTATTGTATCGCCTCAATTCTTTATCTCTAAATAAACCGCACTATTCTCAACATTTTTTAGTTCTCTCTATACAAATAGGATATCAAAATACAATATAAAAAAAAAATAAGAATAATAATAATAATAATAATTTAATTTAATTTATTGCCACTTTCGGGTTACAATTTAACAATCAAATAATCTTTCCATTTCATTCCCATGATTGGGTCAGTGTAAGTCCCACCCTTCTAATGTATCCTGTTGTGTCTTAACAATTTTTTCTATTTTACAAGTGTTTCCTAATCTATTCTATGTTACATAATCTTCTTTTATCACTTTCCTGTTCTTCCCATCTTTTCCTTCTCCCTATTATCTCCTGTAGAATAGCCAAGTTTTTCCCTTCTCCTCTAATTACCTCTGCACAATTCCTGCAACTATCTCAACTTACTTCACATGTTCCAATCGCGTGTTTCACTGTTTCTTCCTCTTTCTTACATACCCTTTCTTCTTTCATTAGCCAATATTTGCATGTCCTTGTTTCACTACCCTGTATGAATCTTCCTATCCTTTCTAATTCTCCTCTCCTTTTTTCATTTTCCCCCCATAAGCATTTCGGCTTATCTCCTGGTTTCCTTGCCACCTCTTACTTTTTTAAGGAACTTTGACTCTTTTACTTTCATCTGTCTTTCTTGTTCTTGGATGTCAATTACTTATCTGCTCTAATTTTTAATCCACACTTCTTCCCCATTTAATCTTCTTCTTTTCCATTCTTCGTTTGACCATCCTCTCCCTTCCAAGAATTTGATTCGCAATCTTTCCTTTTTTCGTTACTTCATTTCCTCTCATTAGTCTTCTCCTACATTCATATCGTATCGATCCTTCTTCCGAGTTTATTAGTGTCTCTTCAAACTTCATTACCCTTACTCCCATTTTAATTGCTATGTCACCTCTTCCTCCTTCTTTTAACAGCAAATATGTTGATGTTGATCTCTCCAATTTCATTATCCATCATATGTATTTCGCCTGCAATTTTTCTATTTCCTCATACCTTCTCCATCCCCGTATCGCTGCTCCATACGCCACGGTGCTTCTAACTAGCGCATCAAACAGTTTCATTCTTCTTTCTAAGTCATCTCTGAATAATCTTTCTCACTGTATAACCTAAATATTCCAATTCTCTTACTCTTTCTTCTTCATTCCAACGGAGTCGTACCTCTTTTCTTCTTCCTCCTGCTTTCCTGCATATCATTATCTTAGACTTTTACACATTTAACTCCAAGCCTTTCTTCCTTATGTATCTCTCAAATCTCTTTATCATATTCTTCGGTCCCTGTGCATTATTTACCATTAACACATCACCCGCGTATGAAATTGTTAAAATTTTCCTTCTATCTATTACGACTCCTCCTTCCTGTTCTTTGCTCATTTCTTCTTTCCAGGTCTGTAAATGCGACATTGAAAAGTGTCAAGCTTAACGGGCACCCTTGTCTAACACCCTTTCCTGTTAAAAAACTTTCCTATCAGTTCCTTCTTCATTCCTAAAGTGCATGTAGTTCTGTCGTGCATTTTCTGTATCCGTATTCTTAGTTGTTCGCCTACTCCTTCTTCATAAAGACTTTACCAAATTTCTTCCCTTTCCAATCAATCAAATGCTCTCTTCATATCCGTGAAAAACAGATATAGTTTCCCTCTTTCTTTTGAGGCTTCCATAACTATTTTAACTACCGCTATTGCGTCTACTGTTCCATTCCTTCTCCTGAATCCCATATGCGTATCGTTCAATATCCCATTTTCCATTTGTTCTTCTAATTTTCTCCTGAGAATTTCCACGCATATCTTATAATCCGTGTCCATCTAAGTTATGCCCCTATAGTTCTTAACCATTTCCCTTTCTCCTTTTTTTTTTGAATACAGAACTTACTATTCCTTCTTTCCATTCTTCCGGAAAATCCCCTTTCTTCCATGTTCTGTTTATCACCTTTGTTTGATTACCTATATTTATGAAGATGATTGAGACCTCGATGTTGATTTAAGATATAATTTAAATGCAGGCGTTTAAATTTTAAGTCTGTTCGACTTTTAATATCTTACATGATTTGAGTTGAGATCGACGTGTGCCAGATCGGTTCCTACCTATATTTACCTAATCTATTTTTGTACGAAAGGACTTAATTTGTAAATTATTTTTTGGTATATGCAGTAAAAATTGGAATATTATGTTCATTAAGAATAGGTGTTTACCCTGTGATAATTGTTGGTTGGGCTTCAAAATCTAATTATTCAATATTAGGAGCGATTGGGTCAATTTCACAGTCAGTTTCTTATGAAGTAAGTTTATTTTTAACAATATTTTCTGTAATTTTATTAATTGAAAGTTATTCATTATTGGATTTATATAAATTTCAATATTATATTAAATTTATTTTAATTTTAATTCCAATACTACTGCACGACCAAGTGCTACTGCACGACAAGACGCGGGCGGTCAAACACTAACACCTTCGTGGATAGGCTCTTACACGATTCAAAACACGCACGATAATAATAATTACAGTATAGAGGGCGACGAACAGTCCGCGTTCAGACAAACACTTCATAGAATAGGACAGTAATAGGGAAATGGTCGCAGTTTTGAAGGAAAGTAACGATACACTAACAATTACATATAAGGGTAAGACTAAGAAAAGTAATTTATTGAAAAAGATGGTAAATAAGCGCACAACTAGGCGTCGTCGTCCCAGCCACGTAGGGCGCAGTCGGCCTCCAATAACGACCACAGTCGAGGCCGCGGATCAGGCCTAACGAAGATGTCCCCACGACGTTCTACACAAAAAACCAATTGCAAGACTGTTACTACACGCACGGAAATAGAAACAATAAGCAGATCTACAATCCCAGATGCAATAAGACACTCACCAAATAGGACCCCACGAGTCTTCGACATCCTCCCAGAATTCTGCATGCTGGAAGAATCGGTGCATTGGCGGGACATTGGAAACGCTAGAGGGATAAACGGATAAATAGGATAATAAAATAACACACACGAAGAACAAACAAACAAACATCACTCGCACGTAAAATTAGAGCAAACATAATGTCTCGGGGCACGTCTAAGATGGCCGACAATATCTTTGTCCAGGAGATCGCAATGAAATAAGAAGCGACTAAGAAAATCCAGTCCCATTTGCCCTCACTTCTCACTTCTACTCAAGCCCGGACGAAGAAGATAAACCGTACTACGTTCGCAAAAAATTTATCACACACACACACACACACACACACACGCGCGCGCGCGAGGAGAGACTCTATGAAACGCCGACTACACCTCGGCATTATAATTTACAGGATTTTTGTCCTACAAACGACGATACCACTCGCAGGAGGAACAACCCCCGACATAGATTTCACTATATAAGAATTCCAACATCACCCCGACGTTTACTTCGAAAACCTAGGCGATTTACAAATTTATCGAGATAGCTGGAAGTTAGTATTACACGTAAACATATCTTACATCTACCGACGGGAAGCAAACCTCCAAGCTGCACTATATGATATACATGCGCAATGAAAAAACCTTGTACCGACAACTTACAAAGTTTTGTCAAACATTCACCACGAAAATCCAAGACAAGGTAGACCGCATCGCCAAAATCTCTTTACCTACGTCGAGTAAACTAAAAGCTCGGCACACAACAGCGTCGTGCACAAATAGACGGATTAGGTTACATAGGCAAATCACTCTTGGGGCTAATGGATTCCGAGGATAGAAAGAAAATCGATGATTTTACTAGACCTTTTCAAAACACAAGATAAAAGACTTAAAAAAAAAAAAAAGTAAAACGCAATCAAGGGACAAATGCAAATTTTAAGAGCAAATACCAAACTTCTCAACGAGACTATACGTGACATTCGAGACAACGATAACACTCTCTTAAACGCGACGTGACAAATTCAATACTTACTCCAACAGACAGCCAACATTACGAAATTTCGAGAGACAGTAGACGAACCCCTCATAGTAATAAACGGCCTCGCAGAAACACTATTGCGTGACACGCAAGTCTTGTTAGAATTCATTATGGATATAAACAAAGGAGTCCTAAACCTACGATTAATACCACCAGCACAAATCATAACGTACCTCACTTCCGCATTAGCACATATTTCGAATGGACTAGACTTCCCAATTGGAATAAAATTAGAAAACAAGCCGCCATTATCGAAGTCCTCAAGCTCTCCACATTTTCGGATACCAAATCAATTACTGTAGTACTAGATATTTCATTGTTAAACGCGAAAATATTCTAATTGAGCAAGGTACGCCTGATACCCACGAAGATAAACGAATCGTTCTACGCGTATAGAACCCCTCGACTCGTACGAGGTACGTGACACCTTGGTGCAAGATTACATACAACTAAGCAAACAGGGCCTAGCAAAATGTAAGACAATAAACGATCTGTACCTCCGCACCTCTAATCACCCGATGTTCAAAGCTATACCATACAGACCGTGCGAACTACAATTGTACACAAAATTAACAAACACTTGTAAAATGCGAATTATGACACTGAATCACACATTCCAGATAGAATTACATTTACCAGGCACGTGGATTTATATCGCGCCGAAACCGATATAACTAGCAGTAACTTGCGACGACAAAAGCACAAATATGTATAGCATTAAGGATTCTGGTATAATAACAATAAGAAACAAATGTACAATCACTACCACCAAATTCACAATAGAAACTAGAAAACAATGCGGAATAGGAAGAACATCGCACTACTTACCTGACCACAATTTTTTATCATCAGATGAAATCACACTTCCAGAGACTACTGTAAATTCGTACGGAAACACAAATTTCAAGCTTAAAAGGATAATCTAACACCCCGAAGAATTAAATAAAGTTAGCAAAGTAAGTAAGTATTGAATTTGTCACGTCGCGTTTAAGAGTGTGTTATCGTTATCTCGTATATCATGTATAGTCTCGTTCAGAAGTTTGGTATTTGCTCTTAAAATTTGCATTTGTCCAATGATTGCGTTTTCCTTTTTTTTTAAAAGTCTGTTATCTTGTGTTTTGAAAAAGGTCTAGTAAAATCATCGATTTTCTTTCTATCCTCGGAATCCATTAGCCCCAAGAGTGATTTGCCTATGTAACCTAATCCGTCTATTTGTGCACGACGCTGTTGTGTGCTGAGCTTTTAGTTTACTCGACGTAGGTAAAGAGTTTTAGCGATGCGGTCTATCTTGTCTTGGATTTTCGTGGTGAATGTTTGACAAAACTTTATAAGTTGTCTGTACAAGGTTTTTTACATTGCGCAAGTATATCATATAGGGCAGCTTGGAGGTTTGCTTCGCGTCGGTAGATGTAAGATATGTTTACGTGTAATACTAACTTCCAGCTATCTCGATAAATTTGTAAATCGCCTAGGTTTTCGAAGTAAATGTCGGGGTGGTGTTGGAATTCTTTTATAGTGAAATCTATGTCGGGGGTTGTTCCTCCTGCGAGTGGTATCGTCGTTTGTAGGACAAAAATCCTGTAAATTATAATGCCGAGGTGTAGTCGGCGTTTCATAGAGTCTTTCCTCGCGCGCGCGCGTGTGTGTGTGTGTGTGATAAATTTTTTGCGAACGTAGTACGGTTTATCTTCTTCGTCCGGGCTTGAGTAAAAGTGAGAAGTGAGGGCAAATGGGACTGCATTTTCTTAGTCGCATCTTATTTCATTGCGATCTCCTGGACAAAGATGTTGTCGGCCATCTTAGACGTGCCCCGAGACATTATGTTTGCTCTAATTGTACGTGCGAGTGATGTTTGTTTGTTTGTTCTTCGTGTGTGTTATTTTATTATCCTATTTATCCGTTTATCCCTCTAGCGTTTCCAATGCCCCGCCCCGCCGGGTTGTATCAGTATTGCCTATATAGGGGGTTTATCCATATGGAGGCAATTAGGGAGTATCGGGTGCACTGGCACCGATTCTTCCAGCATGCAGAATTCTGGGAGGATGTCGAAGACTCGTGGGGTCCTATTTGGTGAGTGTCTTATTGCATCGGGGATTGTAGATCTGCTTATTGTTTCTATTTCCGTGCGTGTAGTAGTAGTCTTGCAATTGGTTTTTTGTGTAGAACGTCGTGGGGACATCTTCGTTGGGCCTGATCCGCGGCCTCGACTGTGGTCGTTATTGGAGGCCGACTGCGCCCTACGTGGCTGGGACGACGACGCCTAGTTGTGCGCTTATTTACCATCTTTTTCAATAAATTACTTTTCTTAGTCTTACCCTTATATGTAATTGTTAGTGTATCGTTACTTTCCTTCAAAACTGCGACCATTTCCCTATTACTGTCCTATTCTATGAAGTGTTTGTCTGAACGCGGACTGTTCGTCGCCCTCTATACTGTAATTATTATTATCGTGCGTGTTTTGAATCCTGTAAGAGCCTATACACGCAGGTGTTAGTTTTTGACCGCTCGCGTCTTGTCGTGTAGTAGCACTTGGTCTCCGATTTTAAAAGAACTATCCGCGATTTTGTTGTCGTAGTATTGGAATTAAAATTAAAATAAATTTAATATAATATTGAAATTTATATAAATCCAATAATGAATAACTTTCAATTAATAAAATTACAGAAAATATTGTTAAAAATAAACTTACTTCATAAGAAACTGACTGTGAAATTGACCCAATCGCTCCTAATATTGAATAATTAGATTTTGAAGCCCAACCAACAATTATCACAGGGTAAACACCTATTCTTAATGAACATAATATTCCAATTTTTACTGAATATACCAAAAAATAATTTACAAATTAAGTCCTTTCGTACAAAAATAGATTAGGTAAATATAGGTAGGAACCGATCTGGCACACGTCGATCTCAACTCAAATCATGTAAGATATTAAAAGTCGAACAGACTTAAAATATAAATGCCTGCATTTAAATTATATCTTAAATCAACATCGAGGTCTCAATCATCTTCATAAATATAGGTAATCAAACAAAGGTGATAAACAGAACATGGAAGAAAGGGGACTTTCCGGAAGAATGGAAAGAAGGAATAGTAAGTTCTGTATTCAAAAAAAAAAGGAGAAAGGGAAATGGTTAAGAACTATAGGGGCATAACTTAGATGGACACGGATTATAAGATATGCGTGGAAATTCTCAGGAGAAAATTAGAAGAACAAATGGAAAATGGGATATTGAACGATACGCATATGGGATTCAGGAGAAGGAATGGAACAGTAGACGCAATAGCGGTAGTTAAAATAGTTATGGAAGCCTCAAAAGAAAGAGGGAAACTATATCTGTTTTTCACGGATATGAAGAGAGCATTTGATTGATTGGAAAGGGAAGAAATTTGGAAAAGTCTTTATGAAGAAGGAGTAGGCGAACAACTAAGAATACGGATACAGAAAATGCACGACAGAACTACATGCACTTTAGGAATGAAGAAGGAACTGATAGGAAAGTTTTTTAACAGGAAAGGGTGTTAGACAAGGGTGCCCGTTAAGCTTGACACTTTTCAATGTCGCATTTGCAGACCTGGAAAGAAGAAATGAGCAAAGAACAGGAAGGAGGAGTCGTAATAGATAGAAGGAAAATTTTAACAATTTCATACGCGGGTGATGTGTTAATGGTAAATAATGCACAGGGGCCGAAGAATATGATAAAGAGATTTGAGAGATACATAAGGAAGAAAGGCTTGGAGTTAAATGTGTAAAAGTCTAAGATAATGATATGCAGGAAAGCAGGAGGAAGAAGAAAAGAGGTACGACTCCGTTGGAATGAAGAAGAAAGAGTAAGAGAATTGGAATATTTAGGTTATACAGTGAGAAAGATTATTCAGAGATGACTTAGAGAGAAGAATGAAACTGTTTGATGCGCTAGTTAGAAGCACCGTGGCGTATGGAGCAGCGATACGGGGATGGAGAAGGTATGAGGAAATAGAAAAATTGCAGGCGAAATACATATGATGGATAATGAAATTGGAGAGATCAACATCAACATATTGGCTGTTAAAAGAAGGAGGAAGAGGTGACATAGCAATTAAAATGGGAGTAAGGGTAATGAAGTTTGAAGAGACACTAATAAACTCGGAAGAAGGATCGATACGATATGAATGTAGGAGAAGACTAATGAGAGGAAATGAAGTAACGAAAAAAGGAAAGATTGCGAATCAAATTCTTGGAAGGGAGAGGATGGTCAAACGAAGAATGGAAAAGAAGAAGATTAAATGGGGAAGAAGTGTGGATTAAAAATTAGAGCAGATAAGTAATTGACATCCAAGAACAAGAAAGACAGATGAAAGTAAAAGAGTCAAAGTTCCTTAAAAAAGTAAGAGGTGGCAAGGAAACCAGGAGGTAAGCCGAAATGCTTATGGGGGGAAAATGAAAAAAGGAGAGGAGAATTAGAAAGGATAGGAAGATTCATACAGGGTAGTGAAACAAGGACATGCAAATATTGGCTAGTGAAAGAAGAAAGGGTATGTAAGAAAGAGGAAGAAACAGTGAAACACGCGATTGAAACATGTGAAGTAAGTTGAGATAGTTGCAGGAATTGTGCAGAGGTAATTAGAGGAGAAGGGAAAAACTTGGCTATTCTACAGGAGATAATAGGGAGAAGGAAAAGATGGGAAGAACAGGAAAGTGATAAAAGAAGATTATGTAACATAGAATAGATTAGGAAACACTTGTAAAATAGAAAAAATTGTTAAGACACAACAGGATACATTAGAAGGGTGGGACTTACACTGACCCAATCATGGGAATGAAATGGAAAGATTATTTGATTGTTAAATTGTAACCCGAAAGTGGCAATAAATTAAATTAAATTATTATTATTATTATTATTCTTATTTTTTTTTTATATTGTATTTTGATATCCTATTTGTATAGAGAGAACTAAAAAATGTTGAGAATAGTGCGGTTTATTTAGAGATAAAGAATTGAGGCGATACAATAGATACGTAACAGTTTCGGCGAATATAGTCGAGATATTTACTGTTCTGTGTAACTGAGCACTCGGGTTGGTCACGAGAGCGTGAGTGTGTATGAATTTATACGAGGTGTTGTGGGATGAGTATGTATGTATGATGTCGCGAAAAGTAAATAGGAAGTCCATCAGCTGTTCGAGAATGTTCAAGTTGTCTTGCGATTGATGTGAAGAAGAGAAAAAGAGGAAAAGAGAAGGAAAGAGAAGGAGAAAGAAAGAGATTGATAGAGAGAGAGAGAGAGAGAGAGAGAGAGAGAGAGAGAGAGGGAGAGGGAGAGAGAGATGGTTCTGCCGAGACACTATTTATATTCTATTTTAAATTTTTTCTTTTTATATTTCTATTTTTTAATTAATGGAACAATATATAATCATTTTACATATATTACAATCTATTTACTTGTCTGTCTCCCTCCTTCACTCTTCACCAATTTCTATCGACTCTGCATAATTCTTTCTATGATTCTCGCCCCCAATTGTAAAGACGACACTACATAAGAAGTCTTTGTATTTCAAACTGAATACAGTATCATTTTTATTTAATCTTATGCCATGTATAAGCTATGTGTATCCGCGGCTGTATCAAACTGCAGAAGATGTGAGGACAAACTTTAAAACTTTTGTTAACGTGTTGTAACAGAGCGATGCTGCCTGCAAAGCATTAGATACGCGTCGTGCTGCTAAAATCATACGTGATAGCGAATATTACGACGAGGATTATCTTATAGATTGCGAACTGGTAGCATGTGCCATCAATGATATTCTAGCTAATGCTCGTAGGAAAAAAAATGTTAAATTATATTCCATTTCTATTTATATTTTTATATTCTTTTAATTTTAAATAAATTTCTTAATCATATTATTTCTCTATTTACTTATCCGTCTTCCTCCCTCTCACCTCACCAATTTCTGCTGACACCACATAATTCTTTCTATGACTCGTGCGTTCGTCACGCCACCAAATTATGTAATCTTGCATGGCGGTCCCCATCACGGGGGATTCAAATTACACGTGATCGCGCGATACGTTGCGATGTTAAATCGGAACGCTTTAGAATACTGTTAGCTTTAGAATGCTCGCTACATAATGGTTCGGATAAAATGTGTCTGTTTTCTACATAAAGGTTCGGTAGACCAGTGTGGGAGGGGATTAAAATTATTATTTCTCTGCGTTGGGAAAAGAATGTCTGTTGATATAGAAAATATTCTTTCTGCTGACGCCATATAATTCTTTCTATGATTCGCGCCTTCTTCGCGCCACCACATGACGTCATCTCGTACGGCTGCTCCAGAGGATTCGAATTACACACGATCGCGCGATATGCTGCGATGTTAAATCGGAACGCTTTAGAATACTGTTAGCTTTAGAATGCATGCTACATACCTGCTTGAAATAATATTTCTACATAATGGTTCTGTAGATCGCTGATTTAAAAATTATTATTTCTCCGCGTTGGGGGAAAATTTCTGCTGCATATCAGTTTGGAAAAAAATTTCGGGGGCCGTCCCCTCCCTGGGTTAGGTCTGAAAAATTTTTCGGGGTGGGCCAAGGTCTGAAAAAGACTTTTCGGGGGTCATTCCCTCCCTCTGAAAAATTTCGGGGACGGTGGGCCAGGTCTCCGCGGCTGCTCGGCCCGGACTGATCCCCTCCACAGTTGCGGCTTCCCCCACTCCGCGGTTCGTGCGCGTGCAACCGCTCTTCCACTCCCCGCAGGCCCCGCGCCAAGGTTTCTCTCCGCCGCGCTCCCCCGCGCGCCCTCACTTCCCCCGCCCCCGCGCTCCCCTCAGAGGACCTGGTCCAGAACTCTCTTAGCCTTACTACTTGTGAACTTCATCCTAGTGACTCCCCGATTTCGCATCGGGTTTGTTCACGACGTATCACCCTCCTGCGGCTCCCTGATTTCGCATCAGGTTCGTCCGCGTGTGACTCCATTCCTAGAGGCTCCCTGATTTCGCATCAGGTTCGTCCTCGCCGTCAATAATCCTAGTGGCTCCCTGATTTCGCATCAGGTTCGTCCGCGCCCCTAACTAACAAACTCATAAACATAATATGTCTAAATACAGTCATGGGATGGATGTAAAATGTAGGAGTATGTCAGTTATTATGAAAGTGGCGTCGTACGAAATTTAAAAAAAAAGAATTGAACTTGACCTTTATTATGTATCATGTTGATATAATACGTAAAAAAGAAGTGAAATATAATAAACGAAAAATTTGGACTTAGACGACTTTCATAATAGCTGGCACATATAGTGAAAAAGACAAGGGTAGTAAGCGTGAAGGTACTTACGATCTTTGCTGCTCGACAGTCGCTTTTTTTGACGATCGAGTCTTTGCTACACTTAAGGGTGGATAGGGCCCAAACTGCCTTTCTCACTCCCTCAAAATTTTGTATTTCACTCGCACCAAGGACCGAGCAGGGCGTCAGCGGCCCGCGTAAAAGTTCGAATGCGCAAAGGTATGAAAACGCGGCGCGTGCCCGCGCGTACTTGCGGGGTGTTCCTTCATCACCGTCAGACAAATGGGAAAAGTTAATGGTAGAACGATATATGAATTGTTCGCTAATAAAGTCGGTGATATGTCCACAGTATATGCACAGGATAATCAAAAATTCTTTCCTGTGCACATTTCTGTGCACCAAACAGTATTCCCGGAAGTACATACAATCTACGTAAATGTATCAGCATACCACCAATCCTAATGAGAAAGAGAGGAACAGGACGCGTATATCCGTCCCTTTCCCAATATCTTCTGTTTAGCCTTTCAGAATCTGTAACCAATGCAGCGACAATGCTAGCTGATCAGTTTCTTGTCGTCTGCACTATAGTGGAGACGCAGAAAGCAATCGGGCTTTTATTTGATGCGCGGATATTGATATTTGGAATATTCATAATTTGTGAATTGTTCCATTGCCGCGTGGTTCGTTTCTGTAGTGCTGATAACTCTGTGTGTGTGTGTGTGTGCGCGCGCGCGCGTGCGTGCGTGCATGTGTGTGTGTGTGTGTGTGTGTGATCATTCACATTCATCATTATCATGGAATCAATGAAGGAAGCCGCAGATGCAAGAAATAAACGCTATTTGGAGGATGGTACAAAAAGGAAGCAGCCTAAGTTATTCGCAAAGCATTTGTTGAAAAATAGAAAGTACCGAGAGACGTAAGTTATGTGTTATGGTACAGATTAGTATGAAGTTACAGTTTGTGATGTAGTAGTAGCAGCACGGTATTTTGTTGTATATAATACAGTATTATTCATATTCTTCAAATACGTATATGAACAGCTATCTTTGACACTTTACGTACACATATTCTATGCTATGCGCAGCAACACATGTCATTACTTTACCCCTCTTTCCCCACTCATTCTTTTCCCATTCGTACGTTCATCATTGTTTAAATAATTAATAATTCGATTTATACCGTGTTTTGATTCATTTTCATGTGGAAACTATCAGCAGTACGTTCCTGCAACTTTCGGGCCGATGAGACGGAATGTAGAAATTTTAAATTTCGTTATACATATACGATATACAACATTTCTGTACGCTTATTTTCCTTTTCTTCTTTACATATGTTCAGAAAATACAAATGCAGCATTTTATTCTCATTTGAAAAGCGGTAGAAAATTTATTTCCAACTGTACGCGTTTTATTAGTACAAAACGTTCAAACTATACGCGTTTCGTTAGGTATGCTTCCTTTATAATGCAATTGCGATTATTTCAATCGTTGTACGTAGTTTCGAATGGATAAAACATGTAATTTAGATTTTATTTATGTGATGTAGAAGATAATGTTTAAAATTAGCAACAGTCATCGATGATTTATGATTCGATGTTCATCATATGTAGTTACTTGTTGAATACGAAATACACAGTGCTTTTTCTTTTGTGGAATTTTGTCCGCAATATATACGTCCATGTGTGCTTTCAGGGAAATTGTTTTATTAAAAAGCGCAATTTTCGAAACATTCTCCAGGTCTCACTGGCAACCTTAGTCCCAGCCCGGGGAGATGTTTACAATATCTCAAGTACCCTGCAGTTGTGGATACTACTACGCGAAAAGAGAATTCTATTCCGTGGAAAGATATTTTCACACAGATTTTCTCGTACACGTTACATGATGTAATATTGGTTTCGACCAAAAATGGTTGACATTGTATCATGTTTGCTCTCATCATAATCAGGAAAATGTTATGAATATTTGAAAAAATGATTGTGCAGAAAAAGTTAAAAGTAAAAAAGTTGTGCCGTTATTGTTATTGAAAAATTGTTGTGTATCTGCATAAGGTTGCCAGCAACATTATGCAGGACCGCTTATTTAGCGCAGAGGAACACCTACAGGAGTGGTGCCCAGTGGTCCGAATCGCCGAAAACGAGATTAAAAATCCTTACGTTCACATTTCACACTTTATCATTATGAAGATGGTCATTCCAGGGATTTTTGGGGTCGCAGAATGTGATTCCGAGGTCAAAATTGTTATTACAGTACTGTCTGCTTTGATTATGTTATTTGAAGTTAATTACGGCATCAAATTTTAAAAAATTAACACAGAGCGTTTTTATGATAGCAAAAGCTATCGAGTGCGCAGAAACTAGAAGGTCAATAATTTGTATAAATTCACACTTCAGATATTGAAAATGCTTTCATTTATCTATAAAATGAAATTGTGCATTCATTCTATGTTATTGAAATATATAAAATGTTATAAATAACTACACCTGTAGGTGTTCCCTCTCCGCTAAATAACGCTGTGTCTCTGTATTAGCAGACCGAGATGCTGGCTTTATTTCTCGGCTGCTACGACCCCGTTCTATCCTTCTCCTTTACGACCCATCGACAGCGAGAAAGTAACCGCGAGAATCGGAGAATACTGTTTGCTGAATACCTATACCTATATCGTACAAATTCAATTTCGAACCGAGGGACGCCTTTTATTACTTATCAACTACTCCAATAAGTGAAAATTGTTAAATATACATATTCCTGTTTGGTATCAGTTCCATCGGACATAATGGTACAAACGTTTTTTTTTATGAAAGAGGTACTGGAAGCGATGTCAAGGTCAAGTTAGTTTTCTGTAATAGAACGGTATATTCTTTCATTGAGGTGTCACAGGATGGTATTTCGATTTCTCGCTATGTATCTATTTGGGAATTTCGTCCGGGTAATATGTAATCGGTATCCTAACCGATGTGTAGGTTTGAGTTTATCTAAAATAAACAAACGTAACCGCGATCTTGATGACATTGAATAATCAATGAAGAATAACGTCTGAATCCCCGTAGAACGTTCGGTCCCGTTTCCTGGCAATATCGATCGTGAAATTTTTCATGCATTCCTGAGTACCACAAACATCTACCCGGACGTAAGAAAAGTAATTATATTTTTTTTTACTGACCCCAATGGCCATACAGGCAAAAATTTTGTGTATCTAGGCTACAGGCAGACAGCCCTTCCCGAAAAACCGAAAACAACGCTTCGCGCCCCCATCGACTCGCCTTGTGCGAGGGTAACGAAAGTCGGGGTCAGTCCCACGCTTTCGAAAAGCTATCTAAAGAGACAGGGTGATGCGCGGGAAAGCGTGCTCGTTGACGAGAACCAGACGGATCTCCAACACCGGCGTGGTCAAGTAGGGTTTACGTCGCGAAGGGCAAACGACACGTGTTTCTCGGAACCTTCGCTTTTTCGTTATTTTACAACGTTCCATAAAACGAAATACCACACTGCAGACCCTCGTTGAATTTGAGGAGGTACAACGTTAAAAATATGATAATGCTTTAGAATGCCGGTCTATCCTTTCTGCGTCGTATTGTCTGAATGCGCAAAAGGACAAAATGATTGTTTGGAAATATTTTTATTCCTTCGGGTTATAATTTATTAGAAATATGGTCCTGTGTCATATACAATGTTGTACCATTTCAATTATATTATTACCAACTCTCTCTCTCTCTCTCTCTCTCTCTCTCTCTCTCTCTCTCTCTCTCTCTCTCTCTCTCTCTCTCTCTGCAGTATTCTAGACTTTCAAGGAGGGTCATTCCACGCAAATTTCAAAATTTTCAAGATCGTGGAAATTGACTTTTTTCATTAAATTATAACTGTTGAACAAAGAGATAGGTAAGAATGAGCTTTTGATTGCTTACACTGGGGAAGTAAGAGTACCCAATAAAAATGATGTCTCTTAAAAACAAAACAAATTTTAGACCATTTATTCTAAAATTGTTTTAAACAAATGCAATTTTATACTAGCAAGGCACTATTTAAAAATTTGGAAAAAAATGAAAACACATCCCTACTTGTGCTCTTAGCAGACACGTTTTCAGAAACGCGGACACTTTAAATTAGTCGCATGAAAATTAATTGAATGTGACGCTGCGCCGCCCAGCACCGGCTCGACAGACTGAGCCGCGCGTGCTGCAATATACAACTATCTATTTCTTTCATTCCTAACCTTGCGTGGCCTTGAAAGTCATAGTACACCATATGGTTGAATTTGTCTTGACATTTATACACTTTCATATCGGGTAATGAAATATGTAGCATTCCATTTAAAAAACTGAAGGTCACCTTCGGTTCACGGAAAATATCGCGAACACCAAAAGATGACAAACCGTATTATGATAGATATAAAAAACATTAAAAGTTTTCCTCTTTCAGCTTTTGTCAAATACGTACCATTCGTGAGAACCGGCTGTTATATGTTGCCCTTGTCAGACCTCATGCCGAATACGCTTCCATTATATGGAGTCCTAGGCATGCTAAATTTGTAAAGTCGATTGAAAAGGTACAGCATAGATTTTTGAGGTTCGCCTCCCGCACCTTGGGCTATCCTATGGATAGAATGGACCATGATTATCGTCCGGCTCTTGCGTCCTTTAAGTTAACCACTCTAGAGGATCGTAGGCGTATTTCCGATATGATATTTCTTTATAAGATAATCAATGGCCTTATAAGTTGTCCGGATTTGCTGTCCTTGGTTATGTTTAATGCTCCTGTGAGAAGCCTGCGGTCTAGGCCCCTGTTTGTTTCTAGGCCACCAAAATATCGTTATTATGCATGTGACCCGGTCAATAGGGCGATGATTATTGCGAATCAATATTTTACCGGTATTGACCCCTTCGTGGGGTCCCTTAACTCATTTAGGTCGGAACTGTTTAGAACTGTTTAGATCTGTGAATTACTAGTACGACATTACTTAGTTTAGACTTTTAATTTTGATTATTTTACTCATAAATTTAGTTAATATTTGTTATGTAAGCTCAGACTCTGTATACTACTTTTGTCTTAACTTCGTATACCATGGGATTTTCCCGTTCAATAATAATAATAATAATAATATAACAATATCAGGTATCGCCACTTGGCCGCTGCTAGTACCGCGCGGCTTAGCTACTCCAGCCGGTATTGGGCGACGCACCGTCACATTCAATTAATTTTCACGCGACCAATTTTAAAGTTTTCGCGTTTCTGAAAACGTGTCTGCAAAGAGCACAAGTAGGGCTGTATCCTCAATTTTTTTTCAAATTTTGAAATAGCGCCCTGCTGGTATAAAGTTGCATTTGGTTAAAACAATTGCAGAATAAATGGTCTAAAATTTGTTTCCTTTAAGTGACATAATTTTTCTTAGGTACTCTTACTTCCCCAGTGGAAGCACCCAAAAGCTCATTCTTACCTTTCTCCTAGTTCAACAGTAATAATTGAATGAAAAAAAGGCAATTTCCACGATCTTGAAAAGTTTGAAAAATCCTTTGAAATACGTTTATGTATCACTAAAGACTACAACATATGCAAGTTTCACAAAAATCCCAAATGGTACGTCGAAAAGTGTGCGATTTCGTGTTGAATGACCCAGGATTGAAATGCGAAAAGTATTATTGTCACACGCGGTGAAGTGCACGCGTGCCTGCATACACAAACAGCCGCGTATCGCAGCGCAGTCTGCTTGTGGCTGCCTTCGCTGCCACGGGCCAAAAGTGCATGTCCTTCGGTTTGCGTAGCGAGGGAATCACGTTGTCTAAGAGGAACATTTGTATCACGCTACGTCCCTCTTCGTATCGCGAAGATTAATTAGAATGGTATTCACAGTAATGCAATAATAATAATATTTTCATAAATAAAGCATCGTAACATTTGTGATGTTTCCCTAATGATAAATGACACCATACACGATATAATTTGGATAATACATATTACCATTTAGTGGTAATACGCGTCGGCCGCAGAGAAGGACAGCGAATGAAAAAGATGGGGACAATCGGCAGTCCTTTCTTCCACTCGCTCTCTTCTCCTACGTTCGAGGCTGTCGACAAACTTCTAAAAATATAGGAACTGCGGTGAAATCTCGATTAAGGTTAAAAATTGTGACTAGTTGTAATAGTTAGTGTGGTCTCCCTTGGAACCAGTGAAGCGTGTAATATGGTAGGAGCGCCGATCGTGCCATACCCGATCCGAAATCGAAAATCGGTGAGAGACAACACCGATGCAAACGAGGTTCGCGATAAAAATTATTTTATTTTTGGTTCTTTATTTATAAATTTTTACCAACATATTTGTAACGATTTTTCCGATTAAAATGGCACCAAGCACGTTATGGTTTGGACAATTACATAAATATAAATGATTCGTATTCACGATAAGTATAAGTTGTCCGATTTACGTCGTGTTTGATATCATTTTTTAATCAGGACATTCTAACACACATGTTGGTAAAAGTTTCATGAAAATGGAACCATAAATAAAAAAGTTTCTTGTGTCTTTTTGCGAACAAATATATAACTTTCTTAGACTGCACATAACGAGTATATAAATTGTCAGGTACACCTCTATTGTTCGACTGTTCTGTGTCTCTGTCATTTGTACGATCCTTCTGCACCCTCTCTTTCTCTACCACGCTTATCATTCGCTCTCCATTCTCTCTCTCTCTCTCTCTCTCTCTATTTTCGCGGCATTCGTACAAACATACTCTACAAGTTTTAATTTTAAATTTTGATTGCGTTAGGACTGTCTCACACGCACACGGGTATTTAAACTTACTTCGTTCCGAGGCTTTCGCTTACATCAAGATTTTACTATACTGTATCTTCTTTTATTATGCCTGCTTGTCTTTTCTACTGTATGTTTCTCTTCTTTATATGTATGTACCACGTGTTACTATTTATTGACTCTTTACGTGCAGGCAACGATTGAAGAAAGCAGCGTGCTTCACGGTAGGTCAGGGCACCGTGGCGGAAGGAGGTGCCTCGTACGAAACACATTCTGCTGCGGATGATTTTCCTACGGATAGAATATACGAAGAAGGCGTGGGAAATTTGGAAGATGTCCCAATTATCGAAGGAATTATAGAAGAAGTACATTTCGATACGGACGCAGAAGATATTGAAGAAGAAATACATTTCAATGTGGACGAAAAGGAAATTGTAGAAGAAGTGCATTTCGAGTCGAACGAAGAAGAAATTGTACAAGACATAGATTTCGACACAAACAGCGATGAGATATATTCCGTAACAGACATCAACGAAGAAACGAATGAAGAACAGCCGGAGAAACTAATTTCAGAAGGAATAGACTTTGTTGATTTTCCGCATGTTTTCGAACAAATAAAAAATCTTCGAAAACATTCGACTACTGGCTGCGGCATCGAACATTTTGAAATAGTTAGATGTCAACGGAATGGATTAGAAAATGCGTATTTTGTAGAGTGCAAAATGTGCAAATACACAAAGCGCATATCCTGTCTTCGGGAGAGTGATGCCACTATGGATATAAACCACGCCGCTGTTGCCGCAACTGGAGGACATACTGACTGCCGTGAACGTGTCCTGTATGACAAAAAGGATCTACGAGAAGTGTCAGATTGAGCTAATCGATGGCCTCGAAGTGGCCGCACAACGCGAAATGGAAGATGCTGGAAAAGAGGAAAAAGCATTAGCTATAGCAAGAGGCGACGTACATGCAGAATCCAATCTACCATTTATCCCAGTCGTCGTGGATGGCAGCTGGATGAAAAGGTCCTACCGCGGAGGAGATTACAATTCTCTTTCCGGCGTAGGAGCCATCGTAGGATACCACACGAAGAAAGTGCTATACATCAGTGTGAAGAATAAATTCTGCATGACTTGCCAAATAGCAGGTACAACGAAGGAAAAACCGCGCGAGCATCGTTGCTTCAAGAACTGGAGTCGTTCTCATAGTTCAACTGGCATGGAGAGTGTTGCTATTTTCGAAGGCTTCAATTGCTGAATAGATATGCACGGCCTAATATACTCTACATTAGTTGCCGATGGCGATAGCTGTGTGTACAAGAAGATATTGGACAGTAATCCATATCAAAAGTATATGGTGTAGGTACAAAAAATCGAATGCACCAATAACCTGTTACGTAATTTCAGTAAAAAAATAATCGAAATCGGAACAAAAGGCCGCAAAAAAGATCTAAGAGCTGTCGTACAGAATAATACTCTCCGCCTGCGTACTGGTATAAAGAAAGCTGCGGAATACCGGTTGCGAGAAGAAATACAACTCGAGGAACGAATACAAAATTTGAAGCAAGACTTGACAAATGTACCGAGTCACGTTTTCGGTCAACACAAGGAGTGTCAGAAGTTAGCATACTTCTGTAAGAAATACTCTGATCCCAACAGAGTAAACTATGTTCCACGACTGAGAAATGCTGGTATTTATCAAAGTATCGAAGAAGCGATGCAGCAACTTTTCGCTAAAGCTGACAGTTTGCTGCGCGGTCTAAATAACAATGCTGTTGAAAGTTTTAATAATATAATTGCTAAATTCATCGGAGGCAAAAGGATAAACTTTGGACGAGGGGGCTCGTATCAGGGTAGAGTCTCCGCTGCAGTCGTCCAATATAACACAGAAGAGATGTTTAGTAAATTGAGTATAGCAATGAATAAAGAGCCGTCAACCATGGTAAGAAAGCTGGAAGGACGTCGGAAGCGTGCAGCAGAAAAAACAAGGGAATATAAAAAAGAATCGAAAGCATCCTCCTTCCGAAGTAAAAAACAATCGTGCGACCAGGATTACGGCCCTAACGCAGAAAAACCAGATATGGAAGAGACCGTATACTCTTCCGAGTGTAAAAGGCACGCGAATATACTCCTTCACTGGCAAATGAGGCGAGACGAAATCCAAGTGGAAACTGGCGATCAGGCGAATAGCGAAAAGTGGATTGGTTATAGGAAAACATTATTAACTGCATCCAATTTCGGCCAGATATGCCGATTACGAAAGAGTACACCACGGGCAAATACTGTGAAGCAATGTTCCACAACGTAAGTATAAGCATGTAGTTTACAAAGCGCAGGCACCACCGGAGCAACGTGGAGGCGTTTGGAGTGCACAGAGTTACTGAGCTGCGACGGAGGGAGTTCGAGGGCGAACATCGTTGCAGAATGGCCGAATTCCCCATGAGAGAGAGAGACCCGAAGAGTGGAGTTGTTTAGACAGGATGGGTCGTTCGCCGACCAAAGATCCAGGAAGTCTCTCGCTCGAGGAGAGAGTTTGAAGTTCTGAACGAAGAGTCTGAAGATTAGTCTAAACTAATCTACTGGACTGGGCTGCGGAGGCTACCTTCGTAGCCCAGCCCTCTGTTTCTTTAAAGTGTTTCAGAGAGCACGAAACCCCACGACGAGGGACAAGGTGTCGGGGGACTGCCACCGCGGCCTGGATACGCGTTCCCAAATTCCCCGGCTGTGCTACGACAGAGTAACAGTCCGCAGTGGAACGCGGACATACGTGGAACCGCTTCTCTAGCCCTGTTGGCGTGGATCTTGGCTTCTCCCCGGTTTGTGCAAACCAAGTGGTCCGCCTCAACAGGATGGACAGCATCCGGGAAATGGCATCTCCAACCACCAGTCGAACAAGCGGTGCGACTGCTTAGATCTGCTGGAGGAGATGTCGCAGAGACTGGAGCGTTAACAGGACGCACAGGACGGTCCCCTGGATCAGCACCAGAAGCCACGAAGAGGAATGGGACCATCTAAAAGCCAAGGTCTGAAAGAGGGAGAAGAGGACAAGAAGTCCAGAGGAGGAACAATGCAGACGAGCTGGGGTGCTGGGCAGATTAATCGGGGAACGGGCCGATAACATGCTCATGAGCTGTGATCCCCTATTATCGGTTCCGTTCCGCCTTTCCGTCTTCCCGGTTCTTTCAGCTCCAACGGATTCTCTCAAATGAAAGTAAATGTTAATGCTTCTCCGTCTATTTTGCATGGAATTTGGAGTCGCCGGACGTCCTTCTGGAGGAGGCTGCCAGCAAACGAGGCAGCGCTGGAGTCTGCATGGGGTTCCCGAGGCTGCACGAAGGAGGATGCAGCATCGGAGCGTTGGAGTCGACGTGGGACGTTCCAGAGTGGAGTTCCAGGGACGTCGCGGGACAAGGACCAGGGGCGTTTCATCGAGGGAGAATTAGGAGCCCCGCGGTACCCGTACCTGGCTGCTGAACTCGGAGCTCTCCGTGGATTTCGTCGTGGGACCAAGAGCCGCAGGGTTCCAGCGACGTCGTGGAACAAGGAGAAGCGGAGTTCCCGAGACGTCGTGGGACAGGAAACTGCAGAGTTCCAGAGACGTCGTGGGAGAGGAAGCTGCAGAGTTCGAGAGACGTCGTGGGACAGGAAGCTGCAGAGTTCCAGAGACGTCGTGGGACCAGAAGTTGGAGCGTTTCGTCGTGGCAGATCGAGATGTCCCGTTTTACCCACGACTTGCTCAGGGTTTTTCCGTGGTTTTCCCCTGAGCGAGAAGGCAAATGCCGAGGCGGATGTCTGAAGACGCCACGAGGCTGCACGACCACTTCTTCAGCCAGGGGTACGAAGATTCCGAAGAGGATTCAATGCGGCCGAGACGTCCGCTCTTCCAGAGGGGAGAGTAGTGTTGCGACCACCGGGTGTAGGCCCGTGCATAGCTTGCTGGTGCTCGTAGCTGAAGATAGAAGAAGGTCGGCCACCTTCGAGAGGACGATCGGGACGACGACCAGAAGACTGTCTTGTACCGACCGCCATAGCGTTAGGACGTGCGGGTCGTGCTTTTGTAACTGATATTGTTCTATGTAACAATATAGTTCAGTCGTGTGTACGCCCGTGTAATCATTATTCTATCCTTTGCGTAGGCGTGGCCTGCGATGGTAACGCCCGACAGTGGGGCACGTAACATAGGATTCGCGGAAAAAATCTCATAACTTCGGTGTTTCCCAATAATTTTGAGTACTTTTTTTATATTATTTGTTAATAGCCAACGGTTATATGGGCAGGAACATTAAAAGAATTGAAGCATCTTTAACAAATAAAATAGTAATAAACCCCGTAAACATGGTATTTCATAATTATTTAAACATTCAGTTCAGAATCCTTTCATGAAATCCGCTACTGAAAATGCGCAGGCTGGATGCGCGTGATTATTATGTCGGCTCCTCGAAGTGACAGAAAATATAACCTAAGTATATTCTATATGACAACAAATGTTTAGTGGCTATTTCGTTCTTTTACGAAACATTTGTGAACTTTTTATCATCCTTTCAAAACATTATTATTACGCCACAACAGTATCTTTAGGAAATCAGGTATAGCATATAGGTTATATTTTCTGTCACTTCGAGGAGCCGACCATATAATAATCACGCGCATCCAGCCTGCGCATTTTCACTAGTCCAATTCAACATCCAACACAATTTTATATATAATGTTTGTTCATAACTGCTTTCTATATAGGACGTGTAATAAGTGTATTTCATGTGCTGTTTCGGTGCTTTGCTAATAAAAAAATGTCTAACCTAACAAACTTCATTTTCTGGGGACATCCCCTCATCTATTTTCCGTTTTCACTTATAATTCCTTACTGCTAACGTAGAATATTGTAGCATAAGCACATTTGAGAATTTCTTTCCTTATTCAGAATAGAATACAGAAATAGCAAACAGCTCCCTCTCGCGTGCACCAGGCAGCCGCGTATCCATCGGTATTACCATTTCTCTGCAGAAAAAAGCTGCTGCAAAACCGACCTGCCAAATCGGCCAGGTCACGTGACGTGTCTACCCCCTGAAATTGACAAATTATCTGATGAAAGCTTGTGAGAGGAAAGGTACCGGTATCGATGAAGTATCTTAAAATTATTTTAAAACTCAATATAATGAAAATGTACTCGTATTGTTAGAGTTTTAAATTGATTAAATTGACAAATTATCTGAAAGCCTGCGAATGGGAGGGAATGGGTATTGATGACCTGAGAATACTTCGCTTGGCCACACCAAGTATTTGACTTCCAGGCCGCGGACATCTAGGCAAATGTCTAGATGTTACATTTTATCTTCACATTATTAAAATGTCCACGATATGAGTAATAGAATGTATGAACACAGCATTTTAGCTGTGTATATGTAATTGTGTCATCTTAAGCGCAGTTAGAAAGCACATTTATATGCTTGCAACTCATTTTGATTTCACATCTTTTTTTACAATGTATATTTTCTTGTATTTTTTTGTGATTTATATATATATATATCCCCATAAAAAATTTCAAAAAAGTAAAAAAAAATTACGCCACGCACATGCAAAAATCGAGGACGGAAAAGAGTATATATGGACGTCCATATATATGGACGGTGTCAGGTTCATCTTGAATCAGATCCAGCCTGCGGATTATACTGATATCAGGCTACATAGGCTAGGGAAGCATAAGGGCTCCTTATCAAGACCACTCTGCGTTGGACTCAAGTCTCCGGAAGCCGTTAGGAATATTCTGAGGAACATGTCTCCGGTATTATATTGTTGCGGGCACCCTATGGATAGAATGGCCCCCTGGTGCCCGCGACGAAGACAAGAGGACAGCGAGAAGAAGGCGATCGGACCGATCGCCTGTCAAGCTGTCATTCGAGAGTCAGCCGTCATTACGAGCCATTACTCTGCCTAAGAGATTGTATTCCGTTTTGTATTTTGTTTTTTTACCAGTACTGTTAATGTTTTGTTACTCTTGTTATACATTAAAGTCATATTATGTCGAGCGCGAAACGTAACAATATATATGGTGTACGGGAAATGGTTGGGATTCGTTTCATCCAGGAACTCATGGATACGCGAAGAGGACATTCTGTGACTCGGCTCGATCGACGTTACTTCTATAAATATATCTACTCTCTTAATAAATGTACATATTTATTTATTTATTTGTCTGCATTTTTACATACAATAATGAACTGAATACAAGAATAATGAAATAAATGTACAATGTATTGTGATATATTGGTGCTTTATTTTTTAAATACAAGGAAACGAATAAATGCATAAGGATATAAATGTAATTTCTGTGTAATGTATATTTAATGAATAATAAAGAGCCGCTGTCGCGTCACAGAACATCCTCTACCTGTATCCACGAGTTCTTGGACAAGTCGAATCCCAACCATTTCACGTACGCTCGATTCCCCTTGAGACGAATAATCTTCTCGATCAGATAGACGTCCGGATTCGCGACCGAATGCAGTCCGTGCTCGTAGAATCCGCCTGAGATCGGCTCTCCCGCGGAATCGCGTAGACCGTACGTTGCAGGTTGCGTTCGTCGTACCGCGGTGATTTCGAACACGTCGGTCGACCAGTTTGGCGTGTATCCCTTCTCGAAGATCGTTTTGAATTTGCTCACACGTACTTTGTCGCCGACGTGGAATTTCGCAGATCGTCGTCGTCGTTGCTCGATATCCGTCGATGATACGATGAACGGTAAACGAGTCGCGGAGGTCACGTCGACGGATCGCGCGTTGATCGTGCGATGTTTACGATGATTTTAGGTATGCACGAGCGTAGGTAGTAGATCCAACCAGCGATAGGACGCGTTCAAGTAGAATTGTTTCCACATCAGGTTCTTCATCGTACGATTGAAACGCTCGACGATCGACGCTTTCATCACGCTGTACGTCGAGTAGTGGTTGATCCCGCGAGACGTTACGCATCGTTGAAACTCCGCGTTGTAGAACTCCTTTCCCATGTCGGTTTGTAGATTTCGCGGACATCTGCCGCTTCGTCGCAACAC
This sequence comes from Andrena hattorfiana, assembly GCA_944738655.2. Lineage (NCBI taxonomy): Eukaryota > Metazoa > Arthropoda > Insecta > Hymenoptera > Andrenidae > Andrena > Andrena hattorfiana. The sequence goes on from OX122892.1 coordinate 24,594,956, forward strand.
GGTCGCGAACGCCTCGGTCACGTTGCGCCCGCTTTTCGTTTTCACGGGCACGGTCCATGCGTACTTGCTGAACGTATTGATGATCGTGAGTATGTAGTTGTAGCCACGATTGTGTGTCGCATACGCGCGCATTTCCACCAAATCCGCCTGCCACAGATCGTCGTAGCCTCGAGTAACTACGCGTCTCCGCGGGAAATTTCGTCTCGCTGGAGCGTGCAGTTCGTCGACAAATTGTATTCGCTCCTTACTGGTGCCCATAGCGGTGCTGGCGATGGCGGCGAAGGTAATGTTCCACGATCCGCAGCAGGTACTGTACCAAGCACTCGAAGCACGTACGGTGTTGGCTGGGTTTGTTGTCGTCGGGGTCGTAATCGTCGCTCATCCTTACGTTTCTGTATCTACACGATCGGTGACGCAAGCGCATCGAGTTTATCCTTCAAGTGATGGAAGCGTCGTTGTATGGTGGTATTTATCACGGTCTCCAGGTTATGGATACGTTCATCCAGCGCGGTATTTATCGTAGTCGTTAAAGCATCCAGTCGCTTCGTCGTCAATTCATACATGTCTTCCTCCATAGTGTCGCGGGCACGCCCGACGGTACGTTCCATGTCGTCCACGTATCGTTTCGTCGCAGCGTTGGTATCCTCCTCCGGATTTGCCACGCTACGTATCTTGCGTTCCATCGCGTCGAACGTCGACCGATCGGGGTTCAGACACAGCGCGTTCTCCTGCACGTAATTCGCGACGTACAGATTCCGCGAGCGAATCGTCTCCATGCGTTGATCGTTGTCGCCGGTAACATCGGCGGTGCCATGTAAAGATGCTCCAAACATGTTCACCGACATGCTGGAGGGCGGTGATCGCGAACGAGACTGATGCATCGTCGATCCGAACGATCAATTTACGATGAGGCCGGCTTCGCGAAGTTCCTCCACGATGGAGGCAATTTCGTTATCGTGTCCGGTGTGTCCGGCGTCGCGCGACGCCACGAGTAATCGTAGTCTATCGACCAATTCGTTCGGATCGGGTTATCGGTGACCGTTATCGCATCGTCGATAGGTAATTCGCGACCTTCGCGCGCGATCTCACCGACGTTGCGGTCTCCAATAATCAACACCGACACGATCTTCCTGTACTTGTGACCCTTGTTGCCTAGCGTGGGCTTGCTAGCCGAATGGTCCCGTCGATGCGCGTTCGTCGACAACAAGATGTCGCGGTACGAGCCGAGATCATCACTCGTGTACGCCTGCTCGTTAGGCAATCGCATGAACAGCAGTTCGTACAAGCCTCGAGTACCCGCGTATCGCTTGCCCTTCACGGTAACGTCGTCATTCTCACCGATGGTGAGCACAGAATCACCGATTCTCAGCTGTTCGTCGTCGCCTAGGTACACGCCGTACACGTTGTCGATTAGTTTCTTAGTGTCGGTGAAGAACAAGCACGGATATTCCCGCGACAGCGGTCCGCTGGCGTGTCGGATGTACGCGTCGAGGTTGTCGATGGTGGTGGTGGTTTTCAGATCGACAAATTCTCGAATCGTTTCGTCCGTCTCACCCTGCTCCAGATCTTGTTCCTCGGTTGTTTTATAGACGGTGCTGTCGTCTTCGTCGTCGTTGTCGTTCGACTCCGGAAGCGGAGTGGTTTCGGGACATATCGTCGCTTCGCCTGTGGACGGAGTCCAAAATTACAAAAAAAAATACATAAAACTACAAAAATTAAAATGTACAATGAATTTTCTACGTTTGCAGTACCAGCCAGTAGTAAGGCTAGTACAGTTCTAACGCAGGTCCTCTGAGGGGAGCGCGGGGGCGGGGGGAAGTGATGGCGCGCGGGGGAGCGCGGCAGAGGGAAACCTGGGCGCGGGGCCTGCGGGGAGTGGAAGAGCGGTTGCGCGCGCACGAGCCGCGGAGTGGGGGAAGCCGCAACCGTGGAGGGGATCAGTCCGGGCCGAGCCGCCCCGGAGACCTGACCCACCGTCCTCGAAATTTTTCAGAGGGAGGGAATGACCCCCGAAAAGTCTTTTTCAGACCTTGACCCAACCCGAAATTTTTTTCAGACCTAACCCAGGGAGGGGACGGCCCCCGAAATTTTTTTTCCAAACCAATATGCAGCAGAAATTGTTTAATAATTTATTTTTTATCCGAAATTGTTTCGGACGATGTCGGGAAAGATCGGGAAAGATCGACGTTCTTTTCTTTTACGAACCACGTCTTCGGGACGGAAAGAGAGAGCAATACTTCGTTATAAATCTAAATTCGGAGGAGGGAGAGAGACAGCACTACATAGCGGTACAATCGCAGATATTCTAAAATTTTTAACTAGCGATCTACCAAACCATTATGTAGCAAGCATTCTAAAGCGTTCCGATTTAACGTCGCAGCGTATCGCGGGATTACATGTAACTTGAGTCCCACCCTCAAAGATAAAAGTCTCGACACGTGTTGAATGTAATATAATACCTGTGGAAGCGCCGAATTTTAGAATTATGCGGCGTCAGCTGAAATTGCTTTCTCCAACGCAGAGAAATAATATGATTAAGAGATTTATTTAAAATTAAAAGAATATAAAAATATAAATAGAAATGTAATATAATTTAACATTTTTTTTTCCTACGAGCATTAGCTAGAATATCATTGATGGCACATGCTACCAGTTCGCAATCTATAAGATAATCCTCGTCGTAATATTCGCCATCACGTATGATTTTAGCAGCAGGACGCGTATCTAATGTTTCGCAGGCAGCATCGCTCTGTTACAACACGTTAACAAAAGTTTTAAAGTTTTTCCTCACATCTTCTGCAGTTTGATGCAGCCGCGGATACACATAACTTATACATGGCTTAAGTTTAAATAAAAATGATACTGTATTCAGTTCGAAATACAAAGACTTCTTATATAGTGTCGTCTTTACAATTGGAGGCGAGAATCATAGAAAGAATTATGCAGAGTCGACAGAAATTGGTGAGGAGTGAAGGAGGCAGACAGACAAGTAAATAGATTGTAATATATGCAAAATGATTATATATTGTTCCATTAATTAAAAAATAGAAATATAAAAAGAAAAAATATAAAAACAGAATATAAATAGTGTCTCGGCAGAACCATCTCTCTCTCTCTCTCTCTCTCTCTCTCTCTCTCTCTCTCTCTCTCTCTCTCTCTCTCTTTCTCTCTCTATCAATCTCTTTCTTTCTCCTTCTCTTTCCTTCTCTTTTTCTCTTTTTCTCTTCTTCACATCAATCGCAAGACAACTTGAACATTCTCGAACAGCTAATGGACTTCCTATTTACTTTGCGCGACATCATACATACATACTCTTCCCACAACACCTCGTATAAATTCATACACACTCACGCTCTCGTGACCAACCCGAGTGTTCAGTTACACAGAACAGTAAATAACTCGACTATATTCGCCGAAACTGTTACGTATCTATTGTATCGCCTCAATTCTTTATCTCTAAATAAATCGCACTATTCTCAACATTTTTTAGTTCTCTCTATACAAATAGGATATCAAAATACAATATAAAAAGAAAAAATATAATAATAATAATAATAATAATTTAATTTAATTTATTGCCACTTTCGTGTTACAATTTAAGGATCAAATAATCTTTCCATTTCATTCCCATGATTGTGTCAGTGTAAGTCCCACCCTTCTAATGTATCCTGTTGTGTCTTAACAACTTTTTCTATTTTACAAGTGTTTTCTAATCTATTCAATGTTACATAATCTTCTTTTATCACTTTCCTGTTCTTCCCATCTTTTCCTTCTCCCTATTATCTCCCGTAGAATAGCCAAGTTTTTCCCTTCTCCTCTAATTACCTCTGCACAATTCCTGCCACTCTCTCAACTTACTTCACATGTTTCAATCGCGTGTTTCACTGTTTCTTCCTCTTTCTTACATACCCTTTCTTCTTTCATTAGCCAATATTTGCATGTTCTTGTTTCACTACCCTGTATGAATCTTCCTATCCTTTCTAATTCTCCTCTCCTTTTTTCATTTCCCCCCATAAGCATTTCGGCTTATCTCCTGGTTTCCTTGCCACCTCTTTTAATTCTCTTAGGAACTTTGACTCTTTTATTTTCATCTGTCTTTCTTGTTCTTGGTTGTCAATTACTTATCTGTACTAATTTTTAATCCACACTTCTTCCCCATTTAATCTTCTTGTTTTCCATTCTTCGTTTGACCATCCTCTCCCTTCCAAGAATTTGATTCGCATTCTTTCCTTTTTTCGTTACTTCATTTCCTCTCATTAGTCTTCTCCTACATTCATATCGTATCGATCCTTCTTCCGAGTTTATTAGTGTCTCTTCAAACTTCATTACCCTTACTCCCATTTTAATTGCTATGCCATCTCTTCCTGTTTCTTTTAACAGCCAATATGTTGATGTTGATCTCTCCAATTTCATTATCCAACGTATGTATTTCGCCTGCAATTTTTCTATTTCCTCATACCTTCTCCATCCCCATATCGCTGCTCCATACGCCACGGTGCTTCTAACTAGCGCACCAAACAGTTTCATTCTTCTTTCAGTCATCTCTGAATAATTTTTCTCTAATCCCCCATACTTCTCCTAGTATCATATTCGCTTCCCTAACTACCTTCTTAATATGGTGTTTATCCTCGTTGTTCTCTCCCTCTCGTTCTATAATCTAAATATTTCAGTTCTCTTACTCTTTCTTCTTCATTCCAACGGAATCTGTCCTATTTTCTTCTTCCTCCTGCTTTCCTGCATATCATTATCTTAGACTTTTACACATTTAACTCCAAGCCTTTCTTCTTTATGTATCTCTCGAATCTCTTTATCATATTCTTAGGTCCCTGTGCATTATTTACCATTAACACATCACCCGCGTATGAAATTTTTAAAATTTTCCTTCTACCTATTACGACTCCTCCTTCCTGTTCTCTGCTCATTTCTTCTTTCCAGGTCTGCAAATGCGACATTGAAAAGTGTCAAGCTTAACGGGCACCCTTGTCTAACACCCTTTCCTGTTAAAAAAACTTTCCTATCAGTTCCTTCTTCATTCCTAAAGCGCATATAGTTCTGTCGTGCATTTCCTGTATCCGTATTCTTAGTTGTTCGCCTACTCCTTCTTCATAAAGTCTTTTCCATATTTCTTCCCTTTCCAATCAATCAAATGCTCTCTTCATATCCGTGAAAAACAGATATAGTTTCCCTCTTTCTTACTCTTTCTAACCATTTTAACTACCGCTATTGCGTCTACTGTTCCTCTCCTTCTCCTGAATCCCATATGCGTGTTACGAGCCGAGGCTGAGGGCAATGAGAGTGGCGGCTGCGAGGCCGAGGATTGAATTTTGGTTGTTTGAGTTTGTTAGTAGCGGACGAACCGGGGTCTGGTATCCCCGGGAGCCGCTATAAGGAGGTTGGATGTCGTGGACGAACCGGGGTCTGGTATTCCCGGGAGCCACTAGGAAGGTGAGTTTCACGGACGAACCGGGGTCTGGTATCCCCGGGAGCCGCTAGGAAGGTGGAACTCGTGGACGAACCGGGGTCTGGTATCCCCGGGAGCCACTAGGAATTCGGAAATCGTGGGCGAACCGGGGTCTGGTATCCCCGGGAGCCACTAGGAATGTTAGTTTAGCCTCGTAACTTTATAATGTGATACACCTTGAGCGGTAAAGGAGTATCTATTGTGGGTTTATCTCAAAGAGGAAATTCAGACAATGATTGTTTTAAATAAAAGAACTCTGAATTAGAAATAATTGATTATATTCTATAAGCTCAGTCTTTTACAATTGTTTTCGTGTTTATTTGTCGCGGTACCTAAGTCCACCTCTCGGTTTTGACGCACTGAGAAATGCGGGGGTCTCAAAGATTTTAATAGTAACAACACCTATCAGCAACTCTACGTACTGTCTGGTTTAAGTTGAAATAATACTGGATCTTGCAAGCCTCTTTCGTCTAAACGTACTAGACTTGAAATGAGCCCCCGAGTGTGGAATCATGGCCCTTTTTATACGATGAAATTCGGCTAGAAAGTAGTGGGGACATGAGTGCCTTCATTGAATATTGGGTTTTCGGGGAAAACTTGGTTGCATCACACCACTGCAGGAAACGGTGACCTCGTCGGGTCACGCGCATTCCGGACACACGAAAGAGTTAAAAAGTCGAAGATGAATCTGCGTACGTAACATGCGTATCGTTTAATATTCTATTTTCCATTTGTTTTTCTAATTTTCTCCTTAGAATTTCCACCCATATCTTATAATCCGTGTCCATCTAAGTTATGCCCCTATAGTTCTTAACCATTTCCCTTTCTCCTTTTTTTTTTTTTTTTTTTAATACAGAACTTAGTATTCCTTCTTTCCATTCTTCCGGAAAGTCCCCTTTCTTCCATGTTCTGTTTATCACCTTTGTTTGATTACCTATATTTATGAAGATGATTGCGACCTCGATGTTGAATTAAGATATAATTTAAATGCAGGAGTTTAAATTTTAAGTCTGTTCGACTTTTAATATCTTACATGATTTGAGTTGAGATCGACGTGGGCCAGATCGGTTTCTATCTATATTTACCTTATAAATTATTATACAAAAGGACTTAATCTGTAAATTATTTTTTGCTATATTCAATAAAAATTGGAATTTGATGTTCATTAAGAATAGGTGTTTACCCTGTGATAATTGTTGGTTAGGCTTCAAATTCTAATTATTAAATAATAGGAGCGATTGGGTCAATTTCACAGTCAGTTTCTTATGAAGTAAGTTTATTTTTAACAATATTATCTGTGATTTTATTAATTGAAAGTTATTCATTATTGGATTTATAGAAATTTCAATATTATATTAAATTTATTTTAATTTTAATTCCAATACTACGACAACAAAATTGCGGATAGTTCTTTTAAAATCGGAGACCAAGTGCTACTACACGACAAGACGCGAGCGGTCAAAAACTAACACCTGCGTGGATAGGCTCTAACACGATTCAAAACACGCACGATAATAATAATTACTGTATAGGGGGCGACGAACAATCCGCGTTCAGACAAACACTTCATAGAATAGGGCAGTAATAGGGAAATGGTCACAGTTTTGAAGGAAAGTAACGATACACTAACAATTACATATAAGGATAAGACTAAGAAAGGTAATTTATTGAAAAAGATGATAAATAAGCGCACAACTAGGCGTCGTCGTCCCAGCCACGTAGGGCGCAGTCGGCCTCCAATAACGACCACAGTCGAGGCCGCGGATCAGGCCCAACGAAGATGTCCCCATGACGTTCTACACAAAAAAAAAACCAATTGCAAGACTATTACTACACGCACGGAAATAGAAACAATAAGCAGATCTACAATCCCCGATGCAATAAGACACTCACCAAATAGGACCCTCAGACCCCATGAGTCTTCGTCATCCTCCCAGAATTCTGCATGCTGGAAGAATCGGTGCCAGTGCACCCGATACTCCCTAATTGCCTCCATATAGGCAATGCTGATACAACCCGGCGAGGCGGGGCACTGGAAACGCTAGAGGGATAAACGAATAAATAAGATAATAAAATAACACACACGAAGAACAAACAAACAAACATCACTCGCACGTACAATTAGAGCAAACATAATGTCTCGGGGCACGTCTAAGATGGCCGACAACATCTTTGTCCAGGAGATCGCAACGAAATAAGAAGCGACTAAGAAAATCGAGACCCATTTGCCTTAACTTCTCACTTCGACTCAAGCCCGGACGAAGAAGATAAACTGTACTATGTTCGCAAAAAAAACTTATCACACACACACACACACACACACGCGCGCGCGCGCGCGCGCGCACGAGGAAAGACTCTATGAAACGCCGACTACACCTCGGCATTATAATTTACAGGATTTTTGTCCTACAAACGACGATACCACTCGCAGGAGCAACAACCCCCGACATAGATTTCACTATAAAAGAATTTCAACACCACCCCGACATTCACTTAGACGATTTACAAATTTATCGAGATAGCTGGAAGTTAGTATTACACGTAATCATATCTTACATCTACCGACGCGAAGCAAACCTCCAAGCTGCACTATATGATATACTTGCGCAATGTAAAAAACCTTGTACCGACAACTTACAAAAGTTTTGTCAAACATTCACCGCGAAAATCCAAGACAAGGTAGACCGCATCGCCAAAACTCTTTACCTACGTCCAGTAAACTAAAAGCTCAGCACAAAACAGCGTCGTGCACAAATAGACGGATTAGGTTACATAGGCAAATCACTCTTGGGGCTAATGGATTCCGGGGATAGAAAGAAAATCGATGATTTTACTAGACCTTTTCAGAACACAAGATAACAGACTTTAAAAAAAAGAAAAAGGAAAACGCAATCAAGGGACAAATGCAAATTTTAAGAGCAAATACCAAACTTCTCAACGAGACTATACATGACATACGAGACAACGATAACACACTCTTCAACGCGACGTGACAAATTCAATACTTACTCCAACAGACAGCCAACATTACTAAATTTCGAGAGACAGTAGACGAACCCCTCATACTGTTAAACGGCCTCGCAGAAACACTATTGCGCGACACGCAAGTCTTGTTAGAATTCATTATGGATATAAAGAAAGGAGTCCTACACCTACGATTAATACCACCAGCACAAATCATAACGTACCTCACTTCCGCATTAGCACATATTTCGAATGGACTAGACTTCACAAGTGGAATAAAATTAGAAAACAAGCCGCCATTATCGAAATCCTCCAGCTCTCCACATTTTCGGATACCAAATCAATTACTGTAGTACTAGATATTTCATTGTTAAACGCGAAAAAATTCTAAATGAGCAAGGTACACCTGATATCCACGAAGATAAACGAATCGTTCTCCGCGTATAGAACTCCTCGACTCGTACGAGGTACGTGACACCTTGGTGCAAGATTACATACAACTAAGCAAACAGGGCCTAGCAAAATGTAAGACAATAAACGATCTGTACCTCTGCACCTCTAATCACCCGATGTTCAAAGCGATACCATACACACCGTGCGAAGTACAATTGTACACAAAATTAACAAACACATGTAAAATGCGAATTATGACACTGAAGCACACATTCCAGATAGAATTACAACTACCAGGCACGTGGATTTATATCGCGCCGAAACCGATACAACTAGCAGTAACTTGCGACGACAAAAGCACAAATATATATGGCATTAAGGATTCTGGTATAATAACAATAAGAATCAAATGTACAATCACTACCACCAAATTCACAATAGAAACTAGAAAACAATGCGGAATAGAAAGAACATGGTACTACTTACCTGACCAGAATTTTTTGTCATCAGATGAAATCACACTTTCACAGACTACAGTAAGTTCGTACGGAAACACAAATTTCAAGCTTAAAAGGATAATCGAACACCCCGAAGAATTAAATAAAGTTAGCAAACAAATTAGAAGACTTACAAAAACGATTTAGAAAAACCCGAAATTATACCAACCGAGTATCACCAAGCTTCTTTATACCATCCACAGTAACGGGATTTATCACATGTGGACCCATGCCTAAAGTTGCATACGTTGCAAAGTAGGATGCCTTCGTTCTTCACCTTCTTCTTCACTGATAATCCCCTTCCTCCTTCCACTAATCTGCTTCGAATTCTTCACAGATCATCCTCTCATTCTTTGGCCTCATAATTTGACTAAACCATATCACTTGATCGTGTATCGAACGTGAATCGTACCACTCTGAAAGTGTACTGAACATCTATCAAACGTGTATCATACCACTTTCAACGTCTATCGTACCACTCTGAACGTGAATCGAACGTGAATCGTACCACTCTGAACGTGCATTGAACATCTATTAAACGTGTATCATACCACTTTCAACGTCTATCGTACCACTCTGAACGTGAATCGAACGTGAATCGTACCACTCTGAACGTGTATTGAACATCTATCAAACGTGCATCATACCACTTTCAACGTCTATCGTACCACTCTGAACGTGAATCGAACGTGAATCGTACCACACTGAACGTGCATTGAACATCTATCAAACGTGTATCATACCACTTTCAACGTCTATCGTACCACTCTGAACGTGAATCGAATGTGAATCGTACCACTCTGAACGTGTATTGAACATCTATCAAACGTGCATCATACCACTTTCAACGTCTATCGTACCACTCTGAACGTGTATTGAACATCTATCAAACGTGTATCATACCACTTTCAACGTCTATCGTACCACTCTGAACGTGAATCGAACGTGAATCGTACCACTCTGAACGTGCATTGAACATCTATCAAACGTGTATCATACCACTTTCAACGTCTATCGTACCACTCTGAACATGAATCGAACGTGAATTGTACCACTCTGAACGTGCATTGAACATCTATCAAACGTGTAACATACCACTTTCAACGTCTATCGTACCACTCTGAACGTGAATCGAACGTGAATCGTACCACTCTGAACGTGTATTGAACATCTATCAATCGTGTATCATACCACTTTCAACGTCTATTGTACCACTCTGAACGTGAATCGAACGTCTTACACCAAAGTAATCTTGCACCAAGGTGTCACGTACCTTGTACGAGTCGAGGGGTTCTATACGCGTAGAACGATTCGTTTATCTTCGTGGGTATCAGGTGTACCTTGCTCATTTAGAATTTTTTCGCGTTTAACAATGAAATATCTAGTACTACAGTAATTGATTTGGTATCCGAAAATGTGGAGAGCTGGAGGATTTCGATAATGGCGGCTTGTTTTCTAATTTTATTCCACTTGTGAAGTCTAGTCCATTCGAAATATGTGCTAATGCGGAAGTGAGGTACGTTATGATTTGTGCTGGTGGTATTAATCGTAGGTGTAGGACTCCTTTCTTTATATCCATAATGAATTCTAACAAGACTTGCGTGTCGCGCAATAGTGTTTCTGCGAGGCCGTTTAACAGTATGAGGGGTTCGTCTACTGTCTCTCGAAATTTAGTAATGTTGGCTGTCTGTTGGAGTAAGTATTGAATTTGTCACGTCGCGTTGAAGAGTGTGTTATCGTTGTCTCGTATGTCATGTATAGTCTCGTTGAGAAGTTTGGTATTTGCTCTTAAAATTTGCATTTGTCCCTTGATTGCGTTTTCCTTTTTCTTTTTTTTAAAGTCTGTTATCTTGTGTTCTGAAAAGGTCTAGTAAAATCATCGATTTTCTTTCTATCCCCGGAATCCATTAGCCCCAAGAGTGATTTGCCTATGTAACCTAATCCGTCTATTTGTGCACGACGCTGTTTTGTGCTGAGCTTTTAGTTTACTGGACGTAGGTAAAGAGTTTTGGCGATGCGGTCTACCTTGTCTTGGATTTTCGCGGTGAATGTTTGACAAAACTTTTGTAAGTTGTCGGTACAAGGTTTTTTACATTGCGCAAGTATATCATATAGTGCAGCTTGGAGGTTTGCTTCGCGTCGGTAGATGTAAGATATGATTACGTGTAATACTAACTTCCAGCTATCTCGATAAATTTGTAAATCGTCTAAGTGAATGTCGGGGTGGTGTTGAAATTCTTTTATAGTGAAATCTATGTCGGGGGTTGTTGCTCCTGCGAGTGGTATCGTCGTTTGTAGGACAAAAATCCTGTAAATTATAATGCCGAGGTGTAGTCGGCGTTTCATAGAGTCTTTCCTCGTGCGCGCGCGCGCGCGCGCGCGCGTGTGTGTGTGTGTGTGTGTGTGATAAGTTTTTTTTGCGAACATAGTACAGTTTATCTTCTTCGTCCGGGCTTGAGTCGAAGTGAGAAGTTAAGGCAAATGGGTCTCGATTTTCTTAGTCGCTTCTTATTTCGTTGCGATCTCCTGGACAAAGATGTTGTCGGCCATCTTAGACGTGCCCCGAGACATTATGTTTGCTCTAATTGTACGTGCGAGTGATGTTTGTTTGTTTGTTCTTCGTGTGTGTTATTTTATTATCTTATTTATTCGTTTATCCCTCTAGCGTTTCCAGTGCCCCGCCCCGCCGGGTTGTATCAGCATTGCCTATATGGAGGCAATTAGGGAGTATCGGGTGCACTGGCACCGATTCTTCCAGCATGCAGAATTCTGGGAGGATGACGAAGACTCATGGGGTCTGAGGGTCCTATTTGGTGAGTGTCTTATTGCATCGGGGATTGTAGATCTGCTTATTGTTTCTATTTCCGTGCGTGTAGTAATAGTCTTGCAATTGGTTTTTTTTTGTGTAGAACGTCATGGGGACATCTTCGTTGGGCCTGATCCGCGGCCTCGACTGTGGTCGTTATTGGAGGCCGACTGCGCCCTACGTGGCTGGGACGACGACGCCTAGTTGTGCGCTTATTCATCATCTTTTTCAATAAATTACCTTCCTTAGTCTTATCCTTATATGTAATTGTTAGTGTATCGTTACTTTCCTTCAAAACTGTGACCATTTCCCTATTACTGCCCTATTCTATGAAGTGTTTGTCTGAACGCGGATTGTTCGTCGCCCCCTATACAGTAATTATTATTATCGTGCGTGTTTTGAATCGTGTTAGAGCCTATCCACGCAGGTGTTAGTTTTTGACCGCTCGCGTCTTGTCGTGTAGTAGCACTTGGTCTCCGATTTTAAAAGAACTATCCGCGATTTTGTTGTCGTAGTATTGGAATTAAAATTAAAATAAATTTAATATAATATTGAAATTTATATAAATCCAATAATGAATAACTTTCAATTAATAAAATTACAGATAATATTGTTAAAAATAAACTTACTTCATAAGAAACTGACTGTGAAATTGACCCAATCGCTCCTATTATTTAATAATTAGAATTTGAAGCCTAACCAACAATTATCACAGGGTAAACACCTATTCTTAGTGAACATAAAATTCCAATTTTTATTGAATATGGCAAAAAATAATTTACAGATTAAGTCCTTTTGTATAAAAATTTATTAGGTAAATATAGATAGAAACCGATCTGGCCCACGTCGATCTCAACTCAAATCATGTAAGATATTAAAAGTCTAACAGACTTAAAATTTAAACTCCTGCATTTAAATTATATCTTAATTCAACATCGAGGTCGCAATCATCTTCATAAATATAGGTAATCAAACAAAGGTGATAAACAGAACATGGAAGAAAGGGGACTTTCCGGAAGAATGGAAAGAAGGAATAGTAAGTTTTGTATTAAAAAAAAAAAAAAAAAAAAAAAAAAAAAAAAAGGAGAAAGGGAAATGGTTAAGAACTATAGGGGCATAACTTAGATGGACACGGATTATAAGATATGCGTGGAAATTCTAAGGAGAAAATTAGAAGAACAAATGGAAAATGGGATATTAAACGATACGCATATGGGATTCAGGAGAAGGAGAGGAACAGTAGACGCAATAGCGGTAGTTAAAATGGTTATAGAAAGAGAAAGAAAGAGGGAAACTATATCTGTTTTTCACGGATATGAAGAGAGCATTTGATTGATTGGAAAGGGAAGAAATTTGGAAAAGACTTTATGAAGAAGGAGTAGGCGAACAACTAAGAACACGGATACAGGAAATGCACGACAGAACTATTTGCGCTTTAGGAATGAAGAAGGAACTGATAGGAAAGTTTTTTTAACAGGAAAGGGTGTTAGACAAGGGTGCCCGTTAAGCTTGACACTTTTCAATGTCGCATTTGCAGACCTGGAAAGAAGAAATGAGCAAAGAACAGGAAGGAGGAGTCGTAATAGGTAGAAGGAAAATTTTAACAATTTCATACGCGGGTGATGTGTTAATGGTAAATAATGCACAGGGACCTAAGAATATGATAAAGAGATTCGAGAGATACATAAAGAAGAAAGGCTTGGAGTTAAATGTGTAAAAGTCTAAGATAATGATATGCAGGAAAGCAGGAGGAAGAAGAAAATAGGAAAGATTCCGTTGGAATGAAGAAGAAAGAGTAAGAGAACTGAAATATTTAGATTATAGAACGAGAGGGAGAGAACAACGAGGATAAACACCATATTAAGAAGGTAGTTAGGGAAGCGAATATGATACTAGGAGAAGTATGGGGGGATTGGAGAAAGATTACTCAGAGATGACTGAAAGAAGAATGAAACTGTTTGATGCGCTAGTTAGAAGCACCGTGGCGTATGGAGCAGCGATATGGGGATGGAGAAGGTATGAGGAAATAGAAAAATTGCAGGCGAAATACATACGATGGATAATGAAATTGGAGAGATCAACATCAACATATTGGCTGTTAAAAGAAACAGGAAGAGATGGCATAGCAATTAAAATGGGAGTAAGGGTAATGAAATTTGGAAAGACACTAATAAACTCGGAAGAAGGATCGATACGATATGAATGTAGGAGAAGACTAATGAGAGGAAATGAAGTAACGATAAAGGGAAAGAATGCGAATCAAATTCTTGGAAGGGAGAGGATGGTCAAACGAAGAATGGAAAACAAAAAGATTTAATGGGGAAGAAGTGTGGATTAAAAATTAGAACAGATAAGTAATTGACATCCAAGAACAAGAAAGACAGATGAAAGTAAAAGAGTCAAAGTTCCTAAGAGAATTAAAAGAGGTGGCAAGGAAACCAGGAGATAAGCCGAAATGCTTATGGGGGGAAATGAAAAAAGGAGAGGAGAATTAGAAAGGATAGGAAGATTCATACAGGGTAGTGAAACAAGAACATGCAAATATTGGCTAATGAAAGAAGAAAGGGTATGTAAGAAAGAGGAAGAAACAGTGAAACACGCGATTGAAACATGTGAAGTAAGTTGAGAGAGTGGCAGGAATTGTGCAGAGGTAATTAGAGGAGAAGGGAAAAACTTGGCTATTCTACGGGAGATAATAGGGAGAAGGAAAAGATGGGAAGAACAGGAAAGTGATAAAAGAAGATTATGTAACATTGAATAGATTAGGAAACACTTGTAAAATAGAAAAAGTTGTTAAGACACAACAGGATACATTAGAAGGGTTGGACTTACACTGACACAATCATGGGAATGAAATGGAAAGATTATTTGATCCTTAAATTGTAACACGAAAGTGGCAATAAATTAAATTAAATTATTATTATTATTATTATATTTTTTCTTTTTATATTGTATTTTGATATCCTATTTGTATAAAGAGAACTAAAACATGTTGAGAATAGTGCGATTTATTTAGAGATAAAGAATTGAGGCGATACAATAGATACGTAACAGTTTCGGCGAATATAGTCGAGTTATTTACTGTTCTGTGTAACTGAGCACTCGGGTTGGTCACGAGAGCGTGAGTGTGTATGAATTTATACGAGGTGTTGTGGGAAGAGTATGTATGTATGATGTCGTGCAAAGTAAATAGGAAGTCCATCAGCTGTTCGAGAATGTTCAAGTTGTCTTGCGATTGATGTGAAGAAGAGAAAAAGAGAAGGAAAGAGAAGGAGAAAGAAAGAAATTGATAGAGAGAGAGAGCGAGATGGTTCTGCCGAGACACTATTTATATTCTATTTTTATATTTTTTCTTTTTATATTTCTATTTTTTAATTAATGGAACAATATATAATCATTTTACATATATTACAATCTATTTACTTGTCTGTCTGCCTCCTTCACTCCTCACCAATTTCTATCGACTCTGCATAATTCTTTCTATGATTCTCGCCTCCAATTGTAAATACGACACTATATAAGAAGTCTTTGTATTTCGAACTGAATACAGTATCATTTTTATTTAAACTTAAGCCATGTATAAGCTATGTGTATCCGCGGCTGCATCAAACTGCAGAAGATGTGAGGAAAAACTTTAAAACTTTTGTTAACGTGTTGTAACAGAGCGATGCTGCCTGCGAAACATTAGATACGCGTCCTGCTGCTAAAAGCATACGTGATGGCGAATATTACGACGAGGATTATCTTATAGATTGCGAACTGGTAGCATGTGCCATCAATGATATTCTAGCTAATGCTCGTAGGAAGAAAAAAGTTAAATTATATTACATTTCTATTTATATTTTTATATTCTTTTAATTTTAAATAAATCTCTTAATCATATTATTTCTCTGCGATGGAGAAAGAAGTTTCAGCTGACGCCGCACAATTCTAAGATTCGGCGCTTCCACAGGTATTATATTACATTCAACACGTGTCGAGACTTTTATCTTTGAGGGTGGGACTCAAGTTACATGTAATCGCGCGATACGCTGCGACGTTAAATCGGAACGCTTTAGAATGCTTGCTACATAATGGTTTGGTAGATCGCTGGTTAAAAATTTTAGAATATCTGCGAATGTACCGCTTTGTAGTGCTGTCTCTCTCCCTCCTCCGAATTTAGATTTATAACGAAGTATTGCTCTCTCTTTCCGTCCCGAAGACGTGGTTCGTAAAAGAAAAGAACGTCGATCTTTCCCGATCTTTCCCGACATCGTCCGAAACAATTTCGGATAAAAAATAAATTATTAAACAATTTCTGCTGCATATTGGTTTGGAAAAAAATTTCGGGGGCCGTCCCCTCCCTGGGTTAGGTCTGAAAAAATTTTCGGGGTGGGTCAAGGTCTGAAAAAGACTTTTCGGGGGTCATTCCCTCCCTCTGAAAAATTTCGAGGACGGTGGGTCAGGTCTCCGGGGCGGCTCGGCCCGGACTGATCCCCTCCACGGTTGCGGCTTCCCCCACTCCGCGGCTCGTGCGCGCGCAACCGCTCTTCCACTCCCCGCAGGCCCCTCTGCTGCGCTCCCCAGCGCGCCCTCACTTCCCCCCGCCCCCGCCCTCCCGTCAGAGGACCTGCGTTAGAACTGTCCTAGCCTTACTACTCCAGCCGACTTTCCGTTTAAATTTTTATAAGTACAACGCAATAGCTGAGAATTTCTTTCCTTATTCAGAATAGAATACGGAAATAGCAAACAGCTCCCTCTCGCGTGCATGTATGGGTATTACCATTTCTGCGCAGAAAAAATCTGCTGTAATACCGACCTGCCAAATCGGCCAGGTCACGTGACGTATCTACCCCCTTAATAGAAAGTATTAATTCTATGATATATATTTAGATATATGCATATAAAGACTCATTAATTAGAATTTATAGATTAATTTATGTCAATATTTCTTTAGATTGGGATTAATAAGAAAGTACGGGAAATATAATGTTGTAAAAATTTGACTTAATTCTTTATATGGATATTCAATATGCTCACCTCCGGATCAAGTTAGTAAAATGAATAATGATACAAATCTTAAGAATATGAACTGATTCGTTGGGTAAAATTTTCTTGTTATTATATAGTAAGTTTTAGTAAACGGTATAACTATTAAAATTAAGATTGATATTGTGACGGCAGCCGTTCCCTCGACTCTTGTATCGAAAGAGGCTATGACTGCCAGCAGAGAAGAGAGAGCTGCCCAACATGATTTTATTGAAGCTAAGGAAGGTTTCCTCTACGGTCCTGATATAGCAGATTAGGGGAAAGTTACAGCAATAAGTCGTTATCTACCGTAACTTCAATCGTATAGGTCGTAACTGCATGAAAAACTAAACGCGTTTTTCTCGAAACAATTTTTTTAGATCGGACGCACATTTTTCTCAAAAACTACTGGACCGATTGAGCTAAAATTTTACACACATTCAAAGTGAATGTGTACCTATAGCCCTAACTAGAATTATACCAATAGTTTTAATACAACCTCCCCCACACCTTGTTTTAGCTCAAGAAAAGTCGAAAAAGTCAAATATAAAATTTTAAACAGCTGCGATTTCGGTAACAATGTTCGGACTTGGTTACTTCTAGTTCGGGCGATAACTACACTCATATAGATTAAAAAAATCTTTGGTACTTTCGTTTCAGATGACTAGGACGCACACCCTTCACTTTCTTAGTCTCACTCGTAGACCCCACTGCAGCGTTAAACGTTCTAGTCGCGTACATTTTAGATCGTAGTCCGACGAACTCGGTTATCAAGGTGCCGTTGTTCTCATCTTTCATGAGTCCCGGTACCTTTTTGTTTACGCGGGGCATATCGTACGTATTGTCCACCGCGTAATCACTCGTATCGAATCGGACAACGTCACACTTCATCTTTTCGTACATATCATCGCATTTCACACTATACATTAAACTGTCGGTGTCGGTGTACAGGACCTTACACCGATCACCGAACTCCGCACGCATATACGCATAATGGAACTCGTACAGGCATTCTTTCGATACGTCCAGTACACTCATCCCCACGTAAATCGGCTTGTCGAACTTCACTTTGAGTTTGCGCATTTCTATGGCCACTAACTGCTCGGAGAAAATCATCCGACTGTGAAAGTTTGGTTTCGCGATCAGCGCTTCCGCACCGTAACGACCGTCCCACCGCGTCACCAGTCGCACGTCTACGCAATTCCGCACATTTTCCATTGTCTTTCCGTACACCGCATTGTTCATTAATTTATATAGAGTCTTTTGAAATTCACTCGTGGCTCGCGTCCTCAAATCGGTGTTCAATCGAATGTAGTCGCGCAACCAATGCGACTGATCGAATCGTAACACCCGATGAATTCGCGTCACGCGTAAACCGTGTCGGACGCACTGTTTCAGGTAGCGATAATGGATGACGTATCGCTCCTTATCGTCAAGCGTGGCAAGCAGCTTAGTCTGTTTTCCTCCTGGCGCGTGCTCGCGCACCGGGCAGAATGGAAGGTCGGCGTGGGCGCCGTGGATCTCCTTGGGATATTCGATGTCTACCTCCAGCAGGTATCCCTCAGATTCCTCGGAGTCCTCGCCGTCGGGTAGGGATGATACGTCGAGCGCGGCCACTGTCGCATCGTCCAGCCATCGAAACCCTCCTTTCGGCATAGACCGCGACATCGCCCAGCCGTACAAGTTGTTGACGTCGAAGTACATTAGATACGTCGATGCCTTCGACTCGTCGTACATCCCTGCAGGCAGGTGCTTGTTGTTGGCTCGCGCGTACCTGTGCGAGCACTGGCTCAGACCGCCGCGTATGCCACGCTCCACGAACAGTAACATGTCCACGTCCGTCAGAAGCTCTAATCGTACGCTGGTGTACTTGAGCATCGCGTCCCACGTGGAACTTGGTAGCGTGCAATAATGCGCGGGATCCAGATCGTAACTCGCGATACAGTCGGTGCGGAAACTTTCGAATACGTCGGCGAGTAACAGCACATCTGTTTTCAAATACAAATCACTGTACTCGCCCAATGTCTGTACGCGAAAAGAGTTCCACACGTTCTGACCTCAACAGCGTATAAACGGCTCACGATAGGAATTCGCATTGGCATGGATTCGTGTCGCGTCGAGATCACCATAGTCGACAATAAAGGTGGCGAGTTGAGCTTCTCAATGTCTACGTGGAAGCTCCTACTGCAAAATATGACTGACATTTTTAAAAAATTACGCGACAACGTAACAACACCCCAGACCCACATCGAAATTGATCATTTGCGAATCAAATTCACGCGCATGCACAATGATCAACTCGTCAAAATCACCGATAATCGCGTCACCTTATACATGACGGAAGTCACGATGCGAAAACTGTTCGCGTATGAACATTGCATCGATCATATGTTCACTTGGTTGACCGAAAATATGTACGCTGTAGCTAGTAAATATACCGCGTTCGAAAACGTTCTACGTAGCGCTACCGCACCAACAGATTATGTAAAATTAATTTCCGAAAGCGATTATTTTGAACAACATTCTTTGATTGATTGCGAATTGTTAGCGTTAGGAATGCAATCCATGTTGCGCGATTTAAATCATGTACCACTATAGTACGCGTATATGTTTTAATAAATGGATGATTTTCACGTTAATACCTGTAACGATTCATTTAAACGTTGCTTTTATACAGATTCACGTACGCGTGCACGTCAATGTATGAATATATATATTGCAGCATTGATGGCGATGATCATCGAATTCTCTCTATTGCTCTTTCTCTCATGCACCTCAAACGAGTAACGTAAAGTCGCACTAACTCGTTGCGTTACCACGTGTATCGGATTCCCCCCTTCGCGATAAGGGCATTCGCATCCGTCACGGCGGTCCCAATCTTTGAAATATTCGAAACGAAACTCGAATAATTATCGCTCTATGTTTTCGTAGGCGGATGTTTACGCGAACGCAATGCCCCATTCTTACATGATGATTATGGGGCAGCTGTACTGTTTAGATTAATAAGTCTCGCATAGTTATCGCTTCGCGCTGTGTCAGAGGGTGTCGAATTACAGCATCTGCGGAGCACGCACGTACGCGCCTCGACGCGTTACATCCTGTCGCGCGTCATGATTCCTTATCTTTCGGAAGACTTCTTGCCGTATTATGAATTGATCTCGAATACTTATTTCATTCAAAATACGTTGGGCGATGTCCGAATAATTATCGCTCTGAGGGTGTCGAATTACATTTCGTCGGCGGATGTTTATACTAGGGCGACGTTGCATTCTTTCGTGAGACGGTTGGGCTATTTAGATTAATCGATCTCGAATAATTATCGCGATAAAGCGTCGAATCGTCGGCGGATGTTTATACGAGGGCGACGTTGCATTCTTTCGTGAGGCGGTTGGGCTACTTAGATTAATTAATCTCGAATAGGTATCGGTGTTGAATTACAGCATCCGCGTTACATCCTTTCGCGCCTTATCTTTCGCGCCAACGCACCGATCCCCGCGCGTGTTAAAATTTTGCACGCGCGACGCCATTTTGAAAATTATGAAATCCCCCTTCCCCTGTGACGTCATCCCCCCCTCGCCCTACGGTACCCCCCTCCATACCTCGCCCCCGCGCCCTCGGTCCGGTACCCTCGCCCCGCCTCACCCCCTCGCCTACTGTATCCAGAACTCTGATAGCTTACCTACTTTTGTGCTAATGCTTAATGTCCGATGCATTGGTATAATACGTCTACCGCCATTGCTTCAGTAATGCATGGCTTATTCGCACGCGTTCCAATAAATAACGCTTTTGTTTTACCCGACGTTTGAATTCTTGTAATTATCCTTCGAATACCTAAAATCATTACAAGGCATAGCAACAGCTGATCTCTCTTCGCGAACACCGGGAGTTCTTATCAGTGTTTACAAGCTTACTTTCGCTTAGGGTCCCGCATGCCCATTGCTACACCTATTGTAAAGAACTATGACGTGTGTCTTTTTATTGCAATGCAGCAGTTAAGCCAATTATAGAGCCATAAATACAAACCACAAGAGTTCTAACGGATGTCACTCTGGTGAGCGATAACTCCCTAACCTTCCCTGGTCGATTTATGCTGCGAAGCTGGCCTTCGTGCCTGAATGCCTTCTACCCCTCAGAGCTGCGAAGCTGGTCTTCGTGCCTGAACTCCTTCTACCCCTCAGAGCTGCGAAGCTGGCCTTCGGGCCTGAGCTCCTTAACTCCCCAGAGCTGCGAAGCTGGCCTTCGTGCCCAACCTCCCAATATTCCCCAACTTTGTCACAGCCCTAACCTCCACCACCCAGGACGTGACAATATAACTAGACCAATTACTACTCCTAGCTTGTTTGGAATTGCATGTAGAATTAAATTGGCAAATAAAAAGTATCATTCAGGTTTGATATGAACTGGTGCAGATATTGAGTTAGCATAAATAAAATTAGCTGGATCTCCTAGGATATATGAGCATTGGAATAATGAAGTGGAATGAGTAAAATCGATTTAGAGTGGCGTTATCAATAGAAAACCCACCTCTTTTTTAATATTAAATACTTTTCATTCCTATTTCTTTCTTAACAGGCGATACAGACGCAGTACAATTAGTACTTTTATATGATAAAAGTTTTTATAAATAGTGTTAAGTTTACTTAAAATTGGCGCCTTTTGCTATCATCTGGCGGAGAGTCGAAGTGGGGGGAGCGTGCCGTCGCTTTTTTCGTTTTACCGCTCGGTTTCTACTGTCACTCTCTTCTGTTCGACTCTTGGGCATGTACACGCGTTCTTTATATATCGCTTATAATCGCTCACAAGTTCGGTATAAGTAGTAGTAAATAGGTTTATTTTTTTGCCTTTCGGCCTCAAAATGGAGTTACATGTGTTATATGTGTAAGTGTTTCTGGGACTGTTAACTCAAAAATGTTCTTTAGTTTTGATTTCTTCCTTCATCTTATTCTTCTTTTCTTCTCCTTTGTTCCAAAACCATTCGCATCCACTCTGCTCCTTCTTCTTCTCCCTTTAGAATCCCTCTGATCGTTGAATTCTCTCTTTTCAGCTCCTTACAGTCTTGTAGCATGTGACCCAGCGTCTCTCTAACCCCATTGCATAGTCTGCATACTGTGTCTTTCTCCTCCTTCCAGTACTTGCTTCCCGGCTCTTCGTTTCCACATCTGAACCTTGCAATCATTCTTTGGTCTCTGCCTCTGTAGTTTCCATTTAGGTAATTTGCTCTCTGGGCATCTCTGATTTCTGTGTAATGTGCGTTGAATCTGCCTCCTTGTATTCTGTCGTATTGCCATTGAACCTGCTCTGCCCTGTCCCTTTGCGCTAGTTCCTCAGCGAACTCTCTTCCTCGCCTTCTTTCTATTTCCATTTCTTGGATATCCATCATTTTCTGCATGTAGTATGCATCTCTCATTTCCACCCACTTCGACCTTTTTGCTGCTTGCTTCACGTCTATTTCCCTCCAGCATGCTTGTACTATTTTATTCTTGTTCAGCCGTTTCGTTTTCTCCCCATATTTTATTGCTCTTTTCCCCGCTTCTATCCTTACTTTGTCCGTTTTTGTTTCCTCCAAAATTAGATATGCTGGTGTATTGAAGTCCAGACCTAAAGTCCACCTTATGTATTTCTCCTGTATCTTCTCTACCTTTTCTGCTTCCATCCATCCCCAAATTTCTGACGCGTACAGCAAGATACTTTTCACTATGCTTCTGAATATTCTCATTCTTCTCTCAAAATTGTTCTTGAACATTCTTTGTCCTATTCCCCATATCTGCGCCATTGCTATCCTAACTTTTTTATGACTTCCCTTATATACATCTCTCTGACCCCGTTTTTCTGAAAATTATACCCTAAGTATTTGAACTCCTTTACTTCTTCCAGACTGTGCCCTTGCCAACCCCATTCTTCTCTCTTCTTCTCTCCTCTTCCTTTATGGAAAATCAGCACCTTAGATTTCTCTGCGTTCAGTTGCAACCCTTTCCTTTCCAGGTATTTTGCGAATCTTCGTATCATGTCCTTAAGATCCTTTGGTTAATTTGCTAGTAACGCTATATCGTCCGCATATGCTAGAGTCCAGATTTTTCCTTTTCCTACTCTAACTCCTCCTGCTTGGTTTTTTCTCATGGTTTCCTCCAAGTCCGCTACATATATTGTAAATAACGTTGGACTCAGTGGGCATCCCTGTCTTACCCCTTTTGTTGTCCAGAATTTGGATGACATTTCTCCGTTTACTTTTATTGTATTTCTTGTTTCTTTGTAAATTTCTCCGATACTCATTCTCAAGCGTTTACTTATTTCTTTTCTCTTCATTATGTTCTGAAGTTTTACTCTATCCACGTTGTCAAATGCAGCGCTTAGGTCCGCGAAAAAACGTATACAGCTTCCCCCCTTTTTTCTGTATTTCTCTGTTAGCTACATAGTTCAGAATAAAAATGTTATCTGTTGTCGACCTACCGCTCCTGAATCCTGCTTGCGTTTCTGGTATTATGTGGTTCTTTTCCAATTCCTCTTTTAATCTTTCTTCTAGGACAATAGCATATATTTTGTACGCTGTGTTTAGGATCGTTATCCCCCGGTAGTTGTTTATCTTTTCTCTATCTCCGTTTTTGAATATTGGTGAAATCACCCCTTCTTTCCACCTCTCCGGGAATCCTTCTCCCTTCCACACTTTATTGAAAATTTCTGTGATTCTTTTTACTATTTTCACGTTACCGTAAATCCAGGCTTCATTTTCTATTTTGTCTTCCCCTGCTGCTTTCTTTTTTTTTAGTTTCCTGATTTGTGCTTTTACTTCTGTTTCTGTTATTTCCTCTTCCTCTTCTCCTTCCGTGTTGTCTATTTCTTCCAACTCTCCTACTTCTTTTTTACAGTCGACGCCTTCTAGCAATAAAAGGTGTTTAAAATGATCCTTCCATTCTTTTAAATCTATTTTATTGGATATCCCTATTCTTTTCTTTCTTTGTTTATTTATATATTCCCATATTTGATTTTCTCCCTTTAATTGCATTATCTCGTTTTCTATATTTTCTTGTAATTCCCTTCTCCTTTCTTCACACACTTTTCTGTACTCCCTTCTTTTCTTCTGATAGTCTCCTTTGTCTCCTTTGCGCCTTCTCCAGTTCCGCAGTGCTTTCCTGGCTTCTCTTTTCTTTTTTGTACAGTTCGAATTCCACCACTTAAAGCTGCCCAATTTCCATTTCTTTACTTTTACTTCTTCTTTCCGTACTGCATTATTTATTTTTCCTACCATTTCTTCTACCATTTCATTCACCTCTGTCCTATTAAAGTTTATTTTGTTTAATTCCATTTGAAACTCTCTCTTTCCTTCCTCTGTCCAGACTCTTCTCTCTCTCTACTTCCCCTCCTGATCTCCCTCTCGTTCTCTCATTTTATTTTCCCTATATAGTTCTGCTATCAGAGGCATATGGTCTGACTCAACTCTATCTTCCACTGTGAATTTCTTGATATCTTCTTTCGCCTCGACATTTGTTATTATATAATCAATTACCGTGCTGCCTCTCGGCCCCGTGTATGTGTACTCTCCTTTCTCATCTCCCTCCATATTTCCGTTCAGAATATTCCATCCTCTTTCCTCCACCATCTCTAATAACAACTTTCCCTCCGTGTTTTTAACTTTGTCTTTTGATCTCCTTACGTCATGCTTTTCTTCTATTCTAAAATCGCCCCCTTCCTGTCCAATTCTCGCATTGAAATCTCCTCCGATTATCAGTTTCTCCACCTCCCTCTCCTCTATTATCTGGTCTAGCTCTTCTTTCGTCTCCTTCATATCTCTGCTGTACACTGTTATTACTCTCCATTTTTCATTTTGTATCCTGATTCTTCTCTCTTGAATATGTTCCGTTCCTGCGTTCGATTCGTCCTCTTCTATGCCCTTTCTTACACCTGTGATAATTCCGCCTATCGCTCTCCCTTTTTTTCTCTCTCTAGTGGCATATTTACATTTCCATCAAAATTCTTGTGGCAATTTATCCTTCAATCCATCCCATTGTTTCTCTTCAATCCACGTTTCTACTAATCCTATTACATCGAGATCTTTTAAGAAATCCAAAAACTGTTTGTCTTTGCTGAATAATCCTGCTACATTCCAGTAGCCTATTTTAAATGTATCTATCTCTCTTTGACTTCTTATTCCTTTCCCAAATCTGTGTACCCCCTCTCCCCGCATATCTCCCTGCATCCGCAGGCGCGCGGGGAACGGGTGTTGGTACTGCCGTTTGACGTGCGTTGGTTGTCCTTGTAAGCTCTGTGATCCTCCAATAATTTAGAGGTTCACAGGACTTTGCCGACTCCAAAAATTTACTTCCTTCAGCCTGTTACGTACCGAAATATATAATTTAATTTTTTTTTAGTTTCTCATTGACTAACGTAGAGCGCATTGACAATGCTTCAAGTATTCTGGGAAAACCTCGTCGAGCGCACTCTTGCTTAATGAATAATAATAAATTATCCCCGAAAACAGATACCTCCGGTACTAGTACTGTCGTCGTCGCGACACTTAATCGCTGCGCGATACTCTGATCGTGGAACCGTGCTGACGCGTCAGCACCGTTCTCAGAAGACGTTCGGAAATGGTCAGTGGTTCTCATGTCTTGTAAAAGTCATCAAATGTAAGCGGCGGGGGTGCGGCTTAACAATGCTTCAAGCATTCTGGGAAAACCTTGTCGAGCGTACTCCCGACCGTCGCAAGAAACAAGATCTGTTAAGCATAAGAACGAATGATGGTGACGATAGGGAGAGTGGACTCCGTTTTGAAGTTATGATCAGAGTGGTTAGAAGATCAGTAACGTAAATGTATGATGGCGAACACCTAATGATGTCTTGCATTGGTTGCTGGGGCAGGATTGCAGCGTCAGCTTATCTCGGAGCGGTCCTCGCGGCTGGACGCGCCCGAGTTCGCGAAGCGGAGATCACTCTTTGTCGTACAGTCGCGAGGTGCGTGACAAGGTGTCCGTGGATCGTAATTTCTTTCTTTAACTCAAAATTCTATTTCGAGCCAGAGATTCCGAAGTTTATAGTGAATGGACTCAACCTTCCACGTTAAATAGTATTAACTTCACCCTGTTCAACCAAATAATCGTTTCCATGATTATAATTCTGCGTTTTATATTTGCTTAATACTTTTCACACTATCTTATTTAATCGCGTTGAGATCAACCTTCAGTTAGATCTCATTCCTTTGTGTTTAATTTTATTTTAACTATTGCTATTATGTGTAATCGCCAATATCGTGAGTGAGTGTGATTCTTTCTTTCCCAGGCACAGAACAAGTGTTCTATTGAGCGTTAACGAAATCCGTACAATATAAAATTGATCGATAGAGTGGGTGAGTTGCTCATTGTTTCCCCTAATTATATAATTTGTATGTCGATAGGCTAGCGCCGCCTCATGTAAAATTAATTTTAAACTTTGTTCAAAAACAAATGCGATTGTTAGAGGTAACGGAGGGTCAATATTGGCATTAGCCAATATTTTGGGTACGCTCTTGGCTCCTCAGCCTCTCTAACAACTGATATAAAAGAAAAATTGAATAAAAAGAATGATTATTCACTCTTGAACGTTCACGCTCGAGCAGTAGTTATTTACAGAGAAGCCTACAAAACCCTGATAGTCACTTAGTGCGAGTCCTGTATAGGACTAGATTTTAGATCCACAATACTAACAATCAAAAGTTTCCTTAAATATTAAATTGTACTGTAACGAGCGTAGAAATTCTTCCGATTACATCGTCCTTAGATACCGTTTATCCGGACTCCACGCCTACCATCACTACCGAACGCGTAACAGAACTGGTGGCAGCGGTGGGATATAAAATCGTGCATTGAATGATTGTTCGTTTCTCGAAACAGTGAATTTATCTATTTTCCTAGGTTCGAGTGTGACGTTCAATTGTCGGACATTTTGGTGGCGTTCCAAACCTTATTTTGAAAATACAATCATTTATTTTTTCTGTATTTTGACATATTCGCTACTGTTTATTTGCCAATTTTGTATGTGATCTTGTGTTGGTAAACTTGGTACTCAAAATGACGGAAGCAGGTCGAACGGGTGCTTCGGGCACGAACGCGAATGTTTCTGGAAATAATACTGATCTAAATGTTTCAAACGCTATGATGACATCGATGGCGGAGTGCTTCACACTTCAGCACAGTACTTTAAACATTCCGTTTTACGATGGTAAAAACATACCTTTAAAAAACTTTTTGCAAGATATTAGAAATGGCGCAATCTTTGTTCCTCCCGCGTTGGAATCATCGTTTTTAAAAGCAGTGCTAGATAAATTGCAAAAGGCCGCCAGAGATAGCACATGGGGCAAAACGTTCAATAATCTGGATGAATTGATAAAACATTTAAAAGCCAGATTCGGATCAGATAAAACCTATCCCGATTATCATCATGAAATCGAGAATATTAGGATGAATCGTGGGGAAACTGTTAACGACTTTCATGACCGACTAAATATACTGTTTAATGGAGCTAGAACGGTTTTAGAGGATAAATACCCCGAAAATGCGGGACAAATGTTAGAACCTATTAAAGAGGTAACTCTGGAAGCTTTTATTCGAGGGTTGCCCGATGAAATCACGCGAGCGGTAGACGCACGCGATCCCAAAAATTTGGAAGAAGCATTAAAATTTGCGCGAAGGGCAGAAATCAGAATCAGATCTGGAATATTGCCGTCCGGTGAAACTTCGCGAGTAACGTTTGCGGAAAATAATTATTCCACGAATTCTAGACTAATTTCTCCATCTTATTCGAATTTCAATAATCATGGCACTTCGAGACACTACCAGAATTATTCAATAACCAGACGTGAAGGAAATCGTTCGCGATCGCCATCCCCGAATCCAATTGATACACAGGATGTTAAATTAAAATCACCCAAACCTACACAATCTGAATACACAAACTATCCTCGATACCCGGATCGCCAACGCTTCGATCATCAAGGGCATCCAAGCTATTCATTTTACCCACCTTATTTTTACCCTCATATGGCATTTCCTCCATATTATCCACCTTATCCAGCATACCCTCATGATTTGAATAGTAGACCTCCAAACGCATCGAATCGACCAAGTTCGCCATATTTAAGTAGACCACCTTCGCCACATCCAAGTAAAATCAATTCAACTACTGTGATGTCCCACTATTTTTCGCGCGGTATTATTCTAAGGTCTCCCTCATAAATCGCTCCATAACTCCATCAAAATCCATCAAACTCAAATCGTACCCCTTTTCCCCAAATCACTGATCACCTTGGCGATGTACCTTAGCGGTCCCCATCTCAAGATGGTCAACTACGACCTCCAAATCCCCTCTTCGCCTTACGTGGCATGACCACTTCCCTCCTATTTAAATTTAAACAAGTCCCTCGTCCCAAAAATTCTCTTATCTCGAGACCACGTCTCACCCCCTCTTTACGACTCACCGAGTCAAAGCCACTCTCACCCCTTTCCCGTCAAAACGCCTAAAATCCACCTAATGGGTCTTATCAATAGTTTAACAGAATCTTGGAAACCAATTGCGACGCATATTTCACGCATGATTCATAAACGTAGTCTAAATATAGACATTTATAAAAACCCCGGAAGTCCTATTGCGACGCATATTTCGTAAATATGTCAAGGTGCATACCGCGCACACCCTTCATACCTGACATTCTTGTAAACCCTATAAATACAAGGAACCGCGAGACCGGAATTCATTCATTATTATTCATTCTTCTAAGGAAATACTTCCTCAGTAAAACCAACAAATCAAGTGTTTAAATTCAGTGTTCTACTGCAACTACCGTAAGAAATTATAATTACCTTTATTGTTATACGGCATATCACCATCATATATATTATTTTGTATTGTTAACGCTTATTGCATTTCATATTATTATTCTTGTATTAACGCTTATTGCTTTATATTATCATTTTGTATCGTTAACGCTTATTGCATTTCATATTATTATTCTTGTATTAACGCTTATTGCTATATATTATTTTGTATCGTTATTATTATTCCGCTAACGCTCATTGTCTCATATTGTTAGCGTAGCAAATTCCTATTACTTTACATACTATTTTCTTTGGTTTATACACATGTATTGCATATTCATACACATATATTGCTGTTGATTACTATTTATATAAATGTTATGTGCTAATGCTTAATGTCCGACGCATTATTATGTTAACCATGCTAATATATTGATAGTGCACCACTCGTGCTCCAAGTAATAAAGTCCTTGGCTTTAAATCACGGTTCGAATTATTATGAATATCCTTTGGTTACGAAAGCTCCAAATCTAAACAGGCTACTGCAACAGCTGATTTCAGTTCGTGAACGCGAGAGTTCCTACAGTGTTTACAAACATATATTTGCATGGGCCGTGTACACCCATATGTCTAGACATATTTCGCGGAAATATTACGTGTGACTTCCTATATAAATGCAACGGTAAATCCAATTAAAAAGCCAAAACAAACAAAGTGCTCTAACGGACGTCACCTCCGGAGTGATTACCATTTAAACTTTCCCTGGTCGTTCAGTGCTACGAATCTGGCATTCGCGCCTGAATCCTAACTCTCCGCAGTGCCACGAATCTGGCATTCGCGCCTGCATCCTAACTCTCCGCAGTGCCACGAATCTGGCATTCGCGCCTGCATCCTAATTCTCCGCAGTGCTACGAATCTGGCATTCGCGCCTGAATCCTAACTCTCCGCAGTGCCACGAATCTGGCATTCGCGCCTGCATCCTAACTCTCCGCAGTGCCACGAATCTGGCATTCGCGCCTGCATTCCCTCAAACCGTTCAGTGCTACGAATCTGGCATTCGCGCCTGAATCCTAACTCTCCGCAGTGCCACGAATCTGGCATTCGCGCCTGCATTCCCTCAAACTATTCAGTGCCACGAATCTGGCATTCGCGCCTGAATCCAAACTCTCCGCAGTGCCACGAATCTGGCATTCGCGCACGCGTTCCCTTCAATAATTCCCCGTCTATGCCATCGTCCCCAACGACCTCCACCCGGGACGTGACATAATTTTTGGTGACAGCGGTGGGATCTTCGTCAACCGTTGTCAAGGAAAGATTCTTTAATACGGTGCCCACAAAGTTTCCCATTAACTACTCATGTATATTACGCGCCCACAAAGGATCGCAGTAGCCCATCGAGGCCGAGGGCTACAAAGCGCAACTGCATGCATACAAAACTTAATTTGTGTGAAAGGAAATTTAGCAACCACGAACCAGGGCGACGATATTTGCTTGTGCTGTTCCTGGTTGGACCCTGTGAATACGGTGACAGTATACATAATTCATTATTACCGATCGCCTTATTCGTTTTCCCCTTGCCCTCGGTGCAATAACGAAATATACCAGACTCGCCCCATGAATAGGTGCACCGTGTGCACGGAATACTACCTCCTCTCTAACGAGAGCAATGATCAATTTAATAACCCAGAAGATCTAGATTTTTAAACGACAACCTG
Source organism: Andrena hattorfiana (assembly GCA_944738655.2). Lineage (NCBI taxonomy): Eukaryota > Metazoa > Arthropoda > Insecta > Hymenoptera > Andrenidae > Andrena > Andrena hattorfiana. The sequence continues at coordinate 24,625,579 of OX122892.1, forward strand.
ACGTGACGTAATTCTGGTCGCTCAAGGTGGAACGTTTGTTTATTTCAGACAGGAAAAGATCTGTCGAGTACACAATACCCATAATATCTTTTAGCTAGTATGTGTGATCAACACCAAAGTCGAGACACACCATATTACCCAAGCCGTAGATTTAGAGGCGTATTGTCAGATTCAAACGCATTGGTTTGTGTTTCTGGAGGAGTGGCTACGACCACGGAAGGCGAAGATATTTGTCTAAAGTGTTTCGATTTGGACCCGGTGGAGGTGGACGAGATTTATCAAGTACACCACTACCAACCAAACGACATATTCCCCGAGTGTCCCCGTTGTAGAGACCACTTACTCAGAGCACGCCCCATTAGTGAATGTGCCGCGTGCACCGAAAAACATCGTCTCTCGAATAAGAGACGTAACGATTTTAACGCGTACCAGGGTAGAGAGCGCCGTAGGGTTTAGACAACGGCTGCCGGACGCCTAAACCTAGGGAAATCCCTGTAATTTCCGAATAAAACGGAAACGAAAAATTTAACATGTCCGTGTACGGCGAAACCGACGACTCTTGCGTAATGGATCAAGACGCGGGCCCTTCCCCTAACGCTGTAGACACCGCGACCGCCGAATTAATGGAACGGGTGCAATTATTAAGAAAAAAACAAGCCGAAATTGAGAGCTTGCACGCTAAATTTGTTGTAAATTCGGAACCCAATACGCGTTCAGGCGTAGCCACTGGTCTTGACGGCCCCGCGTTGGAGGGTCTCTCCGGTCAGATTCAAGCTATCCGCGAAATGATGGAAAAACTTCTTGCACCCCCACCAATTGCGAATAATTTTGCCACACCGGGTTCCTCCCGTTTCGATAGGAAACCGGTATTATATCGTAACAATATTCCGGAGGTATTAAATCGTAACAATATTCCGGAGGTATTAAATCGTAACAATATTCCGGACCAGGATCCATTACCCCAGATCAAGTTAAAGGACGCCATAGAAACAGTCCCAACTTTTAACGGGCATAACATACCCGTAGAGCAATTCGCTAGAGCCTGCAACAGGGCTAAGGCTCTGGTTCCCCCGCAAGCTGAACCCCAGCTGGCGAGGTTGTTGCGAAACAAGCTGCAAGACCATGCATGCTTGGCCGTTGAGGATAGGGTCTTTGACTCTGTAAATGATTTAATTAAACAATTAAAAATTACATTCTCCCCTGCGAAAACGTCAGACCACTATCGTGGAGAACTTGCCAACGTTATCAAAGGATCCAACGAACACATATTGGAGTACATCTCACGCGTAAAGGACCTCCGATTCGCTATCTTGGAAGAGGATAGAGAATACTACCGCGACTTCCCGCGGGATCAACCTGAAAAATTAGATCATTTAACGCTAGATTCTTTCGTCGATGGCCTTCCACCTCACATAAGGACGAGACTACAGCTACACCACTTCGAAACACTCGATGAAGCGTTCAATTTAGCCGTCCTGGTGGACAAGAAAATCGAAAGGGACCGCCTCAGGTTTTCGGAACCGAAAATTCCCAAATTGACGTGCCAACTTTGTAACAAGACCGGTCACGACGCGCGGGTCTGTCGCAGCAACCAAGGTCCGACCGCTCAACCTTTCGAGAGGTACCCCCCAACCCTTACCGCTGGCTACGGGAGCCAAGCACCGAGCCCTCTGCTCCCCTACTGGGACAAGACTCGACCTCCACCTACCAGGCCTACGGAACTGCAAATCTGCGGGTATTGTAAGAAGCCTGGCCACCTAATCTCGGAATGCAGAAAACGCATATACAATTACAACATGAGGAATCCTGGAACCCTTCAGGAGACGAATTCGGGAAACGCCCCGCCCCCACGGACAACTACGGACGCGTATCGTGGAACGGGCCAAGCGGGAGCGCGTCCGATAAAAATTCAAATGGATTCAATAATACAGGAAATAAAATCGCCACAGCGCGGTTAAGTCCGATCAGCGAAGCCCCGTCCGTGATCCTTTACTCCCCGGACTTCGAAGAAGACCCCGAATTAATGATCGATACCGGGTCTGAGGTGAACTTATTGAAAGTTCAGGCCGTAAGAAGAATCCAGGACGTCGACATGGGAAAAACCCTATTACTCAAAGGGATCTCTCCGGACCCCGTTCCCACCCTCGGAACGATCAAAATAACAATTTTGGGCGATGATGCCACGTTCCACGTAGTAAAAAACGATTTTCCAATTAAACCGCAAGGGATACTCGGAGCCGAATTCTTGACAGGGAGGAATGCCACTATTAACTACCTCAAGAAACAGCTGGACGTCCACGGAAACTCCATCCCATTTGTAAATAGAAATCAAATCACGCTACCCGCGAGGTCAAAAACAAATTCCTTCGTGTACGTATCAAACCCTAATCTAGAAGAAGGATACTTGCCCCGGCTAAACCTGGGCGCGGGAATTCACGCCGGCAACGCGCTTGTTCGCAACCAAAACGGCAAGGCATACTTGCAAATGGTAAATTCGAACGAGAAAGATTCCGTAGTCACGATACCCACAGTTGAATTGGAAGAATTCGACAGAATAATCCCAGAACCTAAGCAGAAACGACGAAAAGAGACAAAAACGCCTTCAGGCATCAATCCCATCCCTGACCTTATAAAATACAAGTCCCTCTTAGCCCCGGATCCGTCGATCCACCAACTCGAGGCACCCAAGAAAGTGCACTCATTCCCTACGCATCCCGCTAAATCAACCCTTCCCCTAAAACCCCTCACGTCTCTTGCAAAAACGTTTACTGCGGAACCACTGGAAATTTCTGAAGAAACTCCTTCAAGGGCGGAACAAGTGCTAAAATCGATCTCCACGGAACACATGAATCCGGAAGAACAACGCCACGTTCAACAAATAATAAAGCGAAACCACGACCTCTTCCATCTGCCAGATGAGAAGTTAGGTCATACAACCGCTATTCAACACGGAATCCAAACAACGGACCCGGCACCTGTTAATACGAAGCAATACCGCTTCCCTCCGATACATAAGAAGGAAATTAACAAACAAGTACACAAAATGCTGGAAAGCGAAATCATAAAGCCATCATTATCGCCCTACAACTCACCCATCTGGATCGTCTCTAAGAAACCAGGACCCGATGGGGAACCCCTGTGGCGAATGGTAATTGATTTTAGGGAACTAAACAAAAGGACCGTTCCCGACGCATATCCACTTCCGAATATCAACGAGATATTGGACCAATTAGGAGGAGCAAAATATTTCTCCGTATTCGATCTTGCTTCAGGATTTCACCAAATCCCTATGAAGCCAGAAGACGCACCAAAAACAGCATTCTCTACGCCCCATGGGCACTATGAATTTGTAAGGATGCCGTTTGGGCTTTGCAATGCACCGGCTACCTTCCAACGTCTGATGGACCACACCCTTACGGGGCTCCAGGGCACGGAAATGTTCGTGTATTTGGACGATATAGTCCTTTACGCAAGTTCTCTCACCGAGCACCTAATAAAATTTAAAAAACTCGCCCACCGCCTACGAGAGGCGAACCTCAAACTGCAACCTTCCAAATGCAAATTCCTACATAAGGAAGTTGCATACTTGGGCCACGTGATTACCGAGGGAGGCGTAAAACCGGACCAGCAGAAAATTCAAGCCGTCCGGAACTACCCAGCTCCTCGCACACCCAAAGGAATCAAAGAATTCCTCGGATTAACCGGATATTATAGAAGGTTTATCCCGGAGTTTTCTAAAAATGCTCGCCCGTTAACCCAACTTTTGAAGAAAGACACAGCATTTAACTGGGGACCGTCCCAGCAAACTGCTTTCGACCATTTAAGGTCAGCATTGCAAGAAGAGCCTATCCTGCAATACCCAAATTTTGAACTAGAATTCCACGTAACTACTGACGCCTCCGAATATGCAATAGGAGGAATATTGAGTCAGGCTATCGCTGAAAAGGAGTTACCGATTGCTTACGCATCCCGTCTCCTAAACAAAGCGGAAATCAATTACTCTACTATAGAAAAGGAACTCTTAGCCATTGTTTATTGCATCAGGTACTTCCGTCCTTACCTTTATGGAAGGAAATTTATTTTATATACCGACCATCGACCTTTGATTTGGTTACACAAGGTAAAGGACCCAACGTCGCGCCTCGTTAGGTGGCGCCTAAAATTAGCCGAATACGATTATGAAATTCGCTATCAACCGGGAAAAAGCAATAAACTTGCTGACGCCCTGTCCCGTAATCCCCCTACGGTGGAGGCATGCCCCATACGACCACGAGAGGAAGCCGACGAAGACTGGGAGGACCATCCCCCTCCTAAACGAGGCCCAGGGAGACCTCGGGGCTCCAAAGCACTTACCTCCGCAACGAAACCCACGAGCAAAACCCGCCTAAGAGCGGCACCTACAAGGATACAGCCGCATCGAAAGGCACGCAAAAACCTAACACCAGCGGTAAACCCGCCTGAACCAATGAGTAGTGTAGAAGAGGAGGACCAAGAAGAAGAAAGGGAACAGGCAGATACCCCTTATCAAATTATTTCGCCTCCGCAATCTCCAACACCACAGGAACAGGAAAACCCCGATTCCGAGGTGGAATCCAACGCGTCTGACGAATCAACAACCGACTCGGAATGCTCAATAATCGAGCTGGACGATTCCCCTGATGCAGCTTACGCAGCAAATCCTGATCGAGATATCAGGATAACCCCATCAATTAGTCGTGACCCATTGTCCCTACGAAAAGAAACGCTTGTTTTCTTTCTAAGCGCCGATGGAAAAACTTGCGACGACGGAGCTAAACAACTGCAGGAGGCAGGAGAGCTAATAGTAGCAAGCGAACTCACATTGGGCAGAGCTCATGTAAACTATAATAGGGGACAAATTCTCATCGGTTTAGTTATTAAAGAAACGCAGAGTACTCCCCTAACCACGACAATTTGGAGCGAAGCCCTATCTTCCCTTAAAGATGTAATAAGAGAATTAATAATACATTCGTTCAGTATAGCCAAAACTGCAAATATCGATCAACTAAGCTGGCAGGATATCATTATGGATATTCTCGAAGCCGTCGACGAGGATGACATCAGTGTCACAATATGTTTACAAATAGTCCAAATCCCAGGAGAATCGGAACGCCAAAACATTATTATAGAAAACCACGCATCCGCTTTAGCCGGACACAAAGGAGTGACTAAAACTTACAATCGAATTCGTCACTATTATTTTTGGAAAGGTATGAAGAAAGCCGTGGAGGACTACATTCGAAACTGCGCGGACTGTCAACAGAAGAAACTCGTCCGTGTTAAAACCAGGCAACCAATGATCCTCACCGATACGCCTGGACGAGCCTTTGACAAAATCGCTCTGGATATAGTAGGACCGTTACCCACTACGAAAGAAGGAAATACATACATACTAACCATGCAAGATTTATTAACAAAATACTTCGTATGCGAACCCCTCAAACAATCCACATCAATAAAAATCGCAGATGCATTTATAAAAAAATTTATCTGTCAATTCGGAACTCCCAGAGCCATCCTCACCGACCAGGCAGCAAATTTCACTGGTAAATTCATGAAAGCTATCGCGCAAAAATTTAAAATTAAACAATTTCGAACCACAGCCTTTCACCCACAGACTAACGGCTCTTTAGAGCGATCGCACCTCGTTTTAACGGAATATTTAAAAATGTTTATCGGTAGATACAGCGACTGGGACGAATGGACCGACTTGGCCGCGTTCTCTTATAATACCAGTGTCCACGAGGGCACTGGTTACACTCCACATGAGTTAGTATTCGGGAAAATAGCCCGGGTACCCAGCCGAAATCGGGTGCCCGAAGATTTTGAAAATGAAACATACAATCACTACCTCTCGAAATTAAGTACTAGGGTGCAAGAGCTGCAAACCGCTGCAGCAGAAAAGTTAAAACAGTCAAAGCTTCGTTATAAAAAGTATTACGATCGGCACATAAACGAAGAGACCTTCAAACCGGGCGACTCGATCTTCGTACTGATAGAACCGCGAAAGGGGAAATTTGGCGACCAGTACTCAGGCCCGCACACAATTTTGGAGGTGATCCCTTCACAAAACTTGAAAATATCCTGGAAAGGAAAAATTAAAATTATACACGCTAACAAAGCGCGTCTTGGTCGTGTACGCGAGAATCCCGGTTGACCACGTATAATAAACGACTTTTAAAAAGAGAAATATTTCTATTTAGATCAACAATGCCAAACAGATGGGGCAAAATTAACCCCAAAAAGCCTCAGCCAAAAGGTGGAGGCACCGCCAGGCGACTGTCTCACCTGCGATGGATGCGCCGGGAGGCAGCTAGGGAAGGAAGGAGCATCTCGCCCCTCCTCCCGAAGGTTACCTCCACGGTCATCATCAGGGAGGCAGCGCCAAACATCATCACCATCGATGACTCCCCCCCACCAACACCAATACCAAGGGAGACGCTGCAGGAGGCCATAACCCCGCGGCCCCCTTTCAGCCCTCCCTCACACGTAGACATAAATAAATACCCCAATCGTCCATCCCCACCTCCTTACCCCTCTCCTCCTCCTTACCAATCGCCATCCAAACCTCCCGAAATTCCAGTCCCTTCCACCATCCCACCTTGGCCAGGAGTCGTGGAAATCCTGGACACGGGGTCAGCGACTAGGGTTCCTAACCTCACGGAGCTGACACCCGAGTTTCTGAGATGGTTCGATGACCTATATCAAAGCGGTCAGGACCTCACGTTCATCCTGGACGACGCCACCTTCCAAGACCTTTCCTACTCCTATCCCCCCTAAAATGTCCCATTCCGTCCAACCGATCCTCCCTTGTAAATAGATCCAAATTCCTTCCCTGTAAATAGATCCCTGTAAACTTAATTCTATTATTTCTTTAGTTTTCTTTATTATTTCGCCCTTTTGGCCACATACACCAGTTTTAGTTTTTTTTTCTTCTTTCTCTTTCCTTCCATACCCATCGCTGAATTTTGATTAACTTTCAAACGAAACCACCCCGCGCCTTATTGTTAAGAAATGTACACATTTCTTCATATAAGGGGGGAGGTGTGATGTCCCACTATTTTTCGCGCGGTATTATTCTAAGGTCTCCCTCATAAATCGCTCCATAACTCCATCAAAATCCATCAAACTCAAATCGTACCCCTTTTCCCCAAATCACTGATCACCTTGGCGATGTACCTTAGCGGTCCCCATCTCAAGATGGTCAACTACGACCTCCAAATCCCCTCTTCGCCTTACGTGGCATGACCACTTCCCTCCTATTTAAATTTAAACAAGTCCCTCGTCCCAAAAATTCTCTTATCTCGAGACCACGTCTCACCCCCTCTTTACGACTCACCGAGTCAAAGCCACTCTCACCCCTTTCCCGTCAAAACGCCTAAAATCCACCTAATGGGTCTTATCAATAGTTTAACAGAATCTTGGAAACCAATTGCGACGCATATTTCACGCATGATTCATAAACGTAGTCTAAATATAGACATTTATAAAAACCCCGGAAGTCCTATTGCGACGCATATTTCGTAAATATGTCAAGGTGCATACCGCGCACACCCTTCATACCTGACATTCTTGTAAACCCTATAAATACAAGGAACCGCGAGACCGGAATTCATTCATTATTATTCATTCTTCTAAGGAAATACTTCCTCAGTAAAACCAACAAATCAAGTGTTTAAATTCAGTGTTCTACTGCAACTACCGTAAGAAATTATAATTACCTTTATTGTTATACGGCATATCACCATCATATATATTATTTTGTATTGTTAACGCTTATTGCATTTCATATTATTATTCTTGTATTAACGCTTATTGCTTTATATTATCATTTTGTATCGTTAACGCTTATTGCATTTCATATTATTATTCTTGTATTAACGCTTATTGCTATATATTATTTTGTATCGTTATTATTATTCCGCTAACGCTCATTGTCTCATATTGTTAGCGTAGCAAATTCCTATTACTTTACATACTATTTTCTTTGGTTTATACACATGTATTGCATATTCATACACATATATTGCTGTTGATTACTATTTATATAAATGTTATGTGCTAATGCTTAATGTCCGACGCATTATTATGTTAACCATGCTAATATATTGATAGTGCACCACTCGTGCTCCAAGTAATAAAGTCCTTGGCTTTAAATCACGGTTCGAATTATTATGAATATCCTTTGGTTACGAAAGCTCCAAATCTAAACAGGCTACTGCAACAGCTGATTTCAGTTCGTGAACGCGAGAGTTCCTACAGTGTTTACAAACATATATTTGCATGGGCCGTGTACACCCATATGTCTAGACATATTTCGCGGAAATATTACGTGTGACTTCCTATATAAATGCAACGGTAAATCCAATTAAAAAGCCAAAACAAACAAAGTGCTCTAACGGACGTCACCTCCGGAGTGATTACCATTTAAACTTTCCCTGGTCGTTCAGTGCTACGAATCTGGCATTCGCGCCTGAATCCTAACTCTCCGCAGTGCCACGAATCTGGCATTCGCGCCTGCATCCTAACTCTCCGCAGTGCCACGAATCTGGCATTCGCGCCTGCATCCTAATTCTCCGCAGTGCTACGAATCTGGCATTCGCGCCTGAATCCTAACTCTCCGCAGTGCCACGAATCTGGCATTCGCGCCTGCATCCTAACTCTCCGCAGTGCCACGAATCTGGCATTCGCGCCTGCATTCCCTCAAACCGTTCAGTGCTACGAATCTGGCATTCGCGCCTGAATCCTAACTCTCCGCAGTGCCACGAATCTGGCATTCGCGCCTGCATTCCCTCAAACTATTCAGTGCCACGAATCTGGCATTCGCGCCTGAATCCAAACTCTCCGCAGTGCCACGAATCTGGCATTCGCGCACGCGTTCCCTTCAATAATTCCCCGTCTATGCCATCGTCCCCAACGACCTCCACCCGGGACGTGACACTACAGACAGCAATAATTTAAACTCGCAGACGACTCGTCACGAAGACGCGGCGATGAGTCCTGCGTCAACAGAGCGTCACACAACCGCGAGGAATCTAAAGCGAACTCAGTAATGTTATCCGTAAAAACCGAATCCCCGGTGGTTAAGATGTCCGGAGACAAATTGCGGTCGGGACACGCACACTTCTTGGTAGACACAGGGGCAGATATTAATGTAATTAAATTAGACGCACTATTTGAGGACACGATAGTGGCACTTGACGAATCAGCAACCCTTTCAGGAATTACGTCGGGAACATCAGAAACATTAGGAACCACTTTTATCACATTGCAATTAGAACCGATTAGATTTCACGTTGTAAAATCTTGTTTCCCGATACGAGCTGACGGTATATTAGGAAAGGAATTTTTAAGACAGGAACAAGCGGAGATATCATTTGCTCATAACACATTAGTTACTCAGTCAGATCCAATTACACCTATACGTTTTGTGGGGGAGGAACCTTTAACAAAAAATAGATTGAATTATAAACCTCACATTTTACGAATTAGTGCTCGAGGCAGACAGCCAATTGCCATCGATGTCATAAATAGCGACTTGAAAGAGGGATATTTACCAAAGATCGATACAATAAACGGAGTTTATATCGGCGAAGCCGTTGTATCAGTAAATGATCAGGGCAAGTGCCATGTCCTAGCAATTAATACATTGACAGAGGATGTTGATATCGAAATTTCACCACAAGAACTAATTCCATTTGAGCACTATAGCTTGCCAGAGGAAAAAGATTTTGATTCGGATTCAGAATCCTCAGAAATTGTAACGAACCGAGTAGATGAAATAGTAAAAAGATTACGTCTGTCTCATTTGAATGATGAGGAGGTAGGTCACGTGATTGATCTTGTTGAGGAATTTCCTGAATTATTTAATTTGCCCGGTGATAATTTGCAAGCTACACCGAATATGAAACACAAAATTCCTACTGTCGACGATGTTCCGATAGACACGCGACAATACAGATTTCCCCCGGTACACAAAGAGGAAATAGCTAAGCAAATTTCCGCTAAATTGAGTAAAGGAATAATAGAATTCTCAAATTCTCCATTTAACTCTCCGCTTTTGATCGTGCCAAAGAAACCTGACGCAAAAGGTAACCTACGTTGGCGAATAGTAATAGATTTCCGCAAATTGAACGAAAAAACGATTGGAGATGCTTACCCATTACCCAATATTACGGATATATTCGACCAATTGGGAGAGGCGCGTTATTTTTCAATATTTGACCTAGCTAGTGGTTTTCAACAAATTGAAATGGATCCGGTAGATGGTTTGAAGACGGCTTTCTCAACGCCAAACGGTCATTACCAATATAAACGCATGCCAGAGGGTCTTAAGAACGCTCCGGCGACATTTCAAAGATTAATGGACCAAGTACTGCGTGGATTGCAAGGAACGGAGGTTTTCGTATATTTGGATGATATCGTAGTTTATACCAAAAATCTAGAAGAACACGGGAAGAAAATTAGACGTTTATTCAATAGATTGGCAGATGCCAAGTTGTCACTTCAACCCGATAAGTGCGAATTTTTGAGAACAGAAGTAGCTTATTTAGGTCATATCATCGGGCAGGATGGAGTCAAACCCGACCCCAGCAAGATCAGGGCCGTGAAGAATTTCCCTCGTCCTCAAAATTCTAAAAATATTAGGCAATTCTTGGGTCTCGCGGGTTATTATAGACGTTTTATAAAGGATTTTTCGGCCATAGCAAAACCATTATCCGAACTATTGAAAAAGAATGCTAAATTTGTCTGGGGTAAAGAACAAAAAGATAGTTTCAGGAAACTAAGAAAAGCGTTATGCACTCGCCCAATACTGCAATATCCTGATTTTAAAAAGCAATTTACTCTAACAACAGATGCATCTGATTACGCAATTGGTGCAGTCCTGAGCCAGGAGAAAGACGGTCACGATTTACCTATAGCATACCTGTCCAGAATGTTAATAAAACCCGAACAAAATTATTCTACTACCGAGAAAGAATGTTTAGCGATACTATATGCAGTGCTACATTTCCGACCTTATCTTTATGGACGTAAATTCACTTTAGTTAGCGATCATGAGCCCTTGAGATGGATAAATTCTATTAATGATCCTGGTCAGAGATTAGTAAGATGGAGATTGAAATTGCGGGATTATGAATATGAGTTCGTTCACAAGTCCGGTAAATTAAATACAAATGCAGACGCGTTATCGCGAAATCCGGTGAATGAAACTTTGACAGAATCCTCTGACGATTCAGATGAGGGCACAAATTTAGAAAAGAAACAATTGTTTCCACTCAAAGAAAGTGAAAAGACCATAGAGTCACCAACACCTTCAGTGGCTCAGTCAACACCCGTTAGCCAATCAAAAATTCCAATATTGGGAAGACCAGTGGGTTCAAAGGCGAGGGTAAAACGACCAATAGCACTTGATCAGAGTGCTATTGCTACTAGAACCCGCTCCAAATTACCACTGGCTACCAAACAATCAATCCCAGGACCTTCAAAATATTCCGAACTTCCTAGCATGGCGATAACTGAACCCACTACCTCGTTGGAAACCGTGAACCCTTCAACCTCTTTGGACGAAGGATCGTCTACCGACGATCCTCCGATTCTCAGACAGCGAAAGAGTGTTTTTCCTAATCTGGAATACTATCCTGGAACAGGGATACTGGAAAATCCTAATGTTCCAGAGGAGGAGACCGCCGTCGCTGTTAATCCTTCAGAGGCACGGGACATCATAGTAAATGTACCTGAAATTCATGACGTTTCTGTATCAGATAAAACATCAGATTTTTCTATCGAATTAAAGGACCTTCTGGAATCTTTCAAAAGGTTTGATGAATCCATGCGAGAAAGAGGTGTCAGTTTCGTGGATGAAGAGGAAGATCCAATAGAGTTTCAAGAGGACACCGTTGCAGGAGAAATTGTTTCAGAACCTGTAGAAGTGGTTTCGGGCGAATCAGACTCTTCCGATGATGAGGCGGAGGAGGATGCTGTTCGGAATCGGCATATTGAAGACTTAATACGAAATTCGAGAGGCATATCTTCTACTAGCAAATTCACGCTACAAGCACCTTCACTTAAAGTTATCCCGGAAGATACGGAATTGAATATAACTCCTCCCTCGAATAGATCAGAAATCATCAAACCAACCTATCAAACTACCATCCCCACACCTGTTTCAACAACTAGACCATTGGCACTTTCTACACCTTTTCCAGACCATTTAAGTAATCGATCTTCTAAGGAGGGAGGGAGAACTCCTCTAAAATCAAATATACCTATTCCTCGACGAATTATACCACAAAATTCACAAAATTTTCATTCAACTGGTATAACGATAACTGAAGATATACCACCGGATCTAGAAACTACCAAGCCCATAGATTTTCCTGAATTACCATACGGAGATAGTGAAACTGTATCTATGACAAGGGAAAATTTAACGTACTCTCGTTCTCATTATGTTCACTTTATGTCATCGGATTGCGAATTAATAACGCCAATTGGTAATTTGTTGTCTGATTTGGATATCATCAATTCAGATGATATGAAACTAGCAAAACCAAAAGTAGGGCAAGTATTAATTACGGAACGAGGGAAGCACAGGGTTTTTAGCGTAGTAGTAAAACAATTACATGGAGACAAAATTTGTGTAAAGAACTTAACATCAGGCTTACTGAACCTAAAGAATATACTAATTAAATCCAGTGTCCAGTCCTTTAGAATTTCACACTCAGGCGACTTTTTAGACGAGCTTCCTCAACATACTTTAACATCTTTACTAACACACATTTTCGAAGGCAGTGGAATTAAAGTAATCATTTGTTATGGAAATATTCGAGTGCCTCCGGAACCCATACGTCAGAACATTATCTCAGAATTTCATGAAGGATTAATTGGCGGACATAAGGGAGTAACGAAAACGTATCTTAGAATTAGAGAAAAATTTTACTGGCCAGGACTACGAAATGATGTCCACAACCTTATCCGTAATTGCAATAGCTGTAAGAGTAAAAAATTAGTGAGAGCAAAAACTCGAGAACCAATGCTAATCACTGACACCTCGATAGAGGCTTTTGATAAAATAGCGCTTGACACTGTAGGACCTCTTCCGACCTCATCATCCGGAAACCGTCATATCCTCACTATGCAGGATAATTTAACCAAATACTGTATCGCTGTACCTATTCCTGATATCAAGGCGGAAACGGTAGCACATGCATTAACCACAAATTTAATATTGCAATATGGGGCGCCTCGAGTGATTTTAACCGATAGGGGTACTAGTTTCATTAATAAGTTAATGCAGCAGCTGGCAACGATTTTCAAAATTCGTCATGTTAGTACATCAGGATATAGACCCCAAACAAATGGAGCTTTAGAACGAAGTCATATAGTATTAACGGAATATATCAGTCATTATGTCAAAGACTACGACGACTGGGATCGTTTGGTACCTTTCGCTATGTTTTCGTACAATACCTCAGTTCACGAAGCCACTAATTTTACACCATATGAGTTAGTATTTGGAAAACTAGCTCGTTCTCCAAATTCCTTTCAAGACGAAAATGAAAATCTACCAATATATAATTCATACTTGCAAGACCTAATAATACGCCTTTCCGAAATGCAAACATTAGCTGGCAATAATTTGATTAAAGCTAAGGAAAAGTCCAAATTATATTACGATAAATCGGCACGTCCGTTTAAAGGAAAGGTGGGGGACATGGCACGTGTCCTGGTAGAACCCAAAAGAGGAAAATTTGGTGAACGCTACCGTGGTCCATACAAGATTGTCGGAGTCTTAGAAGGAAGAGGCATTGTATTAAAGGACGACAAGGGAAAACTTTTTACCAAACACCCGGATAAATTGGTATTGGTCTAGGGGGAAACAATGGGCGACTTGCAGCTGTATCGGTTAAATTGGGTAATCATCTGGGCATGCCTTATAACCACGGGTAAACCTATGGTGGAGCCTGATAACGGCCTGAGAGACTACCGAGTCACACAGATGCCTTCCAACCCGGGACTGTACTACGAGAGGGAAAGCAGCGTAGAATTCGCGAGAGCAGATTGGCGAGTAGCATTATTCATTGACACCCAACGAATTAGCAAAGATTGGGGACAGGAGAATGAATCCTTGGACACCGTTTATCAAAATTGTTTATCGCTTGTTGTTAAAACGGAATGTACTTCACTATTAAGAATAGGGTATTTGAGGGGCAGAGTGACCGAGGTTTTGCACCTGCACAAAGAAGCAGAACAACTAATCTCTGAAATCACCGCATCACCTTCAAATAATGTAGAAACTCCGAAAACGATAGTTCGCCGAAGCGTTCCGCTCGGATTCATAGGTTCGTTGAGTCGTTCTTTGTTTGGTACACTGAACATGGAGGATGCCGAATATTTTGACCGGGAAATTGATAGACTGTATGATTATCAACGCGTTATAACTCAAATCGTTAAAAATCAAACTCACATAGTCATGAGTGATCTGCATCAAACGCATGAAGTAATAGAGCAACTAGCAAACAAAATTGATATTAACAGGCTTGAAATAAACAAAATAATTGAAGCACAGGGTGCATTCAAAACACTAAATTATTCGTTGGCCTTAATTCAATATTCTAATTCCGTAGAAATTTCTCTTAATCATTATATCAATGGAATCCAAACTTTTATGACGGCCATAGTAGCAGCTCGTCAGGGCAAACTGCATCCATCCTTGCTTGGTGGACCCAAACTGGGAACCGTTTTGCGGGAGATACAAGAATCTGTTACGGGCTACGAACTTCCTATGTATGTACGCAGAATCGAAGAATTGTCAAAATTAACTACGGTGGACTTAGGATATTATCACGGAAAGGTTATAGTCACAATACATATACCATTAATAGACCGGATTAAATATGAACTCTATCGTGCGTACTCCTGGCCGACTAAACAAATTATAAATTCAAATGTTACCGCATCCGCATACCTAGTGCCACGAGCAAGGAATATAGGATTGAGCACGGACCTCAGAACATATTTCCTCGTTGATGACGGATTCTTGAGTTCTTGTCTGAAACCACATGATCATTTCTTGTGTCAACCAGAAACACCTGTATATGAAGTACAAAATTCGAAATCCTGCGAACTTCAGCTGTTGCTGGGGACTGGGCGACAAGAAGATGTTTTCCAAAATTGTAATATTCGGATGACAACATATCACGAGCAATACTGGGAGAAGCTTAAAGTGTCAGGCGCTTGGCTATATTCTCTGGATCAAACAGAATCTCTTCAGGTAGTTTGCGTTGGAAGAAAAAGTCAAATTGTTATGATTGAGCACAGCGGAATATTAGAATTACATCCCGACTGCACCGCAAGAACGCGAACAACCACGTTAACGGGAGTGAGGATCGTTCAGGATAAGCACCAATATTATTATCAGCCAAATTTGCGATTAAATATCACGGAATTGGTACCATCCCTGGAGGAATATACGGCAACCCATGAGGTCATCAGGGGGCACCCGGAACTATTGCCATGGAAGATTGATACGGACAACTCACTCCGGGAAGTAGAGGAAAGACTAGAAATCATCGGACACCAAAGGCTTGAGAGGGAACATCATTTGCGTTTGACATATGGATCATACCTCGCTCAAATTGCAGTGGTTCTATTGCTTTTGCTCTACCTGTCACGTACTTACATCTACAATTTTATCATAAGATTCCGGAATAATTTCGTAAAACAGAAATATTCTCCGTCTGAGGCTACCCATGAGACAAACGAGCAGCCTTTGGAATCGATACAGATAATCAGACCTCCATTACCTCAGCAACAATAGCTGGCAAACTGGCTAGATGTATATACTGTGTGTCGTCCCATAATGCTTTTATGATGTTTATACGTATTGTATCATCTTCAGGTATATCATGGCTACAAGACCTAACACTCGTAGGATATTTGTGTCCCGTCTGGCTTCTTACACAAGGAAGGAAAACCTACTCAAGGTGTTCGAGCCGTTCGGCCCAATTCATGCGGTGGTCCGGAGGAAGAGCTCCGGGAATGTGGCGTTCATCACTTTCGCTACCCCGGAGCAGGCTATCCTAGTGGTGGAGGCTGCAGCTGCTCAACCAATCCTGTGCCATAAGCGGAAGTTGACGATCTCTCTCGCGGATCCTTGGCATGAGGCGCCGTTGATCTTTTCCAACACAGCGCCAGCTGATTCACAGGGTTCAGATCCCTTCGGGGGTTTGGTCATCAAGCCTTGGGGCGCGTCCGTGCTGCCGGAGGAGTGCGTGGTTATCATTGCGGCGTTGCTTCCGTACAAAGATCGAGCCAGGATGGAGCAGGTCTCGCGGCTGTGGAGAAGAGCGAGTTTGGCGTCTCACCGAGGAACGACGGCCGTCGACCTGGAGGATTGGAGGTGGAGCAACGAATGGAATAGAAAGCCCATCTCGACAGAGGCATTCTATTGGATGCTTCAGCGTTGCGGGCGATACGTAACGCACATCTCTCTTTCTGATCGAACCCTGGCTAACACCCTGAAACCTCAAGTGCTAGCCATAGCTTGCGATAGCTGTGTTAATCTTAAAACCTTAGATCTAAGAGCCGTAACGATTCGCCCATCGGCGCTGCGAGCTTTGGGGAAGGGGCTGACGCTGGAATCATTGTCGTTGGGGAGATGCGAGGGGCCCGTTGACCCATATCTGTCGGAATTAATGACCAGCCTGCGACACCTATCAATACAAAATAATAGCTTTACGGGGAAGTCGCTGGAAAAGGGTTTCGAGTTGAAAAATTTAGAAATAGAAAATTGTGAAAACCTCAAAGATGCTTCCATCTCCTCGGTATTAGCGTTGTACACGGATTTAAAAGAGTTAAAGATATCACGGTGCCCTGGGCTCAGATCCTCCGGCACACTTACAGCCTTGACAAGAAACCAGAAATTACCCGAAACTCTTAAACAGTTGACGTTTGATACCGTTAATTTTGACCAATCTCCGCTCATAGGTGAGACGGAAGAATTGGAGATGATATTTGTATCACCGGAACTAACCATCGCTGCCGTAAATTTCATTGCCAAAATTAAAAATATCACCTCGCTAAGCGTAGCCCTCTGCAGGTGGGTTGACGGCAATGTAGTCCAGGCCATGGGAGCTCACATGAGATCTTTAAAACGATTAAATGTGAGCTCTTGCATGTCTATAAGAGGCGCAGAGCTTGCACCCCTTGGGGAGCTCACGCAATGTGAGGAACTAATGATGAACAGCATGTACATTGACGTTGAAGCAACATTTCTGGCTCGTTTAGGCCAACTAAAACGGTTAGATGCCCGCGACAATTTGGGGGTCACAGACCTGGACATATGTGGTTTTCTGGAGCACGCCGTTGATGTTGAATATATCAATATCGAGGGATGTAACCGGATAACTCGGGCCACCGTAATATCAGCAGGGAATACTGTCCCCATCAGGAGCAGTAAATTGTATTTGTATCTCGGTGAAACCCAGGCGTACCCCGTAAAAAGGGACCGGAAGAACACCTTCTTAACAATAACGTATAATAGGATCACCCCGCGCGGATATTTCCTGGTGAATGACTCCTAGTGTGTGACAGTGCAAATTCTGCACTCTGGGAAACCCTCGTTATACGCTGGGGGGATCATCTCTCTCGCATACCGTCTCGATGGTTGGGTCGGCGGTGCCCCGTCGCTATCGCGTCGTCGGGACGACGACGTTTCTAAGGAGGGAGGGGTGTTACGTACCGAAATATATAATTTAATTTTTTTTTAGTTTCTCATTGACTAACGTAGAGCGCATTGAAGTAGTATAGCAAGGCGGGTTCTAACTCAGGTCCTCTGAGGGGAGCGCGGGGCGGGGGGAAGTGAAGGCGCGCGGGGGAGCGCGGCGGAGAGAAACATGGGCGCGGGGTCTGCGGGGAGTGGAAGAGCGGTTGCGCGCGCACGAGCCGCGGAGTGGGGGAAGCCGCAACCGCGGAGGGGATCAGTCCGGGCCGAGCAGCCGCGGAGACCTGACCCACCGTCCTCGAAATTTTTCAAAGGGAGAGGCCCACCCCCGAAAAGTCTTTTTCAGATTTTGGCCCACCCCGAAAATTTTTCAGACCTAACCCAGGGAGGGGACGGTCCCCGAAATTTTTTTTCCAAACCAACATGCGTCGGAAATTGTTTAATAATTTATTTTTTATCCGAAATTGTTTCGGACGATGTCGGGAAAGATCGATGTTCTTTTCTTTTACGCACCGTGTCTTCGGGACGGAAAGAGAGAGAGCATTACTTTAAAGCTAAATTCGGAGGAGGGAAAGAGAGAGAGCATTACTTTAAATCTAAATTCGGAGGGTGGGAAAGAGAGAGCATCACTTTTAAAGCTAAATTCGAGAGAAAGAGACGGCACTACATAGCGGTACAATCGCTTTCGTTCTAAAAATTTTCAAAATGATTTTAAATCTTAACGTCGCAGCGTATCGCGCGATCGTGTGTAACTTGACTCCTCTGGAGCAGCCGCGTGCGATGACGTCATGTGGCGGCGCGAAGAATTATGCGACGTCAGCAAATCTTAAAATTATGTGGCGAGGAGAAAGACGGGTAAATAAATGGAGAAATAATATAGGTTTAAGAAATTTATTTCAAATATAAAGAATATAAAAAAAAAGAATATAATAAAAAAATTATCGTGGTGGTGGTGGCGATGGGGACTGCGGCCGCGGCCGTCGCAGTGGCGGCGCCATTGGGCGGTTCGGCACCCATGGGCGCCGCAGCCGAACCGCCATCGCAGGACCAATGACTTGTTGCAGGTCGTAGAACATATACACAAGCATTGATATAATATTTGCATATAATAAACAGCAAATGTATAAAACAATGCAAACTACTACATACCAGCGGAGGTGGCGGCGACGGTGGTGGCGAGTTCTGGAAAAAAAAATAGAAATCGACGATATAATATTGACACAAACGTCTGATTTGATCTCGCTCGACTTCAACGATTAAACGCGATAAATATAAAAATATTTAAAAGTACATACCTCGGGATCACACTCCGGGGCGATCCTCTCCAATCCCATTGTTACACAAAAAAAAATGTTCACAATTGTAAATGAACCAACACCTTCAAAGATTTGAAGACAACTGGTCTCGCTGCATCTCCAAGCTCTCGCGTATAAACTCATATCTTGAAATCGAGAAGTGCATAGCTTTGCAAAAGTAAGATGCTGTTGTTCTTCGCCATCTTCATCACAGGCCACCTGCATTTTCGCTGACCATCCTCTCCTTATTCACACGCATCTTCTTTCCCCCCTTTTTTTTTGGACACATTATTCGACTAGATCGAACCACTTTCAACATCAATCGAACATGAATCGAACCACTTTCAACATCAATCGAACATCAATCGAACCACTTTCAACATGAATCGAACCACTTTCAACATGAATCGAACCACTTTCAACATGAATCGAACCACTTTCAACCACAATCGAACCACTTTCAACATCAACCGAACATGAATCGAACCACTTTCAACATGAATCGAACCACTTTCAACATCAATTGAACCACTTTCAACCACTTTCAACCACAATCGAACCACTTTCAACATGAATCGAACATCAATCGAACATCAATCGAACCACTTTCAACATGAATCGAACCACTTTCAACATGAATCGAACATCAATCGAACATCAATCGAACCACTTTGATCATCAATCGTACCACTTTCAACATCAAACGTACCACTTTCAACATCAATCGAACATCAATCGAACCACTTTCAACATGAATCGAACCACTTTCAACATGAGTCGAACCACTTTCAACATGAATCGAAACACTTTCAACCACTTTCAACCACAATCGAACCACTTTCAACATCAACCGAACATGAATCGAACCACTTTCAACATGAATCGAACCACTTTCAACATCAATTGAACCACTTTCAACCACTTTCAACCACAATCGAACCACTTTCAACATGAATCGAACATGAATCGAACATCAATCGAACCACTTTCAACATGAATCGAACCACTTTCAACCACTTTCAACATGAATCGAACCACTTTCAACATCAATCGAACATGAATCGAACCACTTTCAACATCAATCGAACATGAATCGAACCACTTTCAACATGAATCGAACCACTTTCAACATCAATCGAACCACTTTCAACATGAATCGAACCACTTTCAACATGAATCGAACATCAATCGAACATGAATCGAACCACTTTCAACATGAATCGAACCACTTTCAACATGAATCGAACCACTTTGATCGTGTATGGTACCACTTTGATCATGTATTGCACGTGTATGGTAACTTTCAACGTCTATCATACCACTTTGAACGTGTATCATACCACTTCTACGTAATTATAACTACCGTCTTAATCTAGCATACATCATGTGCAGGAGATTAGGTTGGAGAGGGTTAAGAAAAACATTTTATACATTAAAATTGATTATATTTTATTTAAGCATTTCTCTCTGGCGTTTAGACCACCAGTTGAATATTTTAAATACATTTTGCATGGCACAGTGCTTTGCGTGTCTGCCACATGGCAGAGTATTAATTACATTTAGCTTATTTAGAGATTTGATATCCTCGTAGTCAATGTCCAGCGTCTCGATGACCACGTCCATTCTCGTATCTTCATCGAGGAAATCCACAAGCCAGTCGCGTTTTTGCAACCCTTTTACGTATACGATATGGGATGCGCCATCTTCTTCATCGATCGCATCAGCTACAGCTTTCGTAATTAGCCGTTTGGCCATACAGTATGGAACGTCTCCATCGTCCCACCGTAGTCCATGATGTTTTACCGCCAACCACCGAATGCTCGATTTGTCGGATTTCGTAAGAAGATATTGCGGCATCGAACTCCCAAAAATATAGTGCGAGAGAATCGTTCCCATTCGTAGGACAGCCACTTCCTTGACAACAAATCTTCCATCGACGATGAACCCTTGCCGGTCAACAAATGTTGGCACGGTCATTATCGATACGATTTAGAGGTCCGCTCGCTTCCAAGACAGATGGGAGAATGCACTTTTTCTCGTAAAGCATCTCGATTTTCACGATGAAATTTTCTTTTGGTAGGAATTTGACACAGGAGAGGGCGTGGCAATTTAATTGATTTTGCGCACCACGTTTGTCAGCGGATTGTATTCAACCACCCGATCGTGTAGAATCAGACAGTAGGCCGTAGTATTTATCGGCACATTCCCTTTACACTCGAATTCTATGCGCACGTCCACCGTGCCATTCTTGATCGACTCATTTTGTCGCGAGCAATCAATCACCACGAGGGGACCAAATTGTAAAAATTCGGCCACGGTGAATAATGCCTCGTTGCAACTATGTCCATAATACGATTTATGGAATTGCGTATACATATGATACAAGATGGCATGCTTATTCTTGTCAAAGTCCAAGTTCATGTCATCGTATGGGTAAAATTCCGAGTTGAGAAAAAGTTTTACATTGGTCAATTTGCAGTTGTTGAACCTAGTAACATCTTCGCTCATCACATTCCTTCGACCAGTCTGTAGAGCAAGGATAATAACTCGCGGCTTCTCCAGCTGTGCAGATGCCTTCACGGCCCACGAATGCTTGGTCGTGCTCTGTAAGAGAGGATACTCGTACAGATCCCACGATTGAAAACAAATGCTCAGGTTTTGCCCACGTTCCAAAGCATGTAGCAACGATAGCTTATTAACGTCATTTAACGTCACATGAGGCATCCGCCATTGCACTTTAAGTAATTCAATTTCTGGTTCCAGCATCGGCGATCCTATTAGAGCATTATTGTCGTTGCGCGATCGTATTAAAATCAATTCGTGACGCGCCTTAATAATAATGCGTTTGTAGTTCTCACAAAATCCCAGCAAATATTTTAGCGGGATGCAAAAATTGAAATGATTTTTCAATATTGACCCATCGCGTCGTTTCAAGCCCCATCCGGCATTCTCCATATTTTTGTCTTCGCTAGATGTCAACGATACATAGTTTTTAAGCGTGCTAGTTATCCCAACGTTTCTGTTGCGATCAATCTCCACGCCATTCAGCTCGTATCGAATCTCATCGAATAAGAACGCCATGCAATTATTTCCCAACGCCACCGTTAATGTATCGTTTGGCTTGTTTATCCCCGGCCCCTCGACATTGTCCAAATTTACGATACCGCTCTCGTTTCGACGTACTCCTCCGGCTGGTAGCGCGTTACGCATAAAAACACCTCTAAAGAATGGAATACGCATACGTTTTGCAAACTCCTCCAATTGCGCGTCGGTAGTTACGCCCGCGGGCATTTTTTTTTCTTTTCGACGTTTTTTTTTTCGTTTCGATATTCCCTGTCCGCGCTTGTATGGTGCGAGATAAAGTCCACGACCTTCCATGGAGCGATTATGACGTTGCATTTCCTGCAGCTGATGTTGCGCCACCTTATTATCGTTTACCGCCTTGGCTATCCCCGCCGCTCCACCAGCTAACGATCCGAGAACACCTAGCAGCGGGAGAAGTGGTAATATACCACCCCGTTTTGCTATCGGAAGAATCCGCTTTTTCGGTGCTCTCTTTGGAATCCTTTTGCGCAATTTTGCTTTCATCCCCATTCCGAATTTCGTCTTGGCCTTCATAGCTGCCCAAATAGCTGTAGCAGCACCTCTTTCGCCCAGAGTCGAGTCACGCGCAACGATGCGTTTTCGCGCTTTGTCAGCGAGTACGTTATCTGCCGCGTGCCTTTCGCCGAGGTCGTTGCTACGCGAATACGCAACATCGTGTTCGCGACACGCAGCGTCCAACGGATTGATGCCTTGATCACCTCTAGCCAATCGTTTTGCCAGATGAGTTCCTGGGCCGCAAAACTGGTATCCCGGGATATGTAATTCGATAGGTAGCGCGTTTATCGCCCGATTTAACAAACCACAACCTTTCTTCACTCGCATCGGCGACATTCGCTACAGTTTTTAATCAATGGTGCTGGACCATCGATATGCGTTCGCTGCCAAGGGCGATTATAATGTTCCAGACACCGACGATACTGCTGAACCTCGGAATCGGCTTTTATATGCTCGGGGAGTCTGTCCCCACAACTGATCAATGTATCTCTCGAACTCTCGCAGTAGAATAATCTTTGGTATATATTTCAACTGTTCAGAGGTTAAGTCTCGAATATCACAATTATCCGACAGGACCAGAAGCATTTTGAACACTGAGCTGTTTTGCTTCGGCGCGGACCTATAAATAGAACGCGTCACCGCTTCGATGTATCAAAATCATTTTTTCACAGTTCGCAGCGAGGATGCGATTCGTGCGACAGCCTGTGACGATACGCGTGACAAATTTTGACGATAAATCACGAGTGATGCCCTCGAAAACAAAGCGCAAACATGGCAGCATGCTACCAAACACTATACGGTGCCTCATTTGTGGCCCATCCAATTGTGGAAAGACCAACGTGCTGGTGAGCTTGTTGGAAAGTCCTCACGGCGTTCGCTTCGAGAACGTGTACGTGTATTCCAAATCGTTGCAACAGCCGAAATACCAGTATTTGGAGAATTTATTGGCTCTGATAGATGAAATTGGCTACTTTACGTTTTCGAATAACAGTGATGTCATCCCACCGAGCGAATCGCTTCCGAATTCCATTTTTATCTTTGATGACGTGGCATGCGACAAGCAAGATACGATAAGGGAATACTTTGCAATGGGGCGCCACTCGAACGTTGACTGCTTCTATCTCTGTCAGACGTATGCAAAGATTCCCAAACATCTTATACGCGACAATGCCAATCTGTTGATTCTGTTTAAGCAGGATGGTACCAACTTGAAACATGTGTACAACGATCATGTAAATACTGATATGTCTTACGAGGATTTCTGCGCTTTGTGTCGTAATTGTTGGCAACGAGAGTATGGTTTCGTGGTAATAGACAAGGATAGCGCGATGTCCAGTGGACGTTATCGAAAGGGATTTAACGAGTTCGCCGTACCGTGAGATGGTCAATTGTCATCAACCTGTCGGTGGGAAAGCAACGTCTGCTGCACAATGATGATTGATATCGATAGTCTGGAGATTAAGGATCGTGAGAAAATAGCGAAGGAAATTGCAAAAACCAGCGAAGCCATTCGCAAGAAACATCAGGCTTTGAAGTCTGGCAAGATGGAGGAAGATATCGCGTTGGAGAGATACTTTAAACCTATCGTCGAACCCTTGAAACATATCGTGGAAAATACCACAGCGGCAGAAGCTGACACATCACCGCTGATGAGCATAGACGTTGAAGAGAATGAAACATTAACGCCTAAAACAAAAATCCAGTCGAAATGGAGCACATCGCGCAAGACAAAGAAGAAACGACACACGTCATCGGAATATTCACTCATAACCTCCACACCAGTTCAATCGAAGCGAAAACGACAAAACGATTCCTCGGTTCCTCCCACACCAATAAATACCGATGTACAATCGCTCACAACCATTGATGACGACGTTTTCGAGACTAGTCCAGATGAGTCGTTTGTAACATATATTAGACAGCAACTTCAAACATCTGAGGGACAAGAAACGTTTCGCAACCATTTCAGTCCGCTGGGGCAAGAATACATGAGCGCCATTCTAAGTATGGATAAGGATACAACAATTGACTATGTGTACGGCGTATACTTTGGCAATAGTGGAACGATGCTTGGAGATAAGGCTTTCGATATGGACAAGGATGATAATATAATCATCGGTGGTGTAAAATACAAAGGAACGCCCGGCCTTTACGAACTGATTTTCAAGAGAATTCCCGACGATGCCCTGTACACCGATGCTGATAAACAAAAATACAAAAGTATACTGCTGGCGACGAATGCCTACAGACGCAGTCATTGTGCTCAAAAACCCATATTGGGTAACAAGGGATACAAGTACAAACATGTAATTGCACCACTAGTCCCCCGCGCAACAACGAGTAAAGCAGGAAAAGGTCTAAGGACACCGCTAGCGATGATGGTAAACGACAACAAGATCGATTACGTGCACTGGGACGATCCCAACGAGTTGGTGGATCGATTGCGTTTGCTTGAAGCGTCGCGTCAGGTGGGTAACAACTCCCACGATCCCGAAATTCTATCGATTATCGAGGAACTCCGCGAGGTAGGCCTCATTATAAATTAAACCACACGTCGATGATTTGCACTGTATGCATCGAGATGCCGATCAACAAATTTGGAGTATCGCTCGAGAAGAGTGGAGCAGCTAGAATGGACTATTATAAATGGAGCGGCATACTTCGAAATTATATGCGAGATAACGCTCTTTGTGTGGACGGTGCCGACTTTGATGCAAAATCATGCAAGATACGACGCGTAGCTCAGCCGGTGGCTGACAGCGATGCCGTCAATAAACTATACATGGAAAAGAGCATTAAACTTTTGAGAGAGCAGCAGGAAGAATTAGAGAGGAAGCTGGTCGTGTTTCAAAGAGATATGCTGACGTTGCAAAACAGCGTTAAAAAGATATCGCAGGCGTCAAATTCAATCCCACAGCAGTGCTGCGAAGGAGAATCATGCGAGGCGGCTGAACTTGTCCCCGGGCCGATTGGGAGCACATAATGCATGTACACGATAATTATCGCATCATTCGTGTCAAAGACACCTCTGCGATCAAACATGCAGCCAGTATCGAAATCCAAGAGTAAAAAAAACCATGGTCCCAAGAAGCGACAACTTGTTGAGGAATTGCATGCTCCAGCTCGAAGACATTTCCCGCGGAGGCGCGTCATAGTGCATGGATACGACGATCTGTGGCAAGCTGACGTTGTAGAAATGCGTCCATACTCGCGATTCAACCAAGGGCACCACTACATACTCACCGTTATCGATGTGTTGAGCAAGTATGCATGGGCGGTGCAGCTCAAGACTAAAAGTGGTGCTGAGGTGACTAAAGCGTTTGCAAAGATATTTAGAGATCGATATCCGAAAAATTTGCAAACCGATCAAGGAAAAGAATTTTACAACGCCGATGTGCAGAAACTCTTGACAAAACATGATATTAATCATTATTCGACGTATTCGGTGATGAAGGCCTCCGTCGTAGAACGTTTCAATCGAACTTTGAAGAACAATATGTGGAAAATGTTTACGCTCAATGGAACCTACAGATGGATCGATTCGCTATCGCGTCTTCTCGCAGAGTATAACGCACGAAAACATAGAACCATCGGAATGCGTCCTCGCGATGTTACCGCTGCGATCGCCGACAAGCTGCTATCCACCGTATACAGCAACATAAAGATCGCTGCTCCGGCGAGATTCAAGTTGGGCGAGTTTGTGCGCGTGAGCAAATTTAAAACCATCTTCGATAAAGGCTATACGCCGAATTGGACAACGGAGGTGTTCAAGATAGCCAAAGTACAGGCAACTAATCCCGCGACGTATCTGCTCGTCGATTCCTGTGCAAAACCTGTTGCCGGAGGATTCTATGAACACGAGCTGCAACGCGTCACCGATCCTGATGTATATATGGTGGAAAAAGTGTTGCGTAGGAAGGGGGATAAGGTATACGTCAAGTGGCTGGGGTTTGATAAATTCACACAATTCTTGGATAAATAAAAATAATGTATTGTAACATAATAATACAGGATTCAATAAATACAATGATATATATATGTAAATGAGTGAACAATTTTTTTTATTTTTACACATTAATTCCACCATTTATAATTTCTATGCATGAGTGAACAATTTTATATTACACAATTCCACTATTTATAATAAATACAATAGTTTTTTACAATGGTATTTTATAATGTCCCCAGGGCAGAGTGTCGGTCGAATCGGGTACGATATGCCGCTTGTCGTCCTACGGACTTAGAGCGATTTTAGATTCCGAAATGGTGTACACTTTGTGCAATTTAGACCGTATGCACGATTGTCTGCGAACCATTTCGATCTCCCTTTGCAAACACTGCGCGTAGTCGTCGAAAGTTATCGTTCTGGCTATGACGTTGGTCTTGACGCCTTTCGCCTTTTTCGTATCTTTTTTGCCGTCTACGCGGAGTGCATACATTTTCGCTCTAAGACCTACGAACTCGGTCATTATCGCACCGTTATTTTCATCCTTCATCAGCCCTGGAACCTTCTTATTTAAGTGGGGCATATTATATAGATTGTTGATAGGATAATCGCTTGTGTCGAATCTATCGATATCGCGTTTCATGGTCTCGTAGATATCGTCGCATCGAATGTGGTAAATGAGACTGTCCGTGTCTGTGTATAGAATTTTACAACTTGGTCCGTGCAGGGGAGACATGTACTCGTGATGAAATTCGTACAAACAAATTTTTGATATGTCCAGAATGCACATACCCACGTATATCGGTTTGTTGAATTTCACCTCGAGTTTTCGCAATTCAACAGCTATTAAATTTTCCGAAAAAACACTTCTGCTATGGAAATTCGGTATCGCGATCATTGCCTCCGCGCCATATCGCCCTTCCCAATGTGTCAAAAGTTTTACGTCCACGTGATTTCGAACATTTCCCATAGTTTTACCAAATACCGCGTTGTTCATCAATTTGTACAAATTTTTTTTCAAAGTCGTTTGTCGCGCCTGTTCTAAACCGTGTATTGAGTTCGATGTAATCGCGGAGCTAGGGAGATTGAGCGAATTGAAGCACGCGGTGTATCTTTGTAATACGAAGACCGTGACGCGTGCACTGCTGCAGGTTGCGGTAATGGATGACGTAACGCTGCTTATCGTATACCGTCGCGAGTAACTTGTCCTGTCTGCTGCCAGGTGGTTTGGCACGCGTCGGGCAGAACGGTAGATCGGCATGAGCGTCGTGCAGACGTTGTGGATATTCCAGATCTACCTCGAGAATGTATCCCGTGGGCGAATCGACCGCGATCGAAGACACGTCAAATTTTTCAACATCTTCGACCCATTGAAATTTAGCATATGGCAGAGGCTGACACATTGCCCATCCATACAAATTGTTCACGTCAAAGTACATCAAGTACGATGACTCTTCCGATGCGTCGTAAGATGGCATGTACTTGTTATTGGCATGTGCGTATCTTCCGGAACATTGACTCAAACCCCCACGTATACCGCGTTCGATAAACATGACCATATCGACGTCGGTGAGCAATTCGAATGTAATTTTGGTATGTTTTAGCATGGCATCCCATGTGAAACCGGGTAAAGTATAATAATGCGCCAAATCTAGTCCGTAACTCTTGATGCAACTATCGCGAAAATTTTCAAAAATATCTGCCAATAACAACACATCTGTTTTCAAATACAAATCGCTGTATTCGCCCAAGGTTCTAATGCCGAAACGCTTCCAGACAGACTCGGCGTGCGCGTAATCACTCTCGGATACAGTCTCACCCGTTAACGAACTGTAGAATGATTCGCGCGGTGGTAAGCATGGGTCCTGCAGCTTGTTCGCGCAAATAAGGTATTCGTACGGAAAGACACCCTTTCGCGTCAGTAAATTGAAATCCTCGACGGATAATGTTTCAAACTTGGATCGTAAAATTTTTAATTGATCTGTGCTAAGAAAAGATGCTAATTTGTCGAGACTGGTGTTGAGAAATTTGTACGAATCGATGAATCGCAATTTAATACAATTTCGTGAGTCTGAGTCAGCCGTATCTTCGACATCTTTTGTGAAAGAAATATACTTTTCTTTAGTTATGGGTAATACGCCGACGTGACCTTCGAAAGCGGTAGCTATTTCCTCGATAATAAAATGCGAATCGCAGCCTGATAAATTATGAAAAACTATGGGGATGTAAAACGCATTTTTATAATTTAAATTGCACTCCGAATGTGCTGGACCTCTAAACCGCCCGGATAGATGATAATGATCGCGGACTCGTACATCGATAGCCTCGAATGGTTCTTCGCAAATATGACAATGTGTTGCATCGCGAAATGCCGTCAACTGTTCGGTAGTTAAATCAAGCATGGGAACATTGCTGGTCAGGATGGGTTTGGCGAAATTTGCAAAATTTTTTAGTTCATCGATGAACCATGAAACGCAATCCGCGTCGCGGCGACATCGATACACCGATAGCGATGTATCGTACGAGCAATGCATGTAATAGGCTATACTATGAACTTCGTGGTGTTGATACGTGTGTAATTTATTATCATCACCCATTCGGTGGCTGTCCTCTGTTTTCTCGATGATGCACTCTAGATCGGCGTACACCACGAAGGGGAGCCGCTCCTTCCTGTCGTGGTTGTTGAAGCTGAGCAAGTTGTTGCCTTCGCTGGGCAGCAGGATGGCGCAGTCGTTCATCTTGCCACAGTCCAGCGAATGAAGCTCCAACTTCTCGGCGGATCCGAAGTAGTGCATGCATCTGTAAACCCCAAAATTTTTTTATTTAATTTGTTTCGCGAGACATTTTAACATTTCATATGTTTCTATACGTACCGATCGCAGATGAATTTCTTTGCCTTCTTCTTGCTCAGCTGTGCGCTCACCAGCCGGGACAAGTTCTTGATCCATACAAAGTGTCCTACATCTCCATCATTCTGTATGTAGAGCAGGTTGACGTGCTGATCGCTCTTTTGGCTGGTGAGACGCAGCGGAAAGATCGTCTTCGTCTTCTCCGCCTCGAAGGCGTACACGTTGATCGAGATTTCGTTCTGCCGCTCAAACTTCCCAATTTGCTCCAGGGACATTGGGAACTCAATGTCCTGGAGATTTAATAAGGAAGCATATGGCGGATATGAACTTGGGCGATCGGCATTTCTTTCCGCAGGATGGAGAGCGGCTACCGCTGCCCACGCGAAACACGCATTGTCCGGGGATTGCACACTGATCGTTGCCTTCTTCAAAGATAATATCTGTGGCAACTTGTGATGGCACCCCGCGCGCAGCGGATTGTACTTATTGACATTGACGGTTAGGTTGAGGATTCGCGTCAATGCCCATCCGCTGTCGCGTTCCTGGAACTCTTCCAGCGATGCCAGGGTGGGTTCGACGACGCATCGCTGGTACCACTCCTGCAGATCGGATGTATCGAAGAGTTCACAGTTCCGGGTGTTGATGCTTTTGCAAGCACGTTTATCACCCACCACAAATTCACCGTTGAATACAGTGTTCACTTTGAGGTTTCGACGTTTTCTCAAAGCGCCCCGCACGTGCTCCAACACAATGGTCGCCGCATCCTGGAGGAAGTTGCGCGGCTCGATATAGTTCGAATTGAGCACGGCACCGGTTAACACGCGACTATCGAACGCAGTGTCTATTTCGCGCCACAAAAGTCCCGTACTCGAATGTCCAGCACCTTCGCGCACGAAACGTCCGCGCAACGAATGTTTCAGTCCTTCGAGTCGTGCGATTCGAGCAATCAACGATTGTTGAATACCGATCGATAATCGCGGGCGTTTCACTCGGTTGTGTTCTTCCAACGATCCGATACACTCGTTGCACCGTTCTTCCCACGCGAGGTATTCTTCACGCGAACTCAATCGTGCAGATTGATCCCGCAATTGATGTTCTACTTGCGCGAATTCCATGATTGTAAATGGAGTGATTGTAAATGGACTATATATGTAACGTCTTTTACGCGCAACAGGTTGCAACGATTTGAGACTTTGTGCAGTTCGGAGCGTGCTTTTATGACTGATACCACGATTTGGTATCTCTGTCTAACTCTTTTGGCGTACCCCCTCCCTCGAATGCACCGCATGCAAAAAAAAACGACGATCCGTCCCAACATGGTTCTGTACAGTTTCTGCCGATACAGCATAATTCTTTCTATGATTCACGCGTATGACGAATTAGCGCGCAAAATCATCCGACACAGTTTCTGCTGACACCGCATAATTCTAAGATTCTGCGCTTCCACAGGTATTATATTACATTCAACACGTGTCGAGACTTTTATCCTTGAGGATGGGGATTAAATTACATACAATCGTGCGATATGCTGCGACTTTAAGATTGAAAAACATTATGGAAAAAGCTTTAGAATAAAATGCGGTGGTGGGGGAACCAATTGCACCGCTATTTAAGCCTGTCTCCCGGTCGCTCTTCCATCAATCGCTCAGTACCCTCAGTGACTTTCGACGGAACAAATAGTGCTCTGAAAAAAAAAATGTGCAGTACCAGTGTCGAAGGAAACGTTGAACGTATGAATTATTATGTTCCGATCGTGCGAGATGATGGCGTAGCTCCATGTGGGGATAATACATTTGACAGGTAAGACTTAA
The DNA here is from genome assembly GCA_944738655.2 of Andrena hattorfiana. Lineage (NCBI taxonomy): Eukaryota > Metazoa > Arthropoda > Insecta > Hymenoptera > Andrenidae > Andrena > Andrena hattorfiana. Next base: position 24,656,826 of record OX122892.1, read on the forward strand.
TTTTCGCATATTCTCAAAATTGTATTCATGATACGAGTGGACAATTTCATAGCTTTGATTGTTCTCTTAGTCCGCGCCGAGGATCGCGTATCATGGTCAGAAGATACGCGTTAACATCCATGGGCAGCAAATATTTGGAAATTGGAATCAACGTAGGACCTATGGCTGATGTTGAAGTTCTTCTCAGCGATAATCATGGGAATCATCTTATATTACCATGGCATACATGGAATGTGCTATTCGACAGCCGTGAAACCATCGAAGAACGTGCACAATTACCTGAACCAGACTCGATGTGGATTGATGATTTAATGGTGGAATTTCTTCGGATCTTTGATTCATCGATTGTAAAGATGATGCGAGCTGATAACTCACTGTATTTCAAACTGAATACAGTATCATTTTTATGTAATCTTGAGCCATGCATAAGCTATGTGTATCCGCGCCTGCATCAAACTGCAGAGGATGTGAGAGTAAAATTTGAAACTTTTGTTAACGTGCTACAGCAGAGCGATGTTGCGTGTGAAACATTAGTTGCGCGCAGCGCTGCGAAAATAATACGTGATAGCGAATATTACGACGAGGATTATCTTGTAGATTGCGAACTGGTAGCATGCGCCATCAATGATATTCTAGCCCATGCTCGTAGGAAAAAAAAATGTTAGATTGTATTCTTTTAATTTTATAATAAATTTCTTAAACCTATATTATTTCTCCATTTATTTACCCGTCTTTCTCCTCGCCACATAATTTTAAGATTTGCTGACGTCGCATAATTCTTCGCGCCGCCACATGACGTCATTGCACGCGGCTGCTCCAGAGGAGTCAAGTTACACACGATCGCGCGATACGCTGCGACGCTAAGATTTAAAATCATTTTGAAAATTTTTAGAACGAAAGCGATTGTACCGCTATGTAGTGCCGTCTCTTTCTCTCGAATTTAGCTTTAAAAGTGATGCTCTCTCTTTCCCACCCTCCGAATTTAGATTTAAAGTAATGCTCTCTCTCTCTCTTTCCCTCCTCCGAATTTAGCTTTAAAGTAATACTCTCTCTCTTTCCGTCCCGAAGACGCGGTGCGTAAAAGAAAAGAACATCGATCTTTCCCGACATCGTCCGAAACAATTTCGGATAAAAAATAAATTATTAAACAATTTCCGACGCATGTTGGTTTGGAAAAAAAATTTCGGGGGCCGTCCCCTCCCTGGGTTAGGTCTGAAAAATTTTCGGGGTGGGCCAAAATCTGAAAAAGACTTTTCGGGGGTGGGCCTCTCCCTTTGAAAAATTTCGAGGACGGTGGGTCAGGTCTCCGCGGCTGCTCGGCCCGGACTGATCCCCTCCGCGGTTGCGGCTTCCCCCACTCCGCGGCTCGTGCGCGCGCAACCGCTCTTCCACTCCCCGCAGACCCCGCGCCCATGTTTCTCTCCGCCGCGCTCCCCCGCGCGCCTTCACTTCCCCCGCCCCCGCGCTCCCCTCAGAGGACCTGAGTTAGAACCCGCCTTGCTATACTACTACAGTTACTGTCCAACCAATTTGTATAATTTCATAACCTCTAACAAATAGCTTTTATAAGATAAAGCGCGATGCAGCCAGTAAAGCTTAATTAACAATTAATACTCGCAAAAGCGCAAAGCAGCTCAGCAAGTGTACTTTATTATTATTTTTTTAATACACCAACCTGTAAAAAACGAAAACCGTGTAATAAACCCTAAACTAATATCATACGTATTATTTTATATATAAATAAATGTAAACGTCACTTACCAAATATAATATTTTCTCTTTTGCTTCTCTTACTGATGAGAAGAATTGAATTTCCTTCCAAGAAACTTGATACTAAAAATATACTTATTTCAATAAAGAAGTAGGTTAGCAAAAATCTGCACAGACTATTATTTTACACATGTAATGAAACAATAACCTATTCGTTGAAAATTTGTTCGTTTCATTATGCGTACACCTTAATTGATAATAATGAAGCACACTTACATGCAAGGAAATGAAGAAGAATTTTCGGACGCCGTGACATACGTGAGCTCCGGTCGCCCGCTTTGTCTTTTGACGTACCCGTCGGTCAGAGCGAGCCCTCCTCGTACCGAAAAAATGTGCCACCGGTCACGTCCCGCCGCGATTGGGTCAGATTCTTCTTTACCCTCGCCTTTTGATTACGCTTTCTGCCTTATTATTCGGTCCGAATCTTACATACAGTTAAATACTCATGTAGTATGAAAAAAAACATTTCGGCTTCTTGTCGAATGGACCTTCGTTTTCGAGATATTGTAATTTAAAGTTTTTAACGTAGGGTAGGCTGGGGCTAAAAGTCCCGTTTTTTCGTTTAACCTATGTAAAATTTAGTACTAACAATCTATAGATATCTGATGTTATTTTGTATAAACTATAACTATTATGCTTTACGTTCACGAAGTTCGTTTGTTGATAATGTTATTATCTGTTGAGTTATACCACAAAATGATTGTCAATGCAAAATGGACTCCTTGTCCCACGCACGGGCCAAAAATTCCATTGCATAGAGTCGAAAGTCCTTAATGTCTTTTCGTGTAATATTAAACTAATAAGTAAAAAACTCTATTCAAATCAATAAATATTTATTAAACCAATTCTTTTTGGTATACAATATTCAAAGGAAAGCATGATTTCTTTAACAAAAAATAAAAATATAAGTCAGAGACTCACTTTGAACTGAAAACTAAAAAGATCGGTCAACTAAAACAAAAACAATATTTAAAGACTTTGGCACCATTTCTTTATACTTTCGCCATCTTATTATGAGAACAAATAATAAAATATATATTTTCAGTCTGAGGGACTTTTTGCCCCAATAGTACCTCTATAGTTTTTGCGATATATACGGTAGAAAATATTATCATTCAGCAATAAACAATATCATGCACACATTACTAAAAGAACATACAATCTTAACGCATTTGGCTGATACGCATGAAACTGTGGCTTACTTCGTGTAAAACAATAAAGACAACGTATTTCTTTTAGTTTTCGATACATAAAATAACGAAGGCGTAGTGTAATTCGCACGAACGTGCAGGAGCGACTAGCGACTCTATGGTCACCCCCGTTTCTTCTCGTCTTTTACATAGTATACTGCGAAACTCAATACATTGTTTAGGAATAGAGATTTTGAATTCGGGACTTTTTACCCGCCGGACTTTTAGCCCCACCCTACCCTACGTGGTAATGCCGATATATACTAGCGGTAACGCTTCAGATTGTCACGAGGGCGGCCGGGGTTCAAGTTCCGCGCAACTCACATCATACTCCTTTTTTTTAAAACAATTTTTCACGTGGAAATATATTTTGTGGATATTACGTATCATATACGTTACATATTACTCTACGCAAATTTTATGGTTACTAAGGTTAAAAATACATTTATAACATATCATATTATTCTAATCATCTCTTTGACCGGTGTTATTATATTCTTGTACTGCGAAAATATTTCATTCCGAAACTTTCGACGTCTGCAATTGTCGAGCAGGTAAAGTGGGATAGCCGTTAAAATAGCCGTATTTTTAACATTAAAATTTGCGTAGAGTAATAAATATAAAATATGTAACGTACTATATAATACGTAATATCCACAAAATATATTTCCACGGGAAAAATTGTTATCCCATTTGACAAATTTTCATACTACATGAATACTACGAACCCCATATATACTGTTGTTCCAAAAGCGATTTCCACATCCGTGGCGCCCCCTTGTTAGCTTCCCGGCTTAACCTTTGAGTACCGACGTGCTATTTTAGTTACATAAGTACCGACGTGACGTCTGCTAGACCACCATTTGCTTTACTAACGAAAACTTTTATGTTTCCTGATATTCTTCTAAAAAAAAACGTTTCTATGTATTGTTAATATATCTAGTTATTGTATAAGTAAAACAAAATATAGAAGTTTTCACATTTATTACTAATTATAAACATTAATATTGCAGTCTCAAATTATTTGGGGGAAAAAATTAACATTTATCTTAATAATTAACATTTATCAATTAAATAATCATTTTTTCTTGACAAAATTTTTTTCTTAAAGATTAATAACTAGATAAACAATAAAAATAAAAATAAAACAAATAATCAACAGTTTACTTGAAAATCACAAGGCATCAAATTGTAAGAACTATCAAAGTTTACAAACAGTCTTTGCATACAGGCTTGCTGCATTGTAGGCACACATGTTTCATACAAGTGTCACATTTGTAAGCAGTCTTGCGCTTTAGTTTTGAAGGACAGATGTGACAGAGTTTTCTGGTTTGATTTCCCTCTGCTTCATTTTCTTCCCTTACATTTTCTGGTGCATCTGGCCCAAGAACTCTATTTATCGACAAGCGCAATTCTCTTGGTAGATGTTTATTCAGAACCCGGCGCTGTATTTGTGGAACGACCAGAGATCTTGCCAGTAGTTTCAAGAAGACAGATCTGTCTACTGTTTTTTCATGCGAGTGCAAATTATAAAAAATACCTGCATTTATGGCGCTTAGGTCTAACATCCGAAAAAATATTGCCATTGACCAACGCCGTGTTCGTCGACTACTGTTATAATTTGAACACTTTTTGTCGATTTCATCAACCCCGCCCTTTGTGGAGTTATAGTATGATATAATTTCCGGTTTGTTGTCTTCTTCATTTACTTCTTCATTGTGATGCATAGATGAAAGCAGAAGAACAGCTTTGTTCTTTTTTGACACATGGGAGACAAGCGTAATATCTTTGGTAAATCCGTAAAGCGTAGAACCAACATCACGAGTTTTTTTTGGTAAAAAGTTAGGAGGTATTTCTCTTTTATTCTTTCTTAGAGTGCCAACAAATGTCAGGCCTCTTTTTTTTAGCTCTTCGACACACTGTCCAGAACTGTACCAATTATCAGCGGTAATATTTCGGTTACTGCCGTGCAAGTCCCTGATCAATCTCAATACACATTGTGTGGGCACCTGGAGTTTTTTTTCTTCTTCTGTCAATACTTCGCCGTCTGATCCTTTCCCAGAATATATGTAACCATCATAAAAATAAAATGTCTTCGAGTCGCAAATTGCTTGTACCTTCAAGCCATACTTGGCAGGTTTTTGGGGCGCATAGATAATGAGATGCGAGCGGCCTCTAAACCCAATCAACATCTCGTCAATGGTCGCATTTATGCCCATCTTGTAATTTTTTCGACAGTTGTTTACGAACGCATTGAACACAAATGATATTGCTGCAGTTTTTTCTTCCCTTTGTCTTTCTGATCTTGTGTCAGGGTTGTCAAAACGCAGACAATTCAGGAGATACATAAATCTGTTTTTTTAAAAGCACATCTGAAAATTTCGCGGCCAGTACCATCAGTTGTAAACAACAAATCACAGTCTTCGTGGTTAGATTTGAATACCGCTGAATATAGAAGGAGTCCCAGGAAAGTATTCAGCTCAATTTCATCGATATCATGCAACTCTGTTATAGTTTTGAATGGTTCTCTGTATTTTTGCAACTTTACATTGGTCCAAGCACAGACGAGGTATAGAATAGACCTATCAACCAATGTATTTTTCTGTCACCAGTTTAGGGGGTCCTAGGACCCCCTTACCATTTCAGTGTCGCATGCAACGTTACCGGTGAAGTCTCGAAACAGATGGTAACGCTACGCGTGGTAGGAATTAGAATTCGGCACGGGTAAAATAAGGTTATTTTTTGACAGTCGAAGCCCGCGATTTACAAATGTTTCTGTTAGAGTAACAATTTAAAAATCGTCTTATGAACATATTCCGTTCAACGGAAGAGAAAGGAGGATGAATATAAAACGATATCACATTCGCCTTTTAACTTTGCTGTCCTATTCCGGTTTATTTAACGCAAAACAAATTTCATTCGCTTGCAATAACGTAATTTGTAAAAACAGTGCTTTAATGTTTTTTAAGAGCACCTGTTGCTGAACCCCACCCATTCATCATGTATTTGCGCAAACATTAATGATGGTCTATATGATATAATACAGACATATAATAATAACAATAATAATAATAATAATAATAATATCTTTCTACTGTACTATATTATTTAAAAGGAACATATCGAACCCGTACACACCGATTTTGGTGGAATTTTGCAAGTGTGTAGAGTAGCCAAAAATATTCGATACATATTTTTTGAAGAAGGAATTCATTCTCCTCCATAACTATTAGAAAAATTCATTTGTTTATACTATATACTAACTGACGTTGACTGACTAATGTTAACTGATGTTCGGATGTTTCAGTAAGTTTATACACTATGTCCGATTTGTTTGTATATTATTTTTCACACGCTATTATTTTACTAACTATTGAAAAAGCAATAAATGTTTCATATGAAACTTTTTTTATTTGATCGAGGAAACTGAATAGTATAGGAGGAGAAAGGAGTACGGTATTTAGAATGCAAGAAGTGAATATATTTAAGGTTTGGGATACATAATTTGCTCGACACGACCGTCCTATGCGAGCGACTGCAGGAGACCAGACATGGCCAATAAATTATTTGAAATAAAAATTTGTGTACGAAATTTTTATTTCAAATAATTTGTTGGCCATCTCTGCAGGAGATTGCCTTCGTCGGCCGCCGATCGTCTCGTTCTTTTGTCCATGTCGACGGGATCGATGTCGCATATCTGCCGCGTCCAACAATGCGTTTGCAGACTTCAGAATCTATTGTTCTGGTTTTCTCGACTTCAAAAAAATAAAAATGCGATAAAAAGTAAAAAATAATTTTGTCCCTTATTTAATCTATGACACTCAATTTTTTTAAGTCGGCGCCAGACTTACACAGTGCAAATGATGAGGCACCGATATAAAAAAAATTGAGTGTCGTAGATTAAATAACGAACAAAATTATTTCTTACATTTTAGTGCATTTTTATTTTTTTGAAGTCAGTTTTAATTATAATTTTCCATTTTATGCAACGATGCGCAATTATTGTGGCTTTTACACGCAGGTGGTGAAAAATGTCTCCGTACGGGAGTATAGCGCCGCGGTCAACCCTGTCTTAGCTAAAAGTTTTGAAATTGAGACGGGTACGAGACCCGTCGACATTGTTTTCAAACTTCATTACAGTAATCTGGGGTGCGAGTGGTAAATCGGATCATAAAAGCGGAGCGCGCAGCTCGCTTACCTGGGCCGGGAAATTCCCAATAGCTCTTTGCCACGTGAATTTGAAAGAGACACGTCCAACAATGCGTTTGCAGACCTCAGAATCTATTGTTCTGGTTTTCTTTTTCATAATTTTATCTTCAATGCAGTGTATGCATAGATAAGATTAAGGGGCAACTAATCAGACATGTCTTTGATAGTAGCGGTGTTTTAATTTTTTTCCTAGAATTTTTGTGTCTGAATGTTTTAAACTTTTAGCTACTCAACGCCACGCTTATACCGGCTTCCATTAATACCATTTTTTGGAATGATGGCCCATTATTGTGGCTTTTACACGCAGGAGGCGAAAAATCTCTCCGTGCAGGTGTATACCGCCGCGGTCAACCTTATCGTAGCTTAAAATTTTGAAATTCAAGACCATTATACTCATTCATCTTTTTCCTTCAGTGTCGGATCTATATTCGTACTCAGAAAGTTAAAATTCGATGGCCACGACATTCTGGCCTTTTCACTGTACGCTCTCTTGAAATCGGTTGAACGGTAACGCGTACCTTTTTTACAACCCTGATGGGTGCTTAGGTAAAAGCTTTCAAACGATGCGGCTCGGGGGTCATAAACACTAGAGTAGTGACATAAGGACAAAGTCAGCAATAGGCCATTCAGTAATCAGTATGCCAATTTCTATCATAGAAGTATCACAAATGGATTACTAGTATTTTTCTGATGAAAATGAAACCAAACTTGATAAAATTCTGATTATTTTTAATGACTGTAATGGAAAGTACTTGGAGTAGAGTAATTGAGGAAAGTAATGAAGAGTACCTGAATTCTACGTGAACTGACACGGAACTGCTATGTGTGTCCAGATCCTAACGTAAGCGATACCTACGCTCGTGTATTTACATCGTAGATGTTTTTTATAATTTTTAAATCCATTCAATAGTTAATAAGGACAGAGCCAATCCATTTGTAACGAAACGTAGAGATTTAGGGGCATCGGATCCCAAAAACTACGAATATAAATTTTACAAGAACGTTTTAATTCATTATTTTCAATGATTTTTACGTGTCGTAGGATGGGCACCGTCTGTTTAGACACGCGCGATGTGCAGAGATTTTCGGGAATGTTAGTAATAGCGTCAATTTTTAATATTTTTCGGCGTACGACACGTGAAAATATTAGTTAAATGTTCCACTACATGTAAAATACTAACAATCAATTTCATCTTGCAATTTATAGTTTAAGCTCTCAAGAAGTGCCATATTGCAGCGCCATATAGGCTCCTGATCCCCGAAATAGATTTTCAGAGAGAAATCCGGCGTGAGTCGTTGACAAACCGAGCCAAAGCGTAGCTTAGCGAAAGCCCGCCCTCTATGTTAAACTCTCACTCTAAATAAGTCACATGTATACAAGCACGCACACATCTTTCAGTATTTCAACACAATTCAGAGTAGTTCTTGAGTTGGACGCTGTTCCTGAACAGAGGTCGCTAAATTCAGTCCTCAAATTATGGGTCGGTAACACAGTTTGGGTGGTGACATGAAGTCCCATAAGGTGATAGGTCTATTCTATACCTCGTCTGTGGTCCAAGTAAGAATCTCCTGATATATAGAATCATCAAAAAACTTACGCCATATGTGTAAAGGATCTTTCGGCTCAGCTTTGGAGAGGGTTGAAGACGATGTTGCAGATGCTACTACAATGTTGTGCCGAGGTGTGCGCACGCCGCTGGTATTGGACGGAGTTTTGCTCCACTTGAATCGATTTTTGCCAAAATAAAATCGCGATCGATTGGCCTCGTTGGATTCAATTTCTTGCTCCTCAGATATCGTTTCTTCACCTTCTGACTCTTCCTGTTCGGATGCCGAATCATGGTCACTCTCCAAGGCAACAAAATTCGGGTCGATATCGTCAGAGTCGGACTCTGAGCTCTCATTTAGCCATTCCGCGAAAATTTCTTCGTGGTTTTTATTTTGAGGCCTTGTTTGATATTTTTTCTTACTGACAGGAACACTCTTATTTTCATTTGTGGCTGCCCGTTTCATGCCCGAAGTACATGGCTGATCCATTTTTATAATTGTCTGGAAATAAAAGAGAAAAACGATATATTCTGAAAAAAGTCGTGGCAAAAAAAATTACATAAGTACAGACGAGTGGTCTGACAGACCACTCGCGATCTTATAATAATCAAAACTTACCGGAATCGCACGCGCCGACATATCCACTCTCCACGAGCGCTGCCGGGCGACTGTCCGAGGGGTAGAGAGAAGCGCGGGGGGATACGTCTTCGCTAACAAATGTGACTAGAACTCTCAAAGTGTCTGTCAGATCACACGTCGGTACTTAAAGGTTAAAAATCAACAATTCAAAGAGCCCGCGGCAGAATGTGTCCGTACCTATGCCAAAAGCGGGCTTCTTAAAAAACAAAAGAGCAGCAGAGGAGCTCGCCTCATCGTTGCACGTGGCGAGAAAGCCCATTCTCAATCGTGACTGCTATCGACAACTATCAACAATGGCTAAAAATGTAATTAATAAAAAAAATACTATTCATATATTCATAGCTATCTTTATTCATATGCTCTAGCCCGGTTATCTGTATTCGCTAGTTTTATTCGTCAGATATTCGTGAGATTTATTTTTATTCCTTAGTTTTATTCGTGATTCGAGAGATTTTTTCGTCACTTAAATTCTGATTACAAGCGGCGCACAGTGGCGAAAATGCCCGACAGCCTGGCCAAAAGTCATATTTTCAATTGTGGGGGAAATTGTTGAAATATTTTATTGTAATATGACTCTAAGATGATAAACATGTAATTTTTTAACGTTAAATATATAATTTGTTATACTGATTAAAATTATAATTTTTAAAAATATTAAAAATTTTATATATATATATGTTATCCAGTTTTTTGACATGCCAAATGACAGTGACATCGAAATGTCTGAGAATGAAGAAAATAGCTAAAATTAAAATTATGTATGATTTTTAATGATGTAATGTTATGTCTATAACGTGTAATATATTACAAATACTCATATCATTAAAAATCATACATAATTTTAATTTTAGCTATTTTCTTCATTCTCAGACATTTCGATGTCACTGTCATTTGGCATGTCAAAAAACTGGATAACATCCGGTGGATATTTTTTCATCTTTTTCACAGGTAATTTCCTCATACTGGTTATGTATGAATCTGAAGATATTAATAAATTATAAAAATATCCTCCATATTTTGCTTCCTAGAAAATTTTCTCGAATAAAGCTCTCTATATCGCTTGATATCTTTATCGCGGGCTTCTTGTGCTTCTTCTCCCAACTGCCCTGTTGGAAGGAGTGCGTATTGAAGTATTTCTCCGCCATGGAGTAATATTTTATGCACTGTGGTAGACATTAGATACCACGGATACTATTTTTATTGAATATGTACTCGAAATAGTTAATAAAATAACATGAAATCTACGTTACGAAAAACTACGAAAATACGTTAGTTATTTGTGCTGAAGGCACAGCGTTGTAAAAAAATCGTCGAGCAGTATTACCATCATTGGTATTACCATATCCTGGTTTTACTTGATCAATAATTAAACCCATTCGCGATTTGAAGCTGTTTTGTATAATTGTTTTGTTGTCTGCTACCTTCTTTTTGTTTTCCTTTCCACGAGCTTGCCACTGTAAAATTACTAATTTATATGATATGTGGAGAATACATTCAAAAAGTCGTATCCATGCATGTAGGGTTGATAGTCCAAAGTGTAATTTCGATTTATCCTGAATCGTTTGGCGTCTAAGTCAATGTTATTGAATTTCTTCGATGTCAATCCACATAAATATCTGTGTCGATGAATTTTCGGAAACTGCATTGCATACTTTCCCATCAATCATTGTAAACAATATCTTGTGATGTATAAATATATCAGTGTTATTAATTTTAACTGTTGTTAGATTTAACGATCCAATTTGATTTTCAATATTTGTGGCCCCATTTGGGATTACATTTGTTGTTTCATGTATAAATTCCAGTCGAATAGGTCGGCAAAATCTAGGAGAGGAGGGGCGAGGATTTTGCCACAATATAATTTTTTTCTTTGTGTCCGGGTCCAGTGATATTAATTGTATAGGAACTAAAGATGTAAAAAATATGCTTTCATCAGACTCATTTCGATGTGCAAATTTCTGTTTATATGCACTTAAACCGGATGTTCCATCGCAACCCCATTTTGTAATTAAACGTAGGTTACTGAATTATTCAGGACGTAGATTATCCATAACTTGTTGTTGATATTGAAATATTCGATGAATTGTGTGATCCAGTAAACATTGTAAGGGTACCTCTGCAATTGTTTCTCCAATAGATATTTGTTGTGGATAACACTTTTTTTCTGACTGCAGTGACAGCTTCATAATTGGGGTACATGTAACTGTTATGCGCTTGGGCAGCATTTCTAATCGTATTGTACTGAAATTTTGTTAATTTTGCTTCTACTGTTAATGAAAAAGCTTCATCATGTGAATATGTTTGAACTGCATCATTTGCCTTCTTATATGCTTCTTTGTGTTTTAAAGCTCGTTTCGGAGTGGAAAACACAATGTCTCTTATGACAGTGGAAGCATGCACTTTACGTTTTTTCCGGAATTCCATTTGAGCACCGTAACTCATCTCTTCTGGAATAAACTGCGATCGAAGTTCTTCTGTTTTTCTTCTCTTTGACCTTCCACTTGATGTAGAGAAATTAGTTGGTGGTCTTCCCCTTGTACTATGAATTGCACTAATGGGAAATTCAATTATGCCTTCTAACCACAATTGATTTTGTTTGCAAAATTTTTATTTCCTTGGAAAATTCGCAACCACCCGTGGCTTTTTTTAATTCTTCGAGAAGATATTCACATTTTGTTTCATAATTTCTTGACGTACAGTTTCTTAACATGATCACAAGCTCATTTCTACTAAATGAGACATAAGTAACTTAACAACTTCCAGCATCTGGTTCCATGTCCATTTATTTTAAAACACACTACAAAATACTAATTGCTGCGGGGATTATGGCAAGACTGACTTGTGGATCTTGGTGATGGACGTAGGTAGGCTTGAGAATTTAATTTTCCCTGTAGTGGGAAAACCCAAGTTTCTTAAAATGCTAGTCAATGTGGTCATTTAACAACATGGTCGCGGATACCTATATACCTATCTACCGATTTTTTCCGACCATAAGGACACATCCGCATCTCCGTTACTCGCGAGGGTGCATACGCTGGCGATTTCTTGGATTCCATTTTATGACCTTTCCTGGGAGCAGCGTAGTTAATATTCTAACGAGTGGAAATTTCCGATACTGTGGTATGGAACATCGACAATCTTTTGTAAATTATGCCTCCGAATGCTAGAATCTTTCACAATTGTGTGTATTATCACAAAGCCGATTGAGACGAACCAGCCGGATCGTCAGTACGTTGCGCGTTGAATAAGCATGTAAATCAAAGTGGAGAACTACATTTATGCGCACACGACGGATTGGAAAATAAAAAATAAACATTAGAATTGTATATTAACTCACAGGGATCCCTTTTAAAACATTAAAACAAATAGTAACACTCCCGGATATGTAAAGACTGAACTAAGCGGAAATTATACTCGTGTCAGTGTGTACATAAACGCTGATATTTGCCGAAATGGCAAAAAGTGGCAAAATTCTGTAACGGCGCATTATTATGCATACCTTGAGTTTCAATTTACAAAAAAAAAAAAACGGTGCGGCATCTCGCGGCGTAATCAACTTTTTGCTTAAATGTATATGTTGTCAGTACTCATTTATAACAGCTTTCAGAGAGTCTGATAATCTTTCAGATAATCTGAAAATAAATCTTAAAGTAGCGCGTTAAATAAAAAAAGGCTGCATTTAAAAATTAGATAGGTTATAAACGAATTGTACTAATTAGATTTGGCAAATTAAAATCATTGTATTTGGACTTTTGGCCAGGTTTTCGGGCATTTTCGCCACTGTGCGGCGTGTGATAGAAGTAAGTAATACATCTAGCGCAAGGATACGTATTGTTCAATTGCAAATTGGAAATTTGGATTATAAAAATAAAAATAACATTACATTACATTGCAAAATATGTTTCTTCTCATTACTTTTCGAGCCTTTCCATTATTATTCAATACACAAAACTGTAACGTATTATAACATTATTTTGTGAACGATTCGCTGTTGTAACTAATAGCAAAACAAGAAGATATTGCACGCGTTGAACTATATTCTATAACTTATAACGTCAACATATCTGAGTTGAACGTAAACGAACATGTAAACTACATTTTGAAAGTCTTTGGTAGGCACTTTGACTACGTTAACTATCAGTGGAAGTAGACCGTAACTGTATAGAAAGTAATACAAGTAGTATAGCAAGGCGGGTTCTAACCCAAATTTGAGTTTCAAGGCCATTTCCCCCACCCCTTGAAATCCAAATTTGAGTTTCAAAGACGGAGGGAATCCAATGCGGCGGGCGGGCGGCAGAGGCGGATGACGTCATAGAGATGGCGGAGTGGTGGGGGGGGGGGGGGGTATAGCGCAAGAGCAGATATCGAATCAATCGATACCGAATCAATATCGAACCAATATCGAAGTGCATCGAGGAGCAACCGCGGGTAAGAATTGCTATTCTGGAGCGTGGTACCGACTACTGTTGGTTAGGAAGGAAATATTAATTTAAGATATCAATATATATGAAAAAACAGAATCTCGGGTGACGGGGCTCGGACCCAAGACCTCCGCGTTACGAGTCAGCTGCCTAACCAACTCCCCCAACGCCCACTCTCTAACATTAGTCTTTCCCGAATGATACATATACCGAGCGTCACACGCGTGCGCACACGCCATGAGCCGTTGCCAAACGTTACCGCATAATAATTTATTTTTATCAGAAATTGTTTCGGATGATGTCGGGAAAGATCGGTGTTTTTACAAAGCACGTATTCGGGGTGGGAAAGAGAGGACATTATTTTAAAGCTACATTCGGGGGAGGGAGAGAGACAACACTATATAGTGGTACAATCGCAGATATTCTAAAAATTTTACAATATGTTTTAGAACATAGCAGTGCATCGCGCGATCTCGCGTAATTTTAATCCTCTGGAGCAGCCATGCAGGATGATATTATTTGGCGGCGTGAAGAACGCTCGAATCATAGAATTATGCGGTGTCAGCAGAAATTTTTTTCCATACCAACAGACATACAGACATTTGTTTCCAACGCAGAAAAATAGTCATTTTCATCAACGATCTGCCGAACCAATATGTAGCAAACATTCTAAAGCTAATAATTTTTAAAGCATGGCAGCATATCGCACGATCACGTGTAATTTGAGTTCACGGGGACAGCTGCGTGAGATGACACCATTTTCACGGCGCGAAGAACGCACGAACGAAATATAATACTTTTGGAAACGTCGAATCAAAGAAAGAAAGAATTATGTTGCAAGGAGAGAAGGAGGAAGACGGACAAATAAATAGAGAAATTATATGTTTTTAAGAAATTTTAATTATTTATTATTAATTTATTTTAAAATTAAAGGAATATAAAAAAATAGAATACGAATATAATTTAACATTTTTTACTACGAGCATCATCTACAATATCATTGATGGCGCATGCTAACAGTTCGCAATCTATAAGAGAATCCTCGTCGAAATATTCACGATCACCTATGATTTTAGCAGCACGATAGGTATCTAACGTTTCGCAGGCAACATCGTTCAGTTATAACAAATTAACAAAATTTAAAAATTTCGTCTGCACATCTCGTGGAGTTTCACACAATCGCGGATACACATAGTCTATACACAGCTCAAGATTAAATAAAAATGTTACTGTATCCGTTTTGAAATACAGCGACTTATCATGTAGTATCATCTTTACAATCGGAGAATCACACATCCGACAAAAGGAAAACATACAAAAATAGAATAGAAATAGTGTCTCGTCAAAATCATCTTTCTCTATCAATCTCTCTTACACTTTGTCTCTCTTTCTCTTTTTCACATCAGCCGCAAGACAACTAGAACATTCTCGAACAGCTGATAGACTTCTTATTTACTTTTCGCGGCATCATACATACATACTCTTCCACATAACACCTCAAGTACATTCATACACACACTCACGCTCTCATGACCTACCCGAGTGTTCGGTTACATAGAGCAGTAGTATCTCGACAACATAGGCCGAAACTGTTACGTATCTATTCTATCGCCTCAATTCTCTATCTCTAAATAAACCCCACTATTCTCAACATTTTTTTTAGTTATCTCTATACAAATAGAATATAAATGTATAAAATAAAGAGGAAAATATAAAAATACAATATAAAAAGAAAACATATAATAATAATAATAATAATAATTTAATTTATTGCTCACTTTCGTGTTACAATTTAACGATCATATATACTCTTTCCATTTCATTCCTGTCATTGTATCAGTGAAAGGCCTGTCCTTCTAATGTATCCTGCCGTGTCTTAACAATTTTCCTATTTTACAAGTGTTTCATAATCTATTCTATGTTCCATAATCTTCTTTTATCATTTTCCTGTTCTTCCCATTTTTTCATTCTCCCTATTATCTCCTGTAAAGTAGCCAAGTTTTTTCCATTCTCCTCTAATTATCTATTTCCAATTCCTGCCGCTCTCTCCACTTACTTCACATGCTTCAATCACCTGTTTCACTGTTTCTTCCGCTTTCTTACAAAGTCTACATACCCTTTGTTCTTTCTTTAGCTAATATTTGCATGCCCTTGTTTCGCTACCCAGTATGAATCTTCCTATCCTTTCTAATTCTCCTCTCATATAATTTGAATGCAGGAGTTTAAATTTTATGTCTGTTCAACTTTTAATATCTTACATGATTTGAGTTCAGATGAACGTGAGCCAGATCGGTTTGTATCTATAATTTATCTAATAAATTTTTGTACGAAAGGACTTAATTTATAAATTTTTAAAAATAAAAATTGGAATTTTATATTAAGAATAGATGTTTACCCTGTGATAATTGTTGGTTGGGCTTCAAATTCTAATTATTCAATATTAGGAGCGATTGGGTCAATTTCTTATGAAGTAAGTTTATTTTTAACAATATTTTCTGTAATTTTATTAATTGAAAATTTGTCATTATTGGATTTATATAAATTTCAATATTATATTAAATTTATTTTAATTTTAATTCCAATACTACGACAAGAAAATCGCGGATAGGTCTTTTAAAATCGAAGACCAAGTGCTACTGCACGACGACACGTTAAGACGCGGGCGGTCAAAAAACTAACACCTGCGTGGATAGGCTCTTACACGATTCAAAACACGCACGATAATAATAATTACACTATAAAGGGCGACGAACAATCCGCGTTCACACAAACACATTATAGAATAGGGCAAGAATATGAAAATGGTCGCAGTTTTGAAGGAAAGTAATAGTGCACTAACGTTTAGGTTAAACAAAAGAAGAGAGATACATTTATTATTCAAAAAAAAAAATTTTTATTAAGCAAAAATATATTAATTAAGCCAGATTAATATTCGCCGTTTTCATAGGCGGCCGCGAGGGCGGCCTCAGAAAGGGACCAAAGCCGAGGCCGCGGGGCGGGTTCGACGAATGTATCCCCGTAACGCCCTAGGACAAACACCTGACGCGGAAGCAGTTAATTCTGAACAACGGAAAAACGATCAAAACATAAGTAACGGAAAACTCACCAAATAATGTTTACGTAACCCGGCGGGGTCGAGAACTCCAAACTCTAGAAAAAATAACGAACGTTGAATCCATGCACACTCCCGCGATGACCCGAAAACATTAACGAACTTGCACTTAACGTACCAACAAAAACATCGCGAGCTCCCGCGGGATAGTCAACAGGGTCAACATTGCGACTCGCAGAGAAATAAGAAGCGACCAAGAAAATCGAGTCCCATATACTCTTACTTCTCACTTCTACTCAAGTCCAGACAAAGAAGATGAACTGTTCTACGTTAGCAAAAATTTATCTGGCACACGCACGAGGAAAGACTTGGCAACCAATGAAAACGAAACGCCGACTACACCTTAACATTATAATTTACAGGATTTTCGTCATACAAATGATGATACTATCCACAGGAAGAACAATCCCCTGACACAGATTTCACAATAATAGAATTCCGACACCACCCTGACATTTACTTCGAAAACCTAGGCGATCTAGAGATTTATTGAAATAGCTGGAAGTTAATATTACACGTAGACATATCTTATATGTACCGACGCGAAGCGAACCTCCAAACTGCACTATATGACATACTTGTGCAATGTAAAAAACTTTCTATCGGCAACTTACAAAAATTCAAATTCACATTCGCCACGAAAATCCAAGACAAGGTTGACCGCGTCGCCAAACTAAAAAGCTCAGCACAAAACAGCGCCTTGGACAAATAGACGGATTAGGTTGCATAGACAAATCACTCTTCGGGCTAATGGATTCCGAAGGTAGAAAGAAAATCAATGATCAAAAAAGAACTGTTAAAAAGACAAGATTACAGGCTAAAATGCACTCAAGGGACAAATGCAAATTGTAAGAGCAAATACCGAACTTCTCAACGAGACTATACATGACATGCGAGACAACAAAACACACTCTTAAACGCGACTTGGTAAATTCAATACTTACTCCAACAGACAAGCAACATTACTAAATTTCGAGAGGCAGTAGACGAACACCTCATACTAATTAACAGCGTCGCGGAAACACTATTGCATGACACACAATAAGAAACAAATGTACAATCACTACACGCACACGCACACATTTCCTAATAACCGCGCCAAAAACACATAACGATCGTTAGTCAACTTCTGAGAATAATGAGGTATGACGCGTAGAAGATGCAAGTCAAAATCTGCATCGTCCTCGCGTGATAACCGCACCAAAAACATATAGCTGTAATGGTGGCAGATGCATTTCCGAGAATAATGCGCGGTATTTTCGTACGCACGAATTCTCTGAACCGCGAAAATTCAAAGCGGACCGGCGCGCGTCTATCGCCCGAAGGCTAGATCGCGCCCGCGATAGCTGACAAAACACGGACGTTAGTATTATTATTATGCGCACAAGAAGAAGATCCAAGTCGAAACCTGCATGGTTATCGCGTGATCACCAAAAACATATAGCTGTAACAATGGAAGGTACACTCTCGAGAATAGTGCGCAGCATCGGCGTGCATGCTGTCTCTGAACCGCGAAAATTCGAAGCCGAAATGTATGCGATAATGATTGAAGATCAACTTCCGAGAATTATACGCATATGCTTCGGCAATAATATGATACGTAAAAGCATAGCATGACTTAAGGCGGAATTCTATGTATCTCCTTGTGTGCGAGTGTAAGGGGGTGGGGAGATTTTATGTAGGGATGCACGTATATTTAAAGCAGCTTGCATCTTCGACAGGACAAAGTCGCGAATGGTAACGCGTTGAAAAGAGTCTTTTATAGCAAGTAATTGGGTACGTGTAAATAACAGGAACATGGAGACGTTCAAGAACGCGTGTTCGGTACTGTCTCGGATGTCCGAGCTTTTGAGGACCACCGCGGAATTTCGCGATTGAATGGACAGGTGCGACGAGACCATACGACATATCGTTGCGTATCAACGAGGTGAACGCGTGCCGGTGTGGGAGAAGCAGCGGTTGGTGTTGTTACTCGCGCGAACCTAAACATTGCGTACGATAGTGCGAGGACGGTTATCGGGAGTAGGATGTGGGCACGCCGCCCGAGCGACGGCACCCAAGGTCGTATGGGAGGAACTTGAAACCGCGTTCGAGAAGCGTATGTCGACCGGGGCAGTGATACACGTGGGGGCCGTCGATCCACGCAAATTCTTTCAGAATGCTCGTCGAACGGTGATTTCGCGCGTTACGAACGCTATTACGGTGCATCGCAGCGTATCAGTGAACACTGTTCTAAATGCTGAATTCATGTTGCGAGATGAGACGGAAGTGAAGAGTTTCGCAACGCGTAACCAAGTACTCTTTATGTCACCGAATGTTCGCGAGTGGTACGCGACGCAAGTGGTTGCTCCGACGTTGATCGCGATGGAGGAGTTTCAGGAGCGCGAGAGCGAATGGACATTACGAACAGTGCAGAATATCCTGATCAACATAAACAAACATAATCCATTGCGTGACGCAACGTGACCCCAGCGTTCGCGACCGTGTTGCGACGAAGCGGCAGATGTCCATGAAACCTACAAACCGATATGGGAAAGGAGTTCTACAACGCGGAGTTTCGACGATTACGTTACGTCTCGCGGAATCAATTACTACTCACGGTACAGTGTGATGAAAGCGTCGATCGTCGAGCGTTTCAATCGTACGCTGAAGAACCTGATGTGGAAACAATTCTCCTTGAACGCCTCCTATCGCTGGTTGGATCTGCTACCTACGCTCGTGCACACCTACAATCATTATAAACATCATGAGATGATACGATCAACGCGCGACCCGTCGACGTGACCTCCGCGACTCGTTCGCCGTTCATCGTATCAGCGTCGTCAGGTGTCGAGCAACGACGACGACGACGGGCGAAATTCCACGTCGGGGACAAAGTACGTGTGAGCAAATTCAAGAAGATCTTCGAGAAGGGATACACGCCAAACTGGTCGACCGAGGTGTCCGAAATTGTCGCTGTACAACGAACGCAGCCTGTAACGTACATTCTACGAGATTCCGCGGGAGAGCCGATTTCAGGCGGATTCTACGAGCATGAACTGCATTCGGTCCCGAATCCGGACATCTATCTGATCGAGAAGATTATTCGTCGCAAGTGGAATCGAGTGTACGTGAAATGGTTGGGATTCGACTCGTCCAAGAACTCGTGGTTACAGGAAAAGTAATTTCTGTTGCGCAACAACGGCTCCCTCTTTTTAATTAAATAAATATACAGTACACAGTTTACATTCATATCGTTTCTTTGTATTTAAAAAAAACTAAAGAATAATATATACTGATACTTGTACACTATTTCATTGCCTGTTTTTACTATTAGGTAAGTATATTAAGAAAAAAAATTAATACTTTGTTCACATTTGTAAAGTATTTACATACGCTTCCGCGGTTTATAGTATGCTTAGGTATACCTGATCTATTTCCTAACTTATCCACTTGAAACACTAACAATGAATGTTTGTTATTACCCACGCTTCGTCCATACATTGCATACTTTTTTTTAAGAGGGGGGAAAATGCATTACGCATACCGCGGCAAAGGTTATGCCGGGGTTGTGTGGGACTCTCCAATTATGGCATATCCACTAACCCCCCCCCCCCCCCCTTCGCTGCGTTCATACAGTGCATTCATACAGTGCGTACGCGCGATTATTGAAACGTATATAAATATGTCGTATATAAATATACCTGCTGTACGAAAAGCAGCTTACTAACGCCATCTCCCAATGATCAGCGCTAATTAGGCACATGGCTGCGCCCTGCTTGCTCATGTGGAGCGGCGATCACGGTCGATTCGCGATCGATGGAAAGGGAAGGCGATTCCTTCCAGGAATTCGGCCGCGATTTCCGGGAATCGACACTCTTTGTTCGCGGCTCGCTTACGAAACACGCTCTGTACTTGCTCGCACGCTTCTCTTGCTAATCACGGCTTAAACGAAGTTACCTCATCTGCTGAGGAACGGGTTTAGCGCTTACTTAACTACTAATTAAGCATTAACAATTTCATTGTAAATAGTGGATAGTTTAATTGTGGCTTTGTATATACATCTTAATTATAATAGTAACTGTTATTAGTGAACGTTAAAGTTAATTGTCCTTGTGCTCCTTAATAAACTAAGTCTTCGTAGTGCTTTTAGAACTAGCTTCTTTCCATAGTGCCTATCCTTTAGCACGCTTTGTAAGACCTGCACACCCACACTACGAGATATCTATACACGTATCGCTGTATTCAGCATTGTTATCGCACTCGGGAATCCGATAATGCCCCCACGGAAGCGTTTTTATCTGGTCGAGTAGTATATAGCGTTTATCGTCGTACGGACTGAGCGCGGTCTTCAGAGCTCAGGTCGAGCCCGAATGTGCGCTCGCGCCCGGAATTGAAGGTTCTATGCACGCGTAACTTAGAGCATATACTATGGAGGTCTCATTGAATGCTTGAAACTGTCGCCAACATGGTGCGAGAGAGAAAGACATCGTGCGAGCGACAGAAATGTAGACGTGTCTTTCGACCGTAATGCGCATGCGCCGATATCGTGAAATTTGCTGCAAGCGGTATGGTTTGAAGTGATACAGTATGTGCCACAAGAGCATGGACGCGATATTTCCGTGTAAATAATTATTTTTTGTAAAAGTTTTTATATAAATCAATAGTACATCTAAAAAGCTAATACGCACTTAATTAGTAGTGTGTCCAATCTCTACCAATTGCGATTATTGCTTGACAGCATCTGACAGGAAGAGACATCCACTAGGGCTTTTAATTTTAAAATACGCTTTCCTCGGAGTTCGTACTTCATAATAGATCAAGCATTTTCTATTGGATTAGCATCAGGGGATTGAGATGATGAATCCAACACGTTAATACCGTTACTCATTTTCCATTCCGTGCAAAGGCGGCTTCGGTGCTTCGGATCATTATCGTCTTGAACTGCCCACAGCCTTCTAGTTCCATCAAACCAACGTTTGTTGTTAGGATAACGCTGATGTTAGGAGACCCCTTCTATATATATTCTGATCATTTTCTGGGCATTTAAATTATCTGTAAAGACTCATAATATCCCGAAACCCCGAAAGTTAAAAAAAACTCAAACATGGACTTTCAATGGATGTTTATTACTCCTTTGGATAACTGGATTTCCACGGGCAGGCCAGGTTCGTTTGATAGGACTCCAAGCCCAAAAAGATGCTTCGTCACTGAAAACAACATTGTCTCACGTTTTCATGTGCCCACGCCAGTCGTTTTTCGACGTGCTTTGTTGAAAGCAATGGCTTTGAGATTTGTACTCCGCCATGCAACATTATTTTTCTTTAAGCGACGTTTAATTGAACACACTACTAGTAAAGTGCGTATTAGCTTTTTAGATGTACTATCGATTTATATAAAAATTTTTACAAAAAATTATTATTTACACGGAAATATCGCGTCCACGCTCTTGTGGTACATACTGTACGTGGTGCATGCTTTCACCATTTACTTGTTTTCGCAAACGAAGCAAGAAAATGGGTGAAAATGTGGAAACCGTAAGTATTGTTGCGAGCACTGGGTATAGGCCCGTGCATAACCTGTTGGTGTTTGTAGCTGAGGACAGAAGAGGGTCAACCCCCTTCGAGAACAGCGGCGAGAAGACGGTCTGGTACCGAACGCCATAGCGTTCGGACGCACGCGTGGCGTGTATCATTGTATAACAATAACCATTGTCCTGTGTACCACAATACAGCAGAGTTGTGCAATGTGCACTCGCGTGTGATTATTGTATATCTTTTTGCGCCGGGGTGGCCGGCGATGGAAACACCCCGGCGCAACAGTATTATATTGTATAAAAACTATTATACAGTGTGATTGTTTCTCTATATTCCTCAAAGGCGATGCCGTTAATAAGCGGCGCCTCTCGGAGTTACGTGGATTTCGACGCTCGACACCAGGGAGGCCTTAGAATGTTTCGAAGCAAGCCGGGCGAAGACGAAACGACACCGCGCGGTCGGCTTATTGGTGGCATCGCCTTTGAGGACTTTAGCGAGACAATCACCCTGCATGTTCATTGAATCAAATTATTTGAAAAATTAAAAAACAATCATTATTTCATTCCCAGAGTCAAATACAGATAGAAGCTGTAGAGGAGAAGGAGGAGGAACGTGATCCGCCGAGGGGCGACGTGGCGGACGTGGTTGAAGAAATCAAAAGTGTAATTATATAAAATGTGATATATAATGTATTTTTAATATATAGGGGAGACCGGGAAAATAGACACAAAATAAACCAACAGTTACAATGATCATGACACTACGGGGGCATTTGTAAAAGTGTCCAATGTTTTCCCGTGTCCAAACTATCCTCGGTCCTTCCCTACATACACACACACACGCGCGCGCGCGCACGCACACACACACACACGCACGGACGCACACACGCATCCCCCCATACACGCACGCTCACGCGCGCGCGCGCGCACACACACACACACAGGTGGGAAGGTGGTATCGCTGATGACTCATCATGCATTGTCGGAAGCGCGAAAATTCGAAGCCACAATCCTCTTATGTGTTTGTGTGCGTGTGTGAGTGTGTGCGTGTGTGCATGCGTGTGTGGGGCGGGGGGGCGCACGCGCCCGTTCCCCCTCCACCTGCTCCACGGGTCGCGTTCCCCCTCCACTGTCTCATCCCCACCTCCACGTGTCGCGTTCCTCCCACCCGCCTCCCCCACGCCACCGGTGGGGTACCCCTCGCACTGCTTCACCTTCTCCCCAAAAATTGATTTAGAATGCCCCTTATATATCTACTATAATTATTAACTTTATACTAGTATTATATTAACTATATTAATATACTATATTATATTAACAATAAAAATAAATTAAAATCGTATAAAATAAAATATTTTGTTTCATTAAAGCAAATGAAAACTTTCAAACAACAATTTTATTTGGACATTTGCTTCTGTATTATAGTGATTCATATCCTATTATGAAATATCGTGCCCCGCGATTTTATTTCAAATGATATTAACACCATCGCAATTGTAGTACAAGAAAGAATTATTTTTTATTTCCTAGTTTTTAGTGTTTGTGGATTTCTTTTATCACATTGTTCATGTACGCGACCTCCATATATACTGTCGAACGATTTCGCCCCAATACAGGAACCGATGAGTTCTGTATACAACATAAAGGATGTTTTATTTACTTATTATTATCGTAAGTATCATAATTATTACTACTATTACATCATGTATACCTGCGCGCCCGTACCAGCCTTGTGCACTTTGTCTGAACTGAACTCGGCGCCCTTACATAGGCAAGTAATTTGCAACGTAGATCCTCCACTGCACCTTTTCTTCTGACCTTCTTCTATCTTCTGTCTGTCGGCTTCTGTGAACATAAAGGCTGAATTAAATTTATTATTTCCTTAGTCACTTTCTTGGGAAAGTGATGCCGGCGTCGATCGTTGGCACTTCTGACCATTGACTCAGTCAGTGGTACCGCACTTTACAGTGCGGTGCGACGCCAGACCGATACAATAGTTCTACTATTATCGGTGAGAGACCTCCCTTTATTATCTATTTATTTCCTTCGTCACTTTTTCAACCGTTGACCCGACGAATCTGGTCGGTAGTTTCTCATTTTGTCCATTTCTGTTAACGCTTCGTTATTGCATGGCATACTACTGGTTTTACTGGTGTTTAAATTGGATCAATTTTGAATATTTATGTTGAATATAATCAGTTTCTTTTTCCGATGTTGCACATTTGCTTTTATAAAATAAACGTAATTTAAGATAAATTTTAATAATATTTTTTATTAACTGCGTTGTATGGTCATTTATTACGTCCTGATCCATGATATGATTGGTCATTTCGACATCGTTAAAAACAGAATGGCAAACGGTTTTAAATGTTTTTGTAATCAAAATATTTTCGATATTTTGTGTTTTAAAAATAATTTTGTCATTTTCTCGAAAAATCCTTTCCCATGCACGGACTATTGCGACTACCCTTTTGGATGGAAATAGAAGTTTGCCTCTATTCTTTAATTTTATCAAAGAAGAATCGGTGGATTCCGACGTTAAAAATGAAGAGCAAACTACACAAATTTTGCCAACTAATTTTCTTATGACAAATCCACTTATGTATTTTATTATTTCCTCCACATATGGACTGAGTATCCATAATGTCAATAAATAATCATGGTCAAATAGACGTTCAGCAGGCATCTACTTCGTCTACTGTAAATAAGTCATCGCTTTCATTAGACTTAATTTTCGATGAGGTGTATAAAATTTGTACATCAGACATGAAGCAATTCCCCCATTCTGAGGCCTCAATTTCGTGTCTAATTAACAGTTTTTTATAACTAGCCTCGAATTGTGTCGCGTTCGGATTATTATTGAAACCTCCTTTACTACGTAATGCACTAAAGAAAGTTTCAAGGTGGTCCTGACTGAGTTTGTACGTTAACAAGTACGTAAGCCCCTTATCTCTCAAAATTTTGTAAAGTTCATACATGTTTGTTACGCATATGATGAAGCCAAGAAAGCCCGTTTATGATTATGACGTTATTATATTCAATAATATTGTCGGCATATGTTTTTAAATCATCCAAATTGTCATTTGTAAGAGCCACATTGCATTTTTTTATTTTACAATATTTCGATCTTACGTTTAATAAATCAAACGCATTATTAAACATCGAACAAAATAAAGCAGTTTCTTCTGGGTCAATAAATTACTGAGGAACGTATTGTTTGCAACATTTTAAAGCTACACTGACACTCTCACTAAGGGTTTGGGCGGCCAATTTTACGTTCATTCGTGCATTTTGAAATAGAATGTGCTTTGTTCGGGAAAGCGACCACGCAGCGCCATCTCCCGAGCTAGATCGCGCCGGACGGCTATGACTCCCGACACGGCCTGTTTGCTCATGTGGAGCGTCGATCACCGCTCCCTCCCATTGATCGATGTAAGGGGAACTCGATCTCGCTTCCCGGAACGGGAACCAAAAGTTGCTTATTTTAACTCTTAATTAGTTGTGCGGGGCTTAATTAAAGTTAAGGACTCTTTATTTTGGTCAAAGGTATTTATAATTACTAACCAGTGTACATATTGCAAAATAAACCTTAGATTAAGACACCATTTCTCCTCCGAGTTTCGCCGCGAATAGTTCCTCGCTAATTCAAACGCGATCCAAAGCTTAATTCTAAACAGTGCTTCTTTGTGGTTTTTGTGGCACATTTCAAACCTTCGGAATGTACTTTTTGCAGGGTTACAATATTTTCCCAATAAATAGATTTTTTTCTTAATAACGTAACTTTAATTTATCACCCAATGTGTTTCTGACCAATTTTAACATGTGACACGGATCCCAAAAACAGAAGATTTTTTTTGGTTATAGGGTGAAGAATATAGGGTTTAAACTTTTCCTCCGAGGTAAAATTTTCACCCAGATTAGTACACATGCCGAAATTTACACTTACGCCATCAAAAGTAAGAGAGTGCAATACAACTCCAGTTTCATGGATTAATTGCAAACATGTTGTCAGTAACTTGGCTCTCTCTATTCCAGTGAGTGAATCGATTAAAAAATAATCCACAAGAGCTTTCCAGTAGCTATTCAATGCCACCACCATGAAGACGAATGCACTCTTGGCTATTCGACCATCATTTTGTTGATTTAACCGTATCTACACCCAAATTTACATGACCGTAATAGCATTTAGCATCATAAACTACCTGCTGTCGAATGGCTATCTCGTCTATGACTAAATTGCAAAATATTTGAGTTTGTTGTTTACGAACTTGACATTTTAAAGCTTCGAATATTTCTTTTGTAAATCCTGGTCGACCATCGATCACTGCATACCACCGATGGATAGTCGGTATTTATATGCCTTCAGTGAATAGAAGTGTAAGGTAAGAACAAATGCCCTCGTTTTCGCAGAGAACATCTTACTTCTTCCTATTTTTCGTTTACAGGACCATTTCATTATCGAAGGTCGTGAAGCCTAAATAAAAAAAACAAGTTCAAATGGGGTGGAAAGCGCTGGGAGGGTTAAACTAAAGCCTTTCTTTCCTTATGTATTTATTTATTTCTATATTTATTTCTTTATTTATGTACACGATGTAAAATAAAAAAAATTAAATAAATAAATATTATTATTATTATTATTATTATTATTATTATTATTGTTGTTATTCTTGTTATTGTTGTTGTTGTTGTTGTTGTTATTGTTATTATTGTTATTATTGTTATTATTATAGCAGCAACCTCTTTTTAATAAATATAATATAAGTATAATGATAAGGAAGGAGGCGAAGACAAATTTCTAATGTAGTAAAGTTCATTCTTAACTCTTTTCAATTCAAACTTCGCGCTATTAGAGCTTGTGTTAAACGCCGCTAGAGCGAGGATCACAACTCGTAACAAAGGGTCACAAATCACATTCAAAATATGAGTGAATATATTAGTTTGTCTCAACACGCTTGGCAATTGGCCGTACGGTCACACCATGGACCACGGTGTAATAGGAAGGTGTTCCAATAACATATTTCTATGGCCGGTATTCATAGTTGCTACTTATTCTTAAGCAAATGCTTAAGCATGCGGCATCCTTTACTAACCTAGTAGCTAGTAAAATGTGCCGAATGCTTAAGCATTTGCTTAAAAATAAGTAGCGACTATGAATACCGGCTTATATATGGATTTGAACCATGGAGCATACGGAAAAGTGAGCTCCGATCGCCCGCTTCGTTTTGTGTTTCGCGCGACCCTAGACACGACGCCCCAACGGACATTGAAAAAATGGGCTCCGAAAAGGAAAAAAATGTAAGTAATAAAAAAACTATTAGTATACTCCTAGCAGAGTTATCATTATCCATATACCCTAGCCCGGTTATCTTTATTCGTTAATTTGATATATTCGTTAATTTTATTCGTGATTAGTAAGATTTGTTCGTCACAGGATCCTTTGTCATGGAGCACCTAGTTCGGGGGAAATCAAAATTTATTCATTGCTACGAATAAATCTAACGAATGTGCATGTAAGCTACAACATTTTAAAAGTCTTTTCTTTGGTAGACACTTCGCTTATGTTATTTACCTTTTTTGTTAATTAATTATTTGTTAATTTTTGTATTTATCTTTTCTGTTAATTAATTATTTGTTAATTTTTGTATTTATCTTTTCTGTTAATTAATTATTTGTTAATTTTTTAAGAATGCAGAGGAGGACGCTCTTTTATATTGTAAGTTTTATTATTATTATTATAACAGTAGTATGTCTAGGACAGTTCTAACTTAGGTCCTCTGAGGGGAGCGCGGGGGCGGGGGGAAGTGAGGGCGGGCGGGGTAGTGCGGTGGGGGGAAACCTGGGCGCGGGGGGAGCGGGGTGTGGAAGACTGGTTGCGCGCGCACGAGCCGCGAAGTGGGGGAAGCCGTAATCATGGAGGGGATCAGTCCAGGCCGAGCTGCCGCAGGGACCTGGCCCACCGTCGACCATTTTTCAGAAGGAGAGAATGACCCTCAAAAAAAAAATTTCTGTGGGCGCGTCTTGTCTGAAAAATATTTTTTCAGACTCGATCCGCCCTCAGAAATTTTTTCCCCAAATCTTTTTCAAACCCCTATCCGACCCAGAAATTTTTCAGAGAGAGGGGATGACCGACGGAATATTTTTTTTCCAAACAAATATGCCGCAGAATTTTGTTCCCCCCAAATGCAGAGAAATAATAATAATAATTTTTAATCAACGATCCAGCGAACCAATATGTAGCAAGCATTCTAAAGCGTTCCGATTTAACATCGCAGCGTATCGTGCGATCTCGCGTAATTTTAATCTTCAGGACACCTGCATGCAATGATGTCATTTGGTGGCGCGAAGTACGCTCGAACGAAATATGATTATACGGCGTCTGCAGAATTCGGAAACGTCGAATCATAAAATTAAGAAGGAGGAAGGACTGGAGTAAATGAAATGAAGAAATAAAGTGGAGAAATAGTAGCAAGGCTATGCCGATTCTAACTCAAATTTGAGTTTCAAGGCCATTTCCCCCACCCCTCCTCCGACCTTGAAACTCAAATTTGAGTTTCAAAAGTCGGCGGAAAATTCCTGCAGGCGCGCGGCCGGGCGGCGGACGACGTCATACAGATGGCGAAGTGGTGGGGGTATAGCGCGAGAGCAGAAGATATCAATCGATACCGAACCGCATCGAGGAGGAACCGCGGGTGAATTGCTGCTAATCTGGAGCGTGGTACCAACCACAGTCGGTAAGGAAGGAAATATTAATTTAAGATATTAAGAATAATCGAAAAACTGAATCTCGGGCGACGGGGCTCGAACCCAAGACCTCCGCGTTACGAGTCAGCCGCCTAACCAACTCCCCCAACGCCCACTCTCTAACATTAGTCTTTAATGAATGGTACAAATACCGAGCGTCACCAAGTATAATCCATTTTTTTTTATCGGACGATGTCGGGCAATGTCGGGAAAGATCGGGAAAGATCGACGTTCTTTTCTTTTACGAACCACGTCTTCGGGACGGAAAGAGAGAGCAATACTTCGTTATAAATCTAAATTCGGAGGAGGGAGAGAGACAGCACTACATAGCTGTACAATCGCAGATATTCTAAAATTTTTAACCAGCGATCTACCAAACCATTATGTAGCAAGCATTCTAAAACTAAACAGTATTCTAAAGCGTTCCGATTTAACGTCGCAGCGTATCGCACGATCTCGCGTAATTCGAATCCTCTGGAGCAGCCGTACGGGATGACGTCATGTGGTGGCGCGAAGAAGGCGCGAATCATAGAAAGAATTATATGGCGTCAGCAGAAATTGGTGAGGTGAGAAGGAGGACGACGGATAAGTAAATAGAGAAATAATATGATTAAGAGATTTTTTTAAAATTATAAGAATATAAAAATATAAATAGAAATGTAATATAATTTAACATTTTTTTTCCTACGAGCATTAGCTAAAATATCATTGATGGCACATGCTACCAGTTCGCAATCTATAAGATAATCCTCGTCGTAATATTCGCCATCACGTATGATTTTAGCAGCAGGACGCGTATCTAATGTTTAGCAGGCAGCATCGCTCTGTTACAACACGTTAACAAAAGTTTTAAAGTTTTTCCTCACATCTTCTGCAGTTTGATGCAGCCGCGGATACACATATGTAGCTTATACATGGCTTAAGATTAAATAAAAATGATACTGTATTCAGTTTGAAATACAAAGACTTCTTATGTAGTCTCGTCTTTACAATTGGAGGCGAGAATCATAGAAAGAATTATGCAGAGTCGATAGAAATTGGTGAGGAGTGAAGGAGGCAGACAGACAAGTAAATAGATTGTAATATATGTAAAATGATTATATATTGTTCCATTAATTAAAAAATAGAAATATAAAAAGAAAAAATATAAAAATAGAATATAAATAGTGTCTCGGCAGAACCATCTCTCCCCCCCCCCTCTCTCTATCTCTCTCTCTCTCTCTGTCTATCAATCTCTTTCTTTCTCCTTCTATTTCCTTCTCTTTTTCTCTTTTTCTCTTCTTCACATCAATCGCAAGACAACTTGAACGTTCTCGAACAGCTGATGGACTTCCTATTTACTTTTCGCGGCATCATACATACATACTCTTCCCATAACACCTCGTATAAATTCATACACACTCGCGCTCTCGTGACCAACCCGAGTGCTCAGTTACACAGAACAGTAAATAACTCGACTATATTCGCCGAAACTGTTACGTATCTATTGTATCGCCTCAATTCTTTATCTCTAAATAAATCGCACTATTCTCTACATTTTTTAGTTCTCTCTATACAAATAGGATATCAAAATACAATATAAAAAGAAAAAATATAATAATAATAATAATAATAATAATAATAATAATAATTTAATTTAATTTATTGCCACTTTCGTGTTACAATTTAACGATCAAATAATCTTTCCATTTCATTCCCATGATTGTGTCAGTGTAAGTCCCACCCTTCTAATGTATCCTGTTGTCTCTTAACAATTTTTTCTATTTTACAAGTGTTTCCTAATCTGTTCTATGTTATATAATCTTCTTTTATCACTATCTCTCGTAGAATAGCCAAGTTTTTCCCTTCTCCTCTAATTACCTCTGCACAATTCCTGCCACTCTCTCAACTTACTTCACATGTTTCAATCGCGTGTTTCGCTGTTTCTTCCTCTTTCTTATGTCACGTCCCGCGACGTGGAGTCTACTATTAATTAACCTTTTAAATCACTATATTTACTATTTCGTACTCTGAGGTATTGTAACCACCTCGTATGAAAACATTATACAAAATATTACGTAATAAATAGCCAATAAGGCATTATCATCATAAACAACGATAAGAAGAGATCGAGAGAAGAATGTGCAGACGGCAGCGAGCAGGACAGCCAGATCGAGGAGGTGACGGACAGCCAGCTGTATACCAGATAGCTGACCGCACGAACACCAAGAAGGCCCAGCCAACACCAGCTGATGTTCAGCGTGATACAGAGGCCCATATCAACCAGTGGAGACGATACATCTTCGCGGAGCTGTGCCCCTAATCCTCGACAGAAGATTGCCCTCCCGTCATTTCTCGCAAATCAATTACAATACATATACTTAACTTCAACCCCTATTAAATAAGCTGTACGGAACTAATCGTACAAAAAACATTGTAAACAAATAACGTATAAATCAAGTGTGAATTAATATAAGAATCTTGCTATCGTCGCTACTGGGAGACAGGCAAAATGAGATGCATTAGTCACGAAGAAGGACACCTAAAGGGTGAGAACTAGTGGAACGTGCCTAACCAGTAAACAAAACTCTCGGATTAGAACGATGGGAAGATTCTTCCTGGAAAATTCCAGGTTGAGGCTGTGGGATGGGGTCTCCCACCTATGAATTGTCATGTGACAAATCATAGAGAAGGAGTGATCTACTGCCCTATAAAAAGGGACTGACCACCCGCGGAGCTCATTGATTAATTAATTATTCATCATTATTAATTATTATTCATTATTATCATCATTATTACCATCAATTACAAAGTGTAAAAAGTCTAAGTGACGAATAAAAGTGTTGTTAACATTTAAACAGTGAGTGAAGTGTTTCCACCCTTTTTTCCTATCCTCAAAAGCGAACACTCCTCTTTTAATTAAGTAAACTCAATTACGAAAATGTACACTGACAGTTCACGAGTTGCCCTGATTAATGGTCTTACCTAAGAGCAGAACGTTGCCCGTGGTTTTACCAGAGATCAAGTGTAAATCGTGATCGACGCGATTTATTTAAATATTAATGAACCTCTAAATCAATGATTGCAAAATGTGAAAAATCCAGCTTGCCTTCCCCGATAGTGCAGCTGAAGAGCAGAACGTTGCCCGCGGTAGCACCTGGTGTGGAAGGTGGAGATTGATTTATCGGTCACTTAATAATTGTTATTGAAAATACCAAAAGCGGAATGCCGAGAAACCATCGTGCGGGAAGACGAGTGCAGTTAAGAAAAATAAATTGTTATTATCGGGAAGCACCGGTAACAGGCGACGAACTTTTTGGCATCATCAAGACACCAAGCGTCAGGGAGGAGATCAAACCCCCTGAATTCGGGTTTACCTTGATTGCGGGAGAGTGGACCACACCAAAGCCCAACCAGGCGGTGGAAATTTCGGGGATTTCATCGCGTCCGATCACGTGGACATTAATTCCGTTCTCGCCCTAAGAAAGGTAGGGTACTTCTCCAAGTAATAATATTGAATTTCAAAAATGTCGTCTCAACTATCCCAGAGCGTAAAATCCCAGGATTTGCTCAGAAGCGGATGAAATACGCGAACTCCATAAAATCGCGCCCCAAATAGGAAGTAGGGACGTAACACTTACATACCCTTTCTTCTTTCATTAGCCAATATTTGCATGTTCTTGTTTCACTATCCTGTATGAATCTTCCTATCCTTTCTAATTCTCCTCTCCTTTTTTCATTTCCCCCCATAAGCATTTCGGCTTATCTCTTGGTTTCCTTACCACCTCTTTTAATTCTCTTAGGAACTTTGACTCTTTTACTTTCATCTGTCTTTCTTGTTCTTGGATGTCAATTACTTATCTGTTCTAATTTTTAATCCACACTTCTTCCCCATTTAATCTTCTTCTTTTCCATTCTTCGTTTGACCATCCTCTCCCTTCCAAGAATTTGATTCGCATTCTTTCCTTTTTTCATTACTTCATTTCCTCTCATTAGTCTTCTCCTACATTCATATCGTATCGATCCTTCTTCTGAGTTTATTAGTGTCTCTTCAAACTTCATTACCCTTACTCCCATTTTAATTGCTATGCCATCTCTTCCTGTTTTTTTTAACAGCCAATATGTTGATGTTGATCTCTCCAATTTCATTATCCATCGTATGTATTTCGCCTGCAATTTTTCTATTTCCTCATACCTTCTCCATCCCCATATCACTGCTCCATACGCCACCGTGCTTCTAACTAGCGCATCAAACAGTTTCATTCTTCTTTCAGTCATCTCTGAATAATCTTTCTCCAATCCCCCCATACTTCTCCTAGTATCATATTCGCTTCCCTAACTACCTCCTTAATATGGTGTTTATCCTCGTTGTTCTCTCCCTCTCGTTCTATAATCTAAATATTTCAGTTCTCTTACTCTTTCTTCTTCATTCCAACGGAATCTTTCCTATTTTCTTCTTCCTCCTGCTTTCCTGCATATCATTATCTTAGACTTTTACACATTTAACTCCAAGCCTTTCTTCTTTATGTATCTCTCGAATCTATTTATCGTATTCTTAGGTCCCTGTGCATTATTTACCATTAACACATCACCCGCGTATGAAATTGTTAAAATTTTCCTTCTACCTATTACGACTCCTCCTTCCTGTTCTTTGCTCATTTCTTCTTTCCAGGTCTGCAAATGCGACATTGAAAAGTGTCAAGCTTAACGGGCACCCTTGTCTAACACCCGTTCCTGTTAAAAAAAAACTTTCCTATCAGTTCCTTCTTCATTCCTAAAGCGCATATAGTTCTGTCGTGCATTTCCTGTATCCGTATTCTGAGTTGTTCGCCTACTCCTTCTTCATAAAGTCTTTTCCAAATTTCTTCCCTTTCCAATCAATCAAATGCTCTCTTCGTATCCGTTAAAAACAGATATAGTTTCCCTCTTTCTTTTGAGGTTTCTATATCTATAACCATTTTAACTACCGCTATTGCGTCTACTGTTCCTCTCCTTCTCCTGAATCCCATATGCGTATCGTTTAATATCCCATTTTCCATTTGTTCTTCTAATTTTCTCCTTAGAATTTCCACGCATATCTTATAATCCGTGTCCATCTAAGTTATGCCCCTATAGTTCTTAACCATTTCCCTTTCTCCTTTTTTTTTTTTTGAATACAGAACTTACTATTCCTTCTTTCCATTCTTCCGGAAAGTCCCCTTTCTTCCATGTTCTGTTTATCACCTTTGTTTGATTACCTATATTTATGAAGATGATTGCGACCTCGATGTTGAATTAAGATATAATTTAAATGCAGGAGTTTAAATTTTAAGTCTGTTCGACTTTTAATATCTTACATGATTTGAGTTGAAATCGACGTGAACCAGATCGGTTTCTATCTATATTTACCTAATAAATTTTTATACAAAAGGACTTAATTTGTAAATTATTTTTTGCTATATTCAATAAAAATTGGAATTTTATGTTCATTAAGAATAGGTGTTTACCCTGTGATAATTGTTGGTTGGGCTTCAAATTCTAATTATTCAATATTTTGACCGATTGGGTCAATTTCACAGTCAGTTTCTTATGAAGTAAGTTTATTTTTAACAATATTTTCTGTAATTTTATTAATTGAAAATTATTCATTATTGGATTTATATAAATTCCAATATTATATTAAATTTATTTTAAATTTTAATTCCAATACTACGACAAGAAAATCGCGGATAGTTCTTTTAAAATCGGAGACCAAGTGCTACTGCACGACAAGACGCAAGCGGTCAAAAGTAACACCTGCGTGGATAGGCTCTAACACGATTCAAAACACGCACGATAATAATTACAGTATAGAGGGCGACGAACAATCCGCGTTCAGACAAACACTTCATAGAATAGGGCAGTAATAGGGAAATGGTCACAGTTTTGAAGGAAAGTAACGATACACTAACAATTACATATAAGGATAAGACTAAGAAAGGTAATTTATTGAAAAAGATGGTAAATAAACGCACAACTAGGCGTCGTCGTCCCAGCCACGTAGGGCGCAGTCGGCCTCCAATAACGACCACAGTCGAGGCCGCGGATCAGGCCCAACGAAGATGTCCCCATGACGTTCTACACAAAAAAAACAATTGCAAGACTATTACTACACGCACGGAAATAGAAACAATAAGCAGATCTACAATCCCCGATGCAATAAGACACTCACCAAATAGGACCCTCAGACCTCATGAGTCTTCGTCATCCTCCCAGAATTCTGCATGCTGGGAGAATCGGTGCCAGTGCACCCGATACTCCCTAATTGCCACCATGTAGGCAATGCTGATACAACCCGGCGGGCGGGGCACTGGAAACGCTAGAGGGATAAACGGATAAATAGGATAATAAAATAACACACACGAAGAACAAACAAACAAACATCACTCGCACGTACAATTAGAGCAAACATAATGTCTCGGGGCACGTCTAAGATGGCCGACAACATCTTTGTCCAGGAGATCGCAACGAAATAAGAAGCGACTAAGAAAATCGAGACCCATTTGCCCTAACTTCTCATTTCTACTCAAGCCCGGACGAAGAAGATAAACTGTACTACGTTCGCAAAAAATTTATCACACACACACACACACACACACACACGCGCGCGCGCGCGCGCACGGGGAAAGACTCTATGAAACGCCAACTACACCTCGGCATTATAATTTACAGGATTTTTGTCCTACAAACGACGATACCACTCGCAGGAGGAACAACCCCCGACATAGATTTCACTATAAAAGAATTCCAACACCACCCCGACATTTACTTCGAAAACCTAGGCGATTTACAAATTTATCGAGATAGCTGGAAGTTAGTATTACATGTAAACATATCTTACATCTACCGACGCGAAGCAAACCTCCAAGCTGCACTATATGATATACTTGCGCAATGTAAAAAACCTTGTACCGACAGCTTACAAAAATTTTGTCAAACATTCACCGCGAAAATCCAAGACAAGGTAGACCGCATCGCCAAAACTCTTTACCTACGTCCAGTAAACTAAAAGCTCAGCACAAAACAGCGTCGTGCACAAATAGACGGATTAGGTTACATAGGCAAATCACTCTTGGGGCTAATGGATTCCGGGGATAGAAAGAAAATCGGTGATTTTACTAGACCTTTTCAAAACACAAGATAACAGACTTTAAAAAAAAGAAAAAGGAAAACGCAATCAAGGGACAAATACAAATTTTAAGAGCAAATACCAAACTTCTCAACGAGACTATACATGACATACGAGACAACGACAACACACTCTTAAACGCGACGTGACAAATTCAATACTTACTCCAACAGACAGCCAACATTACTAAATTTCGAGAGACAGTAGACGACCCCTCATACTAATAAACGGCCTCGCAGAAACACTATTGCGCGACACGCAAGTCTTGTTAGAATTCATTATGGATATAAAGAAAGGAGTCCTAAACCTACGATTAATACCACCAGCACAAATCATAACGTACCTCACTTCCGCATTAGCACATATTTCGAATGGACTAGACTTCACCATTGGAATAAAATTAGAAAAGTAGCCGCCATTATCGAAATCCTCCAGCTTTCCACATTTTCGGATACCAAATCAATTACTGTAGTACCAGATATTTCATTGTTAAACGCGAAAAAATTCTAATTGAGCAAGGTACGCCTGATACCCACGAAGATCCTGCGCCAGCTGGAGGGCGGCCCATTGTTGTTGTCGGGCCCTCACCCTCCAGCCACTCCTTTTATGCCTGCGGGTTGCATATCCTCCTGTAATTAGAAAAATAAAATAATTAGAGTCACTTTTATTTGATCTGTTATGTAAATAATTAATGCTCAAATTTGGTTCATTTTTATGAAAATCTATCTTAATTTTTAAACTTGTTGCAATAAAATTCTGCAATGATTAATTTTCTACTAATTTTTTATCTAATTAAAGTATTGAGAATTAATACCGCGTGCCGTGGCCGGGCCCTGTGCAGGCTGTTGTGGCTCGGGTACAGTTGATCCCCATAAATACTCCCCATGAAAACTTCAAAAAAGTAAAAAAATACGCCAAGTATATGAAAAATCAAATAAATCACAAAAAGTAGAAGATGATAATAATCACAAAAAATTGAAGATAGTAATAATACATAAAAAATCAAAAATCACAATCACACAAAATTGAAGATAATAATAACAAAATAAGAAAAAAGTGAAATCAAAATGAGCTGCAAGTACATAAAGGTGCTTTCCAACTGCGCCTAAGATGATACAACTATATATAATAACATATACACAGCTAAAATGCTGTGTTCATACATTCCATTACTCATATCGCGGACATTATAATTAATCCATAAAAAAAGAATTCCATTTAAAAACATTGTCTTAAATTAATAGATTTACAAAATTAATGATATACAACAATTGCGCCAATTATAACAATGGCTATTTATACAAAGAAAAAATATATTAAATAATATTAAACAGATATATTTTTATAGAAATAAATATTTTAATACGAATAAATATTTTATTCAAAATACTTGGCGCTGCGCCCCGAATTGGTGTTGCTAAACTGAATAAACATGTATATTATAACAAACTTTCTAGTGCGTTCGTCTGTATGTGTGCATGTGCATATGCTACGTATGATATTAGAATATATGTAGAATAAATCTGACTTCGTTTCTAATATGTGTATGTATTTGTTTATGTATTTTAGATTGTAAGGGTGTCACGTCCTGGGTGGCGGAAGTTAGGGCTGTGACAAGGTTGGGGAATATTGGGAGGTTGAGCACGAAGGCTAGCTTCGCAGCTCTGGAGAGTTTAGGAGCTCAGGCACGAAGGCCAGCTTCGCAGCTCTGAGGGGTGTTTAGGAGCTCAGACACGAAGGCCAGCTTCGCAGCTCTGAGGGGTGGATGGTATTCAGGCACGAAGGCCAGCTTCGCAGCTCTGAGGGGTGGATGGTATTCAGGCACGAAGGCCAGCTTCGCAGCATAAATCGACCAGGGAAGGTTAGGGAGTTATCGCTCACCAGAGTGACACCCGTTAGAACTCTTGTGGTTTGTATTTATGGCTCTATAATTGGCTTAACTACTGCATTGCAATAAAAAGACACGCGTCGTAGTTCTTTTCAATAGGTGTAGCATTGGGCATGCGGGACCCTAAGCGAAAGTAAGCTTGTAAACACTGATAAGAACTCCCGGTGTTCGCGAAGAGAGATCAGCTGTTGCTATGGCTCGTAACGATTCTAGGTATTCGAAGGATAATTACAAGAATTCAAACGTCGGGTAAAACAAAAGCGTTATTTATTGGAACGCGTGTGAATAAGCCATGCACTACTGAAGCAATGGCGGTGAACGTATTATAACAATGCGTTGGACATTAAGCATTAGCACAAGACATTTATATAACGATGATCAATGATAATAATATTACGCATAAGATAAGATAAACATAAGAAGTGTTAGAGTTGGTTATAAACAGGTTAACATAAGGCAATAAGCTTAAGCAATAATATAATTAGGCGGTAATATAAGCAATGAAACGATTTAAAGCGATAAGCGTAAGCAAAGAAGATAATATAAGCAAATAACTTAAGCGAAAGAATACAATATAAAGCAATAAGAGTAAGAAGCTAAATGATATAAATGCAGATAACATAAGCAAAAGGATATAATTTAAAGCAATAAGCGTGAGCAAAGAATATAAAGCAAATAGCATAAGCAAAAGGAAATAACATAAGCAATAAGCGTGAGCAAAATCAAATGATATAAGTATAGATAAGCATAAGTAAATGAAAATAATAGAAAACGATAGCGTTAGTGTTTTACAATAAGATAAAAATGATAAATGCTTACAGTGATGTAGAAGGTTTGGTAACCCTATTGGGGATGTTGCACTGAAGCGAAAGTCTAATAGTATACAATGTACTTTTATAATAAAGAGTCTGGCGTAGCGGATGTTCCCGAACTAACTGACTGTGTGTGGTCCATGCGGCGCTGGTATTTATACAAAGCGATGGAATGTCAGGTATGCGGGGAATTTGCGGTATGCGTGATGACTCATGCTTAAAATATGTGTTATGTAATCGGCGCGTATTGATGATTCATGCGTAAAATATGTGTCGTTATTGCGTATTTCGGCGGCTCTTTCGGGGCTTTGAAAAGGGGTACTCCACCCGTTGGATGGGTTTGGAGGGTTTTGATTGGGGTTTGAAAAGTGGAGGTTTGAATACGTTTGTTGTGAAAGGAGGGGGGGGGGGGTGAGACATAGTCTCGAGATGAGCGAGTTTTTAGTAAGGGACATGTCTAAGGTTTAAACGTGGAAGGAGTTCGCGCCTCGAAGGCCGAAGAGGGGAAGGGGATTTGAAATTAGATCATCTGGAGATGGGGACCGCTAAGGTACATCGTCAAGGTGATCAGTGATTGGGGAAAAGGGGTAAGACTTGAGTTGAGGAATTTTGATGGAGTTGTGGAGCGATTTATGAGGGAGACTTTAGAATAATACCGCGCGAAAAATAGTGGGACGTTACAAGGGAGTTATTGTAAATTATTAATACTAAGACAATTAACATTTTTTCGGTTGCGCAGCGCCAAGTATTTTGAATAAAATATTTATTCGTATTAAAATATTTATTTCTATAAAAATATATTTGTTTAATATTATTTAATATATTTTTTATTTTTTTATTTTTTTTATTTTGTTATTATTATCTTCAATTTTTTGTGATTGTGATTTTTGATTTTTCATGTATTATTACTATCTTCAATTTTTTGTGATTATTATTATCTTCTATTTTTTGTGATTTACTTGATTTTTCATGTACTTGGCGTATTTTTTTACTTTTTTGAAGTTTATTTATGGGGTAAGATATACGGGGAATTCTAAGGAGAAGATTAGAAGAACAAATGGAAAATGGGATATTAAACGATTATTATTATTAGCATTATTATTATCATTATTATTATCATTGTCATTGTCGTTGTCCTTGTCGTTGTCGTTGTCGTTGTCGCTGTCGCTGTCGCTGTCGTTGTTATTGTTGTTGTTGTTATTATTGTTATTGTTATTATTGTTATTATTATTACTATTATTATTATCATTATCATTATCAGTGTCATTATCATTATCATTATCATTATTATTATTATTATTATTATTATTATTATTATATGCAGATGGGATTAAGGAGAAGGAGAGGAACAGTAGACGCAATAGCTGTAGTTAAAATGGCTATAGATATAGAAACCTCAAAAGAAAGAGGGAAGCTATACCTGTTTTTCGCAGATATGAAGAGTGCATTTGATAGATTGAAAAGGGAAGAAATTTGGAAAAGACTTGAAGAAGAAGGAGTAGGCAAACATCTAAATATAAGGATACAGGAAATGTACGACAGAATTATATGCATTTTAGGAGTGAAGAAGGAACTGATAGGAAAGTTTTTTTAACAGGAAAGGGTGTTAGACAAGGGTGTCCGTTAAGCTTGACACTTTTCAATGTC
The DNA here is from genome assembly GCA_944738655.2 of Andrena hattorfiana. Classification (NCBI taxonomy): domain Eukaryota; kingdom Metazoa; phylum Arthropoda; class Insecta; order Hymenoptera; family Andrenidae; genus Andrena; species Andrena hattorfiana. Next base: position 24,697,444 of record OX122892.1, read on the forward strand.
GCATTTGCAGACCTGGAAAGAAGAAATGAGCAAAGAACAGGAAGGAGGAGTCGTACTAAGTAGAAGAAAAATTTGGACAATTTCATACGCGGATGATGTGTTAATGGCAAATAATGCTCAGGGACTGAAGAATTTGATAAAGAGATTCGAGAGATACATAAAGAAGAAAGGCTTGGAGTTAAATATGTAAACGTCTAAGATAATGTGTTGGAGACAGAGTGAGGAAGGGGGCCGTCGACGTCACGAGCAAGGCGACGCTTGTTGTGGAGCTCGGCCGCGGGCCGATACAAATCGGCAATTGTGTACAAGGGGACTGAGTGAGCCATCTCTGGGTGTCCCCAGCTAATTACAATGCCTCACTCGATTCCTAGTTACGTCACTTAGGATCACATGACTTTCCGGAATCCTGGCGAGGATTCCGGGAGACGAGATTTCCGCCTTCTTCTCGCTTCGAGTGCCGAACGGAAAGCACGTTTCGCGATCGCGCGGAGTCTCCTTAAAATTAAAAAAAACAAGTGCGAGCGCATGTGGCCAGAGCGCTGGCACGATATACAAGCGTTTCTTTATTTCATGAAAGAATCAAATCAGTGAAAGGTTTATTAATTCAAGTCAATGTAAATAATTGTACATAGTGTTAATTGTCTCATAAGTGTAATCCTGTGAACAAATCAATTGTGTGCTTCTGTACATTTTTCTAACTCGATTCGTAACATAATGATATGCAGGAAAGCAGGAGGAAGAAGAAAAGAGGAAAGATTCAGTTGGAATGAAGAAGAAAGAGTAAGAGAACTGGAATATTTAGGTTATACAGTGAGAGGGAGAGAACAACGAGGATAAACACCATATTAAGAAGATAGTTATCAAAGCGAATATGATACTGGGAAAAGTATGGGGGGAATTGGAGAAAGATTATTCAGAGATGACTTTGAAAGAAGAATGAAACTGTTTGATGCGCTAGTAGGAAGTACCGTGGCGTATGGAGCAAATATATGGGGATGGAGAGGGTACGAGGAAATAGAAAAATTGCATGCGAAATACATACGGTGGATAATGAAATTGGAGAGATCAACACCAACATATTGGCTGTTAAAAGAAACAGGAAGAGATGGCATAGCAATTAAAATGGGTGTAAGGGCAATGAAGTTTGAAGAGAGAGACTGATAAACTCGGAAGAAGGGTCGATAAGATATGAATGTGTGAGAAGACTAATGAGAGGAAATGAAGGAACGAAAAAGGAAAGAATGAGAATCAAATTCTTGGAAGGGAGAGAATGGTCAAATGAAGAATGGAAAAGAAGAAGATTAAATGGGAAAGAAGTGTGGATCAAAAATAGAGCAGATAAGTAAAAGACATCCAAGAACAAGAAAGAGAGATGAAAGTAAAAGAGTCCAAGTTCCTAAGAGAATTAAGAGAGGTGACAAGGAAACCAGGAGATAAGCCGAAATACTTATGGGGGAAAAAGGAAATGGAGAGGAGAATTAGAACGGATAGTGTTGGGATGTGGATCTTAAAATAGTTATTCACTTGGTTACTTAACATGAATATTACTTTATTATAAACCATAATGTAATTATTATTAACTATTAATACTGCAGCCTTACGCTCTCTATCCATTAGGCATTCCCTAACAACTCTCTCGCGTCGACACACGAACGCTCACGATTCCGCCCGAACCCGGCAGTAGCGTATCGCTCGCATTGGCAGGGGCCTATACCTAAAAAATAGGAAGATTCAAAATATTGGCTGATGAAAGAAGAAAGCGTATTTAGGCTTTGTAAGAAAGGGGAAGAAACAGTGAAACACGCAATTGAAGCATGTGAAGTAAGTGGAGAGATTGGTAGAAATTGGACAGAGATAATTAGATGAGAAGGGAAAAACTTAACTATTCTACAGCAGTGGTGAGCATCCTTTTGTTCGAAGTGGGCCACAAGTGGAAACCTACTACTCTACGCGGGCCGCCTGAACTTTGGCATATATCTTTGGAACTGTAAATGATATATATACAAAAGGCAATGTTCAGATAGGCCCCAGGTCAGCGGCTGGTGGGCCAAATGTGGCCCGCGGGCCGCCGGTTGATCATCGCTGTTCTACAGGAGATAATAGGGAGAAGGAAAAGATGGGCAGAACAGGAAGAAAGTGATAAAAGAAGATTATGTAACATAGAATAGATTAGGAACAACTTGTAAAATAGAACAAAATTTTTAAGACACAGCAGGATACATTAGAAGGGTAGGACTTACACTGACACAATCACGGGAATGAAATGGAAAGAGTATATCATCGTTAAATTGTAACATGAATGTGGGCGATAAATTAGATTATTATTATATTTTTTCTTTTTATATTGAATATATTGTTACGTTTCGCATTCGACATAATATGACTTTAATGTATAACAAGAATAACAGAACATTAACAGGACTGGTAACAGAACAAAGGTAACGGAATACAATCTCTTAGGCAGGGGAGTGTGAATATCGATACGTCTGCTTGTAATGGCGGCTGACTCTCGAATGACAGCTTGACAGGCGATCGGTCCGATCGCCTTCTTCTCGCTGTCCTCTTGTCTTCGTCGCGGGCACCAGGGGGCCATGGATTCTATCCATAGGGTGCCCGCAACACTGCTCCCCCCTCTCGAGGAGCGGTCGTCCCGACCGCTGCAGCTTCTTCGTCGTCTGCAGTCGTACCCTGGTCTAGAAGAGTGGAGAACGCTGGGTGGCCTCTTCAGACCGTCACCTCGACATTCGTCTTCACGCCCGAGGGGAAAACCACCCAAAAACCCTGGGCAAGGCTTGGGTACGTGGATCCGTATCTCCATGTCTCTGCCCTCCACTTGCGTCTTCGTACTTGTGTATTTCTTTCTTGCACGGCTTTCCTCTTCTTCGATGGCGCATCTTCTTCTTGGGCAGAGACAGGCGGAGAGGTCCGGTTCTTCTGACGGTCGGGACTCTTCGACTTTTCAGCCGTCGGAGTTCAAGTCAAGAATCCCGCGACGGCTCCGCCGTTCGTCGTCGTGATCTCCAACGTGCTTCCGGAACATCCCTCGTCGATTCGCTGCATTCCTCGTTCCCTCGAACGTCCCCCGACGATTGCGGCAGGTTGCGGTGTTGTATCCTCCTTCGGCCCTGTGATTGGGGACACCATTTCCCGTCTGCTGTCCCTCAGTCAACACGGACCTCCATCACAAACAACAATCTGGGTAGAGAAGCCACCAAGATTCGTGTCAGGAGTGTTAGCGGGGTGGTTTCACGCATGTCAGCATCCCGCTGTGGACCGCCACGCTGTTGTGGCACATTCGGGGAATTCGGAGCCGCATCCAAGCCGCAGCAGCAGTCCCCCGACACCCTGTCCCTCGTCGTGGGGTATCGTGTTCCCTGAAACAGACTCAAGAACGGGGGCCGGGCTACGAAGGTAGCCTCCGCAGCCCAGTCCACCGGATTAGCTTAAACTAATCTTCGGTCTTGCGTCTTCGGAGTCCTGGCGTTTCGTTCATGATTATTTCTTCACTGGAACTGTCCCTCGTATTTCGCAAGGCGACGTACATGGACCACCTTGCACTTCGTCCGGGGTGAACGCTGGATCCTGTACACTACATCGTTGATCCTATCCGTTATCTTGTATGGGCCTTCCCAATCCGCTTGCAGCTTCGGGTACTCTTCGTGGTAGCAACCACCCTTGTTCTCCAGACTGGAACTCCCGAACTCAGCATCCTCGACTGTCTCTCTCTCCGCGACGGTATTCGCTCTTGAACTCCCTCCGTCGCGGCTTCCAATTCGGCTATCCTGCGACGATGTTCGTCATCGAACTCCCTTCGTCGCAGCGTCGCAATGGTATTCGCCCTCGAACTCCCTCCGTCGCGCCTTCAGTAACCCCTGTCGTATTCCTCAATCCCTCAACTGGTAGCAGTTCTTGCGAAGATGACCGGCCCCTCCATATTGCCAGCAGGTTTTCTTCGTGTTATCGTCTGAGCGGTCGTCCGACCCCTCGAACCTCCCCTTCTTCTCCAGGCTCTCAAAAGTGTGGGAAGATTTAGTTCTCCGTTTTTCCGCGTCTCGATCTCGGGATTTTGTCGCGAGATCGCGAGACATCGTCTCGATGGCCTCCATCTCCAGAGCTCTGGTCACGGCGGCTCTTAGGGAGATGAACCCGCCAAGTCGCAGTTCCCGCTGCATGACAGAGCTCGACAATGCCGTTACGAATTGAGACGCGGCAAGTTTGTCGCGGGTTTCCGCCGGGCAGTCGGCGGAAGCGGACTGCGCTAATCGCTCTATTTTCGTGGCGAGCGAGGAGATGCTCTCATCTCTTCGCTGCCTATGACTCTGGAAGAGTACATAGTTCAAATTTGACAGATTCTTCGCCCCGTAGCGATATTCGAACGCGGAAACCAATTCCGCGATGTTCTCTCATTGGGCAGCGGAGAGCGTCGTGAGGACGCTCCTCGCCGACCCCCCGAGGGAAGCGATCAAGGCCGTAGTCTTTTTTTCGTCATTCCATCCATTAGCGCGCGCGATAGTCTGGAACTGTACCTTGTACTCCTCCCACGACGTTTTTCCATCGAAAATTGCCGGTTTCACCGCGTACCCCAAGCTGAGTACGTGCGGTCCTGAAAAGGGGGCAGCGGCGGGCATACCGACGGAGGCAGAGACATGCGCCGAGGGGACATTATTTACACCACTATTTACATCACTATGTACATCACTGTTTACATCATTATTTACATTATTATTTACATAGGCGACTGTCTCTCTACCCCGAGGATTCGCGCCGCTGTCAACCGATCCGCGAATATTTTGTAATAAGGAGACTACGACCTGGATGCGATTTTCCATTTCTGACAACCGGGCCTCGAAAGCCGCCTGTGTCCGCCGGTCCTCGGCGTCCTTCTCCCTCCTTCGGGCCTCGTCGTCCCTCCAATGTTCCTGCATCTGTCCCACGATGCTTAGCTGGAGGTTGGTGAACAGCTCCTGTAGGGTGGCGTCGCCCGTCGATTCAGGGGAAGGTTTCGCGGAGGCCGCGGAAGCGCGAGTGGGCATCCCACTTCGAGTGGGCATCCCACTTCTGACACCAATGTTACGTTTCGCGTTCGACATAATATGACTTTAATGTATAACAAGAATAATAGAACATTAACAGGACTGGTAACAGAACAAAGGTAACGGAATACAATCTCTTAGGCGGGGGAATGTGAATATCCATACGTCTGCTTGTAATGGCGGGTGACTCTCGAATGACAGCTTGACAGGCGATCGGTCCGATCGCCTTCTTCTCGCTGTCCTCTTGTCTTCGTCGCGGGCACCAGGGGGCCATGGATTCTATCCATAGGGTGCCCGCAACAATATATATTTATATTTTTATATTTTTTCTTTTTCATTTTATATTTTTATCTATTTATATTCTATTTTTATATTTTTTCTTAATATATTGTATTTTTTATATTTTTCTTTTTATTTTATATATTTATATTCTATTTCTATAGAGAGAACTCTAAAATGTTGAGAATAGGGCGGTTTCTTTAGAGATAGAGAATTGAAGCGATACAATAGATACGTAAGAGTTTCGGTGTACGTTGTCGAGACACTACTGTTCTGTGTAACCGAGCACGCGGATCGGTCATGAGAGCGTGAGTGTGTGTGTATGTGAGTGTATGTGAGGTTTTGTGTGGAAGAGTATGTATGTATGATGTCGCGAAAAGTAAATAGGAAGTCCATCAGCTGTTCGAGAATGTTCAGGTTGTCTTGGGATTGATGTGAAAAAGAGAAGAAGAGAAAAAGAGAAGGAAAGAGAAGGAGAAAGAAAGAGATTGATAGAGAGAGAGAGAGAGAGAGAGGGAGGGAGAGAGATGGTTCTGCCGAGACACCATTTATATTCTATTTTTAAATTTTTTCTTTTTATATTACTATTTTTTAATTAATGTAACAATATATAATCATTTTACATATATTACAATCTATTTATTTACCCGTCTTCCTCTTTCTGTCCTCACCAATTTCTATCGACTCTGCATAATTCTTTCTATGATTCTCGCCTCCAATTGTAAAGATGACACTACATAATAAGTCTTTGTATTTCAAACTGAATACAGTATCATTTTTATGTAACCTTCAGCCATGTGTAAACTATGTGTATCCGCGGCTGTATCAAACTGCAGAAGATGTGAGAGTAAAATTTGAATCTTTTGTTAACGTGCTGCAACAGAGCGATGTTGCCTGCAATACATTAGATACGCGTCGTGCTGCTAAAATCATACGTGATAGCGAATATTACGAGGAGGATTTTCTTGTGGATTGCGAACTGTTAGCATGTGCCATCAATGATATTCTAGCTGATGCTTGTAGGAAAAAAAATGTTAAATTGTATTTTTTAATTTTATATTTTATTATTACTATTACTATTATACCATTTTTTCTTTTATTATCTTTTATTTTATTATTATCATTACTTTTTCCATGCAACAATATGCATATATATATATATATATATATATATATATATATTAGGCCGTCCCGAAAAAATGAAAATGATTGTAGCGTTAGGCCTTAGTGCGGGAAAGTTGTGTCTTGGGATCAATAATAACTGTACAAAATTTCAGCCCTGTGAGTTAATATCTTCTGTTTCAGCAAGAGCCTTGAAATTTCGAAATTTGAGTAGAAAGTATAAAAATGACTTGATAGTGAATCACACTTTATTATACGGCATTCTTAGATTAAGATTCCGAAAATAGAGAATGTCACATGCTTGTGCGAGCAGTTTATGCAGCCCTTCGCCCACCCTATGACAAGAGAGTGACTCAGAACTCACCACGTGAAGGTGGCTGCATGTGGAGTTCCTCCCTGGTCCACCCAACCATTCTACCTTGTGGACTAGAAGACGGAATTTATAGACTTGATGTAGTGGAAAAATGGGATTTATACTCAAAGACGGGCATATGACAGCGCGACTGAAGGGTGGCTCGAATGAAGCCATCCCTTGCGTCGACTCCAATGACTTTGTTGGATGCCTCCGTCACGAGCTTTACCATATGCTCCACAGCCTCAGTGTGGCAAGGGTATGCCTTAAAGTCCCAGGATTTGGGGATCTTTCCCTCCTCCAGCATTTCTTTCAGGGAGATGGTTTCCACAGAGTCCAGTACAGGTGGTGAAGTTTTTGCACATTCGTCCCAATTGATCAAGCCGGCATAATCGGTAGCATCGAAATTCAACGAAGGTGGAGAACATTTTCGGGTTACTACCGACTTTAGTTTCTCACGTGCTGCCAGCACTCTACGCACAGCAAGTTCTCTGATGTTGTCTCTGTCATCAGTTAACATAGCCAAAAGGACGTTTTCTGGTAAGGCGAAGTATGGATTATTTGAAATTACCTTATCAATGATTGACCTGTATTTCTTGGCTAAGTAACGCGAGGATTAAATAAATTGCCATACATGACGAGCACCATACTTAATAGAAAGTTCCCCTTTGATTCTGAACCATGATGGTGCATAGACCTTGTTCGAGAAAGCGACCTATTAACGACATCTTTGAGAAGTGTCACTAATTAGGCAGGTGGCAACGGCCTGCTCACTCATGTGGAGCGCGGATCGCGTCCCCTTCCATCGACTCGCGAGCTATAGAAGGGGGAAGGCGATTCCTTCCAGGAAATCGACAGAGATTTCCTGGATCGGTCACTCTGTTCCTGACCTCAAAACGAACTGGTAATATACTTTGCTTACGCAAATTACTTGCGCCTTGCTGTCGACTCTGCTTCGAATTCGTACTTGTTTCGCGACTCTGCTTCGCAAGCAAAATTATTCACGCTTAAACTGCATTCCTTAAACTCTAATTATTCTTAATATTGCATGGGCTTGTTAGTAATTGACTGAATTGTGTGTGTAAATCGTTGTTTATTTATTGTGCTTGACCTCTGTAAATATATTAAAATATTAACTGTTACTTTGACCGATTAACGCTTAAATAAAACTTTCTCGTGCTTCTTAAACTCTTTAAATTAATTCGCGCTGTACCGATCGTATAAACGGATAGTTTCGCGCCGATCCAACAAACGTTTGTAACAGATCTTGAGAATAAAGTTAACAAGCAACTTCAAATGTGCGCTGGGCTGTAGGGTGGAAACGTAAAGCCTTAAGATTCTATTGGTTGTGGTCAACCATCGTGAAAGATTAAGTGCACCTGGTTCTGACTTCAGAAGATCTTCGGGAACCACACCAACCTTAATGGCAGAAGCAATCCTCAACAAATATGTTTGATCCTTACTGAGAAAGGATGGGTCAATATCAGGAAACTCACAATCAATGGCTTGGAAGCAAATTACTGGAAGGTTCTCACATCCTTTCAAATTTTGGCCGATGATACCACAATAGGTCCTTGGTCCAGAATTGTGCCCATCGACATGAGAGAAAAGATGCCGGAAAGGCAGCTCATTGAAATGTAATAAACAAATAATCCACTGAAGTGGCCTGCCCAATTTAACTTCTACGAGTCTGATGGCATCTCCATGAATACCTGTATTTACAACAGTTCCGTCGCAACCTACGACGCGAATATGTGCTACACAACCAGGAACTTCTTCATCTAAGTAAGTATAAATACTTTCTGAAATGCCAGCACTACAGCCTGACTTTGGCGATACGTGGGCGAGGTATTTAGATCCTGGTTCTTTAACCAGTGAATAATGATCTTCCTTTATAGTTTTTTGAAAGTATTTGGCGCCGTGCTTTTCTCTAAACAAGGTGCTATCATGGCGGCCATCAAAATACAAACCTGTTAGATGACCATTATTATCTTTCTGAGCTGCTACTTTAAGTTCTTTTCCTGTGCGTGTTTTCTCTCGGGAGATCTTGTTCTTATCAATGATACGTGTTCTGTCTGTTTCGGATATGAAGCCCATGTCTTCAAGACGAGCTGACCCGAAAGCTGCAGCTCCCCTGTGTGAAATATTGTATCTCTGAGCAACAATTGCAGCGTTTGTGAGTTTCAATCTCATTTGACTACTATTAGAAGCAGATGTGGTTGGCTTATACTCTTTGTCAAAAGTCAAATTATCGTCATCACTGCTATCGGTTTCTTGAACCATCTGTGAAGTGGTAGATGACGAAGGAGTACCCGCGGAAGTACTTGGAGTAGATCCGTTATTATGCTTACGCTCTAGTCTTTTATTAAGTTTCAATGATTGAACGGCATCTACCCTGCCCACGCCCATTTCTCTGTCAGTTCTTTGATCAGTAAGAAATTGTTGCTCAATTTTAGGCACCTTTTTTTCTTTAGGACAGTGACAAAGTTCATTAAAACCTAAGCATTAGCATGCTGTGACATCAAATAATTTTTCAGCTTCTTGTGTGAATACTGCAATTCTAGCTTTTACAGTTTGACTTTCATTCTCTCGTTTAATCACATCTTAAATACTAATGTACTTTTTGTGATATGATTGTATCATCGCAATAATACGCTGTCGAGAAACGGTGGGGAGAGATGCTGCCTCATAGATCTGTTCAAGCTTTGTAGCAACTCTCTCTACAATAGCTGAGAAATGTGATTCCCTATTACCACCTGATTCAGAACCTATAACCCATCGTTCGTGTAAACAACAAGAAATTACATCCTTGTATGTTGGGAGGACACGTTGAGAACTGAAATCAGTTGGAGGACCAAAAAAAGGGACAATTTACAGATCGCCTAAGGCAAATTTTGACTAATTTGCTGAGACTCATTGTTTACGGTGTGATGGGAGACGCAATTCAGCACCCAAAAAACGTCTCCAGACAAAAGCAGGATTAAGACTGACGTGGGCTGAGGGTGGAAGAACTACGCTGACAAGTGACATGGTTAAGGAGGTACTGTCGTTTGCTGAGAAGATTGCGTCCAAGGAGCAAACAGGCAAGAGCTGGTGTCGACGTTTGCACTTCGCTCGCATTGGCTTGCACCGCTTGTGTCTTGTTCGCTCTTTTCGCTATTAGCCGACGCGACATCTACGAATCGGTAAGTAGCACTACGAGCCTCACGTGACGAAGAAACCGAACGGGACGCCCTCCTCGGACGCAATCTTCTCAGCAAACGCATTGCGCAATCGCACTTCGCGCAACATTGTAAATTTGGTAAAACTCTTCTTATCGCATAATCGGCTTTGAAGAATACTTTATATTCAATTCTGACGACACTGAAGTTAACAACAACACGGATAATGACTTATAAGCAATTTTTACACTTTTTACTCAAATTTCGAAATTTCAAGGCTCTTGCCGAAACAGAAGATATTAACTCACAGGGCTGAAATTTTGCACAGTTGTTATTGATCCCAAGACAACTTTCTCGCACTAAGGCCTAACGCTACAATCATTTTCATTTTTTTTTTCGGGACGGCCTAATACATATATCTTAAACATATTGTTACGTTTTACGTTCGACATAATATAAATTTACTGAACAGCAACGATAACAGAACATTAAACAAGGGGGTAACAAGAATAATATAAGAACAGGTAATGAATATAATCGGTTAGGAATACAATATCGATACGTCTGCTTGTAATGGCGGCTGACTCTCGAATGACAGCTTGACAGGCGATCGATCCGATCGCCTTCTTCTCGCTGTCTCTTGTCTTCGTCGCGAGCACCAGCGGGCCATGAATCCTCTACATAGAGTGCTCGCAACACTGCTCCCCCCCTTCGAGGAGCGGTCGTCCCGACCGCTGCAGATTCTCCGTTGATTGCAGCTGCACCCTGGCTCGGAAGAGTGGGAAGGACGCTATGTGGCCTCTTCCGTCCGTCGCCTCGGTATTCACCTTCACGCCCAGGGAAAAACCACCCCAAAAACCCTGGGCAAGGCGTGGGTGCATGGCTCTTCGCGTCTCTACCCTCCACTTGCGTCTTCGGTCTTGCGTACTTCTTTCTTGTATGGGCTTCATCTTCTTCGATGGCGCATCTTCTTCTTGGGTAGAGACTGGCAAGAGGTCCAATCCTTTTTCTGGTCGGGCTCGTCCAACGATTAATTCCTTGTGTTCCCTCGGCGGAAGTCCAGCGACGACGCTCTTCTGGAGGTTCCGGCTCCTTGTCCCACGACGTCCCCGGAACACCAACAGTCCCTCGGTGGAAGTCAAGCGACGAAGCTCCTCTGGACTCCAGCTCATTGTCCCACGACGTCTCCGGAACTCCAACAGTCCCTCGGTGGAAGTCAAGCATCGAACCTCCTCCCTTCCGTCCCCGGAACTCTAACAGTCCCTTTCAGAAAAACATTGCATGCATTAATTTTCTCTTCTTCTCACGAGGAACGGTGGAGTCGAACAGAGTCAGGGAGACGAAAAGGCGAGACGGGCACGACAACAGGGGGTCACAACTCATGAGCTTGTCACCGGCCCGCTCCCCGATCAATCTTCCCCGGATTCTCAACTCGTCTTCCTCTTCTTTCTTCTCATCTCCTCCAGTACTCCAATCCGTGGCTTCTTGTTGGCCCCATTCCTCTTCGTGGCATCTGGTGCTGCTCCAGGGGACCGTCTCGGTGCAGCTCGTCAGCGGTCCCGTCTCCGCGATGCCCCCTCCGACCGATCCGTGCGACTGCGTCGCACGTCCGTCCGGTGATTGGGGACACCATTTCCCGTTTGCTGTCCACCTCGTAGGAAGGGACCCCTTGGTAGACACTGTACCGGGGACGCGGCCAGGATCCCAGCCAGGAGGGTAGCGGGGTGGTTCCACGTATGTCCGCACCCCGCTGCGGACCGCCACGCTGTTGTGGCACATTCGGGGAATTCGGGACCGCATCCAAGCCACGGTAGCAGTCCCCCGACACCTTGTCCCTCGTCGTGGGGTATCGTGTATCTGTAACAGACTCAAGAGTGGGGGCCGGACTACGAAGGCTACCTCCGCAGCCCCGTCCACCGGATTAGCTTAAACTAATCTTCTTTCTTGAGTCTTCTCTGCATGTTGCATCCCTTCTCTCGGAAGTCTTCATTCCTCTTGCAATTGTCCCTCATATTTCGCAAGGCGTCGTACGTGGACCACCTTGCACTTCTTCCTAGGCGAGTGTTGAATCCTGTAGATGACGTCGTTGATCTTGTTTACCACCGTGTAGGGTCCTTCCCAGTCGGACTGCAGTTTTGGGCACTTCCCTTTCATTCTTCGTGGTTGGAATAACCACACTCGTTCTCCGGGCTGGAACTCCACCGTCCTAACGTGACTATCGTACCAGGACTTCATCTTCGAGCTGTAGATATCCAGACGGCGTTGAACAAAGTCGTGAATCCTCTTCATTTTTCCTCGGATCCATTCCGAGTATCCCTGCTCGACGTCCTCGTCTTGTTCCACTTCCGGAGGCAGTCCTCTCCAAAGTTGCGCGGGTAAACGAAGTTCTTGACCATACAGGATCATCGCTGGCGTTAGTTGAGTAGCCTCATGTCGCGCTGATCTATAAGCGAGGAGGAACATGGGAATCCACTCGTCCCAATCTCGTTGGTGCTCTGAAACAAACATTGCGAGATATTGGAGCAATGTTCTATTCAAACGTTCTACCATCCCGTTGGATTGAGGATGTAGGGGAGTTGTTCGCGTTTTCCTGATTCCCAACAGCTTCATCAATTCCTTGAACACGGAGGATTCAAAATTTCTTCCTTGGTCCGTGTGTATCTCCAATGGTACACCATGACGACAAACCACGTTGTGCAGAAGAGCTCTTGCCACTGTGACAGCTCGCTGGTCTGGCATCGCGATTACTTCCGGCCACCGGGTAAAGTAGTCCGCCACGACCAGCATAAACCTGTTGCCGGCCTGAGACCTCGGGAGCGGACCCACAACGTCCAGGGCAAGCCTCTCGAACGGAGCTCCCACGTTGTATACTCTCAGGTTCCCTGCTCCCCTTTGACGTGGTCCCTTCTTCGCCGCACAGGTGTCACACCGCCGGCACCACTCTTGAACGTCCTGTCGACACTTGGACCAGAAGAACTGTTGGCGGATCTTCGCAAAGGTCTTGTTTACTCCGAAGTGTCCAGCTGTTGGCGCATCATGGAATTCCCTCAGTACCTCTGCGACCCTCTCGCGCGGTACTACCAAAAGCCGTGAGGTCGTCGCACCATCGTGGGACTCCCATTTCCTGAAAAGCAAACCTTCATGAATTTCCAGCGAGTCCCAGATTGACCAGTAATATTTCAGTTGTGGGGAGAAACGAGCAACGTCCTGCCAGGCGGGCTTCTCTCCTTCCCCCTTCTTTTTCAAGATGAAGCCAATCTCTTCATCTTTTTCTTGGCTTCGTTTCCATTCATTCTTCCTTTCGTCGCAGAATATCCGGTGAATCTTCTTCGTATAGTGCATTTCCTCTTGTGTCTCCTTTTTATCCAGTCGGTCGCATTTCTTACAATCTTCTTCGATGCAAGGTCTTCTAGAAAGTCCATCGGCGTTTCCGTGGGCTCTTCCTTCCCGGTGTCGAATCTCGAAGTTGTACTCTTGTAATCGTTCAATCGAACGGGCAACTTATCCTTCGGGGTTCTTGAAGCTCAGCAGCCAACGGAGCGCTGCATGATCCGTCCTCACGAGAAATCTCCGTCCGTAGAGGTAGTGGTGGAAATGCTCGATAGACTTTACCACTGCTAGTAACTCCGTCCGAGTCACGCAGTAGTTTCTTTCGGCTTTACCTAAGGTTTTGGAGAAGTAGGCTACAACCCGCTCTTGGCCTTCGTGTTCCTGCGAGAGGACACCGCCTATGGCGAGGTCGGAAGCATCCGTATCCAGGATGAAATCCTTGTCCATCACCGGATAGGCCAGCACCGGTGTTCCGGTTAGCCTCTTCTTTAATTCTTGAAAAACTTCTTGACATAGTTCGGTCCATTGGAAATTTTGTTTGGCCTCGGTGAGGCGATGCAGGGGCTTGGCGATCCTGGAAAAATCCTTCACAAATTTCCTATAGTAGGTGCATAATCCTAAGAAACTTCTTAATTCCGTCACGTTCTTCGGTTGTAGCCATTCCGAAATCGCTTTAACCTTCTCCGGGTCCGTCTTGACTCCGCTCTCTGTGACGATGTGGCCCAGATACTTCACTTCCCGACAGAAGAAGGAGCATTTCTTGGGGCTCATCAATAGTCCGGCTTGACGTAGACGCGAAAACACCGTTCGAAGGCGTTCGAGCTCCTGTTCAAAGTCCTTTCCGTAGATGATGATGTCGTCCAAGTAAACCAAGCAGGTCTTCCATGTCAGGCCTCGAAGTACGTCTTCCATCAGACGCTCGAATGTTGCAGGGGCGTTGCAGAGTCCAAAGGGCATCACTTTGAACTGCCACAGTCCTGTCCCCACTGAAAACGCAGTTTTCTCTCGATCCTTTTCGTCCATAGAGATCTGCCAGTATCCGCTCTGTAGATCTACGGTTGAAAACCACGAAGATCCGGTGAGAGCGTCCAGAGTATCCTCTATACGGGGCAGAGGGTACGAGTCCTTCTTCGTTATCTCGTTCAGGCGTCGAAAATCCACGCAGAACCTTATGGTGCCGTCCTTCTTCTTGACAAGGACGATCGGAGAAGACCACGGGCTTCGCGATTCCTCGATTACGCCCTGTACTAACATCTTCCTGAGTAGCTCTTCCACTTCTGCTCGACGGTGTAAAGGCAACCTCCGCGGTGCCTGTTTTATGGGCGGGCAGTCTCCAGTGTCGATGACGTGCTTCACCCGGTCGCAATTTCCTATCTGAGTCGAGTCCTTGGCGAAAACGTCCTGAAATTCACGGAGTAAATCAGCAAAAAGTTTCTTTTGTCTTTCCGCCAAACCTGACGAACAGCGTGTGTACAGCTCTTCCAAATGCTGTGGGACGACTGTTTCCCCTTCTTCTTCTGATTTCTTCTTCTCGGGGTTTGGCTCTCCAAAGCGAATATCCGATTTGCCGGGTAGGCTCAGCACACTCCGAGATAGGTCGATGCTGCAGCGGTGTTTCTTCAAGAAGGCCGCTCCCAAGATGCACTTTTCCACCATGTCGACAACGTAGAAGTCTTCTACGCTCGAGAGTTCTCCAACGCTGAGTTCCAAGCTTTTCTTTCCAAACACTTTGATTTTCTCCCCTGTGGTGGAGCGAATGTCGACCTTCGTCTTATCGAGGTCCCTTGTGGGGCAGAACTCCTTCTCCAGAAGGTTGATCGGAGAACCTGTATCTAAAATAATCGGACAGGGTTTTCGATTTATTGTTCCACATACGTAGATTTCTCCAGTTTGATTCCGCGCAGTCGCCTCCTGCATCGCCACACTTTTGACGACCGGGGGACTGTTCCTTGCGGTTCGGCGTCTCCCCCTTTCGCCGTCCTCTTTCCGTTTCCCTCATTGGACTTTTTGGTAGAAGTTGCTCCTGTTTGGACGTTCTTGGCCTTGAAACAATCCTTTTGCAGATGCCCCGTTTTTCCGCAAAGCCAGCACTTCGGTTTTCTTAGTTGGTCGTCCTTTCGTTCCTCGGGTTTCCCAAATCTTGGCTGTTTCGCCGGGAACCTTTCAAAATTGTTCGAGGATTTAGCCTTCCGTTTTTCCGGATAGCGATCTCGCGATTCGACCGCGGGACCTCGAGACATTGTCTCGACAGCCTCGATCTCGAGGGCCCTGGTCACGGCGGCCCTTAATGATGTAAAACCGCCGAGTCGCAGTTCCGGCTGCATAACCGAGCTCGACAATGCCGTAACGAATTGCGACGCGGCAAGTTTGTCGCGTGTTTCTGCCGGGCATTCGGCGAAAGCGGACTGCGCTAATCGCTCGATTTTGGTGGCAAGCGAGGAGATGCTCTCATCTCTCCGCTGCCTATGGCTCTGGAAGAGTACATAGTTTAGATTTGACAGATTCTTAGCCCCGTAGCGGAATTCAAGCGCGGAAACCACTTCCGCGAAATTTTCGCATTGGGCGGCGGAGAGCGTCGTAAGGACGCTCCTCGCTACGCCCCCGAGGGAAGCAATCAAGGCTATAGCCTTTTTCTGGTCATCCCAACCATTTGCGCGCGCGATCGTATCAAATTGCACCCTGTACTCCTCCCACGAGTTTTTACCGTAAAAAATTGTCGGTTTCACCGTGTACCCCAAGCTGAGTACGTGCGGTTCCAACAAGGGGGTAGCGGCGGGCATTCCAACGGGTGCGGGGATATCTGTCGGCGGAACACTATTTACAACACTATTTACATGTACATTCTCCCCACCCCCAGGATGCGCGCCGCCAACAACCGAACTATAGCCATTTTGTAACGAAGCGGTTACGACCTGCATTCGTTCCTCCATGTTCGACAGGCGTGCCTCGAAGGCCGCCTGTGTTCGCCGGTCCTCTGCGTCCTTCTCTTCTCTGCGACGATCCTCCCTTTGCCAGCGAGCTTCATCGTCCTTCCTCTGCTCTCGCATGTGTCCTACGATGCTTAATTGAAGAGAGGTGAACATCTCCTGTAGAGAGGCATCACCCGTCGCCGCAGGAGAAGGGTTCGCGGAGGCCGCGGACGCACGAGTGGGCATCCCACTTCGAGTGGGCATCCCACTTCTGACACCATTGTTAAGTTTTACGTTCGACATAATATAAATTTACTGAACAGCAACGATAACAGAACATTAAACAAGGGGGTAACAAGAATAATATAAGAACAGGTAACGAATATAATCGGTTAGGAATACAATATCGATACGTCTGCTTGTAATGGCGGCTGACTCTCGAATGGCAGCTTGACAGGCGATCGATCCGATCGCCTTCTTCTCGCTGTCCCTTGTCTTCGTCGCGAGCACCAGCGGGCCATGAATCCTCTACATAGGGTGCTCGCAACAATATATTATTTCTACATTTTATTTATCGGCCTTCCTCCTTGTCTCCCCGTCTCCTCGCGGTTCTTCGTACCGCCAAATGACATCATCCTGCACGGCTGCTCCAGAGGAGCCAAATTATGCGTAATCGCGCGATACGCTGCGACGTTCGAAATACTGTTAGCTTTAAAAACTGGCTAGATTTAGAATGCCTGCTGCATATTTGTTTGAGAAAATATGTCTGTTTTCTACATAATGGTTCGGCAGATCGCTGATCAAAAATTATTATTATTTCTCTGCGTTAGGGGGAAAAATTCTGCGGATGCTGGATATAGGTTTGAAAAAAAAATTTGGGGGTTGTCCCTTCTCTCTAAAAAATTTCTGGGGGTCATTCACTCTCTCTAAAAAATTTCTGGGGGTTATTCACTCTCTCGGCCAGGTCTTTTTCGATGGTGGGCCAGGTCTGGAGAGGTCTCCGCGGCGGCTCGGTCAGGACTGATCGCCTCCATGATTACGGCTTGCCCCACTCCGCGGCTTGTGCACGCGCAGCCGGTCTTCCTCTCCCCGCTCCACCGTGCCCAGGTTTCCCTCCATCGCACTCCCCCGCGCGCCCTCACTTCCCCCCGCCCCGCGCTCCCCTCATTGCCCCATGGGTTAGAATCCTCCTTGTTATACTACTGAGGGTGTACACCGAAATTGTTATACAGAGATACCAAATCGTGGTACCAGCCATAAAAGCGCGTTCTAAACTGCACAAAGCCTCAAATCGTTGCAACACGTTGCGTGGAAAAGACATTACATTTACATTCCATTTATAGCCATGGAAAAATTCGCGCAAGTTTTCCGCCAATTGTTGGATCAATCTGAACATTTGATTTCACGGGAAGAATACCTCGCGTGGGAAGAACGGTGCATCGAGTGTATCGAATTTTTAGAAGAACACAGTCGTGTAAAACGTCCTCGATTATCGATCGCTGTTCAACAATTGTTGCTTGCTCGAATCGCGCGGCTCGAAGGATTTAAATAATCGTTGAGCGGACGTTTCGTGCATGAAGGTGCCGGGCATTCAAGCACAGGACTTTCGTGGCGCGAAATGGACACTGCATTCGATAGCCGCGTATTAACTGGTGCAGTGCTAAATTCGAATTACATCGAACCGCGCAACTTCCTCCAGGATGCGGCGACCATTTTGTTGGAGCATGTGCGGGGCGCTTTGAGGAAACATCGGAACCTCAAAATGAACACGATGTTCAATGGCGAATTTGTGGCCGGTGACAAGCATGCTTGTAAAAGCATCAATACCCGAAACTGTGAACTCTTCGGTACATCCGATCTGCAGGAGTGGTACCAGCGATGTATCATCGAACCCACCCTGGCATCGCTGGAAGAGTTCCAGGAACGTGACCAGCGGATGGGCATTGACGAGAATTCTGAATCTGACCGTTAATGTCAATAAGTACAATCCGCTGCGCGCGGGGTGCCACATCAAGTTGCCGCGGGAATTGTCGCTAAAGAAAGCGACGATTAGTGTACAATCCTCGGACAACACCTGTTTCGCATGGGCAGTGGCCGCCGCGCTACATCCCGCGGAAAGATACACCGATCGCCCAAGTTCGTACCCCGACCATGCTTCCATATTAAATCTCCAGGGCATTGAATTTTCAATTTCCCTGGCTCAGATTGGGAAGTTTGAGCGGCAGAATGCCATCTCGGTCAATGTATACAGCTTCGAGGAGGAGAGGAAAAAAGGACCGACAGTCTTTCCGCTGCGGCTCACCAGCCACAAGAGGGATCGGTACGTCAACCTACTCTACACGCCGAATCACAAGTACGGCGATGTAGGGCACTTCGTGCTAATCAAGGACTTGTCCGGTCTGGTGAGCGCACATCTGAGTAAGAAGAAGGCAAAGAAATTCATCTGTGATCGGTATGTATATAAACTTATGAGATGTTGAAATGTGCCATAAAAAAAAATAAGTGAAAAAATTTTTGGGTTTACAGATGCATGCACTACTGCGGACCAGCCGAGAAGTTGGAGCTTCATTCGCTGTACTGCGGGCAGATGAATGATTGCGCCATCCTGCTGCCCAGCGAAGGTAACAATTTGCTCAACTTCGGCAACGACGGTAGGAAGGAGCTACTTCCCTTCGTGGTATATGCAGATCTCGAGTGCATCATCGAGAAAACGGAGGACAGTCGGAGAGATGATGTAGATTTTAAATTGCACGCGTATCAGCACCATAAAGTGCATAATATTGCATATTATATTTGCATTGTTCGTACGATACATCGGTATCGATGTATCGATGTCGCCGCGACGCGGATTGTGTTTCATGGTTCGTCGGCGAACTTAAAAATTTGTGCAGATTTTGCTAAGGCCGTTCTGGCCAATAATGTTCCCATCCTTGATTTAACCACCGAAGAGTGGACGGCATTTCGCAATGCAACTCATTGTCATATTTGCGAAGAACCATTCGAGGCTAGCGATATACGAGTCCGCGATCATTGCCATCTATCCGGACGGTTTAGAGGCCCAGCACATTTGGAATGCAATTTAAACTATAAAAATGCGTTTTACATCCCCATAGTTTTCTATAATTTATCCGGCTACGATTCACACTTTATTATCGAGGAAATAGCTACCGCTTTCGAAGGTCATGTTGACGTATTACCCATAAATAAAGAAAAGTATATTTCTTTCACAAAAAATGTCGAAGATACGGCTGAATCAGACACGCGAAATTGTATTAAATTGCAATTCATCGATTCGTACAAAATTCTAAACACCGGTCTCGACAAATTAGCATCTTTTCTTAGCGCAGATGAATTAAAAATTTTACGATCCGAATTTGAAACAGTATACATTGAAGATTTCAATTTATTGACGCGAAAGGGTGTCTTTCCGTATGAATACCTTGATTGCGCGAACAAGCTGCAGGATCCATGCTTACCGCCGCGCGAGTCATTCTACAGTTCGTTAACGGGTGAGACTGTATCCGAGAGCGATTACGCGCACGCCGAGACTGTCTGGCAGCGTTTCGACATTAGAACCTTGGGCGAATACAGCGACTTGTATTTGAAAACAGATGTCTTGTTATTGGCAGATATTTTTGAAAATTTTCGCGAAAGTTGTATCAAGAGTTACGGACTAGATTCAGCACATTATTATACTTTACCTGGTTTCACGTGGGATGCCATTCTAAAACGTACCAAAATTACGTTCGAGTTATTCACCGACATCGATATGGTCATGTTTATCGAACACGGTATACGTGGGTGTTTAAGTCAATGTTCCGGAAGATACGCACAGGCCAATAATTACATGCCATCTTACGACGCATCGGAACAGTCGTCGTACTTGATGTACTTCAATGTGAACAATTTGTATGGATGGGCAATGTACCAGCCCCTGCCACGGTAGATCAGCATGAGCGTCGTGCAGACGTTGCGGATATTTTAGATCTACCTCGAGAATGTATCCCGTAAGGGAATCGATAGCGATTGTAGACACATAAAAATTTGCAACATCTTCTACCCATTGAAATTTGGCGTATGGCAGGGGCTGAGGGGGTGGCCCTCGATGCTTGGGCGACCCTCCTCTCATCACCGCCACACTGATACATCCCGCTCTCTCATAGGAGGCGTGGGGGCGGGGGGCGGCTAAGGGGAACGCCCTTTCGTCCCGTTCCCGGCCTCGGGAGCAGACTGCGCGGCCCGGAGCCAACGGGGGAGCGGGGCGACTGTGGAATTAAGTCGCCGCATGGCCTCCCCCGGCTCCGGGTCATCTGCGCCGCACCCGCCGTCTCAAGGCCGCGAGACGGGACGGGTGCCCCGTCCGCTCCCGGTCCCTCTCCGCCTCCTCTTTCTCCTCCATAACTACTTCCGCGGAGAGGCACATGGCCCTTCAACACTCCCGATCCCCCGCCATCCGACGCATCACCGTCGGCATCGAGAGATCGGGGCCCAGCTGCAACTCGAGGACCCGGCGATCGTCGAGCCACTCCTGGCAACGAACCAGAGTGTGCTCCGCCGAGTCCTCGTCGCCCGAGTCGCAGCTGAAACACTGCGACGACTCCTCCTGCCCTATGTGACGCAGATAATCCCCGAAACACCCGACACCGGTGATCATCTGTGTCAGGCGGTAGGTGAGCCTGCTATACCTGCGCCCCACCCATTCGCGGAGAATGGCCAGCAGCGTTCCGACAACGCGACCCTCCCGATGTTCTGAGAGGGCTAACCAATCAAGCCATTTGGCTTACATGCGTTGCCGGGCCTGGCCCCGCGCCACCTCGCGTCCGTCCGCCGGTGGGTCCCCAGCTTGGAGACCCGCCCAGCGCGGACAGTTCGGCGTGTGACGCCGTGCGATAAGACCGCACGGCTCGGAGGACCGCGCGGCGGTGAACCTTAGCCAAAAGGTCCCGCCCAACGCAACAGCCCTCCAGGTCGCCGGCCCATATAGGGGCGCCGTAGAGCGCCATGGACCGGACGACAGTCACATATAGCCGCCGCACACCCTCGGGAGGCCCCCCCCAGGTTGGGCATGATACGCGGGAACACGAATACTTGTTGCTCCAATCGGGGGCGAGGGTCTTGAAGTGGCGCGTGAATCGCCAGTAGGTGTCCAGGGTCAGGCCGAGATATTTTATCGATCGGCCGACCCTGATACAGGCATCACCGATCCTCCGGGACGCTCCGTTGGGGACACCGCTCCCAACTCTGTCCGCGAGCTACATTGCCTCGGTTTTCTCCAAGCCGACTCGCAGACCGAGCGGACCGATCGAGGTGATAACGCGTCGCTGCGCCTCCTCCGCGACGTTGATGGCCGCACCCCACCGCCGCCCGGATGCCACCACCAGCGTGTCGTCGGCGTAACAAACCAACGACACTCGCGGCGACGGCATATCCACCCGCAGCACCGCGTCCTTTGCCAGGTTCCATAACAGGGGCCCCAGTACGGATCCCTGTGGCACACCGCGGTGCGGCGTAGGTAGAGCCGGACGCTATCGCCGCACAGGAGAGAGTGTTGAACGCGTTGGCAATGTCTAAAAAGACTGCCACGCTCACACCGCCTCTCTCGACCGCCTGGCGCGACGGCGACCGAACCAATTGAATAGCGTCAATGGTCGATCGCTGTCGACGGAAGCCAAACTGGCGGTTGGAAAGGTCCGTGGCCACGGTAACGAGATGGTCGCAGAGGCGGGCCGCGATGATGCGTTCGAGCATCTTGCCCGCCTCGTCCAAGAGATATAATCCTCATAATTATGGTACGATATGTGCCTTAACGGGCGCCGCAGAGGCCGCCGCCTTTGCGGCCTTCACTCCCCCGGGTTTCCGCTGCACCCTCGCTGGGAGCCGACACGCCGGGCCACCCATTCGGTGGTCCCCAGGCAGGCCCGCCTCGGTGCAGAGTGAGCATTTCGGGGCGGTGGTACATTGCCGCGTCTTGTGCCCCTCAACTCCGCACCGGTAGCAGAGGAGGCCTCGGCTCGTCTGGCTCGTGCATTTCGCCAGCACGTGCCCGAACTCGAGACACCGGAAGCATTGCAGCCTCCTCTGCGCGAGCGGCACTACGCGGGCCACCAGCGAGTCGACGACCATAGACGCCGCCCTGACTAGGCGGGCAGCCGTCGCCGCGGGCGCGCGGACCCAGAGGGAGTACAGGCCGGCGGCATCCCGACGCCTCTCCCCGACCACGCAGTCCCCGGGGGCCGCGATCGCCCCCCTCACCGCGTCCTCCGACGCCAGCTCCGTCAGTCCGTGAATCCGGAACTCGGCCATTTTCTGGGGGTAGTTGCACATTGATGCCAGTGTCCGCAAGCTGCTTCTCTAGCCTTGACTTCAAGGCAGCAGCCCTGGCCGAGCTCTGCGCACCTGGGATCTCGAGGACGAGTCCCCCGGTGACGGCGCGCCTTGGCCTCATGGCTGTAATGCCAAGGTCGGCGACCCTGATTGCCTTCATTGCGCCGGCGACCCGCGCGGAGAAGTCCTTCTCCTCCGCGGCCGGGGCGGTGATGGACACCGCCGCCGTTTTAGGGGCGCGCGGGATCGCAACCGGGGCCCTCGCACCGGCAGCGCTCGACCCCTGTGGAGCTGGCGTCCTAACGCCTCCTCCTCCACCACCATCCCTGCACCGCTCCTCCCAGCCGCCTGGGCCCTCTTGGCCCCTTTCCCCACAACCTGGGTCCAGGTGCCTTGAGTGGCAGCCTGGGCTACGGGGGCCGAAGGCGGGGCGTCGGATGCGCCAGGCGCGCCAGATCAGGACAGTGGTCGTGACGACGCCAAAGTCGCACCAGCCCCCACAACAGCTGCAGCCGCGGTTGCCCTTTTAGCCGCCTTAGAGACGCGACGTCGAGCCCCCCTCGACCGCGAAGTCGGGGCCTTAGATCTTGTAGCCTCGGCGGTAGGACCGCTCAGCCGCCCACCCCTTCCCGTGCCCGTAGCCGGAGCCTATCCACGAGGTGGCTACCACGATGGATCGACGATAAAATTACCCCCCCCCCCCCCTCCTGACGTCGAACCGGAACACGGAACCGAACCCGAACCCGACCCCCGGAAAGAAAACGCGCCCGAAAAGCCGCCGCGGAGACCTCCCTAGACATGGCCCACCACCGAAAAAGACCTGGCCGAAAGAGTGAATAACTCCCAGAAATTTTTTAGAGAGAGAGTGAATGACCCCCAGAAATTTTTTAGAGAGAGGGGACAAACCCCAAAATTTTTTTCAAAGCAATATGCAGCATCAGCAGAATTTTTCCCCCAACGCAGAGAAAGAATAATTTTTTGATCAGCGATCTACCGAACCATTATGTAGAAAACAGACATATTTTTTCAAACAAATATGCAGCAAACATTCTAAAGCTAGCCAGTTTTTAAAGCTAACAGTATTTCGAACATATCGCGCGATTACGCGTAATTTGACTCCTCTGGAGCAGCAGTGCAGGATGATGTCATTTGGCGGTGTGAACAAGGCGCGAACGAAATATAATACTTTTTAGAAACGTCGAATCTTAAAATTATGTGACGAGGAGACAAGGAGGAAGGCCGATAAATAAAATGTAGAAATAATATATGTAAATATATATATACAGGGTGTCCGCGGGAAGAGTGGACAGCTGGATATCTCCTAAACTATTGCAGACAAAAATATTTAAAAAATAATGAATTGCATGGTTCGAGGGGGCCAATTTATTAGCGCGGACGAATTTTTTCTCGATTATACTTTTAAAAGACACGATGGTCAAGTTCGGTTTTTTAAATGGAACTATTTTTTTTGAAGACCTGGGTTGATAGTGCGTTCTAAGGCAAATTCAATAAGCTTTAATGTATACACTTGATTTCCACTGGTTTTTGAGATATTGCGCTTGTAAATTTACTAATCTTCCCTGGAAGAAAACTCGCTGGAATAGCAAGGACCGGGGATGGTCTTGCTGGCGCCACGGATGGTCTTGCCTGTTGAAACAGATACTTACCTGCCAAAGATCTAGGCCAGGAATGGCAGATCCAAAGGCTGGACTATTCTTTTCCGTCAGAAATGCTACTTAGGTAGGTACATCTGCGGTATCGAGAAGCGCACCGTTACTTTTATTTCGCACTTGCTTCTACGCTCGGATGGCCGGTTCTTTTGGGAGGGATGCAAGTTCGATTGGTTAAGTTAGGAGGACTGAAAGTTGCTAGACTAAATTTCAACCATAGGGAGCAGATTGTATCAGAACCAATCGGATTTGCATCCCTCACAAACGGCTCTTCACAGCAATACCGCCTCCCCAGTGCCCACCTTCTCTCGTACAGAATACGATAACGCATGCTTTTGTTTTGATATTAAAGCTCGTGTTTATATTCGAGAGGACCACGTGTCAACAGCGGGCTACCATTTTTCTTCCCGTGTCTCTCTACGAGGCGTATTGACGGTGGATTGTAGGAGCGTAGATGTCTGGATGACATTTATTGAATTCGGGAGACGATAGAAACACTTTATTACAAAACACACATGTACTATAATTAAAGCAAATCGTATTCCTCTCGGGAAGGAGTTCTGATAATCATCGAACTTGCGCCCTACGTCACACACTGCACAAATCATAAGCCGCTTCTAGACGTTGCGAGGCTGCAGCGCGAGGCGTGCCTCGCGGAGTAAAAAGTCTGGAGAGTCCTTAGCTCGCCTTGGTCACTTTGCAAAGCAACCTCGTGCTGCTGCCGTGGCGAGGAGAACACCCCGAAGTGCCTCACCGAATTTTATGGCTTTCGACCCTCGAAAGGTTTGGAATATCATTAAGAAGTGAGAACTGTTCAGGATTTCAAATATTTGCATCTTTTCTTCATCGTATCGAAGGGGAAGTGGATGTGATGAAGGCGGCAATGGATTCCTGGCGTTCTGTCGATTAAAATCATACCAAATATCATGCAAATCGGACTACTTTGACACTAGCTATTTGTATTCCCTATGTAAAAGTTGTCCGATTTACACGAAATTTATAATGATTTTCATCAGAAGACCACAAGGAATCCATCGGCGACACTTCCATATCCATAAGTAGTAAGACTATGCCGGTTCTAGACCAGGTCCTCTGAGGGGAGCGCGGTGGCGGGGGGGGGGCCGGGTGAGTGCGCGCGGGGGAGTGCGGCGGAGAGAAACATGGGCGCGGGGCCTGCGGGGAGTGGAAGACCGGCTGCGCGCGCACCAGCCGCGGAGTGGGGGAAGCCGCAACCGTGGAGGGGATCAGTCCGGACCGAGCAGCCGCGGAGACCTGACCCACCGTCGGAAATTTTTCAGAGAGAGGGAATGACCCCCGAAAAGTCTTTTTTCAGACCTTGGCCCACCCCGAAATATTTTTCAGACCTAACCCAGGGAGGGGACGGGACCCGAAAATTTTTTTCCAAACCGATATCCAGCACAAATTTTCCCCCAACGCATAATAATTTTTAAATCAGCGATCTACCGAACCATTATGTAGAAATATTTTTTTCAAATAGATATGCAGCAAGCATTCTAAAGCCAACAGTATTCTAAAGCGTTCCGATTTAACATCGCATCATATCGCGCGATCGTGTGTAATTCGAATCCTCTGGAGCAGCCGTACGGGATGACGTCATGTGATGGCGCGAAGAAGGCGCGAATCATATAAAGAATTATATGGCGTCAGCAGAAAGAATCTTTTCCATATCAACAGACATTCTTTTCCCAACGCAGAGAAATAATAATTTTAATCCCCTCCCACACTGGTCTACCGAACCATTATGTAGAAAACAGACATATTTTATCCGAACCATTATGTAGCGAGCATTCTAAAGCTAAGAGTATTCTAAAGCGTTCCGATTTAACATCGCAACGTATCGCGCGATCACGTGTAATTCAAATCCCCCGTGATGCGGACCGCCATACAAGATTACATAATTTGGTGGCGTGACGAACGCACGAATCATAAAAAGAATTATGTGGTGTCAGCAGAAATTGGTGAGGTGAGAAGGAGGAAGACGGATAAGTAAATAGAGAAATAATATGATCAAGAAATTTATTTAAAATTAAAAGAATATAAAAATATAAATAGAAATGGAATATAATTTAACATTTTTTTTTCCTACGAGCATTAGCTAGAATATCATTAATGGCACATGCTACCAGTTCGCAATCTATAAGATAATCCTCGTCGTAAAATTCGCCATCACGTATGATTTTAGCAGCACGACGCGTATCTAATGTTTCGCAGGTAGCATCGCTCTGTTACAACACGTTAACAAAAGTTTTAAAGTTTGTCCTCACATCTTCTGCAGTTTGATACAGCCGCGGATACACATAGCTTATGCATGGCTTAAGATTAAATAAAAATGATACTGTATTCAGTTTGAAATACAAAGACTTCTTATGTCGTGTCGTCTTTACAATTGGAGGCGAGAATCATAGAAAGAATTATGCAGAGTCGATAGAAATTGGTGAGGAGTGAAGGAGGGAGACAGCCAAGTAAATAGATTGTAATATATGTAAAATGATTATATATTGTTCCATTAATTAAAAAATAGAAATATAAAAAGAAAAAATATAAAAATAGAATATAAACGGTGTCTCGGCAGAACCATCTCTCTCTCCCTCCCCCTCTCTCTCTCTCTCTCTCTCTTTCTCTCTCTCTATCAATCTCTTTCTTTCTCCTTCTCTTTCCTTCCTTTTTCTCTTTTTCTCTTGTTCATACATACATACTCTTCCCACAACACCTCGTATGAATTCATACACACTCGCGCTCTCGTGACCAACCCGAGTGCTCAGTTACACAGACCAGTAAATATCTCGACTATATTCGCCGAAACTGTTACGTATCTATTGTATCGCCTCAATTCTTTATCTCTAAATAAACCGCACTATTCTCAACATTTTTTAGTTCTCTCTATACAAATAGGATATCAAAATACAATATAAAAAGAAAAAATATAATAATAATAATAAATTAATTTACTTTATTGCCACTTTCATGTTACAATTTAACGATCAAATAATCTTTCCATTTCATTCCCATGATTGTGTCAGTGTAAGTCCCACCCTTCTAATGTACCCTGTTGTGTCTTAACAATTTTTTCTATTTTACAAGTGTTTCCTAATCTATTCTATGTTACATAACCTTCTTTTATCACTTTCCTGTTCTTCCCATCTTTTCCTTCTCCCTATTATCTCCTGTAGAATAGTCAAGTTTTTCCCTTCTCCTCTAATTACCGCTGCACAATTCCTGCCACTCTCTCAACTTACTTCACATGTTTCAATCGCGTGCTTCACTGTTTCTTCCTCTTTAGCGGCCTTTACACGGACGTTCTTTAGTGCAACTTTTACGCGCGACACGCCAGCGCGGCACGCATTTGGCGTGGCGCGCCGGAACGTCGGAAGGAGCGCGCTCCTTGGCGCAGGCCAGAAGGTCGTACCCGTCACTACTTAGAGATAGCGAGTTCGGGCTTCCATTTCTACGGCGACTCCGCATGCTTTTTCCAGGATCCAGCACAGTCTTGTATTGTGTACTACCTGTTCCATGTATATTATCGATATGTGAAATGATCGGCAAGACACGATCGCGATATACGTAGTATCGCGAAAAGTATACGAATTCCTCGATATACCTGGCTTATAGAGGATATCATAAATGCTGTTACTGTAGGGCACGCTGAAACATTTGTTTTTACGAAGCTATATTTGGTTTACCTGAAGGTACTATAAATTATGGAAATGGTTTATTACTCAGTTATAACGACTGTATTCCGATCTGCATTCTCCTTGCAGACGAAAAGTTTCCATCTCATCGGACGTTCTTGCTCGCAACTTGTGCGCGGTTAGAAGTGTGACGCGCCAGGTTTCCACGTTCTTGCGTGCGAGTAGAACCGTTGTCAGGCGTGTCGCGTCCAAAAGTGTGGCGCGCAAGAATTCTCGCCGCACGCAAACCTCGACTTAAGAGGCAACGTGCCGATAAGCCGTGCCTCGATGGGTTTCAAGGACTTCGACCCTCGAGCCCAGGGGGGCCGTACAATGTTGCCCCCTAAGAAGTGACGAATTAAAAATTCTACATTTTTCATCGGAATTTAGCGAAAGTGGTGTGAATCATTTCCTTATGTTTTCGTGATGAAAATGGTCCAAAAACGACACAAATCGGATCGTAATTAAGGAATATTCATTGTAAATTGATTTGCATAACTTCGTTAAAAATAGTTCGATTTACACGAAATTTGGTATAATTTTCATTTGAAAAACATAAGAAATGCATCGGTATCACTTCCATATCGATACGATAAAGAATAAAGAATACAGTTTTTTTGAAACAGTTATGAATCTCCGGCCGACCGCAGCGAATCGAGGTCGGCGACCCACAGTCGAGGGTGAACTATTCATTACAGCGTATTAAGAGATTCATTATTCGTCACCGTATTGATATGAAAATAACACTAATGGATTTCTGGCGATCTCCCAATTAAAATTATCACAAATATCATTGAAATCGGACTACTTTTACACAAGCAATACAAATTATAAAAGGAGTAGGCATTTCATAAACGCCCTCTCTTATCGTATCGATATGGAAGTGACTTCAATGGATTCCTGGCTCATCCTGGAGTTCCCGTATAGTGTAACTTATCCAAAAGCATGATTAGATCGATGTAGGTTCTGTGATCCGTAGGGTGATCAAAATAATTGTAAACACTTTGTTTTATGAGGGCTGCTCGGATTCGGTGGTCCGAACGATGAGCAGAACGTGCAAAGACCATTGCTGATTGGCCAAATTTTCCTTGGAGAGGAGGGACGTTCCCTCTGCAAGTTCGACGGTGTAGGAAGGACCACCCTCCCCTCTCGATAACGTAGAGGTGTAAAAGTACACATCTGCTTACCAAAACTAGCCAGAGTGAGCGGTCAGAGTCTCGCCCGGGGTCGCGGTTTATAACCGTATTGTCCCGCAGGGCTGCAGGAGAATCCGCCGATGGAGCAATATACGGATTAACTCAGACCGAAGAAATTCGAAATCGCTGAAAAGTGACACGATGTCGATTTTCCCTTTTCGACATCTGGCAGACAAATGCTTACCGACGAAACCTTCGAAAACAAGCAATTAAGTGTTTAGGTAGTTGTAAACCAGGGTTGACTAACTGGTGGCTCGCGAGCCACCGGGGGCCCCTACGCCTGACGATCGCAGTCGAAAAGAGAAGGAAAAAAGCAGGAATCGACTGCAATCGACATGGTCTGGTCGGTATGGAGGGGGCCGTTCAGCGTGGCAGCAAGGCGGAGGGGCCCCCGGTAGTCAACCCTGGTTTACAACTACCTAAACACTTAATTGCTTGTTTTCGAAGGTTTCGTCGGTAAGCATTTGTCTGCCAGATGTCGAAAAGGGAAAATCGACATCGTGTCGCTTTTCAGCGATTTCGAATTTCGTCGGTCTGAGTTAATCCGTATATTGCTCCATCGGCGGATTCTCCTGCAGCCCTGCGGGACAATACGGTTATAAACCGCGACCCCGGGCGAGACTCTGACCGCTCACTCTGGCTAGTTTTGGTAAGCAGATGTGTACTTTTACACCTCTACGTTATCGAGAGGAGAGGGTGGTCCTTCCTACACCGTCGAACTTGCAGAGGGAATGTCCCTCCTCTCCAAGGAAAATTTGGCCAATCAGCAATGGTCTTTGCTCGTTCTGCTCATCGTTCGGACCACCGAATCCGAGCAGCCCTCATAAAACAAAGTGTTTACAATTATTTTGATCACCCTACGGATCACAGAGCCTACATCGGTCTAATCATGCTTTTGGATAAGTTACACTATGCGGCAACTCCAGGATGAGCCAGGAATCCATTGAAGTCACTTCCATATCGATTCGATAAGAGAGTGCGTTTAAGAAATGCCTACTCCTTTTATAATTTGTATTGCTTGTGTAAAAGTAGTCCGATTTCAATGATATTTGTAATAATTTTAATTGGGAGATCGCCAAAAATCCATTAGTGTTATTTTCATATCGATACGATGACGAATAATGAATCTCTTAATACGCTGTAATGAATATTTCACCCTCGACTGTGGGTCGCCGACCTTGATTCGCTGCGGTCGGTCGGAGATTCATACCTGTTTCAGAAAAACTGTATTCTTTATTCTTTATCGTATCGATATGGAAGTGATACCGATGCATTTCTTATGTTTTTCAAATGAAAATTATACCAAATTTCATGTAAATCGAACTATTTTTAACGAAGCTAGCGAGTAGTTTGGGTATCGAACTGCTTAAAACACATGAGAATAGACTCGTATCACCCACATCACTAATCAATACTCCTCGCGGAGACAGATAATAGGAAGAGAAGTGGTAATCTGCTGTCCGCGCGTGGTTCTGCCTGCATCGTCCTCCGTTAAAACTGAAGACGGCCCCCTTATCTCTCGAGTACAAACTTGCGTTAGAATATCATAACAAAAGCTCGCTCGACATATGCGCTGCGAGGGGAGGTAACCCGTAGGAAGGAGATTATACCTATTAGGATTAGGACCAATCGGACCTTCATTCCTTGCAGACGCGAAGTTTACACATTGTCATAGTAATGTCTCCTCCCTATGCCCCATCTTTTCTTGCACCCAATACGTCCCGGGTAGTTTTGTTTTGATATGCGAGCGCGTGTATATATATATATATATATATATATATATATATATATACTCGAGCGATAAGGGATCCGCATGTAATTTGAAAAGAGAATAGCGCAGGCGAGACCACGTGGAAACTACCCCTTCGGGCCCCGGGTGCCTCCGCGAAGTTTTTTGACGCTCATCGCCAGTAATCGCGTGTGATTTTTTAGTACAACAGCGCGGGGGTGGAGCTGTATATGTAGATCAATTGTTTATAAAAATATATTAGCAGTGGATTGCTGATGAACCCGGCGGATTGATTGCAAGGTGTGCAGTGTAACCACGCGTATTTCCACATACTTATAATGAAACTCAATTTAGTTTATCAGTGGCTGAAAAAAAATATTGTATATACCCTCCTTCCACGACTACATATTTATCTCCTTTAACCATGACTGTTGAGACTTGGGATATTTAAATTTATTCCCTGCGCCTGGCGAACACCTGGATCGGCAATTCCAATTGCCATAATCCTGGGACTCTCCGCGATGCCTTCACTGATGGGGCTTTTAAGTTTTATTGCTGGCCTAGACCTTACGAATCCCAGAGGGATGGTCACCAGCAACTTCTGTCACACCTTGACCAATTAGATATTGACATAACCACCTCCACCAGAAATTTCGGCTACGGAGGGAGGAACCAATGTTTACGTTTTAAGGGAAAACACGGAGCACAGGCAGAATCAAACGAAAAGTCAAAGTGTTCGGACATTAGACAGTGACATGTTAGTGTACCGTGCCGTTTCAAATCATCACACGTAGAAAAATGGCAGACTCCTGGAGCAAGAAATTGACAGGCGATTTTATTGATTTATACAGGCAAATGCCTTGCCTGTAGAAGTTGAAAACGAAACCGTATTTCAATAAAAATTTAAAAAATATCGCGTACAAAAGGCTCATCGAATTGGTGAAACCACACTTCCCGGAAGCCGATAAAGATTTCATCCAGAGAAGGATACAAAGTCTTCGTGGAGGTTTCCGGAAAGAAATGCATAAGGTGGCGGAGTCAAAACGTTCCGGCAAGGGGACGGAAGATATATACGTGCCTACCTTATGGTATTACGAAAAACTATTATTCACATTAGACCAAGAAACCCCAAGCACAAGTATCTCGAATATTGAGGAAGATCCAGTGTCATCTTTCCCGGAGAAATCTTCAGATGTGGACGCAAACAACACGTCAACACCTAATTTAGAAGATGCAGAGGCATCGATAATTGAAAAGGACCCCGCTGAAAATGAAACCCAGCCTGATGATCGAGTAAGTTTATTTGTTTATTTTATTATTATTACTAATACGGGCCAAAAGTACGAACTACGTAGAAAAATCGTTTGAGTGTAGGGCTGAAAGTAAAAAAGAAACAGAATTTCTAATGAATAATATTTTACGGACAATTTAACATTTATGAAATTATAGTTTATTTTCTATTATACCGATTTCACACTATTAGATTGATTATGTGTTACAATTGTACAGAGTTGTGCAGAATTACAATTGAAGTCTCCATAAATTATAATTACAAAGTAATTCAATTACATCATATTGAAACAGTGATATTAACGCTTGCGCAGATTGATTTAATGGGCAAGGTGTTAAAAAAGTAATGTTCATTGGTTTGGTGGGTGAATGTACACCTGTGCACTGGTAGAGATTTGTAAACAAATTTTGCTACGAAATTGTTTATTACATTGGAAATTAATTTTTCAAGGATTCGCTTATGTAGAGTTGTACGTAGAGTAGGGGCGTGCGGGTACCCGACTTTTCGGGCTCGGGTCGGGTCGGGTAAAGTCGGGCGGGCTCGGACGGGGGCCCGGGACAGACGGGCCTACGGGTAGTCCGACTGTGTCGTGTAGCCCGATTGTGTCGGGTAGCCCGATTATTTCGGGTAGCCCGATTATTTTGGGTAATGCGGTGCTTGATAAGTTGATATACGTATTCAGCTTTTTTAAACAACCGAGTACTCGACAAGCATGTACAAAATCTTTACCTATATGAAACTATAGAATAAGAGAATTTTCACGTGAAAAAATAATGCTTCTAACGGATTTATTCAAAATGAACTTCATTCTATAGAACCTGTATATTAATTTTGTATAATTTTTTCACGTGAAAATTCTCTTATTCTATAGTTTCATATAGGTAAAGATTTTGTACATGCTTGTCGAGTACTCGGTTGTTTAAAAAAGCTGAATACGTATATCAACTTATCAAGCACCGCATTACCCGAAATAATCGGGCTACCCGACACAATTGGGCTTCACGACACAGTCGGACTACCCGTAGGCCCGGCTGTCCCGGGCCCCCGTCCGAGCCCGCCCGACTTTACCCGACCCGACCCGACCGCTCGGGTACCCGACACATTCGATTACCCGCACATCCCTAACGTAGAGGCATGTGTCTACCACTACTCTGCCGCTTTGATAGTTTATATGCGAATGGTGGGGTCTGGGACAGTGGCCTAGTGGGCCTAACAAGGTCAATGCACTTTGCACTATCTTCTGTCCCTTTAAACGTCGTATTAAGGAAGGGGTCGTGCCCACCTGTGACGTCTGAAAACACAAGTATCTTGGGTTTTTTTGCAAAGACTGGAAGACTTTTTTATTATAATAAACGGTTGTGTATTCGAAAGTATATATTTTAAAACTCTTGTATTTTTATTTGCAATGCCATATATAAATAAATAAAGGATTTATAGGCGATCTCCCGACAACGTTTTTTTATTTAAGCACTTAGGGTTCGACCAAATTTAGTTAGTATATTCAAATATCTAGTGCTTAAACCTTCATCATCCCGAAAAATTAATATGCTACAAAATACATAACCATTTATTTAAAAAAGTCTTCAAGTCTTTGCAAAAAAATTCTTGTGTTTTCAGACCTGACAGATAGGCGTGACCCCTTAAGGGTACCTTCCGTTCTAAACGTCGATTTTTTTTAAATTTAATTTTTCAAATGTTCAACCTTTTAAGAATATGTGTTTAAAAGGATTTGTTGAAATTCGTAAATGTCCCGAACTTATAGGCATTTGAGTAATGGCAAATGCATGGGCAACAACCGGTCACTCGGCGCCCCACAGTGATTCGAGTATACTACATGCTAGCTGGACAAAATAATTTTCTCGCGGGTTTGGGTTTATATGGGGTTCAAATTGTTAGAAAACAAACCTGATTCGTATTACAGTTTATTATTTCACTAAAAATATCAATAAAATAAAAATATGACTAATTCAATAAAGGTAAAAGAACAAAACGACAGTCTTGTACTTTAAATATAATGGATGATTTCGTTTCCGTAATGGCGCTATTCATTCGATTGTTTGGCTTGTAGAAAAGCAATTGTTTTGCAATATAACGCGCTCTTACGTATAGAGCTCTTACGTCGCACCCGAAAACAATTCACAAAACATAGTTCTGCAAATTTTTGCAAATCGATCGTGTGATTAAAATAAACTAGAAAGTCTCTACTTTCCGTACATTCAACCCTTGTCGCGTGGATCGACGTGGAACATATAGTAAAACACTACTTTAATAACGATGCAGAGAAAACTGATTTCAAAAACCATGTTTTAAACTTACAAACTCAGAAATTCTAGGAATAGACATAATGTTATAACTGATAATTATATTTAAAGTAAAATACTGTCGTTTTGTTCTTTTTCCTTTATTGAATTAGTCATATTTTTATTTTATTGATATTTTTAGTGAAATAATAAACTGTAATACGAATCAGGTTTGTTTTCTAACAATTTGAACACCATTTATATGGGGTTTATACCCAAACCCGCGAAAAAATATTTTTGTCCAGCTAACATGTACTATACTCGAAGCACTGTGCGCCCACGTAAAACTTTAAACGCGATTTTTTCTAAACAGTGTTCTCAAAACGGTGGGACCTGTATCCCCAAAAGTTATTATCCGATTCGACTGAAACCTGTTTATTTGGAAGAATATACTTCTGGCTAGGGGGGAAACCAGGAAAAATTACAAAAAATTTGAAAATTTATAATTTTCAAAGTCGTTGGAAAGACGAAAAATATAGGGAAAAAGTGATTTCGAACTTCAAGTGTCGTTGTTTTAAAAAGAAATGTTATTTTTGCAATTTTTCTGGATTCCCCCTAGCCAGAAGTATATTCTTCAAAATAAAAAAAGTTTCAGCCGAATCAGATAATAACTTTTGGAGATACAGGTCCCACCGATTTTGATCAATTTTTTGACGCCTTGACTTTAAAGACTTCCAGAGCCGTCTGCAATGATTAATTACAAATCAAAAAATATATTTCTATAATTTAAGACATCCTTAATAGGGTAAAGGCACCAGTACCTAGTCGACTATTTATCAGTAGTCGACCACTTTCAGAAAAACATGAAAAATAAGATTTTTAGAAGTGACGATCTTTTGAACAGAGTGCAGTTAGAGTGCAGTTAGAGAACTACACTTTATTCAAAAGATCGTCACTTCTAAAAACCTTATTTTTCATGTTTTTCTGAAAGTGGTCGACTACTGATACATGATCGACTAGGTACTGGAGCCTTTACCCAACAATGCAAAAAGTCCCATTAAATTATATATAGTAGTTTTCCATCAATTAATTCCTAAAGATCACCTATATTTTTGGGCTCTGGACCGGAAGGTCCCCTTAATACAACAGAGACTTACGCTCTACCTGCATTCAACATATCTTCCTGCCACGGAATACTTCCTTCTCCTACAAAATATTCTTTGTACCGGTCCCTATTTTGTTTGGCAGAGTTGTAGATATTCCTGGAAATGGCGGGTTGCAAATTATGCATCTGTACTGTATCGTTCTGATAATCTCCCTCCATCTG
This sequence comes from Andrena hattorfiana, assembly GCA_944738655.2. NCBI lineage: Eukaryota > Metazoa > Arthropoda > Insecta > Hymenoptera > Andrenidae > Andrena > Andrena hattorfiana. The sequence continues at coordinate 24,733,096 of OX122892.1, forward strand.
CATACTCCTGTTGTTCGCAATTAGCGCTTTACTTCGTCTTCGCAAAAAATTATGCAGAACGCATGTAGCCAACACCACATAGCATATGTTTTCAACTTTCATATTTATGGGTGTATGCAGCACTCGAAATCGCGAAGATAATATGCCAAATGCATTCTCAACGACATTCCTTGCTCGCGACAATCTATAATTAAAGATTCGTTTGTCGTGGTCTAGTTCCCTTTGCACATAAGGCTTTAAAAAATTGTTCGTTAAAACAAACGCTTCATCGCCTAAAAAGGCAAAGTTTAAATTATTTACGGTTTCGTGATTTTCTGGTAAATTCAATTGACCGTTATTTAATCTTCTCAAAAATTCTGTATGTTCAATGATACCCCCATCCGATATTCTACCATTTTTTCCAACATCGACAAAAATAAATTCATAATTTGAATCCATTAACGCCATTAATACAATACTGTAGTAATTCTTATAATTATAATAAAACGCTCCAGATTCCGGTGGTGGAACAATGCGAATGTGCTTTCCATCCACAGCACCTCCGCAGTTTACGAAATCCCATCTGTTTTTAAAACCTTCCGCTATTTTCTTCCACTCGTCCTTGGTATTCGGGAACTATGACAAAAAAATACAATACAAAAATAAAAAATTAAATAGGTAGCGCGCACAGAAATGATGTTGACAGGGAAACGTCTGTGACGTGACCTGCGCACCGCACAAGTTTCATGAACAACAGACTATTTCTTATTTTATTAAATTTTTTTGTTTGAAGGAAGAAGAAGTGCCCACGACAAATAATCGCACAGATACGGCTGTTAGAAAAGGTGGAAAGAAAGGGAAGCCGGAGCAAGATGCAAGTGAATTTTATCGAACGTGCACCGAGGCATTGAAGGCGCCATCCACCAGCAAAGTGGATATCAGTGAATTTGAGGCTATTGGAATCAAAGTTGGCAAGCAATTGCAGAGAATGGAAACCGAACAGGCAATTTATGCGGAATCCATTATAACCGCCGTTTTAAGACGGGGTCTATTTAATAGTTTAAATCCGCGCACAGACTTGTGCGACAACAATTGCAGTGTAATTGCCATGGCGAATTCCAGTGGAAGGACCGCAGGGTCAAATTCTTCTAATATAGAAGGAAGCTCGAGGAACTAGTTTCTCTGATAAACTATTTTTTTATATTAAATTATGAATTTATGTTAACTTTAGGGTTTAAACAGTAAGGAAATATTTTAAAATGTTAAAAATAAGTATAATTTAATTATTTATAAGGTACGGAATAATAATTTGACTAAAGTGGCGGACGAAAGAAAGTTTATAACTTTCAAAATCGCATAACTTTTTTAGAATTAGTCCAAACGACATGATTTTTTTTGAGAATCTAGAAGGCTTAGTTTGCTAAGTGGTGTGTTTCGTGGTTCAAAAAAAATGCAATTATTTTAAATTTTTGAATTTTTGAATTTTCATTACAGGCTCAAAAAAAGTTTAAAAAACAACCTTTACTACTTTTTTTGCTATTCCGACCAATTGCGTTTTTTTTTTAAACGACGAAGCACACCACTTAGCAAACTAAGCCTTCTAGATTCTCAAAAAACTCATGCCGTTTGGACCAATTCTAAAAAAGTTATGCGATTTTAATAGTTGTAAACTTTCTTTCATCCGCCAATGTATATGGCGTCTCTGTAGAGAAAAACTGTGCCATGCCTCGGTTCTATCATATCTATTATAACATATATATTTTACTTATTCGTTTTCTTATGTAGATAGTTTATTCTAAGTTAAATTGGTGGTAGGTTATTGTAATAAACAAATGTATTATAATAAATAGAACAGACACTATTGTACACGACGCAGAGAAACTTTTCCAACGCTTCTAATAAAGCATTATTGTTATTCTATGTATACGTATTATTAATTTGTAACCCTTACCTTTAAGAACTCTGTCCGTAGGACCTGATACAGTGCTTTGCAAGTCTCGGGAATTATCTTGGATAATGAAGGAGCTGATATCCCCGTACTAAATTTTAAGTCTTCGTAAGAACGTCCAGTTGCCAAATATCGTAAAGTGGCGATAAGACGTTGTTCTGCAGTGATGCTCTGTCTCATGACTGTGTCCTGTTTCGTGATTCTATTTTCAACTAATTTCAAGATTTCATCAAACGCTTGAGAATCCATCCTCAAATAATTTTTGTAATCATCTCGGTGATCCTCTCTCAGTTCTCGAACAAGGGCTTGATCGTTAGAATTTGCGCGGTATAGTTTTACCCAAAGGCGCTTCCTTCTTCTGTCTCTTCTCCGCTCTGCTTCTGTTAAATATACAGCAGCAGCAGCAGCAGCAGCAATAGCCAAGTTCCGACGGCGATTGTCGTTTATCGCCAACATCGCACAGTTTCTGTAACACCTGTCTCACACACACTTGGCTACCAACACGCCGAACAGAAATTTGATCACTACCGGAACCTCCACACACCACGCAAAACTGTGCGTAGTAATGTTTTTTTTTCACGCACGTTATTGATTGTTCAGGTGGTTCGGTGTAACGAACACACGTAACCCAACCCAACTTATTAATTGACCATTAAAAGCAACAATTAAAAGTAACAATTAACAAGAACAATTAACAGTACCAATTAACGGTAACAATTAACGGTAAAAATTAATAGTAACAAGTAATAGTAACACTTAACAGTAACAATTAATAGTAATAAATAACAGTAACAATTAATAATAACAAATAACAGTAAAAATGAAATAATGCGTGTGCGATACGTGAAGTCTGAGAGCCGGTTCGAGAACAAGTGACCGCTTCGTGAATTTTCGCCGGTTAAAAAGGAACGACTAGACAGAGTTAGAGATAGCGAACAAGAAAGATAGTGAGAGCCCAAAAACGAGGATGAAACGGACAAAACAGAGAAAAACATAAACAGGGTGAAGAGAAAGCATGGGATAAGGAAAGTGTCCTTCGGTTCGTAAACGCCTGGCCGCCAAATATTTCTGACGATGACCAGGCCTGTGCGAACCCTTCAAACTAGGTATGTATGTAGATGGAAGAAGAAATGGCAGAAAGTAATAAAGAGGTACATAGAGGGTGTCCGCGAGAACAGTAAACAGTTGGATAGTTCCTAACGTATTCCAGGTAGAAAAACAATGTTTATATGAGATTGCATGCTTCGATGGGGCAAATTTATTAGGCCAGGCGATTTTTATCTTACATTATTATTTTGAAAGATACGATTGTCAAGTTCTGTTTTTAAATCTGCTGAAATTACCCACCCGCATAATAGTTGTCAGTCAAGTCAGTTTTGACCCTTTCTTAAATCGCGTTCACTTCTTACTAGAGATGCGTAGAACGTGTATTGAAGATACACGTGTACACGTGGGTCGCAATTCACGGATCGTAGTATCCGTGTACCCGTGTACTGAAATTCACGGGTACACGTGTATCGAAATATACGGTAACATGTGTATTAAGATATCCATATTTTATTTTTTAACTAAATATCCGACTGTTTAGACTTTACGCTAATAGTTTGCGATAGGTAGGTACAGACATAATTTACTAAGTCGCAGATGAAAATCAATAACATCGTGATTTTGGTTAATAAAGTTTAATCTATTAATCGTTAATTAATCTATTTCAGACAACTACAACAGCTGATTTTACGCTAACAGTGCGTTAGCTAACTATTTGAAATACTATAACTCCGGATATAACCACTATTTTTGCATACAATTTTTTTTCATTTTTCTCAAAGATGGACAAATGAAGCCACAAAACCGGAAGTAAATATATTTAATTCTTTGGTTTGAAAAAATTCTCGTTCACTTCCTATCGCTTGTAGCGGCTCGCAGAGTCTTGGCTGCCAGGCGCGCCGCGCGCCTCAGAATTTTCCGCACTGTCGGAAAGTCCACGCGCCACGCCAAACCCTCGGTTTCAAGTGCCGCTTTCCTTTTCTAACTACCTTTTCTGTCTCTTATGTAAACTTTTCTGGAGTCGAGGTTTGCGCGCCACACTTTTGGACGCGACACGCCTGACAACGGTTCTACTCGCACGCAAGAACGTGGAAACCTGGCGCGTCACACTTCTAACCGCGCACAAGTTGCGAGCAAGAACGTCCGATGAGATGGAACCTTTCGTCTGCAAGGAGAATGCAGATCGCAATACAGTCGTTATAACTGAGTAATAAACCATTTCCATAATTTATAGCACCTTCAGGTAAACCAAATATAGCTTCGTAAAAACAAATGTTTCAGCGTGCCCTACAGTAACAGCATTTATGATATCCTCTATAAGCCAGGTATATCGAGGAATTCGTATACTTTTCGCGTTACTACGTATATCGCGATCGTGTCTTGCCGATCATTTCACATATCGATAATATACATGGAACAGGTAGTACACAATACAAGACTGTGCTGGATCCTGGAAAAAACATGCGGAGTCGACGTAGAAATGGAAGCCCGAAAGTAGTAAGGCTAGGCGGGTTCTAACCCAGGTCCTCTGAGGGGAGCGCGGGGGCGGGGGGAAGTGAGGGCGCGCGGGGGAGCGCGGCAGAGAGAAACATGGGCGCGGGGCCTGCGGGGAGTGGAAGAGCGGTTGCGCGCGTACGAGCCGCGGAGTGGGGGAAGCCGCAACCGCGGAGGGGATCAGTCCGGGCCGAGCAGCCGCGGAGACCTGGCCCACCGTCCTCGAAATTTTTCAAAGGGAGGGAATGACCCCCGAAAAGTCTTTTTCAGACGTTGGCCCACCCCGAAAATTTTTTCAGACCTAACCCAGGGAGGGGACGGCCCCCAGGATTTTTTTCAAACCAACATGCGTCGGAAATTGTTTAATAATTTATTTTTTATCCGAAATTGTTTCGGACGATGTCGGGAAAGATCGATGTTCTTTTCTTTTACGAACCACGTCTCCGGGACGGAAAGAGAGAGAGCATTACTTTAAAGCTAAATTCGGAGGAGGGAAAGAGAGAGCATTACTTTAAATCTAAATTCGGAGGGTGGGAAAGAGAGAGCATCACTTTTAAAGCTAAATTCGAGAGAAAGAGACAGCACTACATAGCGGTACAATCGCTTTCGTTCTAAAAAAATTTCAAAATGATTTTAAATCTTAGTGTCGCAGCGTATCGCGCGATCGTGTGTAACTTGACTCCTCTGGAGCAGCCGCGTGCGATGACGTCATGTGGCGGCGCGAAGAATTATGCGACGTCAGCAAATCTTAAAATTATGTGGCGAGGAGAAAGACGGGTAAATAAATGGAGAAATAATATAGGTTTAAGAAATTTATTATAAAATTAAAAGAATACAATCTAACATTTTTTTTCCTACGAGCATGGGCTAGAATATCATTGATGGCGTATGCTAACAGTTCGCAATCTACAAGATAATCCTCGTCGTAATATTCGCTATCACGTATTATTTTAGCAGCGCTGCGCACAACTAATGTTTCACACGCAACATCGCTCTGCTGTAGCACGTTAACAAAAGTTTCAAATTTTACTCTCACATCCTATGCAGTTTGATGCAGGCGCGGATACACATAGCTTATGCATGGCTCAAGATTACATAAAAATGATACTGTATTCAGTTTGAAATACAGTGAGTTTTCAGCTCGCGTCATCTTTACAATCGATGAATTAAAGATCCGAAGAAATTCCACCATTAAATCATCAATCCACATCGAGTCTGGTTCAGATAATTGTGCACGTTCTTCGATGGTTTCACAGCTGTCGAATAGCACATTCCATGTATGCCATGGTAATATAAGATGATTCCCATGATTATCGCCGAGAAGAACTTCAACATCGGCCATAGGTCCTACGTTGATTCCAATTTCCAAATATTTGCTACCCACGGATGTTAACGCGTATCTTCTGACCATGATACGCGATCCTCGGCGCGGACTAAGAGAACAATCAAAGCTATGAAATTGTCCACTCGTATCAGGAATACAATTTTGAGAATATGTGAAAATTAAGTCTTACCTGTCAAATGTATTATCCACACATGGAGCTACGCCATCATCTTGTACGATCGGAACATAATAATTCATACGTTCAACGTTTCCTTCGACACTGGTACTGCACATTTTTTTTTCAGAGCACTATTTGTTCCGTCGAAAGTCACTGAGGCTACTGAGCGATTGATGGAATAGCGACCGGGAGACAGGCTTAAACAGAGGTGCAATTGGTTCCCCCACCACCGCATTTTATTCTAAAGCTTTTTCCATAATGTTTTTCAATCTTAACGTCGCAGCCTGTCGCATGATCGCATGTAATTTAATCCCCATCCTCAAGGATAAAAGTCTCGACACGTGTTGAATGTAATATAATACCTGTGGAAGCGCAGAATCTTAGAATTATGCGGTGTCAGCAGAAACTGTGTCGGATGATTTTGCGCGCTAATTCGTCATACGCGTGAATCATAGAAAGAATTATGCTGTATCGGCAGAAACTGTACAGAACCATGTTGGGACGGATCGTGGTTTTTTTTGCATGCGGTGCATTCGAGGGAGGGGGTACGCCAAAAGAGTTAGACAGAGATACCAAATCATGGTATCAGTCATAAAAGCACGCTCCGAACTGCACAAAGTCTCAAATCGTTGCAACCTGTTGCGCGTAAAAGACGTTACATATACAGTCCATTTACAATCACTCCATTTACAATCATGGAATTCGCGCAAGTAGAACATCAATTGCGGGATGAATCTGCACGATTGAGTTCGCGTGAAGAATACCTCGCGTGGGAAGAACGGTGCAACGAGTGTATCGAATCGTTGGAAGAACACAGCCGAGTGAAACGCCCGCGATTATCGATCGGTATTCAACAATCGTTGGTTGCTCGAATCGCACGACTCGAAGGACTGAAACATTCGTTGCGCGGACGTTTCGTGCGCGAAGGTGCTGGACATTCGAGTACGGGACTTTTGTGGCGCGAAATAGACACTGCGTTCGATAGTCGCGTGTTAACCGGTGCCGTGCTCAATTCGAACTATATCGAGCCGCGCAACTTCCTCCAGGATGCGACGACCATTGTGTTGGAGCACGTGCGGGGCGCTTTGAGAAAACGTCGAAACCTCAAAGTGAACACTGTATTCAACGGCGAATTTGTGGCGGGTGACAAGCATGCTTGCAAAAGCATCAACACCCGGAACTGTGAACTCTTCGATACATCCGATCTGCAGGAGTGGTACCAGCGATGCGTCGTCGAACCCACCCTGGCATCGCTGGAAGAGTTCCAGGAACGCGACAGCGGATGGGCATTGACGCGAATCCTCAACCTAATGTCAATAAGTACAATCCGCTGCGCGCGGGGTGCCATCACAAGTTGCCACAGATATTATCTTTGAAGAAGGCAACGATCAGTGTGCAATCCCCGGACAATGCGTGTTTCGCGTGGGCAGTGGTAGCCGCTCTCCATCCTGTGGAAAGACATCCCGATCGCCTAAGTTCATATCCGCCATATGCTTCCGTATTAAATCTCCAGGGCATTGAGTTTCCAATGTCCCTGGAGCAAATTGGGAAGTTTGAGCGGTTAAACGAAATCTCGATCAACGTCTATAGCTTCGAGAGGGAGAAGACGAAGACGGTCTTTCCGCTGCGTCTCACCAGCCAAAAGAGGGATCGGCACATCAACCTGCTCTACATACCGAATGATGGAGATGTAGGACACTTTGTATGGATCAAGGACTTGTCCCGGCTGGTGAGCATGCAGCTGAGCAGACATACGACAAAGAAATTCATCTGTGATCGGTACGTATAGAAACATATGAAATGTTAAAACGTCTCGCGAAACAAATTAAATAAAAAAATTTTTTGTTTTATTACAGATGCATGCACTACTTCGGATCTGCCGAGAAGTTGGAGCTTCATTCGCTGGACTGTGGCAAGATGAACGACTGCGCCATCCTGCTGCCCAGCGAAGGAAACAATCTCCTAAGGTTCAACAACCACAACATGAAGGAGCGGCTCCCCTTCGTGGTGTACGCCGATCTGGAGTGCATCATCGAGAAAACAGAGGACAGCCACCGAATGGGTGATGATAATAAATTACACACGTATCAACACCACGAAGTTCATAGTATAGCCTATTACATGCATTGCTCGTACGATACATCGCTATCGGTGTATCGATGTCGCCGCGACGCGGATTGCGTTTCATGGTTCGTCGATGAACTAAAAAATTTTGCAAATTTCGCCAAACCCATCCTGACCAGCAATGTTCCCATGCTTGATTTAACTACCGAACAGTTGACGGCATTTCGCGATGCAACACATTGTCATATTTGCGAAGAACCATTCGAGGCTATCGATGTACGAGTCCGCGATCATTGTCATCTATCCGGGCGGTTTAGAGGTCCAGCACATTCGGAGTGCAATTTAAATTATAAAAACGCGTTTTACATCCCAATAGTTTTTCATAATTTATCCGGCTACGATTCGCATTTTATTATCGAGGAAATAGCTACCGCTTTCGAAGGTCACGTCGACGTATTACCCATTACTAAAGAAAAGTATATTTCTTTCACAAAAAATGTCGAAGATACGGCTGACTCAGACTTGCGAAATTGTATTAAATTGCGATTCATCGATTCGTACAAATTTCTCAACACCAGTCTCGACAAATTAGCATCTTTTCTTAGCACAGATCAATTAAAAATTTTACGATCCAAGTTTGAAACATTATCCGTCGAGGATTTCAATTTACTGACGCGAAAGCGTGTCTTTCCGTACGAATACCTTGATTGCGCGAACAAGCTGCAGGACCCATGCTTACCACCGCGCGAATCATTCTACAGTTCGTTAACGGGTGAGACTGTATCCGAGAGTGATTACGCGCACGCCGAGACTGTCTGGCAGCGTTTCGGCATTAGAACCTTGGGCGAATACAGCGATTTGTATTTGAAAACAGATGTCTTGTTATTGGCAGATATTTTTGAAAATTTTCGCGAAAGTTGCATCAAGAGTTACGGACTAGATTCGGCGCATTATTATACTTTACCCGGTTTCGCATGGGATGCCATGCTAAAACATACCAAAATTACATTCGAATTGCTCACCGACGTCGATATGGTCATGTTTATCGAACGCGGTATACGTGGGGGTTTAAGTTAATGTTCCGGAAGATACGCACATGCCAATAACAAGTACATGCCATCTTACGACGCATCGGAAGAGTCATCGTACTTGATGTACTTTGACGTGAACAATTTGTATGGATGGGCAATGTGTCAGCCTCTGCCATATGCTAAATTTCAATGGGTCGAAGATGTTGAAAAATTTGACGTGTCTTCGATCGCGGTCGATTCGCCCACGGGATACATTCTCGAGGTAGATCTGGAATATCCGCAACGTCTGCACGACGCTCATGCCGATCTACCGTTCTGCCCGACGCGTGCCAAACCTCCTGGCAGCAGACAGGACAAGTTACTCGCGACGGTATACGATAAGCAGCGTTACGTCATCCATTACCGCAACCTGCAGCAGTGCACGCGTCACGGTCTTCGTATTACAAAGATACACCGCGTGCTTCAATTCGCTCAATCTCCCTGGCTCCGCGATTACATCGAACTCAATACACGGTTTAGAACAGGCGCGACAAACGACTTTGAAAAAAATTTGTACAAATTGATGAACAACGCGGTATTTGGTAAAACTATGGAAAATGTTCGAAATCACGTGGACGTAAAACTTTTAACACATTGGGAAGGGCGATATGGCGCGGAGGCAATGATCGCGAAACCGAATTTCCATAGCAGAAGTGTTTTTTCGGAAAATTTAATAGCTGTTGAATTGCGAAAATTCGAGGTGAAATTCAACAAACCGATATACGTGGGTATGTGCATTCTGGACATATCAAAAATTTGTTTGTATGAATTTCATCACGAGTACATGTCTCCCCTGCACGGACCAAGTTGTAAAATTCTATACACAGACACGGACAGTCTCATTTACCACATTCGATGCGACGATATCTACGAGACCATGAAACGTGATATCGATAGATTCGACACAAGCGATTAGCCTATCAACAATCCATATAATATGCCCCACTTAAATAAGAAGGTTCCAGGGCTGATGAAGAATGAAAATAACGGTGCGATAATGACCGAGTTCGTAGGTCTTAGAGCGAAAATGTATGCACTCCGCGTAGACGGCAAAAAAGATACGAAAAAGGCGAAAGGCGTCAAGACCAACGTCATAGCCAGAACGATAACTTTCGACGACTACGCGCAGTGTTTGCAAAGGGAGATCGAAATGGTTCGCAGACAATCGTGCATACGGTCTAAATTGCACAAAGTGTACACCATTTCGGAATCTAAAATCGCTCTAAGTCCGTACGACGACAAGCGGCATATCGTACCCGATTCGACCGACACTCTGCCCTGGGGACATTATAAAATAACATTGTAAAAAAACTATTGTATTTATTATAAATAGTGGAATTGTGTAATATAAAATTGTTCACTCATGCATAGAACATACAATTATATTTATTGTGTAATATAAATGGTGGAATTAATGTGTAAAAATAAAAAAAATTGTTCACTCATTTACATATATATATATATCATTGTATTTATTGAATCATATATTATTATGTTACAATACATTATTTTTATTTATCCAAGAATTGTGTGATTTATCAAACCCCAGCCACTTGACGTATACCTTATCCCCCTTTCTACGCAACACTTTTTCCACTAGATATACATCAGGATCGGTGACGCGTTGCAGCTCGTGTTCATAGAATCCTCCGGCAACAGGTTTTGCACAGGAATCGACGAGCAGATACGTCGCGGGATTAGTTGCCTGTACTTTGGCTATCTTGAACACCTCCGTTGTCCAATTCGGCGTATAGCCTTTATCGAAGATGGTTTTAAATTTGCTCACGCGCACAAACTCGCCCAACTTGAATCTCGCCGGAGCAGCGATCTTTATGTTGCTGTATACGGTGGATAGCAGCTTGTCGGAGATCGCAGCGGTAACATCGCGAGGACGCATTCCGATGGTTCTATGTTTTCGTGCGTTATACTCTGCGAGAAGACGCGATAGCGAATCGATCCATCTGTAGGTTCCATTGAGCGTAAACATTTTCCACATATTGTTCTTCAAAGTTCGATTGAAACGTTCTACGACGGAGGCCTTCATCACCGAATACGTCGAATAATGATTAATATCATGTTTTGTCAAGAGTTTCTGCACATCGGCGTTGTAAAATTCTTTTCCTTGATCGGTTTGCAAATTTTTCGGATATCGATCTCTAAATATCTTTGCAAACGCTTTAGTCACCTCAGCACCACTTTTAGTCTTGAGCGGCACCGCCCATGCATACTTGCTCAACACATCGATAACAGTGAGTATGTAGTGGTGGCCTTGGTTGAATCGCGAGTATGGACGTATTTCTACAACGTCAGCTTGCCACAGATCGTCGTATCCATGCACTATGACGCGCCTCCGCGGGAAATGTCTTCGAGCTGGAGCATGCAATTCCTCAACAAGTTGTCGCTTCTTGGGACCATGGTTTTCTTTACTCTTGGATTTCGATACTGGCTGCATGTTTGATCGCAGAGGTGTCTTTGACACGAATGATGCGATAATTATCGTGTACATGCATTATGTGCTCCCAATCGGCCCGGGGACAAGTTCAGCCGCCTCGCATGATTCTCCTTCGCAGCGCTGTTGTGGGATTGAATTTGACGCCTGCGATATCTTTTTAACGCTGTTTTGCAACGTCAGCATATCTCTTTGAAACACGACCAGCTTCCTCTCTAATTCTTCCTGCTGCTCTCTCAAAAGTTTAATGCTCTTTTCCATGTATAGTTTATTGACGGCATCGCTGTCAGCCACCGGCTGAGCTACGCGTCGTATCTTGCATGATTTTGCATCAAAGTCGGCACCGTGCCCACACAAAGAGCGTTATCTCGCATATAATTTCGAAGCATGCCGCTCCATTTATAATAGTCCATTCTAGCTGCGCCACTCTTCTCGAGCGATACTCCAAATTTGTTGATCGGCATCTCGATGCATACAGTGCAAATCATCGACGTGTGGATTAATTTATAATGAGGCCTACCTCGCGGAGTTCCTCGATAATCGATAGAATTTCGGGATCGTGGGAGTTGTTACCCGCCTGACGCGACGCTTCAAGCAAACGCAATCGATCCACCAACTCGTTGGGATCGTCCCAGTGCACGTAATCGATCTTGTTGTCGTTTACCATCATCGCTAGCGGTGTCCTTAGACCTTTTCCTGCTTTACTCGTTGATGCGCGGGGGACTAGTGGTGCAATGACATGTTTGTACTTGTATCCCTTGTTACCCAATATGGGTTTTTGAGCACAATGACTGCGTCTGTAGGCATTCGTCGCCAGCAGTATACTTTTGTATTTTTGTTTATCAGCATCGGTGTATAGGGCATCGTCGGGAATTCTCTTGAAAATCAGTTCGTAAAGGCCGGGCGTTCCTTTGTATTTTACACCACCGATGATTATATTATCATCCTTGTCCATATCGAAAGCCTTATCTCCAAGCATCGTTCCACTATTGCCAAAGTATACGCCGTACACATAGTCAATTGTTGTATCCTTATCCATACTTAGGATGGCGCTCATCTATTCTTGCCCCAGCGGACCGAAATGGTTGCGAAACGTTTCTTGTCCCTCGGATGTTTGAAGTTGCTGTCTAATAGATGTTACAAACGACTCATCTGGACTAGTTTCGAAAACTTCGTCATCATCATCATCATCCTCGGTTGCAAGCAATTGTACACTGGGAAATGTATTTAATGGTGTGGGAGGAACCGAGGAATCGTTTTGTCGTTTTCGCTTCGATTGAACTGGTGTGGAGGTTACGAGTGAATATTCCGATGATGTGTGTCGTTTCTTCTTTGTCTTGCGCGATGTGCTCCATTTCGACTGGATTTTTGTTTTAGGCGTTAATGTTTCATTCTCTTCAACGTCTATGCTCGTCAGCGGTGATGTGTTAGCTTCTGCCGCTGTGGTATTTTCCACGATATGTTTCAAGGGTTCGACGATAGGTTTAAAGTATCTCTCCAACGCGATATCTTCCTCCATCTTGCCAGACTTCAAAGCCTGATGTTTCTTGCGAATGGCTTCGCTGGTTTTTGCCATTTCCTTCGCTATTCTCTCGCGATCCTTAATCTCCAGACTATCGATATCAATCATCATTGTGCAGCAGACGTTGCTTTCCCACCGACGTGTTGACGACAATTGACCATCTCACGGTACGGCAAACTCGTTAAATCCCTTTCTATAACGTCCATTAGGCATCGCGCTATCCTTGTCTATTACCACGAAACCATACTCTCGTTGCCAACAATTATGACACAGCACGCAGAAATCCTCGTAAGACATATCAGTATTTACATGATCGTTGTACACATGTTTCAAGTTGGTACCATCCTGCTTAAACAGAATCAACAGATTGGCATTGTCGCGTATAAGATGTTTGGGAATCTTTGCATACGTCTGACAGAGATAGAAGCAGTCAACGTTCGAGTGGCGCCCCATTGCAAAGTATTCCCTTATCGTATCTTGCTTGTCGCATGCCACGTCATCAAAGATAAAAATGGAATTCGGAAGCGATTCGCTCGGTGGGATGACATCACTGTTATTCGAAAACGTAAAGTAGCCAATTTCATCTATCGAGGTCAATAAATTCTCCAAATACTGGTATTTCGGCTGTTGCAACGACTTGGAATACACATACACGTTCTCGAAGCGGACACCGTGAGGACTTTCCAACAAGCTCACCAACACGTTGGTCTTTCCACAATTGGATGGGCCACAAATGAGGCACCGTATAGTGTTTGGTAGCATGCTGCCATGTTTGCGCTTTGTTTTCGAGGGCATCACTCGTGATTTATCGTCAAAATTTGTCACGCGTATCGTCACAGGCTGTCGCACGAATCGCATCCTCGCTGCGAACTGTGAAAAAATGATTTTGATACATCGAAGCGGTGACGCGTTCTATTTATAGGTCCGCGCCGAAGCAAAACAGCTCAGTGTTCAAAATGCTTCTGGTCCTGTCGGATAATTGTGATATTCGAGACTTAACCTCTGAACAGTTGAAATATATACCAAAGATTATTCTACTGCGAGAGTTCGAGAGATACATTGATCAGTTGTGGGGACAGACTCCCCGAGCATATAAAAGCCGATTCCGAGGTTCAGCAGTATCGTCGGTGTCTGGAACATTATAATCGCCCTTGGCAGCGAACGCATATCGATGGTCCAGCACCATTGATTAAAAACTGTAGCGAATGTCGCCGATGCGAGTGAAGAAAGGTTGTGGTTTGTTAAATCGGGCGATAAACGCGCTACCCATCGAATTACATATCCCGGGATACCAGTTTTGCGGCCCAGGAACTCATCTGGCAAAACGATTGGCTAGAGGTGATCAAGGCATCAATCCGTTGGACGCAGCGTGTCGCGAACACGATGTTGCGTATTCGCGTAGCAACGACCTCGGCGAAAGGCACGCGGCAGATAACGTACTCGCTGACAAAGCGCGAAAACGCATCGTTGCGCGTGACTCGACTCTGGGCGAAAGAGGTGCTGCTACAGCTATTTGGGCAGCTATGAAGGCCAAGACGAAATTCGGAATGGGGATGAAAGCAAAATTGCGCAAAAGGATTCCAAAGAGAGCACCGAAAAAGCGGATTCTTCCGATAGCAAAACGGGGTGGTATATTACCACTTCTCCCGCTGCTAGGTGTTCTCGGATCGTTAGCTGGTGGAGCGGCGTGGATAGCCAAGGCGGTAAACGATAATAAGGTGGCGCAACATCAGCTGCAGGAAATGCAACGTCATAATCGCTCCATGGAAGGTCGTGGACTTTATCTCGCACCATACAAGCGCGGACAGGGAATATCGAAACGAAAAAAAAAACGTCGAAAAGAAAAAAAAATGCCCGCGGGCGTAACTACCGACGCGCAATTGGAGGAGTTTGCAAAACGTATGCGTATTCCATTCTTTAGAGGTGTTTTTATGCGTAACGCGCTACCAGCCGGAGGAGTACGTCGAAACGAGAGCGGTATCGTAAATTTGGACAATGTCGAGGGGCCGGGGACTCATTGGGTGGCGTATGCGAAGAGAGGGTATCGAGCTATATATTTCGACAGCTTTCGAAATCTTCGACCGCCTAAGGAATTGGTACAATATCTGGACAAAGATGTCGTGAAAATCGAATACAATCGAACGGCTTATCAGAAGTACGATCAGAGCAATTGTGGACAACTATGCTTACGCTTTCTACAAACGATTGGCATCAAATTTAAGGATTGACTTCCCACCACTCTGATTCAGTACTAGTCCAGTCGTACAGCTCGGAATATGTCGTTAACATTCACTCTAACCGGCAAGAGTAGCACCCTCGCGGTAAGCTACTTTCCACCCATAGATTTGAGCGACGATGATTACGAGCTTGGTCTAGCAACCTTTGAAACTTATCACACAATACCAAACATCGACTCGGACAACGATAAATTCTACTTTGTCGTAAACTATGACATCAACAATAGCATCGACACCACTCATGAATACATTACGATTCCACACGGCTCCTACGAACTAGACGCTATTGCCAAGTATTTGTAGCAGCGATTACTCGAGCGGTATCCTCAAAATCTCGGTGGCACCGATGTCGGTGACAACGATGTGTATCCTATAGTGTTGCGCCCCAACAACAACACCATGAAAAGCGAGCTGTACTGCTCGTTCGTCATAGACTTTACAAAGTCCAATAACATTGGATCGCTACTGGGATTCTCGACGAATCGGATTTTAGAACCTGGACGGTGGCATGAATCGGACGATCCAATTAATATCATGAACGTGAACATTATTCGCATAGAATGCAGCGTGACCGCTGGCGCGTACAACAATGGGAAGCGCGTACATACGATACATGAATTTTCTCCGAGAGTCCCACCAGGATATAAGATATCGGAAACGCCCGCGCACATCATTTACCTTCCAATCGCCGCACGGGTCATTACGGATCTAACGATACGCGTTGTGGATCAAGACGGACGGTTGCTCGATTTTCGAGGTGAAGAGATTACCATCAGATTGCACGTACGAAGGCGACGACGATAATACGTGTGACGTGTGAACAACTCCAGAAACCCGTTTCTTCCAAACGAAATTGTATACAACAACAACAACAACAACAACAACAACAACAACTGCAACAGCTCTGATTATACTAAAAAGAAGAGGCTCAGTGCTGCGAACATTGCATTTTTGAAATCATTGGGATTCATTGTGCGCGGTTAAGTTGAAAAAAAATGGTTGACATTCTAAGCATTGGAGGGAAGCCGACGTTTGACGATCGCATCGTCAAGCTTGAGACTCACACATACAACCCATATGTCAACTCAACGTTTGGATACAACGATGAAATAAGAATACCCATACAGCAGGATTTATACACATTGCCGTGTGAAAGTTTCCTCTACGTGGAGGGAAAATTGAAGATAAACAAGCCAAACGATACATTAACGGTGGCGTTGGGAAATAATTGCATGGCGTTCTTATTCGATGAGATTCGATACGAGCTGAATGGCGTGGAGATTGATCGCAACAGAAACGTTGGGATAACTAGCACGCTTAAAAACTATGTATCGTTGACATCTAGCGAAGACAAAAATATGGAGAATGCCGGATGGGGCTTGAAACGACGCGATGGGTCAATATTGAAAAATCATTTCAATTTTTGCATCCCGCTAAAATATTTGCTGGGATTTTGTGAGAACTACAAACGCATTATTATGAAGGCGCGTCACGAATTGATTTTAATACGATCGCGCAACGACAATAATGCTCTAATAGGATCGCCGATGCTGGAACCAGAAATTGAATTACTTAAAGTGCAATGGCGGATGCCTCATGTGACGTTAAATGACGTTAATAAGCTATCGTTGCTACATGCTTTGGAACGTGGGCAAAACCTGAGCATTTGTTTTCAATCGTGGGATCTGTACGAGTATCCTCTCTTACAGAGCACGACCAAGCATTCGTGGGCCGTGAAGGCATCTGCACAGCTGGAGAAGCCGCGAGTTATTATCCTTGCTCTACAGACTGGTCGAAGGAATGTGATGAGCGAAGATGTTACTAGGTTCAACAACTGCAAATTGACCAATGTAAAACTTTTTCTCAACTCGGAATTTTACCCATACGATGACATGAACTTGGACTTTGACAAGAATAAGCATGCCATCTTGTATCATATGTATACGCAATTCCATATATCGTATTATGGACATAGTTGCAACGAGGCATTATTCACCGTGGCCGAATTTTTACAATTTGGTCCCCTCGTGGTGATTGATTGTTCGCGACAAAATGAGTCGATCAAGAATGGCACGGTGGACGTGCGCATAGAATTCGAGTGTAAAGGGAATGTGCCGATAAATACTACGGCCTACTGTCTGATTCTACACGATCGGGTGGTTGAATACAATCCGCTGACAAACGTGGTGCGCAAAATCAATTAAATTGCCACGCCCTCTCCTGTGTCAAATTCCTACCAAAAGAAAATTTCATCGTGAAAATCGAGATGCTTCACGAGAAAAAGTGCATTCTCCCATCTGTCTTGGAAGCGAGCGGACCTCTAAATCGTATCGATAATGACCGTGCCAACATTTGTTGACCTGCAAGGGTTCATCGTCGATGGAAGATTTGTTGTCAAGGAAGTGGCTGTCCTACGAATGGGAACAATTCTCTCGCACTATATTTTTGGGAGTTCGATGCCGCAATATCTTCTTACGAAATCCGACAAATCGAGCATTCGGTGGTTGGTGGTAAAACATCATGGACTACGGTGGGACGATGGAGACGTTCCATACAGTATGGCTAAACAGCTAATTACAAAAGCTGTAGCTGATGCGATCGATGAAGAAGATGGCGCATCCCATATCGTATACGTAAAAGGGTTGCAAAAACGCGACTGGCTTGTGGATTTCCTCGATGAAGATACGAGAATGGACGTGGTCATCGAGACGCTGGACATTGACTACGAGGATATCAAATCTCTATATAAGCTAAATGTAATTAATACTCTGCGATGTGGCAGACACGCAAAGCACTGTGCCATGCAAAATGTATTTAAAATATTCAACTGGTGGTCTAAACGCCAGAGAGAAATGCTTAAATAAAATATAATCAATTTTAATGTATAAAATGTTTTTCTTAACCCTCTCCAACCTAATCTCTTGCACATGATGTATGCTAGATTAAGACGGTAGTTATAATTACGTAGAAGTGGTTTGATACACGTTCAAAGTGGTATGATAGACGTTGAAAGTTACCATACACGTGCAATACATGATCAAAGTGGTACCATACACGATCAAAGTGGTTCGATTCATGTTGAAAGTGGTTCGATTGATGTTGAAAGCGGTTCGATTGATGTTTGATTGTGGTGGAAAGTGGTTCAATTGATGTTGAAAGTGGTTCGATTGATGTTGAAAGTGGTTCGATTCATGTTCGATTGATGTTGAAAGTGGTACGTTTGATGTTCAAAGTGGTTCGATTCATGTTCGATTCATGTTCGATTCATGTTGAAAGTGGTTCGATTGATGTTCGATTGATGTTGAAAGTGGTTCGATTGATGTTCGATTGATGTTGAAAGTGGTTCGATTCATGTTCGATTCATGTCCGATTGATGTTGAAAGTGGTTCGATTCATGTTGAAAGTGGTTCGATTCATGTTCGATTGATGTTTGATTCATGTTCAAAGTGGTATGATCTAGTCGAATAATGTGTCCAAAGAAAAAAAGGGGAAAGAAGATGCGTGTGAATAAGGAGAGGATGGTCAGCGAAAATGCAGGTGGCCTGTGATGAAGATGGCGAAGAACAACAGCATCTTACTTTTGCAAAGCTACGCACTTCTCGATTTCATGATAGGAGTTTATACGCGAGAGCTTCAAATCTTTGAAGACAACAGTCTTCTTCACGAACAGTCTTCTTAACAGTTTTTTTGTGTAACAATGGGATTGGAGAGGATCGCTCCTGAGTGTGACCCCGAGGTATGTACTTTTAAATATTTTTATATTTATCGCGTTTAATCGTTGAAATCGAGCGAGATCGAATCAGACGTTCATATCAATATTGAATCGTGGGGCTTCTATGTTCTAGCGTTCGCCACCACCATCGCCTGTGTGGTCGAGCGACTGGGGGTCGCCGCAGCCGTCGCCGCAACCGTCGCCGCCGCCACCGTCACCGCAGCCGTCGCCGCAGCCGTCGCCGCCACCGTCGCCGTCGTCGTCGTCGTCGCCGTCGTTGTCGTCGTCGTCGCCACCGCCGCCGCCGCAGTCGCCGCCTCCTCCTCCACATGTATGTAATAATACTTTGCATTGTTATGTGTGTTTGATATTTATTATGTTTGATGTGTCAAAATTATATCGACGTTTGTGTCTATGTTCTAGGATATTCCACTATCTATATTGAGGGCATGGCTGGCGGACTTGGAGGCCTGTGCGCTCCAGGTTGCACCCCGAGGGGTGCAGATGCGGCGGTCGGGGCCGGCATATGGGGCCGCGCAGCTGCGGCCATATGCAGTGCCGCGGCGGCCAATGGTGCGGCTGCCGGCTGCAGTTCGATGGGCACCATATTGGGTGCCGCGCCCCCCAACACCACCATCGCCCCCCGCACCACCATCGCCACCATCACCCCCATCACCACCATAATTTTATATTTTTTATTTTTTTATATATTATTTTTTATATACTATTTTTTATTATATTCTTTTTTATATTCTATTTTATATTGTATTTTTATATTCTTTTTTCTATTTTTTATATTTTATATTTCATATTTTATTATCTACTTTTATTTTCTATTTTTTATACTCTTTTATATTTTTTCTTTCTATATTTCTATTTTATATCCTTTTTATTATATTCTTTTTATTATATTTTTTTTTATTATATTCTTTTATTTTCTTTTCTTTTATTATTATATTCTTTTATATTTTTATATTCATTTATATTTATATTTATATTTTTTATTATATTTATATTTTTTATTATATTCTTTTTTATTTTATATTCTATTTTATATTTTATATTCTTTTAATTTTATAATAAATTTCTTAAACCTATATTATTTCTCCATTTATTTACTCATCTTTCTCCTCGCCACATAATTTTAAGATTTGCTGACGTCGCATAATTCTTCGCGCCGCCACATGACGTCATCACACGCGGCTGCTCCAGAGGAGTCAAGTTACACACGATCGCGCGATACGCTGCGACGCTAAGATTTAAAATCATTTTGAAAATTTTTTAGAACGAAAGCGATTGTACCGCTATGTAGTGCTGTCTCTTTCTCTCGAATTTAGCTTTAAAAGTGATGCTCTCTCTTTCCCACCCTCCGAATTTAGATTTAAAGTAATGCTTTCTCTCTTTCCCTCCTCCGAATTTAGCTTTAAAGTAATGCTCTCTCTCTTTCCGTCCCGAAGACGTGGTTCGTAAAAGAAAAGAACATCGATCTTTCTCGACATCGTCCGAAACAATTTCGGATAAAAAATAAATTATTAAACAATTTCCGACGCATGTTGGTTTGAAAAAAATCCTGGGGGCCGTCCCCTCCCTGGGTTAGGTCTGAAAAAATTTTCGGGGTGGGCCAACGACTGAAAAAGACTTTTCGGGGGTCATTCCCTCCCTTTGAAAAATTTCGTGGACAGTGGGCCAGGTCTCCGCGGCTGCTCGGCGCGGACTGATTCCCTCCGCGGTTGCGGCTTCCCCCACTCCGCGGCTCGTGCGCGCGCAACCGCTCTTCCACTCCCCGCAGGCCCCGCGCCCTTGTTTCTCTCTGCCGCGCTCCCCCGCGCGCCCTCACTTCCCCCCGCCCCCGCGCTCCCCTCAGAGGACCTGGGTTAGAACCCGCTTAGCCTTACTACTCCCGAACTCGCTATCTCTAAGTAGTGACGGGTACGACCTTCTGGCCTGCGCCAAGGAGCGCGCTCCTTCCGACGTTCCGGCGCGCCACGCTAAATGCGTGCCGCGCTGGCGTGTGGCGCGCAAAAGTTGCACGAACGAACGTCCGTGTAAAGGCCGCTATTCTTACATATCCTTTCTTCTTTCATTAGCCAATATTTGCATGTCCTTGTTTCGCTACCCTGTATGAATCTTTCTATCCTTTCTAATTCTTCTCTCCTTTTTCATTTTCCCCCCATAAGCATTTCGGCTTATCTCCTGCTTTCCTTGCCACCTCTTTTAATTCTCTTAGGAACTTTGACTCTTTTACTTTCATCTGTCTTTCTTGTTCTTGGATGTCAATTACTTCTCTGCTTTAATTTTTAATCCACACTTCTTCCCCATTTAATCTTCTTCTTTTCCATTCTTCGTTTGACCATCCTCTTCCTTCCAGGAATTTGATTCGCATTCTTTCCTTTTTTCGTTACTTCATTTCCTCTCATTAGTCTTCTCCTACATTCATATCGTATCGATCCTCCATCCGCCACGGTGCTTCTAACTAGCGCATCAAACAGTTTCATTCTTCTTTCAGTCATCTCTGACTAATCTTTCTCCAATCCCCCCATACTTCTCCTAGTATCATATTCGCTTCCCTAACTACCTTCTTAATATGGTGTTTATCCTCGTTGTTCTCTCCCTCTCATTGTATAATCTAAATATTTCAGTTCTCTTACTCTTTCTTCTTCATTCCAACGGAATTTCTATTCTTTCCTATTTTCTTCTTCCGCCTGCTTTCCTGCATATCATTATCTTAGACTTTTACACATTTAACTCCAAGCCTTCCTTCTTTATGAATCTCTCGAATCTCTTTATCATATTCTTAGGTCCCTGTGCATTATTTACCATTAATACATCACCCGCGTATGAAATTGTTAAAATTTTCTTTCTACCTATTACGACTCCTCCTTCCTGTTCTTTGCTCATTTCTTCTTTCTAGGTCTGCAAATGCGACATTGAAAAGTGTCAAGCTTAACTGGCACCCTTGTCTAACACCCTTTCCTGTTAAAAAAACTTCCTTATCAGTTCCTTCTTCATTCCTAAAGTGCATATAGTTCTGTCCTGCATTTCCTGCATCCGTATTCTTAGTTGTTCGCCTACTCCTTCTTCATAAAGTCTTTTCCAAATTTCTTCCCTTTCCAATCAATCAAATGCTCTCTTCATATCCGTGAAAAACAGATATAGTTTCTCTCTTCCTTTTGAGGTTTCTATATCTATAACCATTTTAACTACCGCTATTGCGTCTATTGTTCCTCTCCTTCTTCTGAATCCCATATGCGCATCGTTTAATATCCCATTTTCCATTTGTTCTTCTACTCTCCTCCTTAGAATGTCCGCGTATATCTTACAATCTGTCTCCATCTAAGTTATGCCCCTATAGTTCTTAACCATTCCCTTTCTTCTTTTCTTTTTAAACACAGGACTTACTGTTCTTCATTTCCATTCTTCCGGAAAGCCCCCTTTCTTCCACGTTCTGTTTATCACCTTTGTTTGATTACCTATATTTATGAAGATGATTGCGACCTCGATGTTGAATTAAGATATAATTTAAATGCAGGAGTTTAAATTTTAAATCTGTTCGACTTTTAATATCTTACATGATTTGAGTTGAGATCGACGTGAGCCAGATCGGTTTCTATCTATATTTACCTAATGAATTTTTGTACGAAAGGACTTAATTTGTAAATTATTTTTTGCTATATTCAATAAAAATTGGAATTTTATGTTCATTAAGAATAGGTGTTTACCCTGTGATAATTGTTGGTTGGGCTTCAAATTCTAATTATTGAATATTAGGAGCGATTGGGTCAATTTCACAGTCAGTTTCTTATGAAGTAAGTTCATTTTTAACAATATTTTCTGTAATTTTATTAATTGAAAGTTATTCATTATTGGATTTATATAAATTTCAATATTATATTAAATTTATTTTAATTTTATTTCCAATACTACGACAAGAAAATCGCAGATAGTTCTTTTAAAATCGGAGACCAAGTGCTACTGCACGACAAGACGCGGGCGGTCAAAAACTAACACCTGCGTGGATAGGATATTACATGATTCAAAACACGCACGATAATAATAATTAGAGTATAGAGGGCGACGAACAATCTGCGTTCACAAAAACACTTCATAGAATAGGACAGTAATAGGGAAATGGTCGCAGTTTTGAAGGAAAGTAACGATACACTAACAATTACATATGAGGATAAGACTAAGAAAAGTAATTTATTGAAAAAGATGGTAAATAAGCGCATAACTAGGCGTCGTCGTCCCAGCCACGTAGGGCGCAGTCGGCCTCCAATAACGACCACAGTCGAGGCCGCGGATCAGGCCCAACGAAGATGTCCCCATGACGTTCTACACAAAAAACCAATTGCAAGACTATTACTACACGCACGGAAATAGAAACAATAACCAGACATACAATCCTCGGTGCAATAAGACACTCACCAAATAGGACCCTCAGACCCCATGAGCCTTCGTCATCCTCCCAGAATTTTGCATGCTGGAAGAATCGGTGCCAGTGCAGCCGATACACCCTAATTGCCTCCATATAGGCAATACTGATACAACCCGGCGGGGCGGGGCACTGGAAACGCTAGAGGAATAAACGGATAAATAGGATAATAAAATAACACACACGAAGAACAAACAAACAAACATCACTCGCACGTACAATTAGAGCAAACATAATGTCTCGGGACACGTCTAAGATGGTCGACAACATCTTTATCCAAGAGATTGCAACGAAATAAGAAGCGACTAAGAAAATCGAGTCCCATTTGCCCTCACTTCTCACTTCTACTCAAGTCCGGACGAAGAAGATAAACTGTACTACGTTCGCAAAAAATTTATCACACACACACACAAACACACACACGCGCGCGCGCGGAATGACTCTATGAAACGCCGACTACACCTTGGCATTATAATTTACAGGATTTTTGTCCTACAAACGACGATACCACTCGCAGGAGGAACAACCCCCGACATAGATTTCACTATAAAAGAATTCCAACACCACCCCGACATTCACTTCGAAAACCTAGGCGATTTACAAATTTATCGAGATAGCTGGAAGTTAGTATTACACGTAAACATATCTTACATCTACCGACGCGAAGCAAACCTACAAGCTGCACTATATGATATACTTGCGCAATGTAAAAAACCTTGTACCGACAACTTACAAAAATTTTGTCAAACATTCACCGCGAAAATCCAAGACAAGGTAGACCGCATCGCCAAAACTCTTTACCTACGTCCAGTAAACTAAAAGCTCAGCACAAAACAGCGTCGTGCACAAATAGACGGATTAGGTTACATGGGCAAATCACACTTGGGGCTAATGGATTCCGAGGATAGAAAGAAAATCGATGATTTTACTAGACCTTTTCAAAACACAAGATAACAGACTTTAAAAAAAAAAAAGTAAAACGCAATCAAGGGACAAATGCAAATTTTAAGAGCAAATACTAAACTTCTTAACGAGACTATACATGACATACGAGACAACGATAACACACTCTTAAACGCGACGTGACAAATTCAATACTTACTCCATCAGACAGCCAACATTACTAAATTTCGAGAGACAGTAGACGAACCCCTCATACTAATAAACGGCCTCGCAGAAACACTATTGCGCGACACGCAAGTCTTGTTAGAATTCATTATGGATATTATGAAAGGAGTCCTAAACCTACGATTAATACCACCAGCACAAATCATAACGTACCTCACTTCCGCATTAGCACATATTTCGAATGGACTAGACTTCACATTTGGAATAAAATTAGAAAACAAGCCGCCATTATCGAAATCCTCAAGCTCTCCACATTTTCGGATACCAAATCAATTACTGTAGTACTAGATATTTCATTGTTAAACCCGAAAAATTCTAATTGACTAAGGTACACCTGATACCCACGAAGATAAACGAATCGTTCTACGCGTATAGAACCCCTCGACTCGTACGAGGTACGTGACACCTCGGTGCAAGATTACATACAACTAAGCAAACAGGGCCTAGCAAAATGTAAGACAATAAACGATCTGTACCTCTGCACCACTAATCACCCGATGTTCAAAGTGATACCATACAGACCGTGCGAAGTACAATTGTACACAAAATTAACAAACACTAACAAACTTGCTTAATTGGCCTCGTTTTCACAAAGATATGATGAGAAATGCTGAAATCGAAGATTTCTCACTTCTTAGTAGGGACTCGAAACCCTTCGAGGGTCGAAAGCCATAAAATTCGATGGGCACTGCGGGGTGTTGTCCTCGCCACGGGGTGACGGGCGCAGCTCCAAAATCATCCTGTACCTGCCTGTTTCAGAAATAAAATAATTCTTTATTCCTTATCGTATGGATATGGAAGTGTCGCCGATGGATTCCTTGTGGTTTTCTGTTGAAAATCATTACAAATGTCGTGTAAATCGGACTAATATTACATAGGGAATACAAATAGCTAGTGTCAAAGTAGTCCGATTTGCATGATATTTGGTATGATTTTCATAAGAAAAACATAAGGAATCCATTGGCGTCACTTTCCTTTCGATACGATGAAGAAAATAATTTCTTAATACGCTGTAAGGGATGTTTCACCCTCGACTGCGGGGGCTCGACCTCAATTCGCTACGTTCGACCCAGGAACATACCTTCTTCCGAAAAAAGACATAAAAATCGGGTGAGGCAATGCGAAGGGCTGTCCTCGCCACGGGGTACCAGGCCGCATCTTTTTGACGGGCGTAGCTCCAGATTCATCCTGTACCTGCCTGTTTCAGAATTAAAATAATTCTCTATTCTTTATCGGATGGATATGGAAGTGTCGCCGATGGATTCCTTGTGGTTTTCTGATGAAAATCATTACAAATGTCGTGTAAATCGGACAACTTTTACATAAGGAATACAAATAGCTTATGCCAAAGTAGTCCGATTTGCATGATATTTAGTATGATTTTAATCGACGGAACGATAGGAATCCATTGCCGCCACTTCCCCTTCGATACGATGAAGAAAAGATGCAATCATTTGAAATCCTGAACAGTTCTCACTTCTTAATGGTATTCCAAACCCTTTGAGGGTCGAAAGCCGTAAAATGCGGTGAGGCACTGCGGGGTGTTGTCCTCGCCACGGCAGCAGCACGAGGTTGCTTTGCAAAGTGACCAAGGCGAGCTAAGGACTCTTCAGACATTACACTCCTCGAGGTACGCCTCGCGCTGCAGCCTCGCAACATCTAGACGCGGCTTATCATTTGTGCAGTGTGTGACCCGACTACTCTCCGCGTAATCAGTCTGCGCGAAGTAGGGCGCAAGTTCGATGATTATCAGTACTCCTTTCCGAGAGGAATACGATTTGTTTTAATTATAGTACATGTGTGTTTTGTAATAAAGTGTTTCTATCGTCTCCTGAATTCAATAACTGGCATTCAGACATCTACGCTCCTACAATCCACCGTCAATACGCCTCGTAGAGAGACACGGAAAGAAAAATGGTAGCCCGCTGTTGACACGTGGTCCTCTCGAATATAAACACGAGCTTTAATATCAAAACAAAAGCATGCGTTATCGTATTCTCTACGAGAAAAGGTGGGCACTGGGGAGGAGGTATTGCTGTGAAGAGGGCCTCTTCAAGAGAGCAGCCGTTTGTGAGGGATGCAAATCCGATTGGTTCTGATACAATCTGCTCCCTATGGTTGAAATTTAGTCTAGCAACTTTCAGTCCTCCTAACCTAACCAATCCAACTTGCATCCCTCCCAAAAGAACCGGCCATTCGAGCGTAGAAGCAAGTGCGAAATAAAAGTAACGGTGCGCTTCTCGATACCGCAGATGTACCTACCTAAGTAGCATTTCTGACGGAAAAGAATTGTCCAGCCTTTGGGCCTGCCATTCCTGGCGTAGACCTTGGGCAGGTGGGTATCTGTTTCAACAGGCAAGGCCACCCGTGGCGCTAGCAAGACCGTCCCCGGTCCGTGCTATTCCAGCGAGTTTCCTTCCAGGGAAAATCAGTAAATTTGCAAGCGCAATATCTCAAAAACCAGTGGAAATCAAGTGTATACATTAAAGCTTATTGAATTTGCCTTAGAACGCACTACCAACTCAGGTCTTCAAAAAAAAATAAATCGATTTAAAAAACCGAACTTGACCATCGTATCTTTTAAAATAATAATCGAAAAAAAAAATTCGTCCGCGCTAATAAATTGACCCCCTCGAACCATGCAATTCCCTATTTTTTTAAAATATTTTTGTCTCCAATAGTTTAGGAGATATCCAGCTGTCCACTATCCCCTTAACTATTGGAGACAAAAATATTATATATATATATATATGGCTGAGTATGAGACACATGCATATTAGCAATGGTGAATTATAATAAATGCAATATGCAATCAGCAATAATAACAATGAAATACAATAAGCATATGATAATAGTATAAAGCAATAAACATTAGCAATATACAGTTAATATAAGATATAGGTATTTGACATTAGATAGAATATAAAGCAATGAATATTAGCAAAGGTAATTATATAAATCACTAGGTACTAGTATGAAATATGAAAAGCGCAAGCAATACAAAATAATATAAATTGAGGGTGATATTCAGTGTAACAATAGTTAGTAATAATCGCTTACAGTAGTTTCCGTAGATTGATAATCCGTGGGACACTGAATTTCGTTTTATATGTAACACAGTAATGAATGATAAATTAAAACGTAGATACTTCGCGGGAGTGTTATCGTAGAAGAGAGATTCCCGTCTCTCGGGCCCTTGTATTTATATGATTTGTAGGAATGTCAGGTATGAGGGGTATGCGCGGTATGCACCATGACTTATGTGCAAACTATGCGGTCTAAAATTAGAACGTGTTGATGACTCATGCGCGAAATATGCGTCGCAATAGGACATCTGGGGTTTTATTCGGGCGCTTGAAAAGGGGTTTACTCAACACATTGGGTGGATTTTGGATGTTTTGACTGGAGAGGGGTGAGAGTGGTTTTGATTTGGAGGGTTGTAGATAGGGGGTGAGACGTAGTCTCGAATTAAGAGGGTATTTGGGACGAGGGACTTGTTTAAATTTAGATATGAGGGAGGAGATCATGTCTCGTAGGGCGAAGAGAGGAAGGGAATTTCGTAGTTGACCATCTCGAGATGGGGACCGCTAAGGTACATCGTTCAAATGGCCCGATGTTTGGGGAAAATGGGTAAGAGTTGAAGTCTGGGGGGTTTGAGTGGAGTTGTGGAGTGATTTATGAGAGAGACTGGAAATAATACAGCGCGAAAAATAGTGGGACGTCACAAAGGCTAGGGGGATTCTAACCCAGGTTCTTTGATGGGGGGGGGGGGGTGCGGTGGCGAGGGGAAAGTAGGGGCGCGTGGGGGAGTTCGGTGGGGGGAGGGGGGGACCTGGGCGCGGGATGTGCAGGGAATGGAGGACTGGCTGCGCGCGTACGAGCCGCGGAGTGGGGGAAGCCGTAATCGTGGAGGGGATCAGACCAGGCCGAGCCGCCGCGGAGACCTCTTCAGACCTGGCCAAAAGCCGGAAATTTCCACAGAGGGAGGGAATGACACTCGAAAATTTTTTTAGGCCTGACCGAGGGAGGAATGACCCGCGAAAATTTGTTTAGACCTGACCGAGGGAGTGAATGACCCCTGAAAATTTTTTCATACCCCGATCCACCACCGAAAATTTTTTTCCATACTAACATGCGTCGGAAATTTTTCCTCCCCAACGCAGAGAAATAATAATTTTTAATCAACGATCTAGCGAACCATAATGTGGCAAACAAACATATTTTTTTCAAACAAATATGCAGCAAGCATTCTAAAGCTAGCAAGTTTTTAAAGCGTTCCACTTCAACGTCGAAGCGTATTGCGCGATCCTGTGTAATTTGAATCCTCTGAAGCAGCCCTGCGGGATGATGTTCATTTTCACGGCGCGAAGAACGCTCAAACGTTATATAATATTTTTTATGAAACGCCGAATCTTAAAATTATGTGGCGAGAAGAGGAGGAGGAAGATAGGTAAATAAATGGAGTGAGAATATATGTTTAAGGAATATGCTCGTAGGCAAAAAAATGTTAAATTATATTTGTATTTTTTAATATTCTTTTAATGATGAATATATATATATATATATATATATATATATATATATATACAGGGTGCCCCAAAAATGCTGCGGTTCCTTGAAGGGGGTGATTCAGGGGGTGATTGCAAACAACTTTTTCCTTTGCGAAAATTCTCTCCGAGGTTTCGTTACCGAGATATTAACAAAAAGTACCGACCAATCAGAGCGCGAGTCTGACGGCCGAGTTCCCGCGCTAGCGTGGCTATGCGCCGCGCCGTGACTGCGAACAAGCAACTCGGCACGCATCGAAGAAAATTTCGTAGAATGGCAAATGAAAAAGACGTAACAAATAAAATCGAACATGTTGTCATGGTTTGTTTGTTATTTAAAGTGAATAATGAATAATGGATAAATGGATGAAAATCACGTGTAACGTAAAAAGACGAATACACAGTTTTTTTTTAGAAGTTTCGAAAATAATAATTATTTGAAGTGGGAGGATAAGGAATACGTAAATTTCCTTGTGTTAATAACTTAGCCACGAAAAGGTAACGTAACAGTAAATTAACGAAAAGTGATCGTAGTTCGTTATTGTGATAAAAATCCGTAATTCAGTAACGGCCAGCACTGTTGCTGATAACGAATAAGTCTGTTTAAAAAGCCCGAATAAATATTTTCGTAGGGAATTTTGAGAATTATCGCCGGAAATAAGCCATAGCTTGCGTTAAATTTAAAAATGAATGATCACCAATAAAGTAACTAAAACTCACCCTTGTCGGAAATTCACCTGCAGCGTGGAAACCTGTGTCACTGGGTCACTGAACCGATCCTGGTCATCGATGGACGAGCCCCGTGCACAGCTGGTCCCAGGTATACGACACTACCCAAAGTTAAGGGTCGCAATGTCAGGTGCATCCAGGTTAATGTACCGAATGTTCACTTCACTACGCGGCTACTAACACTGAACACTTAATTTATTTTCCATGGAACGTGTTGTTCCTACGTTTTAAAAATTGGTGGCCCTGAAAAGGGCCGATTGTAATCAATTAAAAAATTGCTCCACGTGGCCACCGTTATTTTCTATGCACGCTTCAGCGCGGAGAATCAGCTGTCTTTGGACGCCCTGCAATGTTTGCGGCGTTATGTTGGCCACTGCCGCGTGAATGAGCGCAACTGCTTCCTCGGGGGTAGCCACCGGCTGACGATACACCTCATTCTGAAATGATTGTTGTACAAGAAATGATTGTTGTACAACAAGAATAATTAAAGAGTAACAACAATAATGAAATTACCTTCAGGTAGCCCCAGAAGAAAAAATCCAGCGGATTCATATCCGGTGACCGTGGGGGCCACGCAACGTGAGCCTCATCTTCACGGCCGCGGCCGATCCACCTGTCCTGAAAGGTTTCACCTAAATAGGCGCGGACATTCAACGGGTAATGTGGCCCAGCACCATCGTGCTGGTAGTACGTGTTCTGTCGGATCTCATATGGAATATCATCCATAAGATCCGGCAGAACATGTTCTAAGAAATATTTATACGCTGGGCCGTCCAGTCTGTCTGGCAGAATGTACGGCCCAACGATAAATTCGCCACAAATGCCGGCCCATAGGTTGATCGATCAACGGACTTGTGCTGCACGTGTACGAAGCGCTAGGGGATTTTCGTCGCTCCACACATGCATATTGTGGGAATTGAAGCATCCTTCCCTGTTGAAAAGTGCTTCATCCGTCCACAATATGTATTTGGTGAACGACGGATTCCTTTGCACTTCTCCCAACAGCCACCTGGAATAGTGAATCCGCTGGATGTAATCCCCAGGGTGCAAGTGTTGCACCCGTACATATTTGTACGGATGCAACATCCGATCCCTGAGAATTCGGTGCACCGTCGAGCAGCTGACACTAGAACAAAATGCAAAAACATCCACTATTAGATAACATTTTTTTTTCTTAATTAATAATTACTGCAGTTATCTTGAACTGTGACTTACTTGAAGTGGCGGCTCAAGACGCGCACACTGGTCGTAGGATCGGCGTCAATTGCGTCGAGGATTCTCTCGACGGTGCCCAGATTTCGCGCGGCTGCGGGTCTGCCCACCTCGCTGCCTCGCGGCATCATGGACCCCGTCGAGAATAGCCTCGACGCTAAACGTCGAAATGTGTCTTCGCTTGGCGTTGGAATTTGCGGATATTCCAACGCAAATGCTCGTACAGCGGCACTTGCGTCCTCGTCGTTCCGGGCGTACACCCAGAACATCCTATAATACTCCTGTGCCGTGAACATTTCTCGGTCGGGATTGCTAGCTGACTGACAAGATTTTTTCCAAGTAACTTCCTCTACCCCCAAGTAGTTTCTCTCGTTCCATTATCAGTTAACCCCCACCAGGGCAAGGGGTTTTAGGTAAAAAGAAGCCATCACATTTTCGAAACACACGTGTTTTGCAGAAGTGCAACGGACGAACCATCGTACACTTTCACAAAAGCCCGCTCTCCCTCCTTTTACTGCCAATGTACCCATTGGTTTCGAGATAGAAAACAGACACACACCACGTGTATCGGTTCGAAAGGGTTCGAAAGGGTCCGAAGGGAAAAGAAACAGAGACTCTTCGAGTTGGTATAAAGAAGAAAATTCATACTATTCCTGTTTCCACTTTCCGATACCCTGAGTTCACGTCTGCTACGAGTCATAAATTATCCAAAACTGTAGAAAACCGTTCTCTACCGCCGACTAGCGGGACAATACGATCATAAACCGTGACCCTGGCGAAATGCTTTGGCCGAGCAGCCTGATTAATTTTGGGGAACTAGAATTTAAAAAGTATTATACAACATCAATACGCCTCGCGGAGAGACACAGGAAGAAAAGGGGTAGTCCGCTGACTGCGCGTAGTCCCTCCTGCGTCGTCCTCCCTACAAATTCGAAACAGATCCCTTATCTCTCGAGTATAAACACGCGCTCGAATTTCAAAACAAAAGCACGCGTCGACGTATTCCGTGCGATAGACGGTGGGCTTGAAGTCCGATTGGCCCTAATCTAACCAATCTGCCCTGCATCCCTCCCAAACGGCCACTGTCCCGAAGAGGTCCTCTTCGCAGCAATATCTCCTCCCCATGGCCCACCTTCTCTCGCACGGAATACGTCGACGCGTGCTTTTGTTTTGAAATTCGAGCGCGTGTTTAGACACGAGAGATAAGCAGTCCCGATTGGCTACTTTGGGACCAATCGAACCTCAAAGCCCACCTTCTCTCGCACGGAATACGCGGACGCGTGCTTTTGTTTTGAAATTGGAGCGCGTGTTTAGACACGAGAGATAAGCAGACCCGATTGGCTAGTTTGGGATCAATCGAACCTCAAGCCCACCTTCTCTCGCACGGAATACGTCAATGACATCGAAAAGTCCTGCGCCTCGTCTCAGGTAAAGCAACCGCGCGCGATTGCAGTCACCTGACCGTACCGCTACAACCCCATATTTCTTCAGTGAGGTCAAATAACAGGTCGACAGAAGAATCGCTGGAGAATTTTACTAACCCACTCTTGGCCAATGACAATGTTTTTATAATAATCAAATTTGTAAGTTCCAGCTTGTCCTTATCTTGATTATTTGTTGAAAAATCAGTCGTAAAAACTAACTGCGTTGATCGTCAACGTCCAACAATGTGTGGACATTGTTTTCAAACCTCATTACAGTAATCCGGGATGCGAGTGGTAAACCGATCATAAAAGCGGAGCGCGCGGCTCGCTTACCTGGTCCGAGAAATTCCGAACAGCTCTTTGCGGCATTAATTTGAAAGAGACCATCCTAAATTTTCGAAGCTCGGGCATCACTGCTACCCAGCGATCGCTGGTAACCCTCCAAACGCTGGGCCGGTGCATGGTTGTAGTGGAATGCGTCCGTGAGGCGGTGTTGCCATTTTCGTCTGTTGGCGCGCGCGTAGGTTGCAGTTTTAACGGATGACCCTGTTCTTGCCTGACAATCTCCTTCAAATCATTGATCCTGTCATTCAACGAAATGCATATTTCCCACATCCCGAAAGCTTGTTTCTGACTATGGCGCTGGATGAACGGAGGTACGTGAGAGAACTTGCTTTGAGGAGAATTCTCAAATCAAGATCGTTACCTTCTAAGGAAAAAACAAAAGTACGAAGTTTTATAGTACCCACACTCAAGTTTGATGCTCAAGATTATTTTAACCGGTTAACTGGCACGGCTTATTTTACTATTCGTGCCCAAACTGGCAACATCGAAAAATTAAATGAATCACACAAAATTTGGTATACAGGGGTATGGGCGACCCCAAAATCCCTTATATACAATTTTTCTAAATCCCGATAATATTTTAATATTTGGCAGCCATTTTGGATCGATCATTTTGAGTCTGCCGTATTAAATTTTACAATTCCAATGCCAAATTCAGATTCAGCGACCCCAAAAACCATTATATACCAAGTTTCATTCAAATCGTTTGAAAATCAAAAAAGTTATTCCATTTGATCATATATGATACATAAGCAGAATTGGCCAGATTTTTTTTATCATATATGATACATTGCCAGTTAACCGGTTAATATAATTGATTGGTCCTCCACAAAGTTATCGTCGCCTCCTCTTTTGAGCAATGTTTTGAACGAGCACATTTCCCACCTGATCGAGATCGGGTTTCTCCCGGAATGGAATATAAGAGACTTTCCATCCCACACTCAATCAGTGGAGAGATGTGTCAAGTTAGTCTCAGAATCGGCGCAGAAAGATGTGGGTTTCGAGAATAGGGACGGATTTATTCGATTAACATTAAAATTAAGAGGCCTAATGCGGAAATTCGAGACACAATTTCCAATCGATGGTTGAATTGTCAACAAAAATTTAATGTTCCCCTGAAATATTGTTATAATTAACGAATGGTTGGTTGGTTGGGTAGGGTGCGGGTGGAACTCGACGTGTAGCCACCTTGTCGTGGTGGGTTCTGAGTCATCCTCAATTTCATATGGACGAGCTAAGAGCTGCACAGTAAATCTTTATAGAAGCTTCTCCCTCAAGCCATTTAAATAATAACTGAAATGTTATAACGGAAAGGTCTTTTGGTGTGTTTAAATATTATTTTACGACTTCGGTAAATGTAAATAACACGAGGAAAACGTTTTTCAACTTTTATTAAAACAATGAGTATTTTTCCCAAAATTTGAATTTTTAACCTCGATGCGCGATGGTCAAATATCATTCGATTTCAAAACTTTTTTGCGTCGAATTTGTACTTGCGTAAGGCACCTTTTTCGCACTATTACATTTCGAGTTTAAAAAAACTGAACCGATCCTGGTCATCGATGGACGAGCTCAGTGCACAGCTGGTCCCAGGTATACGACACTACCGAAAGTTAAGGTTCGCAATGTCAGGTGCGTCCAGGTTAATGTACCGAATATGCCCATAAAAAACTTCAAAAAAGTAAAAAAATACGCCAAGTACATGATAAAATCGAGAACGGAAAAGAGTAAATCACAAAAAAATAGAAGAAAATATACATTGTAAAAAAAGATGTGAATCAAAATGAGCTGTTAGTACATAAAGGTGCTTTCCACCTGCTCTTAAGATGACACAACTACATATACCAACACAGCTAAAATGCTGTGTTCATACATTCCATTACTCATATCGCGGACATTTTAATAATGTGAAGATAAAATGTAACATCTAGACATTTGCCTAGATGTCCGCGGCCTGGAAATCAAATACTTGGCGTGGCCAGGCAAGGTATTCTCAGACCATTAATACCCATATCTTCCCTCTCGCAGTCTTTCATATAATTTGTCAATTTAAAACTCTGACAATATGAGTGCATTTTCATTACATTGCGTTTTAAAATAATGCTAAGACCATTCATCGACACCGATACATTTCCTCTCACAAGCTTTTAGATAATTTATCAATTTAAAACTCTGTCAATATGAATACACTTTCATTATTTTACGTTTATAAATAATTCTTCTTCATCGACACCTTGACCTCTCCTGGCCACGCCAAGTATTTGACTTCCAGGCCGCGGAAATCTAGGCCAGGCATGCACAGGAGCCCCAATTACGGGCGCGAGCGCATATTCGAGCTCAAGCTGAGCTCGAGCTCGAGCTCCGAGCTCTTTCAAGGACAAGCGACTCCGCCAACGGAGTGGGGAGCGGCTGGAGTAGTGGGGGCGGAGAGTCGCAGGCTACCGCAGGGTTTCCAGAGTTTGACGCTCTGAAAATAAGGCACATTTTGGGGAATTTTTAAAAGGAAAGTATTGAGTATTATAATTCCAATCTCTGTACTTTTATTAATTGAAATTTGAGAAATGTGTTCAAATTTTTGTATGCAATAATAGTAATTTGGTTCAAAGTTGTAATGGTAGTAGTAAGAGGGGTTTGAAAAAAGAGTTTGTTGCTGGCGAGCATGATGTTGGCTGTCGTAATCATGTGAAACAAAGAGCGTACAATTTTTCTTAATCTATGTGAGTGTGGTTATCGTATGAACTTTAGTTCATGTTGAATGAATAATGTTGAAAAGCACAAAAATGATTGTATTTCAAACGAAAACATTCATTTTTTGGAAAATCATTTGTTAGTTTTCTGTGTTGCAAAATTGAATTTTTGCAATTAATTACTTCATTCTAGTTCAAATGATAACCACACTCATTTAGATTTTCCGCTTTTTGTTTCCGATGATTACGACAGCCAAAATCATTTTCGCCAGCAACAAACTTTTTTAAACCCTTCTTACTGCTATCATTATAACTTTAAACAAAATTATTGCATACAAAAATTTAAACATTTTTCAAATCTCAATTAACCCTCCATATCCTGTGCCTGAGTAAATTTTAACCCACCGCTTGAGATCGCTAACGCACACAGTGACAGAGCTGTGTATGTCTGTCGCGGCCAAACGATCATTTAGCTATCGGAGGTGTCATAAAAGCATAAACTGGACCTTTCTGGTGATCGTGTTGAGGCAACAATAGGAAGCTCGAGACAATACCATATTTTCCTTGGAGAAAACAAAATGAGGCCTTGCAGTCACAAAGTTCCTCACCACGAGACCTTATACCGAGGAGTGGGGGATGAGCATACCATGGTCGAGCTCGAGGGCGCACCGACTGCCCTAGGGCAGACTTAATGTGCACCCCTGATCTAGGCAAATGTCTAGATGTTACATTTTATCTTTACATTATTGAAATGTCCGCGATATGGGTAATGAAATGTATGAACACAGCATTTTGCTGTGTATATGTAGTTGTGTCATCTTAAGCGCATTTGGAAAGGACCTTTATGTACTTGCAGCTCATTTTAATTTCGCATATTTTTTATATTGTGTATTTTCTTCTACTTTTTTGTGATTTACTCTTTTCCGTCCTCGACTATTTTTATGTACTTGGTGTCATTTGTTTTACTTTTTTTAAGTTTTTTATGGGGATCTCACTTGTTTTTACAAAGATAATTTGCCTAGGGAATGACTTCAAATAATTTTTAATATTATAAATTACAAAGATTCATCATCAACAACAATGAACAGTCTTATAACTCGACAGATTTAAGGTTAAATTTTACGCAAGTTTAACAACTACGAAAATAAACTGTGTGCACCGCATTGCCGATCTATGTATATTTATTATATGTATAGTAAGAGAAACACTGATTAAATTCATGCATTATCGAAGGTGTCCATGTATCAAAATAACTGAATAAATATTTATACGAAATCCTTTCTGCAAAATTATGCATAGGGGAGACCGGGGCTAGTTGACTAACGAGGTTAGTTGACTAATTCCTTTTAATTCATATACATATCATGGAATAAATTATGCTGCGATTCACGATATTGTAGCATATGAATGACCAAGTTGCCATTTAATGTGTCGCCGCGACAAAAACTTGCGTGTTCTATCAGTGAGAATGAAAATCTAAAATGGTCGGTGGGCCATAAATATTTTTATTTTGTCTATTTATGATTTTTTTTCCACTGAGTACTGTTTGATGTTTTTTTATGAATATTTTGTGGAAACGTGATGCATTAACTATAATTTACGGTATTTTATTTTATCCGGTGCGTGGATGTTTTATACGTACGGCCCTTAAT
Source organism: Andrena hattorfiana (assembly GCA_944738655.2). Taxonomy (NCBI): domain Eukaryota; kingdom Metazoa; phylum Arthropoda; class Insecta; order Hymenoptera; family Andrenidae; genus Andrena; species Andrena hattorfiana. The sequence goes on from OX122892.1 coordinate 24,770,276, forward strand.
ATTTTAACAATGTCGGACGGGGTTACTTAACTCAGCATAGGAATACCACTAAAAATTGCATTTTTATCCTCAAGATAAAGTCGAGGCAGAGTGTAGCTGCTCAAATCCACTTCCCCCACCATAAAATCCTTCCAAACTCACCCCTACCAGTTTTACATCCTATCCTCCCTTCAAACTCTCAGGCCTTCCAAATAGACCATAACAAACAAGTACAAAATAATTACAGTATCTGACTCCATGATAATTAATAAAAAAAATAACACTGTGAAGGAGTGAAGCAAAAATATAAAAAATTTATTAGCCGGGGTTTGTTGACTTATTCGTCTCACTACTCTAAATACAATAAAAACTACAACCCAGACTTAATTAAAACGATTTTCAAAATTAAGCCTGTATACCTAATGAAATTTGTAAACTTTTGGTATGCAGCAAGTCAACAAAATACAAATGGTCTATTTATAAAAATTAGAAATATTAAAAATTAGTCAACTAGCCCCGGTCTCCCCTAATACATACATAGCCTGGCGTGGGTCACAGCATCATTTCACGCTTCGAGTACCTACATATACATAAAATCCACAGTTTAGTTACAAATAAAAAACAGTTTGATGATATACTGTTTGAGAATCACCTAGTTCTTCTCATCACCGCGCCCAAGCTCACCGCAGCACCTCCTGGGCGGTGGAACACACGGCTGATCCACAATCGATCGGCCAATCAGAAGTCAGCGACAATCGATCAACCTATCAGATTTCCCCACGTCGGTCGATCCTCGAACATGTTCGAGAAGACGCGTAACGGAAATGATCATCCATATTGAATTCTCTCTTGTCCACGTTGCGTAAAGAAAAGGACGCGTCGCTTGCGATTTTGCCAACTTTTACTTTAACATTGTGCACCTCTTTTCTCTGTAATTAACCGCTGTTCGCAGTGCATTTAGCTCATAACCACGCTCATTATTTGTTTCGGCTCATTATTCTCATCGATTATTGTGGGTCAGTCGCGTGTGTAACGGTCCGCGTGGCGTTGTATTTCGCGTGCACTCACCACGTGATGATCACAGTGTTCAGGACACTTCTAGAAGGCTCAAAGGCTCATTTTTGCTCATTGACTCTCTTCGGGACTATTTTCAATTCAAAGTACTGTGCTCCGTCTAAGCTTTCTCACCGTCAACATAACCTCATCAGCATCCTACGCTCAGACCCCACACAATCTCAAACACATCGCAATTCAAATTTCGGCAACTTACCTTGTGTTTGAGACTGCATTTTGGTTGCAATTCAATGGTACAACGACACATATTTGTAAAAACACGTTTATAATTTGGATATAACTTAAGGCGTTGCAGTCTATTATCTGCAGTCTGTGGTAAACCTTTCCTCGGGCCCAAAATTAATTCTAAAGGCTTATTATCCGTTCGTAGTATAATTTCTTTTCCAAAAACAAACTCGTAAAAACGTTTAAAACCAAAAATTATGGCCATTGCCTCTTTGTCAATAATAGCGCGTTTTATTTCGGTCGTCGGAATTCTTTTCGACGCGTACGCGATTGGTCTCTCTGAACCGTCACTGTATCGATGTGATAAGATCGCGGATAGCCCATAATCAGATACGTCGCATGCTAATATTATTTGTTTATTTGGGTCGTAATGCGCTAAAAAATCCGGCGCGATTAACTCATTTTTAACCCATTTGAAGGCTTTTCGCACGAATCGTCCAAATTTGATTTTGTTTTATTTAGTAGGTCATATAGAGGCTTCAAGTTTGTAGACCTATTTTTAAAAAATCTCGGATAGAAGTTCACGAGTCCCAAAAACGACGCGAGTTCTTTATCATTTTTCGGTTGTGGCGCGTCTACCATCGCCTTTATTTTTTATTTGGACTTGTGCAACCCATCTTTATCTATTATAAAGCCTAAAACTTCTATTCTTGGTTCTATAAATTTACATTTTTTTAAATTTAATCGCAAATTACATTCCGCTAATCTTTTGCAAACTTTTATCAAATTTTCTCGATGTTCTCTTTCGCTTTTACCGGTTACGTATATGTTATCTAGATACGCGATAACCCCGTCGATCCCGCTCAAGCATTCGTCCATCTTACGCTGTACATCGGCCGTAGCCGGCGAAACTCCTTCTGGTATTTTCGTGTACCTATATAATCCCTTATGGGTTATAATCGTTAACAATTCCGCACTGCTCTTGTCCACGGGAAATTGCACGTACGCATGCTTTAAATCTAACTCGGAGAAAGAGACGCCCCCTTGGAGTTTTGCAAAAATATCGTCAATGGTGTGGAGCGGGTATTTATCTATAATTATGTTTGGGTTCAAGGTTAACTTGAAGTCGCCACAAATGCGCACTTCCCCGTTTCCCTTCAATACGGGAACAATAGGCGTAGTCCATTCCGCGACATCTACTGGCTCTAGATTCCCTAAGCCTACTAATCTTTCAATCTCTCTTTCCACCAACGGTTTTAAAGCATGTGCGACATGACGGCATTTTAATACTACGGCTCGCGTATCTTCTTTCAAATGGATTTTGGTAGTACTCTTATTGTAAATATCAGACGAATCGTCGAATAAAGTTTTATACTCATTTGCTATATAGTCGTGCAAGTTTGTATCCAATTTATTTAATTCCAGCATGTTTAAATCGGGTATTTTTAGGAGCCATGCTCCAAACTGTACAAGCCATTGTCGTCCCATTAAAACCGGCCCTGTACCAGGCAAAACAAAGCATTTTACAATTTTGTTTGTATTATTAAAAATGGCTGTTAATTGAACTAATTCGCTTATTGGCACTAGGGAGTGTCCCCCATAAGACCTTAAATTTTTATCAGTTTTTACAATATTGAGATCTGAAAAATACTCTTTATAAATTCTTTTCGATATCATGGCAGCATAAGTGCCCGTGTCTATTTCAAAATTAACGTCTCTACCGTTGATGTTTACTTTTACGATCATAGGTACTATTCCCGAGTTGTTTACACTTGCATGATGATATAACCTTGTGTCGTTACAATCAATGACATTCTTATACTTAATTTTCGCCTTGCCCAAATTCATACGTTTATTCGTATTCGAGTGCATATCAATTTCATTATTATTTCCATAATTATTTTTTTCATTATAAATATTCACCAAATGCTTATTTTTCTCTTCGCCTAAGTTATATTGGTTTATTTTGAAAAAATTACATTCGAAAGGTTCTTCGCTATATTCACTCGTTGATATTATCTTTTTTACACATTCGGGAGGCTTTGACGCATTGCTTCCTTAACTTTCGCACACTTTGGCTAAGTGCCCTTTTTTATTACAATTACGGCATGCATATTCACGAAAACGACACTCGCGATTTATGTGGCCTTGTTTGCCACAACAATAGCACGTCACAAAACTTTTCCTCGGAGAGTCAGCTGACCATTGCTGCTGTTACTGCTGCTGGCGACGGCCGTAGCGCCCGGCCTCGTTGTGTGCTTTTCCCCCTCTGCTGCCTCCTCGTTTTTGCTTCCTCGTCAGCTTCGAACCTCCTTGCATTGCGAATAATTCGTTTTTAGGAGACTTTTTATCCAAAGTGTTGCTCGATGTTGCTGCGTTTTTCACGGATGCTTCGCGCGCTATCGCTATTTCCAACGCCTTTACCAGAGTTAAATTTTTCTCTTCGAATAATTTTATTTTTATGTCTTTATCACTCACGCCACACACTAATTGATCCTTGAGGGCGTCGTCTAGTTTTTCGAAATTACAATTGAGTGCGAGTTTTTTTTAACCACGCCGCGTAATCGGCAATCGATTTATTATGCTCTTGCTTCGATGTGTGGAATGTGCATCGCTCCATTGCTTCTGATGGCTTCGGCTTTAAATGATCGGACATAACTTTCATATTTTCCTCATAAGTTTTAGCTGTAATTTTAGTTGGCGCGACGAGCTGCTTGAGGATTGCATGAGCTTCGTCACTCAGACGAGTTACTAGTGTTGCCACTTTCATTCTATCTTCTGTAATGTTCTTTGTAATAAAGTAACAGTCTAGTTTTTCCTCGAATAACTCCCAGCCGTCCTTCATCTGAAACTTACATTTCGTATCGGCCATATCGCTGTCTTCGTCCGACGATGTGTTGCTTTCTTCTGTTTGTTTTTGCACGTTTACTGGCTTGTGCTGCTCTATACTCAAATCTTCTTGCTTTTGCGGCTGCGTGACTCCGGACTCCGATATGTTTGGCAATACGACAGTTTCCTTTGTTGTCGATGCTTTTACAATATTCTTTTCGTTGCTGCTGTCCCCTGTTTTACTTACTTTTCTTAGCAACTCGCGTAAATTATTATAAGTATCGTCTTTTTTGTACGGGACGTTTCCTCTTTCTAATTCCACTATTATTTCATCTTTATTAAGGTTTTGTATCCAACCTGTTTCTGATTTATCCGTCATTTAATTAAATTGTACATTTACTTTAACTTTAATTTCACTTTAAATTGATTTTAGCCCCTTTCGGATATTACAATATATGAAATTTCTCGTACTCACGTTAACATACCTTACTATGTTACGTAATGAGCTTGAGCACTGTCACGTCCCGGGTGGAGGTCCTTGGGACAATGACAATGTGGGGTTAATGGGGCCGGGCTCGAATATGGAATTAGTAACCCTGAGGGTTGGAGGAATATTCAGGCGAGAATCTTGAATCCTACACAATGGGGCGGAGGGAGTTCAGGCGAGAATCTTGAATCCTTCACACTGAGGGTTACAGGGATATTCAGGCGAGAATCTTGAATCCTACACACTGAGGGTTGGAGGGATATTTAGGCGAGAATCTTGAATCCTACACACTGGGGCAGAGGGAGTTTAGGCGAGAATCTTAAATCCTTCACACTGAGGGTTGGAGGGATATTCAGGCGAGAATCTTAAATCCTACACACTGAGGGTGGAGGGAGTTTAGGCGAGAATCTTAAATCCTTCACACTGATCGACCAGGGAAGGTGTAATAGGTGAACGCGCACAGGGGGCCACCCGTTAGATCATTTGTGGTTTTTCATAGGTTTGGTAATTGGATTTACCACTGCATTACTTGTAAGAAGCCGCCCGCAATATTCCGCGAAATATGTCTAGACGTATGGTTATGCAAGAGCTATACGAAAGTACGCCTTGTAAACATTATAAGAACTCTCGCGTTCGCGGACCGAGATCAGCTGTTGCGGTAGCCTGTTATGGTTTGGAATCTTCGTAGCCGAAGGATTGACACAATAATTCGAAGCGTGATTCAAAGTAATGGTGTTTTTTCAATTTAAAGCACCTGGTAAGCCATGCACCGTTAAAGCGGTAGCGTGGTTAATATAATAATGCGTAAGACGTTAAGCATTGGCACATAAACATTTATATAAATGGTAATTAATAGCAAAATATATGTATGGACATGAAACACATGAATATAAGCAATAGAGAGTTATAAAGTATGCAATATGAAATTAGTAGTAACGACAAGCAATATAGAGCAATAATAATATGAAGCAATAAGCGTTAATAATATAAAATGATATAAAGCAATAAGCGTTAGTAAGACAAAATAATATGAACGCAATAAGCGTTAATAGAACAAAATAATATGAAAGAGAACAAAATAATATGAAAAGCGCAAGCAATACAAAAGATATACATGAAGATGATATGCCGTGGTAATAATGGTAATTGTAATTTCTTACGGTTGTTGCCGTAGAATAACACCGTAGCACTGATTTTAATTTGTTATAATAGGTAAATTTCCTTAAAAAACGTATCTACTTCGCGAAAGTGTTTCGCAGGAAGAGTGCTCCTGTCTCGCGGGCCCTCGTATTTATACTATTTATAGGAATGTACGGTATGTGGGGTATGCGCGATATGCACCATGACTCATGCTCGAAATATGCATCTATAAATAGAACTGGTTTATGAGTCATGTTCGAAATATGCGTTGGAATAAGACTTCCGGGGTTCTTATTTGGGCTTCTGAAATGGGGAACACTCGACTCATTTAATGGATTTTGGGTGGTTTGATTGGAAAGGGGTGAGTGTGGTTTTGACTTGGAGGGTCGTAGAGAGGGGGTGAGACGTGGTCTCGATTTAAGAGTGTTTTTGGGACGAGGGACTTGTTTAGATTAGATATGATGGAGGAGATCATGCCACATAGGGCGAAGAGGGGAAGGGGATTTCGTGGTTGACCATCTTGAGATGGGGACCGCTAAGGTACATCGTCAAAATTATCAGTGATTGGGGAAAAGGGGTAAGACTTGAGTTTTGGGGATTTCAGTGGAGTAGTTTTGTAACTAATGAGGGAGGTTTGAAACGATACCGCGCGAAAAATAGTGGGACGTCACAGCACACGTGTCTTTTTCTCAACGCGGCACTTTACTTCTGCCCGCCTGAATTCTTATTATTACCTCGTCACCAGTTGTTATATATCAAGACAACAGTATTTAATCAAATAAAGGTTAATCACAACTTTTACCACAATGCCGGAGTGCCAGAGCTCGGTACCAGTGTTGGTACGCAACTAACCGTACATATTAGGCTTCAGTTATGGGTAGGACAATGCTACTACCCATGCTGCTCAGTTACACATGTACTATCTGAGATGAATACATTACAGTATGGAACATCCCCATCTTGCCACCGTAGTCCATGATGTTTTGCCACCAACCACCGGATGCCACTTCCTTGCCAACAAATCTTCCATCAACGATGAACCCTTGCAGGTCAACAAATGTTGATACAGCCATTATCGGTACAATTTAGTGATCCGCTCGCTTTCAAGACAGACGGGAGAATGCAGTCTTTCTTGTGAAGCATTTCGATTTCCACGATGAATTCTTTTGTACGAATTTGGCACAGGAGAGGGTGGGCAAGTAGTATGACAATTTAATTTATTTTGCGCACGATGTTTGTCAGCGGATTGTATTCAACCACCCGATCGTGCAGAATCAAACAGTAAGCTGTAGTATTTGCCGGAACATTCTCTTTACGCTCGAATTCTATGCACACGTCCACGGTGCCATTCTTGATCGACTCATTTTGTTGCGAGCAATTAATCGCCACGAAGGGAACAAATTGTAAAAACTCAGCCACTGTGAATAATGCCTCGTTGCAACTATACCCATAATGCGATTTACGGAATTGCGTATACATGTGAAACAAGATGGGATGCTTATTCTTGTCAAATTCCAAGTTCAGGTCATCATATGGGTAAAAATCCGAGTGAGAAAAAGTTTTACATTGATCAATTTGCAGTTGCTAAACTTAGTAACATCTTCGCTTATCACATTCTTTCGATCAGTCTGTAGAGCAAGGATAATGCATCGCGGCTTCTCCAACTATGCAGATGCCTTCACGGCCCACGAATGCTTGGTCGTGCTCTGTAAGAGAGGATACTCGTACAAATCCCACGATTGAAAACAAATGCTCAGCTTTTGTACACTTTCCAAAGCATGTAGCAACGCTAGCTTATTAACATCGTACAGCGTCACATGGCTTCATGTCCTCATCCGCCATTGCACTTTAAGTAATTCAATTTCTGGTTCCAACATTGGCGATCCTATTAGAGAATTGTTATCATTGCGCGATCGTATTAAAATCAATTCGTGACGCGCATTAATAATCATGCGTTTGTAGTTCTCGCAAAATCCCAGCAAATATTTGAGTGGGATGCAAAAATTTAAATGATTTTTCACTATTAGCCCATCGCGTCGTTTCAAGCCCCATCCAGCATTTTCCATACTTTTGTCTTCACCAGATGTCAGGGATACATAGTTTTTGAGTGTGCTAGTTATTCCAACGTTTCTGTTGCGATCATTCTCCACGCCATTCAGCTCGTATCGAATCTCATCAAATAAGAACGCCATGCAATTATTTCCCAACGTCACTGTTAATGCATCGTTTGGCTTATTTATCTTCAATTTCCCCTCCACGTAGAGGAAACTTTCACATGGCAATGTGTATAAATCCTGCTGCTGTATGGATATTCTTATCTCATCGCTGTATCCAAACGTCTCACAATGATCGAAAATGACACAGTCGGCGTCAAAAATCGATTCCCACGCCAAGTCGAAATCAAAATCAACGAAACATCGTATACTGGTGTATTAGGTATCGCTGATTACAAATCCATTGCACGATTTTTGAAAAAGAAGATGGCCGATCCAATGTGGCTGCCCAAACTCGGCCAAAATCAGTAAAATGGGGATCATACAAACGAAAAATGTTGTTAATTGAAATCCTAAAGCTATAACTTTATATTTTAGATTGAGTCTAGAAAGTTTCATTATACTGTATAGAATGCTACACCAAAGAATAGTTGTCAAAAAATGGTATATAACAATATAAAAACCAACAATATTTACTAATTTTATCATTTCCGTGGTAAATACTGCAAATACATGATTAATCTAACCATTGAATATCTATCGGAGGCGAAAATAAAAATTATACACATAAAAGAATGTTAGTAGAATTGTTTTTTAATAATTTGTTTAAACAATTTTTTAACAAAGTGACAGTGAAATTCATTTCATACAATCAAATTGATCATATTTTGTTGTAACATTACTATAAACAATTAATTGTTATTAAACAATTTATTAACATAATAGGTTTCAGTAATATTCAACAACGATAAGTGCAATTTGGAAGGTACATTGTTTTTATGACGTAGGTACCCACTAAGTAAGAATTCTTGGAAATTTCATCCCTAAGGGGGTGAAAAGGAGTAAAATTTATTTTCTCGGACTCCTTAATATCTCTTAGGTCCGATTAGATATCACCTTGGTTTTCACTTACAACGGTTGCCCACACAAATGCGTAAAACTCAATTTCAGGATTTTGCCCTAACCAACCCCTAAGGGTGTGAAATGTGTTTTCACGTATACTTGAAATTCTCTTGGGCCCGATTAGACATCAACTTGGTTTTTAGTTACAAATGTTACCCCCACAAATGCCTATCAATAAATTTCAGGATATTGCTCTAATCAACCCCTAAGGTGAAAAAAGGGGAAAAATTTTTTTTCACGGATCCCTCAAAAGCTCTTCGGTCCGCTTCGATACCGATACTTGGTTTAAACCTAGCAACACAAATGCCTAAAAACCAATTTCCAAATTTTACCCTAATCAACCCTTAAAGGGCCAACTCTGGATCTGTTGTGCTAAGGGTACATTGAATTGGGATATCTTAAGTTTTGAATAGTAGGTGTGAACGAACATATATAAAAGGGGCATAAGTCGTAATAATTTTTTACCTAATTTCGGTACAGTAACCTCTCTATATATATAGAGGTTACTGTATCGAAATTACATAAAAAATTGTTACGACTTATGCCCCTTTTCATCCACTTAGGGATTAATTAGGGCAATATCCTGAAATTTGTTGATAGGCATTTGTGGGGGTAACCTTTGTAACTAAAAACCAAGTTGATGTCTAATCGGGCTCAAGAGATTATGAAGAATACGTGAAAACACATTTCACCCCCTTAGGGGTTGGTTAGGGCAAAATCCTGAAATTGAGTTTTACGCATTTATGTGGGCAACCGTTGTAAGTGAAAACCAAGGTGATATCTAATCGGACCTAAGAGATATTAAGGAGTCCGAGAAAATAAATTTTACTCCTTTTCGCCCCCTTAGGGATGAAATTTCCAAGAATCCTTACTTAGTGGGTACCTACGTCATAAAAACAATGTACCTTCCAAATTGCACTTATCGTTGTTGAATATTACTGAAATCTATTATGTTACCAAATTGTTTAATAACAATTAATTGTTTATAGTAATGTTACAACAAAATATGATCAATTTGATTGAATGAAATGGATTTCACTGTCACTTTTTCAAAAAATTGTTTAAACAAATTGTTAATAAACAATTCTACTAACATATTTTTATGTCAATAATCTTTATTTTCGCCTCCCATAGATATTCAATGGTTAGATTAATCATGTATTTGCAGTATTTACCGCGGAAATGATAAAATTACTAAATAATTTTGGTTTTCATATTGTTATATGCCATTTTTTGACAACTATTCTTTAATGTAGCATTATATGCGGTATAATGCAACTTTCTAGACTCATAAAATATAAAGTTATTGCTTTAGGATTACAATAAACAATGTTTTTCGCTCGTATGATCCCCATTTTAGTGGTATTGGCCGAGTTTGGACGCCCATATTGGATCCGCCATCATCCTTTTCAAGAATCGTGCAACGGATTCGTAAGCAGCGATACCTAATACCCAAATATACCATGTTTCATCGATATTCATTTCGATTTGGCGTGGGAATCGATTTTTGACGCCGACTGTGTCATTTTCGACCACTGTGCGTCGTGTTGACGTATGGGTTGTATGTGTGAGTCTCCAGCTTGACGATGCGATCATCAAACGTCGGCTTCCCTCCAATGCTTAGAATGTCAGCCATTTTTCAACTTAAATGCGCACAATCAATCCCAGTGTTTTCAAAAATGCAATGCTCGTAGCACTGAGTCTCTTCTTTTTAGCCTAATCAGAGCTGTTGCAGTTGTTGCAGTTGTCGTCATCGTCGTCGTCGCCGTCGCCGCCGTAGCCTTCGCCGCCGTAGCCGCCGCCGCCGCCGCCGCCGCTGCCGCCGCTGCCGCTGTCGTTGTCGTTGTCGTTGTCGTCGTTGTTGTTATTGTAAACAATTTCGTTTGGAAGAAACCGGCTTCTGGATTCCTTCAACACAAGCATCTCTTCCAGTCACACAAGATGTATTATCGTCGTCGCGGTCGTACGTGCAATCTGATGGTAATCTCCTCACCTCGAAAATCGAGCAACCGTCCGTCTTGATCCACAACGCGTATCGTTAGATCCGTAATGACATGTGCGGTGATTGGAAGGTAAATGATCTGCGCGGGCGTTTCCGATATCTTATATCCTGGTGGGACACTCGGAGAAAATTCATGTATCGTATGTACGCGCTTCCCATTGTTGTACGCGCCAGCGGTCACGCTACATTCTATGCGAATGTTATTCACGTTCATGATATTAATTGGATCGTCCCATTCGTGCCACCGTCCTGGTTCTAATACCCGATTCGTCGAGAATCCCAGTAGCGATCCAATGTTATTGGGTTTCGTAAAGTCTATGGCGAACAAGCAGTACAGCTCGCTTTTCATGGCGTTGTTCTTGGGGCGCAACACTATTGGATACACATTGTTGTCATCGCCATTGTTGGCATCGGTGCCACCGAGATTTTGAGGATACCGCTCGAGTAATCGCTGCTCCAAATACTTGACAATGGCGTCTAGTTTGTAGGAGCCGTGGGGAATCGTAATGTTTTCATGAATGGTGTCGACTCTGCTGTTGATGTCATAGATTGCGGTGAAGTAGAATTTATCGTTGCTCGAGTCGATGTTCGGTATTGTATGATATGTTTCAAAGGTTGTTAGACCAAGCTCGTCATCATCGTCGCACAAATCTATGGGTCGAAAGTAGCTCACTGCGAGGGTGCTACTCTTGCCGGTTAGAGTGAATGTTAATGACATACAGGGTGTCCGCGGGAAGAGTGGACAGCTGGATATCTCCTAAACTATTGGAGACAAAAATATTTAAAAAATAGGGAATTGCATGGTTCGAGGGGGCCAACTTATTAGCGCGGACGAATTTTTTTTCGATTATTATTTTAAAAGATACGATGGTCAAGTTCGGTTTTTTAAATGAAACTATTTTTTCTGAAGACCTGAGTTGATAGTGCGTTCTAAGACAAATTCAATAAGCTTTAATGTATACACTTGATTTCCACTGGTTTTTGAGATATTGCGCTTGCAAATTTACTGATTTTCCCTGGAAGAAAACTCGCTGGAATAGCAAGGACCGGGGACGGTCTTGCTGGCGCCACGGGTGGCCTTGCCTGTTGAAACAGATACCTACCTGCCAAAGGTCTACGCCAGGAATGGCAGGCCCAAAGGCTGGACAATTCTTTTCCGTCAGAAATGCTACTTAGGTAGATACATCTGCGGTACCGAGAAGCGCACCGTTACTTTTATTTCGCACTTGCTTCTACGCTCGGATGGCCGGTTCTTTGGGAGGGATGAAAGTTCAATTGGTTAGGTTAGGAGATGTGAAAGTTGCTAGACTAAATTTCAACCATAGGGAGCAGCTTATATTAGAACCAATCGAATTTGCATCCCTCACAAACGGCTGCTCTCTTGAAGAGGCCCTCTTCACAGCAATACCTCCTCCCCAGTGCCCACCTTCTCTCGCACAGAATACGATGACGCATGCTTTTGTTTTGATATTAAAGCTCGTGTTTACATTCGAGAGGACCACGTGTCAACAGCGGGCTACCATTTTTCTACCCGTGTCTCTCTACGAAGCGTATTGACGGTGGATTGTAGGAGCGTAGATGTCTGGATGCCAGTTATTGAATTCAGGAGACGATAGAAACACTTTATTACAAAACACACATGTACTATAATTAAAGTAAATCGTATTCCTCTCGGGAAGGAGTACTGATAATCATCGAACTTGCGCCCTACTTCGCGCAGACCGATTACACGGAGGGTAGTCAAGTCACACACTGCACAAATGATAAGCCGCGTCTAGACGTTGCGAGGCTGCAGCGCGAGGCGTGCCTCGCGGAGTGAAAAGTCTGGAGAGTCCTTAGCTCGTCTTGGTCTCTTTGCAAAGCAACCTCGTGCTGCTGCCGTGGCGAGGACAACACCCCGCAGTGCCTCACCGAATTTTATGGCTTTCGACCCTCGAAGGGTTTGGAATATCATTAAGAAGTGAGAACTGTTCAGGATTTCAAATGTTTGTATCTTTTCTTCATCGTATCGAAGGGGAAGTGGCGGCAATGGATTCCTGGCGTTCCGTCGATTAAAATCATACGAAATATCATGCAAATCGGACTACCTTGACACAAGCTATTTGTATTCCTTATGTAAAAGTTGTCCGATTTACACGACATTTGTAATGATTTTCATCGGAAAACCACAAGGAATCCATCGGCGACACTTCCATATCCATACGATAAAGAATAAAGAATTATTTTATTTTTGAAACAGGCAGGTACAGGATGATTCTGGAGCTACGCCCGTCAAAAAGTTGCGGCCTGGTACCCCGTGGCGGGGACAGGCCTTCGCATTGCCTCACCCGATTTTTATGGCTTGCTTCGGAAAAAGGTATGTTTCTGGGTCGAACGTAGCGAATTGAGGTCGAGCCCCCGCAGTCGAGGGTGAAATATCCCTTACAGCGTATTAAGAAATTCTTTTCTTCATCATATCGAAATGAAAGTGACGCCAATGGATTCCTTATGTTTTTCTGATGAAAATCATACAAAATATCATGCAAATCGGACTACTTTGACACTAGCTATTTGTATTCCCTATGTAAAAGTTGTCCGATTTACACGACATTTGAAATGATTTTCATCGGAAAACCACAAGGAATCCATCGGCGACACTTCCATATCCATACGATAAAGAATAAAGAATTATTTTATTTCTTAAACAGATACAGGGAAATTATGGTGGTACGCCCGTCACCCCGTGGCGAGGACAACATCCCGCAGTGCCCCTCGAATTGTATGGCTTTCGACCCACGAATAATGGCAGAATGTCACATCAAACGAATCCTCGGTTCCTCCCGCACCGATAAATATATTTCCCAGTGTACAATTGCTCACAACCAACGATGACGACATTTTCGAAACTACTCCAGATGAATCCTTTGTAACATATATTAGACAGCAACTTCAAACATCTGAGGGGTGTTTGGAGATGCATTAATTCCCAAAGCCGCCACACTCGTTCTCGGCGCAGCACATCGCGGACTCAGCACAGAAACGAGGATCGACGATCGATCCACGAATCGGCGCCGATGATCGACGATCAACCCGCCAATCAGACGCCATCAATCAACCATTCAGCGCATCTTGTAAAACGGTTTCGATCCGGTTCAAGACGACGCGTAACGGAAATCGACCATCCTGAATCCACTCTTGTTCACATTGTGTAAACAGAAAGACGTGTCTCCTGCGATTCGCTATCTTTTGGCTTTAACCTTGTGCGCTTCTCTACTCACTGCTTAATCGCTTATTATAGTGCATTTCATAATCACTGTAATGCTCAAACAAGCTTTTTCACCTTTGTTCTCATCAATTGTTTGTGGATTGTCGTAAAGACTCAATCGCGAGGCCACGTGTCGCGAGCCGGCATGTTCGCGTTCACTAACCCCGTGCCGAGCACATCAATAGTAAAAATCATTGTAAACGCTCACAGACTCATAATTGCTTATTCACACTCTCTACAAGTGCTTTAATGAAACGACGTTTGCTCATTGCAAGTGCTGTGCCTCGTGTCGCCTTTCTCACCGTCGACTTCTCCATCATCCAGTGTGCACAACCAAAACCACATTCTCAAACATTTTGGTCCTTCGAGCCGGATCGACGATGAAAGGCGAAGTATAGTGCAGTGCATTCCAGTTCACGCTCATCCGTTCAAACAAGAACAATGGCTGAAAACGGGGACGATAAAGAGAGTATCGCCTCAACGTCAACCGTCATGCTGGATGTCGATGTGGCTGTACACAGCATCTCATCCGGAGGATTCGAGGGCTCAACCTTTTCAGATCAAGGTTAGGAATCCGTGGATGAACCGGTCGTATTGCCGGCTGAGCTCACCATGAAGTACATGACGCAGGTGGGCAGCCTAGAGGCGTTGCGACTCCTTGATACACGAAAGCCTGATGGAGCTCGTCCAGTTGTGTACGATAAACATTCACCTCGTCGAGGGTCGTATCAAGGGCACATGCAGGCATCACAGTATCAAGGAGTCGCAACGTGACCGGTGCCGACGTTTATGCAAAATCACGCAAGATACGACGCGTGGCGCAACCCACGGCTGACAGCGATGCCGTTAATAAACTATACATGGAACAGAGCATTAAACTTTTGAGAGAGCAGCAGAAGGAATTAGAGAGGAAGCTGGTCGTGTTTCAGAGAGATATGCTGACGTTGCAAATCAGCGTTAAAAAGATATCGCAGGCGTCAAATTCAATCCCGCAGCAGCGCTGCGAAGGAGAATCATGCGAGACGGTTGAACTTGTCCAGAATTTCCTCGGACCGATGGGGAGCACATAATGCACATACATGATAATTATCACATCATTCGTGTCAAAGACACCTATGCGATCAAACATGCAACCATTATCGAAATCCAAAAGTAAAGAAAACCATGGTCCCAAGAAGCGACAACTCGTTGAGGAATAGCATGCTCCAGCTCGAAGACATTTCCCACGGAGGCGCGTCATAGTGCATGGCTACAACGATCTGTGGCAAGCTGAAGTTGTAGAAATGCGTCCATACTCGCGATTCAACCAAGGTCACCATTACATACTCACCGTCATCGATGTGTTGAGCAAGTATGCATGGGCGGTGCCGCTCAAGACTAAAAGTGGTGCTGAGGTGACTAAAGCGTTTGCAAAGATATTTAGCGATCGATACCCGAAAAATTTGCAAACCGATCAAGGAAAAGAATTTTACAACGCCGATGTGCAGAAACTCTTGTCAAAGCATGACATTAATCATTAATCGAACTTTGAAGAACAATATGTGGAAAATGTTTACGCTCAATGGAACCTACAGATGGATCGATTCGGTACCGCGTGTTCTCGTAGAGTATAACGCGCGGAAACATAGAACCATCAGATTGCGTCCTTGCGATGTTACCCCTGCGATCGCCGATAAGCTGCTAGCCACCGTATACAGCAACATAAAGATCGCTGCTACAGCGAGATTCAAGTTGGGCGAGTTTGTGCGCGTGAGCAAATTTAAAACCATCTTCGATAAAGGCTATACGCCGAATTGGACAACGGAGGTGTTCAAGATAGCCAAAGTACAGGCATCTAATCCCGCGACGTATCTGCTCCTCGATTCCTGTGGAAAACCTGTTGCCAGAGGATTCTATGAATACGAGCTGCAACGCGTCACCGATCCTGATGTGTATCTAGTGGAAAAAGTGTTGCGTAGAAAGGGGAATAAGTTATACGTCAAGTGGCTGGGGTTTGATAAATCACACAATTCTTGGATAAATAAAAATAATGTATTGTAAAATAATAATGCATGGTTCAATAAATACAATGATACATATACATGTGTGAACAATTTTATTTTACATAATAATTTCTTTTACAATGATAATTTTACAATGATATTTTTACAATGGAATTTTATAGTGGAATTTTGTAATGTCCCCAGGGCAGAGTGCCGGTCGAATCGGGTACGATATGCCGCTTGTCGTCGTATGGACTTAGGGCGATTTTGGATTCTGAAATGGTGTACACTTTGTGCAATTTAGACCGTATGCACGATTGTCTGCGAACCACTTCGATCTCCCTTTGCAAACACTGCCCGTAGTCGTCGAAAGTTATCGTTCTGGCTATGACGTTGGTCTTGACGCCTTTCGCCTTTTTCGTATCTTTTTTGCCGTCTACGCGAAGTGCATACATTTTGGCTCTAAGACCTACGAATTCGGTCATTATCGCACCGTAATTTTCATCCTTCATCAGCCCCGGAACCTTCTTATTCAAGCGCGGCATATTATATGGATTGTCGATAGGATAATCGCTTGTGTCTAATCTACCGATATTATCTTTCAGGGACTTGTAGATATATTCGCATTGAATATGATAAATGAGGCTGTCTGTGTCTGTGTATAGAATTTTACAATTTGGCCTGTGCAGGGGAGACATGTACACGTGGTGAAATTCGTACAAACAAATTTTTGATATGTCCAGAATGCACATACCCACGTATATCGGTTTGTTGAATTTCACCTCGAGTTTTCGCAATTCAACAGCTATTAAATTTTCCGAAAAAATACTTCTGCTGTGGAAATTCGGTTTCACGATCATTACCTCCACGCCATATCGCTCTTCCCAATGTGTCAAAAGTTTCACATCCACATGATTTCGTACATTTTCTATAGTTTTACCGAATACCGCATTGTTAATTAATTTGTACAAATTTTTTTCAAAATCGTTTGTCGCGCCTGTTCTAAACCGTGTATTTATTTTGTTTTGTTCGACACAGTTTCTGTTGACACCGCATAATTCTAAGATACGACGCTTCCCAAGGTATTATATTACATTCAACACGTGTCGAGACTTTTATCTTTGAGGATGGGGCTCAAATTATATGCAATCGTGTGATATGCTGCGACGTTAAGATTGAAACACATTATGGAAAAAATTGGTAGCTTTAGAATAAAATGCGGTGATGGGGGGAAGCAATTGCACCTCTATTTAAGCCGGCTCCAGGACTCTATTCCATCAATCGCTCAGTAGCCTCAGTGACTTTGATGGACGAGGCACGACTACAAAAATTGTGTAGTGCCGAATTACTCGCTGGGTGCGATGATTATATCGTTCCAATTATGCGAGATGATGGAATAGCTCCATGCGGGGAGAATGTATATTATAACAAGTAAGGCTTATTTTCACATATTCTCGACATTTTTTTATGTTTATTCCTGATACGAGCGGGCAATTTCATAGCTTTGATTGTTCTCTTAGTCCGCGCCGAAGATCGCGTGTCATGGTCATACGATACGCATTAACATCCATGGGTAGCAAATATTTGGAAATTGGAATCAACGTAGGACCTATGGCAGATGTAGAAGTTCTTCTCGGCGACAATCATGGGAATCATCTCATATTACCATGGCATACATGGCGTGTGCTATTCGACAGCCGTGAAACCATCGAAGAACGGGCACAATTGCCTGAATCACCTTCGATGCGGATTAATGATTTAATAGTGAAATTTTATCGGATCTTTGATTCACCGATTGTAAAGATGACACGATGTGATAAGTCACTGTATTTCAAACTGAATACGGTATCATTTTTATGTAGTTTTGAGCCAGGTGTAAAGTATGTGTACCCGCGGCTGTATCAAACTGCAGAAGATGTGAGAGTAAAATTTGAAACTTTTGTTAACGTGTTGAAACAGAGTGATGTTGCCTGCGAAATATTGGATACGCGTCGTGCTGCTAAAATAATACGTGATAGCGAATATTACGGCGAGGAGTATCTTGTAGATTGGGAACTGTTAGCATGTGCCATCAATGATATTGTAGCTGATGTTCGCAGGAAAAAAAAATATTAAATTATATTTATATTGTATTTTATATTATTTTCGTTTGTAACAATATATTTCTTAAACATATATTATTTCTAGTAGTAAGGCTATGCCGATTCTAACTCAAATTTGAGTTTCAAGGCCATTTCCCCCACCCCTCCTCCGACCTTGAAACTCAAATTTGAGTTTCAAAAGTCGGCGGAAAATTCCTGCAGGCGCGCGGCCGGGCGGCGGATGACGTCATACAGGTGGCGAAGTGGTGGGGGTATAGCGCGAGAGCAGAAGATATCAATCGATACCGAACCGCATCGAGGAGGAACCGCGGGTGAATTGCTGGAAATCTGGAGCGTGGTACCAACCACAGTCGGTAAGGAAGGAAATATTAATTTAAGATATTAAGAATAATCGAAAAACTGAATCTCGGGCGACGGGGCTCGACCCAAGACCTCCGCGTTACGAGTCAGCCGCCTAACCAACTCCCCCAACGCCCACTCTCTAACATTAGTCTTTAATGAATGGTACATATACCGAGCGTCACCAAGTATAATCCATTATTTTTTATCGGACGATGTCGGGCAATGTCGGAAAAGATCGGGAAAGATCGACGTTCTTTTCTTTTACGAACCACGTCTTCGGGACGGAAAGAGAGAGCAATACTTCGTTATAAATCTAAATTCGGAGGAGGGAGAGAGACAGCACTACATAGCTGTACAATCGCAGATATTCTAAAATTTTTAACCAGCGATCTACCAAACCATTATGTAGCAAGCATTCTAAAACTAAACAGTATTCTAAAGCGTTCCGATTTAACGTCGCAGCGTATCGCACGATCTCGCGTAATTAGAATCCTCTGGAGCAGCCGTACGGGATGACGTCATGTGGTGGCACGAAGAAGGCGCGAATCATAGAAAGAATTATATGGCGTCAGCAGAAATTGGTGAGGTGAGAAGGAGGACGACGGATAAGTAAATAGAGAAATAATATGATTAAGAGATTTTTTTAAAATTAAAAGAATATAAAAATATAAATAGAAATGTAATATAATTTAACATTTTTTTTCCTACGAGCATTAGCTAAAATATCATTGATGGCACATGCTACCAGTTCGCAATCTATAAGATAATCCTCGTCGTAATATTCGCCATCACGTATGATTTTAGCAGCAGGACGCGTATCTAATGTTTAGCAGGCAGCATCGCTCTGTTACAACACGTTAACAAAAGTTTTAAAGTTTTTCCTCACATCTTCTGCAGTTTGATGCAGCCGCGGATACACATATGTAGCTTATACATGGCTTAAGATTAAATAAAAATGATACTGTATTCAGTTTGAAATACAAAGACTTCTTATGTAGTGTCGTCTTTACAATTGGAGGCGAGAATCATAGAAAGAATTATGCAGAGTCGATAGAAATTGGTGAGGAGTGAAGGAGGCTGACAGACAAGTAAATAGATTGTAATATATGTAAAATGATTATATATTGTTCCATTAATTAAAAAATAGAAATATAAAAAGAAAAAATATAAAAATAGAATATAAATAGTGTCTCGGCAGAACCATCTCTCTCTCCCCCCCCCCCCTCTCTCTCTCTCTCTCTATCAATCTCTTTCTTTCTCCTTCTCTTTCCTTCTCTTTTCCTCTTTTTCTCTTCTTCACATCAATCGCAAGACAACTTGAACATTCTCGAACAGCTGATGGACTTCCTATTTACTTTTCGCGACATTATACATACATACTCTTCCCACAACACCTCGTATAAATTCATACACACTCGCGCTCTCGTGACCAACCCGAGTGCTCAGTTACACAGAGCAGTAAATAACTCGACTATATTCGCCGAAACTGTTACGTATCTATTGTATCGCCTCAATTCTTTATCTCTAAATAAATCGCACTATTCTCAACATTTTTTAGTTCTCTCTATACAAATAGGATATCAAAATACAATATAAAAAGAAAAAATATAATAATAATAATAATAATAATAATAATAATAATAATTTAATTTAATTTATTGCCACTTTCGTGTTACAATTTAACGATCAAATAATCTTTCCATTTCATTCCCATGATTGTGTCAGTGTAAGTCCCACCCTTCTAATGTATCCTGTTGTATCTTAACAATTTTTTCTATTTTACAAGTGTTTCCTAATCTGTTCTATGTTATATAATCTTCTTTTATCACTATCTCCCGTAGAATAGCCAAGTTTTTCCCTTCTCCTCTAATTACCTCTGCACAATTCCTGCCACTCTCTCAACTTACTTCACATGTTTCAATCGCGTGTTTCACTGTTTCTTCCTCTTTCTTACATACCCTTTCTTCTTTCATTAGCCAATATTTGCATGTTCTTGTTTCACTATCCTGTATGAATCTTCCTATCCTTTCTAATTCT
Organism: Andrena hattorfiana; assembly: GCA_944738655.2. NCBI lineage: Eukaryota > Metazoa > Arthropoda > Insecta > Hymenoptera > Andrenidae > Andrena > Andrena hattorfiana. The sequence goes on from OX122892.1 coordinate 24,790,775, forward strand.
CCTCTCCTTTTTTCATTTCCCCCCATAAGCATTTCGGCTTATCTCTTGGTTTCCTTACCACTTCTTTTAATTCTCTTAGGAACTTTGACTCTTTTACTTTCATCTGTCTTTCTTGTTCTTGGATGTCAATTACTTCTCTGTTCTAATTTTTAATCCACACTTCTTCCCCATTTAATCTTCTTCTTTTCCATTCTTCGTTTGACCATCCTCTCCCTTCCAAGAATTTGATTCGCATTCTTTCCTTTTTTCGTTACTTCATTTCCTCTCATTAGTCTTCTCCTACATTCATATCGTATCGATCCTTCTTCCGAGTTTATTAGTGTCTCTTCAAACTTCATTACCCTTACTCCCATTTTAATTGCTATGCCATCTCTTCCTGTTTCTTTTAACGGCCAATATGTTGATGTTGATCTCTCCAATTTCATTATCCATCGTATGTATTTCGCCTGCAATTTTTCTATTTCCTCATACCTTCTCCATCCCCATATCACTGCTCCATACGCCACCGTGCTTCTAACTAGCGCATCAAACAGTTTCATTCTTCTCTCTAAGTCATCTCTGAATAATCTTTCTGTAATCCCCCCATACTTCTCCTAGTATCATATTCGCTTCCCTAACTACCTCCTTAATATGGTGTTTATCCTCGTTGTTCTCTCCCTCTCGTTCTATAATCTAAATATTTCAGTTCTCTTACTCTTTCTTCTTCATTCCAACGGAATCTTTCCTATTTTCTTCTTCCTCCTGCTTTCCTGCATATCATTATCTTAGACTTTTACACATTTAACTCCAAGCCTTTCTTCTTTATGTATCTCTCGAATCTATTTATCATATTCTTAGGTCCCTGTGCATTATTTACCATTAACACATCACCCGCGTATGAAATTGTTAAAATTTTCCTTCTACCTATTACGACTCCTCCTTCCTGTTCTTTGCTCATTTCTTCTTTCCAGGTCTGCAAATGCGAAATTGAAAAGTGTCAAGCTTAACGGGCACCCTTGTCTAACACCCTTTCCTGTTAAAAAAAAACTTTCCTATCAGTTCCTTCTTCATTCCTAAAGCGCATATAGTTCTGTCGTGCATTTCCTGTATCCGTATTCTTAGTTGTTCGCCTACTCCTTCTTCATAAAGTCTTTTCCAAATTTCTTCCCTTTCCAATCAATCAAATGCTCTCTTCATATCCGTGAAAAACAGATATAGTTTCCCTCTTTCTTTTGAGGTTTCTATTTCTATAACCATTTTAACTACCGCTATTGCGTCTACTGTTCCTCTCCTTCTCCTGAATCCCATATGCGTATCGTTTAATATCCCATTTTCCATTTGTTCTTCTAATTTTCTCCTTAGAATTTCCACGCATATCTTATAATCCGTGTCCATCTAAGTTATGCCCCTATAGTTCTTAACCATTTCCCTTTCTCCTTTTTTTTTTTTGAATACAGAACTTACTATTCCTTCTTTCCATTCTTCCGGAAAGTCCCCTTTCTTCCATGTTCTGTTTATCACCTTTGTTTGATTACCTATATTTATGAAGATGATTGCGACCTCGATGTTGAATTAAGATATAATTTAAATGCAGGAGTTTAAATTTTAAGTCTGTTCGACTTTTAATATCTTACATGATTTGAGTTGAAATCGACGTGAACCAGATCGGTTTCTATCTATATTTACCTAATAAATTTTTATACAAAAGGACTTAATTTGTAAATTATTTTTTGCTATATTCAATAAAAATTGGAATTTTATGTTCATTAAGAATAGATGTTTACCCTGTGATAATTGTTGGTTGGGCTTCAAATTCTAATTATTCAATATTTGGACCGATTGGGTCAATTTCACAGTCAGTTTCTTATGAAGTAAGTTTATTTTTAACAATATTTTCTGTAATTTTATTAATTTAAAATTATTCATTATTGGATTTATATAAATTCCAATATTATATTAAATTTATTTTAATTTTAATTCCAATACTACGACAAGAAAATCGCGGATGGTTCTTTTAAAATCGGAGACCAAGTGCTACTGCACGACAAGACGCGAGCGGTCAAAAACTAACACCTGCGTGGATAGGCTCTAACACGATTCAAAACACGCACGATAATAATTACAGTATAGAGGGCGACGAACAATCCGCGTTCAGACAAACACTTCATAGAATAGGGCAGTAATAGGGAAATGGTCACAGTTTTGAAGGAAAGTAACGATACACTAACAATTACATATAAGGATAAGACTAAGAAAGGTAATTTATTGAAAAAGATGGTAAATAAGCGCACAACTAGGCGTCGTCGTCCCAGCCACGTAGGGCGCAGTCGGCCTCCAATAACGACCACAGTCGAGGCCGCGGATCAGGCCCAACGAAGATGTCCCCATGACGTTCTACACAAAAAAAAACAATTGCAAGACTATTACTACACGCACGGAAATAGAAACAATAAGCAGATCTACAATCCCCGATGCAATAAGACACTCACCAAATAGGACCCTCAGACCTCATGAGTCTTCGTCATCCTCCCAGAATTCTGCATGCTGGAAGAATCGGTGCCAGTGCACCCGATACTCCCTAATTGCCACCATGTAGGCAATGCTGATACATCCCGGCGGGCGGGGCACTGGAAACGCTAGAGGGATAAACGGATAAATAGGATAATAAAATAACACACACGAAGAACAAACAAACAAACATCACTCGCACGTACAATTAGAGCAAACATAATGTCTCGGGGCACGTCTAAGATGGCCGACAACATCTTTGTCCAGGAGATCGCAACGAAATAAGAAGCGACTAAGAAAATCGAGACCAATTTGCCCTAACTTCTCACTTCTACTCAAGCCCGGACGAAGAAGATAAACTGTACTACGTTCGCAAAAAATTTATCACACACACACACACGCGCGCGCGCGCGCGCGCACGAGGAAAGACTCTATGAAACGCCAACTACACCTCGGCATTATAATTTACAGGATTTTTGTCCTACAAACGACGATACCACTCGCAGGAGGAACAACCCCCGACATAGATTTCACTATAAAAGAATTCCAACACCACCCCGACATTTACTTCGAAAACCTAGGCGATTTACAAATTTATCGAGATAGCTGGAAGTTAGTATTACATGTAAACATATCTTACATTTACCGACGCGAAGCAAACCTCCAAGCTGCACTATATGATATACTTGCGCAATGTAAAAAACCTTGTACCGACAACTTACAAAAATTTTGTCAAACATTCACCGCGAAAATCCAAGACAAGGTAGACCGCATCGCCAAAACTCTTTACCTGCGTCCAGTAAACTAAAAGCTCAGCACAAAACAGCGTCGTGCACAAATAGACGGATTAGGTTACATAGGCAAATCACTCTTGGGGCTAATGGATTCCGGGCATAGAAAGAAAATCGGTGATTTTACTAGACCTTTTCAAAACACAAGATAACAGACTATAAAAAAAAAAGTAAAACGCAATGAAGGGACAAATGCAAATTTTAAGAGCAAATACCAAACTTCTCAACGAGACTATACATGACATACGAGACAACGATAACACACTCTTAAACGCGACGTGACAAATTCAATACTTACTCCAACAGACAGCCAACATTACTAAATTTCGAGAGACAGTAGACGAACCCCTCATACTAATAAATGGCCTCGCAGAAACACTATTGCGCGACACGCAAGTCTTGTTAGAATTCATTATGGATATAAAGAAAGGAGTCCTAAACCTACGATTAATACCACCAGCACAAATCATAACGTACCTCACTTCCGCATTAGCACATACTTCGAATGGACTAGACTTCACAATTGGAATAAAATTATAAAACTAGCCGCCATTATCGAAATCCTCCAGCTTTCCACATTTTCGGATACCAAATCAATTACTGTAGTACTAGATATTTCATTGTTAAACGCGAAAAAATTCTAATTGAGCAAGGTACGCCTGATACCCACGAAGATAAACGAATCGTTCTACGCGTATAGAACCCCTCGACTCGTACGAGGTACGTGACACCTTGGTGCAAGATTACATACAACTAAGCAAACAGGGCCTAGCAAAATGTAAGACAATAAACGATCTGTACCTCTGCACCTCTAATCACCCGATGTTCAAAGCGATACCATACAGACCGTGCGAAGTACAATTGTACACAAAATTAACAAACACATGTAAAATGCGAATTATGACACTGAATCACACATTCCAGATAGAATTACAACTACCAGGCACGTGGATTTATATCGCACCGAAACCGATACAACTAGCAGTATAACAACAATAAGAAACAAATGTACAATCACTACCACCAAATTCACAATAGAAACTAGAAAACAATGCGGAATAGAAAGAACATGGTACTACTTACCTGACCACAATTTTTTGTCTTCAGATGAAATCACACTTTCACAGCCTACTGTAAGTTCGTACGGAAACACAAATTTCAAGCTTAAAAGGATAATCGAACACCCCGAAGAATTAAATAAAGTTAGCAAACAAATTAGAAGACTTACAAAAACGATTTAGAAAAACCCGAAATTATACCAACCGAGTATCACCAAGCTTCTTTATACCATCCACAGTAACGGGATTTATCACATGAGGACCCATGCCTAAAGTTGCATACGTTGCAAAGTAGGATGCCTTCGTTCTTCACCTTCTTCTTCACTGACAATCCCCTTCCTCCTTGCACTAATCTGCTTCGAATTCTTCACAGATCATCCTCTCATTCTTTGGCCTCATAATTTGACTAAACCATATCACTTGATCGTGCATCGAACGTGAATCGTACCACTCTGAACGTGTATTGAACATCTATCAAACGTGTATCATACCACTTTCAACGTCTATCGTACCACTCTGATCGTGAATCGAACGTGAATCGTACCACTCTGAACGTGTATTGAACCACTTTGAACGTGTATGGTACCACTTTCAACATCAATCGAACCACTTTGAACGTGTATGGTACCACTTTCAACATCAATCGAACCACTTTCAACCACAATCGAACCACTTTCAACATCAATCGAACATGAATCGAACCACTTTCAACCACAATCGAACCACTTTCAACATTAATCGTACCACTTTCAACATCAATCGAACATGAATCGAACCACTTTCAACCACAATCGAACCACTTTCAACATCAATCGTACCACTTTCAGCATCAATCGAACATGAATCGAACCACTTTCAACCACAATCGAACCACTTTCAACATCAATCGAACATCAATCGAACCACTTTCAACATCAATCGAACCACTGAACTATTGATGTTGAAAGTGGTTCGACTGTGGTTGAAAGTGGTTCGATTCATGTTCGATTGATGTTGAAAGTGGTTCGATTGTGGTTGAAAGTGGTTCGATTGTGGTTGAATGTGGTTCGATTGATGTTCGATTGATGTTGAAAGTGGTTCGATTGTGGTTGAAAGTGGTTCGATTGTGGTTGAAAGTGGTTCGATTGATGTTGAAAGTGGTACCATACACGTTCAAAGTGGTTCGATTGATGTTGAAAGTGGTACCATACACGTTCAAAGTGGTTCAATACACGTTCAGAGTGGTACGATTCACGTTCGATTCACGATCAGAGTGGTACGATAGACGTTGAAAGTGGTATGATACACGTTTGATAGATGTTCAATACACGTTCAGAGTGGTACGATTCACGTTCGATGCACGATCAAGTGATATGGTTTAGTCAAATTATGAGGCCAAAGAATGAGAGGATGATCTGTGAAGAATTCGAAGCAGATTAGTGCAAGGAGGAAGGGGATTGTCAGTGAAGAAGAAGGTGAAGAACGAAGGCATCCTACTTTGCAACGTATGCAACTTTAGGCATGGGTCCTCATGTGATAAATCCCGTTACTGTGGATGGTATAAAGAAGCTTGGTGATACTCGGTTGGTATAATTTCGGGTTTTTCTAAATCGTTTTTGTAAGTCTTCTAATTTGTTTGCTAACTTTATTTAATTCTTCGGGGTGTTCGATTATCCTTTTAAGCTTGAAATTTGTGTTTCCGTACGAACTTACAGTAGGCTGTGAAAGTGTGATTTCATCTGATGACAAAAAATTGTGGTCAGGTAAGTAGTACCATGTTCTTTCTATTCCGCATTGTTTTCTAGTTTCTATTGTGAATTTGGTGGTAGTGATTGTACATTTGTTTCTTATTGTTGTTATACTGCTAGTTGTATCGGTTTCGGTGCGATATAAATCCACGTGCCTGGTAGTTGTAATTCTATCTGGAATGTGTGATTCAGTGTCATAATTCGCATTTTACATGTGTTTGTTAATTTTGTGTACAATTGTACTTCGCACGGTCTGTATGGTATCGCTTTGAACATCGGGTGATTAGAGGTGCAGAGGTACAGATCGTTTATTGTCTTACATTTTGCTAGGCCCTGTTTGCTTAGTTGTATGTAATCTTGCACCAAGGTGTCACGTACCTCGTACGAGTCGAGGGGTTCTATACGCGTAGAACGATTCGTTTATCTTCGTGGGTATCAGAATACTGTTTAGTTTTAGAATGCTTGCTACATAATGGTTTGGTAGATCGCTGGTTAGAAATTTTAGAATATCTGCGATTGTACAGCTATGTAGTGCTGTCTCTCTCCCTCCTCCGAATTTAGATTTATAACGAAGTATTGCTCTCTCTTTCCGTCCCGAAGACGTGGTTCGTAAAAGAAAAGAACGTCGATCTTTCCCGATCTTTTCCGACATTGCCCGACATCGTCCGATAAAAAATAATGGATTATACTTGGTGACGCTCGGTATATGTACCATTCATTAAAGACTAATGTTAGAGAGTGGGCGTTGGGGGAGTTGGTTAGGCGGCTGACTCGTAACGCGGAGGTCTTGGGTCGAGCCCCGTCGCCCGAGATTCAGTTTTTCGATTATTCTTAATATCTTAAATTAATATTTCCTTCCTTACCGACTGTGGTTGGTACCACGCTCCAGATTTCCAGCAATTCACCCGCGGTTCCTCCTCGATGCGGTTCGGTATCGATTGATATCTTCTGCTCTCGCGCTATACCCCCACCACTTCGCCACCTGTATGACGTCATCCGCCGCCCGGCCGCGCGCCTGCAGGAATTTTCCGCCGACTTTTGAAACTCAAATTTGAGTTTCAAGGTCGGAGGAGGGGTGGGGGAAATGGCCTTGAAACTCAAATTTGAGTTAGAATCGGCATAGCCTTACTACTAGAAATAATATATGTTTAAGAAATATATTGTTACAAACGAAAATAATATAAAATACAATATAAATATAATTTAATATTTTTTTTTCCTGCGAACATCAGCTACAATATCATTGATGGCACATGCTAACAGTTCCCAATCTACAAGATACTCCTCGCCGTAATATTCGCTATCACGTATTATTTTAGCAGCACGACGCGTATCCAATATTTCGCAGGCAACATCACTCTGTTTCAACACGTTAACAAAAGTTTCAAATTTTACTCTCACATCTTCTGCAGTTTGATACAGCCGCGGGTACACATACTTTACACCTGGCTCAAAACTACATAAAAATGATACCGTATTCAGTTTGAAATACAGTGACTTATCACATCGTGTCATCTTTACAATCGGTGAATCAAAGATCCGATAAAATTTCACTATTAAATCATTAATCCGCATCGAAGGTGATTCAGGCAATTGTGCCCGTTCTTCGATGGTTTCACGGCTGTCGAATAGCACACGCCATGTATGCCATGGTAATATGAGATGATTCCCATGATTGTCGCCGAGAAGAACTTCTACATCTGCCATAGGTCCTACGTTGATTCCAATTTCCAAATATTTGCTACCCATGGATGTTAATGCGTATCGTATGACCATGACACGCGATCTTCGGCGCGGACTAAGAGAACAATCAAAGCTATGAAATTGCCCGCTCGTATCAGGAATAAACATAAAAAAATGTCGAGAATATGTGAAAATAAGCCTTACTTGTTATAATATACATTCTCCCCGCATGGAGCTATTCCATCATCTCGCATAATTGGAACGATATAATCATCGCACCCAGCGAGTAATTCGGCACTACACAATTTTTGTAGTCGTGCCTCGTCCATCAAAGTCACTGAGGCTACTGAGCGATTGATGGAATAGAGTCCTGGAGCCGGCTTAAATAGAGGTGCAATTGCTTCCCCCCATCACCGCATTTTATTCTAAAGCTACCAATTTTTTCCATAATGTGTTTCAATCTTAACGTCGCAGCATATCACACGATTGCATATAATTTGAGCCCCATCCTCAAAGATAAAAGTCTCGACACGTGTTGAATGTAATATAATACCTTGGGAAGCGTCGTATCTTAGAATTATGCGGTGTCAACAGAAACTGTGTCGAACAAAACAAAATAAATACACGGTTTAGAACAGGCGCGACAAACGATTTTGAAAAAAATTTGTACAAATTAATTAACAATGCGGTATTCGGTAAAACTATAGAAAATGTACGAAATCATGTGGATGTGAAACTTTTGACACATTGGGAAGAGCGATATGGCGTGGAGGTAATGATCGTGAAACCGAATTTCCACAGCAGAAGTATTTTTTCGGAAAATTTAATAGCTGTTGAATTGCGAAAACTCGAGGTGAAATTCAACAAACCGATATACGTGGGTATGTGCATTCTGGACATATCAAAAATTTGTTTGTACGAATTTCACCACGTGTACATGTCTCCCCTGCACAGGCCAAATTGTAAAATTCTATACACAGACACAGACAGCCTCATTTATCATATTCAATGCGAATATATCTACAAGTCCCTGAAAGATAATATCGGTAGATTAGACACAAGCGATTATCCTATCGACAATCCATATAATATGCCGCGCTTGAATAAGAAGGTTCCGGGGCTGATGAAGGATGAAAATTACGGTGCGATAATGACCGAATTCGTAGGTCTTAGAGCCAAAATGTATGCACTTCGCGTAGACGGCAAAAAAGATACGAAAAAGGCGAAAGGCGTCAAGACCAACGTCATAGCCAGAACGATAACTTTCGACGACTACGGGCAGTGTTTGCAAAGGGAGATCGAAGTGGTTCGCAGACAATCGTGCATACGGTCTAAATTGCACAAAGTGTACACCATTTCAGAATCCAAAATCGCCCTAAGTCCATACGACGACAAGCGGCATATCGTACCCGATTCGACCGGCACTCTGCCCTGGGGACATTACAAAATTCCACTATAAAATTCCATTGTAAAAATATCATTGTAAAATTATCATTGTAAAAGAAATTATTATGTAAAATAAAATTGTTCACACATGTATATGTATCATTGTATTTATTGAACCATGCATTATTATTTTACAATACATTATTTTTATTTATCCAAGAATTGTGTGATTTATCAAACCCCAGCCACTTGACGTATAACTTATTCCCCTTTCTACGCAACACTTTTTCCACTAGATACACATCAGGATCGGTGACGCGTTGCAGCTCGTATTCATAGAATCCTCTGGCAACAGGTTTTCCACAGGAATCGAGGAGCAGATACGTCGCGGGATTAGATGCCTGTACTTTGGCTATCTTGAACACCTCCGTTGTCCAATTCGGCGTATAGCCTTTATCGAAGATGGTTTTAAATTTGCTCACGCGCACAAACTCGCCCAACTTGAATCTCGCTGTAGCAGCGATCTTTATGTTGCTGTATACGGTGGCTAGCAGCTTATCGGCGATCGCAGGGGTAACATCGCAAGGACGCAATCTGATGGTTCTATGTTTCCGCGCGTTATACTCTACGAGAACACGCGGTACCGAATCGATCCATCTGTAGGTTCCATTGAGCGTAAACATTTTCCACATATTGTTCTTCAAAGTTCGATTAATGATTAATGTCATGCTTTGACAAGAGTTTCTGCACATCGGCGTTGTAAAATTCTTTTCCTTGATCGGTTTGCAAATTTTTCGGGTATCGATCGCTAAATATCTTTGCAAACGCTTTAGTCACCTCAGCACCACTTTTAGTCTTGAGCGGCACCGCCCATGCATACTTGCTCAACACATCGATGACGGTGAGTATGTAATGGTGACCTTGGTTGAATCGCGAGTATGGACGCATTTCTACAACTTCAGCTTGCCACAGATCGTTGTAGCCATGCACTATGACGCGCCTCCGTGGGAAATGTCTTCGAGCTGGAGCATGCTATTCCTCAACGAGTTGTCGCTTCTTGGGACCATGGTTTTCTTTACTTTTGGATTTCGATAATGGTTGCATGTTTGATCGCATAGGTGTCTTTGACACGAATGATGTGATAATTATCATGTATGTGCATTATGTGCTCCCCATCGGTCCGAGGAAATTCTGGACAAGTTCAACCGTCTCGCATGATTCTCCTTCGCAGCGCTGCTGCGGGATTGAATTTGACGCCTGCGATATCTTTTTAACGCTGATTTGCAACGTCAGCATATCTCTCTGAAACACGACCAGCTTCCTCTCTAATTCCTTCTGCTGCTCTCTCAAAAGTTTAATGCTCTGTTCCATGTATAGTTTATTAACGGCATCGCTGTCAGCCGTGGGTTGCGCCACGCGTCGTATCTTGCGTGATTTTGCATAAACGTCGGCACCGGTCACGTTGCGACTCCTTGATACTGTGATGCCTGCATGTGCCCTTGATACGACCCTCGACGAGGTGAATGTTTATCGTACACAACTGGACGAGCTCCATCAGGCTTTCGTGTATCAAGGAGTCGCAACGCCTCTAGGCTGCCCACCTGCGTCATGTACTTCATGGTGAGCTCAGCCGGCAATACGACCGGTTCATCCACGGATTCCTAACCTTGATCTGAAAAGGTTGAGCCCTCGAATCCTCCGGATGAGATGCTGTGTACAGCCACATCGACATCCAGCATGACGGTTGACGTTGAGGCGATACTCTCTTTATCGTCCCCGTTTTCAGCCATTGTTCTTGTTTGAACGGATGAGCGTGAACTGGAATGCACTGCACTATACTTCGCCTTTCATCGTCGATCCGGCTCGAAGGACCAAAATGTTTGAGAATGTGGTTTTGGTTGTGCACACTGGATGATGGAGAGGTCGACGGTGAGAAAGGCGACACGAGGCACAGCACTTGCAATGAGCAAACGTCGTTTCATTAAAGCACTTGTAGAGAGTGTGAATAAGCAATTATGAGTCTGTGAGCGTTTACAATGATTTTTACTATTGATGTGCTCGGCACGGGGTTAGTGAACGCGAACATGCCGGCTCGCGACACGTGGCCTCGCGATTGAGTCTTTACGACAATCCACAAACAATTGATGAGAACAAAGGTGAAAAAGCTTGTTTGAGCATTACAGTGATTATGAAATGCACTATAATAAGCGATTAAGCAGTGAGTAGAGAAGCGCACAAGGTTAAAGCCAAAAGATAGCGAATCGCAGGAGACACGTCTTTCTGTTTACACAATGTGAACAAGAGTGGATTCAGGATGGTCGATTTCCGTTACGCGTTGTCTTGAACCGGATCGAAACCGTTTTACAAGATGCGCTGAATGGTTGATTGATGGCGTCTGATTGGCGGGTTGATCGTCGATCATCGGCGCCGATTCGTGGATCGATCGTCGATCCTCGTTTCTGTGCTGAGTCCGCGATGTGCTGCGCCGAGAACGAGTGTGGCGGCTTTGGGAATTAATGCATCTCCAAACACCCCTCAGATGTTTGAAGTTGCTGTCTAATATATGTTACAAAGGATTCATCTGGAGTAGTTTCGAAAATGTCGTCATCGTTGGTTGTGAGCAATTGTACACTGGGAAATATATTTATCGGTGCGGGAGGAACCGAGGATTCGTTTGATGTGACATTCTGCCATTATTCGTGGGTCGAAAGCCATACAATTCGAGGGGCACTGCGGGATGTTGTCCTCGCCACGGGGTGACGGGCGTACCACCATAATTTCCCTGTATCTGTTTAAGAAATAAAATAATTCTTTATTCTTTATCGTATGGATATGGAAGTGTCGCCGATGGATTCCTTGTGGTTTTCCGATGAAAATCAATACAAATGTCGTGTAAATCGGACAACTTTTACATAGGGAATACAAATAGCTAGTGTCAAAGTAGTCCGATTTGCATGATATTTTGTATGATTTTCATCAGAAAAACATAAGGAATCCATTGGCGTCACTTTCATTTCGATATGATGAAGAAAAGAATTTCTTAATACGCTGTAAGGGATATTTCACCCTCGACTGCGGGGGCTCGACCTCAATTCGCTACGTTCGACCCAGAAACATACCTTTTTCCGAAGCAAGCCATAAAAATCGGGTGAGGCAATGCGAAGGCCTGTCCCCGCCACGGGGTACCAGGCCGCAACTTTTTGACGGGCGTAGCTCCAGAATCATCCTGTACCTGCCTGTTTCAAAAATAAAATAATTCTTTATTCTTTATCGTATGGATATGGAAGTGTCGCCGATGGATTCCTTGTGGTTTTCCGATGAAAATCATTACAAATGTCGTGTAAATCGGACAACTTTTACATAAGGAATACAAATAGCTTGTGTCAAGGTAGTCCGATTTGCATGATATTTCGTATGATTTTAATCGACGGAACGCCAGGAATCCATTGCCGCCACTTCCCCTTCGATACGATGAAGAAAAGATACAAACATTTGAAATCCTGAACAGTTCTCACTTCTTAATGATATTCCAAACCCTTCGAGGGTCGAAAGCCATAAAATTCGGTGAGGCACTGCGGGGTGTTGTCCTCGCCACGGCAGCAGCACGAGGTTGCTTTGCAAAGAGACCAAGACGAGCTAAGGACTCTCCAGACTTTTCACTCCGCGAGGCACGCCTCGCGCTGCAGCCTCGCAACGTCTAGACGCGGCTTATCATTTGTGCAGTGTGTGACTTGACTACCCTCCGTGTAATCGGTCTGCGCGAAGTAGGGCGCAAGTTCGATGATTATCAGTACTCCTTCCCGAGAGGAATACGATTTACTTTAATTATAGTACATGTGTGTTTTGTAATAAAGTGTTTCTATCGTCTCCTGAATTCAATAACTGGCATCCAGACATCTACGCTCCTACAATCCACCGTCAATACGCTTCGTAGAGAGACACGGGTAGAAAAATGGTAGCCCGCTGTTGACACGTGGTCCTCTCGAATGTAAACACGAGCTTTAATATCAAAACAAAAGCATGCGTCATCGTATTCTGTGCGAGAGAAGGTGGGCACTGGGGAGGAGGTATTGCTGTGAAGAGGGCCTCTTCAAGAGAGCAGCCGTTTGTGAGGGATGCAAATTCGATTGGTTCTAATATAAGCTGCTCCCTATGGTTGAAATTTAGTCTAGCAACTTTCACATCTCCTAACCTAACCAATTGAACTTACATCCCTCCCAAAGAACCGGCCATCCGAGCGTAGAAGCAAGTGCGAAATAAAAGTAACGGTGCGCTTCTCGGTACCGCAGATGTATCTACCTAAGTAGCATTTCTGACGGAAAAGAATTGTCCAGCCTTTGGGCCTGCCATTCCTGGCGTAGACCTTTGGCAGGTAGGTATCTGTTTCAACAGGCAAGGCCACCCGTGGCGCCAGCAAGACCGTCCCCGGTCCTTGCTATTCCAGCGAGTTTTCTTCCAGGGAAAATCAGTAAATTTGCAAGCGCAATATCTCAAAAACCAGTGGAAATCAAGTGTATACATTAAAGCTTATTGAATTTGTCTTAGAACGCACTATCAACTCAGGTCTTCAGAAAAAATAGTTTCATTTAAAAAACCGAACTTGACCATCGTATCTTTTAAAATAATAATCGAAAAAAAATTCGTCCGCGCTAATAAGTTGGCCCCCTCGAACCATGCAATTCCCTATTTTTTAAATATTTTTGTCTCCAATAGTTTAGGAGATATCCAGCTGTCCACTCTTCCCGCGGACACCCTGTATGTCATTAACATTCACTCTAACCGGCAAGAGTAGCACCCTCGCAGTGAGCTACTTTCGACCCATAGATTTGTGCGACGATGATGACGAGCTTGGTCTAACAACCTTTGAAACATATCATACAATACCGAACATCGACTCGAGCAACGATAAATTCTACTTCACCGCAATCTATGACATCAACAGCAGAGTCGACACCATTCATGAAAACATTACGATTCCCCACGGCTCCTACAAACTAGACGCCATTGTCAAGTATTTGGAGCAGCGATTACTCGAGCGGTATCCTCAAAATCTCGGTGGCACCGATGCCAACAATGGCGATGACAACAATGTGTATCCAATAGTGTTGCGCCCCAAGAACAACGCCATGAAAAGCGAGCTGTACTGCTTGTTCGCCATAGACTTTACGAAACCCAATAACATTGGATCGCTACTGGGATTCTCGACGAATCGGGTATTAGAACCAGGACGGTGGCACGAATGGGACGATCCAATTAATATCATGAACGTGAATAACATTCGCATAGAATGTAGCGTGACCGCTGGCGCGTACAACAATGGGAAGCGCGTACATACGATACATGAATTTTCTCCGAGTGTCCCACCAGGATATAAGATATCGGAAACGCCCGCGCAGATCATTTACCTTCCAATCACCGCACATGTCATTACGGATCTAACGATACGCGTTGTGGATCAAGACGGACGGTTGCTCGATTTTCGAGGTGAGGAGATTACCATCAGATTGCACGTACGACCGCGACGACGATAATACATCTTGTGTGACTGGAAGAGATGCTTGTGTTGAAGGAATCCAGAAGCCGGTTTCTTCCAAACGAAATTGTTTACAATAACAACAACGACGACAACGACAACGACAACGACAGCGGCAGCGGCGGCAGCGGCGGCGGCGGCGGCGGCGGCTACGGCGGCGAAGGCTACGGCGGCGACGGCGACGACGACGATGACGACAACTGCAACAACTGCAACAGCTCTGATTAGGCTAAAAAGAAGAGACTCAGTGCTACGAGCATTGCATTTTTGAAAACACTGGGATTGATTGTGCGCATTTAAGTTGAAAAATGGCTGACATTCTAAGCATTGGAGGGAAGCCGACGTTTGATGATCGCATCGTCAAGCTGGAGACTCACACATACAACCCATACGTCAACACGACGCACAGTGGTCGAAAATGACACAGTCGGCGTCAAAAATCGATTCCCACGCCAAATCGAAATGTATATCGATGAAACATGGTATACTTGGGTATTAGGTATCGCTGCTTACGAATCCGTTGCACGATTCTTGAAAAGGATGATGGCGGATCCAATATGGCCGTCCAAACTCGGCCAATACCACTAAAATGGGGATCATACGAGCGAAAAACATTGTTTATTGTAATCCTAAAGCAATAACTTTATATTTTATGAGTCTAGAAAGTTGCATTATACCGCATATAATGCTACATTAAAGAATAGTTGTCAAAAAATGGCATATAACAATATGAAAACCAAAATTATTTAGTAATTTTATCATTTCCGCGGTAAATACTGCAAATACATGATTAATCTAACCATTGAATATCTATGGGAGGCGAAAATAAAGATTATTGACATAAAAATATGTTAGTAGAATTGTTTATTAACAATTTGTTTAAACAATTTTTTGAAAAAGTGACAGTGAAATCCATTTCATTCAATCAAATTGATCATATTTTGTTGTAACATTACTATAAACAATTAATTGTTATTAAACAATTTGGTAACATAATAGATTTCAGTAATATTCAACAACGATAAGTGCAATTTGGAAGGTACATTGTTTTTATGACGTAGGTACCCACTAAGTAAGGATTCTTGGAAATTTCATCCCTAAGGGGGCGAAAAGGAGTAAAATTTATTTTCTCGGACTCCTTAATATCTCTTAGGTCCGATTAGATATCACCTTGGTTTTCACTTACAACGGTTGCCCACATAAATGCGTAAAACTCAATTTCAGGATTTTGCCCTAACCAACCCCTAAGGGGGTGAAATGTGTTTTCACGTATTCTTCATAATCTCTTGAGCCCGATTAGACATCAACTTGGTTTTTAGTTACAAAGGTTACCCCCACAAATGCCTATCAACAAATTTCAGGATATTGCCCTAATTAATCCCTAAGTGGATGAAAAGGGGCATAAGTCGTAACAATTTTTTATGTAATTTCGATACAGTAACCTCTATATATATAGAGAGGTTACTGTACCGAAATTAGGTAAAAAATTATTACGACTTATGCCCCTTTTATATATGTTCGTTCACACCTACTATTCAAAACTTAAGATATCCCAATTCAATGTACCCTTAGCACAACAGATCCAGAGTTGGCCCTTTAAGGGTTGATTAGGGTAAAATTTGGAAATTGGTTTTTAGGCATTTGTGTTGCTAGGTTTAAACCAAGTATCGGTATCGAAGCGGACCGAAGAGCTTTTGAGGGATCCGTGAAAAAAAATTTTTCCCATTTTTTCACCTTAGGGGTTGATTAGAGCAATATCCTGAAATTTATTGATAGGCATTTGTGGGGGTAACATTTGTAACTAAAAACCAAGTTGATGTCTAATCGGGCCCAAGAGAATTTCAAGTATACGTGAAAACACATTTCACACCCTTAGGGGTTGGTTAGGGCAAAATCCTGAAATTGAGTTTTACGCATTTGTGTGGGCAACCGTTGTAAGTGAAAACCAAGGTGATATCTAATCGGACCTAAGAGATATTAAGGAGTCCGAGAAAATAAATTTTACTCCTTTTCACCCCCTTAGGGATGAAATTTCCAAGAATTCTTACTTAGTGGGTACCTACGTCATAAAAACAATGTACCTTCCAAATTGCACTTATCGTTGTTGAATATTACTGAAACCTATTATGTTAATAAATTGTTTAATAACAATTAATTGTTTATAGTAATGTTACAACAAAATATGATCAATTTGATTGTATGAAATGAATTTCACTGTCACTTTGTTAAAAAATTGTTTAAACAAATTATTAAAAAACAATTCTACTAACATTCTTTTATGTGTATAATTTTTATTTTCGCCTCCGATAGATATTCAATGGTTAGATTAATCATGTATTTGCAGTATTTACCACGGAAATGATAAAATTAGTAAATATTGTTGGTTTTTATATTGTTATATACCATTTTTTGACAACTATTCTTTGGTGTAGCATTCTATACAGTATAATGAAACTTTCTAGACTCAATCTAAAATATAAAGTTATAGCTTTAGGATTTCAATTAACAACATTTTTCGTTTGTATGATCCCCATTTTACTGATTTTGGCCGAGTTTGGGCAGCCACATTGGATCGGCCATCTTCTTTTTCAAAAATCGTGCAATGGATTTGTAATCAGCGATACCTAATACACCAGTATACGATGTTTCGTTGATTTTGATTTCGACTTGGCGTGGGAATCGATTTTTGACGCCGACTGTGTCATTTTCGATCATTGTGAGACGTTTGGATACAGCGATGAGATAAGAATATCCATACAGCAGCAGGATTTATACACATTGCCATGTGAAAGTTTCCTCTACGTGGAGGGGAAATTGAAGATAAATAAGCCAAACGATGCATTAACAGTGACGTTGGGAAATAATTGCATGGCGTTCTTATTTGATGAGATTCGATACGAGCTGAATGGCGTGGAGAATGATCGCAACAGAAACGTTGGAATAACTAGCACACTCAAAAACTATGTATCCCTGACATCTGGTGAAGACAAAAGTATGGAAAATGCTGGATGGGGCTTGAAACGACGCGATGGGCTAATAGTGAAAAATCATTTAAATTTTTGCATCCCACTCAAATATTTGCTGGGATTTTGCGAGAACTACAAACGCATGATTATTAATGCGCGTCACGAATTGATTTTAATACGATCGCGCAATGATAACAATTCTCTAATAGGATCGCCAATGTTGGAACCAGAAATTGAATTACTTAAAGTGCAATGGCGGATGAGGACATGAAGCCATGTGACGCTGTACGATGTTAATAAGCTAGCGTTGCTACATGCTTTGGAAAGTGTACAAAAGCTGAGCATTTGTTTTCAATCGTGGGATTTGTACGAGTATCCTCTCTTACAGAGCACGACCAAGCATTCGTGGGCCGTGAAGGCATCTGCATAGTTGGAGAAGCCGCGATGCATTATCCTTGCTCTACAGACTGATCGAAAGAATGTGATAAGCGAAGATGTTACTAAGTTTAGCAACTGCAAATTGATCAATGTAAAACTTTTTCTCACTCGGATTTTTACCCATATGATGACCTGAACTTGGAATTTGACAAGAATAAGCATCCCATCTTGTTTCACATGTATACGCAATTCCGTAAATCGCATTATGGGTATAGTTGCAACGAGGCATTATTCACAGTGGCTGAGTTTTTACAATTTGTTCCCTTCGTGGCGATTAATTGCTCGCAACAAAATGAGTCGATCAAGAATGGCACCGTGGACGTGTGCATAGAATTCGAGCGTAAAGAGAATGTTCCGGCAAATACTACAGCTTACTGTTTGATTCTGCACGATCGGGTGGTTGAATACAATCCGCTGACAAACATCGTGCGCAAAATAAATTAAATTGTCATACTACTTGCCCACCCTCTCCTGTGCCAAATTCGTACAAAAGAATTCATCGTGGAAATCGAAATGCTTCACAAGAAAGACTGCATTCTCCCGTCTGTCTTGAAAGCGAGCGGATCACTAAATTGTACCGATAATGGCTGTATCAACATTTGTTGACCTGCAAGGGTTCATCGTTGATGGAAGATTTGTTGGCAAGGAAGTGGCATCCGGTGGTTGGTGGCAAAACATCATGGACTACGGTGGCAAGATGGGGATGTTCCATACTGTAATGTATTCATCTCAGATAGTACATGTGTAACTGAGCAGCATGGGTAGTAGCATTGTCCTACCCATAACTGAAGCCTAATATGTACGGTTAGTTGCGTACCAACACTGGTACCGAGCTCTGGCACTCCGGCATTGTGGTAAAAGTTGTGATTAACCTTTATTTGATTAAATACTGTTGTCTTGATATATAACAACTGGTGACGAGGTAATAATAAGAATTCAGGCGGGCAGAAGTAAAGTGCCGCGTTGAGAAAAAGACACGTGTGCTGTGACGTCCCACTATTTTTCGCGCGGTATCGTTTCAAACCTCCCTCATTAGTTACAAAACTACTCCACTGAAATCCCCAAAACTCAAGTCTTACCCCTTTTCCCCAATCACTGATAATTTTGACGATGTACCTTAGCGGTCCCCATCTCAAGATGGTCAACCACGAAATCCCCTTCCCCTCTTCGCCCTATGTGGCATGATCTCCTCCATCATATCTAATCTAAACAAGTCCCTCGTCCCAAAAACACTCTTAAATCGAGACCACGTCTCACCCCCTCTCTACGACCCTCCAAGTCAAAACCACACTCACCCCTTTCCAATCAAACCACCCAAAATCCATTAAATGAGTCGAGTGTTCCCCATTTCAGAAGCCCAAATAAGAACCCCGGAAGTCTTATTCCAACGCATATTTCGAACATGACTCATAAACCAGTTCTATTTATAGATGCATATTTCGAGCATGAGTCATGGTGCATATCGCGCATACCCCACATACCGTACATTCCTATAAATAGTATAAATACGAGGGCCCGCGAGACAGGAGCACTCTTCCTGCGAAACACTTTCGCGAAGTAGATACGTTTTTTAAGGAAATTTACCTATTATAACAAATTAAAATCAGTGCTACGGTGTTATTCTACGGCAACAACCGTAAGAAATTACAATTACCATTATTACCACGGCATATCATCTTCATGTATATCTTTTGTATTGCTTGCGCTTTTCATATTATTTTGTTCTCTTTCATATTATTTTGTTCTATTAACGCTTATTGCGTTCATATTATTTTGTCTTACTAACGCTTATTGCTTTATATCATTTTATATTATTAACGCTTATTGCTTCATATTATTATTGCTCTATATTGCTTGTCGTTACTACTAATTTCATATTGCATACTTTATAACTCTCTATTGCTTATATTCATGTGTTTCATGTCCATACATATATTTTGCTATTAATTACCATTTATATAAATGTTTATGTGCCAATGCTTAACGTCTTACGCATTATTATATTAACCACGCTACCGCTTTAACGGTGCATGGCTTACCAGGTGCTTTAAATTGAAAAAACACCATTACTTTGAATCACGCTTCGAATTATTGTGTCAATCCTTCGGCTACGAAGATTCCAAACCATAACAGGCTACCGCAACAGCTGATCTCGGTCCGCGAACGCGAGAGTTCTTATAATGTTTACAAGGCGTACTTTCGTATAGCTCTTGCATAACCATACGTCTAGACATATTTCGCGGAATATTGCGGGCGGCTTCTTACAAGTAATGCAGTGGTAAATCCAATTACCAAACCTATGAAAAACCACAAATGATCTAACGGGTGGCCCCCTGTGCGCGTTCACCTATTACACCTTCCCTGGTCGATCAGTGTGAAGGATTTAAGATTCTCGCCTAAACTCCCTCCACCCTCAGTGTGTAGGATTTAAGATTCTCGCCTGAATATCCCTCCAACCCTCAGTGTGAAGGATTTAAGATTCTCGCCTAAACTCCCTCTGCCCCAGTGTGTAGGATTCAAGATTCTCGCCTAAATATCCCTCCAACCCTCAGTGTGTAGGATTCAAGATTCTCGCCTGAATATCCCTGTAACCCTCAGTGTGAAGGATTCAAGATTCTCGCCTGAACTCCCTCCGCCCCATTGTGTAGGATTCAAGATTCTCGCCTGAATATTCCTCCAACCCTCAGGGTTACTAATTCCATATTCGAGCCCGGCCCCATTAACCCCACATTGTCATTGTCCCAAGGACCTCCACCCGGGACGTGACAGTGCTCAAGCTCATTACGTAACATAGTAAGGTATGTTAACGTGAGTACGAGAAATTTCATATATTGTAATATCCGAAAGGGGCTAAAATCAATTTAAAGTGAAATTAAAGTTAAAGTAAATGTACAATTTAATTAAATGACGGATAAATCAGAAACAGGTTGGATACAAAACCTTAATAAAGATGAAATAATAGTGGAATTAGAAAGAGGAAACGTCCCGTACAAAAAAGACGATACTTATAATAATTTACGCGAGTTGCTAAGAAAAGTAAGTAAAACAGGGGACAGCAGCAACGAAAAGAATATTGTAAAAGCATCGACAACAAAGGAAACTGTCGTATTGCCAAACATATCGGAGTCCGGAGTCACGCAGCCGCAAAAGCAAGAAGATTTGAGTATAGAGCAGCACAAGCCAGTAAACGTGCAAAAACAAACAGAAGAAAGCAACACATCGTCGGACGAAGACAGCGATATGGCCGATACGAAATGTAAGTTTCAGATGAAGGACGGCTGGGAGTTATTCGAGGAAAAACTAGACTGTTACTTTATTACAAAGAACATTACAGAAGATAGAATGAAAGTGGCAACACTAGTAACTCGTCTGAGTGACGAAGCTCATGCAATCCTCAAGCAGCTCGTCGCGCCAACTAAAATTACAGCTAAAACTTATGAGGAAAATATGAAAGTTATGTCCGATCATTTAAAGCCGAAGCCATCAGAAGCAATGGAGCGATGCACATTCCACACATCGAAGCAAGAGCATAATAAATCGATTGCCGATTACGCGGCGTGGTTAAAAAAAACTCGCACTCAATTGTAATTTCGAAAAACTAGACGACGCCCTCAAGGATCAATTAGTGTGTGGCGTGAGTGATAAAGACATAAAAATAAAATTATTCGAAGAGAAAAATTTAACTCTGGTAAAGGCGTTGGAAATAGCGATAGCGCGCGAAGCATCCGTGAAAAACGCAGCAACATCGAGCAACACTTTGGATAAAAAGTCTCCTAAAAACGAATTATTCGCAATGCAAGGAGGTTCGAAGCTGACGAGGAAGCAAAAACGAGGAGGCAGCAGAGGGGGAAAAGCACACAACGAGGCCGGGCGCTACGGCCGTCGCCAGCAGCAGTAACAGCAGCAATGGTCAGCTGACTCTCCGAGGAAAAGTTTTGTGACGTGCTATTGTTGTGGCAAACAAGGCCACATAAATCGCGAGTGTCGTTTTCGTGAATATGCATGCCGTAATTGTAATAAAAAAGGGCACTTAGCCAAAGTGTGCGAAAGTTAAGGAAGCAATGCGTCAAAGCCTCCCGAATGTGTAAAAAAGATAATATCAACGAGTGAATATAGCGAAGAACCTTTCGAATGTAATTTTTTCAAAATAAACCAATATAACTTAGGCGAAGAGAAAAATAAGCATTTGGTGAATATTTATAATGAAAAAAATAATTATGGAAATAATAATGAAATTGATATGCACTCGAATACGAATAAACGTATGAATTTGGGCAAGGCGAAAATTAAGTATAAGAATGTCATTGATTGTAACGACACAAGGTTATATCATCATGCAAGTGTAAACAACTCGGGAATAGTACCTATGATCGTAAAAGTAAACATCAACGGTAGAGACGTTAATTTTGAAATAGACACGGGCACTTATGCTGCCATGATATCGAAAAGAATTTATAAAGAGTATTTTTCAGATCTCAATATTGTAAAAACTGATAAAAATTTAAGGTCTTATGGGGGACACTCCCTAGTGCCAATAAGCGAATTAGTTCAATTAACAGCCATTTTTAATAATACAAACAAAATTGTAAAATGCTTTGTTTTGCCTGGTACAGGGCCGGT
Organism: Andrena hattorfiana; assembly: GCA_944738655.2. Taxonomy (NCBI): domain Eukaryota; kingdom Metazoa; phylum Arthropoda; class Insecta; order Hymenoptera; family Andrenidae; genus Andrena; species Andrena hattorfiana. The sequence continues at coordinate 24,813,464 of OX122892.1, forward strand.
TTTAATGGGACGACAATGGCTTGTACAGTTTGGAGCATGGCTCCTAAAAATACCCGATTTAAACATGCTGGAATTAAATAAATTGGATACAAACTTGCACGACTATATAGCAAATGAGTATAAAACTTTATTCGACGATTCGTCTGATATTTACAATAAGAGTACTACCAAAATCCATTTGAAAGAAGATACGCGAGCCGTAGTATTAAAATGCCGTCATGTCGCACATGCTTTAAAACCGTTGGTGGAAAGAGAGATTGAAAGATTAGTAGGCTTAGGGAATCTAGAGCCAGTAGATGTCGCGGAATGGACTACGCCTATTGTTCCCGTATTGAAGGGAAACGGGGAAGTGCGCATTTGTGGCGACTTCAAGTTAACCTTGAACCCAAACATAATTATAGATAAATACCCGCTCCACACCATTGACGATATTTTTGCAAAACTCCAAGGGGGCGTCTCTTTCTCCGAGTTAGATTTAAAGCATGCGTACGTGCAATTTCCCGTGGACAAGAGCAGTGCGGAATTGTTAACGATTATAACCCATAAGGGATTATATAGGTACACGAAAATACCAGAAGGAGTTTCGCCGGCTACGGCCGATGTACAGCGTAAGATGGACGAATGCTTGAGCGGGATCGACGGGGTTATCGCGTATCTAGATAACATATACGTAACCGGTAAAAGCGAAAGAGAACATCGAGAAAATTTGATAAAAGTTTGCAAAAGATTAGCGGAATGTAATTTGCGATTAAATTTAAAAAAATGTAAATTTATAGAACCAAGAATAGAAGTTTTAGGCTTTATAATAGATAAAGATGGGTTGCACAAGTCCAAATAAAAAATAAAGGCGATGGTAGACGCGCCACAACCGAAAAATGATAAAGAACTCGCGTCGGTTTTGGGACTCGTGAACTTCTATGCGAGATTTTTTAAAAATAGGTCTACAAACTTGAAGCCTCTATATGACCTACTAAATAAAACAAAATCAAATTTGGACGATTCGTGCGAAAAGCCTTCAAATGGGTTAAAAATGAGTTAATCGCGCCGGATTTTTTAGCGCATTACGACCCAAATAAACAAATAATATTAGCATGCGACGTATCTGATTATGGGCTATCCGCGATCTTATCACATCGATACAGTGACGGTTCAGAGAGACCAATCGCGTACGCGTCGAAAAGAATTCCGACGACCGAAATAAAACGCGCTATTATTGACAAAGAGGCAATGGCCATAATTTTTGGTTTTAAACGTTTTTACGAGTTTGTTTTTGGAAAAGAAATTATACTACGAACGGATAATAAGCCTTTAGAATTAATTTTGGGCCCGAGGAAAGGTTTACCACAGACTGCAGATAATAGACTGCAACGCCTTAAGTTATATCCAAATTATAAACGTGTTTTTACAAATATGTGTCGTTGTACCATTGAATTGCAACCAAAATGCAGTCTCAAACACAAGGTAAGTTGCCGAAATTTGAATTGCGATGTGTTTGAGATTGTGTGGGGTCTGAGCGTAGGATGCTGATGAGGTTATGTTGACGGTGAGAAAGCTTAGACGGAGCACAGTACTTTGAATTGAAAATAGTCCCGAAGAGAGTCAACGAGCAAAAATGAGCCTTTGAGCCTTCTAGAACTGTCCTGAACACTGTGATCATCACGTGGTGAGTGCACGCAAAATACAACGCCACGCGGACCGTTACACACGCGACTGACCCACAATAATCGATGAGAATAATGAGCCGAAACAAATAATGAGCGTGGTTATGAGCTAAATGCACTGCGAACAGCGGTTAATTACAGAGAAAAGAGGTGCACAATGTTAAAGTAAAAGTTGGCAAAATCGCAAGCGACGCGTCCTTTTCTTTACGCAACGTGGACAAGAGAGAATTCAATATGGATGATCATTTCCGTTACGCGTCTTCTCGAACATGTTCGAGGATCGACCGACGTGGGGAAATCTGATAGGTTGATCGATTGTCGCTGACTTCTGATTGGCCGATCGATTGTGGATCAGCCGTGTGTTCCACCGCCCAGGAGGTGCTGCGGTGAGCTTGGGCGCGGTGATGAGAAGAACTAGGTGATTCTCAAACAGTATATCATCAAACTGTTTTTTATTTGTAACTAAACTGTGGATTTTATGTATATGTAGGTACTCGAAGCGTGAAATGATGCTGTGACCCACGCCAGGCTATGTATGTATTAGGGGAGACCGGGGCTAGTTGACTAATTTTTAATATTTCTAATTTTTATAAATAGACCATTTGTATTTTGTTGACTTGCTGCATACCAAAAGTTTACAAATTTCATTAGGTATACAGGCTTAATTTTGAAAATCGTTTTAATTAAGTCTGGGTTGTAGTTTTTATTGTATTTAGAGTAGTGAGACGAATAAGTCAACAAACCCCGGCTAATAAATTTTTTATATTTTTGCTTCACTCCTTCACAGTGTTATTTTTTTTATTAATTATCATGGAGTCAGATACTGTAATTATTTTGTACTTGTTTGTTATGGTCTATTTGGAAGGCCTGAGAGTTTGAAGGGAGGATAGGATGTAAAACTGGTAGGGGTGAGTTTGGAAGGATTTTATGGTGGGGGAAGTGGATTTGAGCAGCTACACTCTGCCTCGACTTTATCTTGAGGATAAAAATGCAATTTTTAGTGGTATTCCTATGCTGAGTTAAGTAACCCCGTCCGACATTGTTAAAATATTAAGGGCCGTACGTATAAAACATCCACGCACCGGATAAAATAAAATACCGTAAATTATAGTTAATGCATCACGTTTCCACAAAATATTCATAAAAAAACATCAAACAGTACTCAGTGGAAAAAAAATCATAAATAGACAAAATAAAAATATTTATGGCCCACCGACCATTTTAGATTTTCATTCTCACTGATAGAACACGCAAGTTTTTGTCGCGGCGACACATTAAATGGCAACTTGGTCATTCATATGCTACAATATCGTGAATCGCAGCATAATTTATTCCATGATATGTATATGAATTAAAAGGAATTAGTCAACTAACCTCGTTAGTCAACTAGCCCCGGTCTCCCTTATGCATAATTTTGCAGAAAGGATTTCGTATAAATATTTATTCAGTTATTTTGATACATGGACACCTTCGATAATGCATGAATTTAATCAGTGTTTCTCTTACTATACATATAATAAATATACATAGATCGGCAATGCGGTGCACACAGTTTATTTTCGTAGTTGTTAAACTTGCGTAAAATTTAACCTTAAATCTGTCGCGTTATAAGACTGTTCATTGTTGTTGATGATGAATCTTTGTAATTTATAATATTAAAAATTATTTGAAGTCATTCCCTAGGCAAATTATCTTTGTAAAAACAAGTGAGATCCCCATAAAAAACTTAAAAAAAGTAAAACAAATGACACCAAGTACATAAAAATAGTCGAGGACGGAAAAGAGTAAATCACAAAAAAGTAGAAGAAAATACACAATATAAAAAATATGCGAAATTAAAATGAGCTGCAAGTACATAAAGGTCCTTTCCAAATGCGCTTAAGATGACACAACTACATATACACAGCAAAATGCTGTGTTCATACATTTCATTACCCATATCGCGGACATTTCAATAATGTAAAGATAAAATGTAACATCTAGACATTTGCCTAGATCAGGGGTGCACATTAAGTCTGCCCTAGGGCAGTCGGTGCGCCCTCGAGCTCGACCATGGTATGCTCATCCCCCACTCCTCGGTATAAGGTCTCGTGGTGAGGAACTTTGTGACTGCAAGGCCTCATTTTGTTTTCTCCAAGGAAAATATGGTATTGTCTCGAGCTTCCTATTGTTGCCTCAACACGATCACCAGAAAGGTCCAGTTTATGCTTTTATGACACCTCCGATAGCTAAATGATCGTTTGGCCGCGACAGACATACACAGCTCTGTCACTGTGTGCGTTAGCGATCTCAATCGGTGGGTTAAAATTTACTCAGGCACAGGATATGGAGGGTTAATTGAGATTTGAAAAATGTTTAAATTTTTGTATGCAATAATTTTGTTTAAAGTTATAATGATAGCAGTAAGAAGGGTTTAAAAAAGTTTGTTGCTGGCGAAAATGATTTTGGCTGTCGTAATCATCGGAAACAAAAAGCGGAAAATCTAAATGAGTGTGGTTATCATTTGAACTAGAATGAAGTAATTAATTGCAAAAATTCAATTTTGCAACACAGAAAACTAACAAATGATTTTCCAAAAAATGAATGTTTTCGTTTGAAATACAATCATTTTTGTGCTTTTCAACATTATTCATTCAACATGAACTAAAGTTCATACGATAACCACACTCACATAGATTAAGAAAAATTGTACGCTCTTTGTTTCAGATGATTACGACAGCCAACATCATGCTCGCCAGCAACAAACTCTTTTTTCAAACCCCTCTTACTACTACCATTACAACTTTGAACCAAATTACTATTATTGCATACAAAAATTTGAACACATTTCTCAAATTTCAATTAATAAAAGTACAGAGATTGGAATTATAATACTCAATACTTTCCTTTTAAAAATTCCCCAAAATGTGCCTTATTTTCAGAGCGTCAAACTCTGGAAACCCTGCGGTAGCCTGCGACTCTCCGCCCCCACTACTCCAGCCGCTCCCCACTCCGTTGGCGGAGTCGCTTGTCCTTGAAAGAGCTCGGAGCTCGAGCTCGAGCTCAGCTTGAGCTCGAATATGCGCTCGCGCCCGTAATTGGGGCTCCTGTGCATGCCTGGCCTAGATTTCCGCGGCCTGGAAGTCAAATACTTGGCGTGGCCAGGAGAGGTCAAGGTGTCGATGAAGAAGAATTATTTATAAACGTAAAATAATGAAAGTGTATTCATATTGACAGAGTTTTAAATTGATAAATTATCTAAAAGCTTGTGAGAGGAAATGTATCGGTGTCGATGAATGATCTTAGCATTATTTTAAAACGCAATGTAATGAAAATGCACTCATATTGTCAGAGTTTTAAATTGACAAATTATATGAAAGACTGCGAGAGGGAAGATATGGGTATTAATGGTCTGAGAATACCTTGCCTGGCCACGCCAAGTATTTGATTTCCAGGCCGCGGACATCTAGGCAAATGTCTAGATGTTACATTTTATCTTCACATTATTAAAATGTCCGCGATATGAGTAATGGAATGTATGAACACAGCATTTTAGCTGTGTTGGTATATGTAGTTGTGTCATCTTAAGAGCAGGTGGAAAGCACCTTTATGTACTAACAGCTCATTTTGATTCACATCTTTTTTTACAATGTATATTTTCTTCTATTTTTTTGTGATTTACTCTTTTCCGTTCTCGATTTTATCATGTACTTGGCGTATTTTTTTACTTTTTTGAAGTTTTTTATGGGCATATTCGGTACATTAACCTGGACGCACCTGACATTGCGAACCTTAACTTTCGGTAGTGTCGTATACCTGGGACCAGCTGTGCACTGAGCTCGTCCATCGATGACCAGGATCGGTTCAGTTTTTTTAAACTCGAAATGTAATAGTGCGAAAAAGGTGCCTTACGCAAGTACAAATTCGACGCAAAAAAGTTTTGAAATCGAATGATATTTGACCATCGCGCATCGAGGTTAAAAATTCAAATTTTGGGAAAAATACTCATTGTTTTAATAAAAGTTGAAAAACGTTTTCCTCGTGTTATTTACATTTACCGAAGTCGTAAAATAATATTTAAACACACCAAAAGACCTTTCCGTTATAACATTTCAGTTATTATTTAAATGGCTTGAGGGAGAAGCTTCTATAAAGATTTACTGTGCAGCTCTTAGCTCGTCCATATGAAATTGAGGATGACTCAGAACCCACCACGACAAGGTGGCTACACGTCGAGTTCCACCCGCACCCTACCCAACCAACCAACCATTCGTTAATTATAACAATATTTCAGGGGAACATTAAATTTTTGTTGACAATTCAACCATCGATTGGAAATTGTGTCTCGAATTTCCGCATTAGGCCTCTTAATTTTAATGTTAATCGAATAAATCCGTCCCTATTCTCGAAACCCACATCTTTCTGCGCCGATTCTGAGACTAACTTGACACATCTCTCCACTGATTGAGTGTGGGATGGAAAGTCTCTTATATTCCATTCCGGGAGAAACCCGATCTCGATCAGGTGGGAAATGTGCTCGTTCAAAACATTGCTCAAAAGAGGAGGCGACGATAACTTTGTGGAGGACCAATCAATTATATTAACCGGTTAACTGGCAATGTATCATATATGATAAAAAAAATCTGGCCAATTCTGCTTATGTATCATATATGATCAAATGGAATAACTTTTTTGATTTTCAAACGATTTGAATGAAACTTGGTATATAATGGTTTTTGGGGTCGCTGAATCTGAATTTGGCATTGGAATTGTAAAATTTAATACGGCAGACTCAAAATGATCGATCCAAAATGGCTGCCAAATATTAAAATATTATCGGGATTTAGAAAAATTGTATATAAGGGATTTTGGGGTCGCCCATACCCCTGTATACCAAATTTTGTGTGATTCATTTAATTTTTCGATGTTGCCAGTTTGGGCACGAATAGTAAAATAAGCCGTGCCAGTTAACCGGTTAAAATAATCTTGAGCATCAAACTTGAGTGTGGGTACTATAAAACTTCGTACTTTTGTTTTTTCCTTAGAAGGTAACGATCTTGATTTGAGAATTCTCCTCAAAGCAAGTTCTCTCACGTACCTCCGTTCATCCAGCGCCATAGTCAGAAACAAGCTTTCGGGATGTGGGAAATATGCATTTCGTTGAATGACAGGATCAATGATTTGAAGGAGATTGTCAGGCAAGAACAGGGTCATCCGTTAAAACTGCAACCTACGCGCGCGCCAACAGACGAAAATGGCAACACCGCCTCACGGACGCATTCCACTACAACCATGCACCGGCCCAGCGTTTGGAGGGTTACCAGCGATCGCTGGGTAGCAGTGATGCCCGAGCTTCGAAAATTTTAGGATGGTCTCTTTCAAATTAATGCCGCAAAGAGCTGTTCGGAATTTCTCGGACCAGGTAAGCGAGCCGCACGCTCCGCTTTTATGATCGGTTTACCACTCGCATCCCGGATTACTGTAATGAGGTTTGAAAACAATGTCCACACATTGTTGGACGTTGACGATCAACGCAGTTAGTTTTTACGACTGATTTTTCAACAAATAATCAAGATAAGGACAAGCTGGAACTTACAAATTTGATTATTATAAAAACATTGTCATTGGCCAAGAGTGGGTTAGTAAAATTCTCCAGCGATTCTTCTGTCGACCTGTTATTTGACCTCACTGAAGAAATATGGGGTTGTAGCGGTACGGTCAGGTGACTGCAATCGCGCGCGGTTGCTTTACCTGAGACGGGGCGCAGGACTTTTCGATGTCATTGACGTATTCCGTGCGAGAGAAGGTGGGCTTGAGGTTCGATTGATCCCAAACTAGCCAATCGGGTCTGCTTATCTCTCGTGTCTAAACACGCGCTCCAATTTCAAAACAAAAGCACGCGTCCGCGTATTCCGTGCGAGAGAAGGTGGGCTTTGAGGTTCGATTGGTCCCAAAGTAGCCAATCGGGACTGCTTATCTCTCGTGTCTAAACACGCGCTCGAATTTCAAAACAAAAGCACGCGTCGACGTATTCCGTGCGAGAGAAGGTGGGCCATGGGGAGGAGATATTGCTGCGAAGAGGACCTCTTCGGGACAGTGGCCGTTTGGGAGGGATGCAGGGCAGATTGGTTAGATTAGGGCCAATCGGACTTCAAGCCCACCGTCTATCGCACGGAATACGTCGACGCGTGCTTTTGTTTTGAAATTCGAGCGCGTGTTTATACTCGAGAGATAAGGGATCTGTTTCGAATTTGTAGGGAGGACGACGCAGGAGGGACTACGCGCAGTCAGCGGACTACCCCTTTTCTTCCTGTGTCTCTCCGCGAGGCGTATTGATGTTGTATAATACTTTTTAAATTCTAGTTCCCCAAAATTAATCAGGCTGCTCGGCCAAAGCATTTCGCCAGGGTCACGGTTTATGATCGTATTGTCCCGCTAGTCGGCGGTAGAGAACGGTTTTCTACAGTTTTGGATAATTTATGACTCGTAGCAGACGTGAACTCAGGGTATCGGAAAGTGGAAACAGGAATAGTATGAATTTTCTTCTTTATACCAACTCGAAGAGTCTCTGTTTCTTTTCCCTTCGGACCCTTTCGAACCCTTTCGAACCGATACACGTGGTGTGTGTCTGTTTTCTATCTCGAAACCAATGGGTACATTGGCAGTAAAAGGAGGGAGAGCGGGCTTTTGTGAAAGTGTACGATGGTTCGTCCGTTGCACTTCTGCAAAACACGTGTGTTTCGAAAATGTGATGGCTTCTTTTTACCTAAAACCCCTTGCCCTGGTGGGGGTTAACTGATAATGGAACGAGAGAAACTACTTGGGGGTAGAGGAAGTTACTTGGAAAAAATCTTGTCAGTCAGCTAGCAATCCCGACCGAGAAATGTTCACGGCACAGGAGTATTATAGGATGTTCTGGGTGTACGCCCGGAACGACGAGGACGCAAGTGCCGCTGTACGAGCATTTGCGTTGGAATATCCGCAAATTCCAACGCCAAGCGAAGACACATTTCGACGTTTAGCGTCGAGGCTATTCTCGACGGGGTCCATGATGCCGCGAGGCAGCGAGGTGGGCAGACCCGCAGCCGCGCGAAATCTGGGCACCGTCGAGAGAATCCTCGACGCAATTGACGCCGATCCTACGACCAGTGTGCGCGTCTTGAGCCGCCACTTCAAGTAAGTCACAGTTCAAGATAACTGCAGTAATTATTAATTAAGAAAAAAAAAATGTTATCTAATAGTGGATGTTTTTGCATTTTGTTCTAGTGTCAGCTGCTCGACGGTGCACCGAATTCTCAGGGATCGGATGTTGCATCCGTACAAATATGTACGGGTGCAACACTTGCACCCTGGTGATTACACCCAGCGGATTCACTATTCCAGGTGGCTGTTGGGAGAAGTGCAAAGGAATCCGTCGTTCACCAAATACATATTGTGGACGGATGAAGCACTTTTCAACAGGGAAGAATGCTTCAATTGCCACAATATGCATGTGTGGAGCGACGAAAATCCCCTAGCGCTTCGTACACGTGCAGCACAAGTCCGTTGATCGATCAACCTATGGGCCGGCATTTGTGGCGAATTTATCGTTGGGCCGTACATTCTGCCAGACAGACTGGACGGCCCAGCGTATAAATATTTCTTAGAACATGTTCTGCCGGATCTTATGGATGATATTCCATATGAGATCCGACAGAACACGTACTACCAGCACGACGGTGCTGGGCCACATTACCCGTTGAATGTCCGCGCCTATTTAGGTGAAACCTTTCAGGACAGGTGGATCGGCCGCGGCCGTGAAGATGAGGCTCACGTTGCGTGGCCCCCACGGTCACCGGATGGTTACCTGAAGGTAATTTCATTATTGTTGTTACTCTTTAATTATTCTTGTTGTAGGTATTCTTTTTTTACTTACGTTTCGTATTTCTTGTACAACAATCATTTCAGAATGAGGTGTATCGTCAGCCGGTGGCTACCCCCGAGGAAGCAGTTGCGCTCATTCACACGGCGGTGGCCAACATAACGCCGCAAACATTGCAGGGCGTCCAAAGACAGCTGATTCTCCGCGCTGAAGCGTGCATAGAAAATAACGGTGGCCACGTGGAGCAATTTTTTAATTGATTACAATCGGCCCTTTTCAGGGCCACCAATTTTTAAAACGTAGGAACAACACGTTCCATGGAAAATAAATTAAGTGTTCAGTGTTAGTAGCCGCGTAGTTGAGTGAACATTCGGTACATTAACCTGGATGCACCTGACATTGCGACCCTTAACTTTGGGTAGTGTCGTATACCTGGGACCAGCTGTGCACGGGGCTCGTCCATCGATGACCAGGATCGGTTCAGTGACCCAGTGACACAGGTTTCCACGCTGCAGGTGAATTTCCGACAAGGGTGAGTTTTAGTTACTTTATTGGTGATCATTCATTTTTAAATTTAACGCAAGCTATGGCTTATTTCCGGCGATAATTCTCAAAATTCCCTACGAAAATATTTATTCGGGCTTTTTAAACAGACTTATTCGTTATCAGCAACAGTGCTGGCCGTTACTGAATTACGGATTTTTATCACAATAACGAACTACGATCACTTTTCGTTAATTTACTGTTACGTTACCTTTTCGTGGCTAAGTTATTAACACAAGGAAATTTACGTATTCCTTATCCTCCCACTTCAAATAATTATTATTTTCGAAACTTCTAAAAAAAAACTGTGTATTCGTCTTTTTACGTTACACGTGATTTTCATCCATTTATCCATTATTCATTATTCACTTTAAATAACAAACAAACCATGACAACATGTTCGATTTTATTTGTTACGTCTTTTTCATTTGCCATTCTACGAAATTTTCTTCGATGCGTGCCGAGTTGCTTGTTCGCAGTCACGGCGCGGCGCATAGCCACGCTAGCGCGGGAACTCGGCCGTCAGACTCGTGCTCTGATTGGTCGGTACTTTTTGTTAATATCTCGGTAACGAAACCTCGGAGAGAATTTTCGCAAAGGAAAAAGTTGTTTGCAATCACCCCCTGAATCACCCCCTTCAAGGAACCGCAGCATTTTTGGGGCACCCTGTATATATATATATATTCATCATTAAAAGAATATTAAAGAATACAAATATAATTTAACATTTTTTTGCCTACGAGCATATTCCTTAAACATATATTCTCACTCCATTTATTTACCTATCTTCCTCCTCCTCTTCTCGCCACATAATTTTAAGATTCGGCGTTTCATAAAAAATATTATATAACGTTTGAGCGTTCTTCGCGCCGTGAAAATGAACATCATCCCGCAGGGCTGCTTCAGAGGATTCAAATTACACAGGATCGCGCAATACGCTTCGACGTTGAAGTGGAACGCTTTAAAAACTTGCTAACTTTAGAATGCTTGCTGCATATTTGTTTGAAAAAAATATGTTTGTTTGCCACATTATGGTTCGCTAGATCGTTGATTAAAAATTATTATTTCTCTGCGTTGGGGAGGAAAAATTTCCGACGCATGTTAGTATGGAAAAAAATTTTCGGTGGTGGATCGGGGTATGAAAAAATTTTCAGGGGTCATTCACTCCCTCGGTCAGGTCTAAACAAATTTTCGCGGGTCATTCCTCCCTCGGTCAGGCCTAAAAAAATTTTCGAGTGTCATTCCCTCCCTCTGTGGAAATTTCCGGCTTTTGGCCAGGTCTGAAGAGGTCTCCGCGGCGGCTCGGCCTGGTCTGATCCCCTCCACGATTACGGCTTCCCCCACTCCGCGGCTCGTACGCGCGCAGCCAGTCCTCCATTCCCTGCACATCCCGCGCCCAGGTCCCCCCCTCCCCCCACCGAACTCCCCCACGCGCCCCTACTTTCCCCTCGCCACCGCACCCCCCCCCCCATCAAAGAACCTGGGTTAGAATCCCCCTAGCCTTTGTGACGTCCCACTATTTTTCGCGCTGTATTATTTCCAGTCTCTCTCATAAATCACTCCACAACTCCACTCAAACCCCCCAGACTTCAACTCTTACCCATTTTCCCCAACCATCGGGCCATTTGAACGATGTACCTTAGCGGTCCCCATCTCGAGATGGTCAACTACGAAATCCCCTTCCTCTCTTCGCCCTACGAGACATGATCTCCTCCCTCATATCTAAATTTAAACAAGTCCCTCGTCCCAAATACCCTCTTAATTCGAGACTACGTCTCACCCCCTATCTACAACCCTCCAAATCAAAACCACTCTCACCCCTCTCCAGTCAAAACATCCAAAATCCACCCAATGGGTTGAGTAAACCCCTTTTCAAGCGCCCGAATAAAACCCCGGAAGTCCTATTGCGACGCATATTTCGCGCATGAGTCATCAACACGTTCTAATTTTAGACCGCATAGTTTGCACATAAGTCATGGTGCATACCGCGCATACCCCTCATACCTGACATTCCTACAAATCATATAAATACAAGGGCCCGAGAGACGGGAATCTCTCTTCTACGATAACACTCCCGCGAAGTATCTACGTTTTAATTTATCATTCATTACTGTGTTACATATAAAACGAAATTCAGTGTCCCACGGATTATCAATCTACGGAAACTACTGTAAGCGATTATTACTAACTATTGTTACACTGAATATCACCCTCAATTTATATTATTTTGTATTGCTTGCGCTTTTCATATTTCATACTAGTACCTAGTGATTTATATAATTACCTTTGCTAATATTCATTGCTTTATATTCTATCTAATGTCAAATACCTATATCTTATATTAACTGTATATTGCTAATGTTTATTGCTTTATACTATTATCATATGCTTATTGTATTTCATTGTTATTATTGCTGATTGCATATTGCATTTATTATAATTCACCATTGCTAATATGCATGTGTCTCATACTCAGCCATATATATATATATATATATATATATATATAATATTTTTGTCTCCAATAGTTAAGGGGATAGTTGACAGCTGGATATCTCCTAAACTATTGGAGACAAAAATATTTTAAAAAAATAGGGAATTGCATGGTTCGAGGGGGTCAATTTATTAGCGCGGACGAATTTTTTTTTTCGATTATTATTTTAAAAGATACGATAGTCAAGTTCGGTTTTTTAAATGGATCTATTTTTTTTTGAAGACCTGAGTTGGTAGTGCGTTCTAAGGCAAATTCAATAAGCTTTAATGTATACACTTGATTTCCACTGGTTTTTGAGATATTGCGCTTGCAAATTTACTGATTTTCCCTGGAAGGAAACTCGCTGGAATAGCACGGACCGGGGACGGTCTTGCTAGCGCCACGGGTGGCCTTGCCTGTTGAAACAGATACCCACCTGCCCAAGGTCTACGCCAGGAATGGCAGGCCCAAAGGCTGGACAATTCTTTTCCGTCAGAAATGCTACTTAGGTAGGTACATCTGCGGTATCGAGAAGCGCACCGTTACTTTTATTTCGCACTTGCTTCTACGCTCGAATGGCCGGTTCTTTTGGGAGGGATGCAAGTTGGATTGGTTAGGTTAGGAGGACTGAAAGTTGCTAGACTAAATTTCAACCATAGGGAGCAGATTGTATCAGAACCGATTGATTTGCATCCCTCACAAACCATCCCTCTCTTCACAGCAATACCTCCTCCCCAGTGCCCACATTTTCTCGTAGAGAATACGATAACGCATGCTTTTGTTTTGATATTAAAGCTCGTGTTTATATTCGAGAGGACCACGTGTCAACAGCGGGCTACCATTTTTCTTTCCGTGTCTCTCTACGAGGCGTATTGACGGTGGATTGTAGGAGCGTAGATGTCTGAATGCCAGTTATTGAATTCAGGAGACGATAGAAACACTTTATTACAAAACACACATGTACTATAATTAAAACAAATCGTATTCCTCTCGGAAAGGAGTACTGATAATCATCGAACTTGCGCCCTACTTCGCGCAGACTGATTACGCGGAGAGTAGTCGGGTCACACACTGCACAAATGATAAGCCGCGTCTAGATGTTGCGAGGCTGCAGCGCGAGGCGTACCTCGAGGAGTGTAATGTCTGAAGAGTCCTTAGCTCGCCTTGGTCACTTTGCAAAGCAACCTCGTGCTGCTGCCGTGGCGAGGACAACACCCCGCAGTGCCTCACCGCATTTTACGGCTTTCGACCCTCAAAGGGTTTGGAATACCATTAAGAAGTGAGAACTGTTCAGGATTTCAAATGATTGCATCTTTTCTTCATCGTATCGAAGGGGAAGTGGCGGCAATGGATTCCTATCGTTCCGTCGATTAAAATCATACTAAATATCATGCAAATCGGACTACTTTGGCATAAGCTATTTGTATTCCTTATGTAAAAGTTGTCCGATTTACACGACATTTGTAATGATTTTCATCAGAAAACCACAAGGAATCCATCGGCGACACTTCCATATCCATCCGATAAAGAATAGAGAATTATTTTAATTCTGAAACAGGCAGGTACAGGATGAATCTGGAGCTACGCCCGTCAAAAAGATGCGGCCTGGTACCCCGTGGCGAGGACAGCCCTTCGCATTGCCTCACCCGATTTTTATGGCTTTTTTCGGAAGAAGGTATGTTCCTGGGTCGAACGTAGCGAATTGAGGTCGAGCCCCCGCAGTCGAGGGTGAAACATCCCTTACAGCGTATTAAGAAATTATTTTCTTCATCGTATCGAAAGGAAAGTGACGCCAATGGATTCCTTATGTTTTTCTTATGAAAATCATACCAAATATCATGCAAATCGGACTACTTTGACACTAGCTATTTGTATTCCCTATGTAATATTAGTCCGATTTACACGACATTTGTAATGATTTTCAACAGAAAACCACAAGGAATCCATCGGCGACACTTCCATATCCATACGATAAGGAATAAAGAATTATTTTATTTCTGAAACAGGCAGGTACAGGATGATTTTGGAGCTGCGCCCGTCACCCTGTGGCGAGGACAACACCCCGCAGTGCCCATCGAATTTTATGGCTTTCGACCCTCGAAGGGTTTCGAGTCCCTACTAAGAAGTGAGAAATCTTCGATTTCAGCATTTCTCATCATATCTTTGTGAAAACGAGGCCAATTAAGCAAGTTTGTTAGTGTTTGTTAATTTTGTGTACAATTGTACTTCGCACGGTCTGTATGGTATCACTTTGAACATCGGGTGATTAGTGGTGCAGAGGTACAGATCGTTTATTGTCTTACATTTTGCTAGGCCCTGTTTGCTTAGTTGTATGTAATCTTGCACCGAGGTGTCACGTACCTCGTACGAGTCGAGGGGTTCTATACGCGTAGAACGATTCGTTTATCTTCGTGGGTATCAGGTGTACCTTAGTCAATTAGAATTTTTCGGGTTTAACAATGAAATATCTAGTACTACAGTAATTGATTTGGTATCCGAAAATGTGGAGAGCTTGAGGATTTCGATAATGGCGGCTTGTTTTCTAATTTTATTCCAAATGTGAAGTCTAGTCCATTCGAAATATGTGCTAATGCGGAAGTGAGGTACGTTATGATTTGTGCTGGTGGTATTAATCGTAGGTTTAGGACTCCTTTCATAATATCCATAATGAATTCTAACAAGACTTGCGTGTCGCGCAATAGTGTTTCTGCGAGGCCGTTTATTAGTATGAGGGGTTCGTCTACTGTCTCTCGAAATTTAGTAATGTTGGCTGTCTGATGGAGTAAGTATTGAATTTGTCACGTCGCGTTTAAGAGTGTGTTATCGTTGTCTCGTATGTCATGTATAGTCTCGTTAAGAAGTTTAGTATTTGCTCTTAAAATTTGCATTTGTCCCTTGATTGCGTTTTACTTTTTTTTTTTTAAAGTCTGTTATCTTGTGTTTTGAAAAGGTCTAGTAAAATCATCGATTTTCTTTCTATCCTCGGAATCCATTAGCCCCAAGAGTGATTTGCCCATGTAACCTAATCCGTCTATTTGTGCACGACGCTGTTTTGTGCTGAGCTTTTAGTTTACTGGACGTAGGTAAAGAGTTTTGGCGATGCGGTCTACCTTGTCTTGGATTTTCGTGGTGAATGTTTAACAAAATTTTTGTAAGTTGTCGGTACAAGGTTTTTTACATTGCGCAAGTATATCATATAGTGC
Source organism: Andrena hattorfiana (assembly GCA_944738655.2). Classification (NCBI taxonomy): domain Eukaryota; kingdom Metazoa; phylum Arthropoda; class Insecta; order Hymenoptera; family Andrenidae; genus Andrena; species Andrena hattorfiana. The sequence goes on from OX122892.1 coordinate 24,829,184, forward strand.
AGCTTGTAGGTTAGCTTCGCGTCGGTAGATGTAAGATATGTTTACGTGTAATACTAACTTCCAGCTATCTCGATAAATTTGTAAATCGCCTAGGTTTTCGAAGTGAATGTCGGGGTGGTGTTGGAATTCTTTTATAGTGAAATCTATGTCGGGGGTTGTTCCTCCTGCGAGTGGTATCGTCGTTTGTAGGACAAAAATCCTGTAAATTATAATGCCAAGGTGTAGTCGGCGTTTCATAGAGTCATTCCGCGCGCGCGCGTGTGTGTGTGTGTTAAATATTTTGCGAACGTAGTACAGTTTATCTTCTTCGTCCGGACTTGAGTAGAAGTGAGAAGTGAGGGCAAATGGGACTCGATTTTCTTAGTCGCTTCTTATTTCGTTGCAATCTCCTGGATAAAGATGTTGTCGACCATCTTAGACGTGTCCCGAGACATTATGTTTGCTCTAATTGTACGTGCGAGTGATGTTTGTTTGTTTGTTCTTCGTGTGTGTTATTTTATTATCCTATTTATCCGTTTATTCCTCTAGCGTTTCCAGTGCCCCGCCCCGCCGAGTTGTATCAGTATTGCCTATATGGAGGCAATTAGGGTGTATCGGTTGCACTGGCATCGATTCTTCCAGCATGCAAAATTCTGGGAGGATGACGAAGGCTCATGGGGTCTGAGTGTCCTATTTGGTGAGTGTCTTATTGCACCGAGGATTGTATGTCTGGTTATTGTTTCTATTTCCGTGCGTGTAGTAATAGTCTTGCAATTGGTTTTTTGTGTAGAACGTCATGGGGACATCTTCGTTGGGCCTGATCCGCGGCCTCGACTGTGGTCGTTATTGGAGGCCGACTGCGCCCTACGTGGCTGGGACGACGACGCCTAGTTATGCGCTTATTTACCATCTTTTTCAATAAATTACTTTTCTTAGTCTTATCCTCAAATGTAATTGTTAGTGTATCGTTACTTTCCTTCAAAACTGCGACCATTTCCCTATTACTGTCCTATTCTATGAAGTGTTTTTGTGAACGCGGATTGTTCTTCGCCCTCTATACTCTAATTATTATTATCGTGCGTGTTTTGAATCATGTAATATCCTATCCACGCAGGTGTTAGTTTTTGACCGCCCGCGTCTTGTCGTGCAGTAGCACTTGGTCTCCGATTTTAAAAGAACTATCTGCGATTTTCTTGTCGTAGTATTGGAAATAAAATTAAAATAAATTTAATATAATATTGAAATTTATATAAATCCAATAATGAATAACTTTCAATTAATAAAATTACAGAAAATATTGTTAAAAATGAACTTACTTCATAAGAAACTGACTGTGAAATTGACCCAATCGCTCCTAATATTCAATAATTAGAATTTGAAGCCCAACCAACAATTATCACAGGGTAAACACCTATTCTTAATGAACATAAAATTCCAATTTTTATTGAATATAGCAAAAAATAATTTACAAATTAAGTCCTTTCGTACAAAAATTCATTAGGTAAATATAGATAGAAACCGATCTGGCTCACGTCGATCTCAACTCAAATCATGTAAGATATTAAAAGTCGAACAGATTTAAAATTTAAACTCCTGCATTTAAATTATATCTTAATTCAACATCGAGGTCGCAATCATCTTCATAAATATAGGTAATCAAACAAAGGTGATAAACAGAACGTGGAAGAAAGGGGGCTTTCCGGAAGAATGGAAAGGAGGAACAGTAAGTCCTGTGTTTAAAAAAAAAAGAAGAAAGGGAATGGTTAAGAACTATAGGGGCATAACTTAGATGGAGACAGATTGTAAGATATACGCGGACATTCTAAGGAGGAGAGTAGAAGAACAAATGGAAAATGGGATATTAAACGATGCGCATATGGGATTCAGAAGAAGGAGAGGAACAATAGACGCAATAGCGGTAGTTAAAATGGTTATAGATATAGAAACCTCAAAAGGAAGAGAGAAACTATATCTGTTTTTCACGGATATGAAGAGAGCATTTGATTGATTGGAAAGGGAAGAAATTTGGAAAAGACTTTATGAAGAAGGAGTAGGCGAACAACTAAGAATACGGATGCAGGAAATGCAGGACAGAACTATATGCACTTTAGGAATGAAGAAGGAACTGATAAGGAAGTTTTTTTAACAGGAAAGGGTGTTAGACAAGGGTGCCCGTTAAGCTTGACACTTTTCAATGTCGCATTTGCAGACCTAGAAAGAAGAAATGAGCAAAGAACAGGAAGGAGGAGTCGTAATAGGTAGAAAGAAAATTTTAACAATTTCATACGCGGGTGATGTATTAATGGTAAATAATGCACAGGGACCTAAGAATATGATAAAGAGATTCGAGAGATTCATAAAGAAGAAAGGCTTGGAGTTAAATGTGTAAAAGTCTAAGATAATGATATGCAGGAAAGCAGGCGGAAGAAGAAAATAGGAAAGATTCCGTTGGAATGAAGAAGAAAGAGTAAGAGAACTGAAATATTTAGATTATACAATGAGAGGGAGAGAACAACGAGGATAAACACCATATTAAGAAGGTAGTTAGGGAAGCGAATATGATACTAGGAGAAGTATGGGGGGATTGGAGAAAGATTAGTCAGAGATGACTGAAAGAAGAATGAAACTGTTTGATGCGCTAGTGAGAAGCACCGTGGCGTATGGAGGATCGATACGATATGAATGTAGGAGAAGACTAATGAGAGGAAATGAAGTAACGAAAAAAGGAAAGAATGCGAATCAAATTCTTGGAAGGAAGAGGATGGTCAAACGAAGAATGGAAAAGAAGAAGATTAAATGGGGAAGAAGTGTGGATTAAAAATTAAAGCAGATAAGTAATTGACATCCAAGAACAAGAAAGACAGATGAAAGTAAAAGAGTCAAAGTTCCTAAGAGAATTAAAAGAGGTGGCAAGGAAAGCAGGAGATAAGCCGAAATGCTTATGGGGGGAAAATGAAAAAGGAGAGAAGAATTAGAAAGGATAGAAAGATTCATACAGGGTAGCGAAACAAGGACATGCAAATATTGGCTAATGAAAGAAGAAAGGATATGTAAGAATAGCGGCCTTTACACGGACGTTCTTTCGTGCCACTTTTGCGCGCCACACGCCAGCGCGGCACGCATTTGGCGTGGCGCGCCGGTACGTCGGAAGGAGCGCGCTCCTTGGCGCAGGCCAGAAGGTCGTACCCGTCACTGCTTAGAGATAGCGAGTTCGGGAGTAGTAAGGCTAAGCGGGTTCTGACCCAGGTCCTCTGAGGGGAGCGCGGGGGCGGGGGGAAGTGAGGCCGCGCGGGGGAGCGCGGCAGAGAGAAACAAAGGCGCGGGGCCTGCGGGGAGTGGAAGAGCGGTTGCGCGCGCACGAGCCGCGGAGTGGGGGAAGCCGCAACCGCGGAGGGGATCAGTCCGGGCCGAGCAGCCGCGGAGACCTGGCCCACCGTCCTCGAAATTTTTCAAAGGGAGGGAATGACCCCCGAAAAGTCTTTTTCAGACGTTGGCCCACCCCGAAAATTTTTTCAGACCTAACCCAGGGAGGGGACGGCCCCCAGGATTTTTTTCAAACCAACATGCGTCGGAAATTGTTTAATAATTTATTTTTTATCCGAAATTGTTTCGGACGATGTCGGGAAAGATCGATGTTCTTTTCTTTTACGAACCACGTCTTCGGGACGGAAAGAGAGAGAGCATTACTTTAAAGCTAAATTCGGAGGAGGGAAAGAGAGAGAGGATTACTTTAAATCTAATTTCGGAGGGTGGGAAAGAGAGAGCATCACTTTTAAAGCTAAATTCGAGAGAAAGAGACAGCACTACATAGCGGTACAATCGCTTTCGTTCTAAAAAATTTTCAAAATGATTTTAAATCTTAGCGTCGCAGCGTATCGCGCGATCGTGTGTAACTTGACTCCTCTGGAGCAGCCGCGTGCGATGACGTCATGTGGCGGCGCGAAGAATTATGCGACGTCAGCAAATCTTAAAATTATGTGGCGAGGAGAAAGACGAGTAAATAAATGGAGAAATAATATAGGTTTACGAAATTTATTATAACATTAAAAGAATATAAAATATAAAATAGAATATAAAATAAAAAAGAATATAATAAAAAATAGTATATAAAAAATAATATATAAAAAAATAAAAAATATAAAATTATGGTGGTGATGGGGGTGATGGTGGCGATGGTGGTGCGGGGGGCGATGGTGGTGTTGGGGGGCGCGGCACCCAATATGGTGCCCATCGAACTGCAGCCGGCAGCCGCACCATTGGCCGCCGCGGCACTGCATATGGCCGCAGCCGCGCGGCCCCATATGCCGGCCCCGACCGCCGCATCTGCACCCCTCGGGGTGCAACCTGGAGCGCACAGGCCTCCAAGTCCGCCAGCCATGCCCTCAATATAGATAGTGGAATATCCTAGAACATAGACACAAACGTCGATATAATTTTGACACATCAAACATAATAAATATCAAACACACATAACAATGCAAAGTATTATTACATACATGTGGAGGAGGAGGCGGCGACTGCGGCGGCGGCGGTGGCGACGACGACGACAACGACGGCGACGACGACGACGACGGCGACGGTGGCGGCGACGGCTGCGGCGACGGCTGCGGTGACGGTGGCGGCGGCGACGGTTGCGGCGACGGCTGCGGCGACCCCCAGTCGCTCGACCACACAGGCGATGGTGGTGGCGAACGCTAGAACATAGAAGCCCCACGATTCAATATTGATATGAACGTCTGATTCGATCTCGCTCGATTTCAACGATTAAACGCGATAAATATAAAAATATTTAAAAGTACATACCTCGGGGTCACACTCAGGAGCGATCCTCTCCAATCCCATTGTTACACAAAAAAACTGTTAAGAAGACTGTTCGTGAAGAAGACTGTTGTCTTCAAAGATTTGAAGCTCTCGCGTATAAACTCCTATCATGAAATCGAGAAGTGCGTAGCTTTGCAAAAGTAAGATGCTGTTGTTCTTCGCCATCTTCATCACAGGCCACCTGCATTTTCGCTGACCATCCTCTCCTTATTCACACGCATCTTCTTTCCCCTTTTTTTCTTTGGACACATTATTCGACTAGATCATACCACTTTGAACATGAATCAAACATCAATCGAACATGAATCGAACCACTTTCAACATGAATCGAACCACTTTCAACATCAATCGAACCACTTTCAACATCAATCGGACATGAATCGAACATGAATCGAACCACTTTCAACATCAATCGAACATCAATCGAACCACTTTCAACATCAATCGAACATCAATCGAACCACTTTCAACATGAATCGAACATGAATCGAACATGAATCGAACCACTTTGAACATCAAACGTACCACTTTCAACATCAATCGAACATGAATCGAACCACTTTCAACATCAATCGAACCACTTTCAACACCAATTGAACCACTTTCCACCACAATCAAACATCAATCGAACCGCTTTCAACATCAATCGAACCACTTTCAACATGAATCGAACCACTTTGATCGTGTATGGTACCACTTTGATCATGTATTGCACGTGTATGGTAACTTTCAACGTCTATCATACCACTTTGAACGTGTATCAAACCACTTCTACGTAATTATAACTACCGTCTTAATCTAGCATACATCATGTGCAAGAGATTAGGTTGGAGAGGGTTAAGAAAAACATTTTATACATTAAAATTGATTATATTTTATTTAAGCATTTCTCTCTGGCGTTTAGACCACCAGTTGAATATTTTAAATACATTTTGCATGGCACAGTGCTTTGCGTGTCTGCCACATCGCAGAGTATTAATTACATTTAGCTTATTTAGAGATTTGATATCCTCGTAGTCAATGTCCAGCGTCTCGATGACCACGTCCATTCTCGTATCTTCATCGAGGAAATCCACAAGCCAGTCGCGTTTTTGCAACCCTTTTACGTATACGATATGGGATGCGCCATCTTCTTCATCGATCGCATCAGCTACAGCTTTTGTAATTAGCTGTTTAGCCATACTGTATGGAACGTCTCCATCGTCCCACCGTAGTCCATGATGTTTTACCACCAACCACCGAATGCTCGATTTGTCGGATTTCGTAAGAAGATATTGCGGCATCGAACTCCCAAAAATATAGTGCGAGAGAATTGTTCCCATTCGTAGGACAGCCACTTCCTTGACAACAAATCTTCCATCGACGATGAACCCTTGCAGGTCAACAAATGTTGGCACGGTCATTATCGATACGATTTAGAGGTCCGCTCGCTTCCAAGACAGATGGGAGAATGCACTTTTTCTCGTAAAGCATCTCGATTTTCACGATGAAATTTTCTTTTGGTAGGAATTTGACACAGGAGAGGGCGTGGCAATTTAATTGATTTTGCGCACCACGTTTGTCAGCGGATTGTATTCAACCACCCGATCGTGTAGAATCAGACAGTAGGCCGTAGTATTTATCGGCACATTCCCTTTACACTCGAATTCTATGCGCACGTCCACCGTGCCATTCTTGATCGACTCATTTTGTCGCGAGCAATCAATCACCACGAGGGGACCAAATTGTAAAAATTCGGCCACGGTGAATAATGCCTCGTTGCAACTATGTCCATAATACGATTTATGGAATTGCGTATACATATGATACAAGATGGCATGCTTATTCTTGTCAAAGTCCATGTTCATGTCATCGTATGGGTAAAATTCCGAGTTGAGAAAAAGTTTTACATTGGTCAATTTGCAGTTGTTGAACCTAGTAACATCTTCGCTCATCACATTCCTTCGACCAGTCTGTAGAGCAAGGATAATAACTCGCGGCTTCTCCAGCTGTGCAGATGCCTTCACGGCCCACGAATGCTTGGTCGTGCTCTGTAAGAGAGGATACTCGTACAGATCCCACGATTGAAAACAAATGCTCAGGTTTTGCCCACGTTCCAAAGCATGTAGCAACGATAGCTTATTAACGTCATTTAACGTCACATGAGGCATCCGCCATTGCACTTTAAGTAATTCAATTTCTGGTTCCAGCATCGGCGATCCTATTAGAGCATTATTGTCGTTGCGCGATCGTATTAAAATCAATTCGTGACGCGCCTTAATAATAATGCGTTTGTAGTTCTCACAAAATCCCAGCAAATATTTTAGCGGGATGCAAAAATTGAAATGATTTTTCAATATTGACCCATCGCGTCGTTTCAAGCCCCATCCGGCATTCTCCATATTTTTGTCTTCGCTAGATGTCAACGATACATAGTTTTTAAGCGTGCTAGTTATCCCAACGTTTCTGTTGCGATCAATCTCCACGCCATTCAGCTCGTATCGAATCTCATCGAATAAGAACGCCATGCAATTATTTCCCAACGCCACCGTTAATGTATCGTTTGGCTTGTTTATCTTCAATTTTCCCTCCACGTAGAGGAAACTTTCACACGGCAATGTGTATAAATCCTGCTGCTGTATGGGTATTCTTATTTCATCGCTGTATCCAAACGTTGAGTTGACATATGGGTTGTATATGTGAGTCTCAAGCTTGACGATGCGATCGTCAAACGTCGGCTTCCCTCCAATGCTTAGAATGTCAACCATTTTTTTTTCAACTTAACCGCGCACAATGAATCCCAATGATTTCAAAAATGCAATGTTCGCAGCACTGAGCCTCTTCTTTTTAGTATAATCAGAGCTGTTGCAGTTGTTGTTGTTGTTGTTGTTGTTGTTGTTGTTGTTGTATACAATTTCGTTTGGAAGAAACGGGTTTCTGGAGTCGTTCAGCACAAGCATCTCTTTCGATCACGTCACACGTATTATCGTCGTCGCCGTCGTACGTGCAATCTGATGGTAATCTCTTCACCTCGAAAATCGAGCAACCGTCCGTCTTGATCCACAACGCGTATCGTTAGATCCGTAATGACCCGTGCGGTGATTGGAAGGTAAATGATCTGCGCGGGCGTTTCCGATATCTTATATCCTGGTGGGACTCTCGGAGAAAATTCATGTATCGTATGTACGCGCTTCCCATTGTTGTACGCGCCAGCGGTCACGCTGCATTCTATGCGAATAATGTTCACGTTCATGATATTAATTGGATCGTCCGATTCATGCCACCGTCCAGCTTCTAATATCCGATTCGTCGAGAATCCCAGTAGCGATCCAATGTTATTGGACTTTGTAAAGTCTATGACGAACGAGCAGTACAGCTCGCTTTTCATGGTGTTGTTGTTGGGGCGCAACACTATAGGATACACATCGTTGTCACCGACATCGGTGCCACCGAGATTTTGTGCGAGATAAAGTCCACGACCTTCCATGGAGCGATTATGACGTTGCATTTCCTGCAGCTGATGTTGCGCCACCTTATTATCGTTTACCGCCTTGGCTATCCCCGCCGCTCCACCAGCTAACGATCCGAGAACACCTAGCAGCGGGAGAAGTGGTAATATACCACCCCGTTTTGCTATCGGAAGAATCCGCTTTTTCGGTGCTCTCTTTGGAATCCTTTTGCGCAATTTTGCTTTCATCCCCATTCCGAATTTCGTCTTGGCCTTCATAGCTGCCCAAATAGCTGTAGCAGCACCTCTTTCGCCCAGAGTCGAGTCACGCGCAACGATGCGTTTTCGCGCTTTGTCAGCGAGTACGTTATCTGCCGCGTGCCTTTCGCCGAGGTCGTTGCTACGCGAATACGCAACATCGTGTTCGCGACACGCTGCGTCCAACGGATTGATGCCTTGATCACCTCTAGCCAATCGTTTTGCCAGATGAGTTCCTGGGCCGCAAAACTGGTATCCCGGGATATGTAATTCGATAGGTAGCGCGTTTATCGCCCGATTTAACAAACCACAACCTTTCTTCACTCGCATCGGCGACATTCGCTACAGTTTTTAATCAATGGTGCTGGACCATCGATATGCGTTCGCTGCCAAGGGCGATTATAATGTTCCAGACACCGACGATACTGCTGAACCTCGGAATCGGCTTTTATATGCTCGGGGAGTCTGTCCCACAACTGATCAATGTATCTCTCGAACTCTCGCAGTAGAATAATCTTTGGTATATATTTCAACTGTTCAGAGGTTAAGTCTCGAATATCACAATTATCCGACAGGACCAGAAGCATTTTGAACACTGAGCTGTTTTGCTTCGGCGCGGACCTATAAATAGAACGCGTCACCGCTTCGATGTATCAAAATCATTTTTTCACAGTTCGCAGCGAGGATGCGATTCGTGCGACAGCCTGTGACGATACGCGTGACAAATTTTGACGATAAATCACGAGTGATGCCCTCGAAAACAAAGCGCAAACATGGCAGCATGCTACCAAACACTATACGGTGCCTCATTTGTGGCCCATCCAATTGTGGAAAGACCAACGTGTTGGTGAGCTTGTTGGAAAGTCCTCACGGTGTCCGCTTCGAGAACGTGTATGTGTATTCCAAGTCGTTGCAACAGCCGAAATACCAGTATTTGGAGAATTTATTGGCTCTGATAGATGAAATTGGCTACTTTACGTTTTCGAATAACAGTGATGTCATCCCACCGAGCGAATCGCTTCCGAATTCCATTTTTATCTTTGATGACGTGGCATGCGACAAGCAAGATACGATAAGGGAATACTTTGCAATGGGGCGCCACTCGAACGTTGACTGCTTCTATCTCTGTCAGACGTATGCAAAGATTCCCAAACATCTTATACGCGACAATGCCAATCTGTTGATTCTGTTTAAGCAGGATGGTACCAACTTGAAACATGTGTACAACGATCATGTAAATACTGATATGTCTTACGAGGATTTCTGCGCTTTGTGTCGTAATTGTTGGCAACGAGAGTATGGTTTCGTGGTAATAGACAAGGATAGCGCGATGTCCAGTGGACGTTATCGAAAGGGATTTAACGAGTTCGCCGTACCGTGAGATGGTCAATTGTCGTCAACACGTCGGTGGGAGAGCAACGTCTGCTGCACAATGATGATTGATATCGATAGTCTGGAGATTAAGAATCGCGAGAGAATAGCGAAGGAAATTGCAAAAACCGGCGAAGCCATTCGCAAGAAACATCAGGCTTTGAAGTCTGGCAAGATGGAGGAAGATATCGCGTTGGAGAGATACTTTAAACCTATCGTCGAACCCTTGAAACATATCGTGGAAAATACCACAGCGGCAGAAGCTAACACATCACCGCTGACGAGCATAGACGTTGAAGAGAATGAAACATTAACGACTAAAACAAAAATCCAGTCGAAATGGAGCACATCGCGCAAGACAAAGAAGAAACGACACACATCATCGGAATATTCACTCGTAACCTCCACACCAGTTCAATCGAAGCGAAAACGACAAAACGATTCCTCGGTTCCTCCCACACCAATAAATACATTTCCCAGTATACAATTGCTTGCAACCGAGGATGATGATGATGATGACGACGTTTTCGAAACTAGTCCAGATGAGTCGTTTGTAACATCTATTAGACAGCAACTTCAAACATCCGAGGGACAAGAAACGTTTCGCAACCATTTCGGTCCGCTGGGGCAAGAATACATGAGCGCCATCCTAAGTATGGATAAGGATACAACAATTGACTATGTGTACGGCGTATACTTTGGCAATAGTGGAACGATGCTTGGAGATAAGGCTTTCGATATGGACAAGGATGATAATATAATCATCGGTGGTGTAAAATACAAAGGAACGCCCGGCCTTTACGAACTGATTTTCAAGAGAATTCCCGACGATGCCCTGTACACCGATGCTGATAAACAAAAATACAAAAGTATACTGCTGGCGACGAATGCCTACAGACGCAGTCATTGTGCTCAAAAACCCATATTGGGCAACAAGGGATACAAGTACAAACATGTAATTGCACCTCTACTCCCCCGTGTATCGGCTAGTAGGGCAGGGAAAGGTCTAAGGACACCGCTAGCGATGATGGTAAACGACAACAAGATCGATTACGTGCACTGGGACGATCCCAACGAGTTGGTGGATCGATTGCGTTTGCTTGAAGCGTCGCGTCAGGCGGGTAACAACTCCCACGATCCCGAAATTCTATCGATTATCGAGGTACTCCGCGAGGTAGGCCTCATTATAAATTAAACCACACGTCGATGATTTGCACTGTATGCATCGAGATGCCGATCAACAAATTTGGAGTATCGCTCGAGAAGAGTGGAGCAGCTAGAATGGACTATTACAAATGGAGCGGCATGCTTCGAAATTATATGCGAGATAACGCTCTTTGTGTGGACGGTGCCGACTTTGATGCAAAATCATGCAAGATACGACGCGTAGCTCAGCCGGTGGCTGACAGCGATGCCGTCAATAAACTATACATGGAAAAGAGCATTAAACTTTTGAGAGAGCAGCAGGAAGAATTAGAGAGGAAGCTGGTCGTGTTTCAAAGAGATATGCTGACGTTGCAAAACAGCGTTAAAAAGATATCGCAGGCGTCAAATTCAATCCCACAACAGCGCTGCGAAGGAGAATCATGCGAGGCGGCTGAACTTGTCCCCGGGCCGATTGGGAGCACATAATGCATGTACACGATAATTATCGCATCATTCGTGTCAAAGACACCTCTGCGATCAAACATGCAGCCAGTATCGAAATCCAAGAGTAAAGAAAACCATGGTCCCAAGAAGCGACAACTTGTTGAGGAATTGCATGCTCCAGCTCGAAGACATTTCCCGCGGAGGCGCGTCATAGTGCATGGATACGACGATCTGTGGCAAGCTGACGTTGTAGAAATGCGTCCATACTCGCGCTTCAACCAAGGCCACCACTACATGCTCACTGTTATCGATGTGTTGAGCAAGTATGCATGGGCGGTGCCGCTCAAGACTAAAAGTGGTGCTGAGGTGACTAAAGCGTTTGCAAAGATATTTAGAGATCGATATCCGAAAAATTTGCAAACCGATCAAGGAAAAGAATTTTACAACGCCGATGTGCAGAAACTCTTGACAAAACATGATATTAATCATTATTCGACGTATTCGGTGATGAAGGCCTCCGTCGTAGAACGTTTCAATCGAACTTTGAAGAACAATATGTGGAAAATGTTTACGCTCAATGGAACCTACAGATGGATCGATTCGCTATCGCGTCTTCTCGCAGAGTATAACGCACGAAAACATAGAACCATCGGAATGCGTCCTCGCGATGTTACCGCTGCGATCGCCGACAAGCTGCTATCCACCGTATACAGCAACATAAAGATCGCTGCTCCGGCGAGATTCAAGTTGGGCGAGTTTGTGCGCGTGAGCAAATTTAAAACCATCTTCGATAAAGGCTATACGCCGAATTGGACAACGGAGGTGTTCAAGATAGCCAAAGTACAGGCAACTAATCCCGCGACGTATCTGCTCGTCGATTCCTGTGCAAAACCTGTTGCCGGAGGATTCTATGAACACGAGCTGCAACGCGTCACCGATCCTGATGTATATCTAGTGGAAAAAGTGTTGCGTAGAAAGGGGGATAAGGTATACGTCAAGTGGCTGGGGTTTGATAAATCACACAATTCTTGGATAAATAAAAATAATGTATTGTAACATAATAATATATGATTCAATAAATACAATGATATATATATATGTAAATGAGTGAACAATTTTTTTTATTTTTACACATTAATTGCACCATTTATATTACACAATAAATATAATTGTATGTTCTATGCATGAGTGAACAATTTTATATTACACAATTCCACTATTTATAATAAATACAATAGTTTTTTTACAATGTTATTTTATAATGTCCGCAGGGCAGAGTGTCGGTCGAATCGGGTACGATATGCCGCTTGTCGTCGTACGGACTTAGAGCGATTTTAGATTCCGAAATGGTGTACACTTTGTGCAATTTAGACCGTATGCACGATTGTCTGCGAACCATTTCGATCTCCCTTTGCAAACACTGCGCGTAGTCGTCGAAAGTTATCGTTCTGGCTATGACGTTGGTCTTGACGCCTTTCGCCTTTTTCGTATCTTTTTTGCCGTCTACGCGGAGTGCATACATTTTCGCTCTAAGACCTATGAACTCGGTCATTATCGCACCGTTATTTTCATCCTTCATCAGCCCTGGAACCTTCTTATTTAAGTGGGGTATATTATATGGATTGTTGATAGGATAATCGCTTGTGTCGAATCTATCGATATCACGTTTCATGGTCTCGTAGATATCGTCGCATCGAATGTGGTAAATGAGACTCTCCGTGTCTGTGTATAGAATTTTACAACTTGGTCCGTGCAGGGGAGACATGTACTCGTGATGAAATTCATACAAACAAATTTTTGATATGTCCAGAATGCACATACCCACGTATATCGGTTTGTTGAATTTCACCTCGAGTTTTCGCAATTCAACAGCTATTAAATTTTCCGAAAAAACACTTCTGCTATGGAAATTCGGTTTCGCGATCATTGCCTCCGCGCCATATCGCCCTTCCCAATGTGTCAAATTATATATACCATAAATCATCACTTCTAACCGCGCACAAGTTGCGAGCAAGAACGTCCGATGAGATGGAAACTTTTCGTCTGCAAGCAGAATGCAGATCGGAATACAGTCGTTATAACTGAGTAATAAACCATTTCCATAATTTATAGTACCTTCAGGTAAACCAAATATAGCTTCGTAAAAACAAATGTTTCAGCGTGCCCTACAGTAACAGCATTTATGATATCCTCTATAAGCCAGGTATATCGAGGAATTCGTATACTTTTCGCGATACTACGTATATCGCGATCGTGTCTTGCCGATCATTTCACATATCGATAATATACATGGAACAGGTAGTACACAATACAAGACTGTGCTGGATCCTGGAAAAAGCATGCGGAGTCGACGTAGAAATGGAAGCCCGAATTCGCTATCTCTAAGTAGTGACGGGTACGACCTTCTGGCCTGCGCCAAGGAGCGCGCTCCTTCCGACGTTCCGGCGCGCGCAAAAGTTGCACTAAAGAACGTCCGTGTAAAGGCCGCTAAAGAGGAAGAAACAGTGAAACACGCGATTGAAACATGTGAAGTAAGTTGAGAGAGTGGCAGGAATTGTGCAGCGGTAATTAGAGGAGAAGGGAAAAACTTGACTATTCTACAGGAGATAATAGGGAGAAGGAAAAGATGGGAAGAACAGGAAAGTGATAAAAGAAGGTTATGAAACATAGAATAGATTAGGAAACACTTGTAAAATAGAAAAAATTGTTAAGACACAACAGGGTACATTAGAAGGGTGGGACTTACACTGACACAATCATGGGAATGAAATGGAAAGATTATTTGATCGTTAAATTGTAACATGAAAGTGGCAATAAAGTAAATTAAATTATTATTATTATTATATTTTTTCTTTTTATATTGTATTTTGATATCCTATTTGTATAGAGAGAACTAAAAAATGTTGAGAATAGTGCGATTTATTTAGAGATAAAGAAATGAGGCGATAGAATAGATACGTAACAGTTTCGGCGAATATAGTCGAGATATTTACTGGTCTGTGTAACTGAGCACTCGGGTTGGTCACGAGAGCGCGAGTGTGTATGAATTCATACGAGGTGTTGTGGGAAGAGTATGTATGTATGAACAAGAGAAAAAGAGAAAAAGGAAGGAAAGAGAAGGAAAAAGAAAGAGATTGATAGAGAGAGAGAGAGAGAGAGAGAGAGAGAGAGAGAGAGAGAGAGAGAGAGAGAGAGAGAGAGGGAGAGAGAGATGGTTCTGCCGAGACACCATTTATATTCTATTTTTATATTTTTTCTTTTTATATTTCTATTTTTTAATTAATGGAACAATATATAATCATTTTACATATATTACAATCTATTTACTTGGCTGTCTCCCTCCTTCACTCCTCACCAATTTCTATCGACTCTGCATAATTCTTTCTATGATTCTCGCCTCCAATTGTAAAGACGACACGACATAAGAAGTCTTTGTATTTCAAACTGAATACAGTATCATTTTTATTTAATCTTAAGCCATGTATAAGCTATGTGTATCCGCGGCTGTATCAAACTGCAGAAGATGTGAGGACAAACTTTAAAACTTTTGTTAACGTGTTGTAACAGAGCGATGCTACCTGCGAAACATTAGATACGCGTCGTGCTGCTAAAATCATACGTGATGGCGAATTTTACGACGAGGATTATCTTATAGATTGCGAACTGGTAGCATGTGCCATTAATGATATTCTAGCTAATGCTCGTAGGAAAAAAAAATGTTAAATTATATTCCATTTCTATTTATATTTTTATATTCTTTTAATTTTAAATAAATTTCTTGATCATATTATTTCTCTATTTACTTATCCGTCTTCCTCCTTCTCACCTCACCAATTTCTGCTGACACCACATAATTCTTTTTATGATTCGTGCGTTCGTCACGCCACCAAATTATGTAATCTTGTATGGCGGTCCGCATCACGGGGGATTCGAATTACACGTGATCGCGCGATACGTTGCGATGTTAAATCGGAACGCTTTAGAATACTCTTAGCTTTAGAATGCTCGCTACATAATGGTTCGGATAAAATATGTCTGTTTTCTACATAATGGTTCGGTAGACCAGTGTGGGAGGGGATTAAAATTATTATTTCTCTGCGTTGGGAAAATAATGTCTGTTCATATGGAAAAGATTCTTTCTGCTGACGCCATATAATTCTTTATATGATTCGCGCCTTCTTCGCGCCATCACATGACGTCATCCCGTACGGCTGCTCCAGAGGATTCGAATTACACACGATCGCGCGATATGATGCGATGTTAAATCGGAACGCTTTAGAATACTGTTGGCTTTAGAATGCTTGCTGCATATCTATTTGAAAAAAATATTTCTACATAATGGTTCGGTAGATCGCTGATTTAAAAATTATTATGCGTTGGGGGAAAATTTGTGCTGGATATCGGTTTGGAAAAAAATTTTCGGGTCCTGTCCCCTCCCTGGGTTAGGTCTGAAAAATATTTCGGGTTGGGCCAAGGTCTGAAAAAGACTTTTCGGGGGTCATTCCCTCTCTCTGAAAAATTTCCGACGGTGGGTCAGGTCTCCGCGGCTGCTCGGTCCGGACTGATCCCCTCCACGGTTGCGGCTTCCCCCACTCCGCGGCTGGTGCGCGCGCAGCCCATCTTCCACTCCCCGCAGGCCCCGCGCCCATGTTTCTCTCCGCCGCGCTCCCCCGCGCGCACTCACCCCCCCGCCGCCGCGCTCCCCTCAGAGGACCTGGTCTAGAACCGGCATAGTCTTACTACTTATGGATATGGAAGTGTCGCCGATATGATTCCTTGTGGTCTTCTGATGAAAATCATTATAAATTTCGTGTAAATCGGACAACTTTTACATAGGGAATACAAATAGCTAGTGTCAAAGTAGTCCGATTTGCATGATATTTGGTATGATTTTAATCGACAGAACGCCAGGAATCCATTGCCACCTTCATCACATCCACTTCCCCTTCGATACGATGAAGAAAAGATGCAAATATTTGAAATCCTGAACAGTTCTCACTTCTTAATGATATTCCAAACCTTTCGAAAGCCATAAAATTCGGTGAGGCACTTCGGGGTGTTCTCCTCGCCACGGCAGCAGCACGAGGTTGCTTTGCAAAGTGACCAAGGCGAGCTAAGGATTCTCCAGACTTTTTACTCCGCGAGGCACGCCTCGCGCTGCAGCCTCGCAACGTCTAGAAGCGGCTTATGATTTGTGCAGTGTGTGACGTAGGGCGCAAGTTCGATGATTATCAGAACTCCTTCCCGAGAGGAATACGATTTGCTTTAATTATAGTACATGTGTGTTTTGTAATAAAGTGTTTCTATCGTCTCCCGAATTCAATAACTGTCATCCAGACATCTACGCTCCTACAATCCACCGTCAATACGCCTCGTAGAGAGACACGGGAAGAAAAATGGTAGCCCGCTGTTGACACGTGGTCCTCTCGAATATAAACACGAGCTTTAATATCAAAACAAAAGCATGCGTTATCGTATTCTCTACGAGAGAAGGTGGGCACTGGGGAGGCGGTATTGCTGTGAAGAGCCGTTTGTGAGGGATGCAAATCCGATTGGTTCTGATACAATCTGCTCCCTATGGTTGAAATTTAGTCTAGCAACTTTCAGTCCTCCTAACTTAACCAATCGAACTTGCATCCCTCCCAAAAGAACCGGCCATCCGAGCGTAGAAGCAAGTGCGAAATAAAAGTAACGGTGCGCTTCTCGATACCGCAGATGTACCTACCTAAGTAGCATTTCTGACGGAAAAGAATAGTCTAGCCTTTGGGTCTGCCATTCCTGGCCTAGATCTTTGGCAGGTAAGTATCTGTTTCAACAGGCAAGACCATCCGTGGCGCCAGCAAGACCGTCCCCGGTCCTTGCTATTCCAGCGAGTTTTCTTCCAGGGAAGATTAGTAAATTTACAAGCGCAATATCTCAAAAACCAGTGGAAATCAAGTGTATACATTAAAGCTTATTGAATTTGCCTTAGAACGCACTATCAACTCAGGTCTTCAAAAAAAAATAGTTCCATTTAAAAAACCGAACTTGACCATCGTGTCTTTTAAAAGTATAATCGAGAAAAAATTCGTCCGCGCTAATAAATTGGCCCCCTCGAACCATGCAATTCATTATTTTTTAAATATTTTTGTCTGCAATAGTTTAGGAGATATCCAGCTGTCCACTCTTCCCGCGGACACCCTGTATATATATATTTACATATATTATTTCTACATTTTATTTATCGGCCTTCCTCCTTGTCTCCTCGTCACATAATTTTAAGATTCGACGTTTCTAAAAAGTATTATATTTCGTTCGCGCCTTCTTCACACCGCCAAATGACATCATCCTGCACTGCTGCTCCAGAGGAGTCAAATTACGCGTAATCGCGCGATATGTTCGAAATACTGTTAGCTTTAAAAACTGGCTAGCTTTAGAATGTTTGCTGCATATTTGTTTGAAAAAATATGTCTGTTTTCTACATAATGGTTCGGTAGATCGCTGATCAAAAAATTATTCTTTCTCTGCGTTGGGGGAAAAATTCTGCTGATGCTGCATATTGCTTTGAAAAAAATTTTGGGGGTTGTCCCCTCTCTCTAAAAAATTTCTGGGGGTCATTCATTCTCTCTAAAAAATTTCTGGGAGTTGTTCACTCTTTCGGCCAGGTCTTTTTCGGTGGTGGGCCAGGTCTAGGGAGGTCTCCGCGGCGGGCCAGGTCTGGAGAGGTATCCGCGGCGGCTTTTCGGGCGCGTTTTCTTTCCGGGGGTCGGGTTCGGGTTCGGTTCCGTGTTCCGGTTCCACGTCAGGAGGAGGGGGGGGGGGGGGTAATTTTATCGTCGATCCATCGTGGTAGCCACCTCGTGGATAGGCTCCGGCTACGGGCACGGGAAGGGGTGGGCGGCTGAGCGGTCCCACCGCCGAGGCTACAAGATCTAAGGCCCCGACTTCGCGGTCGAGGGGGGCTCGACGTCGCGTCTCTAAGGCGGCTAAAAGGGCAACCGCGGCTGCAGCTGTTGTGGGGGCTGGTGCGACTGTGGCGTCGTCAC
This sequence comes from Andrena hattorfiana, assembly GCA_944738655.2. Taxonomy (NCBI): domain Eukaryota; kingdom Metazoa; phylum Arthropoda; class Insecta; order Hymenoptera; family Andrenidae; genus Andrena; species Andrena hattorfiana. The sequence continues at coordinate 24,847,655 of OX122892.1, forward strand.
GACCACTGTCCTGATCTGGCGCGCCTGGCGCATCCGACGCCCCGCCTTCGGCCCCCGTAGCCCAGGCTGCCACTCAAGGCACCTGGACCCAGGTTGTGGGGAAAGGGGCCAAGAGGGCCCAGGCGGCTGGGAGGAGCGGTGCAGGGAAGGTGGTGGAGGAGGAGGCGTTAGGACGCCAGCTCCACAGGGGTCGAGCGCTGCCGGTGCGAGGGCCCCGGTTGCGATCCCGCGCGCCCCTAAAACGGCGGCGGTGTCCATCACCACCCCGCCCGCGGAGGAGAAGGACTTCTCCGCGCGGGTCGCCGGCGCAATGAAGGCAATCAGGGTCGCCGACCTTGGCATTACAGCCATGAGGCCAAGGCGCGCCGTCACCGGGGGACTCGTCCTCGAGATCCCAGGTGCGCAGAGCTCGGCCAGGGCTGCTGCCTTGAAGTCAAGGCTAGAGAAGCAGCTTGCGGACACTGGCATCAATGTGCAACTACCCCCAGAAAATGGCCGAGTTCCGGATTCACGGCCTGACGGAGCTGGCGTCGGAGGACGCGGTGAGGGGGGCGATCGCGGCCCCCGGGGACTGCGTGGTCGGGGAGAGGCGTCGGGATGCCGCCGGCCTGTACTCCCTCTGGGTCCGCGCGCCCGCGGCGACGGCTGCCCGCCTAGCCAGGGCGGCGTCTATGGTCGTCGACTCGCTGGTGGCCCGCGTAGTGCCGCTCGCGCAGAGGAGGCTGCAATGCTTCCGGTGTCTCGAGTTCGGGCACGTGCTGGCGAAATGCACGAGCCAGGCGAGCCGAGGCCTCCTCTGCTACCGGTGCGGAGTTGAGGGGCACAAGACGCGGCAATGTACCACCGCCCCGAAATGCTCACTCTGCACCGAGGCGGGCCTGCCTGGGGACCACCGAATGGGTGGCCCGGCGTGTCGGCTCCCAGCGAGGGTGCAGCGGAAACCCGGGGGAGTGAAGGCCGCAAAGGCGGCGGCCTCTGCGGCGCCCGTTAAGGCACATATCGTACCATAATTATGAGGATTATATCTCTTGGACGAGGCGGGCAAGATGCTCGAACGCATCATCGCGGCCGGCCTCTGCGACCATCTCGTTACCGTGGCCGCGGACCTTTCCAACCGCCAGTTTGGCTTCCGTCGACAGCGATCGACCATTGACGCTATTCAATTGGTTCGGTCGCCGTCGCGCCAGGCGGTCGAGAGAGGCGGTGTGAGCGTGGCAGTCTTTTTAGACATTGCCAACGCGTTCAACACTCTCTCCTGTGCGGCGATAGCGTCCGGCTCTACCTACGCCGCACCGCGGTGTGCCACAGGGATCCGTACTGGGGCCCCTGTTATGGAACCTGGCAAAGGACGCGGTGCTGCGGGTGGATATGCCGTCGCCGCGAGTGTCGTTGGTTTGTTACGCCGACGACACGCTGGTGGTGGCATCCGGGCGGCGGTGGGGTGCGGCCATCAACGTCGCGGAGGAGGCGCAGCGACGCGTTATCACCTCGATCGGTCCGCTCGGTCTGCGAGTCGGCTTGGAGAAAACCGAGGCAATGTGGCTCGCGGACAGAGTTGGGAGCGGTGTCCCCAACGGAGCGTCCCGGAGGATCGGTGATGCCTGTATCAGGGTCGGCCGATCGATAAAATATCTCGGCCTGACCCTGGACACCTACTGGCGATTCACGCGCCACTTCAAGACCCTCGCCCCCGATTGGAGCAACAAGTATTCGTGTTCCCGCGTATCATGCCCAACCTGGGGGGGCCCTCCCGAGGGTGTGCGGCGGCTATATGTGACTGTCGTCCGGTCCATGGCGCTCTACGGCGCCCCTATATGGGCCGGCGACCTGGAGGGCTGTTGCGTTGGGCGGGACCTTTTGGCTAAGGTTCACCGCCGCGCGGTCCTCCGAGCCGTGCGGTCTTATCGCACGGCGTCACACGCCGAACTGTCCGCGCTGGGCGGGTCTCCAAGCTGGGGACCCACCGGCGGACGGACGCGAGGTGGCGCGGGGCCAGGCCCGGCAACGCATGTAAGCCAAATGGCTTGATTGGTTAGCCCTCTCAGAACATCGGGAGGGTCGCGTTGTCGGAACGCTGCTGGCCATTCTCGGCGAATGGGTGGGGCGCAGGTATAGCAGGCTCACCTACCGCCTGACACAGATGATCACCGGTGTCGGGTGTTTCGGGGATTATCTGCGTCACATAGGGCAGGAGGAGTCGTCGCAGTGTTTCAGCTGCGACTCGGGCGACGAGGACTCGGCGGAGCACACCCTGGTTCGTTGCCAGGAGTGGCTCGACGATCGCCGGGTCCTCGAGTTGCAGCTGGGCCCCGATCTCTCGATGCCGACGGTGATGCGTCGGATGGCGGGGGATCGGGAGTGTTGAAGGGCCATGTGCCTCTTCGCCGAAGTAGTTATGGAGGAGAAAGAGTAGGCGGAGAGGGACCGGGAGCGGACGGGGCACCCGTCCCGTCTCGCGGCCTTGAGACGGCGGGTGCGGCGCAGATGACCCGGAGCCGGGGGAGGCCATGCGGCGACTTAATTCCACAGTCGCCCCGCTCCCCCGTAGGCTCCAGGCCGCGCAGTCTGCTCCCGAGGCCGGGAACGGGACGAAAGGGCGTTCCCCTTAGCGGGATGTATCAGTGTGGCGGTGATGAGAGGAGGATCGCCCAAGCATCGAGGGCCACCCCCTCAGCCCCTGCCATACGCCAAATTTCAATGGGTAGAAGATGTCGCAAATTTTTATGTGTCTACAATCGCTATCGATTCCCTTACGGGATACATTCTCGAGGTAGATCTAAAATATCCGTAACGTCTGCACGACGCTCATGCTGATCTACCGTGGCAGGGGCTGGTACATTGCCCATCCATACAAATTGTTCACATTGAAGTACATCAAGTACGACGACTGTTCCGATGCGTCGTAAGATGGCATGTAATTATTGGCCTGTGCGTATCTTCCGGAACATTGACTTGAACACCCACGTATACCGTGTTCGATAAACATGACCATATCGATGTCGGTGAATAACTCGAACGTAATTTTGGTACGTTTTAGAATGGCATCCCACGTGAAACCAGGTAAAGTATAATAATGTGCTGAATCTAGTCCGTAACTCTTGATACAACTTTCGCGAAAATTTTCAAAAATATCTGCCAATAACAAGACATCTGTTTTCAAATACAAGTCGCTGTATTCGCCCAAGGTTCTAATGTCGAAACGCTGCCAGACAGTCTCGGCGTGCGCGTAATCGCTCTCGGATACAGTCTCACCCGTTAACGAACTGTAGAATGACTCGCGCGGCGGTAAGCATGGATCCTGCAGCTTGTTCGCGCAATCAAGGTATTCATACGGAAAGACACCCTTTCGCGTCAATAAATTGAAATCTTCAATGTATACTGTTTCAAATTCGGATCGTAAAATTTTTAATTCATCTGCGCTAAGAAAAGATGCTAATTTGTCGAGACCGGTGTTTAGAATTTTGTACGAATCGATGAATTGCAATTTAATACAATTTCGCGTGTCTGATTCAGCCGTATCTTCGACATTTTTTGTGAAAGAAATATACTTTTCTTTATTTATGGGTAATACGTCAACATGACCTTCGAAAGCGGTAGCTATTTCCTCGATAATAAAGTGTGAATCGTAGCCGGATAAATTATGGAAAACTATGGGGATGTAAAACGCATTTTTATAGTTTAAATTGCACTCCAAATGTGCTGGGCCTCTAAACCGTCCGGATAGATGGCAATGATCGCGGACTCGTATATCGCTAGCCTCGAATGGTTCTTCGCAAATATGACAATGAGTTGCATTGCGAAATGCCGTCCACTGTTCGGTGGTTAAATCAAGGATGGGAACATTATTGGCCAGAACGGCCTTAGCAAAATCTGCACAAATTTTTAAGTTCGCCGACGAACCATGAAACACAATCCGCGTCGCGGCGACATCGATACATCGATACCGATGTATCGTACAAACAATGCAAATATAATATGCAATATTATGCACTTTATGGTGCTGATACGCGTGCAATTTAAAATCTACATCATCTCTCCGACTGTCCTCCGTTTTCTCGATGAAGCACTCGAGATCTGCATATACCACGAAGGGAAGTAGCTCCTTCCTACCGTCGTTGCCGAAGTTGAGCAAATTGTTACCTTCGCTGGGCAGCAGGATGGCGCAATCATTCATCTGCCCGCAGTACAGCGAATGAAGCTCCAACTTCTCGGCTGATCCGCAGTAGTGCATGCATCTGTAAACCCAAAAATTTTTTCACTTATTTTTTTTTATGGCACATTTCAACATTTCATAAGTTTATATACATACCGATCACAGATGAATTTCTTTGCCTTCTTCTTACTCAGATGTGCGCTCACCAGCCCGGACAAGTCCTTGATTAGCACGAAGTGCCCTACATCGCCGTAGTTGTGATTCGGCGTGTAGAGTAGGTTGACGTACCGATCCCTCTTGTGGCTGGTGAGCCGCAGCGGAAAGACTGTCAGTCCTTTTTTCCTCTCCTCCTCGAAGCTGTATACATTGACCGAGATGGCATTCTGCCGCTCAAACTTCCCAATCTGAGCCAGGGACATTGAAAATTCAATGCCCTGGAGATTTAATATGGAAGCATGGTCGGGGTACGAACTTGGGCGATCGGTGTATCTTTCCGCGGGATGTAGCGCGGCGGCCACTGCCCATGCGAAACAGGTGTTGTCCGAGGATTGTACACTAATCGTCGCTTTCTTTAGCGACAATTCCCGCGGCAACGTGATGTGGCACCCCGCGCGCAGCGGATTGTACTTATTGACATTAACGATCAGATTCAGAATTCTCGTCAATGCCCATCCGCTGGTCACGTTCCTGGAACTCTTCCAGCGATGCCAGGGTGGGTTCGATGATACATCGCTGGTACCACTCCTGCAGATCGGATGTACCGAAGAGTTCACAGTTTCGGGTATTGATGCTTTTACAAGCATGCTTGTCACCGGCCACAAATTCGCCATTGAACATCGTGTTCATTTTGAGGTTCCGATGTTTCCTCAAAGCGCCCCGCACATGCTCCAACAAAATGGTCGCCGCATCCTGGAGGAAGTTGCGCGGTTCGATGTAATTCGAATTTAGCACTGCACCAGTTAATACGCGGCTATCGAATGCAGTGTCCATTTCGCGCCACGAAAGTCCTGTGCTTGAATGCCCGGCACCTTCATGCACGAAACGTCCGCTCAACGATTATTTAAATCCTTCGAGCCGCGCGATTCGAGCAAGCAACAATTGTTGAACAGCGATCGATAATCGAGGACGTTTTACACGACTGTGTTCTTCTAAAAATTCGATACACTCGATGCACCGTTCTTCCCACGCGAGGTATTCTTCCCGTGAAATCAAATGTTCAGATTGATCCAACAATTGGCGGAAAACTTGCGCGAATTTTTCCATGGCTATAAATGGAATTTTTTCCCCAGAAAGTTTTTAGATAGAGTGAATGACCCCCAGAAATTTTTTAGAGAGAAGGGACAACCCCCAAATTTTTTTTTCAAACCTATATCCAGCATCCGCAGAATTTTTCCCCCTAACGCAGAGAAATAATAATAATTTTTGATCAGCGATCTGCCGAACCATTATGTAGAAAACAGACATATTTTCTCAAACAAATATGCAGCAGGCATTCTAAATCTAGCCAGTTTTTAAAGCTAACAGTATTTCGAACGTCGCAGCGTATCGCGCGATTACGCATAATTTGGCTCCTCTGGAGCAGCCGTGCAGGATGATGTCATTTGGCGGTACGAAGAACCGCGAGGAGACGGGGAGACAAGGAGGAAGGCCGATAAATAAAATGTAGAAATAATATATTGTTGCGAGCACCCTATGTAGAGGATTCATGGTCCGCTGGTGCTCGCGACGAAGACAAGGGACAGCGTGAAGAAGGCGATCGGATCGATCGCCTGTCAAGCTGTCATTCGAGAGTCAGCCGCCATTACAAGCAGACGTATCGATATTGTATTCCTAACCGATTATATTCGTTACCTGTTCTTATATTATTCTTGTTACCCCCTTGTTTAATGTTCTGTTATCGTTGCTGTTCAGTAAATTTATATTATGTCGAACGTAAAACGTAACAATATGTTTAAGATATATGTATTAGGCCGTCCCGACAAAAAAAATGAAAATGATTGTAGCGTTAGGCCTTAGTGCGAGAAAGTTGTCTTGGGATCAATAACAACTGTGCAAAATTTCAGCCCTGTGAGTTAATATCTTCTGTTTCGGCAAGAGCCTTGAAATTTCGAAATTTGAGTAAAAAGTGTAAAAATTGCTTATAAGTCATTATCCGTGTTGTTGTTAACTTCAGCGTCGTCAGAATTGAATATAAAGTATTCTTCAAAGCCGATTATGCGATAAGAAGAGTTTTACCAAATTTACAATGTTGCGCGAAGTGCGATTGCGCAATGCGTTTGCTGAGAAGATTGCGTCCGAGGAGGGCGTCCCGTTCGGTTTCTTCGTCACGTGAGGCTCGTAGTGCTACTTACCGATTCGTAGATGTCGCGTCGGCTAATAGCGAAAAGAGCGAACAAGACACAAGCGGTGCAAGCCAATGCGAGCGAAGTGCAAACGTCGACACCAGCTCTTGCCTGTTTGCTCCTTGGACGCAATCTTCTCAGCAAACGACAGTACCTCCTTAACCATGTCACTTGTCAGCGTAGTTCTTCCACCCTCAGCCCACGTCAGTCTTAATCCTGCTTTTGTCTGGAGACGTTTTTTGGGTGCTGAATTGCGTCTCCCATCACACCGTAAACAATGAGTCTCAGTAAATTAGTCAAAATTTGCCTTAGGCGATCTGTAAATTGTCCCTTTTTTTGGTCCTCCAACTGATTTCAGTTCTCAACGTGTCCTCCCAACATACAAGGATGTAATTTCTTGTTGTTTACACGAACGATGGGTTATAGGTTCTGAATCAGGTGGTAATAGGGAATCACATTTCTCAGCTATTGTAGAGAGAGTTGCTACAAAGCTTGAACAGATCTATGAGGCAGCATCTCTCCCCACCGTTTCTCGACAGCGTATTATTGCGATGATACAATCATATCACAAAAAGTACATTAGTATTTAAGATGTGATTAAACGAGAGAATGAAAGTCAAACTGTAAAAGCTAGAATTGCAGTATTCACACAAGAAGCTGAAAAATTATTTGATGTCACAGCATGCTAATGCTTAGGTTTTAATGAACTTTGTCACTGTCCTAAAGAAAAAAAGGTGCCTAAAATTGAGCAACAATTTCTTACTGATCAAAGAACTGACAGAGAAATGGGCGTGGGCAGGGTAGATGCCGTTCAATCATTGAAACTTAATAAAAGACTAGAGCGTAAGCATAATAACGGATCTACTCCAAGTACTTCCGCGGGTACTCCTTCGTCATCTACCACTTCACAGATGGTTCAAGAAACCGATAGCAGTGATGACGATAATTTGACTTTTGACAAAGAGTATAAGCCAACCACATCTGCTTCTAATAATAGTCAAATGAGATTGAAACTCACAAACGCTGCAATTGTTGCTCAGAGATACAATATTTCACACAGGGGAGCTGCAGCTTTCGGGTCAGCTCGTCTTGAAGACATGGGCTTCATATCCGAAACAGACAGAACACGTATCATTGATAAGAACAAGATCTCCCGAGAGAAAACACGCACAGGAAAAGAACTTAAAGTAGCAGCTCAGAAAGATAATAATGGTCATCTAACAGGTTTGTATTTTGATGGCCGCCATGATAGCACCTTGTTTAGAGAAAAGCACGGCGCCAAATACTTTCAAAAAACTATAAAGGAAGATCATTATTCACTGGTTAAAGAACCAGGATCTAAATACCTCGCCCACGTATCGCCAAAGTCAGGCTGTAGTGCTGGCATTTCAGAAAGTATTTATACTTACTTAGATGAAGAAGTTCCTGGTTGTGTAGCACATATTCGCGTCGTAGGTTGCGACGGAACTGTTGTAAATACAGGTATTCATGGAGATGCCATCAGACTCGTAGAAGTTAAATTGGGCAGGCCACTTCAGTGGATTATTTGTTTATTACATTTCAATGAGCTGCCTTTCCGGCATCTTTTCTCTCATGTCGATGGGCACAATTCTGGACCAAGGACCTATTGTGGTATCATCGGCCAAAATTTGAAAGGATGTGAGAACCTTCCAGTAATTTGCTTCCAAGCCATTGATTGTGAGTTTCCTGATATTGACCCATCCTTTCTCAGTAAGGATCAAACATATTTGTTGAGGATTGCTTCTGCCATTAAGGTTGGTGTGGTTCCCGAAGATCTTCTGAAGTCAGAACCAGGTGCACTTAATCTTTCACGATGGTTGACCACAACCAATAGAATCTTAAGGCTTTACGTTTCCACCCTACAGCCCAGCGCACATTTGAAGTTGCTTGTTAACTTTATTCTCAAGATCTGTTACAAACGTTTGTTGGATCGGCGCGAAACTATCCGTTTATACGATCGGTACAGCGCGAATTAATTTAAAGAGTTTAAGAAGCACGAGAAAGTTTTATTTAAGCGTTAATCGGTCAAAGTAACAGTTAATATTTTAATATATTTACAGAGGTCAAGCACAATAAATAAACAACGATTTACACACACAATTCAGTCAATTACTAACAAGCCCATGCAATATTAAGAATAATTAGAGTTTAAGGAATGCAGTTTAAGCGTGAATAATTTTGCTTGCGAAGCAGAGTCGCGAAACAAGTACGAATTCGAAGCAGAGTCGACAGCAAGGCGCAAGTAATTTGCGTAAGCAAAGTATATTACCAGTTCGTTTTGAGGTCAGGAACAGAGTGACCGATCCAGGAAATCTCTGTCGATTTCCTGGAAGGAATCGCCTTCCCCCTTCTATAGCTCGCGAGTCGATGGAAGGGGACGCGATCCGCGCTCCACATGAGTGAGCAGGCCGTTGCCACCTTCCTAATTAGTGACACTTTTCAAAGATGTCGTTAATAGGTCGCTTTCTCGAACAAGGTCTATGCACCATCATGGTTCAGAATCAAAGGGGAACTTTCTATTAAGTATGGTGCTCGTCATGTATGGCAATTTATTTAATCCTCGCGTTACTTAGCCAAGAAATACAGGTCAATCATTGATAAGGTAATTTCAAATAATCCATACTTCGCCTTACCAGAAAACGTCCTTTTGGCTATGTTAACTGATGACAGAGACAACATCAGAGAACTTGCTGTGCGTAGAGTGCTGGCAGCACGTGAGAAACTAAAGTCGGTAGTAACCCGAAAATGTTCTCCACCTTCGTTGAATTTCGATGCTACCGATTATGCCGGCTTGATCAATTGGGACGAATGTGCAAAAACTTCACCACCTGTACTGGACTCTGTGGAAACCATCTCCCTGAAAGAAATGCTGGAGGAGGGAAAGATCCCCAAATCCTGGGACTTTAAGGCATACCCTTGCCACACTGAGGCTGTGGAGCATATGGTAAAGCTCGTGACGGAGGCATCCAACAAAGTCATTGGAGTCGACGCAAGGGATGGCTTCATTCGAGCCACCCTTCAGTCGCGCTGTCATATGCCCGTCTTTGAGTACAAATCCCATTTTTCCACTACATCAAGTCTATAAATTCCGTCTTCTAGTCCACAAGGTAGAATGGTTGGGTGGACCAGGGAGGAACTCCACATGCAGCCACCTTCACGTGGTGAGTTCTGAGTCACTCTCTTGTCATAGGGTGGGCGAAGGGCTGCATAAACTGCTCGCACAAGCATGTGACATTCTCTATTTTCGGAATCTTAATCTAAGAATGCCGTATAATAAAGTGTGATTCACTATCAATTCATTTTTATACTTTCTACTCAAATTTCGAAATTTCAAGGCTCTTGCTGAAACAGAAGATATTAACTCACAGGGCTGAAATTTTGTACAGTTATTATTGATCCCAAGACACAACTTTCCCGCACTAAGGCCTAACGCTACAATCATTTTCATTTTTTCGGGACGGCCTAATATATATATATATATATATATATATATATATATATATGCATATTGTTGCATGGAAAAAGTAATGATAATAATAAAATAAAAGATAATAAAAGAAAAAATGGTATAATAGTAATAGTAATAATAAAATATAAAATTAAAAAATACAATTTAACATTTTTTTTCCTACAAGCATCAGCTAGAATATCATTGATGGCACATGCTAACAGTTCGCAATCCACAAGAAAATCCTCCTCGTAATATTCGCTATCACGTATGATTTTAGCAGCACGACGCGTATCTAATGTATTGCAGGCAACATCGCTCTGTTGCAGCACGTTAACAAAAGATTCAAATTTTACTCTCACATCTTCTGCAGTTTGATACAGCCGCGGATACACATAGTTTACACATGGCTGAAGGTTACATAAAAATGATACTGTATTCAGTTTGAAATACAAAGACTTATTATGTAGTGTCATCTTTACAATTGGAGGCGAGAATCATAGAAAGAATTATGCAGAGTCGATAGAAATTGGTGAGGACAGAAAGAGGAAGACGGATAAATAAATAGATTGTAATATATGTAAAATGATTATATATTGTTACATTAATTAAAAAATAGTAATATAAAAAGAAAAAATTTAAAAATAGAATATAAATGGTGTCTCGGCAGAACCATCTCTCTCCCTCCCTCTCTCTCTCTCTCTCTCTCTCTCTCTCTCTCTCTCTCTATCAATCTCTTTCTTTCTCCTTCTCTTTCCTTCTCTTTTTCTCTTCTTCTCTTTTTCACATCAATCCCAAGACAACCTGAACATTCTCGAACAGCTGATGGACTTCCTATTTACTTTTCGCGACATCATACATACATACTCTTCCACACAAAACCTCACATACACTCACATACACACACACTCACGCTCTCATGACCGATCCGCGTGCTCGGTTACACAGAACAGTAGTGTCTCGACAACGTACACCGAAACTCTTACGTATCTATTGTATCGCTTCAATTCTCTATCTCTAAAGAAACCGCCCTATTCTCAACATTTTAGAGTTCTCTCTATAGAAATAGAATATAAATATATAAAATAAAAAGAAAAATATAAAAAATACAATATATTAAGAAAAAATATAAAAATAGAATATAAATAGATAAAAATATAAAATGAAAAAGAAAAAATATAAAAATATAAATATATATTGTTGCGGGCACCCTATGGATAGAATCCATGGCCCCCTGGTGCCCGCGACGAAGACAAGAGGACAGCGAGAAGAAGGCGATCGGACCGATCGCCTGTCAAGCTGTCATTCGAGAGTCACCCGCCATTACAAGCAGACGTATGGATATTCACATTCCCCCGCCTAAGAGATTGTATTCCGTTACCTTTGTTCTGTTACCAGTCCTGTTAATGTTCTATTATTCTTGTTATACATTAAAGTCATATTATGTCGAACGCGAAACGTAACATTGGTGTCAGAAGTGGGATGCCCACTCGAAGTGGGATGCCCACTCGCGCTTCCGCGGCCTCCGCGAAACCTTCCCCTGAATCGACGGGCGACGCCACCCTACAGGAGCTGTTCACCAACCTCCAGCTAAGCATCGTGGGACAGATGCAGGAACATTGGAGGGACGACGAGGCCCGAAGGAGGGAGAAGGACGCCGAGGACCGGCGGACACAGGCGGCTTTCGAGGCCCGGTTGTCAGAAATGGAAAATCGCATCCAGGTCGTAGTCTCCTTATTACAAAATATTCGCGGATCGGTTGACAGCGGCGCGAATCCTCGGGGTAGAGAGACAGTCGCCTATGTAAATAATAATGTAAATAATGATGTAAACAGTGATGTACATAGTGATGTAAATAGTGGTGTAAATAATGTCCCCTCGGCGCATGTCTCTGCCTCCGTCGGTATGCCCGCCGCTGCCCCCTTTTCAGGACCGCACGTACTCAGCTTGGGGTACGCGGTGAAACCGGCAATTTTCGATGGAAAAACGTCGTGGGAGGAGTACAAGGTACAGTTCCAGACTATCGCGCGCGCTAATGGATGGAATGACGAAAAAAAGACTACGGCCTTGATCGCTTCCCTCGGGGGGTCGGCGAGGAGCGTCCTCACGACGCTCTCCGCTGCCCAATGAGAGAACATCGCGGAATTGGTTTCCGCGTTCGAATATCGCTACGGGGCGAAGAATCTGTCAAATTTGAACTATGTACTCTTCCAGAGTCATAGGCAGCGAAGAGATGAGAGCATCTCCTCGCTCGCCACGAAAATAGAGCGATTAGCGCAGTCCGCTTCCGCCGACTGCCCGGCGGAAACCCGCGACAAACTTGCCGCGTCTCAATTCGTAACGGCATTGTCGAGCTCTGTCATGCAGCGGGAACTGCGACTTGGCGGGTTCATCTCCCTAAGAGCCGCCGTGACCAGAGCTCTGGAGATGGAGGCCATCGAGACGATGTCTCGCGATCTCGCGACAAAATCCCGAGATCGAGACGCGGAAAAACGGAGAACTAAATCTTCCCACACTTTTGAGAGCCTGGAGAAGAAGGGGAGGTTCGAGGGGTCGGACGACCGCTCAGACGATAACACGAAGAAAACCTGCTGGCAATATGGAGGGGCCGGTCATCTTCGCAAGAACTGCTACCAGTTGAGGGATTGAGGAATACGACAGGGGTTACTGAAGGCGCGACGGAGGGAGTTCGAGGGCGAATACCATTGCGACGCTGCGACGAAGGGAGTTCGATGACGAACATCGTCGCAGGATAGCCGAATTGGAAGCCGCGACGGAGGGAGTTCGAGAGCGAATACCGTCGCGGAGAGAGAGACAGTCGAGGATGCTGAGTTCGGGAGTTCCAGTCTGGAGAACAAGGGTGGTTGCTACCACGAAGAGTACCCGAAGCTGCAAGCGGATTGGGAAGGCCCATACAAGATAACGGATAGGATCAACGATGTAGTGTACAGGATCCAGCGTTCACCCCGGACGAAGTGCAAGGTGGTCCATGTACGTCGCCTTGCGAAATACGAGGGACAGTTCCAGTGAAGAAATAATCATGAACGAAACGCCAGGACTCCGAAGACGCAAGACCGAAGATTAGTTTAAGCTAATCCGGTGGACTGGGCTGCGGAGGCTACCTTCGTAGCCCGGCCCCCGTTCTTGAGTCTGTTTCAGGGAACACGATACCCCACGACGAGGGACAGGGTGTCGGGGGACTGCTGCTGCGGCTTGGATGCGGCTCCGAATTCCCCGAATGTGCCACAACAGCGTGGCGGTCCACAGCGGGATGCTGACATGCGTGAAACCACCCAGCTAACTCTCCTGACACGGATCTTGGTGGCTTCTCTACCCAGATTGTTGTTTGTGATGGAGGTCCGTGTTGACTGAGGGACAGCAGACGGGAAATGGTGTCCCCAATCACAGGGCCGAAGGAGGATACAACACCGCAACCTGCCGCAATCGTCGGGGGACGTTCGAGGGAACGAGGAATGCAGCGAATCGACGAGGGATGTTCCGGAAGCACGTTGGAGATCACGACGACGAACGGCGGAGCCGTCGCGGGATTCTTGACTTGAACTCCGACGGCTGAAAAGTCGAAGAGTCCCGACCGTCAGAAGAACCGGACCTCTCCGCCTGTCTCTGCCCAAGAAGAAGATGCGCCATCGAAGAAGAGGAAAGCCGTGCAAGAAAGAAATACACAAGTACGAAGACGCAAGTGGAGGGCAGAGACATGGAGATACGGATCCACGTACCCAAGCCTTGCCCAGGGTTTTTGGGTGGTTTTCCCCTCGGGCGTGAAGACGAATGTCGAGGTGACGGTCTGAAGAGGCCACCCAGCGTTCTCCACTCTTCTGGACCAGGGTACGACTGCAGACGACGAAGAAGCTGCAGCGGTCGGGACGACCGCTCCTCGAGAGGGGGGAGCAGTGTTGCGGGCACCCTATGGATAGAATCCATGGCCCCCTGGTGCCCGCGACGAAGACAAGAGGACAGCGAGAAGAAGGCGATCGGACCGATCGCCTGTCAAGCTGTCATTCGAGAGTCAGCCGCCATTACAAGCAGACGTATCGATATTCACACTCCCCTGCCTAAGAGATTGTATTCCGTTACCTTTGTTCTTTTACCAGTCCTGTTAATGTTCTGTTATTCTTGTTATACATTAAAGTCATATTATGTCGAATGCGAAACGTAACAATATATTCAATATAAAAAGAAAAAATATAATAATAATCTAATTTATCGCCCACATTCATGTTACAATTTAACGATGATATACTCTTTCCATTTCATTCCCGTGATTGTGTCAGTGTAAGTCCTACCCTTCTAATGTATCCTGCTGTGTCTTAAAATTTTTTTTCTATTTTACAAGTTGTTCCTAATCTATTCTATGTTACATAATCTTCTTTTATCACTTTCTTCCTGTTCTGCCCATCTTTTCCTTCTCCCTATTATCTCCTGTAGAACAGCGATGATCAACCGGCGGCCCGCGGGCCACATTTGGCCCACTAGCCGCTGACCTGGGGCCTATCTGAACATTGCCTTTTGTATATATATCATTTACAGTTCCAAAGATATATGCCAAAGTTCAGGCGGCCCGCGTAGAGTAGTAGGTTTCCACTTGTGGCCCACTTCGAACAAAAGGATGCTCACCACTGCTGTAGAATAGTTAAGTTTTTCCCTTCTCATCTAATTATCTCTGTCCAATTTCTACCAATCTCTCCACTTACTTCACATGCTTCAATTGCGTGTTTCACTGTTTCTTCCCCTTTGTTACAAAGCCTAAATACGCTTTCTTCTTTCATCAGCCAATATTTTGAATCTTCCTATTTGCTAGGTATAGGCCCCTGCCAATGCGAGCGATACGCTACTGCCGGGTTCGGGCGGAATCGTGAGCGTTCGTGTGTCGACGCGAGAGAGTTGTTAGGGAATGCCTAATGGATAAAGAGCGTAAGGCTGCAGTATTAATAGTTAATAATAATTACATTATGGTTTATAATAAAGTAATATTCATGTTAAGTAACCAAGTGAATAACTATTTTAAGATCCACATCCCAACACTATCCTTTCTAATTCTCCTCTCCATTTCCTTTTTTCCCCCATAAGTATTTCGGCTTATCTCCTGGTTTCCTTGTCACCTCTCTTAATTCTCTTAGGAACTTGGACTCTTTTACTTTCATCTCT
The DNA here is from genome assembly GCA_944738655.2 of Andrena hattorfiana. Taxonomy (NCBI): domain Eukaryota; kingdom Metazoa; phylum Arthropoda; class Insecta; order Hymenoptera; family Andrenidae; genus Andrena; species Andrena hattorfiana. Next base: position 24,862,785 of record OX122892.1, read on the forward strand.
CTTTCTTGTTCTTGGATGTCTTTTACTTATCTGCTCTATTTTTGATCCACACTTCTTTCCCATTTAATCTTCTTCTTTTCCATTCTTCATTTGACCATTCTCTCCCTTCCAAGAATTTGATTCTCATTCTTTCCTTTTTCGTTCCTTCATTTCCTCTCATTAGTCTTCTCACACATTCATATCTTATCGACCCTTCTTCCGAGTTTATCAGTCTCTCTCTTCAAACTTCATTGCCCTTACACCCATTTTAATTGCTATGCCATCTCTTCCTGTTTCTTTTAACAGCCAATATGTTGGTGTTGATCTCTCCAATTTCATTATCCACCGTATGTATTTCGCATGCAATTTTTCTATTTCCTCGTACCCTCTCCATCCCCATATATTTGCTCCATACGCCACGGTACTTCCTACTAGCGCATCAAACAGTTTCATTCTTCTTTCAAAGTCATCTCTGAATAATCTTTCTCCAATTCCCCCCATACTTTTCCTAGTATCATATTCGCTTTGATAACTATCTTCTTAATATGGTGTTTATCCTCGTTGTTCTCTCCCTCTCACTGTATAACCTAAATATTCCAGTTCTCTTACTCTTTCTTCTTCATTCCAACTGAATCTTTCCTCTTTTCTTCTTCCTCCTGCTTTCCTGCATATCATTATGTTACGAATCGAGTTAGAAAAATGTACAGAAGCACACAATTGATTTGTTCACAGGATTACACTTATGAGACAATTAACACTATGTACAATTATTTACATTGACTTGAATTAATAAACCTTTCACTGATTTGATTCTTTCATGAAATAAAGAAACGCTTGTATATCGTGCCAGCGCTCTGGCCACATGCGCTCGCACTTGTTTTTTTTAATTTTAAGGAGACTCCGCGCGATCGCGAAACGTGCTTTCCGTTCGGCACTCGAAGCGAGAAGAAGGCGGAAATCTCGTCTCCCGGAATCCTCGCCAGGATTCCGGAAAGTCATGTGATCCTAAGTGACGTAACTAGGAATCGAGTGAGGCATTGTAATTAGCTGGGGACACCCAGAGATGGCTCACTCAGTCCCCTTGTACACAATTGCCGATTTGTATCGGCCCGCGGCCAAGCTCCACAACAAGCGTCGCCTTGCTCGTGACGTCGACGCCCCCCTTCCTCACTCTGTCTCCAACACATTATCTTAGACTTTTACATATTTAACTCCAAGCCTTTCTTCTTTATGTATCTCTCGAATCTCTTTATCAAATTCTTCAGTCCCTGAGCATTATTTGCCATTAACACAACATCATCCGCGTATGAAATTGTCCAAATTTTTCTTCTACTTAGTACGACTCCTCCTTCCTGTTCTTTGCTCATTTCTTCTTTCCAGGTCTGCAAATGCGACATTGAAAAGTGTCAAGCTTAACGGACACCCTTGTCTAACACCCTTTCCTGTTAAAAAAACTTTCCTATCAGTTCCTTCTTCACTCCTAAAATGCATATAATTCTGTCGTACATTTCCTGTATCCTTATATTTAGATGTTTTCCTACTCCTTCTTCTTCAAGTCTTTTCCAAATTTCTTCCCTTTTCAATCTATCAAATGCACTCTTCATATCTGCGAAAAACAGGTATAGCTTCCCTCTTTCTTTTGAGGTTTCTATATCTATAGCCATTTTAACTACAGCTATTGCGTCTACTGTTCCTCTCCTTCTCCTTAATCCCATCTGCATATAATAATAATAATAATAATAATAATAATAATAATGATAATGATAATGACACTGATAATGATAATGATAATAATAATAGTAATAATAATAACAATAATAACAATAACAATAATAACAATAACAATAATAACAACAACAACAATAACAACGACAGCGACAGCGACAGCGACAACGACAACGACAACGACAAGGACAACGACAATGACAATGATAATAATAATGATAATAATAATGCTAATAATAATAATCGTTTAATATCCCATTTTCCATTTGTTATTCTAATCTTCTCCTTAGAATTCCCCGTATATCTTACCCCATAAATAAACTTCAAAAAAGTAAAAAAATACGCCAAGTACATGAAAAATCAAGTAAATCACAAAAAATAGAAGATAATAATAATCACAAAAAATTGAAGATAGTAATAATACATGAAAAATCAAAAATCACAATCACAAAAAATTGAAGATAATAATAACAAAATAAAAAAAATAAAAAAATAAAAAATATATTAAATAATATTAAACAAATATATTTTTATAGAAATAAATATTTTAATACGAATAAATATTTTATTCAAAATACTTGGCGCTGCGCAACCGAAAAAATGTTAATTGTCTTAGTATTAATAATTTACAATAACTCCCTTGTAACGTCCCACTATTGTTCGCGCGGTATTATTCTAAAGTCTCCCTCATAAATCGCTCCACAACTCCATCAAAATTCCTCAACTCAAGTCTTACCCCTTTTCCCCAATCACTGATCACCTTGACGATGTACCTTAGCGGTCCCCATCTCCAGATGATCTAATTTCAAATCCCCTTCCCCTCTTCGGCCTTCGAGGCGCGAACTCCTTCCACGTTTAAACCTTAGACATGTCCCTTACTAAAAACTCGCTCATCTCGAGACTATGTCTCACCCCCCCCCCCTCCTTTCACAACAAACGTATTCAAACCTCCACTTTTCAAACCCCAATCAAAACCCTCCAAACCCATCCAACGGGTGGAGTACCCCTTTTCAAAGCCCCGAAAGAGCCGCCGAAATACGCAATAACGACACATATTTTACGCATGAATCATCAATACGCGCCGATTACATAACACATATTTTAAGCATGAGTCATCACGCATACCGCAAATTCCCCGCATACCTGACATTCCATCGCTTTGTATAAATACCAGCGCCGCATGGACCACACACAGTCAGTTAGTTCGGGAACATCCGCTACGCCAGACTCTTTATTATAAAAGTACATTGTATACTATTAGACTTTCGCTTCAGTGCAACGTCCCCAATAGGGTTACCAAACCTTCTACATCACTGTAAGCATTTATCATTTTTATCTTATTGTAAAACACTAACGCTATCGTTTTCTATTATTTTCATTTACTTATGCTTATCTATACTTATATCATTTGATTTTGCTCACGCTTATTGCTTATGTTATTTCCTTTTGCTTATGCTATTTGCTTTATATTCTTTGCTCACGCTTATTGCTTTAAATTATATCCTTTTGCTTATGTTATCTGCATTTATATCATTTAGCTTCTTACTTTTATTGCTTTATATTGTATTCTTTCGCTTAAGTTATTTGCTTATATTATCTTCTTTGCTTACGCTTATCGCTTTAAATCGTTTCATTGCTTATATTACCGCCTAATTATATTATTGCTTAAGCTTATTGCCTTATGTTAACCTGTTTATAACCAACTCTAACACTTCTTATGTTTATCTTATCTTATGCGTAATATTATTATCATTGATCATCGTTATATAAATGTCTTGTGCTAATGCTTAATGTCCAACGCATTGTTATAATACGTTCACCGCCATTGCTTCAGTAGTGCATGGCTTATTGGAAGGGGGAGAGCACTCGGATTCGAGGAAATCGACGGCGATTTCCTCGATCTACTAGTTGACGAGCCGTCTAAGAGGTAACACCAGAATATTCTATTCGATTTGCTTGCTTTTTTTAAACGCTTCGAGGATCGTGGGAATCGGGCCGAAACCACGTGCTTTGCGCTGCTTAAATTTAGGACTAGCTAACCGTGCCGGAAAGCCAGTACCGCTAATAATAAAAGTAGACATTAATTATTGTGCTTCATAATTTCGCCGTTTTATTATAATTGTAAATAGACTCACAGTTAAGATTAAAATTAGTGTTAAAGAAAGGGACTTATACTAAAGATAACCCTCTCGCGAGTTTCCCACTCCTACGACGTGCGGTTCCGATATTCTGCTAACAATTATACATATACATGAAAATGTATTATATATTATACATATACATGAAAATGTACTTATTACATTTGCTCGTGCAGCAGAATTTGAGCGTACATAGTCTGACGTAAGTAGTAAGGCTAGGGGGATTCTAACTCAGGTCCTCTAAGGGGAGCGCGGGGGCGGGGGGAAGTGAGGGCGCGCGGGGGAGCGCGGCGGAGAGAAACATTGGCGCGGGGCCTGCGGGGAGTGGAATAGCGGTTGCGCGCGCACGAGCCGCGGAGTGGGGGAAGCCGCAACCGCGGAGGGGCACTCCGGGCCGAGCCGCCACGGAGACCTAACCCACCGTCCCCGAAATTTTTCAAAGGGAGGGAATGACCCCCGAAAAGTCTTTTTCAGACGTTGGCCCAACCCGAAAATTTTTTCAGACCTATCCCAGGGAGGGGACGGCCCCCAGGATTTTTTTTCAAACTAACATGCGTCGGAAATTGTTTAATAATTTATTTTTTATCCGAAATTGTTTCAGACGATGTCGGGAAAGATCGGGGAAGATCGACGTTCTTTTCTTTTACCAACCACGTCTTCGGGACGGAAAGAGAGAGAGAGAGAGCAATACTTCGTTATAAATCTAAATTCGGAGGGTGGGAAAGAGAGAGCATCACTTTTAAAGCTAAATTCGAGAGAGAGAGAGATAGCACTATATAGCGGTACACTCGCAGATATTCTAAAATTTTTAACCAGCGAACTACCAAACCATTATGCAGCATTCATTCTAAAGCTACCACTATTCTAAAGCGTTCCGATTTAACGTCGCAGCGTATCGCGTGATCGTGTGTAACTTGACTCCCCTGGAGCAGCCGCGTGCGATGATACCTACCATTTGGCGGCGCGAAGAATGAAATAGAATTATGCGACGTCAGCAAATCTTAAAATTATGTGGCGAGAAGGAAGACGGGTAAATGAAATGGAGAAATAATATAGGTTTGAGAATATATATTGTTACAAACGAAAAGACTGCAAAATTAAAAGAATATAATAAAAAAAATTATCGTGGTGGTGGTGGCGATGGGGACTGCGGCCGCGGCCGTCGCAGTGGCGGCGCCATTGGGCAGTTCGGCACCCATGGGCGCCGCAGCCGAGCCGCCATCCCAGGACAAATGACTTGTTGCAGGTCCTAGAACATATACACAAGCATTGATATAATATTTGCATATAATAAACATCAAATGTATAAAACAATGCAAACTACTACATACCAGCGAAGGTGGCGGCGATGGAGGTGGCGATGGCCAGTGAGGTGGTGTGGGAGGCGACGGTGGTGGCGAGTTCTGGAAAAAAAATAGAAATCTACGATATAATATTGACACAAACGTCTGATTTAATAGCACTCGGTTTCAAATGTTAAACGCGATAAATGTTAAACGCGATAAATGTAAAAATATTTAAATGTACATACCTCGGGGTCACACTCAGGGGCAATCCTTTCCAATCCCATTGTCACAAAAAACAATGTCACACAAAAAATTATTGACACAAAAATCCTGACTGGTAGCCGTCAAAGCTTTGAATGCAACTGGTCTCGCTGCATCTCCAAGCTCTCGCGTATAAACTCCTATCATGAAATCGAGAAGTGCGTCGCTTTGCAAAAGTAAGATACTGTTGTTCTCTACCTTCATTTTCGCTGACCATCCTCTCCTTATTCCCACACATCTTCTTTCCCCTTTTTTTCTTTGGACACATTATTCGACTAGATCGAACCACTTTGAATGTGTATGGAACATGTATTGAGCCACTTTTATCCTATATCGAACGTGAATCGAACATCAATCGAACGTGAATCGAACGGGTATTGAACGACTCTGAACCACTTTCAATATCAATCGAACCACTTTCAACATCAATCGAACCACTTTCAACATCAATCGAACCACTTTCAACATCAATCGTACCACTTTCAACATCAATCGTACCACTTTCAACATCAAACGTACCACTTTCAACATCAATCGAACATGAATCGAACCACTTTCAACATCAATCGAACCACTTTCAACATCAACTGAACCACTTTGAACCACAATCGAACCACTTTCAACATCAATCGAACCACTTTCAACCACAATCGAACCACTCCGAACATGTATTGAACCACTCTCAACATGAATCGAACCACTTTCAACATCAATTGAACCACTTTGAACATCAAACGTACCACTTTCAACCACAATCGAACCACTTTCAACATGAGTCGAACCACTTTGATCGTGTATGGTACCACTTTGATCATGTATTGTATGTGTACGGTAACTTTCAACGTCTATCATACCACTCTGAACGTGTATCAAACCACTTCTACATAATTATAACTATCGTCTTAATCTAGCATACATCATGTGCAGGAGATTAGGTTGGAGAGGGTTAAGAAAAACATTTTATACATTAAAATTGATTATATTTTATTTAAGCATTTCTCTCTCGCGTTTAGACCACCAGTTGAATATTTTAAATACATTTTCCATGGCACAGTGCTTTGCGTGTCTGCCACATCGCAGAGTATTAATTACATTTAGCTTATTTAGAGATTTGATATCCTCGTAGTCAATGTCCAGCGTCTCGAAGGCCACGTCCATTCTCGTATCTTCATCGAGGAAATTTACAAGCCAGTCGCGTTTCTGCAACCCTTTTACGTCTACGATATGGGATGCGTCATCTTCTTCGTCGATCGCATCAGCTACAGTTTTCGTAATTAGCCGTTTAGCCATACAGTATGGAACGTCTCCATCGTCCCACCGTAGTCCATGATGTTTTGCCACCAACCACCGAATGCTCGATTTGTCGGATTTGGTAAGAAGATATTGCGGCATCGAACTCCCAAAAATATAGTGCGAGAGAATTGTTCCCATTCGTAGGACAGCCACTTCCTTGACAACAAATCTTCCATCGACGATGAACCCTTGCAGGTCAACAAATGTTGGCACGGTCATTATCGATACGATTTAGAGGTCCGCTCGCTTCCAAGACAGATGGGAGAATGCACTTTTTCTCGTAAAGCATCTCGATTTTCACGATGAAATTTTCTTTTGGTATGAATTTGACACAGGAGAGGGCGTGGCAATTTAATTGATTTTGCGCACCACGTTTGTCAGCGGATTGTATTCAACCACCCGATCGTGTAGAATCAGACAGTAGGCCGTAGTATTTATCGGCACATTCCCTTTACACTCGAATTCTATGCGCACGTCCACTGTGCCATTCTTGATCGACTCATTTTGTCGCGAGCAATCAATCACCACGAGGGGACCAAATTGTAAAAATTCGGCCACGGCGAATAATGCCTCGTTGCAACTATGTCCATAATATGATTTATGGAATTGCGTATACATATGATACAAGATGGCATGCTTATTCTTGTCAAAGTCCAAGTTCATGTCATCGTATGGGTAAAATTCCGAGTTGTGAAAAAGTTTTACATTGGTCAATTTGCAATTGTTGAACCTAGTAACGTCTTCACTCATCACATTTCTTCGACCAGTCTGTAGAGCAAGGATAATAACTCGCGGCTTCTCCAGCTGTGCAGATGCCTTCACGGCCCACGAATGCTTGGTTGTACTCTGTAAGAGAGGATCCTCGTACAGATCCCACGATTGAAAACAAATGCCCAGGTTTTGCTCACGTTCCAAAGCACGTAGCAAGGATAGCTTATTAACGTCGTTCAGCGTCACATGAGGCATCCGCCATCGCACTTTAAGTAATTCAATTTCTGGTTCCAGCATCGGCGATCCTATTAGAGCATTATTGTCGTTGCGCGATCGTATTAAAATCAATTCGTGACGCGCATTAATAATAATGCGTTTGTAGTTCTCACAAAATCCCAGCAAATATTTTAACCGGATGCAAAAATTGAAATGATTTTCCAATATTGACCCATCGCGTCGTTTCAAGCCCCATCCGGCATTCTCCATATTTTTGTCTTCGCTAGATAGTAGTAAGGCTATGGGGATTCTAACTCAGGTCCTCTGAGCGGAGCGCGGGGGCGGGGGGAAGTGAGGGCGCGCGGGGGAGCGCGGCGGAGAGAAACATGGGCGCGGGGCCTGCGGGGAGTGGAAGAGCGGTTGCGCGCGCACGAGCCGCGGAGTGGGGGAAGCCGCAACCGCGGAGGGGATCAGTCCGGGCCGAGCAGCCGCGGAGACCTGGCCCACCGTCCTCGAAATTTTTCAAAGGGAGAGGCCCACCCCCGAAAAGTCTTTTTTCAGACCTTGACCCAACCCGAAAATTTTTCAGATCTAACCCATGGAGGGGACGGCCCCCGAAATTTTTTTCCAAACCAACATGCGTCGGAAATTGTTTAATAATTTATTTTTATCCGAAATTGTTTCGGACGATTTCGGGAAAGATCGATGTTCTTTTCTTTTACGAACCACGTCTTCGGGACGGAAAGAGAGAGAGCATTACTTTGAAGCTAAATTCGGAGGAGGGAAAGAGAGAGAGCATTACTTTAAATCTAAATTCGGAGGGTGGGAAAGAGAGAGCATCACTTTTAAAGCTAAATTCGAGAGAGAGATAGCACTACATAGCGGTACAATCGCTTTCGTTCTAAAAATTTTCAAAATTATTTTAAATCTTAGCATCGCAGCGTATCGCGCGATCGTGTGTAACTTGACTCCTCTGGAGTAGCCGCGTGCGATGACATCATTTTGGCGGCGCGAAGAATGTAATATAATTATGCGACGTCAGCAAATCTTAAAATTATGTGGCGAGGAGAAAGACGGGTAAATGAAATGGAGAAATAATATAGGTTTAAGAAATTTATTTAAAATATAAAGAATACAATCTAACATTTTTTTTTCCTACGAGCATGGGCTAGAATATCATTGATGGCGTATGCTAACAGTTCGCAATCTACAAGATAATCCTCGTCGTAATATTCGCTATCACGTATTATTTTAGCAGCGCTGCGCACAACTAATGTTTCACACGCAACATCGCTCTGCTGTAGCACGTTAACAAAAGTTTCAAATTTTACTCTCACATCCTCTGCAGTTTGATGGAGGCGCGGATACACATAGCTTATGCATGGCTCAAGATTACATAAAAATGATACTGTATTCAGTTTGAAATACAGTGAGTTATCAGCTCGCGTCATCTTTACAATCGATGAATCAAGGATCCGAAGAAATTCCACCATTAAATCATCAATCCGCATCGAGTCTGGTTCAGGTAATTGTGCACGTTCTTCGATGGTTTCACGGCTGTCGAATAGCACATTCCATGTATGCCATGGTAATATAAGATGATTCCCATGATTATCGCCGAGAAGAACTTCAACATCGGCCATAGGTCCTACGTTGATTCCAATTTCCAAATATTTGATGCCCATGGATGTTGACGCGTATCTTCTGACCATGATACGCGATCCTCGGCGCGGACTAAGAGAACAATCAAAGCTATGAAATTGTCCACTCGTATCAGGAATACAATTTTGAGAATATGTGAAAATTAAGTCCTACCTGTCAAATGTATTATCCACACATGGAGCTACGCCATCATCTTGTACGATCGGAACATAATAATTCATACGTTCAACGTTTCCTTCGACACTGGTACTGCACATTTTTTTTTCAGAGCACTATTTGTTCCGTCGAAAGTCACTGAGGCTACTGAGCGATTGATGGAATAGCGACCGGGAGACAGGCTTAAACAGAGGTGCAATTGCTTCCCCCACCACCGCATTTTATTCTAAAGCTACCAATTTTTCCATAACGTTTTTCAATCTTAACGTCGCAGCCTGTCGCACGAACGCATGTAATTTGAACCAACCCCCCAAGGATGAATGTGATATAATACCTGTGGAAGCGCAGAATCTTAGAATTATGCGGTGTCAGCAGAAACTGTGTCGGATGATTTTGCGCGCTAATTCGTCATACGCGTGAATCATAGAAAGAATTATGCTGTATCGGCAGAAACTGCACAAAACCATGTTGGAACGGATCGTCGTTTTTTTTGCACGCGGTGCATTCGAGGGAGGGGGTACGCCAAAAGAGTTAGACAGAGATACCAAATCGTGGTATCAGTCATATAAGCACGCTCCGAACTGTCCAAAGCCTCAAATCTTTGCAACGTGTTGCGCGGAAAGGACGTTACATTTACACTCCATTTACGATCATGGAAGAATTCGCGCAAGTAGAACATCAATTGCGGGATCGATCTGCACGATTGAGTTCGCGTGAAGAATACCTCGCGTGGGAAGAACGGTGCAACGAGTGCATCGAATCTTTAGAAGAACCCAGCCGAGTGAAACGCCCGCGATTATCGATCGGTATTCAACAATCGTTGGTTGCTCGAATCGCGCGGCTCGAGGGACTGAAACATTCGTTGCGCGGACGTTTCGTGCGCGAAGGTGCTGGACATTCGAGTACGGGACTTTTGTGGCGCGAAATAGACACTGCGTTCGATAGTCGCGTGTTAACTGGTGCCGTGCTCAATTCGAACTATATCGAGCCGCGCAACTTCCTCCAGGATGCGGCGACCATTTTGTTGGAGCACGTGCGGGGCGCTTTGAGAAAACGTCGAAACCTCAAAGTGAACACTGTCTTCAACGGCGAATTTGTGGCGGGTGACAAGCATGCTTGCAAAAGCATCAACACCCGGAACTGTGAACTCTTCGATACATCCGATCTGCAGGAGTGGTACCAGCGATGCGTCGTCGAACCCACCCTGGCATCGCTGGAAGAGTTCCAGGAACGCGACAGCGGATGGGCATTGACGCGAATCCTCAACCTGACCGTCAATGTCAATAAGTACAATCCGCTGCGCGCGGGTTGCCATCACAAGTTGCCACAGATATTATCTTCGAAGAAGGCAACGATCAGTGTGCAATCCCTGGACAATGCGTGTTTCGCGTGGGCAGTGGTAGCCGCTCTCCATCCTGCGGAAAGAAATGCCGATCGCCCAAGTTCATATCCGCCATATGCTTCCGTATTAAATCTCCAGGGCATTGAGTTTCCAATGTCCCTGGAGCAAATTGGGAAGTTTGAGCGGTTAAACGAAATCTCGATCAACGTCTATAGCTTCGAGGCGGAGAAGTCGAAGACGGTCTTTCCGCTGCGTCTCACCAGCCAAAAGAGGGATCGGCACATCAACCTGCTCTACATACCGAATGATGGAGATGTAGGACACTTTGTATGGATCAAGGACTTGTCCCGGCTGGTGAGCATGCAGCTGAGCAGACATACGACAAAGAAATTCATCTGTGATCGGTACGTATAGAAACATATGAAATGTTAAAATGTCTCGCGAAACAAATTAAATAAAAAAATTTTTTGTTTTATTACAGATGCATGCACTACTTCGGATCTGCCGAGAAGTTGGAGCTTCATTCGCTGGACTGTGGCAAGATGAACGACTGCGCCATCCTGCTGCCCAGCGAAGGAAACAATCTCCTAAGGTTCAACAACCACAACATGAAGGAGCGGCTCCCCTTCGTGGTGTACGCCGATCTGGAGTGCATCATCGAGAAAACAGAGGACAGCCACCGAATGGGTGATGATAATAAATTACACACGTATCAACACCACGAAGTTCATAGTATAGCCTATTACATGCATTGCTCGTACGATACATCGCTATCGGTGTATCGATGTCGCCGCGACGCGGATTGCGTTTCATGGTTCGTCGATGAACTAAAAAATTTTGCAAATTTCGCCAAACCCATCCTGACCAGCAATGTTCGCATGCTTGATTTAACCGCCGAACAGTTGATGGCATTTCGCGATGCAACACATTGTCATATTTGCGAAGAACCATTCGAGGCTATCGATGTACGAGTCCGCGATCATTGTCATCTATCCGGGCGGTTTAGAGGTCCAGCACATTCGGAGTGCAATTTAAATTATAAAAATGCGTTTTACATCCCCATAGTTTTTCATCATTTATCAGGCTACGATTCACATTTTATTATCGAGGAAATAGCTACCGCTTTCGAAGGTCACGTCGACGTATTACCCATAACTAAAGAAAAGTATATTTCTTTCACAAAAGATGTCGAAGATACGGCTGACTCAGACTCACGAAATTGTATTAAATTGCGATTCATCGATTCGTACAAATTTCTCAACACCAGTCTCGACAAATTAGCATCTTTTCTTAGCACAGATCAATTAAAAATTTTACGATCCAAGTTTGAAACATTATCCGTCGAGGATTTCAATTTACTGACGCGAAAGGGTGTCTTTCCGTACGAATACCTTGATTGCGCGAACAAGCTGCAGGACCCATGCTTACCACCGCGCGAATCATTCTACAGTTCGTTAACAGGTGAGACTGTATCCGAGAGTGATTACGCGCACGCCGAGACTGTCTGGCAGCGTTTCGGCATTAGAACCTTGGGCGAATACAGCGATTTGTATTTGAAAACAGATGTGTTGTTATTGGCAGATATTTTTGAAAATTTTCGCGAAAGTTGCATCAAGAGTTACGGACTAGATTCGGCGCATTATTATACTTTACCCGGTTTCACATGGGATGCCATGCTAAAACATACCAAAATTACATTCGAATTGCTCACCGACGTCGATATGGTCATGTTTATCGAACGCGGTATACGTGGGGGTTTGAGTCAATGTTCCAGAAGATACGCACATGCCAATAACAAGTACATGCCATCTTACGACGCATCGGAAGAGTCATCGTACTTGATGTACTTTGACGTGAACAATTTGTATGGATGGGCAATGTGTCAGCCTCTGCCATATGCTAAATTTCAATGGGTCGAAGATGTTGAAAAATTTGACGTGTCTTCAATCACGGTCGATTCGCCCACGGGATACATTCTCGAGGTAGATCTGGAATATCCGCAACGTCTGCACGACGCTCATGCCGATCTACCGTTCTGCCCGACGCGTGCCAAACCACCTGGCAGCAGATAGGACAAGTTACTCGCGACGGTATACGATAAGCAGCGTTACGTCATCCATTACCGCAACCTGCAGCAGTGCACGCGTCACGGTCTTCGTATTACAAAGATACACCGCGTGCTTCAATTCGCTCAATCTCCCTGGCTCCACGATTACATCGAACTCAATACACGGTTTAGAACAGGCGCGACAAACGACTTTGAAAAAAATTTGTACAAATTGATGAACAACGCGGTATTTGGTAAAACTATGGAAAATGTTCGAAATCACGTGGACGTAAAACTTTTGACACATTGGGAAGGACGATATGGCGCGGAGGCAATGATCTCGAAACCGAATTTCCATAGCAGAAGTGTTTTTTCGGAAAATTTAATAGCTGTTGAATTGCGAAAACTCGAGGTGAAATTCAACAAACCGATATACGTGGGTATGTGCATTCTGGACATATCAAAAATTTGTTTGTACGAATTTCATCACGAGTACATGTCACCCCTGCACGGACTAAGTTGTAAAATTCTATACACAGACACGGACAGTCTCATTTACCACATTCGATGCGACGATATCTACGAGACCATGAAACGCGATATCGATAGATTCGACACAAGCGATTATCCTATCAACAATCCATATAATATGCCCCACTTAAATAAGAAGGTTCCAGGGCTGATGAAGGATGAAAATAACGGTGCGATAATGACCGAGTTCGTAGGTCTTAGAGCGAAAATGTATGCACTCCGCGTAGACGGCAAAAAAGATACGAAAAAGGCGAAAGGCGTCAAGACCAACGTCATAGCCAGAACGATAACTTTCGACGACTACGCGCAGTGTTTGCACAGGGAGATCGAAATGATTCGCAGACAATCGTGCATACGGTCTAAATTGCACAAAGTGTACACCATTTCGGAATCTAAAATCGCTCTAAGTCCGTACGACGACAAGCGGCATATCGTACCCGATTCGACCGACACTCTGCCCTGGGGACATTATAAAATACCATTGTAAAAAACTATTGTATTTATTATAAATAGTGGAATTGTGTAATATAAAATTGTTCACTCATGCATAGAAATTATAAATGGTGGAATTAATGTGTAAAAATAAAAAAAATTGTTCACTCATTTACATATATATATATATCATTGTATTTATTGAATCATGTATTATTATGTTACAATACATTATTTTTATTTATCCAAGAATTGTGTGATTTATCAAACCCCAGCCACTTGACGTATACCTTATCCCCCTTCCTACGCAACACTTTTTCCACCAGATATACATCAGGATCGGTGACGCGTTGCAGCTCGTGTTCATAGAATCCTCCGGCAACAGGTTTTGCACAGGAATCGACGAGCAGATACGTCGCGGGATTAGTTGCCTGTACTTTGGCTATCTTGAACACCTCCGTTGTCCAATTCGGCGTATAGCCTTTATCGAAGATGGTTTTAAATTTGCTCACGCGCACAAACTCGCCCAACTTGAATCTCGCCGGAGCAGCGATCTTTATGTTGCTGTATACGGTGGATAGCAGCTTGTCGGTGATCGCAGCGGTAACATCGCGAGGATGCATTCCGATGGTTCTATGTTTTCGTGCGTTATACTCTGCGAGAAGACGCGATAGCGAATCGATCCATCTGTAGGTTCCATTGAGCGTAAACATTTTCCACATATTGTTCTTCAAAGTTCGATTGAAACGTTCTACGACGGAGGCCTTCATCACCGAATACGTCGAATAATGATTAATATCATGTTTTGTCAAGAGTTTCTGCACATCGGCGTTGTAAAATTCTTTTCCTTGATCGGTTTGCAAATTTTTCGGATATCGATCTCTAAATATCTTTGCAAACGCTTTAGTCACCTCAGCACCACTTTTAGTCTTGAGCGGCACCGCCCATGCATACTTGCTCAACACATCGATAACGGTGAGTATGTAGTGGTGGCCTTGGTTGAATCGCGAGTATGGACGCATTTCCACAACGTCAGCTTGCCACAGATCGTCGTATCCATGCACTATGACGCGCCTCCGCGGGAAATGTCTTCGAGCTGGAGCATGCAATTCCTCAACAAGTTGTCGCTTCTTGGGACCATGGTTTTTTTTACTCTTGGATTTCGATACTGGCTGCATGTTTGATCGCAGAGGTGTCTTTGACACGAATGATGCGATAATTATCGTGTACATGCATTAAGTGCTCCCAATCGGCTCGGGGACAAGTTCAGCCGCCTCGCATGATTCTCCTTCGCAGCGCTGCTGTGGGATTGAATTTGACGCCTGCGATATCTTTTTAACGCTGTTTTGCAACGTCAGCATATCTCTTTGAAACACGACCAGCTTCCTCTCTAATTCTTCCTGCTGCTCTCTCAAAAGTTTAATGCTCTTTTCCATGTATAGTTTATTGACGGCATCGCTGTCAGCCACCGGCTGAGCTACGCGTCGCATCTTGCATGATTTTGCATCAAAGTCGGCACCGTCCACACAAAGAGCGTTATCTCGCATATAATTTCGAAGCATGCCGCTCCATTTGTAATAGTCCATTCTAGCTGCTCCACTCTTCTCGAGCGATACTCCAAATTTGTTGATCGGCATCTCGATGCATACAGTGCAAATCATCGACGTGTGGTTTAATTTCTAATGAGGCCTACCTCGCGGAGTTCCTCGATAATCGATGGAATTTCGGGATCGTGGGAATTGTTACCCGCCTGACGCGACGCTTCAAGCAAACGCAATCGATCCACCAACTCGTTGGGATCGTCCCAGTGCACGTAATCGATCTTGTTGTCGTTTACCATCATCGCTAGCGGTGTCCTTAGACCTTTTCCTGCTTTACTCGTTGATGCGCGGGGGACTAGTGGTGCAATTACATGTTTGTACTTGTATCCCTTGTTACCCAATATGGGTTTTTGAGCACAATGACTGCGTCTGTAGGCATTCGTCGGCAGCAGTATACTTTTGTATTTTCGTTTATCGGCATCGGTGTACAGGGCATCGTCGGGAATTCTCTTGAAAATCAGTTCGTAAAGGCCGGGCGTTCCTTTGTATTTTACACCACCGATGATTATATTATCATCCTTGTCCATATCGAAAGCCTTATCTCCAAGCATCGTTCCACTATTGCCAAAGTATACGCCGTACACATAGTCAATTGTTGTATCCTTATCCATACTTAGGATGGCGCTCATGTATTCTTGCCCCAGCGGACCGAAATGGTTGCGAAACGTTTCTTGTCCCTCGGATGTTTGAAGTTGCTGTCTAATAGATGTTAAACGACTCATCTGGACTAGTTTCGAAAACGTCGTCATCAATGGTTGTGAGCGATTGTACATCGGTATTTATTGGTGTGGGAGGAACCGAGGAATCGTTTTGTCGTTTTCGCTTCGATTGAACTGGTGTGGAGGTTATGAGTGAATATTCCGATGATGTGTGTCGTTTCTTCTTTGTTTTGCGCGATGTGCTCCATTTCGACTGGATTTTTGTTTTAGGCGTTAATGTTTCATTCTCTTCAACGTCTATGCTCGTCAGCGGTGATGTGTTAGCTTCTGCCGCTGTGGTATTTTCCACGATATGTTTCAAGGGTTCGACGATAGGTTTAAAGTATCTCTCCAACGCGATATCTTCCTCCATCTTGCCAGACTTCAAAGCCTGATGTTTCTTGCGAATGGCTTCGCTGGTTTTTGCAATTTCCTTCGCTATTTTCTCACGATCCTTAATCTCCAGACTATCGATATCAATCATCATTGTGCAGCAGACGTTGCTTTCCCACCGACAGGTTGATGACAATTGACCATCTCACGGTACGGCGAACTCGTTAAATCCCTTTCGATAACGTCCACTGGCCATCGCGCTATCCTTGTCTATTACCACGAAACCATACTCTCGTTGCCAACAATTACGACACAAAGCGCAGAAATCCTTGTAAGACATATCAGTATTTACATGATCGTTGTACACATGTTTCAAGTTGGTACCATCCTGCTTAAACAGAATCAACAGATTGGCATTGTCACGTATAAGATGTTTGGGAATCTTTGCATACGTCTGACAGAGATAGAAGCAGTCAACGTTCGAGTGGCGCCCCATTGCAAAGTATTCCCTTATCGTATCTTGCTTGTCGCATGCCACGTCATCAAAGATAAAAATGGAATTCGGAAGCGATTCGCTCGGTGGGATGACATCACTGTTATTCGAAAACGTAAAGTAGTCAATTTCATCTATCGGAGCCAATAAATTCTCCAAATACTGGTATTTCGGCTGTTGCAACGACTTGGAATACACGTACACGTTCTCGAAGCGAACGCCGTGAGGACTTTCCAACAAGCTCACCAGCACGTTGGTCTTTCCACAATTCGATGGGCCACAAATGAGACACCGTATAGTGTTTGGTAGCATGCTACCATGTTTGCGCTTTGTTTTCGAGGGCATCACTCGTGATTTATCGTCAAAATTTGTCACGCGTATCGTCACAGGCTGTCGCACGAATCGCATCCTCTCCGCAAACTGCGAA
The DNA here is from genome assembly GCA_944738655.2 of Andrena hattorfiana. Classification (NCBI taxonomy): domain Eukaryota; kingdom Metazoa; phylum Arthropoda; class Insecta; order Hymenoptera; family Andrenidae; genus Andrena; species Andrena hattorfiana. The sequence continues at coordinate 24,880,116 of OX122892.1, forward strand.
AAATAATTTTGATACATCGAAGCGGTGACGCGTTCTATTTATAGGTCCGCGCCGAAGCAAAAGAGCTCAGTGTTCAAAATGCTTCTGGTCCTGTCGGATAATTGTGATATTCGAGACTTAACCTCTGAACAGTTGAAATATATACCAAAGATTATTCTACTGCGAGAGTTCGAGAGATACATTGATCAGTTGTGGGACAGACTCCCCGAGCATATAAAAGCCGATTCCGAGGTTCAGCAGTATCGTCGGTGTCTGGAACATTATAATCGCCCTTGGCAGCGAACGCATATCGATGGTCCAGCACCATTGATTAAAAACTGTAGCTAATGTCGCCGATGCGAGTGAAGAAAGGTTGTGGTTTGTTAAATCGGGCGATAAACGCGCTACCTATCGAATTACATATCCCGGGATACCAGTTTTGCGGCCCAGGAACTCATCTGGCAAAACGATTGGCTAGAGGTGATCAAGGCATCAATCCGTTGGACGCAGCGTGTCGCGAACACGATATTGCGTATTCGCGTAGCAACGACCTCGGCGAAAGGCACGCGGCAGATAACGTACTCGCTGACAAAGCGCGAAAACGCATCGTTGCGCGTGACTCGACTCTGGGCGAAAGAGGTGCTGCTACAGCTATTTGGGCAGCTATGAAGGCCAAGACGAAAATCGGAATGGGGATGAAAGCAAAATTGCGCAAAAGGATTCCAAAGAGAGCACCGAAAAAGCGGATTCTTCCGATAGCAAAACGGGGTGGTATATTACCACTTCTCCCGCTGCTAGGTGTTCTCGGATCGTTAGCTGGTGGAGCGGCGGGGATAGCCAAGGCGGTAAACGATAATAAGGTGGCGCAACATCAGCTGCAGGAAATGCAACGTCATAATCGCTCCATGGAAGGTCGTGGACTTTATCTCGCACCATACAAGCGCGGACAGGGAATATCGAAACGAAAAAAAAACGTCGAAAAGAAAATAAAAATGCCCGCGGGCGTAACTACCGACGCGCAATTGGAGGAGTTTGCAAAACGTATGCGTATTCCATTCTTTAGAGGTGTTTTTATGCGTAACGCGCTACCAGCCGGAGGAGTACGTCGAAACGAGAGCGGTATCGTAAATTTGGACAATGTCGAGGGGCCGGGGACTCATTGGGTGGCGTATGCGAAGAGAGGGTATCGAGCTATATATTTCGACAGCTTTCGAAATCTTCGACCGCCTAAGGAATTGGTACAATATCTGGACAAAGATGTCGTGAAAATCGAATACAATCGAACGGCTTATCAGAAGTACGATCAGAGCAATTGTGGACAACTATGCTTACGCTTTCTACAAACGATTGGCATCAAATTTAAGGATTGACTTCCCACCACTCTGATTCAGTACTAGTCCAGTCGTACAGCTCGGAATATGTCGTTAACATTCACTCTAACCGGCAAGAGTAGCACCCTCGCGGTAAGCTACTTTCCACCCATAGATTTGAGCGACGATGATTACGAGCTTGGTCTAGCAACCTTTGAAACTTATCACACAATACCAAACATCGACTCGGACAACGATAAATTCTACTTTGTCGTAAACTATGACATCAACAATAGCATCGACACCACTCATGAATACATTACGATTCCACACGGCTCCTACGAACTAGACGCTATTGCCAAGTATTTGAAGCAGCGATTACTCGAGCGGTATCCTCAAAATCTCGGTGGCACCGATGTCGGTGACAACGATGTGTATCCTATAGTGTTGCGCCCCAACAACAACACCATGAAAAGCGAGCTGTACTGCTCGTTCGTCATAGACTTTACAAAGTCCAATAACATTGGATCGCTACTGGGATTCTCGACGAATCGGATTTTAGAACCTGGACGGTGGCATGAATCGGACGATCCAATTAATATCATGAACGTGAACATTATTCGCATAGAATGCAGCGTGACCGCTGGCGCGTACAACAATGGGAAGCGCGTACATACGATACATGAATTTTCTCCGAGAGTCCCACCAGGATATAAGATATCGGAAACGCCCGCGCAGATCATTTACCTTCCAATCGCCGCACGGGTCATTACGGATCTAACGATACGCGTTGTGGATCAAGACGGACGGTTGCTCGATTTTCGAGGTGAAGAGATTACCATCAGATTGCACGTACGAAGGCGACGACGATAATACGTGTGACGTGATCGAAAGAGATGCTTGTGCTGAACGACTCCAGAAACCCGTTTCTTCCAAACGAAATTGTATACAACAACAACAACAACAACAACAACAACAACAACAACAACAACAACAACAACAACAACAACTGCAACAGCTCTGATTATACTAAAAAGAAGAGGCTCAGTGCTGCGAACATTGCATTTTTGAAATCATTGGGATTCATTGTGCACAGTTAAGTTGAAAAAAAAAAAGGTTGACATTCTAAGCATTGGAGGGAAGCCGACGTTTGACGATCGCATCGTCAAGCTCGAGACTCACACATACAACCCATATGTCAACTCAACGTTTGGATACAGCGATGAAATAAGAATACCCATACAGCAGCAGGATTTATACACATTGCCGTGTGAAAGTTTCCTCTACGTGGAGGGAAAATTGAAGATAAACAAGCCAAACGATACATTAACGGTGGCGTTGGGAAATAATTGCATGGCGTTCTTATTTGATGAGATTCGATACGAGCTGAATGACGTGGAGATTGATCGCAACAGAAACGTTGGGATAACTAGCACGCTTAAAAACTATGTATCGTTGACATCTAGCGAAGACAAAAATATGGAGAATGCCGGATGGGGCTTGAAACGACGCGATGGGTCAATATTGGAAAATCATTTCAATTTTTGCATCCGGTTAAAATATTTGCTGGGATTTTGTGAGAACTACAAACGCATTATTATTAATGCGCGTCACGAATTGATTTTAACACGATCGCGCAACGACAATAATGCTCTAATAGGATCGCCGATGCTGGAACCAGAAATTGAATTACTTAAAGTGCGATGGTGGATGCCTCATGTGACGCTGAACGACGTTAATAAGCTATCCTTGCTACGTGCTTTGGAACGTGAGCAAAACCTGGGCATTTGTTTTCAATCGTGGGATCTGTACGAGGATCCTCTCTTACAGAGTACAACCAAGCATTCGTGGGCCGTGAAGGCATCTGCACAGCTGGAGAAGCCGCGAGTTATTATCCTTGCTCTACAGACTGGTCGAAGGAATGTGATGAGCGAAGATGTTACTAGGTTCAACAACTGCAAATTGACCAATGAAAAACTTTTTCTCAACTCGGAATTTTACCCATACGATGACATGAACTTGGACTTTGACAAGAATAAGCATGCCATCTTGTATCATATGTATACGCAATTCCATAAATCGTATTATGGACATAGTTGCAACGAGGCATTATTCACCGTGGCCGAATTTTTACAATTTGGTCCCCTCGTGGTGATTGATTGCTCGCGACAAAATGAATCGATCAAGAATGGCACGGTGGACGTGCGCATAGAATTCGAGTGTAAAGGGAATGTGCCGATAAATACTACGGCCTACTGTCTGATTCTACACGATCGGGTGGTTGAATACAATCCGCTGACAAACGTGGTGCGCAAAATCAATTAAATTGCCACGCCCTCTCCTGTGTCAAATTCCTACCAAAAGAAAATTTCATCGTGAAAATCGAGATGCTTTACGAGAAAAAGTGCATTCTCTCGTCTGTCTTGGAAGAGAGCGGACCTCTAAATCGTATCGATAATGGTCGTACCAACATTTGTTGACCTGCAAGGGTTCATCGTCGATGGAAGATTTGTCGTCAAGGAAGTGGCTATCTTGCGAAAGGGAACAATTCTCTCGCACTATATTTTTGGGAGTTCGATGCCGCAATATCTTCTTACGAAATCCGACAAATCGAACATCCGGTGGTTGGTGGCAAAACATCACGGGCTACGGTGGGACGATGGAGAAAGCTGTAGCTGATGCGATCGACGAAGAAGATGACGCATCCCATATCGTATACGTTAAAGGGTTGCAGAAACGCGACTGGCTTGCGGATTTCCTCGATGAAGATATGAGAATGGACGTGGTCATCGAGACGCTGGACATTGACTACGAGGATATCAAATCTCTAAATAAGCTAAATGTAATTAATACTCTGCGATGTGGCAGACACGCAAAGCACTGTGCCATGCAAAATGTATTTAAAATATTCAACTGGTGGTCTAAACGCCAGAGAGAAATGCTTAAATAAAATATATCAATTTTAATGTATAAAATGTTTTTCTTAACCCTCTCCAACCTAATCTCCTGCACATGATGTATGCTAGATTAAGACGGTAGTTATAATTACGTAGAAGTGGTATGATACACGTTCAAAGTGGTATGATAGACGTTGAAAGTTACCATACACGTGCAATACATGATCAAAGTGGTACCATACACGATCAAAGTGGTTCGATTCATGTTGAAAGTGGTTCGATTCATGTTCGATTGATGTTCGATTCATGTTCAAAGTGGTTCGATTTTATATTCAATTTTATATTTTATATTCTTTTAATTTTATAATAAATTTCTTAAACCTATATTATTTCTCCATTTATTTACTCGTCTTTCTCCTCGCCACATAATTTTAAGATTTGCTGACGTCGCATAATTCTTCGCGCCGCCACATGACGTCATCGCACGCGGCTGCTCCAGAGGAGTCAAGTACACACGATCGCGCGATACGCTGCGACCCTAAGATTTAAAATCATTTTGAAAAATTTTTAGAACGAAAGCGATTGTACCGCTATGTAGTGCTGTCTCTTTCTCTCGAATTTAGCTTTAAAAGTGATGCTCTCTCTTTCCCACCCTCCGAATTTAGATTTAAAGTAATGCTCTCTCTCTTTCCCTCCTCCGAATTTAGCTTTAAAGTAATGCTCTCTCTCTTTCCGTCCCGAAGACGTGGTTCGTAAAAGAAAAGAACATCGATCTTTCCCGACATCGTCCGAAACAATTTCGGATAAAAAATAAATTATTAAACAATTTCCGACGCATGTTGGTTTGGAAAAAAAATTTCGGGGGCCGTCCCCTCTTGATAGACTAGATACGATTACAAAAATTGTGCAGTGCCGAAGCAAACGTTGAACGCATGAATTATTACGTTCCAATCATGCGAGATGATGGCGTAGCTCCATGTGGAGAGAATATATATTATGACAGGTAAGGCTTATTTTCTACATATTCTCGAAATTTTTTTATGTTTATTCCTGATACGAGTGGACAATTTCATAGCTTTGATTGTTCTCTTAGTCCGCGCCGAGGATCGCGTATCATGGTCAGAAGATACGCGTTAACATCCATGGGCAGCAAATATTTGGAAATTGGAATCAACGTAGGACCTATGGCCGATGTTGAAGTTCTTCTCGGCGATAACCATGGGAATCATCTTATATTACATGGAATACATGGAATGTGCTATTCGACAGCCGTGAAACCATCGAAGAACGTGCACAATTACCTGAACCAGACTCGATGCGGATTGATGATTTAATGGTGGAATTTCTTCGGATCTTTGATTCATCGATTGTAAAGATGACGCGAGCTGATAATTCACTGTATTTCAAACTGAATACAGTATCATTTTTATGTAATCTTGAGCCATGCATAAGCTATGTGTATCCGCGACTGCATCAAACTGCAGAGGATGTGGGAGTAAAATTTGAAACTTTTGTTAACGTGCTACAGCAGAGCGATGTTGCGTGTGAAACATTAGTTGCGCGCAGCGCTGCTAAAATAATGCGTGATAGCGAATATTACGACGAGGATTATCTTGTAGATTGCGAACTGGTAGCATGCGCCATCAATGATATTCTAGCCCATGCTCGTAGGAAAAAATGTTAGATTGTATTTTTTAATTTTAAAGTCTTTTCGTTTGTAACAATATATATTCTCAAACCTATATTATTTCTCCATTTCATTTACCCGTCTTCCTTCTCGCCACATAATTTTAAGATTTGCTGACGTCGCATAATGCTATTTCATTCTTCGCGCCGCCAAATGGTAGGTATCATCGCACGCGGCTGCTCCAGGGGAGTCAAGTTACACACGATCGCGCGATACGCTGCGTTAAATCGTATTAAATCGGAACGCTTTAGAATACTGGTAGCTTTAGAATGAATGCTGCATAATGGTTTGGTAGATCGCTGGTTAAAAATTTTAGAATATCTGCGAGTGTACCGCTATGTAGTGCTGTCTCTCTCTCTCGAATTTAGCTTTAAAAGTGATGCTCTCTCTTTCCCACCCTCCGAATTTAGATTTATAACGAAGTATTGCTCTCTCTCTCTCTTTCCGTCCCGAAGACGTGGTTCGTAAAAGAAAAGAACGTCGATCTTTCCCGATCTTTCCCGACATCGTCTGAAACAATTTCGGATAAAAAATAAATTATTAAACAATTTCCGACGCATGTTGGTTTGAAAAAAAATCCTGGGGGCCGTCCCCTCCCTGGGTTAGGTCTGAAAAAATTTTCGGGGTGGGCCAACGTCTGAAAAAGACTTTCCGGGGGTCATTCCCTCCCTTTGAAAAATTTCGGGGACGGTGGGTCAGGTCTCCGCGGCGGCTCGGCCCGGAGTGATCCCCTCCGCGGTTGCGGCTTCCCCCACTCCGCGGCTCGTGCGCGCGCAACCGCTCTTCCACTCCCCGCAGGCCCCGCGCCCATGTTTCTCTCCGCCGCGCTCCCCCGCGCGCCCTCACTTCCCCCCGCCCCCGCGCTCCCCTCAGAGGACCTGAGTTAGAATCCCCATAGCCTTACTACTTCCCTTAATGAATACGTGAAATTTGTAAAAAAATTTATGTAAAACAAAGTGTCCAAAAATGCTACAGATTGTATTAAATAAATGTGCTACACACAAAAATAAAGATCTGTAGGGTTAATATAAATAAATAAAACACCTGGATTATTGCTCCGTTTCTGATATTTAGAAGACTTCAGTACTACATTAATATAAACATTTAAAAGATAAACAGGAAACCGAAAGGCCGGTAGAGGGAGACGGTAGGTATATATATACACACACATATATATATATATATCGAAGCCGGACTCTCGCGGTGTTGTCATTTTGCCTTCAGCACGTCTAGTACTAGAGTCGGCTGTGGTATTGGGTGTGTTTCAATTGACGCATTATGCGCATAGATGGCAAAGAAAACCGTTCCGTTTCAGTCTATGCGTGCATTGGTTGCGTTGGTGACGCATAGGATTCCCTAGAATTCTCCCACTTCTAGCGCATGAAGCGTGGAGTCCATGCGCGCATGCGTATTTGTCTCTTTACGTACGCTTTGAAAAACATACACCAAATTATGTAGTCCCTTCTTCGAAGTGAAAGAAAATATAACTTACATATATGCTACATGATAATAAATGTGTTCAGAAAAGCGACAGACTAGCGCCATCTCCTAATTACCACCGCTAATTAGGCACCTGACAACAGCCTGTTTGCTCATGTGGAGCGCCAATCACCGCTCCCTCCCGTCGATATGCTATCGATGGAAGGGGAACACGATCTCGCATCCCGGAAACTGACGGCGGTTCCCTCGTTCACTTACCTTGGGAATTCCGCCGCTTACGTGTCTTAGCTTTCCTGTTGCTTGCTTAGCTTTGCTGCACTGTAGTGTCCGCTTGCTAAACTGCAGACCGCTTCAACTCTTAAATTCTTCTGAAGGCTTAAACGCTGCTAAACTCTTACTTATTCTAACGCTACAGTCGCTGTGCGGGCGTAATTATAAATAAGGACGCTTTATTTCACGGTTAAGGTATTTATAGACAGTAACCCAGTGTACATAAAGTAAAATAAACTTGTAGATTAAGACAATTTCTAGTCGAGTTTTTACCGCGAGTATTCCTGACTAATCAGGCGGGATCCGAAGCTTAATTCTAAACAAAATGTTAATTGGATATTTCGTTCTTTTACGCTACATTTGTCAACTTTTTATGACTTAACGTCTTTCCAAAATATTATGATTATGCCGCAACGGTATCTTTATCAAATCGGGTATAGCATATAGGTTATATTTTCTGTCACTTCGAGGACAGAAAATTCGCTCCTCGAAATGACAGAAAATACAACCTATATGCTACATGACAATAAATGTTTATTGGATATTTCGTTTTGTTACGAATGTTCAGGATGGAATACCCCTGAAGAATACATTTGTGATTCATGTGGTAATTAATTTTAAAACAAAAATATTTTTTATTAATTTAACAGTTTTCCCACTTCTTTTATAAAGAAAAATCATGGCCGGAATTACCCCACGTTAATTCCGTAATTCCAGTCAACTGGACATTTTTGTGTTATTGCTTCCAACTTTGTTACAATGTAAATTGATGCTTTCTCGGGCATACGAATAAAAACTAGACACTTCCAAATATCAATTCATATAAAAAAACTAGCAAATGTGTAAGTTGCTCAAATTTTATAGCGTTTCTTGCTTATATAGCCGGAATTACCCTGCTTTCCCCTGTTTGCAGTATTCGAATTCGAAATACAAAAGCACACGTAAAGCGACAAATACGCATGCGCATAATATGCGCATTGACTGCCCATGGTTTGATTTTCTGCACTGAAGAAAGCAAATACGTGGCGCGCATTGTTATTCCTTAAAGGCTTTTACTGCTAAGTTTTTCGAACGTGTTCTTATAATACTAACTTTACAGCTATACTCTAATCCAGAAGACGTACGAGAGCCTGCGATTGTATTCAATAGCCTTCAAAACCTTCAATTTACCCCGGGCGTGTATAATAAATAATTTCATTTTTCTTTTACACATCTGCTTACCAAATTACGCTGGGTAAGCAGCAGCTCGTCCTGTAAATTTCATAAAATTTGGTCTTATGTTTCAATAATTGCCGTTGTTCAAGATGAATAGAAAAACCCGGGTTGAGAAAATAGTAGTATAGCTATGCCGATTCCAACGCAGGTCCTCTGAGGGGAGCGCGGGGGCGGGGGGGAAGTGAGGGCGCGCGGGGGAGCGCGGCGAAGAGAAACATGGGCGCGGGGCCTGCGGTGAGTGGAAGAGTGGTTGCGCGCGCACGTTCCGCGGAGTGGGGGAAGCCGCGATGATGGAGGGGATCACTCCGAGCCGAGCCGCCGCGGAGACCTGGCCCACCGTCCCCGAAATTTTTCAGAGGGAGGGAATGACCCCCGAAAAGTCTTTTTCAGACGTTGGCCCAACCCAAAAAATTTTTCAGACCTAACCCAGGGAGGGGACGGCCCCCAGGATTTTTTTCCAAACCAATATGCAGCTGAAATTGTTTAATAATTTATTTTTTATCTGAAATTGTTTCGGACAATATCGGGAAAGATCGACGTTCTTTTCTTTTACACACCACGTCTTCGGGACGGAAAGAGACAGAGCATTATTTTAAATCTAAATTCGGAGGAGGGAGAGAGACAGCACTACATAGCGGTACACTCGCAGATATTCTAAAATTTTTAACCAGCGATCTACCAAACCATTATGTAGCAAGCATTCTAAAGCTAAACAGTATTCTAAAGCGTTCCGATTTAACGTCGCAGCGTATCGCGCGATCGTGTGTAACTTGACCCCCTGGGACAGCTGCGTGCGATGGTACCATGCGAAGAACGCATGAACAAAATATTATACTTTGGAAACGTTGTACGTGTGAGGAGAGAATGTGGGTAAATAGAATGGAGAAATAATATACGTTTAAAATGATAATATATTGTTATATAGAATAATAATATTAATATATAAAAGAAATATAATAAATGAAATATATATATAATAAAAAGAAAAAATAATTAATATATATATAATAAAAGAAATACAATAAATGAAATATATATATATAATAAAAAGAAAAAATAATTAATAATATATATATTTATATATATATATATATATATATATGTGTGTGTATAATAAAAAAAAGAAAAAATAAGAAAATGTAAAATAAAAGGGAAAAAATAAAATAAAAATATATAAACGTCAAAAGTCGTCGGGGGCGACGGTGGGGGTTATGGTGATGATGTGGGTGATGACGGCGGCGGCGGTGACGGTGGTGACATGGGTCGTGGTCCTCGCTGGGCCCCCGGTGGTGGATATGGCAGCGATCGCGTGCTCATCATGGGGCCAACTATTGGCCCCGACATCCGCATCTGCACCGCCAGGGGTGCGACCTGGGGTACATCCTCCGCCCGACCCATCAAGAACTCCTGCAAAATATGCAGTGGAATGTCCTAGAACACAGACACAAACGCTGATATAATATTGATACATTAAACATAAACATCAAATGTACAAAGCAATACAAAGTATTACATACCACTGGAGGCGGCGATGGCGATGAAGGTGGTGAGGGGGGCGGTGAGCCCCAGTCGCTCGACCACGTTGGTGATGGCGGTGACGAACGCTAGAACATAGAAGCCTCACGATTCAATATTGATATGAACGTCTGATTTGATCTCGCTCGATTTCAACAGTTAAACGTGATAAAAATGTCAAAAATATTGTTGTGTACATACCTCAGGATCATTATTTTGCGATGCAGGTGGCAGATATTCTGGTGCAATTCTTGTCAGCCCCATTTTTCACACAGAAAAATCACACAAATTTTCACTTCAAAAACGTTATGTACCTGTCAAAGCGACTGTTGTCTATAACGATTTCAAGAGAACTGGTCTCGTTGCATCTCCAGGCTCTCGAATGTAAAACCCTCCTATCCTGAAATCGAGAAGTGCGTAGCTTTGCAAAAGTGAGATGTTGTTGTTCTCTACCTTCATTTTCGCTGACCAGCCTCTCCTTCTTCGCACGCATCTTCTTTCCCTTCTTCTTTGGACACATCATTCAACTGCACCATACCACTCGAATGTGTATCGAACGTGTATTGAGCCACTTTTATCGTATATCGAACATGAATCGAACGTGAATCGAACGGGTATTGAACGACACTGAACGTGAATTGAATGGGTATTGGACGACTCTGAACGTGAATCGAACGTGAATCGTACCACTTTCAACATCAATCGAACCACTTTCAACGTGAATCGTACCACTCTGAACGTGAATCGAACGTGAATCGTACCACTTTCATCATCAATCGAACCACTTTCAACATCAATCGAACCACTTTGAACGTGTATGGTACCACTTTCAACATCAATCGAACCACTTTGAACGTGTATGGTACCACTTTCAACATCAGTCGAACCACTTTCAACATCAATCGTACCACTTTCAACATCAATCGTACCACTTTCAACATCAATCGAACCACTTTCAACCACAATCCAACCACTTTCAACATCAATCGTACCACTTTCAACATCAATCGAACATGAATCGAACCACTTTCAACATGAATCGAACCACTTCGAACATGTATTGAACCACTTTCAACATGAATCAAACCACTTTGATCGTGTATCGAACGTGTATTGAACCACTTTCAACCACAATCGAACCACTTTCATCATCAATTGAACCACTTTCAACATCAATCGAACCACTTTGATCATGTATTGTACGTGTATGGTAACTTTCAACGTCTATCGTACCACTCTGAACGTGTATCAAACCACTTCTACACAATTATAACTATCGTCTAAAATCTAGCATACATCATGTGCAGGAGATTAGGTTGGAGAGGGTGAATAAAAACATTTTTTATATGCATTAAAAAATTGATTATATTTTATTTAAGCATTTCTCTCTGGCGTTTAGACTACCAGTTGAATATTTTAAATACATTTTGCATGGCACAGTGCTTTGCGTGTCTGCCACATCGCAGAGTATTAACTATATTTAGCTTATCTAGAGATTTAATATCTTCGTAGTCAATGTCCAGTATCTCGATGAACACGTCCGCTCTCGTATTTTCATCGAGGAAATCCACAAGCCAGTTGCGTTTCTGCAACCCTTTTACGTATACGATATGGGATGCGTCATCTTCTTCATCGATCGCATCAGCTACAGCTTTCGTAATTAGCCGTTTAGCCATACAGTATGGAACGTCTCCATCGTCCCACCGTAGTCCATGATGTTTTACCACCAACCACCGAATGCTCGATTTGTCAGATTTCGTAATGAGATATTCTGGCATCGAACTCCCGAAAATATAGTGCGAGAGAATTGTTCCATTTCGTAGGACAGCCACTTCCTTGACGACAAATCTTCCATCGACGATGAACCCTTGCAGGTCAACAAATGTTGGTACGACCATTATCGACACAATTTAGAGGTCCGCTCACTTCCAAGACATACGGGAGAATGCACTTTTTCTCTTAAAGCATCTCGATTTTCACGATGAAATTTTTTTTTTTCTTTTGAACGAATTTGGCACAGGAGAGGACGTGGCAATTTAATTGATTTTGCGCACCACGTTTGTCAACGGATTGTATTCAACCACCCGATCGTGTAGAATCAGACAGTAGGCCGTAGTATTTGCAGGTACATTCTCTTTACACTCGAATTCTATGCGCACGCCCACGGTGCCATTCTTGATCGACTCATTTTGTCGCGAGCAATCAATCACCACGAGGGGACCAAATTGTAAAAATTCGGCCACGGTGAATAATGCCTCGTTGCAACTATGCCCATAATACGATTTATGGAATTGCGTATACACGTGATACATGATGGCATGCTTATTCTTGTCAAAGTCCAAGTTCAGGTCATCATATGGATAAAATTCCGAGTTGAGAAAAAGTTTTACATTGGTCAATTTGCAGTCGTCGAACTTAGTAGCATCTTTGCTCATCATATTCCTTTGATCAGTCTGTAGAGCAACGATAACGACTCGTGGCTTCTCCAGCTGTGCAGATGCCTTCACAGTCCAGGAGTGCTTGGTCGTGCTCTGTAAGAGAGGATACTCGTACTGATCGCACGATTGAAAACAAATGCTCAGGTTTTGCCCACGTTCCAAAGCTCGTAGCAAGGATAGCTTATTAACATCGTTCAGCGTCACATGAGGCATCCGCCACTGCACTTTAAGTAATTCAATTTCCGGTTCCAGCATCGGCGATCCTATTAGAGAATTGTGATCGTTGCGCGATCGTATTAAAATCAATTCGTTCTCACAAAATCCCAGCAAATATTTGAGTGGGATGCAAAAATTGAAATGATTTTTCAATATTGACCCATCGCGTCGTTTCAAGCCCCATCCGGCACTCTCCATATTTTTGTCTTCGCTAGATGTCAACGATACATAATTTTTAAGGGTGCTAGTTATTCCAACGTTTCTGTTGCGATCAATCTCCACGCCATTCAGCTCGTATCGAATCTCATCAAATAAGAACGCCATGCAATTATTTCCCAACGTCACCGTTAATGTATCGTTTGGCTTATTTATCTTCAATTTTCCCTCCACGTAGAGGAAACTTTCACACGGCAATGTATATAAATCCTGCTGTTGTATGGGTATTCTTATTTCATCGCTGTATCCAAACGTTGAGTTGACGTATGGGTTGTATGTGTGAGTCTCAAGCTTGACGATGCGATCATCGAACGTCGGCTTCACTCCAATGCTTAGAATGTCAACCATTTTTTTTTCAACTTAACCGCGCACAATGAATCCCAATGATTTCAAAAATGTTCGCAGCACTGAGCCTCTTCTTTTTAGCACAATCAGAGCTGTTGCAGTTGTTGCAGTTGTTGTTGTTGTATACAATTTCGTTTGGAAGAAACGGGTTTCTGGAGTCGTTCAGCACAAGCATCTCTTTCGATCACGTCACACGTATTATCGTCGTCGCCGTCGTACGTGCAATCTGATGGTAATCTCTTCACCTCGAAAATCGAGCAACCGTCCGTCTTGATCCACAACGCGTATCGTTAGATCCGTAATGACCCGTGCGGTGCTTGGAAGGTAAATGATCTGCGCGGGCGTTTCCGATATCTTATATCCTGGTGGGACTCTCGGAGAAAATTCATGTATCGTATGTACGCGCTTCCCATTGTTGTACGCGCCAGCGGTCACGCTGCATTCTATGCGAATAATGTTCACGTTCATGATATTAATTGCATCGTTCGATTCATGCCACCGTCCTGGTTCTAATATCTGATTCGTCGAGAATCCCAGTAGCGATCCAATGTTATTGGACTTTGTAAAGTCCACGGCGAACGAGCAGTACAGCTCGCTTTTCATGGTGTTGTTGTTGGGGCGCAACATTATAGGATACACATCGTTGTCACCACCACCACCATTATTGACATCAGTGCCACCGAGATTTTGAGGATACCGCTCGAGTAATCGCTGCTTCAAATACTTGGCAATGGCGTCTAGTTCGTAGGAGCCGTGGGGAATCGTAATGTATTCATGAGTGGTGTCGACTCTGTTGCTGATGTCATAGTTTACGACAAAGTAGAATTTATCGTTGCTCGAGTCGATGTTCGGTATTGTATGATAAGTTTCAAAGGTTGTTAGACCAAGCTCGTAATCATCGTCGCTCAAATCTATGGGCGGAAAGTAGCTTACCGCGAGGGTGCTACTCTTGCTGGTTAGAGTGAATGTTAACGACATATTCCGAGCTGTACGACTGGACTGGTACTGAATCAGAGTGGTGGGAAGTCAATCCTTAAATTTGATGCCAATCGTTTGTAGAAAGCGTAGACATAGTTGTCCACAATTGCTCTGATCGTACTTCTGATAAGCCGTTCGATTGTATTCGATTTTCACGACATCTTTATCCAGATATTGTACCAATTCCTTAGGCGGTAGAAGATTCCCAAAACTGTCGAAATATATAGCTCGCACCCTCTCTTCGCATACGCTACCCAATGAGTTCCCGGCCCCTCGACATTGTCCAAATTCACGATACCGCTCTCGTTTTGACGTACTCCTCCGGCAGGTAGTGCATTGCGCATGAAAACACCTCTAAAGAATGGAATACGCATACGTTTTGCAAACTCCTCCAATTGAGCATCGGTAGTTACGCCCGCGGGCATTTTTAGTTTCTTTTCGACGTTTTTTTTTCGTTTCAATATTCCCTGTCCGCGCTTGTGTGGTGCGAGATAAAGTCCACGACCTTCCATGGAGCGATTATGACGTTGCATTTCCTGCAGCCGATGTTGCGCCACCTTATTATCGTTTACCGCCTTGGCTATCCCCACCGCTCCGCCAGCTAACGATCCGAGAACGCCTAGCAGCGATAGAAGTGGTAATATACCACCCCGTTTTGCTACTGGAAGAATCCGCTTTTTAGGTGCTCTCTTTGGAATCCTTTTGCGCAATTTTGCTTTCATCCCCATTCCGATTTTCGTCTTGGCCTTCATAGCTGCCCAAACAGCCGTAGCAGCACCTCTTTCACCTAGAGTCGAGTCTCGCGCAACGATGCGTTTTCGCGCTTTGTCAGCGAGTACGTTATCTGCCGCGTGCCTTTCGCCGAGGTCGTTGTTACGCGAATATGCAATATCGTGTTCGCGACACGCTGCGTCCAACGAATTGATGCCTTGATCACCTCTAGCCAATCGTTTTGCCAGATGAGTTCCAGGGCCGCAAAACTGGTACCCTGGGATATGTAATTCGATAGGTAGCTCGTTTATCGCCCGATTTAACAAACCACAATCTTTCTTCATTCGCATCGGCGACATTCGCTACAGTTTTTAATCAATGGTGTTGGACTGTCGATATGCGTTCGCTGCCAAGCGCGATTATAATGTTCCAGACACCGACGACACTGCTGAACCTCGGAATCGGCTTTTATATGCTCGGGGAGTCTGTCCCACAACTGATCAATGTATCTCGCGAACTCTCGCAGTAGAATAATTTTTGGTATATATTTCAACTGTTCAGAGGTTAGGTCTCGAATATCACAATTATCCGACAGGACTAGAAGCATTTTGAACACTGAGCTGTTTTGCTTCGGCGCGGACCTATAAATAGGGTGCGTCACCGCTTCGATGTATCAAAATCATTTTTCACATTTCGCAGCGAGGATGCGATTCGTGCGACAGCCTGTGACGATACGCGTGACAAATTTTGACGACAAATCGCAAATGATGCCCTCGAAAACAAAGCGCAAACATGGCAGCATGCTACCAAACACTATACGGTGCCTCATTTGTGGCCCATCAAATTGTGGAAAGACCAACGTGCTGGTGAGCTTGTTGGAAAGTCCTCACGGCGTTTGCTTCGAGAACGTGTACGTGTATTCCAAGTCGCTGCAACAGCCGAAATATCAGTATTTGGAGAATTTATTGGCTCCGATAGATGAAATTGGCTAATTTACGTTTTCGAATAACAGTGACGTCATCCCACCGAGCGATTCGCTTCCGAATTCCATTTTTATCTTTGATGACGTGGCATGCGACAAGCAAGATACGATACGAGAATACTTTGCAATGGGGCGCCGCTCGAACGTTGACTGCTGCTATCTCTGTCAGACGTATGCAAGGATTCCCAAACATCTTATACGCGACAATGCGAATCTGTTGATTCTGTTTAAGCAGGATGGTACCAACCTGAAACATGTGTACAACGATCACGTAAACACTGATATGTCTTACGAGGATTTCTGCGCGCTGTGTCGTAATTGTTGGCAACGGGAGTATGGTTTCGCGGGAATAGACAAGGATAGCGCGATGTCCAATGGACGTT
This sequence comes from Andrena hattorfiana, assembly GCA_944738655.2. NCBI lineage: Eukaryota > Metazoa > Arthropoda > Insecta > Hymenoptera > Andrenidae > Andrena > Andrena hattorfiana. Next base: position 24,896,698 of record OX122892.1, read on the forward strand.
ATAGAAAGGGATTTAACGAGATTGCCGTACCGTGTGATGGTCAATTGTCGTCATCACGTCGGTGAGAAAGCAACGTCTGCTACACAATGATGATTGATATCGATAATCTGGAGATTAAGGACCGCGAGAGAATAGCGATGGAAATTGCAAAAACCAGCGAAGACATTCGCAAGAAACATCAGGCTTTGAAGTCTGGCAAGATGGAGGAAGATGTCGCGTTGGAGAGATACTTTAAACCTATCGTCGAACCCTTGAAACATATCGTGGAAAATACCACAGCGGCAGAAGCTGACACATCACCGCTGACGAGCATAGACGTTGAAGAGAATGAAACATTAACGCCTAAAACAAAAATCCAGTCGAAATAGAGCACATCGCGAAAGACAAAGAAGAAACGACACACATCATCGGAATATTCACTCGTAACCTCCACACCAGTTCAATCGAAGCGAAAACGACAAAACGATTCCTCGGTTCCTCCCACACTAATAAATACATTTCCCAGTGTACAATTGCTTGCAACCGAGGATGATGATGACGACGTTTTCGAAACTAGTCCAGATGAGTCATTTGTAACATCTATTAGACAGTAACTTCAAACATCTGAGGGACAAGAAACGTTTCGCAACCATTTCGGTCCGCTGGGGCAAGAATACATGAGCACCATCCTAAGTAGGGATAAGGATACAGCAATTGACTATGTGTACGGCGTATACTTTGGCAATAGTGGAACGATGCTTGGAGATAAGGCTTTCGATATGGACAAGGATGATAATATAATCATCGGTGGTGTAAAATACAAAGGAACGCCCGGCCTTTACGAACTGATTTTCAAGAGAATTCCCGACGATGCCCTGTACACCGATGCCGATAAACAAAAATACAAAAGTATACTGCTGGCGACGAATGCCTACAGACGCAGTCATTGTGCTCAAAAACCCATATTGGGCAACAAGGGATACAAGTACAAACATGTAATTGCACCACTAGTCCCCCGCGCATCAACGAGTAAAGCAGGAAAAGGTCTAAGGACACCACGAACTATGGTAGTAAACAATAACAAGATCGATTACGTGCACTGGGACGATCCCAACGAGTTGGTGGATCGATTGCGTTTGCTTGAAGCGTCGCGTCAGGCGGGTAACAACTCCCACGATCCCGAAATTCTATCTATTTACGAGGAACTCCGCGAGGTAGGCCTCATTATATAAAACCACACGCTGATGATGTGCGCAGTATGCATCGAGATGCCGATCAACAAATTTGGGGTGTCGCTCGAGAAGAGTGGAGCAGGTAGAATGGACTATTACAAATGGAGCGGTTTGCTTCGAAATTATATGCGGGATAACGCTCTTTGCATGACCGGTGTCGACTTTGATGCAAAATCACGCAAGATACGACGCATAGCTCAGCCGGTGGCCGATACCGATGCCGTCAATAAACTATACATGGAAAAGAGCATTAAACTTTTGAGAGAGCAGCAAGAAGAATTAGAGAGACAGCTGGTTGTGTTTCAAAGAGATATGCTGACGTTGCAAAACAGCGTTCAAAAGTTATCGCAGGCGTTGAATTCTATCCCGCAGCAGCACTGCGAAGGAGAATCATGCGAGACGGTTGAACTTGTCCCCGGGCCGATTGGGAGCACTTAATGCATGTACACGATAATTATCGCATCATTCGGGTCAAAGACACCTCTGCGATCAAACATGCAGCCAGTATCGAAATCCAAGAGTAAAGAAAACCATGGTCCCAAGAAGCGACAACTTGTTGAGGAATTGCATGCTCCAGCTCGAAGACATTTTCCGCGGAGGCGCGTCATAGTGCACGGATACGACGATCTGTGGACGTTGTAGAAATGCGTCCATACTCGCGATTCAACCAAGGTCACCACTACATACTCACTGTTATCGATGTGCTCAGCAAGTATGCATAGGCGGTGCCGCTCAAGACTAAAAGTGGTGCTGAGGTGACTAAAGCGTTTGCAAAGATATTTAGAGATCGATATCCGAAAAATTTGCAAACCGATCAAGGAAAAGAATTTTACAACGCCGATGTGCAGAAACTCTTGACAAAACATGACATTAATCATTATTCTACGTATTCGGTGATGAAGGCCTCCGTCGTAGAACGTTTCAATCGAACTTTGAAGAACAATATGTGGAAAATGTTTACGCTCAATGGAACCTACAGATGGACAGATGCACTACCAAGTCTACTTACAGAGTATAACGCACGAAAACATAGAACCATCGGAATGCGTCCTCGCGATGTTACCCCTGCGATCGCCGACAAGCTGCTATCCACCGTATACAGCAACATAAAGATCGCTGCTCCAGCGAGATTCAAGTTGGGCGAGTTTGTGCGCGTGAGCAAATTTAAAACCATATTCGATAAAGGCTATACGCCGAATTGGACAACGGAGGTGTTCAAGATAGCCAAAGTACAGACAACTAATCCCGCGACGTATCTGCTGGTCGATTCCTGTGGACAACCTGTTGCCGGAGGATTCTATGAACACGAGCTGCAACGCGTCACCGATCCTAATGTATATCTAGTGGAAAAAGTGTTGCGTAGAAAGGGGGATAAGGTGTACGTCAAGTGGTTGGGATTTGATAAATCACACAATTCATGGATAAATAAAAATAATGTATTGTAAAAATAATAATAATAATAATAATACATGGTTCAATAAATACAATGATACATATATGTAAATGTGTGAACAATTTTTTATTTTTAACCATTTATAATCCAGTTAATATATATATATACACACAATGATACATATGCAATGATACATATGCAATGATACATATATTGTACATGTATGAACAATTTTTATGTAATAATTTCGCTATTTATAATAATTTCTATACATTTGCAAACAATAATTCTACTATTTATAAGAAACGAGTTAATAAAGAGCGATGGCAAAAAGGAAACAATAAAAAAAATATCGATTATGGAATATTCTTGTTTCTGTGAGCGTTATGATTGTTGTCATAGACTGAGGCTTCGTTCACTCGAAGAGAGCGGCATCAAGTTCAAATTTCTTTTTATAATGGAATTTTATAATGTCCCCAGGGCAGAGTGTCGGTCGAATCGGGTACGATATGCCGCTTGTCGTCGTATGGACTTAGAGCGATTTTGGATTCCGAAATGGTGTACACTTTGTGCAATTTAGACCGTATGCACGATTGTCTGCGAACCATTTCGATCTCTCTTTGCAAACACTGCGCGTAGTCGTCGAAAGTTATCGTTCTGGCTATGACGTTGGTCTTGACGCCTTTCGCCTTTTTCGTATCTTTTTTGCCGTCTACGCGGAGTGCATACATTTTCGCTCTAAGACCTACGAACTCGGTCATTATCGCACCGTTATTTTCGTCCTTCATCAGCCCCGGAACCTTCTTATTTAAGTGGGGCATATTATATGGATTGTTGATAGGATAATCGCTTGTGTCGAATCTATCGATATCGCGTTTCATGGTCTCGTAGATATCGTCGCATCGAATGTGGTAAATGAGGCTGTCCGTGTCTGTGTATAGAATTTTACAACTTGGTCCGTGCAGGGGAGACATGTCCTCGTAATGAAATTCATACAAACAAATTTTTGATATGTCCAGAATGCACATACCCACGTATATCGGTTTGTTGAATTTCACCTCGAGTTTTCGCAATTCATCAGCTATTAAATTTTCCGAAAAAACACTTCTGCTGTGGAAATTCGGTTTCGCGATCATTGCCTCCGCACCATATCGCCCTTCCCAATGTGTCAAAAGTTTTACGTCCACGTGATTTCGAACATTTTCCATAGTTTTACCGAATACCGCGTTGTTCATCAATTTGTACAAATTTTTTTCGAAGTCGTTTGTCGCGCCTGTTCTAAACCGTGTATTGAGTTCGATGTAATCGCGGAGCCAGGGGGATTGAGTGATTTGAAGCACGCGGTGTATCTTTGTAATACGAAGACCGTGACGCCTGCACTACTGAAGGTTGCGATAATGGATGACGTATCGCTGCTTACCGTATAGCGTCGCGAGTAACTTGTCCTGTCTGCTGCCAGGTGGTTTGGCACGCGTCGGGCAGAACGGTAGAATGGCATGAGCGTCGTGCAGACGTTGCGGATATTCCAGATCTACCTCGAGAATGTATCCCGTGGGCGAATCGACCGCGATCGAAGACACGTCAAATTTTTCAACATCTTCGACCCATTGAAATTTAGCATATGGCAGAGGCTGACACATTGCACATCCATTCAAATTGTTCCCGTCAAAGTACATCAAGTACGATGACTCTTCCGATGCGTCGTAAGATGGCATGTACTTGTTATTGGCATGTGCGTATCTTCCGGAACATTGACTTAAACCCCCACGTATACCGCGTTCGATAAACATGACCATATCGACGTCCGTGAGCAATTCGAATGTAATTTTGGTATGTTTTAGCATGGCATCCCACGTGAAACCGAGTAAAGTATAATAATGCGCCGAATCTAGTCCGTAACTCTTGATGCAACTTTCACGAAAATTTTCAAAAATATCTGCCAATAACAAGACATCAGTTTTCAAATACAAGTCGCTGTATTCGCCCAAGGTTCTAATGCCGAAACGCTGCCAGACAGTCTCGGCGTGCGCGTAATCGCTCTCGGATACAGTTTCACCCGTTAACGAACTGTAGAATGACTCGCGCGGTGGTAAGCATGAGTCCTGCAGCTTGCTCGCGCAATCAAGATATTCATACGGAAAGATACCCTTTGGCGTCAATAAATTGAAATCCTCGACGGATAATGTTTGAAATTGGGATCGTAAAATTTTTAATTGGTCTATGCTAAGAAAAGATGTTAATATGTCGAGACTGGTGCTGAGAAATTTTTTACGAATCGATGAATCGCAATTTAATACAATTTCGCGAGTCTGAATCAGCCGTATCGTCGACATCTTTTGTGAAAGAAATATACTTTTCTTTAGTTATGGGTAATACGTCGACGTGACCTTCGAAAGCGGTAGCTATTTCCTCGATAATGAAATGTGAATCGTAACCGGATAAATTATGGAAAACTATGGTGATGTAAAACGCATTTTTATAAATTAAATTGCACTCCGAATGTGCTGGGCCTCTAAACCGTCTGGATAGATGACAATGATCGCGAACTCGTACATCGCCAGCCTCGAATGGTTCTTCGCAAATATGACAGTGTGTTGCATCGCGAAATGCCGCCCACTGTTCGGTAGTTAAATCAATCATGGGAACATTACTGGTCAGGATGGGCGTAGCAAAATTCGCAAATTTTTTAGTTCGTCTACGAACCATGAAACGCAATCCGCGTCGCGGCGACATCGATACACCGATAGCGATGTATCATATGAGCAATGCATATAGTAGGCTATGCTGTGTACATTATGGTGTTGGTACGCGCGCTATTTATTATTGTCTATATCACCCGTTCGACTGTCCTCTGTTTTCTCGATGACGCACTTCAGATCGGCGCACACCACGAAGGGGAGCCGCTCCTTCCTACAGTGGTTCTCGAAGCTGAGCAAGTTGTTGCCTTCGCTGGGCAGCAGGATGGTGCAGTCATTCATCTTGCCGCAGTCCAGCGAATGAAGCTCCAACTTCTCAGCAGATCTGAAGTAGTGCATGCATCTGTAAAAAAAGAAAACACAAAATTTTTTTATTTAATTTGTTTCGCGAGACATTTCAACATTTCATACGTTAATATACGTACCGGTCGCAGATGACTTTCTTTGCCTTCTTCTTGCTCAGCTGTGCGCTCTCCAGCCGGGACAAGTCCTTGATCCACACAAAGTGCCCTACATCTCCATCATTCGGTATGTAGAGCAGGTTGATGTGCCGATCCCTCTTTTGGCTGGTGAGACGCAGCGGAAAGACCGTCTTCGTCTTCTCCGCCTCGAAGCTGTAGACGTTGATCGAGATTTCGTTTAACCGCTCAAACTTCCCAATTTGCTCCAGGGATATTGGGAACTCAATGCCCTGGAGATTTAATACGGAAGCATATGGCGGATATGAACTTGGGCGATCGGGATGTCTTTCCACAGGATGGAGAGCGGCTACCACTGCCCACGCGAAACACGCATTGTCCGGGGATTGCACACTGATCGTTGCCTTCTTCAAAGATAATATCTGTGGCAACATGTGATGGCAACCCGCGCGCAGCGGATTGTACTTATTGACATTGACGGTCAGGTTGAGGATTCGCGTCAATGCCCATCCGCTGTCGCGTTCCTGGAACTCTTCCAGCGATGCCAGGGTGGGTTCGACGACGCATCGCTGGTACCACTCATGGAGATCACATGTGCCGAAGAGTTCACAGTTTCGGGTATTGATGCTTTTACAAGCACGCTTGTCACCCGCCACAAATTCGCCGTTGAATACAGTGTTCACTTTGAGGTTTCGACGTTTTCTCAAAGCGCCCCGCACGTGCTCCAACACAATGGTCGCCGCATCCTGGAGGAAGTTGCGCGGCTCGATATAGTTCGAATTGAGCACAGCACCAGTTAACACGCGACTATCGAACGCAGTGTCTATTTCGCGCCACAAAAGTCCCGTATTCGAATGTCCAGCACCTTCGCGCACGAAACGTCCGCGCAACGAATGTTTCAGTCCCTCGAGCCGCGCGATTCGAGCAACCAACGATTGTTGAATACCGATCGATAATCGCAGGCGTTTCACTAGGCTGTGTTCTTCTAAAGATTCGATGCACTCGTTGCACCGTTCTTCCCACGCGAGGTATTCTTCCCGCGAACTCAATCGTGCAGATTGATCCCGCAATTGACGTTCTACTTGCGCGAATTCTTCCATGATCGTAAATGGAATGTAAATGTAACGTCCTTTCCGTCCTTTCCCTCCCTCGAATGCACCGCATGCAAAAAAAAACGACGATCCGTTTCAACATTGTTTTGTGCAGTTTCTGCCGATACAGCATAATTCTTTCTATGATTCACGCGTATGACGAGTTAGCGCGCAAAAAATCATCCGACACAGTTTCTGCTGACACCGCATAATTCTAAGATTCTGCGCTTCCACAGGTATTATATTACATTCATCCTTGGGGGGTTGGTTCAAATTACATGCGATCGTGCGACAGGCTGCGACGTTAAGATTGAAATAGAATTATGGAAAAATTGGTAGCTTTAGAATAAAATGCGGTGGTGGGGGAAGCAATTGCCCCTCTATTTAAGCCAGTCTCCCGGTCGCTATTCCATCAATCGCACAGTAGCCTCGGTGACTTTGATAGACGAGATACGACTACAAAAATTGTGCAGTGCCGAAGCAAACGTTGAACGCATGAATTATTACGTTCCAATCATGCGAGATGATGGCGTAGCTCCATGTGGAGAGAATATATATTATGACAGGTAAGGCTTATTTTCTACATATTCTCGAAATTTTTTTATGTTTATTCCTGATACGAGTGGACAATTTCATAGCTTTGATTGTTCTCTTAGTCCGCGCCGAGGATCGCGTATCATGGTCAGAAGATACGCGTTAACATCCATGGGCAGCAAATATTTGGAAATTGGAATCAACGTAGGACCTATGGCCGATGTTGAAGTTCTTCTCGGCGATAACCATGGGAATCATCTTATATTACATGGAATACATGGAATGTGCTATTCGACAGCCGTGAAACCATCGAAGAACGTGCACAATTACCTGAACCAGACTCGATGCGGATTGATGATTTAATGGTGGAATTTCTTCGGATCTTTGATTCATCGATTGTAAAGATGACGCGAGCTGATAATTCACTGTATTTCAAACTGAATACAGTATCATTTTTATGTAATCTTGAGCCATGCATAAGCTATGTGTATCCGCGACTGCATCAAACTGCAGAGGATGTGGGAGTAAAATTTGAAACTTTTGTTAACGTGCTACAGCAGAGCGATGTTGCGTGTGAAACATTAGTTGCGCGCAGCGCTGCTAAAATAATACGTGATAGCGAATATTACGACGAGGATTATCTTGTAGATTGCGAACTGGTAGCATACGCCATCAATGATATTCTAGCCCATGCTCGTAGGAAAAAAAATGTTAGATTGTATTTTTTAATTTTGAAGTCTTTTCGTTTGTAACAATATATATTCTCAAACCTATATTATTTCTCCATTTCATTTACCCGCCTTCCTTCTCCTTTCGCCACCTTACTCTAAGATTTGCTGACTTCGCATAATTCTATTTCATTCTTCGCGCCGCCAAATGGTAGGTATCATCGCACGCAGCTGTCCCAGGGGAGTCAAGTTACACACGATCGCGCGATACGCTGCGACGTTAAATCGGAACGCTTTAGAATACTGTTTAGCTTTAGAATGCTTGCTACATAATGGTTTGGTAGATCGCTGGTTAAAAATTTTAGAATATCTGCGAGTGTACCGCTATGTAGTGCTGTCTCTCTCCCTCCTCCGAATTTAGATTTAAAATAATGCTCTGTCTCTTTCCGTCCCGAAGACGTGGTGTGTAAAAGAAAAGAACGTCGATCTTTCCCGACATTGTCCGAAACAATTTCAGATAAAAAATAAATTATTAAACAATTTCAGCTGCATATTGGTTTGGAAAAAAATCCTGGGGGCCGTCCCCTCCCTGGGTTAGGTCTGAAAATTTTTTTGGGGTGGGCCAACGTCTGAAAAAGACTTTTCGGGGGTCATTCCCTCCCTCTGAAAAATTTCGGGGACGGTGGGCCAGGTCTCCGCGGCGGCTCGGCTCGGAGTGATCCCTTCCATCATTGCGGCTTCCCCCACTCCGCGGCACGGGCGCGCGCAACCACTCTTCCACTCCCCGCAGGCCCCGCGCCCATATTTCTCTCCGCCGCGCTGCCCCGCGCGCCCTCATTTCCACCCCGTCCCCGCGCTCCCCTCAGAGGACCTGCGTTGGAATCGGCATAACTATACTACTGAAAATCCAGGATCCAATAAAGCCATCAAATTTCGTTAGGAGTCGGTCCCCGATCCTTAGGACGAAGTAACCGATGTAGTTAGGAAGCGTGCTTCGACCACCGTCCAGAACTCTCGAATTAAATTAACCGTAATCCATCTAACTGCATAGCTAATTGTAAGTAAGTTTGAACATTCCCGCGCAACCTCACGAGCATTAAACGCATCGAAAACCGTTCTGTTCGGTTCCGAAACGGACAATGGCGCGGCGGGGGTGTCCGCGTTTAGTAGACTCTGATTTAATTTCACTCAACTCGTTTTAAGTAAGCTAAGGGTTCCGAGAATTTCGCCTCGATATATCACTCATCGATAGATCTGTTTATTCGACGAGACTCCAGAGAGCCTCGCCTTGTTTATATATTTCGACCGCCTTGAGATCGTCGCCGACGGTGACGATCTGACTCCACCAGCCTTCTAGAGGGTATACCCCCCTGCCCCTCTGCTTCCGAGTGGACTGTGCCCGGAAAGAGAGTTGGCTTATAGACATGATATGAACCACACCTCTCTGTATTTAACCATAGATTGATAATATTAAATGTTAAGGTGTTATTAATATTAATATTAATATTGAGTGCTTCATTGAACCAGATCCCTCTATTAATTGTAAAGGGAATCATCCGTTCTGTGAGTTGTTACTGATTGTAGGAAAACGGAATTTACGACTCCGGTGAAATAAGATTCCGACAATCAGAACGAAACATTTTGGTCCTTTCGAGCCGGATTCTTAATGCAGTGAAATTATGACTTGTGTTTGTACGTGACATTAGTTCTAACAGTCGATCCGTAATGGCGAACGACGATCTAAAGGACCTGGTCGCGCGCCGGGGTGCTATCCAGGGCCATTTGACACAGTTCAAGAATTATCTGTCCAGGTACGAACAGGAGCCAGACCCTCTCAAATTATCGGTGAATTCAGTATGGCATTGAAGCGTTAGGCGAAACGGATACACAATTGACGGAATGGGAGACGATGGAGGAAAATTATGACGACGTAATTACTGCTGCCGAAAGAATACTTGATGAAAGGCCGACGCAAGTCTCTGAGGTTCGATACCTACGAGCCTCGCCTTCCGGTTCTACTGCCGCTATGAGTGGAATCAAATTGCCGAAGGTCGATTTTCCACGATTCGATGGGAGGATTGAGCAGTGGTTATCCTTTAAGGATCAGTTCACATCGCTCATTGACAATCAGGTAACGCTTTCTAACGTACAAAAGTTGCAATACTTACGATCAGCAGTATCAGGCGAAGCCGTGAAGGTGTTAGAGTCTCTAGACACCACCGATGATAATTATACCTACGCATGGGAGTTGCTTATCGAAAATTACGCGAAAAAGAGACTAATGATATGGCGTCACGGCGAACTTTTAATGCAAACACCTCCCATCGAAAGAAACTCAGCTTCATCTTTAAGACAGTTCACTAATCATATACGACAGCATTTAAGATCTTTAAAGAGCTTGGGCCAACCCGTAGATTTATGGGACACAATGCTTATTGTGATTATTTTACCGAAATTAGACCGCGACACACGCATGGAATTCGAGAAGCCTTTTAAGGCGGATCAAATTCCCACCTTGGAGGATTTATTGACGTTCCTCACAGACCGGGCTAGGCGCCTAGAAACAGCAGACAAATACTCACGATCAACGACTTCGAATTTGAAACCCAGCGTGAAATCTACCTCCATGGAGCCATTAAAACCAGTGCGACCAAAGATGCACCAAACTTTGACGACCACAATCATTCCATGTCCGTTCTGCAAGAGTAGCCTGCACCGCGTGTATGAATGCGAAGAATTACAGAATGTGTAAATTCCCGAACGACTTCAGATCGTGAAACAGAACAATTTATGCTTGAATTGTTTAAGAAGGGGACACATCGCAGCCACATGCCGCTCAATTAAATGTAGAATTTGTGACCAGTTACATCACACCTTACTTCACACAGATTCTTCAGATGTAGAACAAGAACGCGGAGGAGGAGCTGAGGCATGACCACCAAGAGCCGGAGCTCGACGGCCCATTTCGTTGACGACAAATGCCACAACCAACGAACTCATGCCCACCGCCATCATCAAGGTACGTGTACAGGACGAAAAGGGGGTTGGCCGTCGGGCTCTCTTGGATACCTGTTCAACCGCCAATTTTATGACCAATGAATTGGCAGAGACACTACAATTAACAAAGAAGCGGTGTTCGATCCCAGTTAGCGTGCTCAACTCGCTACGCACAACCTGCTATCATACAACGGCAGCCACCATCCAATCAAAACATACTTATCTCAAAAAATCTGTTACATTCTTCGTCATACCAACCATCTCAGATTTCACACCACGTGAAGTTATCAATCGCAACTCAATTCAAATACCATCTAATATCTAACTCGCAGATCCTAACTTCCACAAACCAGCGCCAGTTCAGATGTTGATTGGTGCTGGACCAACACTGTCCTTCTTCAGCATCGGGCAAATCAATTTATCACCTTCAACAGAAACAGACCTAATCTTACAGAAGACACAATTAGGATGGGTTCTCGGCGGTGCTGCATTAACTAAGGTGCCAGAGACGACCAATCGCAACCAGCCTGCATGTCATATCACGGAACTTCAATTCGAGCTCGATAAGTTTTAGAGATTGGAAGAGTGCATCAATCCACCACATTTATCAGTGGAGGAGATCGCAGTAGAAGAACATTTCAAGGCCAACACTGTCCGATCAGCAAATGGAAGGTATGTAGTGGCTTTGCCATTCAAGGAGAACGTCAACCGATTGGGAGAGTTACGGGCGGCCGCACTCAGGCGGTTCCATACATCGGAGAGGAAATTGAAATCCAATTCATGGTTAAGGGAACAATACACAGCAGTGATCCAGGAATATTTAGATCTAGGACACATGAGCGTGGCCGAGGGCCTTGAGAAACCGGGATTTTATTTGCCTCATCACGCTGTCACCAAGGAACGCAGTCAAACTACGAAGGTTCGTGTAGTGTTTGACGGTTCCGCAAAATCCAACACGAGCGTTTCCCTGAATGACACTTTAATGATCGGTCCACACCTTCAGGATGATATCCTTTCTTTAATATTGAGATTCAGACTGTACAATTACGTTTTGACTGGAGATATAGAGAAGATGTATCGCCAATTTCTCATCGATTTTCTAGAGGAATGTCGAAGGCAACGTGAACACTTACCAACTGAATACCGTTACTTTCGGTTTGTCAGCAGCATCATACCTAGCAATCCGATGCCTCCAACAATTAGCGGACGATGAGGCGGGGAATTTTCCTATGACAGCAAGGGTCTTAAGACGGGATCTGTACGTAGACGACCTAATAACCGGCACCCAGACTCGAGAGGAAGCGGTGCGACTGCAGGCCGAAATCGTTCGACTGCTCCACCGGGGCGGAATTCATATGAGACAATGGGCATCCAACGACGCATCGTTATTTAGCGACTTACGGGAGGGCACAGTCAACTTGTCACTTCAATCCAGTGAGTACAACACGTTAACGACGTTGGGCGTATCTTGGAATTCACGAGAAGATTCGATTATATATTCTGTAAGACCTATATCTATAAATAGCAACTCTACGAAAAGGACGATCTTAGCGGAGATCGCCCGAATCTTTGACCCGCTGGGCTTGTTGGGTCCAGTTATTGTGGTCGCTAAGATTCTTCTTCAGCGACTTTGGTTCTTGAGGTTGGATTGGGACGAATGTACATACCGCCTGGACGACTTATTGCGCACAATTAAACTTGTTAAATAATATATCATTTCCCAGGAAGATGTTGCTGACTGACACCGACAACGTACAAATCCATGGGTTTTGCGACGCAAGCGAGAGTGTCAGCTGGTCGACAGGTCCAATGTACGTTGGTGTGTGCAAAATCTAGAGTGGCACCATTGAAGGTGGTGTCATTGCCGCGTCTGGAGTTGTGTGGTGCATTGCTGCTCGCGAATTTGTACCACACGGTCATCAAGGCCACAGATCTCAATATTAATAAGACCGTTTTTTGGACAGATTCTACAATCATCCTTCAGTGGATTTATATTCAACCTGCTTTATTCAAGATTTTTGTGGCAAATCGTGTAGCGGAAATCCGAGACAAAGCCAATGCATCGAATTGGTAACATGTAGCATCGGATGAGAATCCAGCGGACCTTTTATCTAGAGGACAATTCCCGAGGGACTTCATTTCTCCATCAATCTGACAGAACGGTCCAGATTGGATTGTACAAGAAGAATCAACCTGGCCTCATTTGTAAATTGAAATACCAGACGAAATTCTAGAGACCCGATCAAAAACATGTTTAATTACAGATGTGACGTCGAATGAAATCATAAGCCGTTATTCACAGTTCACTAGGCTCACTCGGATAACTGCGTATTGTCTGCGCTTTAAAAACACTGGTAAGAGTAGAGGACCTATACGATTGAACGAGCTACGCGACGCTCACAATCGGATCATCAGATTAGTACAAAAAGAATGCTTTAAGCAAGAACTCCATGATCTTCAAGCTACCGGGACGGTGCAGAAGGGGAGCCGATTAATTTCTTTGAGTCCATTCGTGGATCCGACTGGACTCATACGTGTGGGCGGTCGCTTAAACCAGTCCAAGTTGTTATATGCTCAAAGGCACCCTATAATTTTTTCTCATCATCTTACCACGATAATCATTCGACAGTATCATGTACACAATTTACACACCGGACTATTGTCAACGTTACACAGCATTCGCCAGAGATACTGGTTGTTGAACGGCAGGAATCAAGTTCGTAAGGTGATCAGGCAGTGTGTACGATGCTTCAGAGCGAATCCGTCTACTAATAATTACATCATGGGAGATTTACCAGCTACTCGGATCACGGAGTCTCGCCCGTTTAGTATAGTGGGAGTCGATTACTGCGGACAGTTCTATATTAAGGAGAGGAAATTCCGCAATCGTCAGAGAATTAAAATATATGTGGTCGTCTTTGTTTGTTTTGTGGTGAAGGCAGTCCACTTGGAAGTAGTCAGCGACATGATTACTAAGGGTTTCTTGCCAGCGTTTCGTCGGTTCATTGCTCGCAGAGGCAAATGCTACCGTATTTATTCCGACAACGGTTCAAATTTCATAGGGGCTAACAATGAATTAAGGAAGCTGTATGACATGTAGAGTTCTGAGGCACACCAATAGAGGATTGATCACTTCTCATCTGAGGAGGGTATTACGTGGACATTTATGCCTCCTCAGTCTCCACATTTCGGCAGTTTGTGGGAGTCAGCGGTGAAGGCAATGAAGACTTAAAAAGGGTTGTAGGCCAGGAATTGTTCACCTTTGAGGAATTCAATACCTTCATTATACAGAGTGAAGCGGTTCTTAATTCTTGGCCGCTAACTGCGCTTTCAGCAGATTCAAATGACTTTTCTGCACTGACCCCGGGGCATTTTTTGATCGGGCAACCATTAACAGATCTCCCAGATTCTGATTTCAAGGATATTCCAGCAAACAGATTATCGGTCTGGCAACACATCCAGAAGGTACGACGTGATTTCTGGGTGCGTTGGCATAAGGAATATTTGAGTGAATTAACCGTTCGACACAAATGGACACATGGATCCTTTCGGATCAAGAAGGGACCTTGGTCGTTTTGAAGGAGGACAACTTGCCTCCACTCCAGTGGAAATTGGGGCGAGTCACACAAACTCATCACGGAGTTGACGGAGTCATACGAACTGTTACTGTCAGAACACCAACGTCAACTTTCATTCATAACGTTCGAAAACTGTCACTGATACCTATGTATAACAGTACCTAGATCTTATCATCTAGTATAGTCTCGTTCATTCACCTTATGTTTTAATTTTTAAGTCATGTAATCCCGCTCATTCATGTATTTGATTCATACTGTACAATAAGTAACTGAACCAATAGGTTCAACGGGGGCCGGCATGTTCGGTTCCGAAACGAGCAATGGCGCGGCGGGGGTGTCCGCGTTTAGTAGACTCTGATTTAATTTCACTCAACTCGTTTTAAGTAAGCTAAGGGTTCCGAGAATTTCGCCTCGATATATCACTCATCGATAGATCTGTTTATTCGACGAGACTCCAGAGAGCCTCGCCTTGTTTATATATTTCGACCGCCTTGAGATCGTCGCCGACGGTGACGATCTGACTCCACCAGCCTTCTAGAGGGTATACCCCCCTGCCCCTCTGCTTCCGAGTGGACTGTGCCCGGAAAGAGAGTTGGCTTATAGACATGATATGAACCACACCTCTCTGTATTTAACCATAGATTGATAATATTAAATGTTAAGGTGTTATTAATATTAATATTAATATTGAGTGCTTCATTGAACCAGATCCCTCTATTAATTTTAAAGGGAATCATCCGTTCTGTGAGTTGTTACTGATTGTAGTAAAACGGAATTTACAACTCTGTTGAAATAGGATTCCGACAATCAGAACGGAACACGTTCCGTTTCGTTACTGCGGTTCATACGCTGCTGGAAACGGAACGCTATGAATGCGCGCAGCGACTGCGCTGCGGTCTATGCACATAATGCGCGAATTGAAACACAGCCATAACCGCAACCATTTCTGGTATTTCTGTCTCTTTCTTTTTTACAGTTTCGTTCTCTGTCTACTTCCGCTTTTGACCGAAATGGCGGCAACCAATCAGCAACGATATACGTTGTTTCGATCACTCTCTACCTAGATGATCACTAGATGCGCCGAGAGCCGGTCGAGCCGAGCCAGGTCAGAGCTCCGAAGTCTTTGTTATATTTCGGCTTATACCTGAGACCTTCTCGACTAATGCTCATGTACTAGAGGGGACGCTGAATTCTTTTGTCGAATGAGACGCTATAGCAGCAATAGTAACGGTTAGCTTAGTCTTGGCTTAGTCTTCAAGGAGCGCAGTTCACGCACAGTATTGAGAGTGACATATATTACGAATATGAGCGATAAAAAAGGAAGTAAATATTCTACTGTACATGCAGATCGCATCAAGAAACGAAAGTTTCGTGGTAATCAGTATACGGCCAAGCAAAGTACGGATTTTGCTTCAGCATCGGCGAAATAGCTTTTAGACACTGAAGAATTCGACGTGGCAATTTCTTTAAATTTCGCTTACTGCATCTTGGAATTTGCAACTGTATTTTCCACTATATCTTCAGCTGTAATATGCAAAACAAATGTAAAGGTGAAGTGGATTTCAAACCGTCAAATTTTCGAGGTGCTAGTTTTAAAATTTTTATGACGTGCAAATGTGATTCGCCGCTAGTGATTAATTCGTGTCCGACGATTAAAAATAGAGCTGACATCAACTCTCGCTTAATTTTTGTGATGCGATTGTTAGGGATAGGTCATAAAGGACTGAATATTTTCTGCGGCTTGATGGATATGTGTCAAGGAATTAGTAAAAGTGTATACTACGTGTGGTTAGAAAATATTCACATAGCATCATCTGCCGTTTATAAAATTGTGTTGTCCCAAGCTGTTGCCCAGGAAAAAGATTTTAATAAAGAAGCCGGAAACCCAGAAGATGAATTTACAGTTTCTGGAGACGGCACATGAAAAAAGCGTGGATTTTCATCTTTGTTTGGTGTCTCTACATTATGAGGAATGGTATGCCTCTCATCAGGACAAATGCACTATAAATCACACCGGCAGCTCAAGAGAAATGGAAATTGATGCCATCGTCACAATGTGCATTACCCGTGTCTACCCCCTTAAGCGTACGGAAATTTAATTACAATAATTTTTGGAGAAATGGCGGAGCTTAAAGGGGAAGTTCTCAAATTCTGAGTCAGTTTAAGGAAAAAATCAATATATTTTGGGGTGGAAAAAATAGTAAAAATAATTTATTTTTAATTTCCGAACGCTTAACTGTATCTATATTAATATAGATTTAAAAAATTCTCTCCTTTTTTCTCAGATGAACGCGACGTAAATAAAAAATTTAACCTTAAAATTTGCGTAGAGTAATATGTATCGTACTATATAATACTTAATATCCACAAAATATGTTGACTTCTGTTTCCGGTCGCGACCGTGGCAGTGGTGTGTGTTTTGGTGGTGCGAGTTGGTTGAAGGAACAGTGAGTGAAGGGTGATACCAGATGATAGGGAGTGAGTGAGGACGGTGAGGGAGAGGTGGGGAAGGGAGGAGTGTAAAGAGAAAAGGGCAGTGTTCTATAGCAGTGATGCCAGAACGGTGGGTTTTCGCCCACAGGCACTACCACCACTCCACCACCAAGCGAACCCCCTCCTAGCGCCTGTACCGCACCACACAAGCATACCCGTCCCTCCATCCGTGTGCCGTACGCGCTGCCTGGCCGGCGCTCTCCGGCGAAAATTCGTTTTCCCGACATCGAAGCGCTTGGGTCGCAAGCAAAAAGTCAAGAGTTCAAATCCTGGTGCGGGATATTCTACTTTTATTTTTATTTATTCTCTAATTTCTCTTTCTATATTCTCAGAAGACTGAAGGCTTGAAAACTATTAATTTATAAAACATTTTCGAAGCTTGAATTGCTGCTAAAGATGTGATCTCCTTCTGACTTGTACCGCACCACTACAAGCGTACCCTAACATCTGTCCGTGTGCCTTACGCGCTGCCTGGCCGGCGCTCTCCATCGAGAATTCATTTCACCGAGGTTCAAACCCCGATCCGAAGATTCTACTTTTTTCATTAATTATTCTCTAACTTCTCTTTCTATATTCTCAGTAGAATAAAAACTTGAAAACTGTTAATTTTCAAAGCATTTTCGCAGCTGGCTAATGTACGATGTTGGTCTTCTGCCTTTTGTATACATAAACAGAAATAATTCCTTGAAATGCTACTTACAAAATAAGCTCCTTTCTAGGATGAACTCTTTAAAATTCACGTCACAATAAATAGTTACGGAATCGGTGAGTTCCGTTTCAGGTAAACGAGCCGCCCGCTCCGCTATTACGGTCGGCTTATCACTCCCACCCCGGATTATTGTAATGAGGTTTGAAAACAATATCGACTGGTCTCGTACCCGTCGCAATGATGTCATTTATAACTACAGAAGAGTTTTACGAACCCACTCTTGGCCAATGACACTCTTTTCGTGTTAATCAGGTTTATACGTATCTGCTTATTTGCTTGTTGATTATTTACGAAAATTGTGGCATTGCTCGATGGATACCACGAGAAGGTGGTGGGCTTCTTCCATCAGGAGAGGATAAGGATAGGTCAAGATGGATAGAATGGATAGGAGCGGTGCGAATGATGGACGTAGCGGGCGAAACCTCTACTCCACGGATAGAATGGTTCGGGAAAGTGAGATAGGCGTAGAAGGTGATACTGTAAAAGAAAGAGTTTGGTAAAATGTGACGATGAAGCTGTCATGTTCTACATGTGTAGTGTCCAGTTTTTCCATCCCTCAGACATTTGCTGGGTATAATCAGGTGTTTGTCCCATTTCAACACCGAGGCCGAAAGGCTATTCTCAATTTTACCCGATACGAAAACCAAAAAACGAAATAAAATGGGTAGCAAACTGGTGAATTCCATTTGTGTGGTGCGCACATCCCTAAAAGCCAGAAATGAGACGAGTCGTACTATGACTGTCGACGATAGGCATCTTGCTCTTATGTCGGGAGATCATTTGTATGAAAGTTTGTCCAATCCCCAACAATTTAAGCAGCTCACCCTCCGTGCATGTTGGAACATGTAGCTCCGACAGCTTCATCGTCACATTTTACCAAACTTTTTCTTTTACAGTATCACCTACCTTGGCGTGTACATATATAATTTACGAAACAGTTACAGTAGTATTGTATTAGTGCTATCACAGCTTCTACGCCTATCTCACTTTCCCGAACCATTCTATCCGTGGAGTAGAGGTTTCGCCCGCTACGTCCATCATTCGCACCGCTCCTATCTATTCTATCCATCTCGACCTATCCTTATCCTCTCCTGATGGAAGAAGCCCACCACCTTCTCGTGGTTTCCATCGAGCAATGCCACAATTTTCGTAAATAATCAACAAGCAAATAAGCAGATACGTATAAACCTGATTAACACGAAAAGAGTGTCATTGGCCAAGAGTGGGTTAGTAAAACTCTTCTGTAGGTATAAATGACATCATTGCGACGGGTACGAGACCAGTCGATATTGTTTTCAAACCTCATTACAATAATCCGGGATGGGAGTGATAAGCGGACCGTAATAGCGGAGCGGGCGGCTCGCTTACCTGAAACGGAACTCACCGATTCTGTAACTATTTATTGTGACGTGAATTTTAAAGAGTCCATCCTAGAAAGGAGCTTATTTTGTAAGTAGCATTTCAAGGAATTATTTCTGTTTATGTATACAAAAGGCAGAAGACCAACATCGTACATTAGCCAGCTGCGAAAATGCTTTGTAAATTAACAGTTTTCAAGTTTTTATTCTACTGAGAATATAGAAAGAGAAGTTAGAGAATAATTAATGAAAAAAGTAGAATCTTCGGATCGGGGTTTGAACCTCGGTGAAATGAATTCTCGATGGAGAGCGCCGGCCAGGCAGCGCGTACGGCACACGGATGGAGGGACGGGTATGCTTGTGTGGTGCGGTACAGGCGCTAGGAGGGGGTATGCTTGGTGGTGGAGTGGTGGTAGCGCCCGTGGGCGAAAACCCACCGTTCTGGCATCACTGTTCTATAGGGCATCACCGCTCACGTGCGGATCGGGAGTCCTATCTCTACAGTCCGGGAGCCAGTGAACGTTTTTAGTGTCCCATCGCGACAAGGTTTTCCCATCATTTTTCTAATTAACCTTATGCTGAAAGTCAAGGAACGCGCGGTCTGGCAGTCGAGACCGGGGACAGGGCCGGAGGGCACGCCCTCGAACATGTCAAGTTTGAGAGCATCCCCGACTCATCGCGACAAGGTTGAATTTCCACCCATTAATAAACAATTTAATACAAAATAAGAAAATCGCAGTCTGGCAGCGCTCCGCGGGGACCTTAGTCGTCTGGCAGACCTCCAAACATGTTAAAAAAAAAAAAATTGGACTTATAGCGACAAAGCTGAAATTTTCTGGAATAATTGTTTATGTTGTAAAACCAATGGAAAAAATAGTCTGGCAGCCTATAAGCGGTGATAAGACCTTGCCAGACGTTTACAAATTAATCGAGCGTGTAGTCAAGTCTCCTACCGCGACATTGAATTTAATATTAACTTTTATAAAAAATCGACGTTTAATATGAAGTATGAAGTGGATATGAGTAGGTACTTTACAATTTTATTATAGTATAACGATAAAAAAATTTATTAATAAACTATGTTACAATACTTCACAATCTGAACTCTCGCAATCGGAATTGTCTAATTCAGTTTCACCGTCTTCAGTGGCAGAATCGCTTTCTGACTTCTGGTGCATTTCACTCCTCAAGCCATTAGTATCTGCAAGGTCATTCTGGTCAGTTTCAATCAAAACTTCGCTCACGAAAGTTGGCAGTTGGTCACCTTCAAACCAAGTACAGTATTGTCTCCGTATGTGCTCGCTGGTCGGGACCGGCGTTGAACTCCTATCGTGAACAGATCCCTAATTCCGAGTGTTCGTTTCTCGCTCCTTTCTGGCCGAAGGGGGGAGTGAGATGGAACGCTTTGCGTGCGCGGCGAGCGTGCGCGACGGGTGCGAGCACTCAGATGGAATCGTGACTGCTCGACGCATGCGCGCCACGGTCAGATAGGCAGGCACGGCACGAGTCTTTTTTGCGCCCTAGGCGAGCTTGCCAAATTACGCCTTTTATTATAATACATTTATTTGAGGTTATTGATAAGCTTACTCTGAATTTGTATTCGTAGTTTAATCCACTTATAGTACAACTTGTAATATTTAATTTTAAAGTTTATTTTCCACAATACCAGTAATGAAAATATCATTTTGCACCTCTTATCGACTTTCCGCCCTAGGCAGTCGCCTAATTTTGCAGAGTAAAGTCATAAATAATCTCAAATAAATGTATTATAATAAAGGGCGCAATTTGACAAGTTTGCTTAGGGCGCAAAAGAGGCTTGAGCCGGGCCTGCGTCACGATTTTGCGATGCGGATCCCGTGCTCACCTAAGTGCTTGCGCACTTAAAGGACGGAGTGTCACGGTGCCCGAAAGACGGAGGGAGACAAAACATCAACGCGTCGTCTGTCTCGTACCGTCCTCGCTCGCTTTCAGTGGCTCTCGCTCGCTCTCGTTCCATCTCGCTCTTGCCTTCGCCGGACAAGAGTGAGACAGAAGTGGTGGGGGTAGCGACGAACACCTATCGTGTACACCAAACCGAGCACATACGGAGACAATACTGTAAACTGATACTTGCTGTCAACTTCTTCCCAGCCGTTATCGACTGGTGATAAATCGGTAGGAACTTTTGAATGGGCGTTTTTCCAAATACTCGTAATATACGAAGCCCTTAACATCTGTTGTTGCAATTCAGGTTTACATGGCGGTATAGTCGACGCATCGAAGTTTGCAGTTTTTATTTTAAATATTTCGCTGGTATCTTGAGAGCCATACGTTTTCGAAAACATGACAAACCTTGCTTCATTTACGGAGTTTATTTTTTTCCAATATAAACGACAGACAAACTCCTCTATGATAGAAAAAAACTTCTACCGAATCACACTTATTATTATTTCCAAGACCGGCGAACGCTTTTTGATATTTTTCACAGCTCTGTAATAGATTGAATGGTTTTTTTCCTTTTTTAAAAAATGCTGGATTATAATCGCAGCCAATCAGTGCATGAAAACCAGGTAAAGAGCTGCATAATGTATTCCCTAATTTTGTGTACAACTTTGTTACATGTATATATCGTTGTGCATTTCCCACACCTACTTCCATCCAGATATTAAGTGAATTTTTCATCTTCTCTATGTTTCCAAGGAGAATAACAAGAATGTCTGTATCTGAACACCTTATAAGTATATTCGCATCGAAATCGATGTTACATACATGAAATACAATCTTTGTGTCGGCTTCTTCGTGTCTTTCACAAGATAAAGTGTCCGCAACACTTCGTTTTAGTGAAAAATCTTCGCCTTCATATTTATAACATACATCATAATTTAAATAAAAAGTTTTCGAGCCGATAAATGATGCTATCTCGTTAGAAGCCCAATTCTCTATTAAAAATTTAATTAAAGCGTTTTTAAATTTAATGTTTTTTAATTCTTTTGAAAAATCCGACGGCCGTACTTGATCTGCTCCAGAAATAACGTAGTCGCGAGTTTCTACGTTTTGCCGTAAAAGATGCTCATTATCCTTTATAGAAGGACTAATGTAACGGTCGAAAACAATAATGATCGTGTGTGCGTCATATGCAAGAACCATTCGGATGATTTTATTGGAAATCGCACCAAATGTGAGTGGTATTTCTCTCATTAAATGTAATAAAAAAAAATCCATCAATAATAACGACTTCTTTATGCGTTGGCTGGTCAGACTCAATGTGTTGCTCCAAACACTTTAATAGAACCGATTTATCTGTCTTACAAATTGTTCCGCTTATATGACAAAGTGAAAGAGATACAGGAGTTAAAGGATAAGATAAAACTTTTGCCAAATCAATTTTTTGTTCAAGAGAAACGCCCAGAAGCCGACCAAACAAATCGCGTTGCATGCGCATTTCTTGAACTTTTCCAGATACCATAACTTTTTTCTTTTTGATTGCATCAGTAAATGTAAGAATTTTATTTTTTTTTATTGCTTTCTCGAATCGGTTTATGTCTTGCGCGCATTCAGAAATAAACGTTTGACGCTGCTCGTTGCCATTATTTTCAACATTAATTAAAAAATCACATACAGATTCTGATACTGCCTGGCCACTCGAAATATTACATAATAAATTTGTATCCAACTGTGTCATAAAAGGATTAATATTTTGGTTGATTGCGTTCATAAATGTTTCAAGCTTTTCACTACTTTTTTTTATCGCACTTTTCTTTAAATCTGCCGTAACATCTTGTGTCTTATTCAAGCCTGTTTTTTGCAAAACATCAGATATTATAGTCGATCTAAGGCTATGGCTTTTACACCAGCGTTGACGAGCTGCAATAGAGCCTGTATTATGGATAATTCCTGTAAGCTTATTTGCAGCATCTGCATTGATCATTTGCTCAAGAGTCAAGTCGATCGGTTGCCTGGAAAAGGGTTTGCCTGTCCTTTTAATCCCAAAAGATCCTTTTTTGAAATGATCTCTCAGCCCAGGATGCGTTTCGTCTACTTTTATTAAATTATCATGATATTTAACCAACCAGCGAGAGTAATTTGGTTGATTAAAAACAAAAAATAAATTAGAAATTTTAGGCAAAACATGTTTAAACAAATCAAAGTTTGCTGTGCGAATAGTCTTGTTTAGCAGTAAATAATAATTCACGAGATTAATATAAATCATATAAAACTGCGATGTTTTTCCAAGTTCGCCATTCAATGTTTTTTGTTGATATTGTTCATACGTCTCAAGTAATCGTAAAAGTTCATCGTTATCTATAACGGGAGTCACTGATCTGTGATGTTGAAAATTTCGCAGATAAATTATCACCTCATTGCTAATGAGTAGATCATTTTTATCAAGAAAAGATTGAAAATGTAAGATTTGAAGGGCTAGAGCCAACATAGGGTGCAATCGTTTACATCTATTAAAATGCTTTCCCGTAATGAAAGAAGTGACCGAGCCGTTTGCGAGCATTTTGGAATCTACCATGATATCCGATAACCCACAATTATCAATAAACTTTCCAATTGCTTTAAAGTAGGCCATCATTATATGGAATGAACCTACATGTATAAAAAGGTTATTAAATCTTGGTTTCTCTGTTGCTTGAATCTGAAGCGCAATTTTAGCAATTGCTAAATCGTAAGTTACTTGGATATACGTCTCGCTGCATTCCTCAGCGACTTTTTGGCTCTGTATCATCGTTTCCAAAACCACCGACGTATTTGTTGGTGATAAATTTATTGTTGTTAAATTTGAAATCTTCTGCTTACTAGATTAGTCATCGTGTATAAGGCTATTAAATCCTACCCACATCGGCGTATTGGGAATTTTTAGAGCGTGAGATACCATCCACGCACGATTTATGCGTTCGAATAATTCCATATTATTGGGCATTGAATGACGCGATTCTGCATCAAGGGGTTGTAGATTTTCAAACATTTTAGGCCTTTTGGCGTATGATTCCAATTCTGGGGTTATCGCGTCAAAAGTTCGCCTCCTTCTTTTTGCCCTACTATTTATTGAAGAAGATGCTTCATCGACGGAATATTCATCCTCTTCAACAGTTACGGACGATTCTCTAATATGAGTAGCATCAACAACGATATCCTGAAAGATTATACCCACTGTATCGTGCAAAGTATCTTTCCCCGTTGGAGTATCAACAAATCTGTCAAAGTTGTTAAATGCCAATCCTGTGCATAAGTTTGGTAATTTTAAAATGTCATCGGGACAAATTTGTGATTCCGTAGTAGATGCAAAAGTGGCTTCAGTTTCTAACTCCTCTACAGCGGTATAACTGCAGCAGTGACCATATCTGTTTATAATATTTACAACCTTTTTGCTATTTGTTAAACTTTTTAATGACATCCCAAGAGTGATGTGTTTTGACGTTTTCACTGTTCCATTTGAAATAGCATAAATTGCATCGTCTGAAAATGAATGAAGTATCCTTTGGCAATTAGTACTCCGCCTACGCCGACGACTTGGGCCACTTAACAATGTCATATAAAAATCAGTCAATATTTTTGGAGTAGAACTTTCTCCCTTTATCAGGCTATTTGCTGTTATTTTATCAGGTAATTTATTTGGTTGTAATTTGCGAATTTCTTCTCTTAAAGTAAGAGCAGCGTTTTGAACTATATCTTCTTTCTCTAGCAATTTGAAATTTACATGCTGCATATAAACGCCACCATACGGCTTAACAATATTTCTTTTATTCATGTGTATTATTTCATTTTTTTTGGGAAAAGTTTGTAATATTTTCTTTTGTAAATTCCGTGATGCATTTCAAAAGAATCTTCTGTATTTCCATATTCCGCGTTCACACGGTCAGTATATAATTTGTGCAAAAATGTCATAAAATAACAATGTTTCTTTTTCACAATATTGTCGCTTATAAAAGTGCATATGTTGTCATAGGCTATTTTATGATAGTCTCTCGTTATATGCCAACTTCCTTTTTGTGTCGGTAACCCAGATTTACATGTAGTACTTCCATATTTTCTCTTACAAACATTGTGATAATAAATTATTTTTTCTTTTAAATTTGCGATTTTTTAAGCAGGTTAATATCATTGGATTCTGTTGCAAGCGATTTTATATTTTCAATAACTGTATCATTTTGTGAATTGTGCAAAGACTGAAATCGATATTGCAGTTTTTTGCGCGACATATTGCAAAACAAACATACTTGTTTAAATTCATCTGTACCTTCCGAGAAATCTGGCGACTGTTCTTCGCCTACTGGATGTTGTTCATCACTATTTTTATCGGCTTGCTCAAAATTTTGTTCTCCGATATCTTCAGCGACTTCAAAATTTTCACCACTGACATCTTCGATGAGTTTATCAGTAGTCTGTGTAGATGTTAAAGAAGGTGCTGTAGATGAAGTCGAAGGAATCTCCTCAGAAGCTTCGCATTTCTTATATTTCCCCATTACAGCTGTAAATTGTCTATAACACTGTCCATGGTAGCACAGTGTATTGTCACTATTGTCACTATTGTCACTCAAATTGCTTTGTAAAATCACATCACTGTATTTCAAATTATGATCTTTACGAATTTTCAAAATATCTCTACATTTTTGTAATTTTTGGTCTGGTGACCCCTGTTAAAGGTAATAATTTTTTTGGTTTCCCTAGTTTGCAAACAAAACAATATCTATTAACTGAAGACATTCTGCGTATATAATGGGTTGAAAATAAAATGCCCTTCCTTTCAGGCAGACTATTACTGCAGTCTGTAATGCAGTCCCTTGGTCGAACTGCTCTGCGATTCTGCAGTTTTGCCTTTCGAAGCTGTTTGAAAGCAGTTGTTAGGTGTTTATTAAGGTTTGAAGAGAGCCCTATCTCTATAAACAGAGCCGTGACATTTTCCAGACCCGGCGACCGTCTGGGAAATTGGGCCCAATCATACACAGTAGGGGCACTGTCTGGCACCTTTACGAATTTAAATCTTTACCAAAAAGTATCTAACGTTTCCACGAGTCATTCAATTGTACTTCACGAACTGAATTTATATTCAATATTTAATATACAATTACAATTTAATGAGCCTGTCAAGATACCAGCGAAATATTTAAAATAAAAACTGCAAACTTCGATGCGTCGACTATACCGCCATGTAAACCTGAATTGCAACAACAGATGTTAAGGGCTTCGTATATTACGAGTATTTGGAAAAACGCCCATTCAAAAGTTCCTACCGATTTATCTCCAATCGATCACGGCTGGGAAGAAGTTGACAGCAAGTATCAGTGTACTTGGTTTGAAGGTGACCAACTGCCAACTTTCGTGAGCGAAGTAGTAGTAAGGCTAGGGGGATTCTAACTCAGGTCCTCTGAGGGGAGCGCGGGGGCGGGGGGAAGTGAGGGCGCGCGGGGGAGCGCGGCGGAGAGAAACATGGGCGCGGGGCCTGCAGGGAGTGGAAGAGCGGTTGCGCGCGCACGAGCCGCGGAGTAGGGGAAGCCGCAACCGCGGAGGGGATCACTCCGGGCCGAGCCGCCGCGGAGACCTGACCCACCGTCCCCGAAATTTTTCAAAGGGAGGGAATGACCCCCGAAAAGTCTTTTTCAGACGTTGGCCCACACCGAAAATTTTTTCAGACCTAACCCAGGGAGGGGACGGCCCCCAGGATTTTTTTTCAAACCAACATGCGTCGGAACTTGTTTAATAATTTATTTTTTATCCGAAATTGTTTCAGACGATGTCGGGAAAGATCGGGAAAGATCGACGTTCTTTTCTTTTACGAACCACGTCTTCGGGACGGAAAGAGAGAGAGAGAAAGCAATACTTCGTTATAAATCTAAATTCGGAGGGTGGGAAAGAGAGAGCATCACTTTTAAAGCTAAATTCGAGAGAGAGAGACAGCACTACATAGCGGTACACTCGCAGATATTCTAAAATTTTTAACCAGCGATCTACCAAACCATTATGCAGCATTCATTCTAAAGCTACCAGTATTCTAAAGCGTTCCGATTTAATACGATTTAACGCAGCGTATCGCGCGATCGTGTGTAACTTGACTCCCCTGGAGCAGCCGCGTGCGATGATACCTACCATTTGGCGGCGCGAAGAATGAAATAGCATTATGCGACGTCAGCAAATCTTAAAATTATGTGGCGAGAAGGAAGACGGGTAAATGAAATGGAGAAATAATATAGGTTTGAGAATATATATTGTTACAAACGAAAAGACTTTAAAATTAAAAAATACAATCTAACATTTTTTCCTACGAGCATGGGCTAGAATATCATTGATGCCGCATGCTACCAGTTCGCAATCTACAAGATAATCCTCGTCGTAATATTCGCTATCACGTATTATTTTAGCAGCACTGCGCGCAACTAATGTTTCACACGCAACATCGCTCTGCTGTAGCACGTTGACAAAAGTTTCAAATTTTACTCTCACATCCTCTGCAGTTTGATGCAGTCGCGGATACACATAGCTTATGCATGGCTCAAGATTACATAAAAATGATACTGTATTCAGTTTGAAATACAGTGAGTTATCAGCTCGCGTCATCTTTACAAGCGATGAATCAAAGATCCGAAGAAATTCCACCATTAAATCATCAATCCGCATCGAGTCTGGTTCAGGTAATTGTGCACGTTCTTCGATGGTTTCACGGCTGTCGAATAGCACATTCCATGTATTCCATGTAATATAAGATGATTCCCATGATTATCGCCGAGAAGAACTTCAACATCGGCCATAGGTCCTACGTTGATTCCAATTTCCAAATATTTGCTGCCCATGGATGTTAACGCGTATCTTCTGACCATGATACGCGATCCTCGGCGCGGACTAAGAGAACAATCAAAGCTATGAAATTGTCCACTCGTATCAGGAATAAACATAAAAAAATTTAGTGAATATGTGAAAATTAAGTCTTACCTGTCAAATGTATTATCCCCACATGGAGCTACGCCATCATCTCGCATGATTGGAACGTAATAATTCATGCGTTCAACGTTTGCTTCGGCACTGCACAATTTTTGTAGTCGTATCTAGTCTATCAAAGTCACCGAGGCTACTGTGCGATTGATGGAATAGCGACCGGGAGACAGGCTTAAATAGAGGTGCAATTGCTTCCCCCACCACCGCATTTTATTCTAAAGCTACCAATTTTTCCATAATGTTTTTCAATCTTAACGTCGCAGCCTGTCGCACGATCGCATGTAATTTGAACCAACCCCCCAAGGATGAATGTAATATAATACCTGTGGAAGCGCAGAATCTTAGAATTATGCGGTGTCAGCAGAAACTGTGTCGGATGATTTTGCGCGCTAATTCGTCATATGCGTGAATCATAGAAAGAATTATGCTGTATCGGCAGAAACTGCACAAAACAATGTTGAAACGGATCGTCGTTTTTTTTTTGCATGCGGTGCATTCGAGGGAGGGGGTACGCCAAAAGAGTTAGACAGAGATACCAAATCGTGGTATCAGTCATAAAAGCACGCTCCGAACTGCACAAATCCTCAAATCGTTGCAACGTGTTGCGCGGAAAGGACGTTACATTTACACTCCATTTACGATCATGGAAGAATTCGCGCAAGTAGAACGTCAATTGCGGGATCAATCTGCACGATTGAGTTCGCGTGAAGAATACCTCGCGTGGGAAGAACGGTGCAACGAGTGCATCGAATCTTTAGAAGAACACAGCCGAGTGAAACGCCCGCGATTATCGATCGATATTCAACAATCGTTGGTTGCTCGAATCGCGCGGCTCGAGGGACTGAAACATTCGTTGCGCGGACGTTTCGTGTGCGAAGGTGCTGGACATTCGAGTACGGGACTTTTGTGGCGCGAAATAGACGCTGCGTTCGACAGTCGCGTGTTAACTGGTGCCGTGCTCAATTCGAAGTATATCGAGCCGCGCAACTTCCTCCAGGATGCGGCGACCATTGTGTTGGAGCACGTGCGGGGCGCTTTGAGAAAACGTCGAAACCTCAAAGTGAACACTGTATTCAACGGCGAATTTGTGGCGGATGACAAGCATGCTTGCAAAAGCATCAACACCCGGAACTGTGAACTCTTCGGTACATCCGATCTGCAGGAGTGGTACCAGCGATGCGTCGTCGAACCCACCCTGGCATCGCTGGAAGAGTTCCAGGAACGCGACAGCGGATGGGCATTGACGCGAATCCTCAACCTGACCGTCAATGTCAATAAGTACAATCCGCTGCACGCGGGGTGCCATCACAAGTTGCCACAGATATTATCTTTGAAGAAGGCAACGATCAGTGTGCAATCCCCGGACAATGCGTGCTTCGCGTGGGCAGTGGTAGCCGCTCTCCATCCTGCGGAAAGAAATGCCGATCGCCCAAGTTCATATCCGCCATATGCTTCCGTATTAAATCTCCAGGGCATTGAGTTTCCAATGTCCCTGGAGCAAATTGGGAAGTTTGAGCGGTTAAACGAAATCTCGATCAACATCTATAGCTTCGAGGCGGAGAAGACGAAGACGGTCTTTCCGCTGCGCCTCACCAGCCAAAAGAGGGATCGGCACATCAACCTGCTCTACATACCGAATGATGGAGATGTAGGACACTTTGTATGGATCAAGGACTTGTCCCGGCTGGTGAGCATGCAGCTGAGCAGACATCGAACAAAGAAATTCATCTGTGATCGGTACGTATAGAAACATATGAAATGTTAAAATGTCTCGCGAAACAAATTAAATAAAAAATTTTTTTGTTTTATTACAGATGCATGCACTACTTCGGATCTGCCGAGAAGTTGGAGCTTCATTCGCTGCACTGTGGCAAGATGAACGACTGCGCCATCCTGCTGCAAAGCGAAGGAAACAATCTCCTAAGGTTCAACAACCACAACATGAAGGAGCGGCTCCCCATCGTGGTGTACGCCGATCTGGAGTGCATCATCGAGAAAACAGAGGACAGCCACCGAATGGGTGATGATAATAAATTACACACGTATCAACACCACGAAGTTCATAGTATAGCCTATTACATGCATTGCTCGTACAATACATCGCTATCGGTGTATCGATGTCGCCGCGACGCGGATTGCGTTTCATGGTTCGTCGATGAACTAAAAAATTTTGCAAATTTCGCCAAACCCATCCTCACCAGCAATGTTCCCATGCTTGATTTAACCGCCGAACAGTTGATGGCATTTCGCGATGCAACACACTGTCATATTTGCGAAGAACCATTCGAGGCTATCGATGTACGAGTCCGCGATCATTGTCATCTATCCGGGCGGTTTAGAGGTCCAGCACATTCGGAGTGCAATTTAAATTATAAAAATGCGTTTTACATCCCCATAGTTTTTCATCATTTATCAGGCTACGATTCACATTTTATTATCGAGGAAATAGCTACCGCTTTCGAAGGTCACGTCGACGTATTACCCATAACTAAAGAAAAATATATTTCATTCACAAAAAATGTCGAAGGTACGGCTGACTCAGACTCGCGAAATTATAGTAAATTGCGATTCATCGATTCGTACAAATTTCTCAACACCAGTCTCGACAAATTAGCATCTTTTCTTAGCACAGATCAATTAAAAATTTTACGTTCCCAATTTCAAACATTATCCGTCGAGGATTTCAATTTACTGACCCGAAAGGGTATCTTTCCGTACGAATATCTTGATTGCGCGAACAAGCTGCAGGACTCATGCTTACCACCGCGCGAGTCATTCTACAGTTCGTTAACGAGTGAAACTGTATCCGAGAGCGATTACGCACACGCCGAGACTGTCTGGCAGCGTTTTGGCATTAGAACTTTGGGCGAATACAGCGACTTGTATTTGAAAACAGATGTCTTGTTATTGGCAGATATTTTTGAAAATTTTCGTGAAAGTTGTATCAAGAGTTACGGACTAGATTACACATTATTATACTTTACCCGGTTTCACATGGGATGCCATGCTAAAACATACCAAAATTACATTCGAATTGCTCACTGCCGTCGATATGGTCATGTTTATCGAACGCGGTATACGCGGGGGTTTAAGTCAATGTTCCGGAAGATACGCACATGCCAATAACAAGTACATGCCATCTTACGACGCATCAGAAGAGTCATCGTACTTGATGTACTTTGACGTGAACAATTTGTATGGATGGGCAATGTGTCAGCCTCTGCCATATGCTAAATTTCAATGGGTCGAAGATGTTGAAAAATTTGACGTGTCTTCGATCGCGGTCGATTCGCCCACGGGATACATTCTCGAGGTAGATCTGGAATATCCGCAACGTCTGCACGACGCTCATGCCGATCTACCGTTCTGCCCGACGCGTGCCAAACCACCTGGCAGCAGACAGGACAAGTTACTCGCGACGGTATACGATAAGCAGCGTTACGTCATCCATTACCGCAACCTGCAGCAGTGCACGCGTCACGGTCTTCGTATTACAAAGATACACCGCGTGCTTCAATTCGCCCAATCTCCCTGGCTCCGCGATTACATCGAACTCAATACACGGTTTAGAACAGGCGCGACAAACGACTTCGAAAAAAATTTGTACAAATTGATGAACAACGCGGTAGTCGGTGAAACTATGGAAAATGTACGAAATCACGTAGATGTAAAACTTTTGACTCATTGGGAAGGGCGATATGGCGCGGAGGCAATGATCGCGAAACCGAATTTCCAAAGCAGAAGTGTTTTTTCGGAAAATTTAATAGCTGTTGAATTGCGAAAACTCGAGGTGAAATTCAACAAACCGATATACGTGGGTATGTGCATTCTGGACATATCAAAAATTTGTTTTTATGAATTTCATCACGAGTACATGTCTCCCCTGCACGGATCAAGTTGTAAAATTCTATACACAGACACGGACAGCCTCATTTACCACATTCGATGCGACGATATCTACGAGACCATGAAACGCGATATCGATAGATTCGACACAAACGATTATCCTATCAACAATCCATATAATATGCCCCACTTAAATAAGAAGGTTCCAGGGCTGATGAAGGATGAAAATAACGGTGCGATAATGACCGAGTTCGTAGGTCTTAGAGCGAAAATGTATACTCCGCGTAGACGGCAAAAAAGATACGAAAAAGGCGAAAGGCGTCAAGACCAACGTCATAGCCAGAACGATAACTTTCGACGACTACGCGCAGTGTTTGCAAAGGGAGATCGAAATGGTTCGCAGACAATCATGCATACGGTCTAAATTGCACAAAGTGTACACCATTTCGGAATCTAAAATCGCTCTAAGTCCGTACGACGACAAGCGGCATATCGTACCTGATTTGACCGACACTCTGCCCTGGGGACATTATAAAATACCATTGTAAAAAAAAAACTATTGTATTTATTATAAATAGTGGAATTGTGTAATATAAAATTGTTCACTCATGCATAGAACATACAATTATATTTATTGTGTAATATATTAACTGGTTATAAATGGTTAAAAATAAAAAATTGTTCACGCATTTACATATATGTATCATTGTATTTATTGAACCATGTATTATTATGTTACAATACATTATTCTTATTTATCCATGAATTGTGTGAATTATCAAACCCCAACCACTTGACGTACACCTTATCCCCCTTTCTACGCAACACTTTTTCCACTAGATACACATCAGGATCGGTGACGCGTTGCAGCTCGTGTTCATAGAATCCTCCGGCAACAGGTTTTCCACAGGAATCGACCAGCAAATACGTTGCGGCATTAGTTGTCTGTACTTTGGCTATCTTGAACACCTCCGTTGTCCAATTCGGCGTATAGCCTTTATCGAAGATGGTTTTAAATTTTCTCACGCGCACAAACTCGCCCAACTTGAATCTCGCCGGAGCAGCGATCTTTATGTTGCTGTATACGGTGGATAGCAGCTTGTCGGCGATCGCAGGGGTAACATTGCGAGGACGCATTCCGATGGTTCTATGTTTTCGCGCGTTATACTCTGCGAGAAGACGCGATAGCGAATCGATCCATCTGTAGGTTCCATTGAGCGTAAACATTTTCCACATATTGTTCTTCAAAGTTCGATTGAAACGTTCTACGACGGAGGCCTTCATCACCGAATACGTCGAATAATGATTAATGTCATGCTTTGACAAGAGTTTCTGCACATCGGCGTTGTAAAATTCTTTTCCTTGATCGGTTTGCAAATTTTTCGGATATCGATCTCTAAATATCTTTGCAAACGCTTTAGTCACATCAGCACCACTTTTAGTCTTGAGCGGCACCGCCCATGCATACTTGCTCAACACATCGATGACGGTGAGTATGTAGTGGTGGCCTTGGTTGAATCGCGAGTATGGACGCATTTCTACAACGTCAGCTTGCCACAGATCGTCGTATCGATGCACTATGACGCGCCTCCGCGGGAAATGTCTTCGAGCTGGAGCATGCAATTCCTCAACAAGTTGTCGCTTCTTGGGACCATGGTTTTCTTTACTCTTGGATTTCGATACTGGCTGCATGTTTGATCGCAGAGGTGTCTTTGACACGAATGATGCGATAATTATCGTGTACATGCATTAAGTGCTCCCAATCGGCTCGGGGACAAGTTCAGCCGCCTCGCATGATTCTCCTTCGCAGCGCTGCTGTGGGATTGAATTTGACGCCTGCGATATCTTTTTAACGCTGTTTTGCAACGTCAGCATATCTCTTTGAAACACGACCAGCTTCCTCTCTAATTCTTCCTGCTGCTCTCTCAAAAGTTTAATGCTCTTTTCCATGTATAGTTTATTGACGGCATCGCTGTCAGCCACCGGCTGAGCTACGCGTCGTATCTTGCATGATTTTGCATCAAAGTCGGCACCGTCCACACAAAGAGCGTTATCTCGCATATAATTTCGAAGCATGCCGCTCCATTTGTAATAGTCCATTCTAGCTGCTCCACTCTTCTCGAGCGATACTCCAAATTTGTTGATCGGCATCTCGATGCATACAGTGCAAATCATCGACGTGTGAATTAATTTATAATGAGGCCTACCTCGCGGAGTTCCTCGATAATCGATAGAATTTCGGGATCGTGGGAGTTGTTACCCGCCTGACGCGACGCTTCAAGCAAACGCAATCGATCCACCAACTCGTTGGGATCGTCCCAGTGCACGTAATCGATCTTGATATCGTTTACCATCATCGCTAGCGGTGTCTTTAGACCTTTTCCTGCTTTACTCGTTGATGCGCGGGGGACTAGTGGTGCAATTACATGTTTGTACTTGTATCCCTTGTTACACAATATGGGTTTTTGAGCACAATGACTGCGTCTGTAGGCATTCGTCGGCAGCAGTATACTTTTGTATTTTCGTTTATCGGCATCGGTGTACAGGGCATCGTCGGGAATTCTCTTGAAAATCAGTTCGTAAAGGCCGGGCGTTCCTTTGTATTTTACACCACCGATGATTGTATTATCATCCTTGTCCATATCGAAAGCCTTATCTCCAAGCATCGTTCCACTATTGCCAAAGTATACGCCGTACACATAGTCAATTGCTGTATCCTTATCCATACTTAGGATGGCGCTCATGTATTCTTGCCCCAGCGGACCGAAATGGTTGCGAAACGTTTCTTGTCCCTCGGATGTTTGAAGTTGCTGTCTAATAGATGTTACAAACGATTCATCTGGACTAGTTTCGAAAACATCGTCATCATCATCCTCGGTTGCAAGCAATTGTATACCGGTATTTATTGGTGTGGGAGGAACCGAGGAATCGTTTTGTCGTTTTCGCTTCGATTGAACTGGTGTGGAGGTTATGAGTGAATATTCCGATGATGTGTGTCGTTTCTTCTTTGTCTTGTGCGATGTGCTGCATTTCGACTGGATTTTTGTTTTAGGCGTTAATGTTTCATTCTCTTCAACGTCTATGCTCGTCAGCGGTGATGCGTCAGCTTCTGCCGCTGTGGTATTTTCCACGATATGTTTCAAGGGTTCGACGATAGGTTTAAAGTATCTCTCCAACGCGATATCTTCCTCCATCTTGTCAGACTTCAAAGCCTGATGTTTCTTGCGAATGGCTTCGCTGGTTTTTGCAATTTCCTTCGCTATTCTCTCTCGATCCTTAATCTCCAGACTATCGGTATCAATCATCGTTGTGCAGCAGACGTTGCTTTCCCACTGACGTGTTGACGACAATTGACCATCTCACGGTGCGGCAAACTCGTTAAATCCCTTTCTATAACGTCCATTAGGCATCGCGCTATCCTTGTCTATTACCACGAAACCATACTCTCGTTGCCAACAATTATGACACAGCACGCAGAAATCCTCGTAAGACATATCAGTATTTACATGATCGTTGTACACATGTTTCAAGTTGGTACCATCCTGCTTAAACAGAATCAACAGATTGGCATTGTCGCGTATAAGATGTTTGGGAATCTTTGCATACGTCTGACAGAGATAGAAGCAGTCAACGTTCGAGTGGCGCCCCATTGCAAAGTATTCCCTTATCGTATCTTGCTTGTCGCATGCCACGTCATCAAAGATAAAAATGGAATTCGGAAGCGATTCGCTCGGTGGGATGACATCACTGTTATTCGAAAACGTAAAGTAGCCAATTTCATCTATCGAGGTCAATAAATTCTCCAAATACTGGTATTTCGGCTGTTGCAACGACTTGGAATACACATACACGTTCTCGAAGCGGACACCGTGAGGACTTTCCAACAAGCTCACCAACACGTTGGTCTTTCCACAATTGGATGGGCCACAAATGAGGCACCGTATAGTGTTTGGTAGCATGCTGCCATGTTTGCGCTTTGTTTTCGAGGGCATCACTCGTGATTTATCGTCAAAATTTGTCACGCGTATCGTCACAGGCTGTCGCACGAATCGCATCCTCGCTGCGAACTGTGAAAAAATGATTTTGATACATCGAAGCGGTGACGCGTTCTATTTATAGGTCCGCGCCGAAGCAAAACAGCTCAGTGTTCAAAATGCTTCTGGTCCTGTCGGATAATTGTGATATTCGAGACTTAACCTCTGAACAGTTGAAATATATACCAAAGATTATTCTACTGCGAGAGTTCGAGAGATACATTGATCAGTTGTGGGACAGACTCCCCGAGCATATAAAAGCCGATTCCGAGGTTCAGCAGTATCGTCGGTGTCTGGAACATTATAATCGCCCTTGGCAGCGAACGCATATCGATGGTCCAGCACCATTGATTAAAAACTGTAGCGAATGTCGCCGATGCGAGTGAAGAAAGGTTGTGGTTTGTTAAATCGGGCGATAAACGCGCTACCTATCGAATTACATATCCCGGGATACCAGTTTTGCGGCCCAGGAACTCATCTGGCAAAACGATTGGCTAGAGGTGATCAAGGTATCAATCCGTTGGACGCAGCGTGTCGCGAACACGATATTGCGTATTCGCGGAGCAACGACCTCGGCGAAAGGCACGCGGCAGATAACGTACTCGCTGACAAAGCGCGAAAACGCATCGTTGCGCGTGACTCGACTCCGGGCGAAAGAGGTGCTGCTACAGCTATTTGGGCAGCTATGAAGGCCAAGACGAAAATCGGAATGGGGATGAAAGCAAAATTGCGCAAAAGGATTCCAAAGAGAGCACCGAAAAAGCGGATTCTTCCGATAGCAAAACGGGGTGGTATATTACCACTTCTCCCGCTGCTAGGTGTTCTCGGATCGTTAGCTGGTGGAGCGGCGGGGATAGCCAAGGCGGTAAACGATAATAAGGTGGCGCAACATCAGCTGCAGGAAATGCAACGTCATAATCGCTCCATGGAAGGTCGTGGACTTTATCTCGCACCATACAACCGCGGACAGGGAATATCGAAACGAAAAAAAAAAATGTCGAAAAGAAAATAAAAATGCCCGCGGGCGTAACTACCGACGCGCAATTGGAGGAGTTTGCAAAACGTATGCGTATTCCATTCTTTAGAGGCGTTTTTATGCGTAACGCGCTACCAGCCGGAGGAGTACGTCGAAACGAGAGCAGTATCGTAAATTTGGACAATGTCGAGGGGCCGAGGACTCATTGGGTGGCGTATGCGAAGAGAGGGTATCGAGCTATATATTTCGACAGCTTTGGAAATCTTCGACCGCCTAAGGAATTGGTACAATATCTGGACAAAGATGTCGTGAAAATCGAATACAATCGAACGGCTTATCAGAAGTACGATCAGAGCAATTGTGGACAACTATGCCTACGCTTTCTACAAACGATTGGCATCAAATTTAAGGATTGACTTCCCACCACTCTGATTCAGTACTAGTCCAGTCGTACAGCTCGGAATATGTCGTTAACATTCACTCTAACCGGCAAGAGTAGCACCCTCGCGGTAAGCTACTTTCCACCCATAGATTTGAGCGACGATGATTACGAGCTTGGTCTAGCAACCTTTGAAACTTATCACACAATACCAAACATCGACTCGGGCAACGATAAATTCTACTTTGTCGTAAACTATGACATCAACAATAGCATCGACACCACTCATGAATACATTACGATTCCACACGGCTCCTACGAACTAGACGCTATTGCCAAGTATTTGAAGCAGCGATTACTCGAGCGGTATCCTCAAAATCTCGGTGGCACCGATGTCGGTGACAACGATGTGTATCCTATAGTGTTGCGCCCCAACAACAACACCATGAAAAGCGAGCTGTACTGCTCGTTCGTCATAGACTTTACAAAGTCCAATAACATTGGATCGCTACTGGGATTCTCGACGAATCGGATATTAGAACCTGGACGGTGGCATGAATCGGACGATCCAATTAATATCATGAACGTGAACATTATTCGCATAGAATGCAGCGTGACCGCTGGCGCGTACAACAATGGGAAGCGCGTACATACGATACATGAATTTTCTCCGAGAGTCCCACCAGGATATAAGATATCGGAAACGCCCGCGCAGATCATTTACCTTCCAATCACCGCACGGGTCATTACGGATCTAACGATACGCGTTGTGGATCAAGACGGACGGTTGCTCGATTTTCGAGGTGAAGAGATTACCATCAGATTGCACGTACGACGGCGACGACGATAATACGTGTGACGTGATCGAAAGAGATGCTTGTGCTGAACGACTCCAGAAACCCGTTTCTTCCAAACGAAATTGTATACAACAACAACAACAACAACAACAACAACAACTGCAACAGCTCTGATTATACTAAAAAGAAGAGGCTCAGGGCTGCGAACATTGCATTTTTGAAATCATTGGGATTCATTGTGCGCGGTTAAGTTGAAAAAAAAATGGTTGACATTCTAAGCATTGGAGGGAAGCCGACGTTTGACGATCGCATCGTCAAGCTTGAGACTCACACATACAACCCATATGTCAACTCAACGTTTGGATACAGCGATGAAATAAGAATACCCATACAGCAGCAGGATTTATACACATTGCCGTGTGAAAGTTTCCTCTACGTGGAGGGAAAATTGAAGATAAACAAGCCAAACGATACATTAACGGTGGCGTTGGGAAATAATTGCATGGCGTTCTTATTCGATGAGATTCGATACGAGCTGAATGGCGTAGAGATTGATCGCAACAGAAACGTTGGGATAACTAGCACGCTTAAAAATTTTGTATCGTTGACATCTAGCGAAGACAAAAATATGGAGAATGCCGGATGGGGCTTGAAACGACGCGATGGGTCAATATTGAAAAATCATTTCAATTTTTGCATCCCGCTAAAATATTTGCTGGGATTTTGTGAGAACTACAAACGCATTATTATTAATGCGCGTCACGAGTTGATTTTAATACGATCGCGCAACGACAATAATGCTCTAATAGGATCGCCGATGCTGGAACCAGAAATTGAATTACTTAAAGTGCAATGGCGGATGCCTCATGTGACGTTAAATGACGTTAATAAGCTATCGTTGCTACATGCTTTGGAACGTGGGCAAAACCTGAGCATTTGTTTTCAATCGTGGGATCTGTACGAGTATCCTCTCTTACAGAGCACGACCAAGCATTCGTGGGCCGTGAAGGCATCTGCACAGCTGGAGAAGCCGCGAGTTATTATCCTTGCTCTACAGACTGGTCGAAGGAATGTGATGAGCGAAGATGTTACTAGGTTCAACAACTGCAAATTGACCAATGTAAAACTTTTTCTCAACTCGGAATTTTACCCATACGATGACATGAACTTGGACTTTGACAAGAATAAGCATGCCATCTTGTATCATATGTATACGCAATTCCATAAATCGTATTATGGACATAGTTGCAACGAGGCATTATTCACCGTGGCCGAATTTTTACAATTTGGTCCCCTCGTGGTGATTGATTGCTCGCGACAAAATGAGTCGATCAAGAATGGCACGGTGGACGTGCGCATAGAATTCGAGTGTAAAGGGAATGTGCCGATAAATACTACGGCCTACTGTCTGATTCTACACGATCGGGTGGTTGAATACAATCCGCTGACAAACGTGGTGCGCAAAATCAATTAAATTGCCACGCCCTCTCCTGTGTCAAATTCCTACCAAAAGAAAATTTCATCGTGAAAATCGAGATGCTTTACGAGAAAAAGTGCATTCTCCCATCTGTCTTGGAAGCGAGCGGACCTCTAAATCGTATCGATAATGACCGTGCCAACATTTGTTGACCTGCAACGGTTCATCGTCGATGGAAGATTTGTTGTCAAGGAAGTGGCTGTCCTACGAATGGGAACAATTCTCTCGCACTATATTTTTGGGAGTTCGATGCCGCAATATCTTCTTACGAAATCCGACAAATCGAGCATTCGGTGGTTGGTGGTAAAACATCATGGACTACGGTGGGACGATGGAGACGTTCCATACAGTATGGCTAAACAGCTAATTACAAAAGCTGTAGCTGATGCGATCGATGAAGAAGATGGCGCATCCCATATCGTATACGTAAAAGGGTTGCAAAAACGCGACTGGCTTGTGGATTTCCTCGATGAAGATACGAGAATGGACGTGGTCATCGAGACGCTGGACATTGACTACGAGGATATCAAATCTCTAAATAAGCTAAATGTAATTAATACTCTGCGATGTGGCAGACACGCAAAGCACTGTGCCATGCAAAATGTATTTAAAATATTCAACTGGTGGTCTAAACGCCAGAGAGAAATGCTTAAATAAAATATAATCAATTTTAATGTATAAAATGTTTTTCTTAACCCTCTCCAACCTAATCTCCTGCACATAATGTATGCTAGATTAAGACGGTAGTTATAATTACGTAGAAGTGGTTTGATACACGTTCAAAGTGGTATGATAGACGTTGAAAGTTACCATACACGTGCAATACATGATCAAAGTGGTACCATACACGATCAAAGTGGTTCGATTGATGTTGAAAGTGGTTCGATTGATGTTGAAAGTGGTTCGATTGATGTTCGATTGTGGTTGAAAGTGGTTCAATTGATGTTGAAAGTGGTTCGATTGATGTTGAAAGTGGTTCGATTCATGTTCGATTGATGTTGAAAGTGGTACGTTTGATGTTCAAAGTGGTTCGATTCATGTTCGATTCATGTTGAAAGTGGTTCGATTGATGTTGAAAGTGGTTCGATTGATGTTCGATTGATGTTGAAAGTGGTTCGATTGATGTTCGATTGATGTTGAAAGTGGTTCGATTCATGTTCGATTCATGTTCGATTGATGTTGAAAGTGGTTCGATTGATGTTGAAAGTGGTTCGATTCATCTTGAAAGTGGTGCGATTTATGTTCGATTGATGTTTGATTCATGTTCAAAGTGGTATGATCTAGTCGAATAATGTGTCCAATGAAAAAAGGGGAAAGAAGATGCGTGTGAATAAGGAGAGGATGGTCAGCGAAAATGCAGGTGGCCTGTGATGAAGATGGCGAAGAACAACAGCATCTTACTTTTGCAAAGCTACGCACTTCTCGATTTCATGATAGGAGTTTATACGCGAGAGCTTGGAGATGCAGCGAGACCAGTTGTCTTCAAATCTTTGAAGACAACAGTCTTCTTCACGAACAGTCTTCTTAACAGTTTTTTTTGTGTAACAATGGGATTGGAGAGGATCGCTCCTGAGTGTGACCCCGAGGTATGTACTTTTAAATATTTTTATATTTATCGCGTTTAATCGTTGAAATCGAGCGAGATCGAATCAGACGTTCATATCAATATTGAATCGTGGGGCTTCTATGTTCTAGCGTTCGCCACCACCATCGCCTGTGTGGTCGAGCGACTGGGGGTCGCCGCAACCGTCGCCGCAGCCGTCGCCGCCACCGTCGCCGTCGTCGTCGTCGTCGTCGTCGCCGTCGTCGTCGTCGTCGTCACCATCGCCGCCGCCGCAGTCGCCGCCTCCTCCTCCACATGTATGTAATAATACTTTGCATTGTTATGTGTGTTTGATATTTATTATGTTTGATGTGTCAAAATTATATCGACGTTTGTGTCTATGTTCTAGGATATTCCACTATCTATATTGAGGGCATGGCTGGCGGACTTGGAGGCCTGTGCGCTCCAGGTTGCACCCCGAGGGGTGCAGATGCGGCGGCCGGCATATGGGGCCGCGCGGCTGCGGCCATATGCAGTGCCGCGGCGGCCAATGGTGCGGCTGCCGGCTGCAGTTCGATGGGCACCATATTGGGTGCCGCGCCCCCCAACACCACCATCGCCCCCCGCACCACCATCGCCACCATCACCCCCATCACCACCATAATTTTATATTTTTTATTTTTTATTTTTTTATATATTATTTTTTATATATTATTTTTTATTATATTCTTTTTTATATTCTATTTTATATTGTATTTTTATATTCTTTTTTCTATTTTTTATATTTTATATTTCATATTTTATTATCTATTTTTATTTTCTATTTTTTATACTCTTTTATATTTTTTCTTTCTATATTTCTATTTTATATCCTTTTTATTACATTCTTTTTATTATATTCTTTATATTATATTTTTTTTTTATTATATTCTTTTATTTTCTTTTCTTTTATTATTATGTTCTTTTATATTTTTATATTCATTTATATTTATATTTATATTTTTTATTATATTTATATTTTTTATTATATTCTTTTTTATTTTATATTCAATTTTATATTTTATATTCTTTTAATTTTATAATAAATTTCTTAAACCTATATTATTTCTCCATTTATTTACTCGTCTTTCTCCTCGCCACATAATTTTAAGATTTGCTGACGTCGCATAATTCTTCGCGCCGCCACATGACGTCATCGCACGCGGCTGCTCCAGAGGAGTCAAGTACACACGATCGCGCGATACGCTGCGACCCTAAGATTTAAAATCATTTTGAAAAATTTTTAGAACGAAAGCGATTGTACCGCTATGTAGTGCTGTCTCTTTCTCTCGAATTTAGCTTTAAAAGTGATGCTCTCTCTTTCCCACCCTCCGAATTTAGATTTAAAGTAATGCTCTCTCTCTTTCCCTCCTCCGAATTTAGCTTTAAAGTAATGCTCTCTCTCTTTCCGTCCCGAAGACGTGGTTCGTAAAAGAAAAGAACATCGATCTTTCCCGACATCGTCCGAAACAATTTCGGATAAAAAATAAATTATTAAACAATTTCCGACGCATGTTGGTTTGAAAAAATCCTGGGGGCCGTCCCCTCCCTGGGTTAGGTCTGAAAAAATTTTCGGGGTGGGCCAACGTCTGAAAAAGACTTTTCGGGGGTCATTCCCTCCCTTTGAAAAATTTCGAGGACGGTGTGCCAGGTCTCCGCGGCTGCTCGGCCCGGACTGATCCCCTCCGCGGTTGCGGCTTCCCCCACTCCGCGGCTCGTGCGCGCGCAACCGCTCTTCCACTCCCCGCAGGCCCCGCGCCCAGGTTTCCCTCCGCCGCGCTCCCCCGCGCGCCCTCACTTCCCCCCGCCCCCGCGCTCCCCTCAGAGGACCTGGGTTAGAACCCGCTTAGCCTTACTACTGGTGATAATAGAGACTAAGTAATAGTGCGATTGGACGCTTCATTTAAATCTAAGATATTTATAGTGTGCGCGAAAAGACGCTGAATTTAAAATAAACGTACTTTATAAATAGATATTAATTCTAAAAAGGGTGTGTTGAACTAAAAAGTGTGTGAACAAGTACATCCTCTCTCTCAAGGGTTTTTCACGGTTTCCCCGCGAGCGAAGGGCGAATGCCAGAGGTGGGTGATTTTCAGTGGCCGTGTGAAAACTTTCCTGAAACCACATGTACAATTCAATCGGAATTATCCGTTGAATTTTGCACACATCATTTCTCAACAACTGAGCGGAGACGAGTTTTTTGGAGCATCCCAAGGACAACGAGGAGCTGCGTGGACGAACTTCTGGCTGTGTCAACGGGGAGCTGCAGCGTCTTCATTCAACGCCAAACGGGGCAAGCAGATTGAGTGAATTTCTCTGGAAACAACGTGTGACACGTAAAGAACAATCGGCAACTTGCGTAAGGCGTATATTTATTGGTTTATGTGTTTGCGATTAGATTTAAGGTAGGGTCGATAGTTTATTCAAATCGTAAGTTAGCTTATTTTATCAACATGTGGCGTAGCCGGAACGCTATGAGGAAACGCTAGAGGCAAAAAATAAATTCGGAGAGTATTCAAGACTTTGAAACTGAGGACTTGCCGATTGAAATCCCTCGAGCACAGTCTCCTCCTTATACATCTCATTTGGATGGCCTGAGCCTTTTATGCGCGAGTACTCCAGTACCTGTCATGCAAACCGAAGAAATGCCTTGTTCCAGCGCGGCCAATATTGTTAGCTTGCCAAGTATCAGTCAGTTGGATTATATGCCATTAAGGATCGCGACGGACTTGATTCCCCGTTTTGATGGGACATCCTCTCTAACAGCTTTCATCAATCAATGTCGGGATATCTATTCCAAAATTAAGCCAACAGACCACGTAAATCTTCTCACAGCAATTAGGTATAAAATGGAGGGTCATGCAAAATTATTATTAGAAAATCATACAACCCCGAATACGCTAGAGGAGTTTATCAGGTTGCTCAAAACAGTCTTTGAACAAACTTTCGATGTTGGTCGTATCCAGGATGAATTGAAGGGGTTGAGTCAAGGACGGAGTGAAACTATTAGGACTTATGGAGCACGTGTTTCTGAAATACTTTCGCGTGGTATATAGGCCGTTAGGGCGGAATCTAGTGCCGAAGAGCTCGCTGGCAATCTGGGTTCATTTGAACGGACCGCTGTTAGGACCTTTATACAAGGTCTTCATAACGAAGTCATACGAGTTCTTGTTCTCGAGAAACGAATAGATAAATTAGAAACTATCGTTAATCTCGCTAGTAGATTGGAGCTGGGAACAAACGCATCGTCTAAGCAACTTCCATCTCCAGCTATACTTCGCGGCGTTAGGGAAGTCACTACCGATAATGCTAGCTTCAAATGTTTCAATTGTAATCAGGAGGGTCACTATCATCGAAATTGTCCTCGAAACAATAGAAATTTCTCAAACGTACAGGTTCAGGAAAGAATTAG
Organism: Andrena hattorfiana; assembly: GCA_944738655.2. NCBI lineage: Eukaryota > Metazoa > Arthropoda > Insecta > Hymenoptera > Andrenidae > Andrena > Andrena hattorfiana. Next base: position 24,941,261 of record OX122892.1, read on the forward strand.
ATGCAATTATTGTAAAAAAACGGGCCATACGGAAGCACGTTGTTTTAAAAAACGGGATACGGACACCGCTGCGACACAGCATGGGGCTAAAACAGGAGCGTCCCATCCTTTAAACTTGAAAGGGGTTGCAGGGAAACGCGGCGCAAAGCAGGCCCTTAATTGCACGTCCGCAACACAACAAACCTGCTTCCACTTCGATGTAAAGGACGTTGGCCGATTGCCGGTTTTAGAATTACTACACGATCCATTCTATGAGGGGGTCGGTAGTTTCCTTGTAGATACCGGTTCCCAACTTAATTTAGTTAAACGTTACAGCGTTATTTCTTCTTTGTTAGTAGATGATAGCATTATTTATAATATAACGGGTATCGACCAGGGAGGTGTTAGCACTCTTGGAGAAATAATGATTCAGATGTTTGGTATCAACGTTAAATTTCAAATCGTTGATGATGATTTTCCGATAGCTGGAACAGGGATTTTAGGCATTCCATTTTTAGAAGAACAAAAGGCAGTGTTGACATTCAAAGATACCAGTCCAAATAGCCTTCAGATCGGTGGTCAGGAGTTCTTTCTTCGCTCAGCGATTTCGGTGAATTTACCACCTCGCACGAAAACGCTCATAACCGTGCCCATTAGGAATGCTGGTAGGCGACAGGGTTACATAAGAAGGTTGGATGTTGCACCAGGTGTTCATGTAGGCGAGGCGCTAGCAACACAGGAAAACGGTTTTGCAAAAATTTTTGCTTTTAACACTACCCTAGAGCATGTGACTCTTTCCGTACCTCCAGTCGAACTAGAGGAGTTTTCTGAAATTCCTCCTTCACCACGTTCGGCTCGGACAGGAAATCCAGGTGAGGGACGGTCCAGAGCTGATGCCACTAGGCTTGTTCAATTAGTAAAACTCCTTGATATGCAGGACTTGAATGAGTCTGAACAGGCTAGCATTTTAGAAATAATAAATGAATTTCCTTATCAATTTTATTTGCCATCGGATTCATTGGGTTCCACTAAAATAATGCAACACAAAATAGTAACTGTAGATGAGATACCAGTAAATACAAAACAGTATCGGTTTCCATTAGTTCATAAAGAAGAAATTAAAAAACAAGTGAAGTCATTGCTTGAAAATAAGATAATTCAGCCATCTACCTCTCCTTATAATTCGCCTGTTTGGGTTGTCCCTAAAAAACCTGGTCCGGATGGTAAACCTCGCCAGCGCATGGTGATAGATTATCGACAATTGAATGAGAAGACTATCAATGATGCGTATCCTCTTCCCAATATATTGGATATCTTGGATCAGTTGGGGGCTGCTAAGTATTTCAGTATCCTTGACCTTGCTTCCGGGTTCCATCAGATTCCTATACATCCGGACTCGAAATCGAAGACTGCTTTTTCAACTGTGAATGGTCACTATGAGTTCAATAAGATGCCCTTTGGTCTTAAGACTGCTCCGGCCACCTTTTAAAGGTGCATGGATTAAGTTTTGTCTGGCTTACAGGGGGTTGAACTTTTTGTGTATATAGACGATATCGTTATATATGCTGATTCTTTGGAGGAACATTCACGAAAACTAAAAGGTCTCTTGGCTAGATTGCAAAATGCTGGATTGACATTGCAACCCGAGAAGTGGCGATTTTTGCGACGGGAAGTTTCTTATTTGGGTCACGTTATTTCTTCAAAAGGGGTGAAACCAGATCCTGGAAAGATCGAAGCAGTAAAGTTATTTCCTATTCCGAAAACTAGAAAAAATATTAAGCAGTTTTTGGGATTGGTTGGATATTATCGACGCTTTATTCCTCATATGGCAAAAATTGCTAAACCTTTGATACGATTGTTGAAAGCGGAAGTACCTTTTGTCTGGGATAAGGACGTCCAGTTCGCCTTCGAAAGTTTACGGGATGTTATTTGTTCAGAACCGTTACTTCAATTTCCCAATTTCAAGCAACCATTTCTCGTAACGACTGATGCCTCTAATTACGCAGTAGGAGCCGTATTGAGTCAGGGTCAGATCGGGAAAGATCTCCCAATTGCATACGCATCTCGGACTCTTAATAGCGCTGAAAGTAATTATTCCACTATTGAGAAAGAGTTATTAGCAGTTTTATTTGCAGTGGAGCATTTTCGACCGTATTTATATGGTCAGAAATTTACTCTAATCACTGATCATCGACCATTGATCTGGTTACATAACGCTAAAGATCCTACTTCCCGTATTATGAGATGGCGAATTAGATTAAATGAGTATGATTATGAAATGGTGTATAAACCTGGTAGGATAAACTCCAATGCAGATGCATTATCCCGGAATCCGCCTGTCCTTCCCTTTTCACCCAAATGCTTGACAATCCATAAAGAGACTGAAATTACGGACGCCTCTCCTCCAAGGAGTTTGCAAGGGGTTGTCGTAGGCGCCGACGATTTGCCACTTGCAATCTCTAAGGAGATCGAGGATATCGACATTGACAGTTTTACCGAAAATAAGAATGAAAAATTAATAGCTAGAATTTTTCTTGTAAATAGAGGATGTTTTAATGAGTACAACGAGATTGATAATAAAACAAGTCATTCAGATTTGGACTCCATGGATAGTGAAGAGTATTTTACAGCAGATGAGGAGGAGTCAATCCCCTCAAATAAATCAATCCTTGAAGGAGGAGAATCTTATAGCAATTCTAATGATAATGTAGTAAAAGGAGGATCGCTCTACAAAGATATTGGGGATGCGCCTCGACTCGGTAGTCGGTTGGTTATCGGAAAGGCCGATATTAAAGGCACCCTGCTTCAGGCATCGTTAGAGGCTGTCCCCGTGTCTCAGGGTACCCTTGCTCTGCTGAATCCGTTGTTTATCGGAAAGGCCGATATTAAAGGCACCCCGCTTCGGATCGGCATCATGGGACCCGGTACCAAGGTCGAGGAGGAGGTTCAACGGTTGATCCAGGTTCCCGACTCATTCCGTGGTGCTGGCTGTGAGCAGTTTAAAGACCCGGATGAGGTTGTATTTGTGGCGGAGACTGAAGAACCTGTCTCATTCATGACAGGGTTACTTAAAGCACAGACACGATTCTCCGTAGAAAAAATCTCGGAAAATGACTCGCATACCGCTGACAAGGTTAAAGTTTTATTGACAAATTCAACTCCGCCCACGCAAGCAATCCATCCCTCTCCGTTCCCTAACATCATTTATTGTAAAGATCACCTTTACATGCGTAGAGATAATCTTCTTCATTTTTTCTCTACTGACTGTCAAATCTCTTCAACAGTTAGTAATGATTTGCTGACACGGGGAAAATTTTCCATTGGCCAAATACAATCATACAATGTTCGTGTGGGTGAGGCAATGGTTTTTCCTGGGGGAAGGCAACACATTTTCCATTTATTTTCTAAAGTAAGCTCTGTTGAACAACAGGACTTTAGACATCTTGCGTCTTCATTGTCATCCCTTAAGAATCTAATGGAATCCCTGAGTGTAACGTCCATTAGTTTATCTAAAAATGACAATAATATTGAACCTATTGAGTGGAATTCTTTCGAATATCTTTTAAAACAAACATTTAATAACTCACAATATAACATTACTGTTTGCACTGGCGAAATTGTTTTTCCTCCTCTATCAAGAAGACCTTCGATTATTCGAGAATATCATGAGTCTGTAGTAGGTGGTCATCAAGGTATGACCAAATTGTTCAGACGAATAAGGGAAGACTTCTATTGGTTGAAAATGGAGCGGGAGATCTCAGCTTTTGTCCGCTCTTGTTCAAGTTGTCAACGAAACAAGATGCTTTCGGCTAAGACGAAACAACCAATGCGCATTACTGATACTCCTGAAAAGGCTTTCGAAAAGGTACAGACGGATATTGTTGGTCCATTACCTATAACAGAAAAGGGAAATAAGTACTTGTTAACACTCCAGGATAATCTGACAAAATATTCGGATGCTATTCCATTACCTACTATTGATTCCATATCTGTCGCAGTCGCTTTAGCTGAGCAATTCATCAGTCAGTTTGGTTGTCCTCGAGTTATCCACACAGATCAAGGGAGTAATTTTGTTAGCACCATAATGAAGAATTTCTGTACAATCTTCAAAATACAGAGGATTACTTCTACCGCATTCCACCCACAGTCGTTGGGGTCCTTGGAGCGGGCTCATCGTGTCTTCATTGATTATTTGAAGCACTATTGTGTTAAGACTGACTGGGATGGTTGGATTAGATTTGGAATATTTTCTTATAATACTTCGGTACATGAAGCTACTGGCTTTACACCACATGAGCTGGTCTTTGGTAGAAAGGCCACCATCCCTTCAGAGTTCGCTAAGCAGGAAGTGCCTCGGACATTCGTTCAATATTTAGACCAACTCTTCACAATAATCACTACTACTCAAGCTACAGCGGCAGCCAATCTGGAACAGGCAAAAGAAAAGAGTAAATTATATTATGATAAGAATGCTAATCCTCGTAAATTTAATGTAAACGACGATGTATACTTGATTAGAGAACCGAAGACCTCTAAGTTCGACTCTAACTGGACTGGTCCTTATAAGATTATTCGAATGTATGACGATCTAACTATAGAAATAGCAATAACAGCGCAGAGATCTAAGATAGTACACGCGAATAAGCTAAAGTTAGCGTATATAAGATTAGATCCATTGTAAATAGTTTAATCATATGTATTAGCTATATTGCAGTTTCTTTTTATATGGATTATATTGAATAAGAATACTTAAATAAGTTTGGTTAGGGCGTTTGATTACTTCTGGATATTAGTTATGCATTGTATTATAATTGATTTAATATTACCTAGTAATGGAATAATGATATCTTAGTACTGTAAATTCTTGTGATATAACTATAATTCTTCAACTCGCGCTTCCTGCGGGACAATGGGTGGACCGAGTAGCTCGTTTACCGCGGGGCTGGCGCGGGAAGAGGAGGCGTAGTTATTCATTCAATTTAGCATACTTAAGTTAATATCGATGTATTGTTTTCTTTTAAAAGTTGTTTCCATTGGAAACACCTTTTGTATATGGAGGGAGGTGTTGCGATATCCGCTGGTGTGAATCCGTATATTATATGAAGTTAGCTATAAGACATAGGGATATCAAGGTTTGATGTGAGAGCGAAATTCAAAATCCTTTGTAGAAAAGATTTATTGTAGGCTGCGGGTAGGCAGCAGATGTTTGAACTCAGAAGGCGCACGAGAGCTTTGCATTGCAGTCAGTAATTTTAAAAACTACAGTTAGGCCAGGCGAGGATAATAAATAGTTTAACTTTTCCTTCCACATCTGCGTGCCAAATTTCGTCGAGCGGGCAGCTGCTCGTCTCGTAAAATCACTTAAAACTCTGTCCTCCCTTTCAATAATTGCCGATGTCCTGTTAGTGTAAAAACTCAACTCGGGAGAGGCTGAAAGTCATAAAGCCATAAACTTTGCGCCGGCGACGTCGTCTTGACCCCGAGGGTTGCGCTTACCTACCTGTCAGAAATGTATGTACTGTACGCAGCCTATGTAAAAGTATGTAAAGTATGTAATCGGAAAGCGTGCCTCGACCACCAGCCGAGAGTGGAGGGAAGCTCGAAGGAAGCGCCAAGGACGGAGAGATGGCTGAAGGACAACCCACTGACGAGGCTTGAGGGACAACACCACCTTGATTGGACGAAAGGATCCAGGGAAGGAGTCGGAAGAACGCGCCGAAATTGGAGGAGTAGGGCGCTCGGAGGTGACAAGCGAGGAGTTAATTTGTAAGAAGTCAGATCAATCTTGTCAGCAGACTAGCAAACAGTTCTTTAAATGTAACAATATACATTCAGTCAACAGTTTACCTTAGTCCAATCATTTCAAATTCCCGCTCTACTTCGCGAGCAGAGTGCGTTAGCGCTCCACGGGCACGAACCTGCGGTTCATTTGGAACTCTTCAGAAAATCGCGCAACAGCCAAGCAGACTAGTGTTGGCTAGAACCGTAATTTCTGAATCACGAGTGATCCGATCACGTTCGTTCCCAATCACGGTAATTTTTCATTCACAGTGATCCGTGATTTTCCGTGATCGCTTCTGATTGGTGCAAGCGGAACAGTGATTCGCGATTTTTGAGATTGGTTCTGATTGGTGGAGAGTATAACTGCACTTTGGACGCGCCATATAACCCCAATTTCTACTTTCTCTCGAAATATTCTCAAGTCCTCACTGTTCTTATAGAATCTCAGTTGTACATTTTAAATCGATGTAATCGTTCTGGATCTATTTAAATTAATGAATATTTCTTCACTTTAGTTAAAAAGTATAATGTATATGTGAATACTTTAGCCAATCAAAGCAGTGTGTGCCTTTCATTGACTATTTATGAATGTATATTCTAAATATTCACTAAATTAGCACGCTTTCACTGTAACACAAGCTATATTGAAGTATGTATTTTATAACAAAATAATTCAATCAACATCAAGAATTACGATTACAGTAATCTAGTCACTCAAGTTAAAAAAGATCACGATCACGGTCGTGATTTAACTTCAATCACATGCTGCCGATCTGACATCAGGCTCTACACCTCAGAACGCAGCCAATGAGGACACAGACGACTACGGTTCTGACGTCAGGCTCTGCGCTCTCATGCCAGATCCTGCTACCAATCTGATGTCAGATTGGAGACAGATGGTTATCAGGGTATAACTTCATTCTAGATATTTAGACATCATAATATATACAGCAGGATCTGTTTGTGTGTTTGTGTCACATAAAAACTTTCGAACGGTAAACTCTGGGGTCACGAAATGTGTCGCAGCTCATTATGCTTAGCAAATCCAGATGAATGTGACTATTTTCATACAAAAAAAAATTAAAATTTTTTTGTAATATCGGAATCTAAATTTCGAGCAAAGCCGAGTAGTAAAGCTAGTATGTAATAGAAATACAAAAGTATTAAGTGAATTTGTTAATAATCGCGAAAAATATGTCAGGAGCAGTATAAAAACACATTAGTTTGCAGAAAAATTTCATAGGATATACAATGGTAAATAATTTCTATTCAGGCTGTACTAACTAACATGAACGAAAAATTGTATTAAAAAAGGATATTGTTTCTATGATAATTTAGTAAATGATTAAAAAACAATATCATGACGTATAGTTGAACTACTTTTTTTCGTGATTTCAATAAATTAGTTGCGCTACTTATAATTAGACGCACCATTCATTAATAAAGTAACAACAAAAAATAAAGACAAGATTATATGTATTATACAATTTATTATTTATTACTAAAAATCTTGTTATTAAACATCATTAACTTTCATTAAACTACTCATGATATCATTTAATATGAACAAGTATTAACGTGCTGCAATTACATGCGCACGACGTTGATCCACACAAGTTGAAAATTCTTCAACTAAACTACCACACTTCAAAATCTGATTTGGATATTCTTGATAACACTTGAGCACTTTGTTAGTATTTGCCATGCATGGTTGTACAATATCTTTAACATTCATTTTCTTCTGACCTATAGGAAAATGTCACATTAACGACTAATGCTTAATTAAAATACTTTAGTTGATATATCTACTTATGTTTCATATTTACTTTTAAACACATATAAGATGTATCTTTGTGACAATAAATATCATAATTAATGATATCATGTTTTATATGAATATAACAATAATTTTTACATACCATTCATATATAGTTCTTCTGCTGCTTTTTTGTATTCTTTATCCATAATATCATTAATTTTTAAATGATTTTGTTCCAAATTTTCTATGCGTTGTTGCCAATAAAGATCTTGATTAAGAAGTTCTCTTTCTTTCTGTTGCTGTATTTCAAGAGCAGTTAATGTTAATTGTGGATGATAATACACAGGATACCCAGAACTCGCAGGTATATCATCGCTGTGTGGCGATTCCGGAATAACCTTATTAGTAGATGATTGCGTTGAAGTAACAGGTCTTACTTCATTTTGCATTTCAGCATTTGCTTTTTGAGTCAGCCGTTGTACAACTGAATTTGACACTTTGATAACATCTACTTCTTCTACATTATTAATAGTAAGTTTGCGAGCACTTTGTCCAGCACCCATTGCAAAGTTATCTATTTGTTTCTTAAGAATTCAGAGTTTCTTTGTTTTCAAATTTAACTATCTCGCGGGATAGAAACTAATTAAATATTAACAATTAAGTATGCTTGAGATAGCTTACCTGTAAAGTCATGTAAATTGTTATAAAGTGAATAATGTTTTATATGTATACAACATGTTTAACTATTATATATAAGATTAACATTCAGTACAAAATACGTACTTTTAAAAAATCAAATACATTATTATATTTTTCTTGCTGTATAAACTTTCCTGACTTTTACAAATGTATATCCATATAAAACACCTTTACATTCTTATATTATTAGGTACTAACGAAAATTTGATGTAATTTGTAACCTGTTTTTATACACACATTTTAGTAGCATTAAAAATAAATCTGAAATAAGCTGTGTAATAAATACCTTGTTTTTATCAGCTACTTGTATGTACCAGTACCGTTATTACACGACACATAGGGCTGTCAAATAAGAAATTGGGTAACTCTTACGTTCGATTTATTTCTAACAATAATACCGTATATATTATCACTGCAGTTATATCTTGTCACTTGTGCAGCAAAAAAACGTCTTCCAGAGCGGTATTCATATAGCGAATTCGGGAAACCCGCACTGGGCGGCGCCAGTGGGCACACTGAGTGCTGTGATGCCAGATCGGGGACGGGTTCCCTCGAGAATTTCCCCCACCTCGCGCACACTACGCCGGAGCTGCGTGTCCGTGAGTTGGACTCCGAAGCGCCGAGCTCACGGACACGCTGCTCCGGCGTAGTGTGCGCGAGGTGGGGGAAATTCTCGAGGGAACCCGTCCCCGATCTGGCATCATAGAGTCTGAGTGCGAACTTTTTCGGTGCCAAGATCACTAGCGCATTTGGTAGGCACGCACCACAGACGAGGTATGGAATAGACCTATCACCTTATGGGGCTTCCTGTCACCACCCAAACTGTGTTACCGACCCATAATTTGAGGACTGAATTTAGCGACCTCTGTTCATGAACAGCGTCCAACTCAAGAACTACTCTGAAATGTGTTGAAAAACTGAAAGATGTTTACCACTTTGTATACATGTGACTTGTTTAGAGTGAAAGTTTAACATAGAGGCAAAGAGGAGATATAATAAGAGGCGTCACTCGACAAGGACAGAAATAAACTGGGGAAATCACTAGACAACCAATTTAAATGTCCATTCGGCATGGATCGGTAAACTTCGGCATGGATCGGTAAACTTCGGCATGGATCGGTAAACTTCGGCAATAATCAGCCAACTGCGGTAAGGTAGATTTAGTTGATTTGAATATCCCGCTCGAATAGACAACCAATTTAAATGCCAAGGTCAAGTAAGGACTTCAAATGTTCCGCCCGGAGTGACGCCTCTTATTATATCTCCTCTTTGATAGAGGACGGGCTTTCGCTAAGCTACGCTTTGGCTCGGTTTGTCAACGACTCACGCCGGATTTCTCTCTGAAAATCTATTTCGGGGATCAGGAGCCTATATGGCGCTTCAATATGGCACTTCTTGAGGGCTTATACAAACTATAAATTGCAAGATGAAATTGATTGTTAGTATTTTACATGTAGTGGAACTTGTAACTAATATTTTCACGTGTCGTACGCCGAAAAATATTAAAACTTGACGCTATTACTAACATCCCCGCAAATCTCTGCACATCGCGCGTGTCTCAATAGACGGTGTCCATCCTACGACACGTAAAAATCATTGAAAATAATGAATTAAAACGTTTTTGTAAAATTTATATTCGTAGTTTTTGAGATCCGAGACCCCTAAATCGCTACGTTTCGTTACAAATTGATTGGCTCTGTCCTTATTAACTATTGAATGGGTTTAAAAATTATAAAAAACATCTATGATATAAATACACGAGCGTAGGTATCGCTTACGTTAAGATTTGGGCACACAGCAGTTCCGTGAAAGTTCACGTAGAATTTAGGTACTCTTCGTTACTTTCCTCAATTACTTTACTCCAAGTACTTACCATTACAGTCATTAAAAATAATCAGGATTTTATCATGTTCGTGTGTCATTTTCATCAGAAAAATACTAGTAATCCATTTGTGATACTTCTATGATGGAAATTGGCATACTCATTACTGAATGGCCTATCGCTGACTTTGTCTTTATGCCACTACTCTAGCGTTTATGACCCCCGACCCGCATCATTTGAAAGCTTTTACCTAAGAACCCATCAGGGTCGTAAAAAAAGGTACGCGTTACCGTTCTACCGATTTCAAGAAAGCGTACAGTGAAAAGGCCAGAACGTCGTGGCCATCGAATTTTAACTTTCTGAGTACGAATACAGATCCGACACTAAAGGAAAAAGATGAATGAGTATAATGGTCTTGAATTTCAAAATTTTAAGCTACGATAAGGTTGACCGCGGCGGTATACTCCTGCATGGAGAGATTTTTCGCCTCCTGCGTGTAAAAGCCACAATAATGGCGCATCATTCCAAAAAAATGGCATTAATGGAAGCCGGTATAAGTGTGGCGTTGAGTAGCTAAAAGTTTAAAACATTCAGACACAAAAATTCTAGAAAAAAAAATTAAAACACCGCTACTATCAAAGACACGTCCGATTAATTGCCCCTTAAGTTCTATCTATGCATACACTGCATTAAAGATAAAATTATGAAAAAGGAAACCAGAACAATAGATTCTGAGGTCTGCAAACGCATTGTTTGACGTGGCCGAAACCGCGACGTCGAGCCCGTCGACATCGACAAAAGAACGAGATGGTCGGCGGCAGACGAAGGCAATCTCTTCGGAGAGCTGCCAGCGACCGCTGGACAGCAGTGATCCCCGAGCTTCGAACATTCTGGGATGGTCTCTTTCAAATTCACGTGGCAAAGAGCTATTGGGAATTTCCCGGCCCAGGTAAGCGAGCTGCGCGCTCCTCTTTTATGATCGGCTTACCACTCACCCCTGATTACTGTAATGAGGTTTGAAAACAATGTCGACTGGTCTCGTACCCGTATCAATTTCAAAATTTTTAGCTAGGACATGGTTGACCGCTGCGCTATACCCCTGTACGGAGAGATTTTTTGCCACCTGCGTGTAAAAGCCACAATAACGGCGCATCGGTCCAAGAAATGGAAAATCATAATTAAAACCGACATCAAAAAAATTAAAATGCGCTAAAAAGTAAAAAATAATTTTGTTCCTTATTTAATCTACGACACTCAATTTTTTTTATATCGGCGCCTCATCGTTTGCACTGTGTAAATCTGGCGCCGACTTAAAAAAATTGAATGCCGTAGATTAAATAAGGAACAAAATTATTTTGTATTGTTATATGTTTGTATTATATCATATAAGCCATCATTAATGTATGCGCAAACACATGATGAATGGGTGGGGTTCAGCAACAGGTGCTCTTAAAAAACATTAAAGCACTTTTTTTACAAATTACGTTATTGTAAGCGAATTAAATTTGTTTTGCGCTAAATAAACCGGAATAGGACAGCAAAGTTAAAAGGGGAATGTGATATCGTTTTATTTTCATCCTCCCTTTTCTTCCGTTGAACGGAATATGTTCATAAGATGATTTTTAAATTGTTACTCTAACAGAAGCATTTGTAAATCGCGGGCTTCGACTATCAAAAAATAACCTAGATATACCCGTGCTGAATTCTAATTCCTACCACGCGTAGCGTTACAATCTGTTTCGAGACTTCGCCGGTAACGTTGCAAGCGACACTAAAATGGTAAGGGGGTCCTAGGACCCCCCAAACCGGTGACAGAAAAATACATTGGTTGATAGGTCTGTAACATACACCGTTAATAGAGGACGTAGAGTCGAGATGTGCAAACATAGTTGTATTTCGCTTATTCTTGTTTTATAGCCAAAATCAACTAGGTTCTAGATTTAGGGACAATTTTTAGAACAATTGAGCAAACAATCCGCGATAGAGTTATGAATTTCAATATTAATTTCATGATACTACTATACCCATTTTATCACAAATTGGATCGAGTTACATTTCGCTAATGCGCGGACTGTTCGCTAGCAAACGATAAGAAGCCGACTCATACCGTATTTCCTCGGATAGCAACCGCTATACGTGGAAGATGATTCTACGGATCGCGGAGTGGTTCGAGGGGTGTTCGGATCTCCAGTCGCGGCGCGCTGATTGAATATCGATCGACTGTCACCAACCGAACCCCACCATAATTGGCGCTCATGATCAAAACTTTATAAACAAGGCTGCAGGGATAGCTGGGGCAGTCGATGGGATTCCGATAGTCAACACAGCTTGTTATAATCGCAATTGCCTTTTTTTTATATATATACAAATGTAAGTGCATAAATCAATAATATTCATCTCGATCGTTAAAAACACATTGTAATCCGCTTCATTTTACACAACTAAGGTAAGACCAACGATCTTATTGTTCCATTCTAAGTAAATCAGTTTATTCCCAAAGAAACTTGATAATTAATAAATCCCTCCCTCGATTAACAAGTTAGTCTAGATTAATCATTGGGTGGTGAACGTTAGAGACCGTGTATTCGACCTGACGAGCTACCCTCAGTGACGAACCTGTTAAATTGTCATTTCAAATATTCCCGCCATTATTCACAAAGCTTCTGTTACGTTATCACTTGAACGTAGCCACGGAAATATATATAATTGATAGTTAAATCAGGAGCGAAATTTGAAAACAGATGTATGCGCGTGATTGAGAAAGTATTATTAAGGATGTGCGATGCGGGTAGCATACGTGGGCAGAGCTCGAAAACAGGAAGAGAACACCAATTAACAGACCCCGAAACGAATCGCGAGTTTCTTCTAAGTCACGTAATCTTTTGAGAAGGCCTTGTCCTTTGTTAGTCTTTAGGAGTGTCGATTGACTCCAGAATGTGTTCTCCAGTGTTGGCGACGCTGAGGAAGTCATAAATTTCCTTCAAGGGTTGTTTTCTCGATCCTCGGAGTAGAGCCTACTTTCTCTTCCCACGTGGGCACCCCGCTGTGTAACGGAAAAGCGCGCTTTCATCGAGTTTCCACCACCCCGAAGACGGAGGGAAAGATGGACGCCGATTCGCGGGGGCGTACGGACATCCGAAGGACGGCCTACCGCTTGGATCTGATGCATCCTCCATCCTGATTGGACTACGAGGATCTATGGGAGGACTAGGAGGATTTGGCCAACGACTTCAGCGAGGACCTCGGAGGATACTTTGAAACGTTACATTCATTCCGTTTCTAACCAGCTTCCCGAACAGATAAAATAAAAGTCCAAAGTTTAACTTAGCAATAGTTTCTTGTACGTTGTTTTATTTGAAACTCCCGCACTCCGACGAGCAGAGCGGTTCAGCGCTCCACGGGCACCAACCCGCAATTCTCATCGCAATTTTCCCATAAAAATACGTAACACTTCAATTACCCAGGACGTGACAGGTCTATCTAGTGATGGGCACCATCGAATAATTTAAAGTATCGACTACTTACTATTTAGTTGCGACATACTATCGACTATGTAGTCGATAGTTTTTAGTCGGCTGAAATAATTCGATTTAGTCAGATTTAGTGGTTAGCAGTGTTTGGGTTATGTCTTGATCTCGGCGCATTACCATTTACCATGCATTACGCCGCGACAATTGGTGTATTTCTTCCTTCTCCTAGAGTAAATATTGCTATATTAGAGATTTAAGAGTAAAAGAATTTCATCTAACAAAATGTTTATACAAATATCTGATATTTTGACCTACCCGTTATTCCATATTAAAATTGATTTGATTTAAATTTTTTGTGGATAATCTATTTCTCCTTTCGGACATAATCTGGCCAGCTTTTGAAAATATTCTTTCTGGTGGCACGAAAGTTGCAGGTGTGCATAAATATTTTTCACTTATTTTTTTTAATTCGGGCATTGTGTGTCCATGGGTCTTCCAAAATTGTATAGGCTTAATTTTAATATCTTCATACGGCAGTTCGAAGTATTGTTTTGTTATATTTTCTGCCCTTTCTGAAGGTGTGGAGCTGTCTCGTTAAGTGCGAAACTTTATTTAAATAACAATTCCAGAATCCTGTATTTTGATCCTGTGACTCTTCGTCTTGTTCTGGATTGTTAACCCTATTTTCATTATGCACAACATTTAGTAAAGTTTTAATTTCTGATTGTATGGCTGTTTTTGCTGTGTGTGCGTTAATATTATTTTGGAAAACTGCCGTTTTGAACCTGGGGTCTAGTATAGTTGCTGTGCTTGTAATTTTATTTGTTTTATTTGTAATTTTTAATAAATGTGCAGGCCTTGTCGTGGGTATAATATTTTCTCTAGCATTTTGGATACCAGTTATTAACGGCACAATTTTGGAAGCTGTGCAATATTTTTCTGCACTTAGGTCTGTAGTTATATACTCTATTGGTTTTAACAATGGTATTATGTCATTTATAATTTCCCACTGTTGCGCATTTGGTGTTGCAGAATTTTTTGGTAATTTGGGTAATGATGCCACAGCTGCAGTTAAGGGAACTTTCATTGCAAGTAGTCTCTCCAGCATTATGACAGAGGAGTTCCATTGTGTATGTATGTCCTGTTTTAATTTCAGATCTTGTAATTTCATTTGGGTTTGTATCTCCCTTAATTTGTCTGCTGCGGTAACACTAGTTTTAAAATGAGTGACTATAGAACGGCAAGTTTTTAATGTGCTAACAATATCTGGAATAGCACTAATTGAGTCATTGACAACTAAGTTTAACGTGTGTGCTGTACATGGCAGATGTAAGTATCCCAGACTACGTACAGCACCTATCATATTTGCAGCATTGTCAGTTACAACTGCAACAGTTTTATCTGCTATATTAAATTCTATTAAAGTGCCTCGTATTATTCTTGTTATATATTCAATTGTATGACTTTCATCTAAAACAATAGTGGCTAATACGTTTGAATATAGATTGTTTTGAAGAATGTAATGACTAGTAATCGTTAGAAAAGATTGCATATTTAAATTTGACCAGATATCTGTTGTAATGGTGACGTAATTTGTTTGTTGCAGGTTTTGCAAAATTTTAATTTTAGTATCAGCATGTACTTGCGGTAAAATGGTACGTCCCAGAGTTCGTCGAGTTGGCAATTCATAGCGAGGTTCCAGTTCTTTGACGAATTCAATAAATCCTTTATCCTCAACAATGCTTAAAGTTTGCAAGTCTTTACAAATCATGGCTACCACCAGACTGTTTAATTTCATAATTTTTGTTTGAGGCAGTTCATTTGAAATTGTCCTCAAGGTCAATTGCCTTAAATGTACCTGCGGTCTTTGCACTGTAGTTGGTAAGTCAGCATTTTGAGCTCTAAGATGTGCATTCGAAGTGGATGCCACAGGTGTTATATCCTGTATTACTGTTCCAGGTATAACAGGTGCATCACTGTCTATCAACTCTGCTGCTTCTTCATCCGGCTCTCGATTCGCTTCAAGCACTGAAAAATGTTTGCGTTTCAAGTGTTCATGCAAATTGCTAGTGTTTCCTGCATTTTTATATTCTTTTTTACATAAGAGACACATCACAGTTGTTGGTGTCTTTTTTTCAAAATATTTCCATACTAGTGAGCGCTTTTGTCGATACATATTGTATTATATACACTAGCAACTATGTACACACTACTAACTACACTATATATACACTATTAATAAAAATTATTATAGTTTATTAAATAGTTTATAATACAGTATAAGTAATAGTTTCCTAAACACTATAACACTGTTCAAACAATGGTTTATTGAAATTATTTAAACACTGAGTACTGAGAAAGACAGTCGTTTTAAAATTAGTTTAGAACTATTTAATTTTTTAGAAAATTAGAACTATACAGGGTGTCCCAAAAATGCTGCGGTTCCTTGAAGGGGGTGATTCAGGGGGTGATTGCAAACAACTTTTTCCTTTGCGAAAATTCTCTCCGATGTTTCGTTACCGAGATATTAACAAAAAGCACCGACCAATCAGAGCGCGAGTCTGACGGCCGAGTTCCCGCGCTAGCGTGGCTATGCGCCGCGCCGTGACTGCGAACAAGCAACTCGGCACGCATCGAAGAAAATTTCGTAGAATGGCAAATGAAAAAGACGTAACAAATAAAATCGAACATGTTGTCATGGTTTGTTTGTTATTTAAAGTGAATAATGAGTAATGGATAAATGGATGAAAATCTCGTGTAACGTAAAAAGACGAATACACAGTTTTTTTTTTTTTTAGAAGTTTCGAAAATAATAATTATTTGAAGTGGGAGGATAAGGAATACGTAAATTTCCTTGTGTTAATAACTTAGCCACGAAAAGGTAACGTAACAGTAAATTAACGAAAAGTGATCGTAGTTCGTTATTGTGATAAAAATCCGTAATTCAGTAACGGCCAGCACTGTTGCTGATAACGAATAAGTCTGTTTAAAAAGCCCGAATAAATATTTTCGTAGGGAATTTTGAGAATTATCGCCGGAAATAAGCCATAGCTTGCGTTAAATTTAAAAATGAATGATCACCAATAAAGTAACTAAAACTCACCCTTGTCGGAAATTCACCTGCAGCGTGGAAACCTGTGTCACTGGGTCAGTGAACCGATCCTGGTCATCGATGGACGAGCCCCGTGCACAGCTGGTCCCAGGTATACGACACTACCCAAAGTTAAGGGTCGCAATGTCAGGTGCATCCAGGTTAATGTACCGAATATTCACTTCACTACGCGGCTACTAACACTGAACACTTAATTTATTTTCCATGGAACGTGTTGTTCCTACGTTTTAAAAATTGGTGGCCCTGAAAAGGGCCGATTGTAATCAATTAAAAAATTGCTCCACGTGGCCACCGTTATTTTCTATGCACGCTTCAGCGCGGAGAATCAGCTGTCTTTGTACGCCCTGCAATGTTTGCGGCGTTATGTTGGCCACCGCCGCGTGAATGAGCGCAACTGCTTCCTCGGGGGTAGCCACCGGCTGACGATACACCTCATTCTGAAATGATTGTTGTACAAGAAATATGAAACGTAAGTAAAAAAAGAATACCTACAACAAGAATAATTAAAGAGTAACAACAATAATGAAATTACCTTCAGGTAGCCCCAGAAGAAAAAATCCAGCGGATTCATATCCGGTGACCATGGGGGCCACGCAACGTGAGCCTCATCTTCACGGCCGCGGCCGA
This sequence comes from Andrena hattorfiana, assembly GCA_944738655.2. Classification (NCBI taxonomy): domain Eukaryota; kingdom Metazoa; phylum Arthropoda; class Insecta; order Hymenoptera; family Andrenidae; genus Andrena; species Andrena hattorfiana. The sequence continues at coordinate 24,958,510 of OX122892.1, forward strand.
TCCACCTGTCCTGAAAGGTTTCACCTAAATAGGCGCGGACATTCAACGGGTAATGTGGCCCAGCACCGTCGTGCTGGTAGTACATGTTCTGTCGGATCTCATATGGAATATCATCCATAAGATCCGACAGAACATATTCTAAAAAATATTTATACGCTGGGCCGTCCAGCCTGTCTGGCAGAATGTACGGCCCAACGATAAATTCGCCACAAATGCTGGCCCATAGGTTGATCGACCAACGGACTTGTGCTGCACGTGTACGAAGCGCTAGGGGATTTTCGTCGCTCCACACACGCATATTGTGGGAATTGAAGCATTCTTCCCTGTTGAAAAGTGCTTCATCCGTCCACAATATGTATTTGGTGAACGACGGATTCCTTTGCACTTCTCCCAACAGCCACCTGGAATAGTGATTCCGCTGGATGTAATCCCCAGGGTGCAAGTGTTGCACCCGTACATATGTGTACGGATACAACATCCGATCCCTGAGAATTCGGTGCACCGTCGAACAGCTGACACTAGAAGAAAATGCAAAAACATCCACTATTAGATAACATTTTTTTTTTCTTAATTAATAATTACTGCAGTTATCTTGAACTGTGACTTACTTGAAGTGGCGGCTCAAGACGCGCACACTGGTCGTAGGATCGGCGTCAATGGCGTCGAGGATTCTCTCGACGGTGCCCAGATTTCGCGCAGCTGCGAGTGTGCCCACCTCGCTGCCTCGCGGCATCATGGACCCCGTCGAGAATAGCCTCGACGCTAAACGTCGAAATGTGTCTTCGCTTGGCGTTGGAATTTGCGGATATTCCAACGCAAACGGGCGTACACCCAGAACATCCTATAATACTCCTGTGCCGTGAACATTTCTCGGTCGGGATTGCTAGCTGACTGACAAGATATTTTCCAAGTAACTTCCTCTACCCCCAAGTAGTTTCTCTCGTTCCATTATCAGTTAACCCCCACCAGGGCAAGGGGTTTTAGGTAAAAAGAAGTCATCACATTTTCGAAACACACGTGTTTTGCAGAAGTGCAACGGACGAACCATCGTACACTTTCACAAAAGCCCGCTCTCCGTCCTTTTACTGCCAATGTACCCATTGCTTCGAGATAGAAAACAGACACACACCACGTGTATCGGTTCGAAAGGGTCCGAAGGGAAAAGAAACAGAAACTCTTCGACTTGGTATAAAGAAGAAAATTCATACTATTCCTGTTTCCACTTTCCGATACCCTGAGTTCACGTCTGCTACGAGTCATAAATTATCCAAAACTGTAGGAAACCGTTCTCTACCGCCGACTAGCGGGACAATACGATCATAAACCGTGACCCTGGCGAAATGCTTTGGCCGAGCAGCCTGATTAATTTTGGGGAACTAGAATTTAAAAAGTATTATTCAACATCAATACGCCTCGCGGAGAGACACAGGAAGAAAAGGGGTAGTCCGCTGACTGCGCGTAGTCCCGCCTGCGTCGTCCTCCCTACAAATTCGAAACAGATCCCTTATCTCTCTAATATAAACATGCGCTCGAATTTCAAAACAAAAGCACGCGTCGACGTATTCCGTGCGAGAGACGGTGGGCTTGAAGTCCGATTGGCCCTAATCTAACCAATCTGCCCTGCATCCCTCCCAAACGGCCACTGTCCCGAAGAGGTCCTCTTCGCAGCAATATCTCCTCCCCATGGCCCACCTTCTCTCGCACGGAATACGTCGACGCGTGCTTTTGTTTTGAAATTCGAGCGCGTGTTTAGACACGAGAGACAAGCAGTCCCGATTGGCTACTTAGGGGACCAATCGAACCTCAAGGCCCACCTTCTCTCGCACGGAATACGCGGACGCGTGCTTTTGTTTTGAAATTCGAGCGCGTGTTTAGACACGAGAGATAAGCAGGCCCGATTGGCTACTTTGGGACCAATCGAACCTCAAGGCCCACCTTCTCTCGCACGGAATACGCGGACGCGTGCTTTTGTTTTGAAATTCGAGCGCGTGTTTAGACACGAGAGATAAGCAGGCCCGATTGGCTAGTTTGGGATCAATCGAACCTCAAGCCTACCTTCTCTCGCACGGAATACGTCAATGACATCGAAAAGTCCTGCGCCCCGTCTCAGGTAAAGCAACCGCGCGCGATTGCAGTCACCTGACCGTACCGCTACAACCCCATATTTCTTCAGTGGGGTCAAATAACAGGTCGACAGAAGAATCGTTGGAGAATTTTACTAACTCACTCTTGGCCAATGGCACTGTTTTTATAATAATCAAATTTGTAAGTTCCATCTTGTCCTTATCTTGATTATTTGTTGAAAAATCAGTCGTAAAAACTAACTGCGTTGATCGTCAACGTAGTCTAAAGAAGGTCGTCTTTTATGACCGTATTGGTCCCTGAGTCGACGGTCAAGACCAGTGCGCCACGGTCACCTTCTCGTGGTTTCCATTGAGCAATTACACTTTTTCAACAAATAATCAAGACAAGGACAAGCTGGAACTTACAAATTTGATTATTATAATATATGACTTCTTATTAATAATTCTTTAGACTACGTTGACGATCAACGCAGTTAGTTTTTACGACTGATTTTTCAACAAATAATCAAGATAAGGGCAAGCTGGAACTTACAAATTTGATTATTATAAAAACAGTGTCATTGGCCAAGAGTGGGTTAGTAAAATTCTCCAGCGATTCTTCTGTCGACCTGTTATTTGACCTCACTGAAGAAATATGGGGTTGTAGCGGTACGGTCAGGTGACTGCAATCGCGCGCGGTTGCTTTACCTGAGACGGGGCGCAGGACTTTTCGATGTCATTGACGTATTCCGTGCGAGAGAAGGTGGGCTTGAGGTTCGATTGGTCCCAAAGTAGCCAATCGGGACTGCTTATCTCTCGTGTCTAAACACGCGCTCGAATTTCAAAACAAAAGCACGCGTCGACGTATTCCGTGCGAGAGAAGGTGGGCCATGGGGAGGAGATATTGCTGCGAAGAGGACCTCTTCGGGACAGTGGCCGTTTGGGAGGGATGCAGGGCAGATTGGTTAGATTAGGGCCAATCGGACTTCAAGCCCACCGTCTCTCGCACGGAATACGTCGACGCGTGCTTTTGTTTTGAAATTCGAGCGCATGTTTATATTAGAGAGATAAGGGATCTGTTTCGAATTTGTAGGGAGGACGACGCAGGCGGGACTACGCGCAGTCAGCGGACTACCCCTTTTCTTCCTGTGTCTCTCCGCGAGGCGTATTGATGTTGAATAATACTTTTTAAATTCTAGTTCCCCAAAATTAATCAGGCTGCTCGGCCAAAGCATTTCGCCAGGGTCACGGTTTATGATCGTATTGTCCCGCTAGTCGGCGGTAGAGAACGGTTTCCTACAGTTTTGGATAATTTATGACTCGTAGCAGACGTGAACTCAGGGTATCGGAAAGTGGAAACAGGAATAGTATGAATTTTCTTCTTTATACCAAGTCGAAGAGTTTCTGTTTCTTTTCCCTTCGGACCCTTTCGAACCGATACACGTGGTGTGTGTCTGTTTTCTATCTCGAAGCAATGGGTACATTGGCAGTAAAAGGACGGAGAGCGGGCTTTTGTGAAAGTGTACGATGGTTCGTCCGTTGCACTTCTGCAAAACACGTGTGTTTCGAAAATGTGATGACTTCTTTTTACCTAAAACCCCTTGCCCTGGTGGGGGTTAACTGATAATGGAACGAGAGAAACTACTTGGGGGTAGAGGAAGTTACTTGGAAAAAATCTTGTCAGTCAGCTAGCAATCCCGACCGAGAAATGTTCACGGCACAGGAGTATTATAGGATGTTCTGGGTGTACGCCCGTTTGCGTTGGAATATCCGCAAATTCCAACGCCAAGCGAAGACACATTTCGACGTTTAGCGTCGAGGCTATTCTCGACGGGGTCCATGATGCCGCGAGGCAGCGAGGTGGGCAGACTCGCAGCTGCGCGAAATCTGGGCACCGTCGGGAGAATCCTCGACGCCATTGACGCCGATCCTACGACCAGTGTGCGCGTCTTGAGCCGCCACTTCAAGTAAGTCACAGTTCAAGATAACTGCAGTAATTATTAATTAAGAGAAAAAAAATGTTATCTAATAGTGGATGTTTTTGCATTTTCTTCTAGTGTCAGCTGTTCGACGGTGCACCGAATTCTCAGGGATCGGATGTTGCATCCGTACAAATATGTACGGGTGCAACACTTGCACCCTGGGGATTACATCCAGCGGAATCACTATTCCAGCTGGCTGTTGGGAGAAGTGCAAAGGAATCCGTCGTTCACCAAATACATATTGTGGACGGATGAAGCACTTTTCAACAGGGAAGGGTGCTTCAATTCCCACAATATGCGTGTGTGGAGCGACGAAAATCCCCTAGCGCTTCGTACACGTGCAGCACAAGTCCGTTGGTCGATCAACCTATGGGCCGGCATTTGTGGCGAATTTATCGTTGGGCCGTACATTCTGCCAGACAGGCTGGACGGCCCAGCGTATAAATATTTTTTAGAATATGTTCTGTCGGATCTTATGGATGATATTCCATATGAGATCCGACAGAACATGTACTACCAGCACGACGGTGCTGGGCCACATTACCCGTTGAATGTCCGCGCCTATTTAGGTGAAACCTTTCAGGACAGGTGGATCGGCCGCGGCCGTGAAGATGAGGCTCACGTTGCGTGGCCCCCACGGTCACCGGATATGAATCCGCTGGATTTTTTCTTCTGGGGCTACCTGAAGGTAATTTCATTATTGTTGTTACTCTTTAATTATTCTTGTTGTAGGTATTCTTTTTTTACTTACGTTTCATATTTCTTGTACAACAATCATTTCAGAATGAGGTGTATCGTCAGCCGGTGGCTACCCCCGAGGAAGCAGTTGCGCTCATTCACGCGGCGGTGGCCAACATAACGCCGCAAACATTGCAGGGCGTCCAAAGACAGCTGATTCTCCGCGCTGAAGCGTGCATAGAAAATAACGGTGGCCACGTGGAGCAATTTTTTAATTGATTACAATCGGCCCTTTCCAGGGCCACCAATTTTTAAAACGTAGGAACAACACGTTCCATGGAAAATAAATTAAGTGTTCAGTGTTACTAGCCGCGTAGTGAAGTGAATATTCGGTACATTAACCTGGATGCACCTGACATTGCGACCCTTAACTTTGGGTAGTGTCGTATACCTGGGACCAGATGTGCACGGGGCTCGTCCATCGATGACCAGGATCGGTTCACTGACCCAGTGACACAGGTTTCCACGCTGCAGGTGAATTTCCGACAAGGGTGAGTTTTAGTTACTTTATTGGTGATCATTCATTTTTAAATTTAACGCAAGCTATGGCTTATTTCTGGCGATAATTCTCAAAATTCCCTACGAAAATATTTATTCGGGCTTTTTAAACAGACTTATTCGTTATCAGCAACAGTGCTGGCCGTTACTGAATTACGGATTTTTATCACAATAACGAACTACGATCACTTTTCGTTAATTTACTGTTACGTTACCTTTTCATGGCTAAGTTATTAACACAAGGAAATTTACGTATTCCTTATCCTCCCACTTCAAATAATTATTATTTTCGAAACTTCTAAAAAAAGAAAACTGTGTATTCATCTTTTTACGTTACACGAGATTTTCATCCATTTATCCATGACTCATTATTCACTTTAAATAACAAACAAACCATGACAACATGTTCGATTTTATTTGTTACGTCTTTTTCATTTGCCATTCTACGAAATTTTCTTCGATGCGTGCCGAGTTGCTTGTTCGCAGTCACGGCGCGGCGCATAGCCACGCTAGCGCGGGAACTCGGCCGTCAGACTCGCGCTCTGATTGGTCGGTGCTTTTTGTTAATATCTCGGTAACGAAACCTCGGAGAGAATTTTCGCAAAGGAAAAAGTTGTTTGCAATCACCCCCTGAATCACCCCCTTCAAGGAACCGCAGCATTTTTGGGACACCCTGTATACGCTGTCGTCGACACGTTCAGATCTACCTTCTAACTAAATCCTCGATCGTACTGAACTTGTATCGAGCCATTTGTTTATTTTACTTGTGATAAGTGGACTGCACTAATGGGATCCTTTGACTGGAAAGCAGGGCCGGTTTTAGGGGGGGGGGGCAGCCACCGCCCGGGGCGCCCGTGCCTAATGTTCCCCCTCCCACTGCCTCACTCCTCACGCACAAATATCGCGCCCTCCTCTTATCATGGCGCTGGCGCTCTCCGCTCGGCACAGATTTTCGTTGGCGGCACGACACTCTGCTCTCCTGCCACGTGGATGCCTTTCGCCGCACGGCGCATGCAGCCAGGGAGCGGCGGGCTCCAACTACAGCTTATGGAGGGGGAAACACCTACAGGAGCGGTGGTTGCGGTGGTGCATAAAGTACACCTGCGTTAGTCACGCACACACAACCACCGCTCTTGTAGGTGTTTCCCCCTCCATCAGCGGTAGCTGGAGTCCGCCGATCCCTGCATGCACCTACGATTGGTGGGGCGCTTCCACACCAGCTTAACGCGCGTGGTGGGCATCGCTGGACCTCCAATCTCCAATGTTGAGTGCGGCACGAGATCGCATTTTGCTTGGTCTGGTCTCGAGCTGTGCTGGGTCCTACAGCGTCCTACAGAGAGTCTAAAGGCTGCTTGCTAGAGAGCGCTCGGTTCCACAACATTTTTCGATTTCCCTACTTCTGAATATCCGTGTCCTAAGTATCCTGAATACTTTTTCCTGTCTTTTTTCCTTTCGTTTTCTTGTTTTTGCGGGGTTTGTTCCTTTCTTTTTTGTTTATTGTAATCGCATTTGCGGCTATTAAGCCAGTTTTTTTTAAAATGTCCGAGCAAAGATTAAAAAAAAAACCATCTGGTGCGGAATATCGGAAACGCAAGACCGAGAAGGAAAAAGAATTCCAGCAAGCGAAAAAATTAATGCGTCTCGATAAATACATTGAAACGAAACCGTCGAATGTAGGTGCTTCGATTTCGGAACAAAGTGTTGCTAGTGTTTCTACTGTTGCTCCTTCTTTTACGGCTTCTCCTTCTACATCTACAGATGTACTCTCTGACGCTAATAAATGTACACCTTCTCATTCTTCTCAAGATCTGGCTACTAATAGTACTAGTACTATATCTGAGCTTCCTCGCAATCCAAATAATTCGGATGATCCATTTACATTTCCAGGAAGTTCAGTCGATTTATCCGATGTAGGCACTTGGCCGAGTATTCAAAATAGCAAAACGATTGACCACATTGTAACTGTAGGTCCAACACAGATTAATCGAGTTAACTTTCCAAAAGACTCAGATGGCCGTCACTTTTCAAATGCTTACTACTCTAGAAAACTTCAAAATAATGAAATAATCCCGCGTCGTTGGCTTGTCTATTCTCCTTCAAAGAATAGGGTTTTCTGTTTTTGTTGTCTTTTCGATAGTCAATCGACATCGAATTTAGGATCTGGAGGATTCAGCAAATGAAAGCATTTGTCCGAAATCCTAAAAACAAACGAAAATAGCGTATGCCATAAAAAATTCTACCGTCAGTGGTTTGAAATGGAAATGAGATTGAAAACGGGAAAGGCAATCGATTGCGAACAACAAAAATTGATCAGACGAGAAACTTTGCGCTGGAATAATGTTTTAATTCGTTTAATGAACATTGTTCTTTACCTGGCCGAAAATAATATGCCGTTTAGAGGGACTTCGGACAAATTGTTCACGCCGAACAATGGGAAGTTCTTGGGATTGGTCCAATTACTAGGCAAATTCGATCCAATCATGGAGGAGCATTTAAAATTAGCAAAGACAGGTAATATTTCGGACCACTACTGTGGTAAGAATATTCAAAACGAACTGATCGATCTGATGGGCGGAAAAGTCACATCAGAAATTGTTTCGCGAGCCAAAAACGCTATATACTATTCAATTATAGCTGATTGCACGCCAGACGTAAGTCATGTTGAACAATTGTCCCTAACGATTCGATTCGTAGACTTATCAGGTAGCAATGTTAGTATTAAGGAGCATTTTATAGAGTTCATCCCGGTCGATGACTCTACTGGTGCAGGTCTTATGGGAGCAATTCTGAGCGTACTAAACAAACACGGGCTAGAGCTAGGCAATTGTAGAGGTCAGGGGTATGATAATGGAGCGAACATGAAGGGCAAAAATATCGGTGTACAAAAAAGAATTTTAGATTTAAATCCTTTGGCTTTCTTTGTACCGTGTGGCTGCCACAGTTACAATCTTGTACTATGTGACGCTGCTAAATCGTCGGTGAAGTCTGTAACGTTATTTGGGGTTTTGCAGAGATTATTTAGTCTGTTCTCTGCTTCTCCCAAACGGTGGCAAATCCTAACTGATCATCTAGAACTGTATAGTTTGAAAAAACTGAGCGATACACGTTGGGAAGCTAAAATAAATAGCGTGAAAGGTGTCCGATATCAAATTTGCGACGTTCATGATGCTTTAATCACTTTGGCTAACGACACTGAGAAAACTGATCTTACTATAGCACACGAGGCAAGCACTCTGGCAGAACAATTGAAAGATTTCAGCTTCATAGTGTCTCTAGTTGTTTGGTACGATATTCTCTTTCAAATTATTGTTGTCAACAAATCTCTGCAATCAAAAAACCCTGACCTCGTTAAATGCACAGAAATGTTTCAAAACTGCTGTAATTTCTTGGAAGAATACCGACAAACTGGATTCGGAAAAGCTCTTGTGACAGCAAGTGACCTAGCGAAGGAACTGAAAATCAAACCTGCTTTTACACCGATGAAACGCTTACGACGCATAAAACGTCAGGCTGATGAAATGACCACGGATGAACCAATTCAATCCCCACAGAAAAAATTCGAAATAGAATTTTTTAATGAATTGCTGGACACCTGTTTAATGTCGGCGAAAGAAAGGTTTCAACAGTTGCATGACTATTCGGAAACATGGTCTTTTTTTGTATAATATTAAAAAAATCCCCGAAAGAAATAAACTTATGGTGTTTTGTGCTAAACTGCAACAAAAACTTACTGTTGATCACAATTCTGATATACATGGAAATGTATTGTGTGATGAGCTCATAAGTCCCAAAGACTTTCTTCCGGATAACGATGTTCCGCCCATTTGCGTTTTAAACTTTATAAAGCAGCGCAATATTCAGGAACTATATCCAAATGTATGGATTGCATTTCGCATTTTGGTAACAATTCCTGTAACAGTAGCTAGTCGAGAACGCAGTTTTTCAAAACTTAAATTAATTAAAACGTATTTACGATCAACAATTTCACAATCAAAATTTACTAACTTAGCTGCGCTCTCGATTGAAAATGAAATTGCCGAAAAATTAGATTTCGCCGACTTGATCCGTGTATTTGCCGACAAAAAGGCCCGAAAAGCTCAATTTAATTAAATTTCTGCTTTTTTTGGATCCCACAGTTCAACTACAGTTCTCGGTCGAAAATACAAAAAAATATAAAATCTGAAAATGCTAAAAAAAATTAAAAATGAAAATAAAAAAAATTTAATGAAAAATAATAAAAATAATACAAAAATGAAAGAAAAGTTTTAAGAATTTTTATATGCCTTCATTCATTTATATCCATTTGGATTCGTTAAGCAGAAAGCTGCTAGTTGATTTTCGTGCCGTTTGAGGGGCGCCATGATAATATTGCCCCGGGGTGCCAATGTAGCTAAAGCCGGCCCTGCTGGAAAGGATGCTTTAGATACCTAGCTCTGTTCTTTGTAGCAAGAAAAGTTGTAACGAGTTATATCGGTAAGACGCGAATCTTCCCCCCGCCACGCGCGCCTGGCGCGGCCCGCCGCTGCCGAGCGCGGGCGCGAGAGGGCCGCACGCCGAGCGGCGCTCTCGCTCGCGAAATCGTCACGGCGCTGCTTATAGGCAAGCGCGGCGGGCCCGTCAGGCAGAGTCTACCACGAGCGTTGCAGGCGAACGGTCAGAGCTCTCCCAGCGATCTCTTGTATGCACAAGCTGTATCGTTGCGTTCTTTTGAATTCCCCCACCTCCACGGCTCCTAGAGGAACGCGAGTCCGCCGACCTCTAGACGCAGGTCGATATCCACCGTCAATCTTAGGGTCAGACTTTGTCTGTCCCGGAGGACATCCTACAGTCTCCGTTTCTCCCGCGGGTTTTACCCACTGGGCGAGCGGACTCAAGACTTCCCGGTCAGGGCCATTGGTGGAGAACACAGCCAAGGCACCAGAACGACCACCCCCCACTCCTACCTCTGCCGCCGAAACGCACCGAACCGCGCCCCGCGATCGCGACGCGCCGCACACACTCCACCGCGCTAGTATAGGTCATAGGATAAGCCGCAAAGACTCTGTTAGCCAGCACAGACCTGGCCGGGCAACCTTGTACCTCGACGCTAAGAATAAAGAACCGTTACACAGCTCACGTTGCCTCACTCACTCGGCCACCCCAACATCCGTTCGATAGCGAACCTCCACGGAGCGAGGTTACAAAGTTACATAAGAAAGTACGTTCCACAATCATATTTTCTCCCAGTTATATGAAAGTTTCTTTACGTTCTTCAATTTTGATTGTTAAGAAATAGTATTTCAAAATTTCATATTTTTAATAATTTATAATTATTGTAATGTTGTCGGTACAATACTACAGGACAGGTTAAATATAATGATAAAATATTGCTTTTTATAGAATGTAATTAATTTATTAACATAAGCAACAATATAAATACAAAGTGTTACTAAACTTCTGAAAGAAATAATATACATATTAAAATATTATTAAAATAATATTACTAATATTAATATCAAATATTGATAGATATATAATTATAGAATACTCTTTTCTGTATACGTTGTAATTAATATTTTATTAACGTAAATAAAATATATAAATTATTATTTATGTTTTAATAGTAATATAATATTAATACAAGATATTAATGAACTTCAGAAAAAATAATATAATCAATAAAATAATTCGAAAATTACAGTAAACATCAATGAACGAACGACTACATGTTCAGATTAGAAAGAATAGTACAGGGTCATCCGTTAAAACTGCAACCTACGCGCGCGCGAACAGGTAAATTTGGCAACACCGCCTCACGGACGCATTCCACTACAACCATGCGCCGATACTTCCGCCATCTATGAGCCAATGATGAAAGTGTAGTCTTTTAGGTGCCAGTAGAGAGCGTAGGATGCTTTTGGCTTTCGCCAGAGAATATTAAATTTGACGTAGCAGACGGGCAAAAGAAAGGTAGCCATTTTAAGAGTGCAACCGCGCCGATCCCGTTATCTACGTATGCAATGGTCTAGCAGCGATATTAGTCCAGAGTTGGACAAAATGTAATCTAATTACACATTACAAATTACAATTAAAATGTAATTGTGTAGTTGATTACACATTATTTTCTGTAATCGTTAATGTAGGTGGTTGACCACACTTTTATCAACTAGATAAATTAACCAATACAGAAAATAATGTGTAATCAACTACACAATTACAGTTTAATCCTAATTTGTAAGTTGTAATTAGATTACATTTTGCCCAACTCTGTATTAGACCACGCTGACACGTTAGTGGCCCGGGTTGAAGAATTTGGGGCTGTTTTCACATAACTTTTAAACTACAAAAGATATCGGAATGCAATTTGCGCCATAAAATGGGGACAAATTATCCCCTTCTAATGATGGAAAATTTACCAAATTGTACGTTTACTTAATTTTTCTTTTTTCAATTTTTTGACCATAATTGTTACGAAAAGCTTTTGCAAACTGTTTATTTAAATACTTTATATCATGTTCTTTTTAAAATTCATGGCGCCGATAAGCAACAGGCTAGTTGTCCCTGTATCATTACTTTCACAAATTGAGTAATTAAATTTTTATTCAATTATATATTAGTTCTGCAGCCTCAGAATATAATGCTCCAGGTTCCTTTTTCGTGATTTTATCCTTAATGTAGTGCATGCACTACAGATAGGAAGTAAGGGATAACTACTAATGGGATGTGTCGCTGTTTCTACCAGTCTTTAAATTTTTTCTACAATCTTTTTGTCTGAATGTTTTAGCCCTTTAGCTATTACACGCCATGCCTGTAGTGGCTTCTGTTTATGTCATCTTTTGTAATGGCACATGAAAATGCGCAGGTTGGATGCGCGTGATTATTATGTGCTCCCCTCCTCAAAGCGACAGAAAATATAACCTATATTCTATAACACATTTTATGAAGATACAGTTGCGGCGTAATAATAATATTTTTGGAGGATGTTAAGTCATACATAGTTGACAAATGTAGCGTAGAAGAACGAAATAGCCAATAAACATTTATTGTCATGCAGCATATAGGTTATATTTTCTGTCACTTCGAAAAGGGGAGCACATAATAATCACGCGCATCCAGCCTGCGCATTTTCACTAGACCGGGCGGCCGCATGGAAGGGTACTTTTCCCAGTCTGCATTTGTGGTAGTTGGAATCATAGATGGGCAAAAAATTATTTTAAATAAAAAATTGGTTTCGAATAAAAGGCAGAAATTTTAATCGAAACTCATCAAATATAAATAACCTGGAGTTATTTATTATTCGAAGCGCCGTAAATAATGTTTTTATTTGACGGAAATTCTTCCGAAGCTTCGAATAATGTTCTCCCTTTCATTTATATTCATATCCGAAAGTTATTTCAAGCTTGGCGAGCCTTAAACGCCTTTCACCCGTCTAATTTGCAGCGCGAGGTTGCTCGGAGATGTGTCATCGATTATGCAGAAACGGAATTTCTTTATTTTTCATCATATCAATATGAAAGTGACAACAATGGATTCCTTGCATTCTCCCGATTAAATTGACAAAAAAAAATATCAGCCCGATATGTACGCCACTATGGGGTGACTTAAGTTAATATCATCTTTTGAAACGATACGCCACTATGGTGGCTTTCACACGCAGGTGGCGAAAAGTCAAGTCAACCCTGTCGTAGCTAAAATTTTTTAAATTGATACGGGAACGGGACCAGTTGATATTGTTTTCAAACCTCGTTACAGTAATCTGGGGTGCGAGTGGTAAGCCGGCCATAAAAGCGGAGCGCGCGGCTCGCTCACTTGAGACGGGGACCTCCGATTCACTAATAACTGTTTGCGACGTTAATTTGAAAGAAACCATCCTAAAATTCACCTTATTTTCTAGGTAGCGTTTCTAGGAATGGTTTATATTTATATATGTATGAAAAAGGCATACGACTAATATCGTACAACAACCAGTTGCAACTTCAACTGTTATTCGAATAAGGCACTTCTGGGCTGTTATTTCAAAACCACCGTCTATTTTAAAAAGAGACACAGAAAATAATTTTAGTCAACAATTAATACTTTTATTTTAAAAGTATTAACTAGTTTTACAACATTGGAAGGAAGACTAAACTCTTCAAGACTTTCCAGAACATCTTAATTCGAATAAAGGTCGAAACAAATTCGAAACTCTCGTCGGGAATTTGAAGAGAATCTCGAGGTATAGAGATCTCGCCCGTATTTTGCCAGCCCGCTACGAAGCTCCGGTTTCCAAGCCCCCCGATGACTGAGTGCTACGAACCACCCGATGGCCCAACTCCCGGTCATGTCGTCGATCTCGCGTTCCTAGAGTTCTTAGCTCAACTGTGTCATTGAGAGTTGCTGGGGCCAAATTTATTGTATTACAATATCCTTCCAAAATGCTAATATTAATTAATTAAAACGAGGCCTAAATCCTTGGTAACTGTAGTTAACAAAATGCGAATTCGCAACAGATTTAGCATTTCAAGTTTGACCGTATTTTCGTCGATGTTTTCAACGATGCATCTTTTAATTGAAAATATATGTAGTGCTTGTAGCTGATTTAACTACGCTTCCCGACGACGTACTACTTTTAAAAAATTCTCACATTTAACGGATAATGGTGATCATGTGTGAAATTGTGAGCGATTTGGGGTGCAATGGCTGATATGTTTATTAAACCAGATATGTTTGTTGAGATGATATGTTTGTTGATCAGAGTTATCCTCGTTCACGTTTTTGGTGGCCCTAAAAAGGGCCGTTGGTTGCTGCTGGCCCTGAAAGAATGATTAAAGGGCCGATGATTAATAATTTAAGAATGTTGCTGGAAGTGGCCACCGTTGTGCCTTAGACAGGCGTGTATCGTCTTCACCTTGTTTTCGAACACTCGATTCAACGTTTCCGGTGTAACGTTGGCGATCGAAGCGGTGATGTTGTCCCGCAACTGCTCGATGGTACCCGGATTAGTGGCGTACACCTTGCCCTTCAAGGTACCCCACAAAAAGAAATCCGGAGGCGTCAGATCTGGCGCTCGCGGCGGCCACAAACCTTGAGAAATTACCCGTTGGCCAAAAAATTCCTCCAGCATTGCCATTGTTGACCCTGCTGTGTGTGCTGGTGCCCCGTCCTGTTGGAACCAGCACCTCCTTTCCTCGGGTTCCAACAGGGAAATAAATTGAAACAAAAGGTCTTGATACTTACACATCAGCTGTATTTGCATCCTTATCGGCATCAGACGGTCCAGGAGCTCAAGGAGCCGGATTATGAGGCAAGGCGCAGGTACTGTAAATGGTTTCTTAATTTCCTGGAGGTAGAGGGTGTTTCTGTTGCAGATAGATTATTTTTCACCGACGAAGCCTGGTTCTACCTAGACGGCCAGGTAAACAACCAGAACAGCAGGAGCTGGGGCATAGCGAATCCGAGGGTAATCCTCTTCATTCGGGGAAGATTGGTGTCTGGTGTGCAATATCGCGTAAGCGAATCGTTGGACCACTCTTCTTCGATACCACCGTAACGGCAGGTAAGTATCAAGACCTTTTGTTTCAATTTATTTCCCTGTTGGAACCCGAGGAAAGGAGGTGCTGGTTCCAACAGGACGGGGCACCAGCACACACAGCAGGGTCAACAATGGCAATGCTGGAGGAATTTTTTGGCCAACGGGTAATTTCTCAAGGTTTGTGGCCGCCGCGAGCGCCAGATCTGACGCCTCCGGATTTCTTTTTGTGGGGTACCTTGAAGGGCAAGGTGTACGCCACTAATCCGGGCACCATCGAGCAGTTGCGGGACAACATCACCGCTTCGATCGCCAACGTTACACCGGAAACGTTGAATCGAGTGTTCGAAAACAAGGTGAAGACGATACACGCCTGTCTAAGGCACAACGGTGGCCACTTCCAGCAACATTCTTAAATTATTAATCATCGGCCCTTTAATCATTCTTTCAGGGCCAGCAGCAACCAACGGCCCTTTTTAGGGCCACCAAAAACGTGAACGAGGATAACTCTGATCAACAAACATATCATCTCAACAAACATATCTGGTTTAATAAACATATCAGCCATTGCACCCCAAATCGCTCACAATTTCACACATGATCACCATTATCCGTTAAATGTGAGAATTTTTTAAAAGTAGTACGTCGTCGGGAAGCGTAGTTAAATCAGCTACAAGCACTACATATATTTTCAATTAAAAGATGCATCGTTGAAAACATCGACGAAAATACGGTCAAACTTGAAATGCTAAATCTGTTGCGAATTCGCATTTTGTTAACTACAGTTACCAAGGATTTAGGCCTCGTTTTAATTAATTAATATTAGCATTTTGGAAGGATATTGTAATACAATAAATTTGGCCCCAGCAACTCTCAATGACACAGTTGAGCTAAGAACTCTAGGAACGCGAGATCGACGACATGACCGGGAGTTGGGCCATCGGGTGGTTCGTAGCACTCAGTCATCGGGGGGCTTGGAAACCGGAGCTTCGTAGCGGGCTGGCAAAATACGGGCGAGATCTCTATACCTCGAGATTCTCTTCAAATTCCCGACGAGAGTTTCGAATTTGTTTCGACCTTTATTCGAATTAAGATGTTCTGGAAAGTCTTGAAGAGTTTAGTCTTCCTTCCAATGTTGTAAAACTAGTTAATACTTTTAAAATAAAAGTATTAATTGTTGACTAAAATTATTTTCTGTGTCTCTTTTTAAAATAGACGGTGGTTTTGAAATAACAGCCCAGAAGTGCCTTATTCGAATAACAGTTGAAGTTGCAACTGGTTGTTGTACGATATTAGTCGTATGCCTTTTTCATACATATATAAATATAAACCATTCCTAGAAACGCTACCTAGAAAATAAGGTGAATTTTAGGATGGTTTCTTTCAAATTAACGTCGCAAACAGTTATTAGTGAATCGGAGGTCCCCGTCTCAAGTGAGCGAGCCGCGCGCTCCGCTTTTATGGCCGGCTTACCACTCGCACCCCAGATTACTGTAACGAGGTTTGAAAACAATATCAACTGGTCCCGTTCCCGTATCAATTTAAAAAATTTTAGCTACGACAGGGTTGACTTGACTTTTCGCCACCTGCGTGTGAAAGCCACCATAGTGGCGTATCGTTTCAAAAGATGATATTAACTTAAGTCACCCCATAGTGGCGTACATATCGGGCTGATATTTTTTTTTGTCAATTTAATCGGGAGAATGCAAGGAATCCATTGTTGTCACTTTCATATTGATATGATGAAAAATAAAGAAATTCCGTTTCTGCATAATCGATGACACATCTCCGAGCAACCTCGCGCTGCAAATTAGACGGGTGAAAGGCGTTTAAGGCTCGCCAAGCTTGAAATAACTTTCGGATATGAATATAAATGAAAGGGAGAACATTATTCGAAGCTTCGGAAGAATTTCCGTCAAATAAAAACATTATTTACGGCGCTTCGAATAATAAATAACTCCAGGTTATTTATATTTGATGAGTTTCGATTAAAATTTCTGCCTTTTATTCGAAACCAATTTTTTATTTAAAATAATTTTTTGCCCATCTATGATTCCAACTACCACAAATGCAGACTGGGAAAAGTACCCTTCCATGCGGCCGCCCGGTCTAGTGAAAATGCGCAGGCTGGATGCGCGTGATTATTATGTGCTCCCCTTTTCGAAGTGACAGAAAATATAACCTATATGCTGCATGACAATAAATGTTTATTGGCTATTTCGTTCTTCTACGCTACATTTGTCAACTATGTATGACTTAACATCCTCCAAAAATATTATTATTACGCCGCAACTGTATCTTCATAAAATGTGTTATAGAATATAGGTTATATTTTCTGTCGCTTTGAGGAGGGGAGCACATAATAATCACGCGCATCCAACCTGCGCATTTTCATGTGCCATTACAAAAGATGACATAAACAGAAGCCACTACAGGCATGGCGTGTAATAGCTAAAGGGCTAAAACATTCAGACAAAAAGATTGTAGAAAAAATTTAAAGACTGGTAGAAACAGCGACACATCCCATTAGTAGTTATCCCTTACTTCCTATCTGTAGTGCATGCACTACATTAAGGATAAAATCACGAAAAAGGAACCTGGAGCATTATATTCTGAGGCTGCAGAACTAATATATAATTGAATAAAAATTTAATTACTCAATTTGTGAAAGTAATGATACAGGGACAACTAGCCTGTTGCTTATCGGCGCCATGAATTTTAAAAAGAACATGATATAAAGTATTTAAATAAACAGTTTGCAAAAGCTTTTCGTAACAATTATGGTCAAAAAATTGAAAAAAGAAAAATTAAGTAAACGTACAATTTGGTAAATTTTCCATCATTAGAAGGGGATAATTTGTCCCCATTTTATGGCGCAAATTGCATTCCGATATCTTTTGTAGTTCAAAAGTTATGTGAAAACAGCCCCAAATTCTTCAACCCGGGCCACTAACGTGTCAGCGTGGTCTAATACAGAGTTGGGCAAAATGTAATCTAATTACAACTTACAAATTAGGATTAAACTGTAATTGTGTAGTTGATTACACATTATTTTCTGTATTGGTTAATTTATCTAGTTGATAAAAGTGTGGTCAACCACCTACATTAACGATTACAGAAAATAATGTGTAATCAACTACACAATTACATTTTAATTGTAATTTGTAATGTGTAATTAGATTAAATTTTGTCCAACTCTGGACTAATATCGCTGCTAGACCATTGCATACGTAGATAACGGGATCGGCGCGGTTGCACTCTTAAAATGGCTACCTTTCTTTTGCCCGTCTGCTACGTCAAATTTAATATTCTCTGGCGAAAGCCAAAAGCATCCTACGCTCTCTACTGGCACCTAAAAGACTACACTTTCATCATTGGCTCATAGATGGCGGAAGTATCGGCGCATGGTTGTAGTGGAATGCGTCCGTGAGGCGGTGTTGCCAAATTTACCTGTTCGCGCGCGCGTAGGTTGCAGTTTTAACGGATGACCCTGTACTATTCTTTCTAATCTGAACATGTAGTCGTTCGTTCATTGATGTTTACTGTAATTTTCGAATTATTTTATTGATTATATTATTTTTTCTGGAGTTCATTAATATCTTGTATTAATATTATATTACTATTAAAACATAAATAATAATTTATATATTTTATTTACGTTAATAAAATATTAATTACAACGTATACAGAAAAGAGTATTCTATAATTATATATCTATCAATATTTGATATTAATATTAGTAATATTATTTTAATAATATTTTAATATGTATATTATTTCTTTCAGAAGTTTAGTAACACTTTGTATTTATATTGTTGCTTATGTTAATAAATTAATTACATTCTATAAAAAGCAATATTTTATCATTATATTTAACCTGTCCTGTAGTATTGTACCGACAACATTACAATAATTATAAATTATTAAAAATATGAAATTTTGAAATACTATTTCTTAACAATCAAAATTGAAGAACGTAAAGAAACTTTCATATAACTGGGAGAAAATATGATTGTGGAACGTACTTTCTTATGTAACTTTGTAACCTCGCTCCGTGGAGGTTCGCTATCGAACGGATGTTGGGGTGGCCGAGTGAGTGAGGCAACGTGAGCTGTGTAACGGTTCTTTATTCTTAGCGTCGAGGTACAAGGTTGCCCGGCCAGGTCTGTGCTGGCTAACAGAGTCTTTGCGGCTTATCCTATGACCTATACTAGCGCGGTGGAGTGTGTGCGGCGCGTCGCGATCGCGGGGCGCGGTTCGGTGCGTTTCGGCGGCAGAGGTAGGAGTGGGGGGTGGTCGTTCTGGTGCCTTGGCTGTGTTCTCCACCAATGGCCCTGACCGGGAAGTCTTGAGTCCGCTCGCCCAGTGGGTAAAACCCGCGGGAGAAACGGAGACTGTAGGATGTCCTCCGGGACAGACAAAGTCTGACCCTAAGATTGACGGTGGATATCGACCTGCGTCTAGAGGTCGGCGGACTCGCGTTCCTCTAGGAGCCGTGGAGGTGGGGGAATTCAAAAGAACGCAACGATACAGCTTGTGCATACAAGAGATCGCTGGGAGAGCTCTGACCGTTCGCCTGCAACGCTCGTGGTAGACTCTGCCTGACGGGCCCGCCGCGCTTGCCTATAAGCAGCGCCGTGACGATTTCGCGAGCGAGAGCGCCGCTCGGCGTGCGGCCCTCTCGCGCCCGCGCTCGGCAGCGGCGGGCCGCGCCAGGCGCGCGTGGCGGGGGGAAGATTCGCGTCCTACCGATATAACTCGTTACATCTCCCTCTCCCTTCGGAGGGGAAGCGATCTTCCCCCACCCCTTATATACATTGTCTTGGCAAATTATTATTTACAAACTTACTGGCTACCCACCGCCACACTTAAACCTACTATGTACAAACTTACTAGCTGCCCGCCACCTTATCCTACTTAAAATAATCGGCCAGGCCTTGGCGGTACGGGGTTACCGGGGTTCGAACCGCACCCGGAGCTGCTGCCTCCGCAGCATTTTGACTTCCAGGTACCCTCCAGGTGTGGGTACCCGGAACTTCTGCCCTTCGCGGAGGGCTGGGATGTCTATCTGCAGCTCCGGGGGTCGTGCGTGAAACGCCATGGGGGTCCCGAGGGGGTGGTACGAGGGCGGTTGGTGCTGGCTGATGGAGGGGCTGCTGCTGGCGCTGTCTGCTGGAGGTCCATCAGAGCCAGGGGTTGCGGGGGGAAGAGTGGGGTCCGCTGCTGCGGCGGTGCTTGCAGGCCTGTTTGTGGTCGCGGCGGTGCCCGTGTCTGCGACGGCTGCCGCGGAGGCGTCTGCTGACTCGGTGGTGGTGGTTGGGGCTGCGTCCGGGGCGGTGGTGTCCTCGGTGGCCGCTGCGGGGTCGGCGCCTGCAGGCTCGTCCGCGGCGGTGTCCGTGTCGGCGGTGGCCGCGGTGGAGTCGCCTGCTGACTCGGCGGTGGCGGAGGCTGCGTCCTGGGTGGTGTCGGGGGCGCTGCTGGATTGGGGTGGCCATCACTGGCCATTGCGGTGGTGGCGCGTGCATCAGCACGTCCAGCAGCGACGCTCCCAACCTGCTCGTCTCCTGGGGGGTCACCCGGCGGTCCTCCACGATCCGGGGTTTCGGAGGGGCCGGCTGGGGAACCAGTGGTGGGGGTAGCCGGCTGGTTTCCACCGCCTCCACTATGGTCACGGCCCTGGACGCGGCTGAGGTGACCCTGGGTGGCGGGCGCGGTTTCGGTGGTGGTCCCCGGGCCGGTGGCGGAGGCCCGCCAAACTCCAGACGCCTTTTGGCTGCTGGCGCTGCTGAGGGGACTCCCTCCCCCGTCATCCGCTTCAGCCGGATCCGCACTCCAGGGGTCGATCCGCAGCTGCTCGGTGGAGTGGCACTGCGGTTCTCCTGGTTGCCTCGTATGCGAGTCTTGGCTTCGGTGGCATGTTGCCTCAACGAATGCCGAATTGCTTCTGCCGGCTGGCGTCCTTCCGCGGGCTTATCATTAGCCCCGTGACAATTTCGCCAGCGCGAAACCTGTGTCGTGGCCCTCTGTTGGCCGCGGTCGGTGGCCGCAGCCGAATTCGCGGGTCCTGCGATCTTTGCTTTGTTGACATCCGTGACGGCGTTTGTGACGGTGTCAGGCGGCCTCGTGCTGGTTTCCGTGGTGGGGGAATCCTCCTCCCTTCCCTCGCACGGTTTGAGGTCCTGGAGGTGTGCTCGTTTTGTCTTCTGCCCGCACCGAAGTACGACCAAATTTGGTCCTATGTACTCGCGTACTCGGTGCGGGCCTGAGAATTTTGGGGCTAGCTTCGCCGCGAAATTCTTCTCGGCGGAGGACAGGGGGTGCTCCCGGAGCATAACCGATTCCCCGATGTGGGGCCTCCAGTCCCGCCGTCTTAAATTGTAGGCCCTTTTCTGGTTTTCTGTGGCCTGGGCTTGTGCGTGGCGAGCGAGCCGGATGGCCTCTTGCAGACGTTCTAATTCCTCGTGCCGCCCGTCGTGCTGTACCTTGTCGTCTCTCTCCATGACTTCCGTGGTTGGCTGGTAGAGTGCCCCGGGGGTGGGCGGCTCCCTTCCGTAGTTTAGGTAAGCCGGGGAGTACCCCGTGGAGTCGTGGCGAGCGGAATTGTACGCGAAGGCCACCTCGGGCAGCCATTTGTCCCATTCTCGGTGGCTCCCATCGGTCAACTGGGCGATCATGGTTTTGATGACCCTGTTGACCCGCTCCACGGGGTTACACTGAGGGGTGTAGGGGGGCGTCTGACGGTGTTCGATCCCGTACCCCCGGAGCATCTCCGTGAAATCCCGACTTACAAATTGCTTTCCGTTGTCCGAGATGACACGTCTGAGGCACCCGAAACGGAGCACCACCCTCTCCCTGAAGGCTCTGGTGACGGCTGGAGCGGTGGCCTGGCGCAAGGGCTGTAACTCGACCCACTTACTAAATTTGTCTTGCATCACGGCCAGTATTGTGAAACCTTTTGCTCACCGTGGTAGGGGTCCAACCAAATCGACGGCCACCACGTCCCAGGGGTTTGCTGCTGGCGTGGTCTGCATGCCGCCCGCGGGTGCCTGCTGGAACGCCTTGTGTTCGAGGCACTTCTGGCAGCGTTGTATGTATCTTCGAGCGTCGCGGATCATTCCGGGCCAGAAGTATTGCTGGTTTAATCGGACCGCGGTTTTGCTGACGCCCAAATGCCCCGCTGTGGGTGCGTCGTGCGTTTCGCGGAGCACTGCCTCCCGGAGGGGTTGGGGGACGCACATTCGCCACTCTGCTTCGGACCGGGGGCCGTGAGTATCCGAAACGTGTCGGTAGAGGCGTTCCTTTATTACGCGATACTCCGGGTATCGGTGCGGTTCGAGGCTGTCTATTTCCCCCTCCGGTGGGGCTGGTTCGCTCTCTGGTTGCCTGGATAGGGCGTCTGCGACTACGTTGGACTCCCCTCGGCGATAGTGGATCTCGAAATCGTATTGCTGGAGCTCTAGGCCCCAGCGGGCCAAGCGGCCGGACGGGTTGTCCATTGATTGCAGCCATTTGAGGGATTGGTGGTCGGTAAGTACGGTGAATCGGTATCCCTCTAAATATGGCCGCATTTTCCGAATGCCCCACACTACCGCGAGGCATTCCTTTTCTGTCACGGAGTAATTTCGTTCCGCGGCGTTGAGCGTACGGCTTGCGTATGCTATGACCTTCTCACCTTCGTCTACCTCCTGCGTGAGTACGGCCCCGAGACCCTCGTTACTGGCGTCCGTCTGGAGGGTGAAGGGCCGGCTAAAGTCCGGGCATGACAGGATGGGGGCGGCGGCCAATTGCTGCCGGAGGGCGTCAAACGCTGCGGCTTCTTCCGAGCTCCAACTCCACTTCTGCTTTTTCTGTAGCAGTCGGGTCAGCGGCGCGACTAGGTCGGCGAATCTGGGGATATACCGCCGGTACCAGGATACCATGCCTAGGAACCGTTGAAGTTCCTTTATCGTGGTCGGTGGAGGTATCTGGGTAATGGCTCGTACTTTATCGGGGTCGGTGGCCACGCCTTCGTTCGTGATGGTATGCCCGAGGTATTGCAGCTCAGTGCGGCAGAACTGACATTTGTCCTTATTTAGTTTGAGTCCTGCCGCCCGTAGCCGTTGGAGGACCTCTCGCAAGTTTTCGAGGTGTTCCTCGAAGGTTGCTCCAAGTACGATGATGTCGTCCAGGTATGCGAACGCTCGGGGCTCCAGCTGGGGTCCGATGACCCGGTCCAACAGGCGCTGGAAGGTAGCCGGGGCGGAGTGTAGTCCGAAGGGCATGACTTTGAATTGGAACAGGCCCCTCCCCGGTACCGTGAACGCGGTGATGGGGCGGCTGTCGGACTCCAGGGGCACTTGCCAGTACCCGTTGGCCAGGTCCAGTGTGGAAATGTATCGGGCGCCCCGCAGTTTTTCTAGGGTGGCTTGGACCTGGGGCAACGGATACGCGTCTTTTTCCGTGACCTCATTTACTCGGCGGAAGTCGATGCAGAACCTTTTTTTTTTCGTTTTGTTTGTGACAATGACCACCGGAGAACTCCATGGACTGGCAGCCGGTTCAATGATTCCTTCTGCGAGCATGCGGGTCACCTCTTCGTCTATAATTGCCTGCATGACAGGGTTGCGTGGTGTGTACCGGTGCTTTACCGGTTCGGTCCCGGCTTTCAACCGGAGGCGATGTTTCGCCATATGTGTCAGCCCCGGTACACGGTCGAAGTGCTGCAGCTCATTGACGAGGAACGCCTCGAGGCGTTGCGTTTGCTCCGTGGTGCATCCCTGGAGGCCGGAGGTGGATTCGATGGTGGCGGCCTCGTCCTTTGGACGCCATTTCATACCTCGGACCTGTACCGTTAGTCCGAGGGCGAGGGGCATTTTCGGATGGAAAAATCCCGTAAGTTGTATGCATGTTGAAAATTTCATTAAAATTGGTTAACGTAAGGTACTATGAATTACAAACGATTAAAAGTCGTGAAAATGACAGTTTCTTACAACATTCGTCCAAAAACTGTATAAATCTAGTAGGTTTGCACTAGTTTCCGTTATACATAATCGAATATACACATGTTTAACTAATGAATTATTCAATACCGCTAACGAATTAATCTATTATGTGTTTGATATAGTAAATCTCGTGATAAAATCTATTCAAAATTCCCGCCGCTTAAATTCAATTGATCCGTAGCTCCACCATACGACCGATAGCATAGTTCAAGCGACTCCATTTTATTAGTCAACTGTTGGGTGGTTCTTTGGAAACCAGCGTCCAATTCTAGGGAATGGGATCGAGGCCCATGGAATGCTGAAGCATTCTGCTCCGTGAATGCGCTCAGATTTCAGACTAGCGAATTGGGAGAATTTAAAGGAAACTTTGTATTCCAGATAGAATAAATTAATATATTTTGTACAACTCTTTAATACGTCTTTACTAAGTCGACTCTCGCAATTGAATGCCTAGATCTTCAAAATTTAGTTGTCAACATAAATAATTTACATTTATTTTTCAACGAGCGTTTTCAGACATTCAGTGATGATGAAATAAAAATTACAAGGAAAACCAACAACTTCGTGTAATTCCGCCCCGCTTCTTTAGTTTAAATTTCCCTCTGAATCAAAAGCTTTGTTCATATCACGGCAATACAACACAACTGATTCAATCGATGGTGCAGAAAATCAGTCGACTAAAAATAGTAGTTGGCTACTATCGACTAATCGATAGTTTTTATTCGATGGTGCCCATCACTAGGTCTATCCTATACCTCGTCTGTGCACGCACTGACTCTGTTCTATTCTCGTGCCACTTGGTGCTATCCCAACGGACCTCAACACAATATAGTTGCGTACTGCCACAGCCGACTCTAGTACTAGCCGTGCTGAAGGCAAAATGGCAACACCGCGAGAGTCCGGCTTCGATATATATATATATATGTGTGTGTGTGTATATATATATATATATATATATATATATATATATATATATATATATATACCTACCGTATCAGCCTCTCACCGGCCTCCCGGTTACACAGTTTCCCTCTACCGGCCTTTCGGTTTCCCGTTTATCTTTTAAATGTTTATATTAATGTAGTACTGAAGCCCTCTAAATATCAGAAACGGAGCAATAATCCAGGTGTTTTATTTATTTATATTAACCCTACAGATCTTTATTTTTGTGTGTAGCACATTTATTTAATACAATCTGTAGCATTTTTGGACACTTTGTTTTACATAAATTTTTTTACAAATTTCACGTATTCATTAAAGGAAATTAATAATAATAATAAGGGAAATTAATAGCAAGTGAAATTAATAATAATAATAATAATGTTTATTCGTACTACAGGCTCACAGCCTATTACAAAGGAGATTGTTTGGTTCTCATATCTATATTCTTACTTTTATCTGTGTTACATTATACTTAAGCCTGACATCTATACTTTATATATTATTTATACTCTTATTACATTTCAATTAGTGCGGGTTTTCTTATTTTTATAACTGACTGTACAAAATAAAACATCTCCTTTGCTTCCTCGATGTTCCTAATATTTAATACTTCAGGGAACTCTTTTTCCTTAACTTTTTGTGCATGCCTTTGTTGATATTGGGGACATACAGACAGAACATGCTTTAGAGTCTCCCTTCTCCCCATGTTGCATAGTTGACATTCCTCTGCGTCGCTTATTTTTACTCTTCCTTCCTTTTCTTCTACCATACTGAATTCATGTCTTCCTGCCAAAAATTGTAAGGGAAATTATAAGGGTACTTTAAAAGATAATAATTATAATTGTATATTTTTATTCCTCAAAGATGAGGAATTACCGAAAAAATAAATGGTTGCTATACCTTGTAAAAATTGGACACCAACAAAATATTCTTCCGGTTGTAGATGGTTCCATTTAAATTTACATATCCAGTTATGGGTCCCATTCTAAAAATTTAAATTGCAATATATGTCGATTATTAATTGTGGATGATAACGGTAAAACTGTAGGTGATGTATATTTTAATCACTTACAAAGAGGGGTCCTTTCTGTTCCCACTGAAGAAGTCAGAACCTCATTTATTCATGTATATGCAATAATGTAAGCCATAATAGGTGATGGTAATTTGGAATCTCAACATTTGCAATCTGAAAATCATAAACATATTTTATGTAAGTCAACCCATTATAATAAAAAAAAGTTGCGCGATTTTCTGAAGAGTTCCAAATGAACCGCAGGTTCGTGCCCGTGGAGCGCTAACGCACTCTGCTCGCGAAGTAGAGCGGGAATTTGAAATGATTGGACTAAGGTAAACTGTTGACTGAATGTATATTGTTACATTTAAAGAACTGTTTGCTAGTCTGCTGACAAGATTGATCTGACTTCTTACAAATTAACTCCTCGCTTGTCACCTCCGAGCGCCCTACTCCTCCAATTTCGGCGCGTTCTTCCGACTCCTTCCCTGGATCCTTTCGTCCAATCAAGGTGGTGTTGTCCCTCAAGCCTCGTCAGTGGGTTGTCCTTCAGCCATCTCTCCGTCCTTGGCGCTTCCTTCGAGCTTCCCTCCACTCTCGGCTGGTGGTCGAGGCACGCTTTCCGATTACATACTTTACATACTTTTACATAGGCTGCGTACAGTACATACATTTCTGACAGGTAGGTAAGCGCAACCCTCGGGGTCAAGACGACGTCGCCGGCGCAAAGTTTATGGCTTTATGACTTTCAGCCTCTCCCGAGTTGAGTTTTTACACTAACAGGACATCGGCAATTATTGAAAGGGAGGACAGAGTTTTAAGTGATTTTACGAGACGAGCAGCTGCCCGCTCGACGAAATTTGGCACGCAGATGTGGAAGGAAAAGTTAAACTATTTATTATCCTCGCCTGGCCTAACTGTAGTTTTTAAAATTACTGACTGCAATGCAAAGCTCTCGTGCGCCTTCTGAGTTCAAACATCTGCTGCCTACCCGCAGCCTACAATAAATCTTTTCTACAAAGGATTTTGAATTTCGCTCTCACATCAAACCTTGATATCCCTATGTCTTATAGCTAACTTCATATAATATACGGATTCACACCAGCGGATATCGCAACACCTCCCTCCATATACAAAAGGTGTTTCCAATGGAAACAACTTTTAAAAGAAAACAATACATCGATATTAACTTAAGTATGCTAAATTGAATGAATAACTACGCCTCCTCTTCCCGCGCCAGCCCCGCGGTAAACGAGCTACTCGGTCCACCCATTGTCCCGCAGGAAGCGCGAGTTGAAGAATTATAGTTATATCACAAGAATTTACAGTACTAAGATATCATTATTCCATTACTAGGTAATATTAAATCAATTATAATACAATGCATAACTAATATCCAGAAGTAATCAAACGCCCTAACCAAACTTATTTAAGTATTCTTATTCAATATAATCCATATAAAAAGAAACTGCAATATAGCTAATACATATGATTAAACTATTTACAATGGATCTAATCTTATATACGCTAACTTTAGCTTATTCGCGTGTACTATCTTAGATCTCTGCGCTGTTATTGCTATTTCTATAGTTAGATCGTCATACATTCGAATAATCTTATAAGGACCAGTCCAGTTAGAGTCGAACTTAGAGGTCTTCGGTTCTCTAATCAAGTATACATCGTCGTTTACATTAAATTTACGAGGATTAGCATTCTTATCATAATATAATTTACTCTTTTCTTTTGCCTGTTCCAGATTGGCTGCCGCTGTAGCTTGAGTAGTAGTGATTATTGTGAAGAGTTGGTCTAAATATTGAACGAATGTCCGAGGCACTTCCTGCTTAGCGAACTCTGAAGGGATGGTGGCCTTTCTACCAAAGACCAGCTCATGTGGTGTAAAGCCAGTAGCTTCATGTACCGAAGTATTATAAGAAAATATTCCAAATCTAATCCAACCATCCCAGTCAGTCTTAACACAATAGTGCTTCAAATAATCAATGAAGACACGATGAGCCCGCTCCAAGGACCCCAACGACTGTGGGTGGAATGCGGTAGAAGTAATCCTCTGTATTTTGAAGATTGTACAGAAATTCTTCATTATGGTGCTAACAAAATTACTCCCTTGATCTGTGTGGATAACTCGAGGACAACCAAACTGACTGATGAATTGCTCAGCTAAAGCGACTGCGACAGATATGGAATCAATAGTAGGTAATGGAATAGCATCCGAATATTTTGTCAGATTATCCTGGAGTGTTAACAAGTACTTATTTCCCTTTTCTGTTATAGGTAATGGACCAACAATATCCGTCTGTACCTTTTCGAAAGCCTTTTCAGGAGTATCAGTAATGCGCATTGGTTGTTTCGTCTTAGCCGAAAGCATCTTGTTTCGTTGACAACTTGAACAAGAGCGGACAAAAGCTGAGATCTCCCGCTCCATTTTCAACCAATAGAAGTCTTCCCTTATTCGTCTGAACAATTTGGTCATACCTTGATGACCACCTACTACAGACTCATGATATTCTCGAATAATCGAAGGTCTTCTTGATAGAGGAGGAAAAACAATTTCGCCAGTGCAAACAGTAATGTTATATTGTGAGTTATTAAATGTTTGTTTTAAAAGATATTCGAAAGAATTCCACTCAATAGGTTCAATATTATTGTCATTTTTAGATAAACTAATGGACGTTACACTCAGGGATTCCATTAGATTCTTAAGGGATGACAATGAAGACGCAAGATGTCTAAAGTCCTGTTGTTCAACAGAGCTTACTTTAGAAAATAAATGGAAAATGTGTTGCCTTCCCCCAGGAAAAACCATTGCCTCACCCACACGAACATTGTATGATTGTATTTGGCCAATGGAAAATTTTCCCCGTGTCAGCAAATCATTACTAACTGTTGAAGAGATTTGACAGTCAGTAGAGAAAAAATGAAGAAGATTATCTCTACGCATGTAAAGGTGATCTTTACAATAAATGATGTTAGGGAACGGAGAGGGATGGATTGCTTGCGTGGGCGGAGTTGAATTTGTCAATAAAACTTTAACCTTGTCAGCGGTATGCGAGTCATTTTCCGAGATTTTTTCTACGGAGAATCGTGTCTGTGCTTTAAGTAACCCTGTCATGAATGAGACAGGTTCTTCAGTCTCCGCCACAAATACAACCTCATCCGGGTCTTTAAACTGCTCACAGCCAGCACCACGGAATGAGTCGGGAACCTGGATCAACCGTTGAACCTCCTCCTCGACCTTGGTACCGGGTCCCATGATGCCGATCCGAAGCGGGGTGCCTTTAATATCGGCCTTTCCGATAAACAACGGATTCAGCAGAGCAAGGGTACCCTGAGACACGGGGACAGCCTCTAACGATGCCTGAAGCAGGGTGCCTTTAATATCGGCCTTTCCGATAACCAACCGACTACCGAGTCGAGGCGCATCCCCAATATCTTTGTAGAGCGATCCTCCTTTTACTACATTATCATTAGAATTGCTATAAGATTCTCCTCCTTCAAGGATTGATTTATTTGAGGGGATTGACTCCTCCTCATCTGCTGTAAAATACTCGTCACTATCCATGGAGTCCAAATCTGAATGACTTGTTTTATTATCAATCTCGTTGTACTCATTAAAACATCCTCTATTTACAAGAAAAATTCTAGCTATTAATTTTTCATTCTTATTTTCGGTAAAACTGTCAATGTCGATATCCTCGATCTCCTTAGAGATTGCAAGTGGCAAATCGTCGGCGCCTACGACAACCCCTTGCAAACTCCTTGGAGGAGAGGCGTCCGTAATTTCAGTCTCTTTATGGATTGTCAAGCATTTGGGTGAAAAGGGAAGGACAGGCGGATTCCGGGATAATGCATCTGCATTGGAGTTTATCCTACCAGGTTTATACACCATTTCATAATCATACTCATTTAATCTAATTCGCCATCTCATAATACGGGAAGTAGGATCTTTAGCGTTATGTAACCAGATCAATGGTCGATGATCAGTGATTAGAGTAAATTTCTGACCATATAAATACGGTCGAAAATGCTCCACTGCAAATAAAACTGCTAATAACTCTTTCTCAATAGTGGAATAATTACTTTCAGCGCTATTAAGAGTCCGAGATGCGTATGCAATTGGGAGATCTTTCCCGATCTGACCCTGACTCAATACGGCTCCTACTGCGTAATTAGAGGCATCAGTCGTTACGAGAAATGGTTGCTTGAAATTGGGAAATTGAAGTAACGGTTCTGAACAAATAACATCCCGTAAACTTTCGAAGGCGAACTGGACGTCCTTATCCCAGACAAAAGGTACTTCCGCTTTCAACAATCGTATCAAAGGTTTAGCAATTTTTGCCATATGAGGAATAAAGCGTCGATAATATCCAACCAATCCCAAAAACTGCTTAATATTTTTTCTAGTTTTCGGAATAGGAAATAACTTTACTGCTTCGATCTTTCCAGGATCTGGTTTCACCCCTTTTGAAGAAATAACGTGACCCAAATAAGAAACTTCCCGTCGCAAAAATCGCCACTTCTCGGGTTGCAATGTCAATCCAGCATTTTGCAATCTAGCCAAGAGACCTTTTAGTTTTCGTGAATGTTCCTCCAAAGAATCAGCATATATAACGATATCGTCTATATACACAAAAAGTTCAACCCCCTGTAAGCCAGACAAAACTTAATCCATGCACCTTTAAAAGGTGGCCGGAGCAGTCTTAAGACCAAAGGGCATCTTATTGAACTCATAGTGACCATTCACAGTTGAAAAAGCAGTCTTCGATTTCGAGTCCGGATGTATAGGAATCTGATGGAACCCGGAAGCAAGGTCAAGGATACTGAAATACTTAGCAGCCCCCAACTGATCCAAGATATCCAATATATTGGGAAGAGGATACGCATCATTGATAGTCTTCTCATTCAATTGTCGATAATCTATCACCATGCGCTGGCGAGGTTTACCATCCGGACCAGGTTTTTTAGGGACAACCCAAACAGGCGAATTATAAGGAGAGGTAGATGGCTGAATTATCTTATTTTCAAGCAATGACTTCACTTGTTTTTTAATTTCTTCTTTATGAACTAATGGAAACCGATACTGTTTTGTATTTACTGGTATCTCATCTACAGTTACTATTTTGTGTTGCATTATTTTAGTGGAACCCAATGAATCCGATGGCAAATAAAATTGATAAGGAAATTCATTTATTATTTCTAAAATGCTAGCCTGTTCAGACTCATTCAAGTCCTGCATATCAAGGAGTTTTACTAATTGAACAAGCCTAGTGGCATCAGCTCTGGACCGTCCCTCACCTGGATTTCCTGTCCGAGCCGAACGTGGTGAAGGAGGAATTTCAGAAAACTCCTCTAGTTCGACTGGAGGTACGGAAAGAGTCACATGCTCTAGGGTAGTGTTAAAAGCAAAAATTTTTGCAAAACCGTTTTCCTGTGTTGCTAGCGCCTCGCCTACATGAACACCTGGTGCAACATCCAACCTTCTTATGTAACCCTGTCGCCTACCAGCATTCCTAATGGGCACGGTTATGAGCGTTTTCGTGCGAGGTGGTAAATTCACCGAAATCGCTGAGCGAAGAAAGAACTCCTGACCACCGATCTGAAGGCTATTTGGACTGGTATCTTTGAATGTCAACACTGCCTTTTGTTCTTCTAAAAATGGAATGCCTAAAATCCCTGTTCCAGCTATCGGAAAATCATCATCAACGATTTGAAATTTAACGTTGATACCAAACATCTGAATCATTATTTCTCCAAGAGTGCTAACACCTCCCTGGTCGATACCCGTTATATTATAAATAATGCTATCATCTACTAACAAAGAAGAAATAACGCTGTAACGTTTAACTAAATTAAGTTGGGAACCGGTATCTACAAGGAAACTACCGACCCCCTCATAGAATGGATCGTGTAGTAATTCTAAAACCGGCAATCGGCCAACGTCCTTTACATCGAAGTGGAAGCAGGTTTGTTGTGTTGCGGACGTGCAATTAAGGGCCTGCTTTGCGCCGCGTTTCCCTGCAACCCCTTTCAAGTTTAAAGGATGGGACGCTCCTGTTTTAGCCCCATGCTGTGTCGCAGCGGTGTCCGTATCCCGTTTTTTAAAACAACGTGCTTCCGTATGGCCCGTTTTTTTACAATAATTGCATCTAATTCTTTCCTGAACCTGTACGTTTGAGAAATTTCTATTGTTTCGAGGACAATTTCGATGATAGTGACCCTCCTGATTACAATTGAAACATTTGAAGCTAGCATTATCGGTAGTGACTTCCCTAACGCCGCGAAGTATAGCTGGAGATGGAAGTTGCTTAGACGATGCGTTTGTTCCCAGCTCCAATCTACTAGCGAGATTAACGATAGTTTCTAATTTATCTATTCGTTTCTCGAGAACAAGAACTCGTATGACTTCGTTATGAAGACCTTGTATAAAGGTCCTAACAGCAGCCCGTTCAAATGAACCCAGATTGCCAGCGAGCTCTTCGGCACTAGATTCCGCCCTAACGGCCTATATACCACGCGAAAGTATTTCAGAAACACGTGCTCCATAAGTCCTAATAGTTTCACTCCGTCCTTGACTCAACCCCTTCAATTCATCCTGGATACGACCAACATCGAAAGTTTGTTCAAAGACTGTTTTGAGCAACCTGATAAACTCCTCTAGCGTATTCGGGGTTGTATGATTTTCTAATAATAATTTTGCATGACCCTCCATTTTATACCTAATTGCTGTGAGAAGATTTACGTGGTCTGTTGGCTTAATTTTGGAATAGATATCCCGACATTGATTGATGAAAGCTGTTAGAGAGGATGTCCCATCAAAACGGGGAATCAAGTCCGTCGCGATCCTTAATGGCATATAATCCAACTGACTGATACTTGGCAAGCTAACAATATTGGTCGCGCTGGAACAAGGCATTTCTTCGGTTTGCATGACAGGTACTGGAGTACTCGCGCATAAAAGGCTCAGGCCATCCAAATGAGATGTATAAGGAGGAGACTGTGCTCGAGGGATTTCAATCGGCAAGTCCTCAGTTTCAAAGTCTTGAATACTCTCCGAATTTATTTTTTGCCTCTAGCGTTTCCTCATAGCGTTCCGGCTACGCCACATGTTGATAAAATAAGCTAACTTACGATTTGAATAAACTATCGACCCTACCTTAAATCTAATCGCAAACACATAAACCAATAAATATACGCCTTACGCAAGTTGCCGATTGTTCTTTACGTGTCACACGTTGTTTCCAGAGAAATTCACTCAATCTGCTTGCCCCGTTTGGCGTTGAATGAAGACGCTGCAGCTCCCCGTTGACACAGTCAGAAGTTCGTCCACGCAGCTCCTCGTTGTCCTTGGGATGCTCCAAAAAACTCGTCTCCGCTCAGTTGTTGAGAAATGATGTGTGCAAAATTCAACGGATAATTCCGATTGAATTGTACATGTGGTTTCAGGAAAGTTTTCACACGGCCACTGAAAACCACCCACCTCTGGCATTCGCCCTTCGCTCGCGGGGAAACCGTGAAAAACCCTTGAGAGAGAGGATGTACTTGTTCACACACTTTTTAGTTCAACACACCCTTTTTAGAATTAATATCTATTTATAAAGTACGTTTATTTTAAATTCAGCGTCTTTTCGCGCACACTATAAATATCTTAGATTTAAATGAAGCGTCCAATCGCACTATTACTTAGTCTCTATTATCACCAGTAGTAAGGCTAAGCGGGTTCTAACCCAGGTCCTCTGAGGGGAGCGCGGGGGCGGGGGGAAGTGAGGGCGCGCGGGGGAGCGCGGCGGAGGGAAACCTGGGCGCGGGGCCTGCGGGGAGTGGAAGAGCGGTTGCGCGCGCACGAGCCGCGGAGTGGGGGAAGCCGCAACCGCGGAGGGGATCAGTCCGGGCCGAGCAGCCGCGGAGACCTGGCACACCGTCCTCAAAATTTTTCAAAGGGAGGGAATGACCCCCGAAAAGTCTTTTTCAGACGTTGGCCCACCCCGAAAATTTTTTCAGACCTAACCCAGGGAGGGGACGGCCCCCAGGATTTTTTCAAACCAACATGCGTCGGAAATTGTTTAATAATTTATTTTTTATCCGAAATTGTTTCGGACGATGTCGGGAAAGATCGATGTTCTTTTCTTTTACGAACCACGTCTTCGGGACGGAAAGAGAGAGAGCATTACTTTAAAGCTAAATTCGGAGGAGGGAAAGAGAGAGAGCATTACTTTAAATCTAAATTCGGAGGGTGGGAAAGAGAGAGCATCACTTTTAAAGCTAAATTCGAGAGAAAGAGACAGCACTACATAGTGGTACAATCGCTTCCGTTCTAAAAAATTTTCAAAATGATTTTAAATCTTACCGTCGCAACGTATCGCGCGATCGTGTGTAACTTGACTCCTCTGGAGCAGCCGCGTGCGATGACGCCATGTGGCGGCGCGAAGAATTATGCGACGTCAGCAAATCTTAAAATTATGTGGCGAGGAGAAAGACGAGTAAATAAATGGAGAAATAATACAGGTTTAAGAAATTTATTATAAAATTAAAAGAATATAAAATATAAAATAGAATATAAAGTAAAAAAGAATATAATAAAAAATATAAATATAATAAAAAATATAAATATAAATATAAATGAATATAAAAATATAAAAGAACATAATAATAAAAGAAAAGGAAATAAAAGAAAAGAAAATAAAAGAATATAATAAAAAAAAATATAATAAAAAGAATGTAATAAAAAGGATATAAAATAGAAATATAGAAAGAAAAAATATAAAAGAGTATAAAAAATAGAAAATAAAAATAGATAATAAAATATGAAATATAAAATATAAAAAATAGAAAAAAGAATATAAAAATACAATATAAAATAGAATATAAAAAAGAATATAATAAAAAATAATATATAAAAAATAATATATAAAAAAATAAAAAAGAAAAAATATAAAATTATGGTGGTGATGGGGGTGATGGTGGCGATGGTGGTGCGGGGGGCGATGGTGGTGTTGGGGGGCGCGGCACCCAATATGGTGCCCATCGAACTGCAGCCGGCAGCCGCACCATTGACCGCCGCGGCACTGCATATGGCCGCAGCCGCGCGGCCCCATATGCCGGCCCCGACCGCCGCATCTGCACCCCTCGGGGTGCAACCTGGAGCGCACAGGCCTCCAAGTCCGCCAGCCATGCCCTCAATATAGATAGTGGAATATCCTAGAACATAGACACAAACGTGGATATAATTTTGACACATCAAACATAATAAATATCAAACACACATAACAATGCAAAGTATTATTACATACATGTGGAGGAGGAGGCGGCGACTGCGGCGGCGGCGGTAGCGACGACGACGACGACGACGACGGCGACGGTGGCGGCGACGGCTGCCGCGACGGCTGCGGTGACGGTGGCGGCGGCGACGGTTGCGGCGACCCCCAGTCGCTCGACCACACAGGCGATGGTGGTGGCGAACGCTAGAACATAGAAGCCCCACGATTCAATATTGATATGAACGTCTGATTCGATCTCGCTCGATTTCAACGATTAAACGCGATAAATATAAAAATATTTAAAAGTACATACCTCGGGGTCACACTCAGGAGCGATCCTCTCCAATCCCATTGTTACACAAAAAAAACTGTTAAGAAGACTGTTCGTGAAGAAGACTGTTGTCTTCAAAGATTTGAAGACAACTGGTCTCGCTGCATCTCCAAGCTCTCGCGTATAAACTCCTATCATGAAATCGAGAAGTGCGTAGCTTTGCAAAAGTAAGATGCTGTTGTTCTTCGCCATCTTCATCACAGGCCACCTGCATTTTCGCTGACCATCCTCTCCTTATTCACACGCATCTTCTTTCCCCTTTTTTCTTTGGACACATTATTCGACTAGATCATACCACTTTGAACATGAATCAAACATCAATCGAACATGAATCGAACCACTTTCAAGATGAATCGAACCACTTTCAACATCAATCGAACCACTTTCAACATCAATCGAACCACTTTCAACATCAATCGAACCACTTTCAACATGAATCGAACCACTTTGATCGTGTATGGTACCACTTTGATCATGTATTGCACGTGTATGGTAACTTTCAACGTCTATCATACCACTTTGAACGTGTATCAAACCACTTCTACGTAATTATAACTACCGTCTTAATCTAGCATACATCATGTGCAGGAGATTAGGTTGGAGAGGGTTAAGAAAAACATTTTATACATTAAAATTGATTATATTTTATTTAAGCATTTCTCTCTGGCGTTTAGACCACCTGTTGAATATTTTAAATACATTTTGCATGGCACAGTGCTTTGCGTGTCTGCCACATCGCAGAGTATTAATTACATTTAGCTTATTTAGAGATTTGATATCCTCGTAGTCAATGTCCAGCGTCTCGATGACCACGTCCATTCTCGTATCTTCATCGAGGAAATCCACAAGCCAGTCGCGTTTTTGCAACCCTTTTACGTATACGATATGGGATGCGCCATCTTCTTCATCGATCGCATCAGCTACAGCTTTTGTAATTAGCTGTTTAGCCATACTGTATGGAACGTCTCCATCGTCCCACCGTAGTCCATGATGTTTTACCACCAACCACCGAATGCTCGATTTGTCGGATTTCGTAAGAAGATATTGCGGCATCGAACTCCCAAAAATATAGTGCGAGAGAATTGTTCCCATTCGTAGGACAGCCACTTCCTTGACAACAAATCTTCCATCGACGATGAACCCTTGCAGGTCAACAAATGTTGGCACGGTCATTATCGATACGATTTAGAGGTCCGCTCGCTTCCAAGACAGATGGGAGAATGCACTTTTTCTCGTAAAGCATCTCGATTTTCACGATGAAATTTTCTTTTGGTAGGAATTTGACACAGGAGAGGGCGTGGCAATTTAATTGATTTTGCGCACCACGTTTGTCAGCGGATTGTATTCAACCACCCGATCGTGTAGAATCAGACAGTAGGCCGTAGTATTTATCGGCACATTCCCTTTACACTCGAATTCTATGCGCACGTCCACCGTGCCATTCTTGATCGACTCATTTTGTCGCGAGCAATCAATCACCACGAGGGGACCAAATTGTAAAAATTCGGCCACGGTGAATAATGCCTCGTTGCAACTATGTCCATGATACGATTTGTGGAATTGCGTATACATATGATACAAGATGGCATGCTTATTCTTGTCAAAGTCCAAGTTCATGTCATCGTATGGGTAAAATTCCGAGTTGAGAAAAAGTTTTACATTGGTCAATTTGCAGTTGTTGAACCTAGTAACATCTTCGCTCATCACATTCCTTCGACCAGTCTGTAGAGCAAGGATAATAACTCGCGGCTTCTCCAGCTGTGCAGATGCCTTCACGGCCCACGAATGCTTGGTCGTGCTCTGTAAGAGAGGATACTCGTACAGATCCCACGATTGAAAACAAATGCTCAGGTTTTGCCCACGTTCCAAAGCATGTAGCAACGATAGCTTATTAACGTCATTTAACGTCACATGAGGCATCCGCCATTGCACTTTAAGTAATTCAATTTCTGGTTCCAGCATCGGCGATCCTATTAGAGCATTATTGTCGTTGCGCGATCGTATTAAAATCAATTCGTGACGCGCATTAATAATAATGCGTTTGTAGTTCTCACAAAATCCCAGCAAATATTTTAGCGGGATGCAAAAATTGAAATGATTTTTCAATATTGACCCATCGCGTCGTTTCAAGCCCCATCCGGCATTCTCCATATTTTTGTCTTCGCTAGATGTCAACGATACATAGTTTTTAAGCGTGCTAGTTATCCCAACGTTTCTGTTGCGATCAATCTCTACGCCATTCAGCTCGTATCGAATCTCATCGAATAAGAACGCCATGCAATTATTTCCCAACGCCACCGTTAATGTATCGTTTGGCTTGTTTATCTTCAATTTTCCCTCCACGTAGAGGAAACTTTCACACGGCAATGTGTATAAATCCTGCTGCTGTATGGGTATTCTTATTTCATCGCTGTATCCAAACGTTGAGTTGACATATGGGTTGTATGTGTGAGTCTCAAGCTTGACGATGCGATCGTCAAACGTCGGCTTCCCTCCAATGCTTAGAATGTCAACCATTTTTTTTTCAACTTAACCGCGCACAATGAATCCCAATGATTTCAAAAATGCAATGTTCGCAGCCCTGAGCCTCTTCTTTTTAGTATAATCAGAGCTGTTGCAGTTGTTGTTGTTGTTGTTGTTGTTGTTGTTGTTGTTGTTGTATACAATTTCGTTTGGAAGAAACGGGTTTCTGGAGTCGTTCAGCACAAGCATCTCTTTCGATCACGTCACACGTATTATCGTCGTCGCCGTCGTACGTGCAATCTGATGGTAATCTCTTCACCTCGAAAATCGAGCAACCGTCCGTCTTGATCCACAACGCGTATCGTTAGATCCGTAATGACCCGTGCGGTGATTGGAAGGTAAATGATCTGCGCGGGCGTTTCCGATATCTTATATCCTGGTGGGACTCTCGGAGAAAATTCATGTATCGTATGTACGCGCTTCCCATTGTTGTACGCGCCAGCGGTCACGCTGCATTCTATGCGAATAATGTTCACGTTCATGATATTAATTGGATCGTCCGATTCATGCCACCGTCCAGGTTCTAATATCCGATTCGTCGAGAATCCCAGTAGCGATCCAATGTTATTGGACTTTGTAAAGTCTATGACGAACGAGCAGTACAGCTCGCTTTTCATGGTGTTGTTGTTGGGGCGCAACACTATAGGATACACATCGTTGTCACCGACATCGGTGCCACCGAGATTTTGAGGATACCGCTCGAGTAATCGCTGCTTCAAATACTTGGCAATAGCGTCTAGTTCGTAGGAGCCGTGTGGAATCGTAATGTATTCATGAGTGGTGTCGATGCTATTGTTGATGTCATAGTTTACGACAAAGTAGAATTTATCGTTGCCCGAGTCGATGTTTGGTATTGTGTGATAAGTTTCAAAGGTTGCTAGACCAAGCTCGTAATCATCGTCGCTCAAATCTATGGGTGGAAAGTAGCTTACCGCGAGGGTGCTACTCTTGCCGGTTAGAGTGAATGTTAACGACATATTCCGAGCTGTACGACTGGACTAGTACTGAATCAGAGTGGTGGGAAGTCAATCCTTAAATTTGATGCCAATCGTTTGTAGAAAGCGTAGGCATAGTTGTCCACAATTGCTCTGATCGTACTTCTGATAAGCCGTTCGATTGTATTCGATTTTCACGACATCTTTGTCCAGATATTGTACCAATTCCTTAGGCGGTCGAAGATTTCCAAAGCTGTCGAAATATATAGCTCGATACCCTCTCTTCGCATACGCCACCCAATGAGTCCTCGGCCCCTCGACATTGTCCAAATTTACGATACCGCTCTCGTTTCGACGTACTCCTCCGGCTGGTAGCGCGTTACGCATAAAAACGCCTCTAAAGAATGGAATACGCATACGTTTTGCAAACTCCTCCAATTGCGCGTCGGTAGTTACGCCCGCGGGCATTTTTATTTTCTTTTCGACATTTTTTTTTTCGTTTCGATATTCCCTGTCCGCGCTTGTATGGTGCGAGATAAAGTCCACGACCTTCCATGGAGCGATTATGACGTTGCATTTCCTGCAGCTGATGTTGCGCCACCTTATTATCGTTTACCGCCTTGGCTATCCCCGCCGCTCCACCAGCTAACGATCCGAGAACACCTAGCAGCGGGAGAAGTGGTAATATACCACCCCGTTTTGCTATCGGAAGAATCCGCTTTTTCGGTGCTCTCTTTGGAATCCTTTTGCGCAATTTTGCTTTCATCCCCATTCCGATTTTCGTCTTGGCCTTCATAGCTGCCCAAATAGCTGTAGCAGCACCTCTTTCGCCCGGAGTCGAGTCACGCGCAACGATGCGTTTTCGCGCTTTGTCAGCGACTACGTTATCTGCCGCGTGCCTTTCGCCGAGGTCGTTGCTCCGCGAATACGCAATATCGTGTTCGCGACACGCTGCGTCCAACGGATTGATACCTTGATCACCTCTAGCCAATCGTTTTGCCAGATGAGTTCCTGGGCCGCAAAACTGGTATCCCGGGATATGTAATTCGATAGGTAGCGCGTTTATCGCCCGATTTAACAAACCACAACCTTTCTTCACTCGCATCGGCGACATTCGCTACAGTTTTTAATCAATGGTGCTGGACCATCGATATGCGTTCGCTGCCAAGGGCGATTATAATGTTCCAGACACCGACGATACTGCTGAACCTCGGAATCGGCTTTTATATGCTCGGGGAGTCTGTCCCACAACTGATCAATGTATCTCTCGAACTCTCGCAGTAGAATAATCTTTGGTATATATTTCAACTGTTCAGAGGTTAAGTCTCGAATATCACAATTATCCGACAGGACCAGAAGCATTTTGAACACTGAGCTGTTTTGCTTCGGCGCGGACCTATAAATAGAACGCGTCACCGCTTCGATGTATCAAAATCATTTTTTCACAGTTCGCAGCGAGGATGCGATTCGTGCGACAGCCTGTGACGATACGCGTGACAAATTTTGACGATAAATCACGAGTGATGCCCTCGAAAACAAAGCGCAAACATGGCAGCATGCTACCAAACACTATACGGTGCCTCATTTGTGGCCCATCCAATTGTGGAAAGACCAACGTGTTGGTGAGCTTGTTGGAAAGTCCTCACGGTGTCCGCTTCGAGAACGTGTATGTGTATTCCAAGTCGTTGCAACAGCCGAAATACCAGTATTTGGAGAATTTATTGACCTCGATAGATGAAATTGGCTACTTTACGTTTTCGAATAACAGTGATGTCATCCCACCGAGCGAATCGCTTCCGAATTCCATTTTTATCTTTGATGACGTGGCATGCGACAAGCAAGATACGATAAGGGAATACTTTGCAATGGGGCGCCACTCGAACGTTGACTGCTTTTATCTCTGTCAGACGTATGCAAAGATTCCCAAACATCTTATACGCGACAATGCCAATCTGTTGATTCTGTTTAAGCAGGATGGTACCAACTTGAAACATGTGTACAACGATCATGTAAATACTGATATGTCTTACGAGGATTTCTGCGTGCTGTGTCATAATTGTTGGCAACGAGAGTATGGTTTCGTGGTAATAGACCAGGATAGCGCGATGCCTAATGGACGTTATAGAAAGGGATTTAACGAGTTTGCCGCACCGTGAGATGGTCAATTGTCGTCAACACGTCGGTGGGAAAGCAACGTCTGCTGCACAATGATGATTGATATCGATAGTCTGGAGATTAAGGATCGCGAGAGAATAGCGAAGGAAATGGCAAAAACCAGCGAAGCCATTCGCAAGAAACATCAGGCTTTGAAGTCTGGCAAGATGGAGGAAGATATCGCGTTGGAGAGATACTTTAAACCTATCGTCGAACCCTTGAAACATATCGTGGAAAATACCACAGCGGCAGAAGCTAACACATCACCGCTGACGAGCATAGACGTTGAAGAGAATGAAACATTAACGCCTAAAACAAAAATCCAGTCGAAATGGAGCACATCGCGCAAGACAAAGAAGAAACGACACACATCATCGGAATATTCACTCATAACCTCCACACCAGTTCAATCGAAGCGAAAACGACAAAACGATTCCTCGGTTCCTCCCACACCATTAAATACATTTCCCAGTGTACAATTGCTTGCAACCGAGGATGATGATGATGATGACGAAGTTTTCGAAACTAGTCCAGATGAGTCGTTTGTAACATCTATTAGACAGCAACTTCAAACATCCGAGGGACAAGAAACGTTTCGCAACCATTTCGGTCCGCTGGGGCAAGAATACATGAGCGCCATCCTAAGTATGGATAAGGATACAACAATTGACTATGTGTACGGCGTATACTTTGGCAATAGTGGAACGATGCTTGGAGATAAGGCTTTCGATATGGACAAGGATGATAATATAATCATCGGTGGTGTAAAATACAAAGGAACGCCCGGCCTTTACGAACTGATTTTCAAGAGAATTCCCGACGATGCCCTGTACACCGATGCTGATAAACAAAAATACAAAAGTATACTGCTAGCGACGAATGCCTACAGACGCAGTCATTGTGCTCAAAAACCCATATTGGGCAACAAGGGATACAAGTACAAACATGTAATTGCACCTCTACTCCCCCGTGTATCGTCTAGTAGGGCAGGGAAAGGTCTAAGGTCACCGCTAGCGATGATGGTAAACGACAACAAGATCGATTACGTGCACTGGGACGATCCCAACGAGTTGGTGGATCGATTGCGTTTGCTTGAAGCGTCGCGTCAGGCGGGTAACAACTCCCACGATCCCGAAATTCTATCGATTATCGAGGAACACCGCTAGGTAGGCCTCATTATAAATTAAACCACACGTCGATGATTTGCACTGTATGCATCGAGATGCCGATCAACAAATTTGGAGTATCGCTCGAGAAGAGTGGAGCAGCTAGAATGGACTATTACAAATGGAGCGGCATGCTTCGAAATTATATGCGAGATAACGCTCTTTGTGTGGACGGTGCCGACTTTGATGCAAAATCATGCAAGATACGACGCGTAGCTCAGCCGGTGGCTGACAGCGATGCCGTCAATAAACTATACATGGAAAAGAGCATTAAACTTTTGAGAGAGCAGCAGGAAGAATTAGAGAGGAAGCTGGTCGTGTTTCAAAGAGAAACTCTTGCAGAAACTCTTGACAAAACATGATATTAATCATTATTCGACGTATTCGGTGATGAAGGCCTACCTCTTTTGGCGTACCCCCTCCCTCGAATGCACCGCATGCAAAAAAAAACGACGATCCGTCCCAACATGGTTCTGTACAGTTTCTGCCGATACAGCATAATTCTTTCTATGATTCACGCGTATGACGAATTAGCGCGCAAAATCATCCGACACAGTTTCTGCTGACACCGCATAATTCTAAGATTCTGCGCTTCCACAGGTATTATATTACATTCAACACGTGTCGAGACTTTTATCCTCGAGGATGGGGATTAAATTACATACAATCGTGCGATATGCTGCGACTTTAAGATTGAAAAACATTATGGAAAAATTGGTAGCTTTAGAATAAAATGCGGTGGTGGGGGAACCAATTGCACCGCTATTTAAGCCTGTCTCCCGGTCGCTATTCCATCAATCGCTCAGTACCCTCAGTGACTTTCGACGGAACAAAACCATCGAAGAACGTGCACAATTACCTGGATCACCTTCGATGCGGATTGATGAATTAACGGTGGAATTTCTTCGGATCTTTGATTCATCGATTGTAAAGATGATGCGAGCTGATAACTCACTGTATTTCAAACTACAGTATCATTTTTATGTAATCTTGAGCCATGCATAAGCTATGTGTATCCGCGCCTGCATCAAACTGCAGAGGATGTGAGACTAAA
The DNA here is from genome assembly GCA_944738655.2 of Andrena hattorfiana. Lineage (NCBI taxonomy): Eukaryota > Metazoa > Arthropoda > Insecta > Hymenoptera > Andrenidae > Andrena > Andrena hattorfiana. The sequence continues at coordinate 25,001,645 of OX122892.1, forward strand.
ATTTGAAACTTTTGTCAACGTGCTACAGCAGAGCGATGTTGCGTGTGAAACATTAGTTGCGCGCAGCGCTGCTAAAATAATACGTGATAGCGAATATTACGACGAGGATTATCTTGTAGATTGCGAAATGGTAGCATGCGCCATCAATGATATTCTAGCCCATGCTCGTAGGAAAAAAAAATGTTAGATTGTATTCTTTTAATTTTATAATAAATTTCTTAAACCTATATTATTTCTCCATTTATTTACCCGTCTTTCTCCTCGCCACATAATTTTAAGATTTGCTGACGTCGCATAATTATATTACATTCTTCGCGCCGCCAAAATGATGTCATCGCACGCGGCTGCTCCAGAGGAGTCAAGTTACACACGATCGCGCGATACGCTGCGACGCTAAGATTTAAAATCATTTTGAAAATTTTTAGAACGAAAGCGATTGTACCGCTATGTAGTGCCGTCTCTTTCTCTCGAATTTAGCTTTAAAAGTAATGCTCTCTCTCTTTCCCACCCTCCGAATTTAGATTTAAAGTAATGCTCTCTCTCTTTCCCTCCTCCGAATTTAGCTTTAAAGTAATGCTCTCTCTCTTTCCGTCCCGAAGACGCGGTGCGTAAAAGAAAAGAACATCGATCTTTCCCGACATCGTCCGAAACAATTTCGGATAAAAAATAAATTATTAAACAATTTCCGACTCATGTTGGTTTGAAAAAAATCCTGGGGGCCGTCCCCTCCCTGGGTTAGGTCTGAAAAAATTTTCGGGGTGGGCCAACGTCTGAAAAAGACTTTTCGGGGGTCATTCCCTCCCTTTGAAAAATTTCGAGGACGGTGTGCCAGGTCTCCGCGGCTGCTCGGCCCGGACTGATCCCCTCCGCGGTTGCGGCTTCCCCCACTCCGCGGCTCGTGCGCGCGCAACCGCTCTTCCACTCCCCGCAGGCCCCGCGCCCAGGTTTCCCTCCGCCGCGCTCCCCCGCGCGCCCTCACTTCCCCCCGCCCCCGCGCTCCCCTCAGAGGACCTGGGTTAGAACCCGCTTAGCCTTACTACTATCACCAATGATACACTCGCGAGCCGGCAAAGTTAATTGGCTAAAAAGTCTTTCAATTACTTTTGAAAATCCCTCCGCTGTCACCAGTTTTGTTGCGCGGTTTTCTGAAGAGTTCCAAATGAACTGCAGGTTCGTGCCCGTGGAGCGCTAACGCACTCTGCTCGCGAAGTAGAGCGGGAATTTGAAATGATTGGACTAAGGTAAACTGTTGACTGAATGTATATTGTTACATTTAAAGAACTGTTTGCTAGTCTGCTGACAAGATTGATCTGACTTCTTACAAATTAACTCCTCGCTTGTCACCTCCGAGCGCCCTACTCCTCCAATTTCGGCGCGTTCTTCCGACTCCTTCCCTGGATCCTTTCGTCCAATCAAGGTGGTGTAGTCCCTCAAGCTTCGTCAGTGGGTTGTCCTTCAGCCATCTCTCCGTCCTTGGCCCTTCCTTCGCGCTTCCCTCCACTCTCGGCTGGTGGTCGAGGCACGCTTTCCGATTACATACTTTACATACTTTTACATAGGCTGCGTACAGTACATACATTTCTGACAGGTAGGTAAGCGCAACCCTCGGGGTCAAGACGACGTCGCCGGCGCAAAGTTTATGGCTTTATGACTTTCAGCCTCTCCCGAGCTGAGTTTTTACCCTAACAGGACATCGGTAATTATTGAAAGGGAGGACAGAGTTTTAAGTGATTTTACGAGACGAGCAGCTGCCCGCTCGACGAAATTTGGCACGCAGATGTGGAAGGAAAAGTTAAGCTATTTATTATCCTCGCCTGGCCTAACTGTAGTTTTTAAAATTACTGACTGCAATGCAAGGCTCTCGTGCGCCTTCTGAGTTCAAACATCTGCTGCTCGTTTCGAACCCGCATGCCTACAATAAATCTTTTCTACAAAGGATTTTGAATTTCACTCTCACATCAAACCTTGATATCCCTATGTCTTATAGCTAACTTCATATAATATACGGATTCACACCAGCGGATATCGCAACACGCGCAACCTCGAGTTGGTAACAATGTGTTTTCCACTATGGGAAAGACTTGGGGGCTTCTGCTAGGAGGTTGTCTGCCATGATAATTAGCCAGAGTTTAAATTCGACTTTTGCATAGAATGTATGGAAGCCGCTTGATGTATTAGTTTTTGTTCTCTTTCACCGCGGAAACGCAAAATAACGACGTTAAAAGACTAGCATTACCAATCCTGCTGTACTAGCGATAACACGTTTATTTCTGAGCTCAGTTACAATAACTAAAATTCATATTTCCATCTTTAAGTTGTTGAGAATTATAATAAAACAGTTAAGATTATAAGAATACCGAATATTGTACAACGGAAGTTCAATTTATTTAAACACGAACGCGCAACTCCGAGCATAGCGGTTCTGCGCTCCACGGGCACCTACCCAGCCCCTAGGACCATCGCCCGGCTGCAGGACCACGCAACAATATCACTGCAACATGGATCCAGGGGTGGGCACTTCCCATATATTTCTGTTGGCAAAATCAGCACCCTCTGGTGGACAGTGCCGCCCACTACGTCATGAAAAGCGGCAAAATTGAATCCTGGAATTATGGTATTGAGTACAAGAGAACATATGGAACCCGCACATGCCGATTTTAATGTGATTTTTGTAAGAAGTTATTCTCAAAATATTTTTCTGAGAACTACTTCATACAAAATCCCCATTAAAATCGCCGTGTGTGGGTTTCGCATGTTCCCTTGTTTGTTAATTTCATTACAAATTGGAAATAAATGACTGAAATACAATTTTCATTTTGATTTTTAGTTTTTATTTTAGTCTAGATTTGTCGTAATCTACATATGGTATTAGTGACATTTCGTCAAATATTAGTGAGCATAATTTATCTATTGGTTTCACTTTTTGCGCGATTTTCTTTAAACTAGAATTTACATAAATTTAACAAAAAGTGGATATTCAATGTGCACTCAGCAGTCGATATCATGTATTGTAAAATTAAAGAAATACAGTAATTAACTGTTTGGCGATGGAAGCTGATATATGTAAACCTTTGTACATGATTTTTACTTACATTGACCAGCTTGCACGTGCAAAGGCAATTCCTCATTTCTTTTGGGATTCAACAACTCCTCTCCAGTAACTTGTAATGTTGATGTTGACACTGACGCTGATGCTGTTGATGTTGACGCTGTTGACATTGAGGTTGATGCTTTTGCTGTTGATCCTATGCACAAAACAATTAAAAATGTAGCCACTGTTTATTTTTATATCCTTCCCAAAAATAGTCCTATATCTACTCATACTGTGCAGAAACAATACCTGCGGCAGGTGGTAAATTCTGTGTAGGTATTGCTGTCCATACTGAGAACATGTTCGAGGGCTTATCATTCGCAGTAAAGTGTTAATGACACACGCGATAATTGGTAAATACCTGTCTGGGATCTGCCTCAAGTAAATTCAGATTCTGAACAAGTTGAAGCCACACGTCAAAATGTTTTCTGTGTTTATCTGGATTTGAAAATCGATGTCGGGTTGAATGTGTATTTGAACATTCAGGCACACCACATAAATGGCAGGTACGACGACCAATCTTGTATCTATGACCAATAATTAACGCGACATCAATAATTGTAGGCTTCAATTACTTATTTTGTTAACGCGCCGGCGGGCGCGCCTAAAAGTTTTACACGAGCGGGCGCGGCGTGTACTCCGTACACGGGTGTTTGTTTTGGCTGAAAAACCGTTTTACCGTGATGTATTGTACCCAGCACCCCTATATATTCTTCCAGCGGACATTTTTGCATCATACTACGTACTTGTCAGGTTCAAGATCAGTTTGGAGGTGTCTCTGATAAATGAAAACGAAAGTATGCCGCGTATCTTGCCAGCGAGCGCGCCCGTGTACTCACAATTTTCCAAGGTGTCTGTCTCCGATTGTTCTTGTTTTTGGATATGTTTTAGAGGATGGAAAAATAAGATATACGTGTTTTTTATTTTGGCCTGTTTGTATGTTTAGGGGGAGTAGGTAAGCTATGCCGATTCTGGACCAAGTGTGGGCGAGGGGGTGAGGCGGGGCGGGGGGTACTGCGCTGTTGGGCGAGGGGGGTAACGCGGGGCGGGGTTACCGCGCTCTTGGGCGAGATTGGCGAGGGGGTGAGGCGGGGTGGGGGGTACCGGGCTCTTGGACGAGATGGGTGCGGGGGTGAGGTGGGGAGGATGCACCGCGTTCGTTGGTGAGGGGGATGACGTCACAGGGGAAGGGGGATTTCAAAATTTTCAAAATGGCGTCCGCCGCCGCGCAATCTCCGTACACGTGCGGGGATCGGTGCGCAGGCGCGAAAGATAAGGCGCGAAAGGATGTAACGCGGATGCTGTAATTCGACACTGATAACTATTAGAGATTAATTTAACCTAAATAGCCCAACCGTCTCACGAAAGAATGCAACGTCGCCCTCGTATAAACATCCGCCGACGTTTCGACACCCTCAGAGCGATAATTATTCGGACATCGCCCAACGTATTTTGAATGAAATAACTATTCGAGATCAATTCATAATACGGCAAGAAGTCTTCCGAAAGATAAGGAATCATGACGCGCGACAGGATGTAACGCGTCGAGGCGCGTACGTGCGTGCTCCGCAGATGCTGTAATTCGACACCCTCTGACACAGCGCGAAGCGATAACTATGCGAGATTTATTAATCTAAACAGTACAGCTGCCCCATGATCATCATGTAAGAATGGGGCATTGCGTTCGCGTAAACATCCGCCTACGAAAACATAGAGCGATAATAGGGGAGCGATAAACAGGGGAATCCGATACACGTGGTAACGCAACGAGTTAGTGCGACTTTACGTTACTCGATTGAGGTGCATGAGAGAAAGAGCGATAGAGAGAATTCGATGATCATCGCCATCAATGCTGCAATATATATATATATATATATTCATACATTGACGTGCACGCGTACGTGAATCTGTATAAAAGCAACGTTTAAATGAATCGTCACAGGTATTAACGTGAAAATCATCCATTTATTAGAACATATACGCGTACTATAGTGGTACATGATTTACATCGCGCAACATGGATTGCATTCCTAACGCTAACAATTCGCAATCAATCAAAGAATGTTGTTCAAAGTGATCGCTTTCGGAAATTAATTTTACATAATCTGTTGGTGCGGTAGCGCTACGTAGAACGTTTACGAACGTGGTATATTTACTAGCTACAGCGTATATATTTTCGGTCAACCAAGTGAAATATGATCGATGCAATGTTCATACGCGAACAGTTTTCTCATCGTGACTTCCGTCATGTATAAGGTAACGCGATTATCGGTGATTTTGACGAGTTGATTATTGTGCATGCGCATGAATTCGATTCGCAACTGATCAATTTCAATGCGGGTCTGGGGTGTTGTTACGTTGTCGCGTAATTTTTGAAGAATGTCAGTCATATTTTGCAGTAGGAGCTTCCACGTAGACATTGAGAAGTTCAACTCGCCACCTTTATTGTCAACTATGGTGTCCATGCCAATGCGAATTCCTATCGTGAGCCGTTTATACGCTGTTGAGGTCAACGGGTAATCCCGCCCCAGGATTCGCACGATTGATGGTTTTGGCGTTTTCGTTGTTTTTGGTGTTGCGGATCTAGAACTGTAAGAAATGTATACACAAAATTAATACTCGGTTCGCTTGCGTTTACAGTGAAAGAAGTAAGTGAATGAAGTAAGTGAAAAGTGAAAAGTGTATAATAACGCGTACGTACCTCATATTGGACTGTTGATGAGGATGTTCCTGTTGCTGGCGTTTATTGGGATCATCACCACTGATGGCGGATGCGTAGGATGAATCGTCGAAGCTACGTTTATACATCTTGATATGCACTATGTACGATTATACTGATCGATGAAGAAATTGACGCGAACGATACTTGTTAGCACTCGAGCGAACGTGGTGTAATGACGTTCACAGGACTGACCAACATTGCTTTTATACAGATTCACGTACACGTACACACACCAATGTGCAAAAGAATATTGTATCAATGATTGTGATGATCATGGTTGTGTTACGACACAAACATCAATATGATTAGTGCGCGATAAATTTAAATGGCGTGCGCGGCAGATTCAAATAGCGTACGCGCTAAATTCAAGATGCACACGTGTCGCAGAAGAGTCGAAGACGATTCGCGGTGCGAACCATAAAAGTACACTATAAGCTGGAATAATTAGTATCAAATCATCGAAGGAGAAGAAACTGTGATACGGACGCTCCCACCACACCTACTCCACGACTACCCCTACCCTGCAACGTGCAGGGCTGGCCCTCTAGTCTAGAGAACCGAAATGCATATAAGGACACCGACCGCCACCGTACGAGCTAGTGTGTTTTATAACCGTTTCACAATCATTTTATAAGAAGCATTTTTAAAAAAAAACATGTCTGCCTACGATTATGTTCGATCACCAGTGAGGCGTGGGATGAATGCCGCTATGATGCAGTGATGCATCGTAAGTATAGTTGTGTAAATTGAATTGGTGCGCGTATTTCATTCGACGATATTATATTGAAGTTGTGCGTTTGTTACAGCAACGGCATGGGGAAATTAAAAGTGCGTGGCTGGAGGAGCGTAATGCCGTGCTCCAAAAAATCGTAAGTATAGTTTTTTTTTCTGTTTATGTAAATTGAATTGGTGCGCGCATTCAATTAGGCGGTCTTCTAATGAAGTTGTACATTTGCTATAGCACGAGCGTGATATTGTCATGCGGGCGTGGCGCGCGGAACGGCGGGAGTTGATTAGCCTTCTCGTAAGTGATGTTTCAGAAAAATTATATTGGTTCTTATACACCATTAAACAATGTTTTAGTCGATTCATGTGTTTGTTACAGCACGAACGTGAAAACCAAATGGCGGATTGGACCGTAGAATATCTCGGGACGGTTGGGCGCCTCGTAAGTGATGTTTCGCAAAAATTGTATTGATACGCATACATTAATCGACGTTGTTTTAATCGATTCGCACGTTTGTTTCAGCGTCGAGAAGACATCGAGGCGCACGCGCGGGATGGGCACCTGGATATTATAATCCAACTACTCGTAAGTGATGTTTCGTAAAAATTATATTGGTGCACACACATCATTCGATGATGTTTTAATCGAGTCATGTGTTTTGTTTCAGCGGCGCGAATACCCGACGAGACGCGATGGACGGATCTGTCGCGAGTTGCGGCGAAAGATTCAGGAGGCTAGACGTACGTGGCAAGAAGATACAATCAACATTGACTTCCTGTCGTTTGAGGGAAACTTTTGGGACTTGCCTCACCTATTTAAGGAGTGAGTATAACTGAATTTCAATTGTTTGGTGTATCGCGCACTATTACCAACGTTTTATACAATAATAATTTGGTGTTTTTTTTTAACTGTGTGTTGCAGGACGTAACATCACGCTAGAATTTTTAAAAAAAATATTTTATCAATTTATATGTATGGGATATAATTTAAAATAAAATGAATATATTTTAAATAAATGTATATATATTTTTTTCTACAAAATAGTGTACATTTATTAATGACCATCCATGCATGTATGTATACTGAAATTATAAAGTTAGTATTCGCGTATAACAATGTTCGTATGGGATGGGTATTCTTGCTCGCGGGTAAAGGGAGCAGTCGCCGCTGTCGTTGTGCTCGTCTTCGCTGCAGTTCCCATTGCTATAGAAAACAAAAAAAAATTGTTACATATTCGTTTCTCTACATATAACGCGCAAAGTAGATGCAATGCGTGTGTATGACTCACATTAGGTGCCGCTACGTATATAATTCCATACTTTATGGACATTCTCCAGCGCGCAAACACCGCCGTCGTTGTGAAACGCGCATCGTGAGATATTCGTTGAAGCCATAGATTTCAGGTTAGGAACGTCGGGATCCACGGTGTCAGGCGTGATACCGCAATAATCATTGTCAACGTCGTAGCCGCCGTCGTCCTCAACGGTTCGAGCGTTGGTAATCTTTTTCCCCTTCGGCTTGTACACATCGCAGGTATCCTCGACGATTATGTCCGGCAGTAGTTGCAGCATCCAGGTTTTCTTTTCCGCACCTTTCACGATGGCGAAGTCGATGTTCGGGAGTGCGCTGGCGAGCAGTTCCGGAAGTTTCCAGTATGGAACGCAGCCATCAGACCAGCGGAGACCGTGATGATGCTTCGCGAGCCAGGACGCTTGACATTTCTCGAACGAATTCAGATTATTCCAGAAGTATGGCTGCTCGAAGATCCAGTGGCTGATCGTCGACGTTTCATCGGTATTGCTGCTGCTGCTGCTGCTTGTGCGAATCGCGATCTCTTTCACGACGAAATCACGTTCGGTTTTGAAACCTTGCATGTCGACAACGGCGAACATCGTTATTCGTATAAGTAGTAGCGTCGGTGACGAATCAGTAACTGCGGACTTTGACATCTACATCATCGTTTTAAAACAGTAGCAGTATCCGCAGTAGTAGTAGTAGTATTAGTAGTAATAATAATAATCGTTCACGCACGCACACTATATTAGTTTGCGTACCACGTTGGTTAAAGGGTTGTATTCGACTATACGATCGTGTATCATCAAACAGTACGCGGTAGTATTAGCGGGAACATTTTCTTTGAATTCGAAATCTATTCGCACGTCCACCGTGGCGCTCTTCAACGACTCGTTTTGCCTAGAACAATCTATGACCGCGATAGGCGCGTATTTACGGAATTCGATCGCATTCAGCAACGGTTCTCCGTGACCATAGTACGATCGACTGAATTTCGCGTACATATCGTAGAGGAGCGCGTATTTATTCTTATCGAAATCCAAGTTCAAGTCGTCGTACGGAAACGCCTCGGAATTTAGATAGAGTGGAAGGTTCGTGAGATTATTCGAGTCAAATCTGCTCGCGGATTTATCGGGATAATTCTTTCGATCGGTTTGCGTGCCGAATAACACGTATCGGGGTTTCTCGATTTGCGACGTAGCTTTCACGGTCCACGTGTGTTTCGTTGTAGCTTGCAGTAACGGGTACTCGTGCAAGCTCCACGATCGGAAATTCATCGCGATCGGCCGGCCGCTTTCCAGGATACGCAGCATCGACAGTTTATTCACTTCCTCCAAAACGACATGGGGCATACGCCACTGCACCTTGCGTATCTCAAGTTTCGGCCATGCAGTGGCGGAGGTGCAGTGCATCGCGTTCGTGTCGATTCGTGATCGTATAAGGATCAGCTCGTGCCGCGCGTTCATCACGATGTGTTTGTAATCCTCGCAAAATCCTAATAACACGTTCAGGGGTACGCAGAAATTGAAAGCGCCCGAATGAAAAATGTCGTTATCGTAATCGATGGCATAATTCCAACCAGCATTCGCGAGCAGTTTGCTTCTATCTGCCGACAACGAAACGTAATTTTTCGACGTGGTAGTTGTGACGTCCCACTATTTTTCGCGCGGTCCTAATCAATGTCTTCCCTACTATCTATAAAATAGCAACTTCTAACCCTTTCCCCAACCTCCGGGTTGTTTGGACGATGTACCTTAGCGGTCCCCATCTCCAGATGATCAAATTTCAAATCTCCTTCCCCTCTTCGGCCTTCGAGGCGCGAACTCCTTCCACGTTTAAACCTTAGACAAGTCCCTCACTAAAAACTCGCTCATCTCGAGACCATGTCTCACCCCCCCCCCTTCTTTTACGACAAACGTATTCAAACCTCCACTTTTCAAACCCCAATCAAAACCCTCCAAACACATCCAACGGGTGGAGTACCCCTTTTCAAAGCCCCGAAAAGAGCCGCCGAAATACGCAATAACGACACATATTTTACGCATGAATCATCAATACGCGCCGATTACATAACACATATTTTAAGCATGAGTCATCGCGCATACCGCAAATTCCCCGCATACCTGACATTCCATGGCTTTGTATAAATACCAGCGCCGCGTGGACCACACACAGTCAGTTAGTTCGGGAACATCCGCTACGCCAGAGTGTTTATTATAAAAGTACATTGTATACTATTAGACTTTCGCTTCAGTGCAACGTCCCCAATAGGGTTACCAAACCTTCTACATCACTGTAAGAATTTATCATTTTATCTTATTGTGAAACACTAACGCTATCGTTTTCTATTATTTTCATTTACTTATGCTTATCTATACTTATATCATTTGATTTTGCTCACGCTTATTGCTTTATGTTATTTCCTTTTGCTTATGCTATTTGCTTTATATTCTTTGCTCACGCTTATTGCTTTAAATTATTTCCTTTTGCTTATGTTATCTGCATTTATATCATTTAGCTTCTTACTCTTATTGCTTTATATTGTATTCTTTCGCTTAAGTTATTTGCTTACATTATCTTCTTTGCTTACGCTTATCGCTTTATATCGTTTCATTGCTTATATTACCGCCTAATTATATTATTGCTTAAGCTTATTGCCTTATGTTAACCTGTTTATAACCAACTCTAACACTTCTTATGTTTATCTTATCTTATGCGTAATATTATTATCATTGAACATCGTTATATAAATGTCTTGTGCTAATGCTTAATGTCCAACGCATTGTTATAATACGTCTACCGCCATTGCTTCAGTAGTGCATGGCTTATTCACACGCGTTCCAATAAATAACGCTTTTGTTTTACCCGACGTTTGAATTCTTGTAATTATCCTTCGAATACCTAGAATCGTTACGAGCCATAGCAACAGCTGATCTCTTTCGCGAACATCGGGAGTTCTTATCAGTGTTTACAAGCTTACATTCGCTTAGGGTCCCGCATGCCCAATGCTACACCTATTGAAAAGAACTACGACGCGTGTCTTTTTATTGCAATGCAGTAGTTAAGCCAATTATAGAGCCATAAATACAAACCACAAGAGTTCTAACGGGTGTCACTCTGGTGAGCGATAACTCCCTAACCTTCCCTGGTCGATTTATGCTGCGAAGCTGGCCTTCGTGCCTGAATACCTTCCACCCCTCAGAGCTGCGAAGCTGGCCTTCGTGCCTGAGCTCCTAAATTCTCCAGAGCTGCGAAGCTGGCCTTCGTGCTAAACCTCCCAATATTCCCCAACCTTGTCACAGCCCTAACTTTCGCCACCCAGGACGTGACATAGTGATTCCTGGATTTCGGCAACGATCGATCTCGACACCGTTCAATTCGTATCGAATCTCATCGAACATGAACGCAACGCAATTATTGTCTAGAACAGCGGTCGCGGACGTTGCCGGACCTGCCGCGTTCTGCACCGTCAACGTGCCACGACCTTCGATGTAGAGAAAACTTTCGCACGGAAGCGTGTACAGATCTTGCTGCGGTATGGGGATTCTTATCTCGTCGCTATTGTCGAACGGCGTGTTGGCGTACGGATTATATGTGTGTAACTCGATCTTCGTGATACGATTGTCGAAGGTTGGCGTATTCGTCATATCCAGAATAATCGACATCGTGGTTGCGTGTCTAATAGGCAACGATGAATCCTAGCGATCGTAGGAAACGTGCGTTTCGGCGAGTCAACGGCTTGCTTCTCCATATGGGTCCTCTTCTTATCGCTCCACCCGTCTTTATTCTTCTACTTTCACCTATCGATAAAGGGTTGCGCCGATGACGCGAGACAGAGACGTCAGGAGTAGCAGCGACGATTGATGATTCGTACGTGTGATCTAACACTAACATACTACACACGCGCGCATACACGTGCGGTCACGCTACCTATCGCGCGGACGTCGTTGAACGTGGAAACGAATCGTTACTTCTTCGCCGCGAAAATCTATAGGACGATCGTATTGATCGACGATGCGCATCGTTAGATCGTGTATTGCTCGTGCAATGATTGGCAGGTAAATGACGTGTCGCAGAGTTTCCGATAACTTATATCCCGGCGGCACGCGAGGTGAAAATTCGTGGATAGTGTGTATCGGTTTATCGTTGCTGTACGCGCCGGTAGTTACGTTGCACGTTACTCTGATCACGTTAACGTTTATAATATTCACGGGTACGTCGGACTCGTGCCAGATTCTCGGTATTAAGACACGATTCGCGGAAAATCCTAACAACGAGCCTACATTGTTGGGTTTCGTGAAATCTACAAAGAACGAACAGGACATCTCGCTTATCATGGTGTTGTTGTTAACTCGTAGCATTAGAGGGTACTTGTCGTCATCGTCGTTCCCGTTGTTACCGCGTTTTCGAGGATATCGATCGAGTGATCGTTGCTTCAGATACTCGGCGATAGCGTCTAATTCGTAGGAACCGTGGGGGATCGTAATGTATTCATGAGCGGCGTCGACGATGGAGTTGTTTTCGGTGTCATAGTTCACGACGAAATAGAATTTATCGTTGCTCGAGTCGATGTTTAGTATCGTGTGAAACGTCTCCAAGTCCGTGAGTCCTAATTCGTATTGACCATCAGTCAACTCTATCGGTGGGAAATAATTTACCGTGAGCACGCTGCTGCGACCCGTTAACGTGAGCGTGAACGACATATCATAGATTACACTCGCGAGACGGAGAGAAAGGAAGTGACGCGCGCGTACGAATACTCGTCAATTTATCGATATTATGTGTCTTTATTAAAGAAAATATGGATTGCCATTACGCATGGTTACATTGAAACGAAATTTTAGTACACACCGTTATTAGTACGTATGCCATAATTCCATAGACTTTTGCTGTAAAAATTGCATGCATAAGGGACCGCAATTCATCTCGTCGAAACGTTGAAAACGATTGTGATTGTACGTGATCGTTGTACCGCGTCCGAAATAGTGGATCAATTCCGTTGGTGGTCGCAGATTCCCAAAACTATCAAAGTACTGTACTCGTGGACCACGTTTCGCGTACGCGACCCAGTGTGTACCGGTGCCTCGATTCTCGTCCAGATTCACGATACCGCATTCGTTGCTGCGTGCGCGCGTGGGAAGCGTGTCGCGCATAAACACCCCTCGAAAGAACGGAATGCTGGCGAACTCGCGCTCTAATTGCAGGTTCGTCATGGGTTGTTGGTTTATCGCCGCCACCGTCGCCATGCGCCTACGCGATCGGCGTTTTTTTTTCTTCGTCTGCACTCGTCGTTGGCGCCGCCGTCTCGGGTTCAAGCCCGCGCCTCGCTTGTACGGTGTCAGATGCATCCCTCGCCCTTCCATCGCACGATTATGACGCAACGTCTCTTCCAGCTGTTTTCGAGACGCCTTCGAATCGTTGACCGCTTTGGTTATACCAGCCGCTCCACCGGCCAATGCCCCGATAGCTGATAAAGCGGGCAATACGAACGGAAGAAATTGAAGAAAGCCACCGCGTTTCGCCACTCGTAGATTACGATGTCCTCGTCGCCGTTGCGGATGTTTCCTTCCAGACTTTCTCTGTTTACGTTTCGTCCTTCTCATACCCATGCCGAGTTTAGTCTTAGCCTTCATCGTTGTCCACACTCCAGCCGCGGTTGCTTTTTAGCCAAATGTCGCGTCGTTCGCGAACACTCGTTCTCGCGCTCGTTTGGCTAACGCACGATCAGCCTCGTGTCTTCCCTCTAAATCCTTTCGACGAGAGTACGCGATATCGTGGTCGCGGCACGCTACGTCCAGGGGATTCACACCTTCGTCGCCACGAGCCAATCGCTTTAGCAAACGCGTTCCCGGTCCGCAGAACTGATAACCCGGAACGTGTAGTTCGAATGGCAGACGGTTTATGATGCCATTCACGAGACCCGATTCAGTCTTCTTCTTCTTCTTCTTCTTCTTCTTCTTCTTCTTCTTCTAAGACGTCGCAGTCGTTAATGCTATCATATACGTTAGAATAATCACGATAGCTACTACAATAATAGACGCGTACGCACGCTTCACCGATCACAGTGATAGTGACCTGCGCGACGCGTGCCACGAATATAAATAGTCATCCTTCGTCACACGCGCGCGAGTACCTGAGAAACCCCGCGAACATGCGATTCGCGAAACAGTCGAACGTTATTCGCGTAACCGCGAATCGAATGCTCGAAGATGATAGGGATGCGATTCAAGCGAACGGACACGGCCCGTTGCTGCCGAATAGCGTGCGAGGTGTGATTTGTGGACCGTCAGGGTGTGGAAAAACGAATGTGCTTTTAAGTATGCTAAAGAGTCCGAACGGTTTGCGTTTCGAGAACGTGTACGTGTACTCGAAATCGTTGCATCAGCCAATGTATCTTTATCTCGAGCAGGTGTTGTCGCTGGTCGACGGAATCGAATACTTCCCTACTCGGACAACACTGAGATCGTTCCACCGAGAGACGCTCGGCCCGATTCGATCTTCATGTTTGACGACGTGGCGTGCGTCGAACAGAACGCGATACGCGAATACTTCTCTATGGGTCGTCACTCGAACGTGGATTGCTTTTATTTGTGTCAGTCGTACGCTAGAATACCTAAACATTTGATCAGGGACAACGCAAATTTTCTTATGCTATTCAAACAAGACGGCACGAACTTGCGCCGCGTGTACAACGATCATGTGAACACAGACATGACGTTCGAGTCGTTCAACGACTTGTGTGCGAGATGTTGGCGTCGACGATACGATTTCGTGGTGATCGATAAGGATAGTTCCATGTACGAAGGTCGGTATCGAAGAGGATTTAACGAGTTCGTCGTAGCTCGCGGACATTAGTAAACCGCGAGTCGTTCATCGAGCAACACGAAATGTCTAACGAACCGACGACGACGACGACGACGACGCCGATAACCACGAGCAACGTTGACGCGAAGCATTCGCGAAAACATCACCAACGTCATCGACAAAAAGGAATGAAACATCAAAATGGTACGAAACGCCGGGCCGCGGACACAAAGGTGGAAATCGCCAAAGTAAGCGACGTTATACGTAAAAAGTGCTTGGCCCTGAAAATTGGAAAAATGGATACGGAAGCGGCTGTGGATGCGAGCACGCGTCCCATCGTTGAACCGTTGAAACGGTTGATCGAGAACGCGTCCGCGTCGAAAACGCGCTCAACGCCTCGATCGCGACACGTGCATAGGAAACACGAATACGATCGGCAACAATCATCGAAGAGATTTCAACCCGTCACTCCGTCGATAATCAAGGAACATCCGAATAACCTTCCAGATTCTAGTGACGACAACGACGACGACGACACTGACGACGCCGACAACACCGACAACGATAACAACAACGACAATGATAACATCAACAACAACGACAACGACAACAACGATGTTGACGAAATTGTCGATGAAGATAATGTTGTCGATGATGTTATTGATGATGTTGTTGATGATATCGTCGATGGAGACGATGAAAAAATTCCTGATGATGAGTTGTCAGTAAAGGCTTACGATTTGGATATGGTGCGTAAACCCGTCGATGATATCGAAGTGTATATACAGAACGCCAAACGACCCTTGTCGCGACAATACCTACGACTGTTCTTCACCGACAACAGGAGACTAATCGATGATGTGTACGGCGTATACTTGGGGCCCGACGAAGATCTAATGATCGGCGATTCCGTGCTCACCATCGATGCGGACGGCGATGACATTCACGTGAACGGAACGCGATACCCGGGGACTCGGGGTTTGTACGAATTGTTGTTCATGCGAGAACCCAACCAGCAGACGTGCACGGACGCTGATTTTCGCTCGTACCGACGCATCTTGTTGTCGACGAGCGCGCATAAGCAAAACCATTCGCCGAGCAAGCGCACGCTGGGTAACAAGGGGTACAAGTATAAGAAAATCATATCCCACGTGATCGGTGGGGTGCGAACATCGAGTGTCAGACGCGTTAGGGGCAGCGCAGGCGGCGCGGACACGCGACAAGCTCGAGGATTCCCCATCGACGAATCGATGACGTTCACCGATAACGCGATCGGTTACGTGTACTGGGACGATCCGAACGAATTGGTCGATAGGCTTGGATTGCTCGTAGCATCGCGCGCGGCATGTCACACGGGGCACGATAACGAAATCGCATCCATCGTGGAGGAACTTCGCGAGGACGGGCGCATCTTAAATTGAACGATCCGGTGATCGTCGCGTCAGTAGTGTTCGCGCGCACGCATCGTTATGTCGGTGAACAAGTTTGGCATCGCGTTACGCAACAACAACAACAACAACAACAACAACAACAACAATAACAACGAAGCGGCGATGACAATGACGATACTATTATCCTGGGTGGACGAACGCTTTACCCAAAAAAATCGAAACGGCTATCGCGAGCGCGCGACTGGACGCCGAGTATCAACGATCTCAACTCGAGACGCGAGTACAACGAACGATTACGGATATCGTTAACGCGCAATTGTCTCGACTAGAGGATGATTTATATAACGCGATGGAGCGACGCTTCGATCACTTGAAAGACAGACTCGTAGAGTTCACGACGTCGTCGACTGCGATAACAACCACTGATCGATACAAACGAAAAGCAAACGAGGGTCTACGGCGCCGATGACGATGATCGCTGACGGTGAAAATAGCGGCTACGACTCCGAAACGTCTAATAATAACGAACGGACGCGAAAAACGTGCATCGATTGCGTTTTGCGAGCACTCGAGGAACTCATACTACTTCTAACGTCTTTGCAACGTCGCGACCATCCCCGCCCACCCGCGAAGCATGAGCAAGGAGCGAGAACAATTGGTGAACGAATTACACGCACCCGCGAGACGAAATTTTCCGCGGCGACGCGTCGTGATTCGCGGCTACGATGATTTGTGGCAGGCCGATTTGGTGGAGATGCGTCCGTACGCGAAGCAAAATCGAGGTTATCACTACATACTAACGATCATCGATGCGTTCAGCAAGTACGCGTGGGCCGTACCCGTGAAAACGAAAAGCGGGCGCGACGTGACCGCGGCGTTCACGATCGTATTGCGGCAGAGCGACAGATGCCCGCGAAATTTACAAACCGACATGGGTAAGGAGTTTTACACCGTGGAGTTTCAACGATGCGCGAAGACCCGGGGGATCAACCACTACTCCACGTACAGCGTGATGAAAGCGTCGATCGTCGAACGTTTCAATCGCACGCTGAAAAACCTCATGTGGAAACAATTCTCCTTGAACGCGTCCTATCGTTGGATCAACCTGTTACCTGCGCTCGTACGCACCTACAATCATCGCAAGCATCGAACGATCAACGCCCGACCTGTTGACGTGACCTCCGCGACGCGTTTGTCGTTCGCCGCGAATGAGCCCATCCCCCTATCTGCCTCGAAAGGTATTCGACGACGCGTGAAATTCAACGTCGGTGACACGGTACGCGTGAGCAAGTTCAAGACCCTCTTCGAGAAGGGGTACACTCCGAACTGGTCGACCGAGGTGTTCGAAATCGTAACCGTACAACGAACGTGCCCGGTGACGTACATTCTGCGCGATTCCGCGGGAGAGCCGATCTCGGGTGGATTCTACGAGTACGAACTGCATTCGGTCGCGAATCCGGACGTCTATCTGGTCGAGAAGATTATTCGTCGCAAGGGGAATCAGGTGTACGTTAAGTGGCTTGGATTCGATTCGTCGCGGAACTCGTGGATACGCAACAAGGATATTCTCTGATTCGTTATCGTGCTTGATGTTACTGGAACAAATAACTGAATGAATAAATACATATAAATATATATATATATATATACATTGTCCGTTTATTCACATTCTCCTTCTCCTCATTCTCATTCTTCTTCGTGCATATATATGCGTACAATTAAGCTTAATAAAGTAGAAAAAAATATATATATACTAATACGTATAAAATACAATTTTGGTTATATTCTACGCTATACATATATTACATATCCATAAATAAATAAATATCATGTACAAAAGAAACGTATATACATATGTACATGCAAAAAATACAACCATACATGCATTCTATACAATGGGATTCTCGAGGGACTCGTCGGGCTCAAGCTCGAGCTCGGGGATTCGATAATGCCCCCACGGAAGGGTGCTGACCCGATCGGTTAAAATATATCGCTTGTCGTCGAACGGACTGAGAGCGTTCTTTTCCCCACTCACGGAATACACCTCGTGCTGGCTGGACCGAATATTGTTCTGTCGAATCGATTTTTCGGTGAGATCGTGGAGACAACGAATGTAATCATCGAATTGTATATCGTTCGCGACCACGTGTCTCCGCACACCCTTCACTTTTTTAGTCTCACTCGTAGACCCCACTGCCGCGTTAAACGTTCTAGTCGCGTACATCTTAGACCGTAGTCCGACGAACTCGGTCATCAAGGCGCCGTTGTTCTCATCTTTCATGAGTCATGGAACCTTTTTGTTTACGCAGGACATACCGTACGGATTGTCCACCGCGTAATCACTCGTGTCGAATCGGGCGACGTCACGCTTCATCCTTTCATACGCATCCTCGCATTCCACACTATACATTAAACTGTCGGTGTCGGTGTACAGAACCTTACACCGATCACCGAACTCCGCGCGCATATATGCATACTGAAATTCATACAGACATTCCTTCGATACATCGAGCACACTCATACACACGTATATCGGTTTGTCAAACTTAACTTTCAGTTTACGCATTTCGATTGCCACAGACTGATCAAATCGTAACACTCGATGAATTCGCGTCACGCGTAAACCGTGTCGGACGCACAGTTTCAGGTAGCGATAATGGATGACGTATCGCTCCTTATCGTCGAGCGTGGCAAGCAGCTTAATCTGTTTTCCTCCTGGCGCGTGCTCGCGCACCGGGCAGAATGGAAGGTCGGCGTGGGCGTCGTGGATCTCCTTGGGATATTCGATGTCTACCTCCAGCAGGTATCCCTCAGATTCCTCGGAGTCCTCGCAGTCGGGTAGGGATGATAGGTTGAGCGCGGCCACTGTCGCATCGTCCAGCCATCGAAACCCTCCTTTCGGCATAGCCCGCGACATCGCCCAGCCGTACAAGTTGTTGACGTCGAAGTACATTAGATACGTCGATGCCTTCGACTCGTCGTACATCCCTGCAGGCAGGTGCTTGTTGTTGGCTCGCGCGTACCTGTGCGAGCACTGGCTCAGACCGCCGCGTATGCCACGCTCCACGAACAGTAACATGTCCACGTCCGTCAGAAGCTCTAATCGTACGCTGGTGTACTTGAGCATCGCGTCCCACGTGAAACTTGGTAGCGTGCAATAATGCGCGGGATCCAGATCGTAACTCGCGATACAGTCGGTGCGGAACCTTTCGAATACATCGGCGAGTAACAGCACATCTGTTTTCAAATACAAATACTGTACTCGCCCAATGTCTGTACGCGAAAAGAGTTCCACACGTTCTGACCTCAACAGCGTATAAACGGCTCACGATAGGAATTCGCATTGGCATGGATTCGTGCCGCGTCGAGATCACCATAGTCGACAATAAAGGTGGCGAGTTGAGCTTCTCAATGTCTACGTGGAAGCTCCTACTGCAAAATATGACTGACATTCTTAAAAAATTACGGGACAACGTAACAACACCCCAGACCCACATCGAAATTGATCATTTACGAATCGAATTCACGCGCATGCACAATGATCAATTCGTCAAAATCACCGATAATCACGTTACCTTATACATGACGGAAGTCACGATGCGAAAACTGTTCGCGTATGAACATTGCATCGATCATATTTCACTTGGTTGACCGAAAATATATACGCTGTAGCTAGTAAATATACCACGTTCGTAAACGTTCTACGTAGCGCTACCGCACCAACAGATTATGTAAAATTAATTTCCGAAAGCGATCACTTTGAACAACATTCTTTGATTGATTGCGAATTGTTAGCGTTAGGAATGCAATCCATGTTGCGCGATGTAAATCGTGTACCACTATAGTACGCGTATATGTTCTAATAATTGGATGATTTTCACGTTAATACCCGTAACGATTCATTTAAACGTTGCTTTTATACAGATTCACGTACACGTGCACGTCAATGTATGAATATATATTGCAGCATTGATGGCGATGATCATCGAATTCTCTCTATCGCTCTTTCTCTCATGCACCTCAATCGAGTAACGTAAAATCGCACTAACTCGTTGCGTTACCACGTGTATCGGATTCCCCCGTTCGCGATAAGGGCATTCGCATCCGTCACGGCGGTCCCAATCTTTGAAATATTCGAAACGAAACTCGAATAATAATCGCTCTATGTTTTCGTAGGGGGATGTTTACGCGAACGCAATGCCCCATTCTTACATGATGATCATGGGGCAGCTGTACTGTTTAGATTAATAAATCTCGCATAGTTATCGCTTCGCGCTATGTCAGAGGGTGTCGAATTACAGCATCTGCGGAGCACGCACGTACGCGCCTCGACGCGTCACATCCTGTCGCGCGTCATGATTCCTTATCTTTCGGAAGACTTCTTGCCGTATTATGAATTGATCTCGAATAGTTATTTCATTCAAAATACGTTGGGTGATGTCCGAATAATTATCGCTTTGAGGGCGTCGAATTACATTTCGACGCCGGATGTTTATACGAGAGCGACGTTGCATTCTTTCACGAGGCGGTTGCGCTATTTAGGTTAATTAATCTCTAATAGTTATCGGTGTCGAATTACAGTATCCGCGTTACATCCTTTCGCGCCTTATCTTTCCCGCCTGCGCACCGATCCTCGCACGTGTACGGAAATTGCGAGGCGGCGGACGCCATTTTGAAAATTTTGAAATCCCCCTTCCCCTGTGACGCCATCCCCCTCACCAACGAACGCGGTAAACGCCATTTTGAAAATTTTGAAAATTTTGAAAATCCCCCCTTCCCCTGTGACGTCAACCCCCTCACCAACGAACACGGTAAACGCCATTTTTAAAATTTTTAAAATTTTGAAAATCCCCCCTTCCCCTGTGACGTCAACCCCCTCACCAACGAACTCGACTTGCGCGCGCGCGACGCCATTTTGAAATTTTGAAACCCCCCTCCCCTGTGACGTCATCCCCCTCACCAACGAACGCGGTACCCCCTCCCCACCTCACCCCCGCACCCATCTCGCCCAAGAGCGCGGTACCCCCCCGCCCCGCCTCACCCTCTCGCCCATCTCGCCCAAGAGCGCGGCGGTACCCCCCGCCCCGCCTCACCCCCTCGCCTACACTTGAGCCAGAATCGGCATTACTTACCTACTGATATATACCGCTCCTTCGTCACTGGCAGCAGGTCGATCTGCCCCTCGAACGCGGACGCCAACTCCTTAATCACGAAATGCGCGTCGTAGCCTGATAGATTGTGAAACACTACCGATATCGTGTACGATCTTTGGAACTGCAAGTTACACGACACGTGGGCCGCGCCTCGGTACTCGCCCGTCGAGTGGCAATAGTCGCGCACTTTTTTATTCCCATCGACGAACGGTTGTCCGCACACGTGACACGCGATTGCTTCGTTAAAACTTTGCCACTGTTGATCCGTCAACGAGTTCATTGGTTTCGCGTTCCGCAACCACGAATACGCATTGTCCGCAAAGTCTCGAAGTTCTTGCACGAACCATTTCACGCACTCGGTTTCGTGACGATACGTCCGATAACGGCACAGAGACGCGTCGGTGGAGCAATGGATGTAGTATCCCACGCTGTACGCTCTGTGCTGCTGGTACGCGTACGTCCGATTCCGCTCCGCAGGCTCGACGTCCTCCAGCATGCATTCGAAGTCCGCGTAGACGATGAATGGCGCTCGTTCCTTATGTTTGAAATTTTTGAAGTGCAACCATTTATCCTCCGCGGACGTCAATTCGACGGCACACTCGTTCAGACGTTGCCAGTCCACGTTGTGCTTCGTCAATTGCCCGGATGAATGGAAGAAGCTGAGACACCTGCGATGATAATAGTATTAATAATAATAATCAAACAAAAAGAATAAATAGTATATCGATCGAAATTTTTTTTTTTATTACTCACCTATCGCAAACGGATACTTGGTGTCCGTGATTGCCGAGTTGCTTCGAGATGAGTCTTGACATGCTTCGAATGCACGCGAAATGATATCGCTGGTGGTCCTTGGTGTCCTGTATCAATAGCACGTTCGCATGCCTCTCCCGCTTGTCCTCGGTTAAACGCAGAGGCATGCAGCTTTTGTCGGTCCAGGTGTACACTTTCACCGACACGTCGTTCAACCTCTCGAACTTCGCCAGCTGGTCCAACGTCACGGGAAGCGTCACTTCGTCCGTGCGAAGTACCGTCGAGTAATGATGATACGACGCGACCCTATCCGCATGCGTAGCAACAGGGTACAAACTTGCGACGATTGACCATAAGAAACACGCGTTACCCCCGCTCTGTACATTGACCACTGCTCTTTTAAGAATTACCTCGCGTGGAAGTGGTACGTCGCAGCCGGCGCGAAGAGGGTTATGCTTATTAATGTTTATTATGATGTTGTTTGATGTTATGTTTGATACGATGTTGAAAGTGGTACGATTGATGTTGAAAGTGGTTCGATTGTGGTTGAAAGTGGTTCGATTGATGTTGAAAGTGGTTCAATTCATGTTCGATTGATGTTGAAAGTGGTACGATTGATGTTGAAAGTGGTTCGATTGTGGTTGAAAGTGGTTCGATTGATGTTCGATTGATGTTGAAAGTGGTTCGATTGTGGTTGAAAGTGGTTCGATTCATGTTCGATTGATGTTGAAAGTGGTACGATTCATGTTCAAAGTGGTTCGATTGATGTTGAAAGTGGTACGACAGACGTTGAAAGTGGTTCGATTGATGTTGAAAGTGGTTCGATTGTGGTTGAAAGTGGTTCGATTGTGGTTGAAAGTGGTTCGATTGATGTTCGATTGATGTTGAAAGTGGTTCGATTCGGGTTGAAAGTGGTTCGATTGATGTTCGATTGATGTTGAAAGTGGTTCGATTCATGTTCGATTGATGTTGAAAGTGGTACGATTCATGTTCAAAGTGGTTCGATTGATGTTGAAAGTGGTACGACAGACGTTGAAAGTGGTTCGATTGATGTTGAAAGTGGTACCATACACGTTCAAAGTGGTTTGATAGATGTTCAATACACGTTCAGACTGGTACGATTCACGGTCGATGCACGATCAAGTGATATGGTTTAGTCAAATTATGAGGCCAAAGAATGAGAGGATGATCTGTGAAGAATTCGAAGCAGATTAGTGCAAGGAGGAAGGGGGGATTGTCAGTGAAGAGGAAGGTGAAGAACGAAGGCATCCTACTTTGCAACGTATGCAACTTTAGGCATGGGTCCTCATGTGATAAATCCCGTTACTGTGGATGGTATAAAGAAGCTTGGTGATACTCGGTTGGTATAATTTCGGGTTTTTCTAAATCGTTTTTGTAAGTCTTCTAATTTGTTTGCTAACTTTATTTAATTCTTCGGGGTGTTCGATTATCCTCTTAAGCCTGAAATTTGTGTTTCCGTACGAACTTACAGTAGGCTGTGAAAGTGTGATTTCATCTGATGACAAAAAATTGTGGTCAGGTAAGTAGTACCATGTTCTTTCTATTCCGCATTGTTTTCTAGTTTCTATTGTGAATTTGGTGGTAGTGATTGTACATTTGTTTCTTATTGTTATTATACTGCTAGTTGTATCGGTTTCGGTGCGATATAAATCCACGTGCCTGGTAGTTGTAATTCTATCTGGAATGTGTGATTCAGTGTCATAATTCGCATTTTACATGTGTTTGTTAATTTTGTGTACAATTGTACTTCGCACGGTCTGTATGGTATCGCTTTGAACATCGGGTGATTAGAGGTGCAGAGGTACAGATCGTTTATTGTCTTACATTTTGCTAGGCCCTGTTTGCTTAGTTGTATGTAATCTTGCACCAAGGTGTCACGTACCTCGCACGAGTCGAGGGGTTCTATACGCGTAGAACGATTCGTTTATCTTCGTGGGTATCAGGCGTACCTTGCTCAATTAGAATTTTTTCGCGTTTAACAATGAAATATCTAGTACTACAGTAATTGAGTTGGTATCCGAAAATGTGGAGAGCTGGAGGATTTCGATAATGGCGGCTTGTTTTCTAATTTTATTCCAATTGTGAAGTCTAGTCCATTCGAAATATGTGCTAATGCGGAAGTGAGGTACGTTATGATTTGTGCTGGTGGTATTAATCGTAGGTTTAGGACTCCTTTCTTTATATCCATAATGAATTCTAACAAGACTTGCGTGTCGCGCAATAGTGTTTCTGCGAGGCCGTTTATTAGTATGAGGGGTTCGTCTACTGTCCCTCGAAATTTAGTAATGTTGGCTGTCTGTTGGAGTAAGTATTGAATTTGTCACGTCGCGTTTAAGGGTGTGTTATCGTTGTCTCGTATGTCATGTATAGTCTCGTTGAGAAGTTTGGTATTTGCTCTTAAAATTTGCATTTGTCCCTTGATTGCGTTTTACTTTTTTTTTTTAAAGTCTGTTATCTTGTGTTTTGAAAAGGTCTAGTAAAATCACCGATTTTCTTTCTATCCCCGGAATCCATTAGCCCCAAGAGTGATTTGCCTATGTAACCTAATCCGTCTATTTGTGCACGACGCTGTTTTGTGCTGAGCTTTTAGTTTACTGGACGTAGGTAAAGAGTTTTGGCGATGCGGTCTACCTTGTCTGGGAGTCAAAGTTGTCGGTACAAGGTTTTTTACATTGCGCAAGTATATCATATAGTGCAGCTTGGAGGTTTGCTTCGCGTCGGTAGATGTAGGATATGTTTACATGTAATACTAACTTCCAGCTATCTCGATAAATTTGTAAATCGCCTAGGTTTTCGAAGTAAATGTCGGGGTGGTGTTGGAATTCTTTTATAGTGAAATCTATGTCGGGGGTTGTTCCTCCTGCGAGTGGTATCGTCGTTTGTAGGACAAAAATCCTGTAAATTATAATGCCGAGGTGTAGTTGGCGTTTCATAGAGTCTGTCCTCGTGCGCGCGCGCGCGTGTGTGTGTGTGTGTGTGTGTGATCAATTTTTTGCGAACGTAGTACAGTTTATCTTCTTCGTCCGGGCTTGAGTAGAAGTGAGTAGTTAGGGCAAATCGGTCTCGATTTTCTTAGTCGCTTCTTATTTCGTTGCGATCTCCTGGACAAAGATGTTGTCGGCCATCTTAGACGTGTCCCGAGACATTATGTTTGCTCTAATTGTACGTGCGAGTGATGTTTGTTTGTTTGTTCTTCGTGTGTGTTATTTTATTATCCTATTTATCCGTTTATCCCTCTAGCGTTTCCAGTGCCCGGCCCGCCGGGTTGTATCAGCATTGCCTACATGGTGGCAATTAGGGAGTATCGGGTGCACTGGCACCGATTCTTCCAGCATGCAGAATTCTGGGAGGATGACGAAGACTCATGAGGTCTGAGGGTCCTATTTGGTGAGTGTCTTATTGCATCGGGGATTGTAGATCTGCTTATTGTTTCTATTTCCGTGCGTGTAGTAATAGTCTTGCAATTGTTTTTTTTTGTGTAGAACGTCATGGGGACATCTTCGTTGGGCCTGATCCGCGGCCTCGACTGTGGTCGTTATTGGAGGCCGACTGCGCCCTACGTGGCTGGGACGACGACGCCTAGTTGTGCGCTTATTTACCATCTTTTTCAATAAATTACCTTTCTTAGTCTTATCCGTATATGTAATTGTTAGTGTATCGTTACTTTCCTTCAATACTGTGACCATTTCCCTATTACTGCCCTATTCTATGAAGTGTTTGTCTGAACGCGGATTGTTCGTCGCCCTCTATACTGTAATTATTATTATCGTGCGTGTTTTGAATCGTGTTAGAGCCTATCCACGCAGGTGTTAGTTTTTGACCGCTCGCGTCTTGTCGTGCAGTAGCACTTGGTCTCCGATTTTAAAAGAACTATCCGCGATTTTCTTGTCGTAGTATTGGAATTAAAATTAAAATAAATTTAATATAATATTGGAATTTATATAAATCCAATAATGAATAATTTTCAATTAATAAAATTACATAAAATATTGTTAAAAATAAACTTACTTCATAAGAAACTGATTGTGAAATTGACCCAATCGGTCCTAATATTGAATAATTAGAATTTGAAGCCCAACCAACAATTATCACAGGGTAAACACCTATTCTTAATGAACATAAAATTCCAATTTTTATTGAATATAGCAAAAAATAATTTACAAATTAAGTCCTTTTGTATAAAAATTTATTAGGTAAATATAGATAGAAACGGATCTGGCTCACGTCGATTTCAACTCAAATCATGTAAGATATTAAAAGCCGAACAGACTTAAAATTTAAACTCCTGCATTTAAATTATATCTTAATTCAACATCGAGGTCGCAATCATCTTCATAAATATAGGTAATCAAACATAGGTGATAAACAGAACATGGAAGAAAGGGGACTTTCCGGAAGAATGGAAAGAAGGAATAGTAAGTTCTGTATTCAAAAAAAAAAAGGAGAAAGGGAAATGGTTAAGAACTATAGGGGCATAACTTAGATGGACACGGATTATAAGATATGCGTGGAAATTCTAAGGAGAAAATTAGAAGAACAAATGGAAAATGGGATATTAAACGATAAGCATATGGGATTCAGGAGATGGAGAGGAACAGTGGACGCAATAGCGGTAGTTAAAATGGTTATAGATATAGAAACCTCAAAAGAAAGGCGGAAACTATATCTGTTTTTCACGGATATGAAGAGAGCATTTGATTGATTGGAAAGGGAAGAAATTTGGAAAAGACTTTATGAAGAAGGAGTAGGCGAACAACTAAGAATACGGATACAGGAAATGCACGACAGAACTATATGCGCCTTAGGAATGAAGAAGGAACTGATAGGAAAGTTTCTTTAACAGGAAAGGGTGTTAGACAAGGGTGCCCGTTAAGCTTGACACTTTTCAATGTCGCATTTGCAGACCTGGAGAGAAGAAATGAGCAAAGAACAGGAAGGAGGAGTCGTAATAGGTAGAAGGAAAATTTTAACAATTTCATACGCGGGTGATGTATAAATGGTAAATAATGCACAGGGACCTAAGAAAATGATAAATAGATTCGAGAGATACATAAAGAAGAAAGGCTTGGAGTTAAATGTGTAAAAGTCTAAGATAATGATATGCAGGAAAGCAGGAGGAAGAAGAAAATAGGAAAGATTCCGTTGGAATGAAGAAGAAAGAGTAAGAGAACTGAAATATTTAGATTATGGAACGAGAGGGAGAGAACAACGAGGATAAACACCATATTAAGAAGGTAGTTAGGGAAGCGAATATGATACTGGGAGAAGTATGGGGGGATTGGAGAAAGATTATTCAGAGATGACTGAAAGAAGAATGAAACTGTTTGATGCGCTAGTTAGAAACACCGTGGCGTATGGAGCAGCGATATGGGGATGGGGAAGGTATGAGGAAATAGAAAAATTGCAGCCAAAATACATACGATGGATAGTGAAATTGGAGAGATCAACATCAACATATTGGCTGTTAAAAGAAACAGGAAGAGATGGCATAGCAATTAAAATGGGAGTAAGGGTAATGAAGTTTGAAGAGACACTTATAAACTCGGAAGAAGGATCGATACGATATGAATGTAGGAGAAGACTAATGATAGGAAATGAAGTAACGAAAAAAGGAAAGAATGCGAATCAAATTCTTGGAAGGGAGAGGATGGTCAAACGAAGAATGGAAAAGAAGAAGATTAAATGGGGAATAAGTGTGGATTAAAAATTAGAACAGATAAGTAATTGACATCCAAGAACAAGAAAGACAGATGAAAGTTGTTACAAAGGGGGCTAAAGGATAGGCACTATGGAAAGAAGCTAATTCTAGAAGCACTACACAAACTTAGTTTATTAAGGAGCACACGGACAATTAACTTTAACGTTCACGAATAACAGTTACTATTATAATTGAGATGTATATACAAGCCACAAATAAACTATACACTATTTACAATGAAATTGTTATTGCTTAATTATTAGCCAAGTAAGCGTGAAACTAGTCCCTCAGCAGATGAGGTAACTTCGTTTAAGCCGTGATTAGCAAGAGAAGCGTGCGAGCAAGTACAAAGCGTGTTTCGTAAGCGAGGCGCGAACAAAGAGTGTCGATTCCCGGAAATCTCGGTCGAATTCCTGGAAGGAATCGCCTTCCCCTTCCATCGATAGCGAATCGATGGAAGGGGCCGAGACGCCGCTCCACATGAGCAAGCAGGCCGCCGTCATGTGCCTAATTAGCGCTGATCATTGGGAGATGGCGTTAGTAAGCTGACTTTCGTACAAAAGTAAAAGTGTCAAAGTTCCTAAGAGAATTAAAAGAGGTGGCAAGGAAACCAGGAGATAAGCCGAAATGCTTATGGGGGGAAATGAAAAAAGGAGAGGAGAATTAGAAAGGATAGGAAGATTCATACAGGGTAGTGAAACAAGAACATGCCAATATTGGCTAATGAAAGAAGAAAGGGTATGTAAGAAAGAGGAAGAAACAGTGAAACACGCGATTGAAACATGTGAAATAAGTTGAGAGAGTGGCAGGAATTGTGCAGAGGTAATTAGAGGAGAAGGGAAAAACTTGGCTATTCTACGGGAGATAGTGATAAAAGAAGATTATATAACATAGAACAGATTAGGAAACACTTGTAAAATAGAAAAAATTGTTAAGAGACAACAGGATACATTAGAAGGGTGGGACTTACACTGACACAATCATGGGAATGAAATGGAAAGATTATTTGATCGTTAAATTGTAACACGAAAGTGGCAATAAATTAAATTAAATTATTATTATTATTATTATTATTATTATTATTATATTTTTTCTTTTTATATTGTATTTTGATATCCTATTTGTATAGAGAGAACTAAAAAATGTTGAGAATAGTGCGATTTATTTAGAGATAAAGAATTGAGGCGATACAATAGATACGTAACAGTTTCGGCGAATATAGTCGAGTTATTTACTGTTCTGTGTAACTGAGCACTCGGGTTGGTCACGAGAGCGCGAGTGTGTATGAATTTAGACGAGGTGTTGTGGGAAGAGTATGTATGTATGATGTCGCGAAAAGTAAATAGGAAGTCCATCAGCTGTTCGAGAATGTTCAAGTTGTCTTGCGATTGATGTAAAAGAGAGAGAGAGAGAGAGAGAGAGAGAGAGAGAGAGAGAGAGAGAGAGAGAAGGAGAGGGAGTGAGAGTGAGTGGGAGAGGGAGAGGCAGAGAGGGAGAGAGAGAATTCTGCTGAGACACTATTTATATTATATTTTTAAATATTTTCTTTTTTATATTTCTATTTTTTAATTAATGTAACAATATATAATCCTTTTCTATATATTACAATCTATTTATTTACCCGTCTTGCTTCTTCTCTCCTCACCAATTTCTGCTGACGCCATATAATTCTTTCTATGATTCGCGCCTTCTTCGCGCCACCACATGACGTCATCCCGTACGACTGCTCCAGAGGATTCGAATTACGCGAGATCGTGCGACACGCTGCGACGTTAAATCGGAACGCTTTAGAATACTGTTTAGTTTTAGAATGCTTGCTACATAATGGTTTGGTAGATCGCTGGTTAAAAATTTTAGAATATCTGCGATTGTACCGCTATGTAGTGCTGTCTCTCTCCCTCCTCCGAATTTAGATTTATAACGAAGTATTGCTCTCTCTTTCCGTCCCGAAGACGTGGTTCGTAAAAGAAAAGAACGTCGATCTTTCCCGACATTGTCCGACATTATCCGATAAAAAATAATGGATTATGCTTGGTGACGCTCGGTATATGTACCATTCATTAAAGACTAATGTCAGAGAGTGGGCATTGGGGGAGTTGGTTAGGCGGCTGACTCGTAACGCGGAGGTCTTGGGTTCGAGCCCCGTCGCCCGAGATTCAGTTTTTCGATTATTCTTATTATCTTAAATTAATATTTCCTTCCTTACCGACTGTGGTTGGTACCACGCTCCAGAGTAGCAGCAATTCATACCCGCGGTTCCTCCTCGATGCGGTTCGGTTTCGATTGATATCTTCTGCTCTCGCGCTATACCCCCACCACTTCGCCATCTGTATGACGTCATCCGCCGCGCGCCGCCCGCCGCCTGCGGGAATTTTCCGCCGACTTTTGAAACTCAAATTTGAGTTTCAAGGTCGGAGGAGGGGTGGGGGAAATGGCCTTCAAACTCAAATTTGGGTTAGAACTGTCCTTGCTATACTACTGAGTTGATCTATAACTGAAGTGACAGTCCCGACGTCACGTAATTTTTTTTTGTTAATATTTTGACATGGTCAAAAATTCTGCACATTTTGTTATTAAAAAAAGTTTCACATTTTTAGTCTATTAAATTTAAAACATTTCAAAAGGGACCATTTCTTTGGCAAAGTGTAAATATAATTAATGTTACAGGCGAGTCACAGACCATTATGGTACCGAAGCAGAAATTGCTAGAAGCAGGGTATGAATTGGCCTCGGGTAACCTACCAGCAGAAAATTTACAAACTGCTGAAACTGAGTGGTCAAAGAGAAATACCTCATTCGTATTAGAGACATATGCGAAATATTTAAAATTGGTAGACCCACTGAAGTTATTTCGTACTAAGAAAGCAATCTGGCAACGAATTGCGCAAGACTTGGAAGCCACAAGGGGGGATAAAAAATCCTGTTTGCAATGTGAGAATAGATACAAAACCATTATGAAAAGAAAACGTGCGTCCCAGAAAAACAATGCCACGTCCGGCTCAAAACGGAAGAGGGTGGAGTATGAAGCCGAACTGGAGAAAAATTGCGGCTGTAGATGGCAGTTTTCAGCCAGAAGTATTGCAAAGTGCAAACAAAATAATAATTAACAAAAAAGACGCACCCCAAAGTTCCAAATCTAAACAAAAAAAAACAAATTAAGTGAAATTCTTTTAGAAATACACTTGGAAAAAAATAAACGACAGAAATGACACGAGGAGAAAATGAAATTATTAAAGAGGCTTGTTGAAAAACACAATAATGTTTAAAATTAAGTGTTATACTGTCATCTACAGCCGCAATTTTCTAAATACTCTGTTAATTTTATAATCGAAAAAGTTAATCGTGGGACGCGGGACCAAACACTTACCCCCACTATGACCTACCGTCGTCTCCCACTATGCCCTACCGGCGTCCCCCACTTTCTTCCCACCGCACTGCACACAAGCATATTTTTATTCTTGTCCGTGTTAGCTGCCTGTTGGGCTGCCGAACACACGGACAGGGGTAGGGATATTATTGTATGCAGGGCGATGGGAAGAAAGTGGGGGACGACGGTAGGCCATAACGGGAGACGACGGTAGGTCATAGTGGGGGTAAGCGTTTGGTCCCGCGTCCCACGATTCTGGCATCACTGCTGTTGCCAGATGAGAAGAAGGAGTACACACAAGCTGAGATTTCACAGCGGCAAGGGGAATCGCCTGCTCGCTCCACCCTATCCCCTCCAAGAAGTCCTACTTTACGGTTTTTAGCGGCTGCCCATATCCGCGGAATGTCGCGATTGGTTTCATTCGCGTTCTTGTCCAAACAACTTGAGTTGTCATTTTAAATGATGTACAGCGAAGCCCCGTTGGGCGGTCCGAGGACGCTAGCATTCATAGCACCCTCTTCCACGCAGCACGTAGAAGACTCTAAACTGCATTCCATATAAGAGCATACCGACGCCCCTACCGATTTGCGACCGCTTTGCGCAACTCCCACGGCTCTGACACACGCGATTGGTCGTAGCACCTTCGCGATTGGTCTACATCGCCATCTACATCGCCATCTACATCTACATCGTCATCTACAGCTACATCCACATCGCCGTCTACATCGCCATCTACATCGCCGTCTACATCTACATCCACATCGCTATCTACATCTACATCTACATCGCCATCTACATCTACATCGCCATCTACATCTACATCTACATCGCCATCTACATCTACATCGCCATCTACATCTACATCGCCATCTACATCTAAATCGATATCTACATCTACATCTACATCGCCATCGCCATCTACATCTACATCTACATCGCCATCTACATCGCCATCTACATCGCCATCTACATCGCCATCTACATCTACATCGCCATCTACATCGCCCTCTACATCTACATCTACATCGCCCTCTACATCTACATCTACATCGGCATCTACATCTACATCTACATCGCCATCTACATCTACATCTACATCGCCATCTACATCTATATCTACATCGCCATCTACATCTACATCTACATCGCCAACTACATCTACATCTACATCGCAATCTACATCCAGATCTACATCGCCATCTACATCTACATCTACATCGCCATCTACATCGCCATCTACATCTACATCGCCATCTTCATCGCCATCTACATCTACATCTACATCGCCATCTACATCTACATCTACATCGCCATCTACATCTATATCTACATCGCCATCTACATCTACATCTACATCGCCAACTACATCTACATCTACATCGCAATCTACATCCAGATCTACTTCGCCATCTACATCTACATCTACATCTACTTCTACATCTACATCTACATCTACATCGCCATCTACATCTACATCTACATCGCCATCTACATCTATATCTACATCGCCATCTACATCGCCAACTACATCTACATCTACATCGCCACCTACATCCAGATCGAAATCGCCATCTACATCTACATCTACATCTACATCTACATCTACATCGCCATCTACATCTACATCTACATCGCCATCTACATCTACATCGCCATGTACATCTACATCTACATCGCCATCTACATCGCCATCTACATCGCCATCTACCTCGCCATCTACATCTACATCTACATCTACATCGCCATCTACATCTACATCGCCATCTACATCTACATCGCCATCTACATCTACATCGCCATCTACATCTACATCGCCATCGCCATCTACATCTACATCTACATCGTCACCTACATCGCCATCTACATCGCCATCTACATCGCCGTCTACATCTACATCGCCATCTACATCTACATCTACATCTACATTTACATCTACATCGCGATCTACATCTACATCGCCATCTACATCGCCATCTACATCTACATCTACACCTACATCGCCATCTACATCTACATCTACATCTACATCGCCATCTACATCTACATCTACATCGCCATCTACATCTACATCTACATCGCCATCGCCACCTACATCTACATCTACAGCTACATCTACATTTACATCTAAATCGCGATCTACATCTACATCGCCATCTACATCGCCATCTACATCTACATCTACACCTACATCGCCATCTACATCTACATCTACATCTACATCGCCATCTACATCTACATCTACATCGCCATCTACACCTACATCTACATCGCCATCGCCACCTACATCTACATCTACAGCTACATCTACATTTACATCTACATCGCCATCGACATCTACATCGCCATCTACATCGCCATCTACATCGCCATCTACATCGCCATCTATATCTACATCGCCATCTACATCGCCATCTACATCTACATCTACATCTACATCGCCATCTACATTTACATCAACAGCGCCATCTACATCTACATCTACATTGCCATCCACATCGCCAACTACATCTACATCTACATCGCCATCTACATCCAGATCTACATCGCCATCTACAACTACGTCTACACCTACATCTACATCTACATCTACATCTACTTCTACATCTACATCGCCATCTACATCTACATCTACATCGCCATCTACATCTACATCTACATCGCCATCTACATCTATATCTACATCGCCATCTACATCTACATCGTCATCTACATCTACATCTACATCTACATCTACATCTACATCTACTTCTACATGTACATCGCCATCTACATCTACATATACATCGCCATCTACATCTACATCTACATCGCCATCTACATCTATATCTACATCGCCATCTACATCTACATCTACATCGCCATCTACATCAACATCTACATCGCCATCTACATCTATATCTACATCGCCATCTACATCTACATCTACATCGCCATCTACATCTACATCTACATCGCCATCTACGTCTACATCTACATCTACATCTACATCGCCATCTACATCTACATCTACATCGCCATCTACATCTACATCTACATCGCCATTTACATCTATATCTACATCGCCATCTACATCTACATCGCCATCTACATCTACATCTACATCTACATCGTCACCTACATCGCCATCTACATCGCCATCTACATCGCCGTCTACATCTACATCGCCATCTACATCTACATCTACATCTACATCGCCATCTACATCTACATCTACATCTACATCGGCATCTACATCGCCATCTACTTCGCCATCTACATCTACATCGCCATCTACATCTACATCGCCATCTACATCGCCATCTACATCGCCATCTACGTCGCCATCTACCTCGCCATCTACATCTACATCTACATCGCCATCTACATCTACATCTACATGTACATCTACATCTACATCTACATTTACATCTACATCGCGATCTACATCTACATCGCCATCTACATCGCCATCTACATCTACATCTACACCTACATCGCCATCTACATCTACATCTACATCTACATCGCCATCTACATCTACATCTACATCGCCATCTACATCTACATCTACATCGCCATCGCCACCTACATCTACATCTACAGCTACATCTACATTTACATCTACATCTACACCTACATCGCCATCTACATCTACATCTACATCTACATCGCCATCTACATCTACATCTACATCGCCATCTACATCTACATCTACATCGCCATCGCCACCTACATCTACATCTACAGCTACATCTACATTTACATCTACATCGCCATCTACATCTACATCGCCATCTACATCGCCATCTACATCGCCATCTACATCGCCATCTACATCGCCATCTATATCTACATCGCCATCTACATCGCCATCTACATCTACATCTACATCTACATCGCCATCTACATCTACATCCACATCGCCAACTACATCTACATCTACATCCACATCGCCAACTACATCTACATCTACATCGCCATCTACATCCAGATCTACATCGCCATCTACAACTACATCTACACCTACATCTACATCTACATCTACATCTACTTCTACATCTACATCGCCATCTACATCTACATCTACATCGCCATCTACATCTACATCTACATCGCCATCTACATCTATATCTACATCGCCATCTACATCTACATCGTCATCTACATCCACATCTACATCTACATCTACATCTACATCTACATCTACTTCTACATGTACATCGTCATCTACATCTACATATACATCGCCATCTACATCTACATCTACATCGCCATCTACATCTATATCTACATCGCCATCTACATCTACATCTACATCGCCATCTACATCAACATCTACATCGCCATCTACATCTACATCTACATCTACATCTACATTTACATCTACATCGCCATCTACATCGCCATCTACATCGCCATCTACATCGCCATCTACATCTATATCTACATCGCCATCTACATCTACATCTACATCGCCATCTACATCTACATCTACATCGCCATCTACGTCTACATCTACATCTACATCGCCATCTACATCTACATCTACATCGCCATCTACATATACATCTACATCGCCATCTACATCTATATCTACATCGCCATCTACATCTACATCTACATCGCCAACTACATCTAAATCTACATCGCAATCTACATCCAGATCTACATCGCCATCTACATCTACATCTACATCTACATCTACTTCTACATCTACATCTACATCTACATCGCCATCTACATCTACATCTACATCGCCATCTACATCTATATCTACATCGCCATCTACATCGCCAACTACATCTACATCTACATCGCCACCTACATCCAGATCTAAATCGCCATCTACATCTACATCTACATCTACATCGCCATCTACATCTACATCTACATCGCCATCTACATCTACATCGCCATGTACATCTACATCTACATCGCCATCTACATCGCCATCTACATCGCCATCTACCTCGCCATCTACATCTACATCTACATCGCCATCTACATCTACATCGCCATCTACATCTACATCGCCATCTACATCTACATCGCCATCGCCATCTACATCTACATCTACATCGTCACCTACATCGCCATCTACATCGCCATCTACATCGCCGTCTACATCTACATCTCCATCTACATCTACATTTACATCTACATCGCCATCTACATCTACATCTACATCTACATCGGCATCTACATCGCCATCTACTTCGCCATCTACATCTACATCGCCATCTACATCTACATCTACATCTACATCTACATCGCCATCTACATCTACATCGCCATCTACATCTACATCGCCATCTACATCTACATCTACATCGCCATCGCCATCTACATCTACATCTACATCGCCATCTACATCGCCATCTACATCGCCATTTACATCTACATCTACATCGCCATCTACATCTACATCTACATCACCATCTACATCGCCATCTACATCTACATCGCCATCTACATCTACA
Organism: Andrena hattorfiana; assembly: GCA_944738655.2. Classification (NCBI taxonomy): domain Eukaryota; kingdom Metazoa; phylum Arthropoda; class Insecta; order Hymenoptera; family Andrenidae; genus Andrena; species Andrena hattorfiana. Next base: position 25,038,124 of record OX122892.1, read on the forward strand.
TCGTCATCTACAGCTACATCCACATCGCCGTCTACATCTACATCTACATCGCCATCTACATCGCCGTCTACATCCACATCCACATCGCTATCCACATCTACATCTACATCGCCATCTACATCTACATCGCCATCTACATCTACATCGCCATCTACATCTAAATCGACATCTACATCGCCATCGCCATCTACATCTACATCTACATCGCCATCTACATCGCCATCTACATCGCCATCTACATCGCCATCTACATCGCCATCTACATCTACATCGCCATCTACATCGCCATCTACATCGCCCTCTACATCTACATCTACATCGCCCTCTACATCTACATCTACATCGCCATCTACATCTACATCTACATCGCCATTTACATCTGCATCTACATCGCCATCTACATCTATATCTACATCGCCATCTACATCTACATCTACATCGCCAACTACATCTACATCTACATCGCAATCTACATCCAGATCTACATCGCCATCTACATCTACATCTACATCGCCATCTACATCGCCATCTACATCTACATCGCCATCTACATCTACATCGCCTTCGCCATCTACATCTACATCTACATCGTCACCTACATCGCCATCTACATCGCCATCTACATCGCCGTCTACATCTACATCGCCATCTACATCTACATCTACATCTACATCGCCATCTACATCGCCATCTACATCGCCATCTACATCTACATCTACATCGCCATCTACATCTACATCGCCATCTACATCTACATCGCCATCGCCATCTACATCTACATCTACATCGTCACCTACATCGCCATCTACATCGCCATCTACATCGCCGTCTACATCTACATCGCCATCTACATCTACATCTACATCGCCATCTACATCTACATCTACATCTACATCGGCATCTACATCGCCATCTACTTCGCCATCTACATCTACATCGCCATCTACATCTACATCGCCATCTACATCTACATCTACATCTACATCTACATCGCCATCTACATCTACATCGCCATCTACATCTACATCTACATCGCCATCGCCATCGCCATCTACATCTACATCTACATCGCCATCTACATCGCCATCTACATCGCCATCTACATCGCCATTTACATCTACATCTACATCGCCATCTACATCTACATCTACATCGCCATCTACATCTACATCTACATCGCCATCGCCACCTACACCTACATCTACAGCTACATCTACATTTACATCTACATCTACACCTACATCGCCATCTACATCTACATCTACATCTACATCGCCATCTACATCTACATCGCCAACTACATCTACATCTACATCGCAATCTACATCCAGATCTACATCGCCATCTACATCTACATCTACATCTACTTCTACATCTACATCTACATCTACATCTACATCGCCATCTACATCTACATCTACATCGCCATCTACATCTATATCTACATCGCCATCTACATCGCCAACTACATCTACATCTACATCGCCACCTACATCGAGATTTAAATCGCCATCTACATCTACATCTACATCTACATCGCCATCTACATCTACATCTACATCGCCATCTACATCTACATCGCCATGTACATCTACATCTACATCGCCATCTACATCGCCATCTACATCGCCATCTACCTCGCCATCTACATCTACATCTACATCGCCATCTACATCTACATCTACATCGCCATCTACATCTACATCTACATCGCCATCTACATCTACATCTACATCGCAATCTACATCTACATCTACATCGCCATCTACATCGCCATCTACATCTACATCGCCATCTTCATCGCCATCTACATCTACATCTACATCGCCATCCACATCTACATCTACATCGCCATCTACATCTACATCTACATCTACATCTACATTTACATCTACATCGCGATCTACATCTACATCGCCATCTACATCGCCATCTACATCTACATCTACACCTACATCGCCATCTACATCTACATCTACATCTACATCGCCATCTACATCTACATCTACATCGCCATCTACATCTACATCTACATCGCCATCTACATCTATATCTACATCGCCATCTACATCTACATCTACATCGCCATCTACATCAACATCTACATCGCCATCTACATCTACATCTACATCTACATCTACATCTACATCTACATCTACATTTACATCTACATCGCCATCTACATCTACATCGCCATCTACATCGCCATCTACATCGCCATCTACATCGCCATCTACATCTATATCTACATCGCCATCTACATCTACATCTACATCTACATCGCCATCTACGTCTACATCTACATCTACATCTACATCGCCATCTACATCTACATCTACATCGCCATCTACATCTACATCTACATCGCCATCTACATCTATATCTACATCGCCATCTACATCTACATCTACATCGCCAACTACATCTACATCTACATCGCAATCTACATCCAGATCTACATCGCCATCTACATCTACATCTACATCTACTTCTACATCTACATCTACATCTACATCGCCATCTACATCTACATCTACATCGCCATCTACATCTATATCTACATCGCCATCTACATCGCCAACTACATCTACATCTACATCGCCACCTACATCCAGATCTAAATCGCCATCTACATCTACGTCTACATCTACATCGCCATCTACATCTACATCTACATCGCCATCTACATCTACATCGCCATGTACATCTACATCTACATCGCCATCTACATCGCCATCTACATCGCCATCTACCTCGCCATCTACATCTACATCTACATCGCCATCTACATCTACATCGCCATCTACATCTACATCGCCATCGCCATCTACATCTACATCTACATCGTTACCTACATCGCCATCTACATCGCCATCTACATCGCCGTCTACATCTACATCGCCATCTACATCTACATCTACATCGCCATCTACATCTACATCTACATCTACATCGGCATCTACATCGCCATCTACTTCGCCATCTAGATCTACATCGCCATCTACACCTACATCTACATCTACATCTACATCGCCATCTACATCGCCATCTACATCTACATCTACATCGCCATCGCCATCGCCATCTACATCTACATCTACATCGCCATCTACATCGCCATCTACATCGCCATCTACATCGCCATTTACATCTACATCTACATCGCCATCTACATCTACATCTACATCGCCATCTACATCTACATCGCCATCTACACCGCCATCTACATCTACATCGTCATCTACAGCTACATCCACATCGCCGTCTACATCTACATCTACATCGCCATCTACATCGCCGTCTACATCTACATCCACATCGCTATCTACATCTACATCTACATCGCCATCTACATCTACATCTACATCGCCATCTACATCTACATCGCCATCTACATCTACATCGCCATCTACATCTAAATCGACATCTACATCTACATCTACATCGCCATCGCCATCTACATCAACATCTACATCGCCATCTACATCGCCATCTACATCGCCATCTACATCGCCATCTACATCTACATCGCCATCTACATCGCCATCTACATCGCCCTCTACATCTACATCTACATCGCCCTCTACATCTACATCTACATCGCCATCTACATCTACATCTACATCGCCATCTACATCTACATCTACATCGCCATCTACATCTATATCTACATCGCCATCTACATCTACATCTACATCGCCAACTACATCTACATCTACATCGCCATCTACATCTACATCGCCATCTACATCTACATCGCCATCTACATCTAAATCGACATCTACATCTACATCTACATCGCCATCGCCATCTACATCGCCATCTACATCGCCATCTACATCGCCATCTACATCGCCATTTACATCTACATCTACATCGCCATCTACATCTACATCTACATCGCCATCTACATCTACATCGTCATCTACAGCTACATCCACATCGCCGTCTACATCTACATCTACATCGCCATCTACATCGCCGTCTACATCCACATCCACATCGCTATCCACATCTACATCTACATCGCCATCTACATCTACATCGCCATCTACATCTACATCGCCATCTACATCTACATCGCCATCTACATCTACATCTACATCTACATCGCCATCTACATCTACATCGCCAACTACATCTACATCTACATCGCAATCTACATCCAGATCTACATCGCCATCTACATCTACATCTACATCTACTTCTACATCTACATCTACATCTACATCTACATCGCCACCTACATCCAGATTTAAATCGCCATCTACATCTACATCTACATCTACATCTACATCGCCATCTACATCTACATCTACATCGCCATCTACATCTACATCGCTATGTACATCTACATCTACATCGCCATCTACATCGCCATCTACATCGCCATCTACCTCGCCATCTACATCTACATCTACATCGCCATCTACATCTACATCTACATCGCCATCTACATCTACATCTACATCGCCATCTACATCTACATCTACATCGCAATCTACATCCAGATCTACATCGCCATCTACATCTACATCTACATCGCCATCTACATCGCCATCTACATCTACATCGCCATCTTCATCGCCATCTACATCTACATCGCCAACTACATCTACATCTACATCGCAATCTACATCCAGATCTACATCGCCATCTACATCTACATCTACATCTACTTCTACATCTACATCTACATCTACATCTACATCGCCACCTACATCCAGATTTAAATCGCCATCTACATCTACATCTACATCTACATCTACATCGCCATCTACATCTACATCGCCATGTACATCTACATCTACATCGCCATCTACATCGCCATCTACATCGCCATCTACCTCGCCATCTACATCTACATCTACATCGCCATCTACATCTACATCTACATCGCCATCTACATCTACATCTACATCTACATCGCCATCTACATCTACATCTACATCGCAATCTACATCCAGATCTACATCGCCATCTACATCTACATCTACATCGCCATCTACATCGCCATCTACATCTACATCGCCATCTTCATCGCCATCTACATCTACATCTACATCGCCATCCACATCTACATCTACATCGCCATCTACATCTACATCTACATCTACATCTACATTTACATCTACATCGCGATCTACATCTACATCGCCATCTACATCGCCATCTACATCTACATCTACACCTACATCGCCATCTACATCTACATCTACATCTACATCGCCATCTACATCTACATCTACATCGCCATCTACATCTACATCTACATCGCCATCTACATCTATATCTACATCGCCATCTACATCTACATCTACATCGCCATCTACATCAACATCTACATCGCCATCTACATCTACATCTACATCTACATCTACATCTACATCTACATCTACATTTACATCTACATCGCCATCTACATCTACATCGCCATCTACATCGCCATCTACATCGCCATCTACATCTATATCTACATCGCCATCTACATCTACATCTACATCTACATCGCCATCTACGTCTACATCTACATCTACATCTACATCGCCATCTACATCTACATCTACATCGCCATCTACATCTACATCTACATCGCCATCTACATCTATATCTACATCGCCATCTACATCTACATCTACATCGCCAACTACATCTACATCTACATCGCAATCTACATCCAGATCTACATCGCCATCTACATCTACATCTACATCTACTTCTACATCTACATCTACATCTACATCGCCATCTACATCTACATCTACATCGCCATCTACATCTATATCTACATCGCCATCTACATCGCCAACTACATCTACATCTACATCGCCACCTACATCCAGATCTAAATCGCCATCTACATCTACGTCTACATCTACATCGCCATCTACATCTACATCTACATCGCCATCTACATCTACATCGCCATGTACATCTACATCTACATCGCCATCTACATCGCCATCTACATCGCCATCTACCTCGCCATCTACATCTACATCTACATCGCCATCTACATCTACATCGCCATCTACATCTACATCGCCATCGCCATCTACATCTACATCTACATCGTTACCTACATCGCCATCTACATCGCCATCTACATCGCCGTCTACATCTACATCGCCATCTACATCTACATCTACATCGCCATCTACATCTACATCTACATCTACATCGGCATCTACATCGCCATCTACTTCGCCATCTAGATCTACATCGCCATCTACACCTACATCTACATCTACATCTACATCGCCATCTACATCGCCATCTACATCTACATCTACATCGCCATCGCCATCGCCATCTACATCTACATCTACATCGCCATCTACATCGCCATCTACATCGCCATCTACATCGCCATTTACATCTACATCTACATCGCCATCTACATCTACATCTACATCGCCATCTACATCTACATCGCCATCTACACCGCCATCTACATCTACATCGTCATCTACAGCTACATCCACATCGCCGTCTACATCTACATCTACATCGCCATCTACATCGCCGTCTACATCTACATCCACATCGCTATCTACATCTACATCTACATCGCCATCTACATCTACATCTACATCGCCATCTACATCTACATCGCCATCTACATCTACATCGCCATCTACATCTAAATCGACATCTACATCTACATCTACATCGCCATCGCCATCTACATCAACATCTACATCGCCATCTACATCGCCATCTACATCGCCATCTACATCGCCATCTACATCTACATCGCCATCTACATCGCCATCTACATCGCCATCTACATCGCCCTCTACATCTACATCTACATCGCCCTCTACATCTACATCTACATCGCCATCTACATCTACATCTACATCGCCATCTACATCTACATCTACATCGCCATCTACATCTATATCTACATCGCCATCTACATCTACATCTACATCGCCAACTACATCTACATCTACATCGCAATCTACATCCAGATCTACATCGCCATCTACATCTACATCTACATCGCCATCTACATCGCCATCTACATCTACATCGCCATCTTCATCGCCATCTACATCTACATCTACATCGCCATCTACATCTACATCTACATCGCCATCTACATCTATATCTACATCGCCATCTACATCTACATCTACATCGCCAACTACATCTACATCTACATCGCAATCTACATCCAGATCTACATCGCCATCTACATCTACATCTACATCTACTTCTACATCGCCATCTACATCTACATCTACATCGCCATCTACATCTACATCTACATCGCCATCTACATCTATATCTACATCGCCATCTACATCTACATCTACATCGCCAACTACATCTACATCTACATCGCCACCTACATCCAGATTTAAATCGCCATCTACATCTACATCTACATCTACATCGCCATCTACATCTACATCTACATCGCCAACTACATCTACATCTACATCGCAATCTACATCCAGATCTACATCGCCATCTACATCTACATCTACATCTACTTCTACATCTACATCTACATCTACATCGCCATCTACATCTACATCTACATCGCCATCTACATCTATATCTACATCGCCATCTACATCGCCAACTACATCTACATCTACATCGCCACCTACATCCAGATCTAAATCGCCATCTACATCTACATCTACATCTACATCGCCATCTACATCTACATCTACATCGCCATCTACATCTACATCGCCATGTACATCTACATCTACATCGCCATCTACATCGCCATCTACATCGCCATCTACCTCGCCATCTACATCTACATCTACATCGCCATCTACATCTACATCGCCATCTACATCTACATCGCCATCTACATCTACATCGCCATCGCCATCTACATCTACATCTACATCGTCACCTACATCGCCATCTACATCGCCATCTACATCGCCGTCTACATCTACATCTCCATCTACATCTACATTTACATCTACATCGCCATCTACATCTACATCTACATCTACATCGGCATCTACATCGCCATCTACTTCGCCATCTACATCTACATCGCCATCTACATCTACATCTACATCTACATCTACATCGCCATCTACATCTACATCGCCATCTACATCTACATCTACATCGCCATCGCCATCTACATCTACATCTACATCGCCATCTACATCGCCATCTACATCGCCATCTACATCGCCATTTACATCTACATCTACATCGCCATCTACATCTACATCTACATCGCCATCTACATCTACATCGTCATCTACAGCTACATCCACATCGCCGTCTACATCTACATCTACATCGCCATCTACATCGCCGTCTACATCCACATCCACATCGCTATCCACATCTACATCTACATCGCCATCTACATCTACATCGCCATCTACATCTACATCGCCATCTACATCTAAATCGACATCTACATCGCCATCGCCATCTACATCTACATCTACATCGCCATCTACATCGCCATCTACATCGCCATCTACATCGCCATCTACATCGCCATCTACATCTACATCGCCATCTACATCGCCATCTACATCGCCCTCTACATCTACATCTACATCGCCCTCTACATCTACATCTACATCGCCATCTACATCTACATCTACATCGCCATTTACATCTGCATCTACATCGCCATCTACATCTATATCTACATCGCCATCTACATCTACATCTACATCGCCAACTACATCTACATCTACATCGCAATCTACATCCAGATCTACATCGCCATCTACATCTACATCTACATCGCCATCTACATCGCCATCTACATTTACATCGCCATCTACATCTACATCGCCTTCGCCATCTACATCTACATCTACATCGTCACCTACATCGCCATCTACATCGCCATCTACATCGCCGTCTACATCTACATCGCCATCTACATCTACATCTACATCTACATCGCCATCTACATCGCCATCTACATCGCCATCTACATCTACATCTACATCGCCATCTACATCTACATCGCCATCTACATCTACATCGCCATCGCCATCTACATCTACATCTACATCGTCACCTACATCGCCATCTACATCGCCATCTACATCGCCGTCTACATCTACATCGCCATCTACATCTACATCTACATCTACATCGCCATCTACATCTACATCTACATCTACATCGGCATCTACATCGCCATCTACTTCGCCATCTACATCTACATCGCCATCTACATCTACATCGCCATCTACATCTACATCTACATCTACATCTACATCGCCATCTACATCTACATCGCCATCTACATCTACATCTACATCGCCATCGCCATCGCCATCTACATCTACATCTACATCGCCATCTACATCGCCATCTACATCGCCATCTACATCGCCATTTACATCTACATCTACATCGCCATCTACATCTACATCTACATCGCCATCTACATCTACATCTACATCGCCATCGCCACCTACACCTACATCTACAGCTACATCTACATTTACATCTACATCTACACCTACATCGCCATCTACATCTACATCTACATCTACATCGCCATCTACATCTACATCGCCATCTACATCTACATCTACATCTACATCGCCATCTACATCTACATCGCCATCTACATCTACATCTACATCGCCATCGCCATCGCCATCTACATCTACATCTACATCGCCATCTACATCGCCATCTACATCGCCATCTACATCGCCATTTACATCTACATCTACATCGCCATCTACATCTACATCTACATCGCCATCTACATCGCCATCTACATCTACATCGCCATCTACATCGCCATCTACATCTACATCGTCATCTACAGATACATCCACATCGCCGTCTACATCTACATCTACATCGCCATCTACATCGCCGTCTACATCCACATCCACATCGCTATCTACATCTACATCGCCATCTACATCTACATCGCCATCTACATCTACATCGCCATCTACATCTAAATCGACATCTACATCTACATCGCCATCGCCATCTACATCTACATCTACATCGCCATCTACATCGCCATCTACATCGCCATCTACATCGCCATCTACATCTACATCGCCATCTACATCGCCATCTACATCGCCATCTACATCGCCCTCTACATCTACATCTACATCGCCCTCTACATCTACATCTACATCGCCATCTACATCTACATCTACATCGCCATTTACATCTACATCTACATCGCCATCTACATCTATATCTACATCGCCATCTACATCTACATCTACATCGCCAACTACATCTACATCTACATCGCAATCTACATCCAGATCTACATCGCCATCTACATCTACATCTACATCGCCATCTACATCGCCATCTACATCTACATCGCCATCTAAATCTACATCGCCATCTACATCTACATCGCCTTCGCCATCTACATCTACATCTACATCGTCACCTACATCGCCATCTACATCGCCATCTACATCGCCGTCTACATCTACATCGCCATCTACATCTACATCTACATCTACATCGGCATCTACATCGCCATCTACTTCGCCATCTACATCTGCATCGCCATCTACATCTACATCGCCATCTACATCGCCATCTACATCGCCATCTACATCGCCATCTACATCGCCATCTATATCTACATCGCCATCTACATCGCCATCTACATCTACATCTACATCTACATCGCCATCTACATTTACATCAACAGCGCCATCTACATCTACATCTACATTGCCATCTACATCTATATCTACATCGCCATCTACATCTACATCCACATCGCCAACTACATCTACATCTACATTGCCATCTACATCCAGATTTACATCGCCATCTACAACTACATCTACACCTACATCTACATCTACATCTACATCTACTTCTACATCTACATCGCCATCTACATCTACATCTACATCGCCATCTACATCTATATCTACATCGCCATCTACATCTACATCGTCATCTACATCTACATCTACATCTACATCTACATCTACATCTACTTCTACATGTACATCGCCATCTACATCTACATATACATCGCCATCTACATCTACATCTACATCGCCATCTACATCTATATCTACATCGCCATCTACATCTACATCTACATCGCCATCTACATCAACATCTACATCGCCATCTACATCTACATCTACATCTACATCTACATCTACATCTACATTTACATCTACATCGCCATCTACATCTACATCGCCATCTACATCGCCATCTACATCGCCATCTACATCTATATCTACATCGCCATCTACATCTACATCTACATCGCCATCTACATCTACATCTACATCGCCATCTACGTCTACATCTACATCTACATCTACATCGCCATCTACATCTACATCTACATCGCCATCTACATCTACATCTACATCGCCATCTACATCTATATCTACATCGCCATCTACATCTACATCTACATCGCCAACTACATCTACATCTACATCGCAATCTACATCCAGATCTACATCGCCATCTACATCTACATCTACATCTACATCTACTTCTACATCTACATCTACATCTACATCGCCATCTACATCTACATCTACATCGCCATCTACATCTATATCTACATCGCCATCTACATCGCCAACTACATCTACATCTACATCGCCACCTACATCCAGATCTAAATCGCCATTTACATCTACGTCTACATCTACATCGCCATCTACATCTACATCTACATCGCCATCTACATCTACATCGCCATGTACATCTACATCTACATCGCCATCTACATCGCCATCTACATCGCCATCTACCTCGCCATCTACATCTACATCTACATCGCCACCTACATCTACATCGCCATCTACATCTACATCGCCATCGCCATCTACATCTACATCTACATCGTTACCTACATCGCCATCTCCATCGCCATCTACATCGCCGTCTACATCTACATCGCCATCTACATCTACATCTACATCGCCATCTACATCTACATCTACATCTACATCGGCATCTACATCGCCATCTACTTCGCCATCTAGATCTACATCGCCATCTACACCTACATCTACATCTACATCTACATCGCCATCTACATCTACATCGCCATCTACATCTACATCTACATCGCCATCGCCATCGCCATCTACATCTACATCTACATCGCCATCTACATCGCCATCTACATCGCCATCTACATCGCCATTTACATCTACATCTACATCGCCATCTACATCTACATCTACATCGCCATCTACATCTACATCGCCATCTACACCGCCATCTACATCTACATCGTCATCTACAGCTACATCCACATCGCCGTCTACATCTACATCTACATCGCCATCTACATCGCCGTCTACATCTACATCCACATCGCTATCTACATCTACATCTACATCGCCATCTACATCTACATCTACATCGCCATCTACATCTACATCGCCATCTACATCTACATCGCCATCTACATCTACATCGCCATCTACATCTAAATCGACATCTACATCTACATCGCCATCGCCATCTACATCAACATCTACATCGCCATCTACATCGCCATCTACATCGCCATCTACATCGCCATCTACATCTACATCGCCATCTACATCGCCATCTACATCGCCCTCTACATCTACATCTACATCGCCCTCTACATCTACATCTACATCGCCATCTACATCTACATCTACATCGCCATCTACATCTACATCTACATCGCCATCTACATCTATATCTACATCGCCATCTACATCTACATCTACATCGCCAACTACATCTACATCTACATCGCAATCTACATCCAGATCTACATCGCCATCTACATCTACATCTACATCGCCATCTACATCGCCATCTACATCTACATCGCCATCTTCATCGCCATCTACATCTACATCTACATCGCCATCTACATCTACATCTACATCGCCATCTACATCTATATCTACATCGCCATCTACATCTACATCTACATCGCCAACTACATCTACATCTACATCGCAATCTACATCCAGATCTACATCGCCATCTACATCTACATCTACATCTACATCTACTTCTACATCTACATCTACATCTACATCTACATCGCCATCTACATCTGCATCTACATCGCCATCTACATCTATATCTACATCGCAATCTACATCGCCAACTACATCTACATCTACATCGCTACCTACATCCAGATTTAAATCGCCATCTACATCTACATCTACATCTACATCGCCATCTACATCTACATCTACATCGCCATCTACATCTACATCGCCATGTCCATCTACATCTACATCGCCATCTACATCGCCATCTACATCGCCATCTACCTCGCCATCTACATCTACATCTACATCGCCATCTACATCTACATCTACATCGCCATCTACATCTACATCTACATCGCCATCTACATCTACATCTACATCGCAATGTACATCCAGATCTACATCGCCATCTACATCTACATCTACATCGCCATCTACATCGCCATCTACATCTACATCGCCATCTTCATCGCCATCTACATCTACATCTACATCGCCATCCACATCTACATCTACATCGCCATCTACATCTACATCTACATCTACATCTACATCTACATTTACATCTACATCGCGATCTACATCTACATCGCCATCTACATCGCCATCTACATCTACATCTACACCTACATCGCCATCTACATCTACATCTACATCTACATCGCCATCTACATCTACATCTACATCGCCATCTACATCTACATCTACATCGCCATCGCCACCTACATCTACATCTACAGCTACATCTACATTTACATCTACATCGCGATCTACATCTACATCGCCATCTACATCGCCATCTACATCTACATCTACATCCAGATCTACATCGCCATCTACATCTACATCTACATCGCCATCTACATCGCCATCTACATCTACATCGCCATCTTCATCGCCATCTACATCTACATCTACATCTACATCGCCATCTACATCTACAACTACATCGCCATCTACATCTACATCTACATCGCCATCGCCACCTACATCTACATCTACAGCTACATCTACATTTATATCTACATCGCCATCTACATCTACATCGCCATCTACATCCAGATCTACATCGCCATCTACAACTACATCTACACCTACATCTACATCTACATCTACATCTACTTCTACATCTACATCGCCATCTACATCTACATCTACATCGCCATCTACATCTACATCTACATCGCCATCTACATCTATATCTACATCGCCATCTACATCGCCATCTACATCTACGTCTACATCTACATCGCCATCTACATCTACATCAACAGCGCCATCTACATCTACATCTACATTGCCATCTACATCTATATCTATATCGCCATCTACATCTACATCGTCATCTACATCTACATCTACATCTACATCTACTTCTACATGTACATCTACATCGCCATCTACATCTACATCTACACCTACATCGCCATCTACATCTACATCTACATCTACATCGCCATCTACATCTACATCTACATCGTCATCTACATCTACATCTACATCTACATCTACATCTACATCTACATCTACATCTACTTCTACATGTACATCGCCATCTACATCTACATATACATCGCCATCTACATCTACATCTACATCGCCATCTACATCTATATCTACATCGCCATCTACATCTACATCTACATCGCCAACTACATCTACATCTACATCGCAATCTACATCCAGATCTACATCGCCATCAACATCTACATCTACATCGCCATCTACATCGCCATCTACATCTACATCGCCATCTTCATCGCCATCTACATCTACATCGCCATCTACATCTACATCTACATCGCCATCTACATCTACATCGCCATCTACAGCTACATCGCCATCTACATCTACATCGCCATCGCCATCTACATCTACATCTACATCGTCACCTACATCGCCATCTACATCGCCATCTACATCACCGTCTACATCTACATCGCCATCTACATCTACATCTACATCTACATCGCCATCTACATCTACATCTACATCGCCATCTACATCTACATCGCCATGTACATCTACATCTACATCGCCATCTACATCGCCATCTACATCGCCATCTACCTCGCCATCTACATCTACATCTACATTGCCATCTACATCTACATCGCCATCTACATCTACATCGCCATCTACATCTACATCGCCATCGCCATCTACATCTACATCTACATCGTCACCTACACAGCCATCTACATCGCCATCTACATCGCCGTCTACATCTACATCGCCATCTACATCTACATCTACATCGCCATCTACATCTACATCTACATCTACATCGCCATCTACATCTACATCTACATCTGCATCGCCATCTACATCTATATCTACATCGCCATCTACATCGCCAACTACATCTACATCTACATCGCCACCTACATCCAGATCTAAATCGCCATCTACATCTACATCTACATCTACATCGCCATCTACATCTACATCTACATCGCCATCTACATCTACATCGCCATGTACATCTACATCTACATCGCCATCTACATCGCCATCTACATCGCCATCTACCTCGCCATCTACATCTACATCTACATCGCCATCTACATCGCCATCTACATCTACATCGCCATCTACATCTACATCGCCATCTACATCTACATCGCCATCGCCATCTACATCTACATCTACATCGTCACCTACATCGCCATCTACATCGCCATCTGCATCGCCGTCTACATCTACATCGCCATCTACATCTACATCGGCATCTACATCGGCATCTACATCGCCATCTACTTCGCCATCTACATCTACATCTACACCTACATCGCCATCTACATCTACATCTACATCGCCATCTACATCTATATCTACATCGCCATCTACATCTACATCTACATCGCCAACTACATCTACATCTACATCGCAATCTACATCCAGATCTACATCGCCATCTACATCTACATCTACATCTACTTCTACATCTACATCTACATCTACATCTACATCGCCATCTACATCTACATCTACATCGCCATCTACATCTATATCTACATCGCCATCTACATCGCCAACTACATCTACATCTACATCGCCACCTACATCCAGATTTAAATCGCCATCTACATCTACATCTACATCTACATCTACATCGCCATCTACATCTACATCTACATCGCCATCTACATCTACATCGCCATGTACATCTACATCTACATCGCCATCTACATCGCCATCTACATCGCCATCTACCTCGCCATCTACATCTACATCTACATCGCCATCTACATCTACATCTACATCGCCATCTACATCTACATCTACATCGCCATCTACATCTACATCTACATCGCAATCTACATCCAGATCTACATCGCCATCTACATCTACATCTACATCGCCATCTACATCGCCATCTACATCTACATCGCCATCTTCATCGCCATCTACATCTACATCTACATCGCCATCCACATCTACATCTACATCGCCATCTACATCTACATCTACATCTACATCTGCATTTACATCTACATCGCGATCTACATCTACATCGCCATCTACATCGCCATCTACATCTACATCTACACCTACATCGCCATCTACATCTACATCTACATCTACATCGCCATCTACATCTACATCTACATCGCCATCTACATCTACATCTACATCGCCATCTACATCTATATCTACATCGCCATCTACATCTACATCTACATCGCCATCTACATCAACATCTACATCGCCATCTACATCTGAATCTACATCTACATCTACATCTACATTTACATCTACATCGCCATCTACATCTACATCGCCATCTACATCGCCATCTACATCGCCATCTACATCTATATCTACATCGCCATCTACATCTACATCTACATCTACATCGCCATCTACGTCTACATCTACATCTACATCTACATCGCCATCTACATCTACATCTACATCGCCATCTACATCTACATCTACATCGCCATCTACATCTATATCTACATCGCCATCTACACCTACATCTACATCGCCAACTACATCTACATCTACATCGCAATCTACATCCAGATCTACATCGCCATCTACATCTACATCTACATCTACATCTACTTCTACATCTACATCTACATCTACATCGCCATCTACATCTACATCTACATCGCCATCTACATGTATATCTACATCGCCATCTACATCGCCAACTACATCTACATCTACATCGCCACCTACATCCAGATCTAAATCGCCATCTACATCTACGTCTACATCTACATCGCCATCTACATCTACATCTACATCGCCATCTACATCTACATCGCCATGTACATCTACATCTACATCGCCATCTACATCGCCATCTACATCGCCATCTACCTCGCCATCTACATCTACATCTACATCGCCATCTACATCTACATCGCCATCTACATCTACATCGCCATCGCCATCTACATCTACATCTACATCGTTACCTACATCGCCATCTACATCGCCATCTACATCGCCGTCTACATCTACATCGCCATCTACATCTACATCTACATCGCCATCTACATCTACATCTACATCTACATCGGCATCTACATCGCCATCTACTTCGCCATCTAGATCTACATCGCCATCTACACCTACATCTACATCTACATCTACATCGCCATCTACATCGCCATCTACATCGCCATCTACATCTACATCTACATCGCCATCGCCATCGCCATCTACATCTACATCTACATCGCCATCTACATCGCCATCTACATCGCCATCTACATCGCCATTTACATCTACATCTACATCGCCATCTACATCTACATCTACATCGCCATCTACATCTACATCGCCATCTACACCGCCATCTACATCTACATCGTCATCTACAGCTACATCCACATCGCCGTCTACATCTACATCTACATCGCCATCTACATCGCCTTCTACATCTACATCCACATCGCTATCTACATCTACATCTACATCGCCATCTACATCTACATCTACATCGCCATCTACATCTACATCGCCATCTACATCTACATCGCCATCTACATCTAAATCGACATCTACATCTACATCTACATCGCCATCGCCATCTACATCAACATCTACATCGCCATCTACATCGCCATCTACATCGCCATCTACATCTACATCGCCATCTACATCGCCATCTACATCGCCCTCTACATCTACATCTACATCGCCCTCTACATCTACATCTACATCGCCATCTACATCTACATCTACATCGCCATCTACATCTACATCTACATCGCCATCTACATCTATATCTACATCGCCATCTACATCTACATCTACATCGCCAACTACATCTACATCTACATCGCAATCTACATCCAGATCTACATCGCCATCTACATCTACATCTACATCGCCATCTACATCGCCATCTACATCTACATCGCCATCTTCATCGCCATCTACATCTACATCTACATCGCCATCTACATCTACATCTACATCGCCATCTACATCTATATCTACATCGCCATCTACATCTACATCTACATCGCCAACTACATCTACATCTACATCGCAATCTACATCCAGATCTACATCGCCATCTACATCTACATCTACTTCTACATCTACATCTACATCTACATCTACATCGCCATCTACATCTACATCTACATCGCCATCTACATCTATATCTACATCGCCATCTACATCGCCAACTACATCTACATCTACATCGCCACCTACATCCAGATTTAAATCGCCATCTACATCTACATCTACATCTACATCGCCATCTACATCTACATCTACATCGCCATCTACATCTACATCGCCATGTACATCTACATCTACATCGCCATCTACATCGCCATCTACATCGCCATCTACCTCGCCATCTACATCTACATCTACATCGCCATCTACATCTACATCTACATCGCCATCTACATCTACATCTACATCGCCATCTACATCTACATCTACATCGCAATCTACATCCAGATCTACATCGCCATCTACATCTACATCTACATCGCCATCTACATCGCCATCTACATCTACATCGCCATCTTCATCGCCATCTACATCTACATCTACATCGCCATCCACATCTACATCTACATCGCCATCTACATCTACATCTACATCTACATCTACATCTACATCTACATTTACATCTACATCGCGATCTACATCTACATCGCCATCTACATCGCCATCTACATCTACATCTACACCTACATCGCCATCTACATCTACATCTACATCTACATCTACATCGCCATCTACATCTACATCTACATCGCCATCTACATCTACATCTACATCGCCATCGCCACCTACATCTACATCTACAGCTACATCTACAGCTACATCTACATTTACATCTACATCGCGATCTACATCTACATCGCCATCTACATCGCCATCTACATCTACATCTACATCCAGATCTACATCGCCATCTACATCTACATCTACATCGCCATCTACATCGCCATCTACATCTACATCGCCATCTTCATCGCCATCTACATCTACATCTACATCTACATCGCCATCTACATCTACAACTACATCGCCATCTACATCTACATCTACATCGCCATCGCCACCTACGTCTACATCTACAGCTACATCTACATTTATATCTACATCTCCATCTACATCTACATCGCCATCTACATCGCCATCTACATCGCCATCTACATCCAGATCTACATCGCCATCTACAATTACATCTACACCTACATCTACATCTACATCTACATCTACTTCTACATCTACATCGCCATCTACATCTACATCTACATCGCCATCTACATCTACATCTACATCGCCATCTACATCTATATCTACATCGCCATCTACATCGCCATCTACATCTACGTCTACATCTACATCGCCATCTACATCTACATCAACAGCGCCATCTACATCTACATCTACATTGCCATCTACATCTATATCTATACCGCCATCTACATCTACATCGTCATCTACATCTACATCTACATCTACATCTACTTCTACATGTACATCTACATCGTCATCTACATCGTCATCTACATCTACATCTACACCTACATCGCCATCTACATCTACATCTACATCTACATCGCCATCTACATCTACATCTACATCGTCATCTACATCTACATCTACATCTACATCTACATCTACATCTACTTCTACATGTACATCGCCATCTACATCTACATATACATCGCCATCTACATCTACATCTACATCGCCATCTACATCTACATCTACATCGCCAACTACATCTACATCTACATCGCAATCTACATCCAGATCTACATCGCCATCAACATCTACATCTACATCGCCATCTACATCGCCATCTACATCTACATCGCCATCTTCATCGCCATCTACATCTACATCTACATCGCCATCTACATCTACATCTACATCGCCATCTACATCTATATCTACATCGCCATCTACATCTACATCGTCATCTACATCTACATCTACATCTACATCGTCACCTACATCGCCATCTACATCGCCATCTACATCTACATCTACATCCAGATCTACATCGCCATCTACATCTACATCTACATCGCCATCTACATCGCCATCTACATCTACATCGCCATCTTCATCGCCATCTACATCTACATCTACATCTACATCGCCATCTACATCTACAACTACATCGCCATCTACATCTACATCTACATCGCCATCGCCACCTACATCTACATCTACAGCTACATCTACATTTATATCTACATCGCCATCTACATCTACATCGCCATCTACATCCAGATCTACATCGCCATCTACAACTACATCTACACCTACATCTACATCTACATCTACATCTACTTCTACATCTACATCGCCATCTACATCTACATCTACATCGCCATCTACATCTACATCTACATCGCCATCTACATCTATATCTACATCGCCATCTACATCGCCATCTACATCTACGTCTACATCTACATCGCCATCTACATCTACATCAACAGCGCCATCTACATCTACATCTACATTGCCATCTACATCTATATCTATATCGCCATCTACATCTACATCGTCATCTACATCTACATCTACATCTACATCTACTTCTACATGTACATCTACATCGCCATCTACATCTACATCTACACCTACATCGCCATCTACATCTACATCTACATCTACATCGCCATCTACATCTACATCTACATCGTCATCTACATCTACATCTACATCTACATCTACATCTACATCTACATCTACATCTACTTCTACATGTACATCGCCATCTACATCTACATATACATCGCCATCTACATCTACATCTACATCGCCATCTACATCTATATCTACATCGCCATCTACATCTACATCTACATCGCCAACTACATCTACATCTACATCGCAATCTACATCCAGATCTACATCGCCATCAACATCTACATCTACATCGCCATCTACATCGCCATCTACATCTACATCGCCATCTTCATCGCCATCTACATCTACATCTACATCGCCATCTACATCTACATCTACATCGCCATCTACATCTACATCGCCATCTACAGCTACATCGCCATCTACATCTACATCGCCATCGCCATCTACATCTACATCTACATCGTCACCTACATCGCCATCTACATCGCCATCTACATCACCGTCTACATCTACATCGCCATCTACATCTACATCTACATCTACATCGCCATCTACATCTACATCTACATCGCCATCTACATCTACATCGCCATGTACATCTACATCTACATCGCCATCTACATCGCCATCTACATCGCCATCTACCTCGCCATCTACATCTACATCTACATTGCCATCTACATCTACATCGCCATCTACATCTACATCGCCATCTACATCTACATCGCCATCGCCATCTACATCTACATCTACATCGTCACCTACACAGCCATCTACATCGCCATCTACATCGCCGTCTACATCTACATCGCCATCTACATCTACATCTACATCTACATCGCCATCTACATCTACATCTACATCTACATCGCCATCTACATCTACATCTACATCTGCATCGCCATCTACATCTATATCTACATCGCCATCTACATCGCCAACTACATCTACATCTACATCGCCACCTACATCCAGATCTAAATCGCCATCTATATCTACATCTACATCTACATCGCCATCTACATCTACATCTACATCGCCATCTACATCTACATCGCCATGTACATCTACATCTACATCGCCATCTACATCGCCATCTACATCGCCATCTACCTCGCCATCTACATCTACATCTACATCGCCATCTACATCGCCATCTACATCTACATCGCCATCTACATCTACATCGCCATCTACATCTACATCGCCATCGCCATCTACATCTACATCTACATCGTCACCTACATCGCCATCTACATCGCCATCTGCATCGCCGTCTACATCTACATCGCCATCTACATCTACATCGGCATCTACATCGGCATCTACATCGCCATCTACTTCGCCATCTACATCTACATCTACACCTACATCGCCATCTACATCTACATCTACATCGCCATCTACATCTATATCTACATCGCCATCTACATCTACATCTACATCGCCAACTACATCTACATCTACATCGCAATCTACATCCAGATCTACATCGCCATCTACATCTACATCTACATCTACTTCTACATCTACATCTACATCTACATCTACATCGCCATCTACATCTACATCTACATCGCCATCTACATCTATATCTACATCGCCATCTACATCGCCAACTACATCTACATCTACATCGCCACCTACATCCAGATTTAAATCGCCATCTACATCTACATCTACATCTACATCTACATCGCCATCTACATCTACATCTACATCGCCATCTACATCTACATCGCCATGTACATCTACATCTACATCGCCATCTACATCGCCATCTACATCGCCATCTACCTCGCCATCTACATCTACATCTACATCGCCATCTACATCTACATCTACATCGCCATCTACATCTACATCTACATCGCCATCTACATCTACATCTACATCGCAATCTACATCCAGATCTACATCGCCATCTACATCTACATCTACATCGCCATCTACATCGCCATCTACATCTACATCGCCATCTTCATCGCCATCTACATCTACATCTACATCGCCATCCACATCTACATCTACATCGCCATCTACATCTACATCTACATCTACATCTACATTTACATCTACATCGCGATCTACATCTACATCGCCATCTACATCGCCATCTACATCTACATCTACACCTACATCGCCATCTACATCTACATCTACATCTACATCGCCATCTACATCTACATCTACATCGCCATCTACATCTACATCTACATCGCCATCTACATCTATATCTACATCGCCATCTACATCTACATCTACATCGCCATCTACATCAACATCTACATCGCCATCTACATCTACATCTACATCTACATCTACATCTACATCTACATCTACATTTACATCTACATCGCCATCTACATCTACATCGCCATCTACATCGCCATCTACATCGCCATCTACATCTATATCTACATCGCCATCTACATCTACATCTACATCTACATCGCCATCTACGTCTACATCTACATCTACATCTACATCGCCATCTACATCTACATCTACATCGCCATCTACATCTACATCTACATCGCCATCTACATCTATATCTACATCGCCATCTACATCTACATCTACATCGCCAACTACATCTACATCTACATCGCAATCTACATCCAGATCTACATCGCCATCTACATCTACATCTACATCTACATCTACTTCTACATCTACATCTACATCTACATCGCCATCTACATCTACATCTACATCGCCATCTACATGTATATCTACATCGCCATCTACATCGCCAACTACATCTACATCTACATCGCCACCTACATCCAGATCTAAATCGCCATCTACATCTACGTCTACATCTACATCGCCATCTACATCTACATCTACATCGCCATCTACATCTACATCGCCATGTACATCTACATCTACATCGCCATCTACATCGCCATCTACATCGCCATCTACCTCGCCATCTACATCTACATCTACATCGCCATCTACATCTACATCGCCATCTACATCTACATCGCCATCGCCATCTACATCTACATCTACATCGTTACCTACATCGCCATCTACATCGCCATCTACATCGCCGTCTACATCTACATCGCCATCTACATCTACATCTACATCGCCATCTACATCTACATCTACATCTACATCGGCATCTACATCGCCATCTACTTCGCCATCTAGATCTACATCGCCATCTACACCTACATCTACATCTACATCTACATCGCCATCTACATCGCCATCTACATCTACATCTACATCGCCATCGCCATCGCCATCTACATCTACATCTACATCGCCATCTACATCGCCATCTACATCGCCATCTACATCGCCATCTACATCGCCATTTACATCTACATCTACATCGCCATCTACATCTACATCTACATCGCCATCTACATCTACATCGCCATCTACACCGCCATCTACATCTACATCGTCATCTACAGCTACATCCACATCGCCGTCTACATCTACATCTACATCGCCATCTACATCGCCTTCTACATCTACATCCACATCGCTATCTACATCTACATCTACATCGCCATCTACATCTACATCTACATCGCCATCTACATCTACATCGCCATCTACATCTACATCGCCATCTACATCTAAATCGACATCTACATCTACATCTACATCGCCATCGCCATCTACATCAACATCTACATCGCCATCTACATCGCCATCTACATCGCCATCTACATCTACATCGCCATCTACATCGCCATCTACATCGCCCTCTACATCTACATCTACATCGCCCTCTACATCTACATCTACATCGCCATCTACATCTACATCTACATCGCCATCTACATCTACATCTACATCGCCATCTACATCTATATCTACATCGCCATCTACATCTACATCTACATCGCCAACTACATCTACATCTACATCGCAATCTACATCCAGATCTACATCGCCATCTACATCTACATCTACATCGCCATCTACATCGCCATCTACATCTACATCGCCATCTTCATCGCCATCTACATCTACATCTACATCGCCATCTACATCTACATCTACATCGCCATCTACATCTATATCTACATCGCCATCTACATCTACATCTACATCGCCAACTACATCTACATCTACATCGCAATCTACATCCAGATCTACATCGCCATCTACATCTACATCTACTTCTACATCTACATCTACATCTACATCTACATCGCCATCTACATCTACATCTACATCGCCATCTACATCTATATCTACATCGCCATCTACATCGCCAACTACATCTACATCTACATCGCCACCTACATCCAGATTTAAATCGCCATCTACATCTACATCTACATCTACATCGCCATCTACATCTACATCTACATCGCCATCTACATCTACATCGCCATGTACATCTACATCTACATCGCCATCTACATCGCCATCTACATCGCCATCTACCTCGCCATCTACATCTACATCTACATCGCCATCTACATCTACATCTACATCGCCATCTACATCTACATCTACATCGCCATCTACATCTACATCTACATCGCAATCTACATCCAGATCTACATCGCCATCTACATCTACATCTACATCGCCATCTACATCGCCATCTACATCTACATCGCCATCTTCATCGCCATCTACATCTACATCTACATCGCCATCCACATCTACATCTACATCGCCATCTACATCTACATCTACATCTACATCTACATCTACATCTACATTTACATCTACATCGCGATCTACATCTACATCGCCATCTACATCGCCATCTACATCTACATCTACACCTACATCGCCATCTACATCTACATCTACATCTACATCGCCATCTACATCTACATCTACATCGCCATCTACATCTACATCTACATCGCCATCGCCACCTACATCTACATCTACAGCTACATCTACAGCTACATCTACATTTACATCTACATCGCGATCTACATCTACATCGCCATCTACATCGCCATCTACATCTACATCTACATCCAGATCTACATCGCCATCTACATCTACATCTACATCGCCATCTACATCGCCATCTACATCTACATCGCCATCTTCATCGCCATCTACATCTACATCTACATCTACATCGCCATCTACATCTACAACTACATCGCCATCTACATCTACATCTACATCGCCATCGCCACCTACGTCTACATCTACAGCTACATCTACATTTATATCTACATCTCCATCTACATCTACATCGCCATCTACATCGCCATCTACATCGCCATCTACATCCAGATCTACATCGCCATCTACAATTACATCTACACCTACATCTACATCTACATCTACATCTACTTCTACATCTACATCGCCATCTACATCTACATCTACATCGCCATCTACATCTACATCTACATCGCCATCTACATCTATATCTACATCGCCATCTACATCGCCATCTACATCGCCATCTACATCTACGTCTACATCTACATCGCCATCTACATCTACATCAACAGCGCCATCTACATCTACATCTACATTGCCATCTACATCTATATCTATACCGCCATCTACATCTACATCGTCATCTACATCTACATCTACATCTACATCTACTTCTACATGTACATCTACATCGTCATCTACATCGCCATCTACATCTACATCTACACCTACATCGCCATCTACATCTACATCTACATCTACATCGCCATCTACATCTACATCTACATCGTCATCTACATCTACATCTACATCTACATCTACATCTACATCTACTTCTACATGTACATCGCCATCTACATCTACATATACATCGCCATCTACATCTACATCTACATCGCCATCTACATCTATATCTACATCGCCATCTACATCTACATCTACATCGCCATCTACATCTATATCTACATCGCCATCTACATCTACATCTACATCGCCAACTACATCTACATCTACATCGCAATCTACATCCAGATCTACATCGCCATCTACATCTACATCTACATCTACATCTACTTCTACATCTACATCTACATCTACATCTACATCGCCATCTACATCTACATCTACATCGCCATCTACATCTATATCTACATCGCCATCTACATCGCCAACTACATCTACATCTACATCGCCACCTACATCCAGATTTAAATCGCCATCTACATCTACATCTACATCTACATCGCCATCTACATCTACATCTACATCGCCATCTACATCTACATCGCCATGTACATCTACATCTACATCGCCATCTACATCGCCATCTACATCGCCATCTACCTCGCCATCTACATCTACATCTACATCTACTTCTACATCTACTTCTACATCTACATCTACATCTACATCTACATCGCCATCTACATCTACATCTACATCGCCATCTACATCTATATCTACATCGCCATCTACATCGCCAACTACACCTACATCTACATCGCCACCTACATCCAGATTTAAATCGCCATCTACATCTACATCTACATCTACATCGCCATCTACATCTACACCTACATCGCCATCTACATCGCCATCTACATCGCCATCTACATCGCCATCTACATCGCCATCTATATCTACATCGCCATCTACATCGCCATCTACATCTACATCTACATCTACATCGCCATCTACATTTACATCAACAGCGCCATCTACATCTACATCTACATTGCCATCTACATCTATATCTACATCGCCATCTACATCTACATCCACATCGCCAACTACATCTACATCTACATTGCCATCTACATCCAGATCTACATCGCCATCTACAACTACATCTACACCTACATCTACATCTACATCTACATCTACTTCTACATCTACATCGCCATCTACATCTACATCTACATCGCCATCTACATCTATATCTACATCGCCATCTACATCTACATCGTCATCTACATCTACATCTACATCTACATCTACATCTACATCTACTTCTACATGTACATCGCCATCTACATCTACATATACATCGCCATCTACATCTACATCTACATCGCCATCTACATCTATATCTACATCGCCATCTACATCTACATCTACATCGCCATCTACATCAACATCTACATCGCCATCTACATCTACATCTACATCTACATCTACATCTACATCTACATCTACATTTACATCTACATCGCCATCTACATCTACATCGCCATCTACATCGCCATCTACATCGCCATCTACATCTATATCTACATCGCCATCTACATCTACATCGTCATCTACATCTACATCTACATCTACATCTACATCTACATCTACTTCTACATGTACATCGCCATCTACATCTACATATACATCGCCATCTACATCTACATCTACATTGCCATCTACATCTATATCTACATCGCCATCTACATCTACATCCACATCGCCAACTACATCTACATCTACATTGCCATCTACATCCAGATCTACATCGCCATCTACAACTACATCTACACCTACATCTACATCTACATCTACATCTACTTCTACATCTACATCGCCATCTACATCTACATCTACATCGCCATCTACATCTATATCTACATCGCCATCTACATCTACATCGTCATCTACATCTACATCTACATCTACATCTACATCTACATCTACTTCTACATGTACATCGGCATCTACATCTACATATACATCGCCATCTACATCTACATCTACATCGCCATCTACATCTATATCTACATCGCCATCTACATCTACATCTACATCGCCATCTACATCAACATCTACATCGCCATCTACATCTACATCTACATCTACATCTACATCTACATCTACATTTACATCTACATCGCCATCTACATCTACATCGCCATCTACATCGCCATCTACATCGCCATCTACATCGCCATCTACATCTATATCTACATCGCCATCTACATCTACATCTACATCGCCATCTACATCTACATCTACATCGCCATCTACGTCTACATCTACATCTACATCTACATCGCCATCTACATCTACATCTACATCGCCATCTACATCTACATCTACATCGCCATCTACATCTATATCTACATCGCCATCTACATCTACATCTACATCGCCAACTACATCTACATCTACATCGCAATCTACATCCAGATCTACATCGCCATCTACATCTACATCTACATCTACATCTACTTCTACATCTACATCTACATCTACATCGCCATCTACATCTACATCTACATCGCCATCTACATCTATATCTACATCGCCATCTACATCGCCAACTACATCTACATCTACATCGCCACCTACATCCAGATCTAAATCGCCATCTACATCTACGTCTACATCTACATCGCCATCTACATCTACATCTACATCGCCATCTACATCTACATCGCCATGTACATCTACATCTACATCGCCATCTACATCGCCATCTACATCGCCATCTACCTCGCCATCTACATCTACATCTACATCGCCATCTACATCTACATCGCCATCTACATCTACATCGCCATCGCCATCTACATCTACATCTACATCGTTACCTACATCGCCATCTACATCGCCATCTACATCGCCGTCTACATCTACGTCGCCATCTACATCTACATCTACATCGCCATCTACATCTACATCTACATCTACATCGGCATCTACATCGCCATCTACTTCGCCATCTAGATCTACATCGCCATCTACACCTACATCTACATCTACATCTACATCGCCATCTACATCGCCATCTACATCTACATCTACATCGCCATCGCCATCGCCATCGCCATCTACATCTACATCTACATCGCCATCTACATCGCCATCTACATCGCCATCTACATCGCCATTTACATCTACATCTACATCGCCATCTACATCTACATCTACATCGCCATCTACATCTACATCGCCATCTACACCGCCATCTACATCTACATCGTCATCTACAGCTACATCCACATCGCCGTCTACATCTACATCTACATCGCCATCTACATCGCCGTCTACATCTACATCCACATCGCTATCTACATCTACATCTACATCGCCATCTACATCTACATCTACATCGCCATCTACATCTACATCGCCATCTACATCTACATCGCCATCTACATCTAAATCGACATCTACATCTACATCTACATCGCCATCGCCATCTACATCAACATCTACATCGCCATCTACATCGCCATCTACATCGCCATCTACATCGCCATCTACATCGCCATCTACATCTACATCGCCATCTACATCGCCATCTACATCGCCCTCTACATCTACATCTACATCGCCCTCTACATCTACATCTACATCGCCATCTACATCTACATCTACATCGCCATCTACATCTACATCTACATCGCCATCTACATCTATATCTACATCGCCATCTACATCTACATCTACATCGCCAACTACATCTACATCTACATCGCAATCTACATCCAGATCTACATCGCCATCTACATCTACATCTACATCGCCATCTACATCGCCATCTACATCTACATCGCCATCTTCATCGCCATCTACATCTACATCTACATCGCCATCTACATCTACATCTACATCGCCATCTACATCTATATCTACATCGCCATCTACATCTACATCTACATCGCCAACTACATCTACATCTACATCGCAATCTACATCCAGATCTACATCGCCATCAACATCTACATCTACATCGCCATCTACATCGCCATCTACATCTACATCGCCATCTTCATCGCCATCTACATCTACATCTACATCGCCATCTACATCTACATCTACATCGCCATCTACATCTATATCTACATCGCCATCTACATCTACATCGTCATCTACATCTACATCTACATCTACATCTACATCTACATCTACTTCTACATGTACATCGCCATCTACATCTACATATACATCGCCATCTACATCTACATCTACATCGCCATCTACATCTATATCTACATCGCCATCTACATCTACATCTACATCGCCAACTACATCTACATCTACATCGCAATCTACATCCAGATCTACATCGCCATCAACATCTACATCTACATCGCCATCTACATCGCCGTCTACATCTACATCGCCATCTACATCTACATCTACATCTACATCGGCATCTACATCGCCATCTACTTCGCCATCTACATCTGCATCGTCATCTACAGCTACATCCACATCGCCGTCTACATCTACATCTACATCGCCATCTACATCGCCATCTACATCTATATCTACATCGCCATCTACATCTACATCTACATCGCCAACTACATCTACATCTACATCGCAATCTACATCCAGATCTACATCGCCATCTACATCTACATCTACATCTACATCTACTTCTACATCTACATCTACATCTACATCTACATCGCCATCTACATCTACATCTACATCGCCATCTACATCTATATCTACATCGCCATCTACATCGCCAACTACATCTACATCTACATCGCCACCTACATCCAGATTTAAATCGCCATCTACATCTACATGTACATCTACATCGCCATCTACATCTACATCTACATCGCCATCTACATCTACATCGCCATGTACATCTACATCTACATCGCCATCTACATCGCCATCTACATCGCCATCTACCTCGCCATCTACATCTACATCTACATCTACATCTACATCTACTTCTACATCTACATCTACATCTACATCTACATCGCCATCTACATCTACATCTACATCGCCATCTACATCTATATCTACATCGCCATCTACATCGCCAACTACATCTACATCTACATCGCCACCTACATCCAGATTTAAATCGCCATCTACATCTACATCTACATCTACATCGCCATCTACATCTACACCTACATCGCCATCTACATCGCCATCTACATCGCCATCTACATCGCCATCTACATCGCCATCTACATCGCCATCTATATCTACATCGCCATCTACATCGCCATCTACATCTACATCTACATCTACATCGCCATCTACATTTACATCAACAGCGCCATCTACATCTACATCTACATTGCCATCTACATCTATATCTACATCGCCATCTACATCTACATCCACATCGCCAACTACATCTACATCTACATTGCCATCTACATCCAGATCTACATCGCCATCTACAACTACATCTACACCTACATCTACATCTACATCTACATCTACTTCTACATCTACATCGCCATCTACATCTACATCTACATCGCCATCTACATCTATATCTACATCCCCATCTACATCTACATCGTCATCTACATCTACATCTACATCTACATCTACATCGCCATCTACATCTACATCGCCATCTACATCGCCATCTACATCGCCATCTACATCTATATCTACATCGCCATCTACATCTACATCTACATCGCCATCTACATCTACATCTACATCGCCATCTACGTCTACATCTACATCTACATCTACATCGCCATCTACATCTACATCTACATCGCCATCTACATCTACATCTACATCGCCATCTACATCTATATCTACATCGCCATCTACATCTACATCTACATCGCCAACTACATCTACATCTACATCGCAATCTACATCCAGATCTACATCGCCATCTACATCTACATCTACATCTACATCTACTTCTACATCTACATCTACATCTACATCGCCATCTACATCTACATCTACATCGCCATCTACATCTATATCTACATCGCCATCTACATCGCCAACTACATCTACATCTACATCGCCACCTACATCCAGATCTAAATCGCCATCTACATCTACGTCTACATCTACATCGCCATCTACATCTACATCTACATCGCCATCTACATCTACATCGCCATGTACATCTACATCTACATCGCCATCTACATCGCCATCTACATCGCCATCTACCTCGCCATCTACATCTACATCCACATCGCCATCTATATCTACATCGCCATCTACATCTACATCGCCATCGCCATCTACATCTACATCTACATCGTTACCTACATCGCCATCTACATCGCCATCTACATCGCCGTCTACATCTACATCGCCATCTACATCTACATCTACATCGCCATCTACATCTACATCTACATCTACATCTACATCTACATCTACTTCTACATGTACATCGCCATCTACATCTACATATACATCGCCATCTACATCTACATCTACATTGCCATCTACATCTATATCTACATCGCCATCTACATCTACATCCACATCGCCAACTACATCTACATCTACATTGCCATCTACATCCAGATCTACATCGCCATCTACAACTACATCTACACCTACATCTACATCTACATCTACATCTACTTCTACATCTACATCGCCATCTACATCTACATCTACATCGCCATCTACATCTATATCTACATCGCCATCTACATCTACATCGTCATCTACATCTACATCTACATCTACATCTACATCTACATCTACTTCTACATGTACATCGGCATCTACATCTACATATACATCGCCATCTACATCTACATCTACATCGCCATCTACATCTATATCTACATCGCCATCTACATCTACATCTACATCGCCATCTACATCAACATCTACATCGCCATCTACATCTACATCTACATCTACATCTACATCTACATCTACATTTACATCTACATCGCCATCTACATCTACATCGCCATCTACATCGCCATCTACATCGCCATCTACATCGCCATCTACATCTATATCTACATCGCCATCTACATCTACATCTACATCGCCATCTACATCTACATCTACATCGCCATCTACGTCTACATCTACATCTACATCTACATCGCCATCTACATCTACATCTACATCGCCATCTACATCTACATCTACATCGCCATCTACATCTATATCTACATCGCCATCTACATCTACATCTACATCGCCAACTACATCTACATCTACATCGCAATCTACATCCAGATCTACATCGCCATCTACATCTACATCTACATCTACATCTACTTCTACATCTACATCTACATCTACATCGCCATCTACATCTGCATCTACATCGCCATCTACATCTATATCTACATCGCCATCTACATCGCCAACTACATCTACATCTACATCGCCACCTACATCCAGATCTAAATCGCCATCTACATCTACGTCTACATCTACATCGCCATCTACATCTACATCTACATCGCCATCTACATCTACATCGCCATGTACATCTACATCTACATCGCCATCTACATCGCCATCTACATCGCCATCTACCTCGCCATCTACATCTACATCTACATCGCCATCTACATCTACATCGCCATCTACATCTACATCGCCATCGCCATCTACATCTACATCTACATCGTTACCTACATCGCCATCTACATCGCCATCTACATCGCCGTCTACATCTACGTCGCCATCTACATCTACATCTACATCGCCATCTACATCTACATCTACATCGGCATCTACATCGCCATCTACTTCGCCATCTAGATCTACATCGCCATCTACACCTACATCTACATCTACATCTACATCGCCATCTACATCTACATCGCCATCTACATCTACATCTACATCGCCATCGCCATCGCCATCGCCATCTACATCTACATCTACATCGCCATCTACATCGCCATCTACATCGCCATCTACATCGCCATTTACATCTACATCTACATCGCCATCTACATCTACATCTACATCGCCATCTACATCTACATCGCCATCTACACCGCCATCTACATCTACATCGTCATCTACAGCTACATCCACATCGCCGTCTACATCTACATCTACATCGCCATCTACATCGCCGTCTACATCTACATCCACATCGCTATCTACATCTACATCTACATCGCCATCTACATCTACATCTACATCGCCATCTACATCTACATCGCCATCTACATCTACATCGCCATCTACATCTAAATCGACATCTACATCTACATCTACATCGCCATCGCCATCTACATCAACATCTACATCGCCATCTACATCGCCATCTACATCGCCATCTACATCGCCATCTACATCGCCATCTACATCTACATCGCCATCTACATCGCCATCTACATCGCCCTCTACATCTACATCTACATCGCCCTCTACATCTACATCTACATCGCCATCTACATCTACATCTACATCGCCATCTACATCTACATCTACATCGCCATCTACATCTATATCTACATCGCCATCTACATCTACATCTACATCGCCAACTACATCTACATCTACATCGCAATCTACATCCAGATCTACATCGCCATCTACATCTACATCTACATCGCCATCTACATCGCCATCTACATCTACATCGCCATCTTCATCGCCATCTACATCTACATCTACATCGCCATCTACATCTACATCTACATCGCCATCTACATCTATATCTACATCGCCATCTACATCTACATCTACATCGCCAACTACATCTACATCTACATCGCAATCTACATCCAGATCTACATCGCCATCAACATCTACATCTACATCGCCATCTACATCGCCATCTACATCTACATCGCCATCTTCATCGCCATCTACATCTACATCTACATCGCCATCTACATCTACATCTACATCGCCATCTACATCTATATCTACATCGCCATCTACATCTACATCGTCATCTACATCTACATCTACATCTACATCTACATCTACATCTACTTCTACATGTACATCGCCATCTACATCTACATATACATCGCCATCTACATCTACATCTACATCGCCATCTACATCTATATCTACATCGCCATCTACATCTACATCTACATCGCCAACTACATCTACATCTACATCGCAATCTACATCCAGATCTACATCGCCATCAACATCTACATCTACATCGCCATCTACATCGCCGTCTACATCTACATCGCCATCTACATCTACATCTACATCTACATCGGCATCTACATCGCCATCTACTTCGCCATCTACATCTGCATCGTCATCTACAGCTACATCCACATCGCCGTCTACATCTACATCTACATCGCCATCTACATCGCCATCTACATCTATATCTACATCGCCATCTACATCTACATCTACATCGCCAACTACATCTACATCTACATCGCAATCTACATCCAGATCTACATCGCCATCTACATCTACATCTACATCTACATCTACTTCTACATCTACATCTACATCTACATCTACATCGCCATCTACATCTACATCTACATCGCCATCTACATCTATATCTACATCGCCATCTACATCGCCAACTACATCTACATCTACATCGCCACCTACATCCAGATTTAAATCGCCATCTACATCTACATCTACATCTACATCGCCATCTACATCTACATCTACATCGCCATCTACATCTACATCGCCATGTACATCTACATCTACATCGCCATCTACATCGCCATCTACATCGCCATCTACCTGGCCATCTACATCTACATCTACATCTACATCTACATCTACTTCTACATCTACATCTACATCTACATCTACATCGCCATCTACATCTACATCTACATCGCCATCTACATCTATATCTACATCGCCATCTACATCGCCAACTACATCTACATCTACATCGCCACCTACATCCAGATTTAAATCGCCATCTACATCTACATCTACATCTACATCGCCATCTACATCTACACCTACATCGCCATCTACATCGCCATCTACATCGCCATCTACATCGCCATCTACATCGCCATCTACATCGCCATCTATATCTACATCGCCATCTACATCGCCATCTACATCTACATCTACATCTACATCGCCATCTACATTTACATCAACAGCGCCATCTACATCTACATCTACATTGCCATCTACATCTATATCTACATCGCCATCTACATCTACATCCACATCGCCAACTACATCTACATCTACATTGCCATCTACATCCAGATCTACATCGCCATCTACAACTACATCTACACCTACATCTACATCTACATCTACATCTACTTCTACATCTACATCGCCATCTACATCTACATCTACATCGCCATCTACATCTATATCTACATCCCCATCTACATCTACATCGTCATCTACATCTACATCTACATCTACATCTACATCTACATCGCCATCTACATCTACATCGCCATCTACATCGCCATCTACATCGCCATCTACATCTATATCTACATCGCCATCTACATCTACATCTACATCGCCATCTACATCTACATCTACATCGCCATCTACGTCTACATCTACATCTACATCTACATCGCCATCTACATCTACATCTACATCGCCATCTACATCTACATCTACATCGCCATCTACATCTATATCTACATCGCCATCTACATCTACATCTACATCGCCAACTACATCTACATCTACATCGCAATCTACATCCAGATCTACATCGCCATCTACATCTACATCTACATCTACATCTACTTCTACATCTACATCTACATCTACATCGCCATCTACATCTACATCTACATCGCCATCTACATCTATATCTACATCGCCATCTACATCGCCAACTACATCTACATCTACATCGCCACCTACATCCAGATCTAAATCGCCATCTACATCTACGTCTACATCTACATCGCCATCTACATCTACATCTACATCGCCATCTACATCTACATCGCCATGTACATCTACATCTACATCGCCATCTACATCGCCATCTACATCGCCATCTACCTCGCCATCTACATCTACATCCACATCGCCATCTATATCTACATCGCCATCTACATCTACATCGCCATCGTCATCGCCATCTACATCTACATCTACATCGCCATCTACATCGCCATCTACATCGCCATTTACATCTACATCTACATCGCCATCTACATCTACATCTACATCGCCATCTACATCTACATCGCCATCTACACCGCCATCTACATCTACATCGTCATCTACAGCTACATCCACATCGCCGTCTACATCTACATCTACATCGCCATCTACATCGCCGTCTACATCTACATCCACATCGCTATCTACATCTACATCTACATCGCCATCTACATCTACATCTACATCGCCATCTACGTCTACATCTACATCTACATCTACATCTACATTTACATCTACATCGCCATCTACATCGCCATCTACATCTATATCTACATCGCCATCTACATCTACATCTACATCGCCATCTACATCTACATCTACATCGCCATCTACGTCTACATCTACATCTACATCTACATCGCCATCTACATCTACATCTACATCGCCATCTACATCTACATCTACATCGCCATCTACATCTATATCTACATCGCCATCTACATCTACATCTACATCGCCAACTACATCTACATCTACATCGCAATCTACATCCAGATCTACATCGCCATCTACATCTACATCTACATCTACATCTACTTCTACATCTACATCTACATCTACATCGCCATCTACATCTACATCTACATCGCCATCTACATCTATATCTACATCGCCATCTACATCGCCAACTACATCTACATCTACATCGCCACCTACATCCAGATCTAAATCGCCATCTGCATCTACGTCTACATCTACATCGCCATCTACATCTACATCTACATCGCCATCTACATCTACATCGCCATGTACATCTACATCTACATCGCCATCTACATCGCCATCTACATCGCCATCTACCTCGCCATCTACATCTACATCTACATCGCCATCTATATCTACATCGCCATCTACATCTACATCGCCATCGCCATCTACATCTACATCTACATCGTTACCTACATCGCCATCTACATCGCCATCTACATCGCCGTCTACATCTACATCGCCATCTACATCTACATCTACATCGCCATCTACATCTACATCTACATCTACATCGGCATCTACATCGCCATCTACCTCGCCATCTAGATCTACATCGCCATCTACACCTACATCTACATCTACATCTACATCGCCATCTACATCTACATCGCCATCTACATCTACATCTACATCGCCATCGCCATCGCCATCTACATCTACATCTACATCGCCATCTACATCGCCATCTACATCGCCATCTACATCGCCATTTACATCTACATCTACATCGCCATCTACATCTACATCTACATCGCCATCTACATCTACATCGCCATCTACACCGCCATCTACATCTACATCGTCATCTACAGCTACATCCACATCGCCGTCTACATCTACATCTACATCGCCATCTACATCGCCGTCTACATCTACATCCACATCGCTATCTACATCTACATCTACATCGCCATCTACATCTACATCTACATCGCCATCTACATCTACATCGCCATCTACATCTACATCGCCATCTACATCTAAATCGACATCTACATCTACATCTACATCGCCATCGCCATCTACATCAACATCTACATCGCCATCTACATCTATATCTACATCGCCATCTACATCTACATCTACATCGCCAACTACATCTATATCTACATCGCAATCTACATCCAGATCTACATCGCCATCTACATCTACATCTACATCTACATCTACTTCTACATCTACATCTACATCTACATCTACATCGCCATCTACATCTACATCTACATCGCCATCTACATCTATATCTACATCGCCATCTACATCGCCAACTACATCTACATCTACATCGCCACCTACATCCAGATTTAAATCGCCATCTACATCTACATCTACATCTACATCGCCATGTACATCTACATCTACATCGCCATCTACATCTACATCGCCATGTACATCTACATCTACATCGCCATCTACATCGCCATCTACATCGCCATCGCCATGTACATCTACATCTACATCGCCATCTACATCGCCATCTACATCGCCATCTACCTCGCCATCTACATCTACATCTACATCGCCATCTACATCTACATCTACATCGCCATCTACATCGCCATCTACATCGCCATCTACCTCGCCATCTACATCTACATCTACATCGCCATCTACATCTACATCTACATCGCCATCTACATCTATATCTACATCGCCATCTACATCTACATCGTCATCTACATCTACATCTACATCTACATCTACATCTACATCTACATCTACTTCTACATGTACATCGCCATCTACATCTATATATACATCGCCATCTACATCTACATCTACATCGCCATCTACATCTATATCTACATCGCCATCTACATCTACATCTACATCGCCAACTACATCTACATCTACATCGCAATCTACATCCAGATCTACATCGCCATCAACATCTACATCTACATCGCCATCTACATCGCCGTCTACATCTACATCGCCATCTACATCTACATCTACATCTACATCGGCATCTACATCGCCATCTACTTCGCCATCTACATCTGCATCGCCATCTACATCTACATCGCCATCTACATCGCCATCTACATCGCCATCTACATCGCCATCTACATCGCCATCTATATCTACATCGCCATCTACATCGCCATCTACATCTACATCTACATCTACATCGCCATCTTCATTTACATCAACAGCGCCATCTACATCTACATCTACATTGCCATCTACATCTATATCTACATCGCCATCTACATCTACATCCACATCGCCAACTACATCTGCATCTACATTGCCATCTACATCCAGATCTACATCGCCATCTACAACTACATCTACACCTACATCTACATCTACATCTACATCTACTTCTACATCTACATCGCCATCTACATCTACATCTACATCGCCATCTACATCTATATCTACATCGCCATCTACATCTACATCGTCATCTACATCTACATCTACATCTACATCTACATCTACTTCTACATGTACATCGGCATCTACATCTACATATACATCGCCATCTACATCTACATCTACATCGCCATCTACATCTATATCTACATCGCCATCTACATCTACATCTACATCGCCATCTACATCAACATCTACATCGCCATCTACATCTACATCTACATCTACATCTACATCTACATCTACATTTACATCTACATCGCCATCTACATCTACATCGCCATCTACATCTATATCTACATCGCCATCTACATCTACATCTACATCGCCATCTACATCTACATCTACATCGCCATCTACGTCTACATCTACATCTACATCTACATCGCCATCTACATCTACATCTACATAGCCATCTACATCTACATCTACATCGCCATCTACATCTATATCTACATCGCCATCTACATCTACATCTACATCGCCAACTACATCTACATCTACATCGCAATCTACATCCAGATCTACATCGCCATCTACATCTACATCTACATCTACATCTACTTCTACATCTACATCTACATCTACATCGCCATCTACATCTACATCGCCATCTACATCTACATCTACATCGCCATCTACATCTATATCTACATCGCCATCTACATCGCCAACTACATCTACATCTACATCGCCACCTACATCCAGATCTAAATCGCCATCTACATCTACGTCTACATCTACATCGCCATCTACATCTACATCTACATCGCCATCTACATCTACATCGCCATGTACATCTACATCTACATCGCCATCTACATCGCCATCTACATCGCCATCTACCTCGCCATCTACATCTACATCTACATCGCCATCTACATCTACATCGCCATCTACATCTACATCGCCATCTACATCTACATCGCCATCGCCATCTACATCTACATCTACATCGTTACCTACATCGCCATCTACATCGCCATCTACATCGCCGTCTACATCTACATCGCCATCTACATCTACATCTACATCGCCATCTACATCTACATCTACATCTACATCGGCATCTACATCGCCATCTACTTCGCCATCTAGATCTACATCGCCATCTACACCTACATCTACATCTACATCTACATCGCCATCTACATCTACATCGCCATCTACATCTACATCTACATCGCCATCGCCATCTACATCTACATCTACATCGCCATCTACATCGCCATCTACATCGCCATCTACATCGCCATTTACATCTACATCTACATCGCCATCTACATCTACATCTACATCGCCATCTACATCTACATCGCCATCTACACCGCCATCTACATCTACATCGTCATCTACAGCTACATCCACATCGCCGTCTACATCTACATCTACATCGCCATCTACATCGCCGTCTACATCTACATCCACATCGCTATCTACATCTACATCTACATCGCCATCTACATCTACATCTACATCGCCATCTACATCTACATCGCCATCTACATCTACATCGCCATCTACATCTAAATCGACATCTACATCTACATCTACATCGCCATCGCCATCTACATCAACATCTACATCGCCATCTACATCGCCATCTACATCGCCATCTACATCGCCATCTACATCTACATCGCCATCTACATCGCCATCTACATCGCCCTCTACATCTACATCTACATCGCCCTCTACATCTACATCTACATCGCCATCTACATCTACATCTACATCGCCATCTACATCTACATCTACATCGCCATCTACATCTATATCTACATCGCCATCTACATCTACATCTACATCGCCAACTACATCTACATCTACATCGCAATCTACATCCAGATCTACATCGCCATCTACATCTACATCTACATCGCCATCTACATCGCCATCTACATCTACATCGCCATCTTCATCGCCATCTACATCTACATCTACATCGCCATCTACATCTACATCTACATCGCCATCTACATCTATATCTACATCGCCATCTACATCTACATCTACATCGCCAACTACATCTACATCTACATCGCAATCTACATCCAGATCTACATCGCCATCTACATCTACATCTACATCTACATCTACTTCTACATCTACATCTACATCTACATCTACATCTACATCGCCATCTACATCTACATCTACATCGCCATCTACATCTATATCTACATCGCCATCTACATCGCCAACTACATCTACATCTACATCGCCACCTACATCCAGATTTAAATCGCCATCTACATCTACATCTACATCTACATCGCCATCTACATCTACATCTACATCGCCATCTACATCTACATCGCCATGTACATCTACATCTACATCGCCATCTACATCGCCATCTACATCGCCATCTACCTCGCCATCTACATCTACATCTACATCGCCATCTACATCTACATCGCCATCTACATCTATATCTACATCGCCATCTACATCTACATCTACATCGCCAACTACATCTACATCTACATCGCAATCTACATCCAGATCTACATCGCCATCAACATCTACATCTACATCG
This sequence comes from Andrena hattorfiana, assembly GCA_944738655.2. Lineage (NCBI taxonomy): Eukaryota > Metazoa > Arthropoda > Insecta > Hymenoptera > Andrenidae > Andrena > Andrena hattorfiana. The sequence goes on from OX122892.1 coordinate 25,081,399, forward strand.
CCATCTACATCGCCGTCTACATCTACATCGCCATCTACATCTACATCTACATCGCCATCTACATCAACATCTACATCGCCATCTACATCTACATCTACATCTACATCTACATCTACATCTACATTTACATCTACATCGCCATCTACATCTACATCGCCATCTACATCGCCATCTACATCGCCATCTACATCTATATCTACATCGCCATCTACATCTACATCTACATCGCCATCTACATCTACATCTACATCGCCATCTACGTCTACATCTACATCTACATCTACATCGCCATCTACATCTACATCTACATCGCCATCTACATCTACATCTACATCGCCATCTACATCTATATCTACATCGCCATCTACATCTACATCTACATCGCCAACTACATCTACATCTACATCGCAATCTACATCCAGATCTACATCGCCATCTACATCTACATCTACATCTACATCTACTTCTACATCTACATCTACATCTACATCGCCATCTACATCTACATCTACATCGCCATCTACATCTATATCTACATCGCCATCTACATCGCCAACTACATCTACATCTACATCGCCACCTACATCCAGATCTAAATCGCCATCTACATCTACGTCTACATCTACATCGCCATCTACATCTACATCTACATCGCCATCTACATCTACATCGCCATGTACATCTACATCTACATCGCCATCTACATCGCCATCTACATCGCCATCTACCTCGCCATCTACATCTACATCTACATCGCCATCTACATCTACATCGCCATCTACATCTACATCGCCATCGCCATCTACATCTACATCTACATCGTTACCTACATCGCCATCTACATCGCCATCTACATCGCCGTCTACATCTACATCGCCATCTACATCTACATCTACATCGCCATCTACATCTACATCTACATCTACATCGGCATCTACATCGCCATCTACTTCGCCATCTAGATCTACATCGCCATCTACACCTACATCTACATCTACATCTACATCGCCATCTACATCTACATCGCCATCTACATCTACATCTACATCGCCATCGTCATCGCCATCTACATCTACATCTACATCGCCATCTACATCGCCATCTACATCGCCATCTACATCGCCATTTACATCTACATCTACATCGCCATCTACATCTACATCTACATCGCCATCTACATCTACATCGCCATCTACACCGCCATCTACATCTACATCGTCATCTACAGCTACATCCACATCGCCGTCTACATCTACATCTACATCGCCATCTACATCGCCGTCTACATCTACATCCACATCGCTATCTACATCTACATCTACATCGCCATCTACATCTACATCTACATCGCCATCTACATCTACATCGCCATCTACATCTACATCGCCATCTACATCTAAATCGACATCTACATCTACATCTACATCGCCATCGCCATCTACATCAACATCTACATCGCCATCTACATCGCCATCTACATCGCCATCTACATCGCCATCTACATCTACATCGCCATCTACATCGCCATCTACATCGCCCTCTACATCTACATCTACATCGCCCTCTACATCTACATCTACATCGCCATCTACATCTACATCTACATCGCCATCTACATCTACATCTACATCGCCATCTACATCTATATCTACATCGCCATCTACATCTACATCTACATCGCCAACTACATCTACATCTACATCGCAATCTACATCCAGATCTACATCGCCATCTACATCTACATCTACATCGCCATCTACATCGCCATCTACATCTACATCGCCATCTTCATCGCCATCTACATCTACATCTACATCGCCATCTACATCTACATCTACATCGCCATCTACATCTATATCTACATCGCCATCTACATCTACATCTACATCGCCAACTACATCTACATCTACATCGCAATCTACATCCAGATCTACATCGCCATCTACATCTACATCTACATCTACATCTACTTCTACATCTACATCTACATCTACATCTACATCGCCATCTACATCTACATCTACATCGCCATCTACATCTATATCTACATCGCCATCTACATCGCCAACTACATCTACATCTACATCGCCACCTACATCCAGATTTAAATCGCCATCTACATCTACATCTACATCTACATCGCCATCTACATCTAAATCTACATCGCCATCTACATCTACATCGCCATGTACATCTACATCTACATCGCCATCTACATCGCCATCTACATCGCCATCTACCTCGCCATCTACATCTACATCTACATCGCCATCTACATCTACATCTACATCGCCATCTACATCTACATCTACATCGCCATCTACATCTACATCTACATCGCCATCTACATCGCCATCTACATCGCCATCTACCTCGCCATCTACATCTACATCTACATCGCCATCTACATCTACATCTACATCGCCATCTACATCTATATCTACATCGCCATCTACATCTACATCGTCATCTACATCTACATCTACATCTACATCTACATCTACATCTACTTCTACATGTACATCGCCATCTACATCTACATATACATCGCCATCTACATCTACATCTACATCGCCATCTACATCTATATCTACATCGCCATCTACATCTACATCTACATCGCCAACTACATCTACATCTACATCGCAATCTACATCCAGATCTACATGGCCATCAACATCTACATCTACATCGCCATCTACATCGCCGTCTACATCTACATCGCCATCTACATCTACATCTACATCGCCATCTACATCAACATCTACATCGCCATCTACATCTACATCTACATCTACATCTACATCTACATCTACATTTACATCTACATCGCCATCTACATCTACATCGCCATCTACATCGCCATCTACATCGCCATCTACATCTATATCTACATCGCCATCTACATCTACATCTACATCGCCATCTACATCTACATCTACATCGCCATCTACGTCTACATCTACATCTACATCTACATCGCCATCTACATCTACATCTACATCGCCATCTACATCTACATCTGCATCGCCATCTACATCTATATCTACATCGCCATCTACATCTACATCTACATCGCCAACTACATCTACATCTACATCGCAATCTACATCCAGATCTACATCGCCATCTACATCTACATCTACATCTACATCTACATCTACTTCTACATCTACATCTACATCTACATCGCCATCTACATCTACATCTACATCGCCATCTACATCTATATCTACATCGCCATCTACATCGCCAACTACATCTACATCTACATCGCCACCTACATCCAGATCTAAATCGCCATCTACATCTACGTCTACATCTACATCGCCATCTACATCTACATCTACATCGCCATCTACATCTACATCGCCATGTACATCTACATCTACATCGCCATCTACATCGCCATCTACCTCGCCATCTACATCTACATCTACATCGCCATCTACATCTACATCGCCATCTACATCTACATCGCCATCGCCATCTACATCTACATCTACATCGTTACCTACATCGCCATCTACATCGCCATCTACATCGCCGTCTACATCTACATCGCCATCTACATCTACATCTACATCGCCATCTACATCTACATCTACATCTACATCGGCATCTACATCGCCATCTACTTCGCCATCTAGATCTACATCGCCATCTACACCTACATCTACATCTACATCTACATCGCCATCTACATCTACATCGCCATCTACATCTACATCTACATCGCCATCGCCATCGCCATCTACATCTACATCTACATCGCCATCTACATCACCATCTACATCGCCATCTACATCGCCATTTACATCTACATCTACATCGCCATCTACATCTACATCTACATCGCCATCTACATCTACATCGCCATCTACACCGCCATCTACATCTACATCGTCATCTACAGCTACATCCACATCGCCGTCTACATCTACATCTACATCGCCATCTACATCGCCGTCTACATCTACATCCACATCGCTATCTACATCTACATCTACATCGCCATCTACATCTACATCTACATCGCCATCTACATCTACATCGCCATCTACATCTACATCGCCATCTACATCTAAATCGACATCTACATCTACATCTACATCGCCATCGCCATCTACATCAACATCTACATCGCCATCTACATCGCCATCTACATCGCCATCTACATCGCCATCTACATCTACATCGCCATCTACATCGCCATCTACATCGCCCTCTACATCTACATCTACATCGCCCTCTACATCTACATCTACATCGCCATCTACATCTACATCTACATCGCCATCTACATCTACATCGCCATCTACATCTATATCTACATCGCCATCTACATCTACATCTACATCGCCAACTACATCTACATCTACATCGCAATCTACATCCAGATCTACATCGCCATCTACATCTACATCTACATCGCCATCTACATCGCCATCTACATCTACATCGCCATCTTCATCGCCATCTACATCTACATCTACATCGCCATCTACATCTACATCTACATCGCCATCTACATCTATATCTACATCGCCATCTACATCTACATCTACATCGCCAACTACATCTACATCTACATCGCAATCTACATCCAGATCTACATCGCCATCTACATCTACATCTACATCTACTTCTACATCTACATCTACATCTACATCTACATCGCCATCTACATCTACATCTACATCGCCATCTACATCTATATCTACATCGCCATCTACATCGCCAACTACATCTACATCTACATCGCCACCTACATCCAGATTTAAATCGCCATCTACATCTACATCTACATCTACATCGCCATCTACATCTACATCTACATCGCCATCTACATCTACATCGCCATGTACATCTACATCTACATCGCCATCTACATCGCCATCTACATCGCCATCTACCTCGCCATCTACATCTACATCTACATCGCCATCTACATCTACATCTACATCGCCATCTACATCTACATCTACATCGCCATCTACATCTACATCTACATCGCCATCTACATCGCCATCTACATCGCCATCTACCTCGCCATCTACATCTACATCTACATCGCCATCTACATCTACATCTACATCGCCATCTACATCTATATCTACATCGCCATCTACATCTACATCGTCATCTACATCTACATCTACATCTACATCTACATCTACATCTACTTCTACATGTACATCGCCATCTACATCTACATATACATCGCCATCTACATCTACATCTACATCGCCATCTACATCTATATCTACATCGCCATCTACATCTACATCTACATCGCCAACTACATCTACATCTACATCGCAATCTACATCCAGATCTACATGGCCATCAACATCTACATCTACATCGCCATCTACATCGCCGTCTACATCTACATCGCCATCTACATCTACATCTACATCGCCATCTACATCAACATCTACATCGCCATCTACATCTACATCTACATCTACATCTACATCTACATCTACATTTACATCTACATCGCCATCTACATCTACATCGCCATCTACATCGCCATCTACATCGCCATCTACATCTATATCTACATCGCCATCTACATCTACATCTACATCGCCATCTACATCTACATCTACATCGCCATCTACGTCTACATCTACATCTACATCTACATCGCCATCTACATCTACATCGCCATCTACATCTACATCTACATCGCCATCTACATCTATATCTACATCGCCATCTACATCTACATCTACATCGCCAACTACATCTACATCTACATCGCAATCTACATCCAGATCTACATCGCCATCTACATCTACATCTACATCTACATCTACATCTACTTCTACATCTACATCTACATCTACATCTACATCGCCATCTACATCTACATCTACATCGCCATCTACATCTATATCTACATCGCCATCTACATCGCCAACTACATCTACATCTACATCGCCACCTACATCCAGATCTAAATCGCCATCTACATCTACGTCTACATCTACATCGCCATCTACATCTACATCTACATCGCCATCTACATCTACATCGCCATGTACATCTACATCTACATCGCCATCTACATCGCCATCTACATCGCCATCTACCTCGCCATCTACATCTACATCTACATCGCCATCTACATCTACATCGCCATCTACATCTACATCGCCATCGCCATCTACATCTACATCTACATCGTTACCTACATCGCCATCTACATCGCCATCTACATCGCCGTCTACATCTACATCGCCATCTACATCTACATCTACATCGCCATCTACATCTACATCTACATCTACATCGGCATCTACATCGCCATCTACTTCGCCATCTAGATCTACATCGCCATCTACACCTACATCTACATCTACATCTACATCGCCATCTACATCTACATCGCCATCTACATCTACATCTACATCGCCATCGCCATCGCCATCTACATCTACATCTACATCGCCATCTACATCGCCATCTACATCGCCATCTACATCGCCATTTACATCTACATCTACATCGCCATCTACATCTACATCTACATCGCCATCTACATCTACATCGCCATCTACACCGCCATCTACATCTACATCGTCATCTACAGCTACATCCACATCGCCGTCTACATCTACATCTACATCGCCATCTACATCGCCGTCTACATCTACATCCACATCGCTATCTACATCTACATCTACATCGCCATCTACATCTACATCTACATCGCCATCTACATCTACATCGCCATCTACATCTACATCGCCATCTACATCTAAATCGACATCTACATCTACATCTACATCGCCATCGCCATCTACATCAACATCTACATCGCCATCTACATCGCCATCTACATCGCCATCTACATCGCCATCTACATCTACATCGCCATCTACATCGCCATCTACATCGCCCTCTACATCTACATCTACATCGCCCTCTACATCTACATCTACATCGCCATCTACATCTACATCTACATCGCCATCTACATCTACATCTACATCGCCATCTACATCTATATCTACATCGCCATCTACATCTACATCTACATCGCCAACTACATCTACATCTACATCGCAATCTACATCCAGATCTACATCGCCATCTACATCTACATCTACATCTACATCTACTTCTACATCTACATCTACATCTACATCGCCATCTACATCTACATCTACATCGCCATCTACATCTATATCTACATCGCCATCTACATCGCCAACTACATCTACATCTACATCGCCACCTACATCCAGATCTAAATCGCCATCTACATCTACGTCTACATCTACATCGCCATCTACATCTACATCTACATCGCCATCTACATCTACATCGCCATGTACATCTACATCTACATCGCCATCTACATCGCCATCTACATCGCCATCTACCTCGCCATCTACATCTACATCTACATCGCCATCTACATCTACATCGCCATCTACATCTACATCGCCATCGCCATCTACATCTACATCTACATCGTTACCTACATCGCCATCTACATCGCCATCTACATCGCCGTCTACATCTACATCGCCATCTACATCTACATCTACATCGCCATCTACATCTACATCTACATCTACATCGGCATCTACATCGCCATCTACTTCGCCATCTAGATCTACATCGCCATCTACACCTACATCTACATCTACATCTACATCGCCATCTACATCTACATCGCCATCTACATCTCCATCTACATCGCCATCGCCATCGCCATCTACATCTACATCTACATCGCCATCTACATCGCCATCTACATCGCCATCTACATCGCCATTTACATCTACATCTACATCGCCATCTACATCTACATCTACATCGCCATCTACATCTACATCGCCATCTACACCGCCATCTACATCTACATCGTCATCTACAGCTACATCCACATCGCCGTCTACATCTACATCTACATCGCCATCTACATCGCCGTCTACATCTACATCCACATCGCTATCTACATCTACATCTACATCGCCATCTACATCTACATCTACATCGCCATCTACATCTACATCGCCATCTACATCTACATCGCCATCTACATCTAAATCGACATCTACATCTACATCTACATCGCCATCGCCATCTACATCAACATCTACATCGCCATCTACATCGCCATCTACATCGCCATCTACATCGCCATCTACATCTACATCGCCATCTACATCGCCATCTACATCGCCCTCTACATCTACATCTACATCGCCCTCTACATCTACATCTACATCGCCATCTACATCTACATCTACATCGCCATCTACATCTACATCTACATCGCCATCTACATCTATATCTACATCGCCATCTACATCTACATCTACATCGCCAACTACATCTACATCTACATCGCAATCTACATCCAGATCTACATCGCCATCTACATCTACATCTACATCGCCATCTACATCGCCATCTACATCTACATCGCCATCTTCATCGCCATCTACATCTACATCTACATCGCCATCTACATCTACATCTACATCGCCATCTACATCTATATCTACATCGCCATCTACATCTACATCTACATCGCCAACTACATCTACATCTACATCGCAATCTACATCCAGATCTACATCGCCATCTACATCTACATCTACATCTACATCTACTTCTACATCTACATCTACATCTACATCTACATCGCCATCTACATCTACATCTACATCGCCATCTACATCTATATCTACATCGCCATCTACATCGCCAACTACATCTACATCTACATCGCCACCTACATCCAGATTTAAATCGCCATCTACATCTATATCTACATCTACATCGCCATCTACATCTACATCTACATCGCCATCTACATCTACATCGCCATGTACATCTACATCTACATCGCCATCTACATCGCCATCTACATCGCCATCTACCTCGCCATCTACATCTACATCTACATCGCCATCTACATCTACATCTACATCGCCATCTACATCTACATCTACATCGCCATCTACATCTACATCTACATCGCCATCTACATCGCCATCTACATCGCCATCTACCTCGCCATCTACATCTACATCTACATCGCCATCTACATCTACATCTACATCGCCATCTACATCTATATCTACATCGCCATCTACATCTACATCGTCATCTACATCTACATCTACATCTACATCTACATCTACATCTACTTCTACATGTACATCGCCATCTACATCTACATATACATCGCCATCTACATCTACATCTACATCGCCATCTACATCTATATCTACATCGCCATCTACATCTACATCTACATCGCCAACTACATCTACATCTACATCGCAATCTACATCCAGATCTACATGGCCATCAACATCTACATCTACATCGCCATCTACATCGCCGTCTACATCTACATCGCCATCTACATCTACATCTACATCGCCATCTACATCAACATCTACATCGCCATCTACATCTACATCTACATCCACATCTACATCTACATCTACATTTACATCTACATCGCCATCTACATCTACATCGCCATCTACATCGCCATCTACATCGCCATCTACATCTATATCTACATCGCCATCTACATCTACATCTACATCGCCATCTACATCTACATCTACATCGCCATCTACGTCTACATCTACATCTACATCTACATCGCCATCTACATCTACATCTACATCGCCATCTACATCTACATCTGCATCGCCATCTACATCTATATCTACATCGCCATCTACATCTACATCTACATCGCCAACTACATCTACATCTACATCGCAATCTACATCCAGATCTACATCGCCATCTACATCTACATCTACATCTACATCTACATCTACTTCTACATCTACATCTACATCTACATCGCCATCTACATCTACATCTACATCGCCATCTACATCTATATCTACATCGCCATCTACATCGCCAACTACATCTACATCTACATCGCCACCTACATCCAGATCTAAATCGCCATCTACATCTACGTCTACATCTACATCGCCATCTACATCTACATCTACATCGCCATCTACATCTACATCGCCATGTACATCTACATCTACATCGCCATCTACATCGCCATCTACCTCGCCATCTACATCTACATCTACATCGCCATCTACATCTACATCGCCATCTACATCTACATCGCCATCGCCATCTACATCTACATCTACATCGTTACCTACATCGCCATCTACATCGCCATCTACATCGCCGTCTACATCTACATCGCCATCTACATCTACATCTACATCGCCATCTACATCTACATCTACATCTACATCGGCATCTACATCGCCATCTACTTCGCCATCTAGATCTACATCGCCATCTACACCTACATCTACATCTACATCTACATCGCCATCTACATCTACATCGCCATCTACATCTACATCTACATCGCCATCGCCATCGCCATCTACATCTACATCTACATCGCCATCTACATCACCATCTACATCGCCATCTACATCGCCATTTACATCTACATCTACATCGCCATCTACATCTACATCTACATCGCCATCTACATCTACATCGCCATCTACACCGCCATCTACATCTACATCGTCATCTACAGCTACATCCACATCGCCGTCTACATCTACATCTACATCGCCATCTACATCGCCGTCTACATCTACATCCACATCGCTATCTACATCTACATCTACATCGCCATCTACATCTACATCTACATCGCCATCTACATCTACATCGCCATCTACATCTACATCGCCATCTACATCTAAATCGACATCTACATCTACATCTACATCGCCATCGCCATCTACATCAACATCTACATCGCCATCTACATCGCCATCTACATCGCCATCTACATCGCCATCTACATCTACATCGCCATCTACATCGCCATCTACATCGCCCTCTACATCTACATCTACATCGCCCTCTACATCTACATCTACATCGCCATCTACATCTACATCTACATCGCCATCTACATCTACATCGCCATCTACATCTATATCTACATCGCCATCTACATCTACATCTACATCGCCAACTACATCTACATCTACATCGCAATCTACATCCAGATCTACATCGCCATCTACATCTACATCTACATCGCCATCTACATCGCCATCTACATCTACATCGCCATCTTCATCGCCATCTACATCTACATCTACATCGCCATCTACATCTACATCTACATCGCCATCTACATCTATATCTACATCGCCATCTACATCTACATCTACATCGCCAACTACATCTACATCTACATCGCAATCTACATCCAGATCTACATCGCCATCTACATCTACATCTACATCTACTTCTACATCTACATCTACATCTACATCTACATCGCCATCTACATCTACATCTACATCGCCATCTACATCTATATCTACATCGCCATCTACATCGCCAACTACATCTACATCTACATCGCCACCTACATCCAGATTTAAATCGCCATCTACATCTACATCTACATCTACATCGCCATCTACATCTACATCTACATCGCCATCTACATCTACATCGCCATGTACATCTACATCTACATCGCCATCTACATCGCCATCTACATCGCCATCTACCTCGCCATCTACATCTACATCTACATCGCCATCTACATCTACATCTACATCGCCATCTACATCTACATCTACATCGCCATCTACATCTACATCTACATCGCCATCTACATCGCCATCTACATCGCCATCTACCTCGCCATCTACATCTACATCTACATCGCCATCTACATCTACATCTACATCGCCATCTACATCTATATCTACATCGCCATCTACATCTACATCGTCATCTACATCTACATCTACATCTACATCTACATCTACATCTACTTCTACATGTACATCGCCATCTACATCTACATATACATCGCCATCTACATCTACATCTACATCGCCATCTACATCTATATCTACATCGCCATCTACATCTACATCTACATCGCCAACTACATCTACATCTACATCGCAATCTACATCCAGATCTACATGGCCATCAACATCTACATCTACATCGCCATCTACATCGCCGTCTACATCTACATCGCCATCTACATCTACATCTACATCGCCATCTACATCAACATCTACATCGCCATCTACATCTACATCTACATCTACATCTACATCTACATCTACATTTACATCTACATCGCCATCTACATCTACATCGCCATCTACATCGCCATCTACATCGCCATCTACATCTATATCTACATCGCCATCTACATCTACATCTACATCGCCATCTACATCTACATCTACATCGCCATCTACGTCTACATCTACATCTACATCTACATCGCCATCTACATCTACATCGCCATCTACATCTACATCTACATCGCCATCTACATCTATATCTACATCGCCATCTACATCTACATCTACATCGCCAACTACATCTACATCTACATCGCAATCTACATCCAGATCTACATCGCCATCTACATCTACATCTACATCTACATCTACATCTACTTCTACATCTACATCTACATCTACATCGCCATCTACATCTACATCTACATCGCCATCTACATCTATATCTACATCGCCATCTACATCGCCAACTACATCTACATCTACATCGCCACCTACATGCAGATCTAAATCGCCATCTACATCTACGTCTACATCTACATCGCCATCTACATCTACATCTACATCGCCATCTACATCTACATCGCCATGTACATCTACATCTACATCGCCATCTACATCGCCATCTACATCGCCATCTACCTCGCCATCTACATCTACATCTACATCGCCATCTACATCTACATCGCCATCTACATCTACATCGCCATCGCCATCTACATCTACATCTACATCGTTACCTACATCGCCATCTACATCGCCATCTACATCGCCGTCTACATCTACATCGCCATCTACATCTACATCTACATCGCCATCTACATCTACATCTACATCTACATCGGCATCTACATCGCCATCTACTTCGCCATCTAGATCTACATCGCCATCTACACCTACATCTACATCTACATCTACATCGCCATCTACATCTACATCGCCATCTACATCTACATCTACATCGCCATCGCCATCGCCATCTACATCTACATCTACATCGCCATCTACATCGCCATCTACATCGCCATCTACATCGCCATTTACATCTACATCTACATCGCCATCTACATCTACATCTACATCGCCATCTACATCTACATCGCCATCTACACCGCCATCTACATCTACATCGTCATCTACAGCTACATCCACATCGCCGTCTACATCTACATCTACATCGCCATCTACATCGCCGTCTACATCTACATCCACATCGCTATCTACATCTACATCTACATCGCCATCTACATCTACATCTACATCGCCATCTACATCTACATCGCCATCTACATCTACATCGCCATCTACATCTAAATCGACATCTACATCTACATCTACATCGCCATCGCCATCTACATCAACATCTACATCGCCATCTACATCGCCATCTACATCGCCATCTACATCGCCATCTACATCTACATCGCCATCTACATCGCCATCTACATCGCCCTCTACATCTACATCTACATCGCCCTCTACATCTACATCTACATCGCCATCTACATCTACATCTACATCGCCATCTACATCTACATCTACATCGCCATCTACATCTATATCTACATCGCCATCTACATCTACATCTACATCGCCAACTACATCTACATCTACATCGCAATCTACATCCAGATCTACATCGCCATCTACATCTACATCTACATCGCCATCTACATCGCCATCTACATCTACATCGCCATCTTCATCGCCATCTACATCTACATCTACATCGCCATCTACATCTACATCTACATCGCCATCTACATCTATATCTACATCGCCATCTACATCTACATCTACATCGCCAACTACATCTACATCTACATCGCAATCTACATCCAGATCTACATCGCCATCTACATCTACATCTACATCTACATCTACTTCTACATCTACATCTACATCTACATCTACATCGCCATCTACATCTACATCTACATCGCCATCTACATCTATATCTACATCGCCATCTACATCGCCAACTACATCTACATCTACACCGCCACCTACATCCAGATTTAAATCGCCATCTACATCTACATCTACATCTACATCGCCATCTACATCTACATCTACATCGCCATCTACATCTACATCGCCATGTACATCTACATCTACATCGCCATCTACATCGCCATCTACATCGCCATCTACCTCGCCATCTACATCTACATCTACATCGCCATCTACATCTACATCTACATCGCCATCTACATCTACATCTACATCGCCATCTACATCTACATCTACATCGCCATCTACATCGCCATCTACATCGCCATCTACCTCGCCATCTACATCTACATCTACATCGCCATCTACATCTACATCTACATCGCCATCTACATCTATATCTACATCGCCATCTACATCTACATCGTCATCTACATCTACATCTACATCTACATCTACATCTACATCTACTTCTACATGTACATCGCCATCTACATCTACATATACATCGCCATCTACATCTACATCTACATCGCCATCTACATCTATATCTACATCGCCATCTACATCTACATCTACATCGCCAACTACATCTACATCTACATCGCAATCTACATCCAGATCTACATGGCCATCAACATCTACATCTACATCGCCATCTACATCGCCGTCTACATCTACATCGCCATCTACATCTACATCTACATCGCCATCTACATCAACATCTACATCGCCATCTACATCTACATCTACATCTACATCTACATCTACATCTACATTTACATCTACATCGCCATCTACATCTACATCGCCATCTACATCGCCATCTACATCGCCATCTACATCTATATCTACATCGCCATCTACATCTACATCTACATCGCCATCTACATCTACATCTACATCGCCATCTACGTCTACATCTACATCTACATCTACATCGCCATCTACATCTACATCTACATCGCCATCTACATCTACATCTACATCGCCATCTACATCTATATCTACATCGCCATCTACATCTACATCTACATCGCCAACTACATCTACATCTACATCGCAATCTACATCCAGATCTACATCGCCATCTACATCTACATCTACATCTACATCTACTTCTACATCTACATCTACATCTACATCGCCATCTACATCTACATCTACATCGCCATCTACATCTATATCTACATCGCCATCTACATCGCCAACTACATCTACATCTACATCGCCACCTACATCCAGATCTAAATCGCCATCTACATCTACGTCTACATCTACATCGCCATCTACATCTACATCTACATCGCCATCTACATCTACATCGCCATGTACATCTACATCTACATCGCCATCTACATCGCCATCTACCTCGCTATCTACATCTACATCTACATCGCCATCTACATCGCCATCTACATCTACATCGCCATCGCCATCTACATCTACATCTACATCGTTACCTACATCGCCATCTACATCGCCATCTACATCGCCGTCTACATCTACATCGCCATCTACATCTACATCTACATCGCCATCTACATCTACATCTACATCTACATCGGCATCTACATCGCCATCTACTTCGCCATCTAGATCTACATCGCCATCTACACCTACATCTACATCTACATCTACATCGCCATCTACATCTACATCGCCATCTACATCTACATCTACATCGCCATCGCCATCGCCATCTACATCTACATCTACATCGCCATCTACATCGCCATCTACATCGCCATCTACATCGCCATTTACATCTACATCTACATCGCCATCTACATCTACATCTACATCGCCATCTACATCTACATCGCCATCTACACCGCCATCTACATCTACATCGTCATCTACAGCTACATCCACATCGCCGTCTACATCTACATCTACATCGCCATCTACATCGCCGTCTACATCTACATCCACATCGCTATCTACATCTACATCTACATCGCCATCTACATCTACATCTACATCGCCATCTACATCTACATCGCCATCTACATCTACATCGCCATCTACATCTAAATCGACATTTACATCTACATCTACATCGCCATCGCCATCTACATCAACATCTACATCGCCATCTACATCGCCATCTACATCGCCATCTACATCGCCATCTACATCTACATCGCCATCTACATCGCCATCTACATCGCCCTCTACATCTACATCTACATCGCCCTCTACATCTACATCTACATCGCCATCTACATCTACATCTACATCGCCATCTACATCTACATCTACATCGCCATCTACATCTACATCTACATCGCCAACTACATCTACATCTACATCGCAATCTACATCCAGATCTACATCGCCATCTACATCTACATCTACATCGCCATCTACATCGCCATCTACATCTACATCGCCATCTTCATCGCCATCTACATCTACATCTACATCGCCATCTACATCTACATCTACATCGCCATCTACATCTATATCTACATCGCCATCTACATCTACATCTACATCGCCAACTACATCTACATCTACATCGCAATCTACATCCAGATCTACATCGCCATCTACATCTACATCTACATCTACATCTACTTCTACATCTACATCTACATCTACATCTACATCGCCATCTACATCTACATCTACATCGCCATCTACATCTATATCTACATCGCCATCTACATCGCCAACTACATCTACATCTACATCGCCACCTACATCCAGATTTAAATCGCCATCTACATCTACATCTACATCTACATCGCCATCTACATCTACATCTACATCGCCATCTACATCTACATCGCCATGTACATCTACATCTACATCGCCATCTACATCGCCATCTACATCGCCATCTACCTCGCCATCTACATCTACATCTACATCGCCATCTACATCTACATCTACATCGCCATCTACATCTACATCTACATCGCCATCTACATCTACATCTACATCGCCATCTACATCGCCATCTACATCGCCATCTACCTCGCCATCTACATCTACATCTACATCGCCATCTACATCTACATCTACATCGCCATCTACATCTATATCTACATCGCCATCTACATCTACATCGTCATCTACATCTACATCTACATCTACTTCTACATGTACATCGCCATCTACATCTACATATACATCGCCATCTACATCTACATCTACATCGCCATCTACATCTATATCTACATCGCCATCTACATCTACATCTACATCGCCAACTACATCTACATCTACATCGCAATCTACATCCAGATCTACATGGCCATCAACATCTACATCTACATCGCCATCTACATCGCCGTCTACATCTACATCGCCATCTACATCTACATCTACATCGCCTTCTACATCAACATCTACATCGCCATCTACATCTACATCTACATCTACATCTACATCTACATCTACATTTACATCTACATCGCCATCTACATCTACATCGCCATCTACATCGCCATCTACATCGCCATCTACATCTATATCTACATCGCCATCTACATCTACATCTACATCGCCATCTACATCTACATCTACATCGCCATCTACGTCTACATCTACATCTACATCTACATCGCCATCTACATCTACATCGCCATCTACATCTACATCTACATCGCCATCTACATCTATATCTACATCGCCATCTACATCTACATCTACATCGCCAACTACATCTACATCTACATCGCAATCTACATCCAGATCTACATCGCCATCTACATCTACATCTACATCTACTTCTACATCTACATCTACATCTACATCGCCATCTACATCTACATCTACATCGCCATCTACATCTATATCTACATCGCCATCTACATCGCCAACTACATCTACATCTACATCGCCACCTACATCCAGATCTAAATCGCCATCTACATCTACGTCTACATCTACATCGCCATCTACATCTACATCTACATCGCCATCTACATCTACATCGCCATGTACATCTACATCTACATCGCCATCTACATCGCCATCTACATCGCCATCTACCTCGCCATCTACATCTACATCTACATCGCCATCTACATCTACATCGCCATCTACATCTACATCGCCATCGCCATCTACATCTACATCTACATCGTTACCTACATCGCCATCTACATCGCCATCTACATCGCCGTCTACATCTACATCGCCATCTACATCTACATCTACATCGCCATCTACATCTACATCTACATCTACATCGGCATCTACATCGCCATCTACTTCGCCATCTAGATCTACATCGCCATCTACACCTACATCTACATCTACATCTACATCGCCATCTACATCTACATCGCCATCTACATCTACATCTACATCGCCATCGCCATCGCCATCTACATCTACATCTACATCGCCATCTACATCGCCATCTACATCGCCATCTACATCGCCATTTACATCTACATCTACATCGCCATCTACATCTACATCTACATCGCCATCTACATCTACATCGCCATCTACACCGCCATCTACATCTACATCGTCATCTACAGCTACATCCACATCGCCGTCTACATCTACATCTACATCGCCATCTACATCGCCGTATACATCTACATCCACATCGCTATCTACATCTACATCTACATCGCCATCTACATCTACATCTACATCGCCATCTACATCTACATCGCCATCTACATCTACATCGCCATCTACATCTAAATCGACATCTACATCTACATCTACATCGCCATCGCCATCTACATCAACATCTACATCGCCATCTACATCGCCATCTACATCGCCATCTACATCGCCATCTACATCTACATCGCCATCTACATCGCCATCTACATCGCCCTCTACATCTACATCTACATCGCCCTCTACATCTACATCTACATCGCCATCTACATCTACATCTACATCGCCATCTACATCTACATCTACATCGCCATCTACATCTATATCTACATCGCCATCTACATCTACATCTACATCGCCAACTACATCTACATCTACATCGCAATCTACATCCAGATCTACATCGCCATCTACATCTACATCTACATCGCCATCTACATCGCCATCTACATCTACATCGCCATCTTCATCGCCATCTACATCTACATCTACATCGCCATCTACATCTACATCTACATCGCCATCTACATCTATATCTACATCGCCATCTACATCTACATCTACATCGCCAACTACATCTACATCTACATCGCAATCTACATCCAGATCTACATCGCCATCTACATCTACATCTACATCTACATCTACTTCTACATCTACATCTACATCTACATCTACATCGCCATCTACATCTACATCTACATCGCCATCTACATCTATATCTACATCGCCATCTACATCGCCAACTACATCTACATCTACATCGCCGCCTACATCCAGATTTAAATCGCCATCTACATCTACATCTACATCTACATCGCCATCTACATCTACATCTACATCGCCATCTACATCTACATCGCCATGTACATCTACATCTACATCGCCATCTACATCGCCATCTACATCGCCATCAACCTCGCCATCTACATCTACATCTACATCGCCATCTACATCTACATCTACATCGCCATCTACATCTACATCTACATCGCCATCTACATCTACATCTACATCGCCATCTACATCTACATCTACATCGCCATCTACATCGCCATCTACATCGCCATCTACCTCGCCATCTACATCTACATCTACATCGCCATCTACATCTACATCTACATCGCCATCTACATCTATATCTACATCGCCATCTACATCTACATCGTCATCTACATCTACATCTACATCTACATCTACATCTACATCTACTTCTACATGTACATCGCCATCTACATCTACATATACATCGCCATCTACATCTACATCTACATCGCCATCTACATCTATATCTACATCGCCATCTACATCTACATCTACATCGCCAACTACATCTACATCTACATCGCAATCTACATCCAGATCTACATGGCCATCAACATCTACATCTACATCGCCATCTACATCGCCGTCTACATCTACATCGCCATCTACATCTACATCTACATCGCCATCTACATCAACATCTACATCGCCATCTACATCTACATCTACATCTACATCTACATCTACATCTACATTTACATCTACATCGCCATCTACATCTACATCGCCATCTACATCGCCATCTACATCGCCATCTACATCTATATCTACATCGCCATCTACATCTACATCTACATCGCCATCTACATCTACATCTACATCGCCATCTACGTCTACATCTACATCTACATCTACATCGCCATCTACATCTACATCTACATCGCCATCTACATCTACATCAACATCGCCATCTACATCTATATCTACATCGCCATCTACATCTACATCTACATCGCCAACTACATCTACATCTACATCGCAATCTACATCCAGATCTACATCGCCATCTACATCTACATCTACATCTACATCTACTTCTACATCTACATCTACATCTACATCGCCATCTACATCTACATCTACATCGCCATCTACATCTATATCTACATCGCCATCTACATCGCCAACTACATCTACATCTACATCGCCACCTACATCCAGATCTAAATCGCCATCTACATCTACGTCTACATCTACATCGCCATCTACATCTACATCTACATCGCCATCTACATCTACATCGCCATGTACATCTACATCTACATCGCCATCTACATCGCCATCTACCTCGCCATCTACATCTACATCTACATCGCCATCTACATCTACATCGCCATCTACATCTACATCGCCATCTACATCTACATCGCCATCGCCATCTACATCTACATCTACATCGTTACCTACATCGCCATCTACATCGCCATCTACATCGCCGTCTACATCTACATCGCCATCTACATCTACATCTACATCGCCATCTACATCTACATCTACATCTACATCGGCATCTACATCGCCATCTACTTCGCCATCTAGATCTACATCGCCATCTACACCTACATCTACATCTACATCTACATCGCCATCTACATCTACATCGCCATCTACATCTACATCTACATCGCCATCGCCATCGCCATCTACATCTACATCTACATCGCCATCTACATCACCATCTACATCGCCATCTACATCGCCATTTACATCTACATCTACATCGCCATCTACATCTACATCTACATCGCCATCTACATCTACATCGCCATCTACACCGCCATCTACATCTACATCGTCATCTACAGCTACATCCACATCGCCGTCTACATCTACATCTACATCGCCATCTACATCTACATCTACATCGCCATCTACATCTACATCGCCATCTACATCTACATCGCCATCTACATCTAAATCGACATCTACATCTACATCTACATCGCCATCGCCATCTACATCAACATCTACATCGCCATCTACATCGCCATCTACATCGCCATCTACATCGCCATCTACCTCGCCATCTACATCTACATCTACATCGCCATCTACATCTACATCTACATCGCCACCTACATCCAGATCTAAATCGCCATCTACATCTACGTCTACATCTACATCGCCATCTACATCTACATCTACATCGCCATCTACATCTACATCGCCATGTACATCTACATCTACATCGCCATCTACATCGCCATCTACATCGCCATCTACCTCGCCATCTACATCTACATCGCCATCTACATCTACATCGCCATCTACATCTACATCGCCATCGCCATCTACATCTACATCTACATCGTTACCTACATCGCCATCTACATCGCCATCTACATCGCCGTCTACATCTACATCGCCATCTACATCTACATCTACATCGCCATCTACATCTACATCTACATCTACATCGGCATCTACATCGCCATCTACTTCGCCATCTAGATCTACATCGCCATCTACACCTACATCTACATCTACATCTACATCGCCATCTACATCTACATCGCCATCTACATCTCCATCTACATCGCCATCGCCATCGCCATCTACATCTACATCTACATCGCCATCTACATCGCCATCTACATCGCCATCTACATCGCCATTTACATCTACATCTACATCGCCATCTACATCTACATCTACATCGCCATCTACATCTACATCGCCATCTACACCGCCATCTACATCTACATCGTCATCTACAGCTACATCCACATCGCCGTCTACATCTACATCTACATCGCCATCTACATCGCCGTCTACATCTACATCCACATCGCTATCTACATCTACATCTACATCGCCATCTACATCTACATCTACATCGCCATCTACATCTACATCGCCATCTACATCTACATCGCCATCTACATCTAAATCGACATCTACATCTACATCTACATCGCCATCGCCATCTACATCAACATCTACATCGCCATCTACATCGCCATCTACATCGCCATCTACATCGCCATCTACATCTACATCGCCATCTACATCGCCATCTACATCGCCCTCTACATCTACATCTACATCGCCCTCTACATCTACATCTACATCGCCATCTACATCTACATCTACATCGCCATCTACATCTACATCTACATCGCCATCTACATCTATATCTACATCGCCATCTACATCTACATCTACATCGCCAACTACATCTACATCTACATCGCAATCTACATCCAGATCTACATCGCCATCTACATCTACATCTACATCGCCATCTACATCGCCATCTACATCTACATCGCCATCTTCATCGCCATCTACATCTACATCTACATCGCCATCTACATCTACATCTACATCGCCATCTACATCTATATCTACATCGCCATCTACATCTACATCTACATCGCCAACTACATCTACATCTACATCGCAATCTACATCCAGATCTACATCGCCATCTACATCTACATCTACATCTACATCTACTTCTACATCTACATCTACATCTACATCTACATCGCCATCTACATCTACATCTACATCGCCATCTACATCTATATCTACATCGCCATCTACATCGCCAACTACATCTACATCTACATCGCCACCTACATCCAGATTTAAATCGCCATCTACATCTATATCTACATCTACATCGCCATCTACATCTACATCTACATCGCCATCTACATCTACATCGCCATGTACATCTACATCTACATCGCCATCTACATCGCCATCTACATCGCCATCTACCTCGCCATCTACATCTACATCTACATCGCCATCTACATCTACATCTACATCGCCATCTACATCTACATCTACATCGCCATCTACATCTACATCTACATCGCCATCTACATCGCCATCTACATCGCCATCTACCTCGCCATCTACATCTACATCTACATCGCCATCTACATCTACATCTACATCGCCATCTACATCTATATCTACATCGCCATCTACATCTACATCGTCATCTACATCTACATCTACATCTACATCTACATCTACATCTACTTCTACATGTACATCGCCATCTACATCTACATATACATCGCCATCTACATCTACATCTACATCGCCATCTACATCTATATCTACATCGCCATCTACATCTACATCTACATCGCCAACTACATCTACATCTACATCGCAATCTACATCCAGATCTACATGGCCATCAACATCTACATCTACATCGCCATCTACATCGCCGTCTACATCTACATCGCCATCTACATCTACATCTACATCGCCATCTACATCAACATCTACATCGCCATCTACATCTACATCTACATCCACATCTACATCTACATCTACATTTACATCTACATCGCCATCTACATCTACATCGCCATCTACATCGCCATCTACATCGCCATCTACATCTATATCTACATCGCCATCTACATCTACATCTACATCGCCATCTACATCTACATCTACATCGCCATCTACGTCTACATCTACATCTACATCTACATCGCCATCTACATCTACATCTACATCGCCATCTACATCTACATCTGCATCGCCATCTACATCTATATCTACATCGCCATCTACATCTACATCTACATCGCCAACTACATCTACATCTACATCGCAATCTACATCCAGATCTACATCGCCATCTACATCTACATCTACATCTACATCTACATCTACTTCTACATCTACATCTACATCTACATCGCCATCTACATCTACATCTACATCGCCATCTACATCTATATCTACATCGCCATCTACATCGCCAACTACATCTACATCTACATCGCCACCTACATCCAGATCTAAATCGCCATCTACATCTACGTCTACATCTACATCGCCATCTACATCTACATCTACATCGCCATCTACATCTACATCGCCATGTACATCTACATCTACATCGCCATCTACATCGCCATCTACCTCGCCATCTACATCTACATCTACATCGCCATCTACATCTACATCGCCATCTACATCTACATCGCCATCGCCATCTACATCTACATCTACATCGTTACCTACATCGCCATCTACATCGCCATCTACATCGCCGTCTACATCTACATCGCCATCTACATCTACATCTACATCGCCATCTACATCTACATCTACATCTACATCGGCATCTACATCGCCATCTACTTCGCCATCTAGATCTACATCGCCATCTACACCTACATCTACATCTACATCTACATCGCCATCTACATCTACATCGCCATCTACATCTACATCTACATCGCCATCGCCATCGCCATCTACATCTACATCTACATCGCCATCTACATCACCATCTACATCGCCATCTACATCGCCATTTACATCTACATCTACATCGCCATCTACATCTACATCTACATCGCCATCTACATCTACATCGCCATCTACACCGCCATCTACATCTACATCGTCATCTACAGCTACATCCACATCGCCGTCTACATCTACATCTACATCGCCATCTACATCGCCGTCTACATCTACATCCACATCGCTATCTACATCTACATCTACATCGCCATCTACATCTACATCTACATCGCCATCTACATCTACATCGCCATCTACATCTACATCGCCATCTACATCTAAATCGACATCTACATCTACATCTACATCGCCATCGCCATCTACATCAACATCTACATCGCCATCTACATCGCCATCTACATCGCCATCTACATCGCCATCTACATCTACATCGCCATCTACATCGCCATCTACATCGCCCTCTACATCTACATCTACATCGCCCTCTACATCTACATCTACATCGCCATCTACATCTACATCTACATCGCCATCTACATCTACATCGCCATCTACATCTATATCTACATCGCCATCTACATCTACATCTACATCGCCAACTACATCTACATCTACATCGCAATCTACATCCAGATCTACATCGCCATCTACATCTACATCTACATCGCCATCTACATCGCCATCTACATCTACATCGCCATCTTCATCGCCATCTACATCTACATCTACATCGCCATCTACAT
Source organism: Andrena hattorfiana (assembly GCA_944738655.2). Classification (NCBI taxonomy): domain Eukaryota; kingdom Metazoa; phylum Arthropoda; class Insecta; order Hymenoptera; family Andrenidae; genus Andrena; species Andrena hattorfiana. Next base: position 25,106,903 of record OX122892.1, read on the forward strand.
CTACATCTACATCGCCATCTACATCTATATCTACATCGCCATCTACATCTACATCTACATCGCCAACTACATCTACATCTACATCGCAATCTACATCCAGATCTACATCGCCATCTACATCTACATCTACATCTACTTCTACATCTACATCTACATCTACATCTACATCGCCATCTACATCTACATCTACATCGCCATCTACATCTATATCTACATCGCCATCTACATCGCCAACTACATCTACATCTACATCGCCACCTACATCCAGATTTAAATCGCCATCTACATCTACATCTACATCTACATCGCCATCTACATCTACATCTACATCGCCATCTACATCTACATCGCCATGTACATCTACATCTACATCGCCATCTACATCGCCATCTACATCGCCATCTACCTCGCCATCTACATCTACATCTACATCGCCATCTACATCTACATCTACATCGCCATCTACATCTACATCTACATCGCCATCTACATCTACATCTACATCGCCATCTACATCGCCATCTACATCGCCATCTACCTCGCCATCTACATCTACATCTACATCGCCATCTACATCTACATCTACATCGCCATCTACATCTATATCTACATCGCCATCTACATCTACATCGTCATCTACATCTACATCTACATCTACATCTACATCTACATCTACTTCTACATGTACATCGCCATCTACATCTACATATACATCGCCATCTACATCTACATCTACATCGCCATCTACATCTATATCTACATCGCCATCTACATCTACATCTACATCGCCAACTACATCTACATCTACATCGCAATCTACATCCAGATCTACATGGCCATCAACATCTACATCTACATCGCCATCTACATCGCCGTCTACATCTACATCGCCATCTACATCTACATCTACATCGCCATCTACATCAACATCTACATCGCCATCTACATCTACATCTACATCTACATCTACATCTACATCTACATTTACATCTACATCGCCATCTACATCTACATCGCCATCTACATCGCCATCTACATCGCCATCTACATCTATATCTACATCGCCATCTACATCTACATCTACATCGCCATCTACATCTACATCTACATCGCCATCTACGTCTACATCTACATCTACATCTACATCGCCATCTACATCTACATCGCCATCTACATCTACATCTACATCGCCATCTACATCTATATCTACATCGCCATCTACATCTACATCTACATCGCCAACTACATCTACATCTACATCGCAATCTACATCCAGATCTACATCGCCATCTACATCTACATCTACATCTACATCTACATCTACTTCTACATCTACATCTACATCTACATCGCCATCTACATCTACATCTACATCGCCATCTACATCTATATCTACATCGCCATCTACATCGCCAACTACATCTACATCTACATCGCCACCTACATGCAGATCTAAATCGCCATCTACATCTACGTCTACATCTACATCGCCATCTACATCTACATCTACATCGCCATCTACATCTACATCGCCATGTACATCTACATCTACATCGCCATCTACATCGCCATCTACATCGCCATCTACCTCGCCATCTACATCTACATCTACATCGCCATCTACATCTACATCGCCATCTACATCTACATCGCCATCGCCATCTACATCTACATCTACATCGTTACCTACATCGCCATCTACATCGCCATCTACATCGCCGTCTACATCTACATCGCCATCTACATCTACATCTACATCGCCATCTACATCTACATCTACATCTACATCGGCATCTACATCGCCATCTACTTCGCCATCTAGATCTACATCGCCATCTACACCTACATCTACATCTACATCTACATCGCCATCTACATCTACATCGCCATCTACATCTACATCTACATCGCCATCGCCATCGCCATCTACATCTACATCTACATCGCCATCTACATCGCCATCTACATCGCCATCTACATCGCCATTTACATCTACATCTACATCGCCATCTACATCTACATCTACATCGCCATCTACATCTACATCGCCATCTACACCGCCATCTACATCTACATCGTCATCTACAGCTACATCCACATCGCCGTCTACATCTACATCTACATCGCCATCTACATCGCCGTCTACATCTACATCCACATCGCTATCTACATCTACATCTACATCGCCATCTACATCTACATCTACATCGCCATCTACATCTACATCGCCATCTACATCTACATCGCCATCTACATCTAAATCGACATCTACATCTACATCTACATCGCCATCGCCATCTACATCAACATCTACATCGCCATCTACATCGCCATCTACATCGCCATCTACATCGCCATCTACATCTACATCGCCATCTACATCGCCATCTACATCGCCCTCTACATCTACATCTACATCGCCCTCTACATCTACATCTACATCGCCATCTACATCTACATCTACATCGCCATCTACATCTACATCTACATCGCCATCTACATCTATATCTACATCGCCATCTACATCTACATCTACATCGCCAACTACATCTACATCTACATCGCAATCTACATCCAGATCTACATCGCCATCTACATCTACATCTACATCGCCATCTACATCGCCATCTACATCTACATCGCCATCTTCATCGCCATCTACATCTACATCTACATCGCCATCTACATCTACATCTACATCGCCATCTACATCTATATCTACATCGCCATCTACATCTACATCTACATCGCCAACTACATCTACATCTACATCGCAATCTACATCCAGATCTACATCGCCATCTACATCTACATCTACATCTACATCTACTTCTACATCTACATCTACATCTACATCTACATCGCCATCTACATCTACATCTACATCGCCATCTACATCTATATCTACATCGCCATCTACATCGCCAACTACATCTACATCTACACCGCCACCTACATCCAGATTTAAATCGCCATCTACATCTACATCTACATCTACATCGCCATCTACATCTACATCTACATCGCCATCTACATCTACATCGCCATGTACATCTACATCTACATCGCCATCTACATCGCCATCTACATCGCCATCTACCTCGCCATCTACATCTACATCTACATCGCCATCTACATCTACATCTACATCGCCATCTACATCTACATCTACATCGCCATCTACATCTACATCTACATCGCCATCTACATCGCCATCTACATCGCCATCTACCTCGCCATCTACATCTACATCTACATCGCCATCTACATCTACATCTACATCGCCATCTACATCTATATCTACATCGCCATCTACATCTACATCGTCATCTACATCTACATCTACATCTACATCTACATCTACATCTACTTCTACATGTACATCGCCATCTACATCTACATATACATCGCCATCTACATCTACATCTACATCGCCATCTACATCTATATCTACATCGCCATCTACATCTACATCTACATCGCCAACTACATCTACATCTACATCGCAATCTACATCCAGATCTACATGGCCATCAACATCTACATCTACATCGCCATCTACATCGCCGTCTACATCTACATCGCCATCTACATCTACATCTACATCGCCATCTACATCAACATCTACATCGCCATCTACATCTACATCTACATCTACATCTACATCTACATCTACATTTACATCTACATCGCCATCTACATCTACATCGCCATCTACATCGCCATCTACATCGCCATCTACATCTATATCTACATCGCCATCTACATCTACATCTACATCGCCATCTACATCTACATCTACATCGCCATCTACGTCTACATCTACATCTACATCTACATCGCCATCTACATCTACATCTACATCGCCATCTACATCTACATCTACATCGCCATCTACATCTATATCTACATCGCCATCTACATCTACATCTACATCGCCAACTACATCTACATCTACATCGCAATCTACATCCAGATCTACATCGCCATCTACATCTACATCTACATCTACATCTACTTCTACATCTACATCTACATCTACATCGCCATCTACATCTACATCTACATCGCCATCTACATCTATATCTACATCGCCATCTACATCGCCAACTACATCTACATCTACATCGCCACCTACATCCAGATCTAAATCGCCATCTACATCTACGTCTACATCTACATCGCCATCTACATCTACATCTACATCGCCATCTACATCTACATCGCCATGTACATCTACATCTACATCGCCATCTACATCGCCATCTACCTCGCTATCTACATCTACATCTACATCGCCATCTACATCGCCATCTACATCTACATCGCCATCGCCATCTACATCTACATCTACATCGTTACCTACATCGCCATCTACATCGCCATCTACATCGCCGTCTACATCTACATCGCCATCTACATCTACATCTACATCGCCATCTACATCTACATCTACATCTACATCGGCATCTACATCGCCATCTACTTCGCCATCTAGATCTACATCGCCATCTACACCTACATCTACATCTACATCTACATCGCCATCTACATCTACATCGCCATCTACATCTACATCTACATCGCCATCGCCATCGCCATCTACATCTACATCTACATCGCCATCTACATCGCCATCTACATCGCCATCTACATCGCCATTTACATCTACATCTACATCGCCATCTACATCTACATCTACATCGCCATCTACATCTACATCGCCATCTACACCGCCATCTACATCTACATCGTCATCTACAGCTACATCCACATCGCCGTCTACATCTACATCTACATCGCCATCTACATCGCCGTCTACATCTACATCCACATCGCTATCTACATCTACATCTACATCGCCATCTACATCTACATCTACATCGCCATCTACATCTACATCGCCATCTACATCTACATCGCCATCTACATCTAAATCGACATTTACATCTACATCTACATCGCCATCGCCATCTACATCAACATCTACATCGCCATCTACATCGCCATCTACATCGCCATCTACATCGCCATCTACATCTACATCGCCATCTACATCGCCATCTACATCGCCCTCTACATCTACATCTACATCGCCCTCTACATCTACATCTACATCGCCATCTACATCTACATCTACATCGCCATCTACATCTACATCTACATCGCCATCTACATCTACATCTACATCGCCAACTACATCTACATCTACATCGCAATCTACATCCAGATCTACATCGCCATCTACATCTACATCTACATCGCCATCTACATCGCCATCTACATCTACATCGCCATCTTCATCGCCATCTACATCTACATCTACATCGCCATCTACATCTACATCTACATCGCCATCTACATCTATATCTACATCGCCATCTACATCTACATCTACATCGCCAACTACATCTACATCTACATCGCAATCTACATCCAGATCTACATCGCCATCTACATCTACATCTACATCTACATCTACTTCTACATCTACATCTACATCTACATCTACATCGCCATCTACATCTACATCTACATCGCCATCTACATCTATATCTACATCGCCATCTACATCGCCAACTACATCTACATCTACATCGCCACCTACATCCAGATTTAAATCGCCATCTACATCTACATCTACATCTACATCGCCATCTACATCTACATCTACATCGCCATCTACATCTACATCGCCATGTACATCTACATCTACATCGCCATCTACATCGCCATCTACATCGCCATCTACCTCGCCATCTACATCTACATCTACATCGCCATCTACATCTACATCTACATCGCCATCTACATCTACATCTACATCGCCATCTACATCTACATCTACATCGCCATCTACATCGCCATCTACATCGCCATCTACCTCGCCATCTACATCTACATCTACATCGCCATCTACATCTACATCTACATCGCCATCTACATCTATATCTACATCGCCATCTACATCTACATCGTCATCTACATCTACATCTACATCTACTTCTACATGTACATCGCCATCTACATCTACATATACATCGCCATCTACATCTACATCTACATCGCCATCTACATCTATATCTACATCGCCATCTACATCTACATCTACATCGCCAACTACATCTACATCTACATCGCAATCTACATCCAGATCTACATGGCCATCAACATCTACATCTACATCGCCATCTACATCGCCGTCTACATCTACATCGCCATCTACATCTACATCTACATCGCCTTCTACATCAACATCTACATCGCCATCTACATCTACATCTACATCTACATCTACATCTACATCTACATTTACATCTACATCGCCATCTACATCTACATCGCCATCTACATCGCCATCTACATCGCCATCTACATCTATATCTACATCGCCATCTACATCTACATCTACATCGCCATCTACATCTACATCTACATCGCCATCTACGTCTACATCTACATCTACATCTACATCGCCATCTACATCTACATCGCCATCTACATCTACATCTACATCGCCATCTACATCTATATCTACATCGCCATCTACATCTACATCTACATCGCCAACTACATCTACATCTACATCGCAATCTACATCCAGATCTACATCGCCATCTACATCTACATCTACATCTACTTCTACATCTACATCTACATCTACATCGCCATCTACATCTACATCTACATCGCCATCTACATCTATATCTACATCGCCATCTACATCGCCAACTACATCTACATCTACATCGCCACCTACATCCAGATCTAAATCGCCATCTACATCTACGTCTACATCTACATCGCCATCTACATCTACATCTACATCGCCATCTACATCTACATCGCCATGTACATCTACATCTACATCGCCATCTACATCGCCATCTACATCGCCATCTACCTCGCCATCTACATCTACATCTACATCGCCATCTACATCTACATCGCCATCTACATCTACATCGCCATCGCCATCTACATCTACATCTACATCGTTACCTACATCGCCATCTACATCGCCATCTACATCGCCGTCTACATCTACATCGCCATCTACATCTACATCTACATCGCCATCTACATCTACATCTACATCTACATCGGCATCTACATCGCCATCTACTTCGCCATCTAGATCTACATCGCCATCTACACCTACATCTACATCTACATCTACATCGCCATCTACATCTACATCGCCATCTACATCTACATCTACATCGCCATCGCCATCGCCATCTACATCTACATCTACATCGCCATCTACATCGCCATCTACATCGCCATCTACATCGCCATTTACATCTACATCTACATCGCCATCTACATCTACATCTACATCGCCATCTACATCTACATCGCCATCTACACCGCCATCTACATCTACATCGTCATCTACAGCTACATCCACATCGCCGTCTACATCTACATCTACATCGCCATCTACATCGCCGTATACATCTACATCCACATCGCTATCTACATCTACATCTACATCGCCATCTACATCTACATCTACATCGCCATCTACATCTACATCGCCATCTACATCTACATCGCCATCTACATCTAAATCGACATCTACATCTACATCTACATCGCCATCGCCATCTACATCAACATCTACATCGCCATCTACATCGCCATCTACATCGCCATCTACATCGCCATCTACATCTACATCGCCATCTACATCGCCATCTACATCGCCCTCTACATCTACATCTACATCGCCCTCTACATCTACATCTACATCGCCATCTACATCTACATCTACATCGCCATCTACATCTACATCTACATCGCCATCTACATCTATATCTACATCGCCATCTACATCTACATCTACATCGCCAACTACATCTACATCTACATCGCAATCTACATCCAGATCTACATCGCCATCTACATCTACATCTACATCGCCATCTACATCGCCATCTACATCTACATCGCCATCTTCATCGCCATCTACATCTACATCTACATCGCCATCTACATCTACATCTACATCGCCATCTACATCTATATCTACATCGCCATCTACATCTACATCTACATCGCCAACTACATCTACATCTACATCGCAATCTACATCCAGATCTACATCGCCATCTACATCTACATCTACATCTACATCTACTTCTACATCTACATCTACATCTACATCTACATCGCCATCTACATCTACATCTACATCGCCATCTACATCTATATCTACATCGCCATCTACATCGCCAACTACATCTACATCTACATCGCCGCCTACATCCAGATTTAAATCGCCATCTACATCTACATCTACATCTACATCGCCATCTACATCTACATCTACATCGCCATCTACATCTACATCGCCATGTACATCTACATCTACATCGCCATCTACATCGCCATCTACATCGCCATCAACCTCGCCATCTACATCTACATCTACATCGCCATCTACATCTACATCTACATCGCCATCTACATCTACATCTACATCGCCATCTACATCTACATCTACATCGCCATCTACATCTACATCTACATCGCCATCTACATCGCCATCTACATCGCCATCTACCTCGCCATCTACATCTACATCTACATCGCCATCTACATCTACATCTACATCGCCATCTACATCTATATCTACATCGCCATCTACATCTACATCGTCATCTACATCTACATCTACATCTACATCTACATCTACATCTACTTCTACATGTACATCGCCATCTACATCTACATATACATCGCCATCTACATCTACATCTACATCGCCATCTACATCTATATCTACATCGCCATCTACATCTACATCTACATCGCCAACTACATCTACATCTACATCGCAATCTACATCCAGATCTACATGGCCATCAACATCTACATCTACATCGCCATCTACATCGCCGTCTACATCTACATCGCCATCTACATCTACATCTACATCGCCATCTACATCAACATCTACATCGCCATCTACATCTACATCTACATCTACATCTACATCTACATCTACATTTACATCTACATCGCCATCTACATCTACATCGCCATCTACATCGCCATCTACATCGCCATCTACATCTATATCTACATCGCCATCTACATCTACATCTACATCGCCATCTACATCTACATCTACATCGCCATCTACGTCTACATCTACATCTACATCTACATCTACATCGCCATCTACATCTACATCTACATCGCCATCTACATCTACATCAACATCGCCATCTACATCTATATCTACATCGCCATCTACATCTACATCTACATCGCCAACTACATCTACATCTACATCGCAATCTACATCCAGATCTACATCGCCATCTACATCTACATCTACATCTACATCTACTTCTACATCTACATCTACATCTACATCGCCATCTACATCTACATCTACATCGCCATCTACATCTATATCTACATCGCCATCTACATCGCCAACTACATCTACATCTACATCGCCACCTACATCCAGATCTAAATCGCCATCTACATCTACGTCTACATCTACATCGCCATCTACATCTACATCTACATCGCCATCTACATCTACATCGCCATGTACATCTACATCTACATCGCCATCTACATCGCCATCTACCTCGCCATCTACATCTACATCTACATCGCCATCTACATCTACATCGCCATCTACATCTACATCGCCATCTACATCTACATCGCCATCGCCATCTACATCTACATCTACATCGTTACCTACATCGCCATCTACATCGCCATCTACATCGCCGTCTACATCTACATCGCCATCTACATCTACATCTACATCGCCATCTACATCTACATCTACATCTACATCGGCATCTACATCGCCATCTACTTCGCCATCTAGATCTACATCGCCATCTACACCTACATCTACATCTACATCTACATCGCCATCTACATCTACATCGCCATCTACATCTACATCTACATCGCCATCGCCATCGCCATCTACATCTACATCTACATCGCCATCTACATCACCATCTACATCGCCATCTACATCGCCATTTACATCTACATCTACATCGCCATCTACATCTACATCTACATCGCCATCTACATCTACATCGCCATCTACACCGCCATCTACATCTACATCGTCATCTACAGCTACATCCACATCGCCGTCTACATCTACATCTACATCGCCATCTACATCGCCGTCTACATCTACATCCACATCGCTATCTACATCTACATCTACATCGCCATCTACATCTACATCTACATCGCCATCTACATCTACATCGCCATCTACATCTACATCGCCATCTACATCTAAATCGACATCTACATCTACATCTACATCGCCATCGCCATCTACATCAACATCTACATCGCCATCTACATCGCCATCTACATCGCCATCTACATCGCCATCTACATCTACATCGCCATCTACATCGCCATCTACATCGCCCTCTACATCTACATCTACATCGCCCTCTACATCTACATCTACATCGCCATCTACATCTACATCTACATCGCCATCTACATCTACATCTACATCGCCATCTACATCTATATCTACATCGCCATCTACATCTACATCTACATCGCCAACTACATCTACATCTACATCGCAATCTACATCCAGATCTACATCGCCATCTACATCTACATCTACATCGCCATCTACATCGCCATCTACATCTACATCGCCATCTTCATCGCCATCTACATCTACATCTACATCGCCATCTACATCTACATCTACATCGCCATCTACATCTATATCTACATCGCCATCTACATCTACATCTACATCGCCAACTACATCTACATCTACATCGCAATCTACATCCAGATCTACATCGCCATCTACATCTACATCTACATCTACATCTACCTCTACATCTACATCTACATCTACATCTACATCGCCATCTACATCTACATCTACATCGCCATCTACATCTATATCTACATCGCCATCTACATCGCCAACTACATCTACATCTACATCGCCACCTACATCCAGATTTAAATCGCCATCTACATCTACATCTACATCTACATCGCCATCTACATCTACATCTACATCGCCATCTACATCTACATCGCCATGTACATCTACATCTACATCGCCATCTACATCGCCATCTACATCGCCATCTACCTCGCCATCTACATCTACATCTACATCGCCATCTACATCTACATCTACATCGCCATCTACATCTACATCTACATCGCCATCTACATCTACATCTACATCGCCATCTACATCGCCATCTACATCGCCATCTACCTCGCCATCTACATCTACATCTACATCGCCATCTACATCTACATCTACATCGCCATCTACATCTATATCTACATCGCCATCTACATCTACATCGTCATCTACATCTACATCTACATCTACATCTACATCTACATCTACTTCTACATGTACATCGCCATCTACATCTACATATACATCGCCATCTACATCTACATCTACATCGCCATCTACATCTATATCTACATCGCCATCTACATCTACATCTACATCGCCAACTACATCTACATCTACATCGCAATCTACATCCAGATCTACATGGCCATCAACATCTACATCTACATCGCCATCTACATCGCCGTCTACATCTACATCGCCATCTACATCTACATCTACATCGCCATCTACATCAACATCTACATCGCCATCTACATCTACATCTACATCTACATCTACATCTACATCTACATTTACATCTACATCGCCATCTACATCTACATCGCCATCTACATCGCCATCTACATCGCCATCTACATCTATATCTACATCGCCATCTACATCTACATCTACATCGCCATCTACATCTACATCTACATCGCCATCTACGTCTACATCTACATCTACATCTACATCGCCATCTACATCTACATCGCCATCTACATCTACATCTACATCGCCATCTACATCTATATCTACATCGCCATCTACATCTACATCTACATCGCCAACTACATCTACATCTACATCGCAATCTACATCCAGATCTACATCGCCATCTACATCTACATCTACATCTACATCTACATCGCCATCTACATCTACATCGCCATGTACATCTACATCTACATCGCCATCTACATCGCCATCTACATCGCCATCTACCTCGCCATCTACATCTACATCTACATCGCCATCTACATCTACATCGCCATCTACATCTACATCGCCATCTACATCTACATCTACATCGCCATCGCCATCGCCATCTACATCTACATCTACATCGCCATCTACATCGCCATCTACATCGCCATCTACATCGCCATTTACATCTACATCTACATCGCCATCTACATCTACATCTACATCGCCATCTACATCTACATCGCCATCTACACCGCCATCTACATCTACATCGTCATCTACAGCTACATCCACATCGCCGTCTACATCTACATCTACATCGCCATCTACATCGCCGTCTACATCTACATCCACATCGCTATCTACATCTACATCTACATCGCCATCTACATCTACATCTACATCGCCATCTACATCTACATCGCCATCTACATCTACATCGCCATCTACATCTAAATCGACATCTACATCTACATCTACATCGCCATCGCCATCTACATCAACATCTACATCGCCATCTACATCGCCATCTACATCGCCATCTACATCGCCATCTACATCTACATCGCCATCTACATCGCCATCTACATCGCCCTCTACATCTACATCTACATCGCCCTCTACATCTACATCTACATCGCCATCTACATCTACATCTACATCGCCATCTACATCTACATCTACATCGCCATCTACATCTATATCTACATCGCCATCTACATCTACATCTACATCGCCAACTACATCTACATCTACATCGCAATCTACATCCAGATCTACATCGACATCTACATCTACATCTACATCGCCATCTACATCGCCATCTACATCTACATCGCCATCTTCATCGCCATCTACATCTACATCTACATCGCCATCTACATCTACATCTACATCGCCATCTACATCTATATCTACATCGCCATCTACATCTACATCTACATCGCCAACTACATCTACATCTACATCGCAATCTACATCCAGATCTACATCGCCATCTACATCTACATCTACATCTACATCTACTTCTACATCTACATCTACATCTACATCTACATCGCCATCTACATCTACATCTACATCGCCATCTACATCTATATCTACATCGCCATCTACATCGCCAACTACATCTACATCTACATCGCCACCTACATCCAGATTTAAATCGCCATCTACATCTACATCTACATCGCCATCTACATCTACATCTACATCGCCATCTACATCTACATCTACATCGCCATCTACATCTACATCTACATCGCCATCTACATCGCCATCTACATCGCCATCTACCTCGCCATCTACATCTACATCTACATCGCCATCTACATCTACATCTACATCGCCATCTACATCTATATCTACATCGCCATCTACATCTACATCGTCATCTACATCTACATCTACATCTACATCTACATCTACATCTACTTCTACATGTACATCGCCATCTACATCTACATATACATCGCCATCTACATCTACATCTACATCGCCATCTACATCTATATCTACATCGCCATCTACATCTACATCTACATCGCCAACTACATCTACATCTACATCGCAATCTACATCCAGATCTACATGGCCATCAACATCTACATCTACATCGCCATCTACATCGCCGTCTACATCTACATCGCCATCTACATCTACATCTACATCGCCATCTACATCAACATCTACATCGCCATCTACATCTACATCTACATCTACATCTACATCTACATCTACATTTACATCTACATCGCCATCTACATCTACATCGCCATCTACATCGCCATCTACATCGCCATCTACCTCGCCATCTACATCTACATCTACATCGCCATCTACATCTACATCGCCATCTACATCTACATCGCCATCGCCATCTACATCTACATCTACATCGTTACCTACATCGCCATCTACATCGCCATCTACATCGCCGTCTACATCTACATCGCCATCTACATCTACATCTACATCGCCATCTACATCTACATCTACATCTACATCGGCATCTACATCGCCATCTACTTCGCCATCTAGATCTACATCGCCATCTACACCTACATCTACATCTACATCTACATCGCCATCTACATCTACATCGCCATCTACATCTACATCTACATCGCCATCGCCATCGCCATCTACATCTACATCTACATCGCCATCTACATCGCCATCTACATCGCCATCTACATCGCCATTTACATCTACATCTACATCGCCATCTACATCTACATCTACATCGCCATCTACATCTACATCGCCATCTACACCGCCATCTACATCTACATCGTCATCTACAGCTACATCCACATCGCCGTCTACATCTACATCTACATCGCCATCTACATCGCCGTCTACATCTACATCCACATCGCTATCTACATCTACATCTACATCGCCATCTACATCTACATCTACATCGCCATCTACATCTACATCGCCATCTACATCTACATCGCCATCTACATCTAAATCGACATCTACATCTACATCTACATCGCCATCGCCATCTACATCAACATCTACATCGCCATCTACATCGCCATCTACATCGCCATCTACATCGCCATCTACATCTACATCGCCATCTACATCGCCATCTACATCGCCCTCTACATCTACATCTACATCGCCCTCTACATCTACATCTACATCGCCATCTACATCTACATCTACATCGCCATCTACATCTACATCTACATCGCCATCTACATCTATATCTACATCGCCATCTACATCTACATCTACATCGCCAACTACATCTACATCTACATCGCAATCTACATCCAGATCTACATCGCCATCTACATCTACATCTACATCGCCATCTACATCGCCATCTACATCTACATCGCCATCTTCATCGCCATCTACATCTACATCTACATCGCCATCTACATCTACATCTACATCGCCATCTACATCTATATCTACATCGCCATCTACATCTACATCTACATCGCCAACTACATCTACATCTACATCGCAATCTACATCCAGATCTACATCGCCATCTACATCTACATCTACATCTACATCTACTTCTACATCTACATCTACATCTACATCTACATCTACATCGCCATCTACATCTACATCTACATCGCCATCTACATCTATATCTACATCGCCATCTACATCGCCAACTACATCTACATCTACATCGCCACCTACATCCAGATTTAAATCGCCATCTACATCTACATCTACATCTACATCGCCATCTACATCTACATCTACATCGCCATCTACATCTACATCGCCATGTACATCTACATCTACATCGCCATCTACATCGCCATCTACATCGCCATCTACCTCGCCATCTACATCTACATCTACATCGCCATCTACATCTACATCGCCATCTACATCTATATCTACATCGCCATCTACATCTACATCTACATCGCCAACTACATCTACATCTACATCGCAATCTACATCCAGATCTACATCGCCATCAACATCTACATCTACATCGCCATCTACATCGCCGTCTACATCTACATCGCCATCTACATCTACATCTACATCGCCATCTACATCAACATCTACATCGCCATCTACATCTACATCTACATCTACATCTACATCTACATCTACATTTACATCTACATCGCCATCTACATCTACATCGCCATCTACATCGCCATCTACATCGCCATCTACATCTATATCTACATCGCCATCTACATCTACATCTACATCGCCATCTACATCTACATCTACATCGCCATCTACGTCTACATCTACATCTACATCTACATCGCCATCTACATCTACATCTACATCGCCATCTACATCTACATCTACATCGCCATCTACATCTATATCTACATCGCCATCTACATCTACATCTACATCGCCAACTACATCTACATCTACATCGCAATCTACATCCAGATCTACATCGCCATCTACATCTACATCTACATCTACATCTACTTCTACATCTACATCTACATCTACATCGCCATCTACATCTACATCTACATCGCCATCTACATCTATATCTACATCGCCATCTACATCGCCAACTACATCTACATCTACATCGCCACCTACATCCAGATCTAAATCGCCATCTACATCTACGTCTACATCTACATCGCCATCTACATCTACATCTACATCGCCATCTACATCTACATCGCCATGTACATCTACATCTACATCGCCATCTACATCGCCATCTACATCGCCATCTACCTCGCCATCTACATCTACATCTACATCGCCATCTACATCTACATCGCCATCTACATCTACATCGCCATCGCCATCTACATCTACATCTACATCGTTACCTACATCGCCATCTACATCGCCATCTACATCGCCGTCTACATCTACATCGCCATCTACATCTACATCTACATCGCCATCTACATCTACATCTACATCTACATCGGCATCTACATCGCCATCTACTTCGCCATCTAGATCTACATCGCCATCTACACCTACATCTACATCTACATCTACATCGCCATCTACATCTACATCGCCATCTACATCTACATCTACATCGCCATCGTCATCGCCATCTACATCTACATCTACATCGCCATCTACATCGCCATCTACATCGCCATCTACATCGCCATTTACATCTACATCTACATCGCCATCTACATCTACATCTACATCGCCATCTACATCTACATCGCCATCTACACCGCCATCTACATCTACATCGTCATCTACAGCTACATCCACATCGCCGTCTACATCTACATCTACATCGCCATCTACATCGCCGTCTACATCTACATCCACATCGCTATCTACATCTACATCTACATCGCCATCTACATCTACATCTACATCGCCATCTACATCTACATCGCCATCTACATCTACATCGCCATCTACATCTAAATCGACATCTACATCTACATCTACATCGCCATCGCCATCTACATCAACATCTACATCGCCATCTACATCGCCATCTACATCGCCATCTACATCGCCATCTACATCTACATCGCCATCTACATCGCCATCTACATCGCCCTCTACATCTACATCTACATCGCCCTCTACATCTACATCTACATCGCCATCTACATCTACATCTACATCGCCATCTACATCTACATCTACATCGCCATCTACATCTATATCTACATCGCCATCTACATCTACATCTACATCGCCAACTACATCTACATCTACATCGCAATCTACATCCAGATCTACATCGCCATCTACATCTACATCTACATCGCCATCTACATCGCCATCTACATCTACATCGCCATCTTCATCGCCATCTACATCTACATCTACATCGCCATCTACATCTACATCTACATCGCCATCTACATCTATATCTACATCGCCATCTACATCTACATCTACATCGCCAACTACATCTACATCTACATCGCAATCTACATCCAGATCTACATCGCCATCTACATCTACATCTACATCTACATCTACTTCTACATCTACATCTACATCTACATCTACATCGCCATCTACATCTACATCTACATCGCCATCTACATCTATATCTACATCGCCATCTACATCGCCAACTACATCTACATCTACATCGCCACCTACATCCAGATTTAAATCGCCATCTACATCTACATCTACATCTACATCGCCATCTACATCTACATCTACATCGCCATCTACATCTACATCGCCATGTACATCTACATCTACATCGCCATCTACATCGCCATCTACATCGCCATCTACCTCGCCATCTACATCTACATCTACATCGCCATCTACATCTACATCTACATCGCCATCTACATCTACATCTACATCGCCATCTACATCTACATCTACATCGCCATCTACATCGCCATCTACATCGCCATCTACCTCGCCATCTACATCTACATCTACATCGCCATCTACATCTACATCTACATCGCCATCTACATCTATATCTACATCGCCATCTACATCTACATCGTCATCTACATCTACATCTACATCTACATCTACATCTACATCTACTTCTACATGTACATCGCCATCTACATCTACATATACATCGCCATCTACATCTACATCTACATCGCCATCTACATCTATATCTACATCGCCATCTACATCTACATCTACATCGCCAACTACATCTACATCTACATCGCAATCTACATCCAGATCTACATGGCCATCAACATCTACATCTACATCGCCATCTACATCGCCGTCTACATCTACATCGCCATCTACATCTACATCTACATCGCCATCTACATCAACATCTACATCGCCATCTACATCTACATCTACATCTACATCTACATCTACATCTACATTTACATCTACATCGCCATCTACATCTACATCGCCATCTACATCGCCATCTACATCGCCATCTACATCTATATCTACATCGCCATCTACATCTACATCTACATCGCCATCTACATCTACATCTACATCGCCATCTACGTCTACATCTACATCTACATCTACATCGCCATCTACATCTACATCTACATCGCCATCTACATCTACATCTGCATCGCCATCTACATCTATATCTACATCGCCATCTACATCTACATCTACATCGCCAACTACATCTACATCTACATCGCAATCTACATCCAGATCTACATCGCCATCTACATCTACATCTACATCTACATCTACATCTACTTCTACATCTACATCTACATCTACATCGCCATCTACATCTACATCTACATCGCCATCTACATCTATATCTACATCGCCATCTACATCGCCAACTACATCTACATCTACATCGCCACCTACATCCAGATCTAAATCGCCATCTACATCTACGTCTACATCTACATCGCCATCTACATCTACATCTACATCGCCATCTACATCTACATCGCCATGTACATCTACATCTACATCGCCATCTACATCGCCATCTACCTCGCCATCTACATCTACATCTACATCGCCATCTACATCTACATCGCCATCTACATCTACATCGCCATCGCCATCTACATCTACATCTACATCGTTACCTACATCGCCATCTACATCGCCATCTACATCGCCGTCTACATCTACATCGCCATCTACATCTACATCTACATCGCCATCTACATCTACATCTACATCTACATCGGCATCTACATCGCCATCTACTTCGCCATCTAGATCTACATCGCCATCTACACCTACATCTACATCTACATCTACATCGCCATCTACATCTACATCGCCATCTACATCTACATCTACATCGCCATCGCCATCGCCATCTACATCTACATCTACATCGCCATCTACATCACCATCTACATCGCCATCTACATCGCCATTTACATCTACATCTACATCGCCATCTACATCTACATCTACATCGCCATCTACATCTACATCGCCATCTACACCGCCATCTACATCTACATCGTCATCTACAGCTACATCCACATCGCCGTCTACATCTACATCTACATCGCCATCTACATCGCCGTCTACATCTACATCCACATCGCTATCTACATCTACATCTACATCGCCATCTACATCTACATCTACATCGCCATCTACATCTACATCGCCATCTACATCTACATCGCCATCTACATCTAAATCGACATCTACATCTACATCTACATCGCCATCGCCATCTACATCAACATCTACATCGCCATCTACATCGCCATCTACATCGCCATCTACATCGCCATCTACATCTACATCGCCATCTACATCGCCATCTACATCGCCCTCTACATCTACATCTACATCGCCCTCTACATCTACATCTACATCGCCATCTACATCTACATCTACATCGCCATCTACATCTACATCGCCATCTACATCTATATCTACATCGCCATCTACATCTACATCTACATCGCCAACTACATCTACATCTACATCGCAATCTACATCCAGATCTACATCGCCATCTACATCTACATCTACATCGCCATCTACATCGCCATCTACATCTACATCGCCATCTTCATCGCCATCTACATCTACATCTACATCGCCATCTACATCTACATCTACATCGCCATCTACATCTATATCTACATCGCCATCTACATCTACATCTACATCGCCAACTACATCTACATCTACATCGCAATCTACATCCAGATCTACATCGCCATCTACATCTACATCTACATCTACTTCTACATCTACATCTACATCTACATCTACATCGCCATCTACATCTACATCTACATCGCCATCTACATCTATATCTACATCGCCATCTACATCGCCAACTACATCTACATCTACATCGCCACCTACATCCAGATTTAAATCGCCATCTACATCTACATCTACATCTACATCGCCATCTACATCTACATCTACATCGCCATCTACATCTACATCGCCATGTACATCTACATCTACATCGCCATCTACATCGCCATCTACATCGCCATCTACCTCGCCATCTACATCTACATCTACATCGCCATCTACATCTACATCTACATCGCCATCTACATCTACATCTACATCGCCATCTACATCTACATCTACATCGCCATCTACATCGCCATCTACATCGCCATCTACCTCGCCATCTACATCTACATCTACATCGCCATCTACATCTACATCTACATCGCCATCTACATCTATATCTACATCGCCATCTACATCTACATCGTCATCTACATCTACATCTACATCTACATCTACATCTACATCTACTTCTACATGTACATCGCCATCTACATCTACATATACATCGCCATCTACATCTACATCTACATCGCCATCTACATCTATATCTACATCGCCATCTACATCTACATCTACATCGCCAACTACATCTACATCTACATCGCAATCTACATCCAGATCTACATGGCCATCAACATCTACATCTACATCGCCATCTACATCGCCGTCTACATCTACATCGCCATCTACATCTACATCTACATCGCCATCTACATCAACATCTACATCGCCATCTACATCTACATCTACATCTACATCTACATCTACATCTACATTTACATCTACATCGCCATCTACATCTACATCGCCATCTACATCGCCATCTACATCGCCATCTACATCTATATCTACATCGCCATCTACATCTACATCTACATCGCCATCTACATCTACATCTACATCGCCATCTACGTCTACATCTACATCTACATCTACATCGCCATCTACATCTACATCGCCATCTACATCTACATCTACATCGCCATCTACATCTATATCTACATCGCCATCTACATCTACATCTACATCGCCAACTACATCTACATCTACATCGCAATCTACATCCAGATCTACATCGCCATCTACATCTACATCTACATCTACATCTACATCTACTTCTACATCTACATCTACATCTACATCGCCATCTACATCTACATCTACATCGCCATCTACATCTATATCTACATCGCCATCTACATCGCCAACTACATCTACATCTACATCGCCACCTACATCCAGATCTAAATCGCCATCTACATCTACGTCTACATCTACATCGCCATCTACATCTACATCTACATCGCCATCTACATCTACATCGCCATGTACATCTACATCTACATCGCCATCTACATCGCCATCTACATCGCCATCTACCTCGCCATCTACATCTACATCTACATCGCCATCTACATCTACATCGCCATCTACATCTACATCGCCATCGCCATCTACATCTACATCTACATCGTTACCTACATCGCCATCTACATCGCCATCTACATCGCCGTCTACATCTACATCGCCATCTACATCTACATCTACATCGCCATCTACATCTACATCTACATCTACATCGGCATCTACATCGCCATCTACTTCGCCATCTAGATCTACATCGCCATCTACACCTACATCTACATCTACATCTACATCGCCATCTACATCTACATCGCCATCTACATCTACATCTACATCGCCATCGCCATCGCCATCTACATCTACATCTACATCGCCATCTACATCGCCATCTACATCGCCATCTACATCGCCATTTACATCTACATCTACATCGCCATCTACATCTACATCTACATCGCCATCTACATCTACATCGCCATCTACACCGCCATCTACATCTACATCGTCATCTACAGCTACATCCACATCGCCGTCTACATCTACATCTACATCGCCATCTACATCGCCGTCTACATCTACATCCACATCGCTATCTACATCTACATCTACATCGCCATCTACATCTACATCTACATCGCCATCTACATCTACATCGCCATCTACATCTACATCGCCATCTACATCTACATCGCCATCTACATCTAAATCGACATCTACATCTACATCTACATCGCCATCGCCATCTACATCAACATCTACATCGCCATCTACATCGCCATCTACATCGCCATCTACATCGCCATCTACATCTACATCGCCATCTACATCGCCATCTACATCGCCCTCTACATCTACATCTACATCGCCCTCTACATCTACATCTACATCGCCATCTACATCTACATCTACATCGCCATCTACATCTACATCTACATCGCCATCTACATCTATATCTACATCGCCATCTACATCTACATCTACATCGCCAACTACATCTACATCTACATCGCAATCTACATCCAGATCTACATCGCCATCTACATCTACATCTACATCTACATCTACTTCTACATCTACATCTACATCTACATCTACATCGCCATCTACATCTACATCTACATCGCCATCTACATCTATATCTACATCGCCATCTACATCGCCAACTACATCTACATCTACATCGCCACCTACATCCAGATCTAAATCGCCATCTACATCTACGTCTACATCTACATCGCCATCTACATCTACATCTACATCGCCATCTACATCTACATCGCCATGTACATCTACATCTACATCGCCATATACATCGCCATCTACATCGCCATCTACCTCGCCATCTACATCTACATCTACATCGCCATCTACATCTACATCGCCATCTACATCTACATCGCCATCGCCATCTACATCTACATCTACATCGTTACCTACATCGCCATCTACATCGCCATCTACATCGCCGTCTACATCTACATCGCCATCTACATCTACATCTACATCGCCATCTACATCTACATCTACATCTACATCGGCATCTACATCGCCATCTACTTCGCCATCTAGATCTACATCGCCATCTACACCTACATCTACATCTACATCTACATCGCCATCTACATCTACATCGCCATCTACATCTACATCTACATCGCCATCGCCATCGCCATCTACATCTACATCTACATCGCCATCTACATCGCCATCTACATCGCCATCTACATCGCCATTTACATCTACATCTACATCGCCATCTACATCTACATCTACATCGCCATCTACATCTACATCGCCATCTACACCGCCATCTACATCTACATCGTCATCTACAGCTACATCCACATCGCCGTCTACATCTACATCTACATCGCCATCTACATCGCCGTCTACATCTACATCCACATCGCTATCTACATCTACATCTACATCGCCATCTACATCTACATCTACATCGCCATCTACATCTACATCGCCATCTACATCTACATCGCCATCTACATCTAAATCGACATCTACATCTACATCTACATCGCCATCGCCATCTACATCAACATCTACATCGCCATCTACATCGCCATCTACATCGCCATCTACATCGCCATCTACATCTACATCGCCATCTACATCGCCATCTACATCGCCCTCTACATCTACATCTACATCGCCCTCTACATCTACATCTACATCGCCATCTACATCTACATCTACATCGCCATCTACATCTACATCTACATCGCCATCTACATCTATATCTACATCGCCATCTACATCTACATCTACATCGCCAACTACATCTACATCTACATCGCAATCTACATCCAGATCTACATCGCCATCTACATCTACATCTACATCGCCATCTACATCGCCATCTACATCTACATCGCCATCTTCATCGCCATCTACATCTACATCTACATCGCCATCTACATCTACATCTACATCGCCATCTACATCTATATCTACATCGCCATCTACATCTACATCTACATCGCCAACTACATCTACATCTACATCGCAATCTACATCCAGATCTACATCGCCATCTACATCTACATCTACATCTACATCTACTTCTACATCTACATCTACATCTACATCTACATCGCCATCTACATCTACATCTACATCGCCATCTACATCTATATCTACATCGCCATCTACATCGCCAACTACATCTACATCTACATCGCCACCTACATCCAGATTTAAATCGCCATCTACATCTACATCTACATCTACATCGCCATCTACATCTACATCTACATCGCCATCTACATCTACATCGCCATGTACATCTACATCTACATCGCCATCTACATCGCCATCTACATCGCCATCTACCTCGCCATCTACATCTACATCTACATCGCCATCTACATCTACATCTACATCGCCATCTACATCTACATCTACATCGCCATCTACATCTACATCTACATCGCCATCTACATCGCCATCTACATCGCCATCTACCTCGCCATCTACATCTACATCTACATCGCCATCTACATCTACATCTACATCGCCATCTACATCTATATCTACATCGCCATCTACATCTACATCGTCATCTACATCTACATCTACATCTACATCTACATCTACATCTACTTCTACATGTACATCGCCATCTACATCTACATATACATCGCCATCTACATCTACATCTACATCGCCATCTACATCTATATCTACATCGCCATCTACATCTACATCTACATCGCCAACTACATCTACATCTACATCGCAATCTACATCCAGATCTACATGGCCATCAACATCTACATCTACATCGCCATCTACATCGCCGTCTACATCTACATCGCCATCTACATCTACATCTACATCGCCATCTACATCAACATCTACATCGCCATCTACATCTACATCTACATCTACATCTACATCTACATCTACATTTACATCTACATCGCCATCTACATCTACATCGCCATCTACATCGCCATCTACATCGCCATCTACATCTATATCTACATCGCCATCTACATCTACATCTACATCGCCATCTACATCTACATCTACATCGCCATCTACGTCTACATCTACATCTACATCTACATCGCCATCTACATCTACATCTACATCGCCATCTACATCTACATCTGCATCGCCATCTACATCTATATCTACATCGCCATCTACATCTACATCTACATCGCCAACTACATCTACATCTACATCGCAATCTACATCCAGATCTACATCGCCATCTACATCTACATCTACATCTACATCTACATCTACTTCTACATCTACATCTACATCTACATCGCCATCTACATCTACATCTACATCGCCATCTACATCTATATCTACATCGCCATCTACATCGCCAACTACATCTACATCTACATCGCCACCTACATCCAGATCTAAATCGCCATCTACATCTACGTCTACATCTACATCGCCATCTACATCTACATCTACATCGCCATCTACATCTACATCGCCATGTACATCTACATCTACATCGCCATCTACATCGCCATCTACCTCGCCATCTACATCTACATCTACATCGCCATCTACATCTACATCGCCATCTACATCTACATCGCCATCGCCATCTACATCTACATCTACATCGTTACCTACATCGCCATCTACATCGCCATCTACATCGCCGTCTACATCTACATCGCCATCTACATCTACATCTACATCGCCATCTACATCTACATCTACATCTACATCGGCATCTACATCGCCATCTACTTCGCCATCTAGATCTACATCGCCATCTACACCTACATCTACATCTACATCTACATCGCCATCTACATCTACATCGCCATCTACATCTACATCTACATCGCCATCGCCATCGCCATCTACATCTACATCTACATCGCCATCTACATCACCATCTACATCGCCATCTACATCGCCATTTACATCTACATCTACATCGCCATCTACATCTACATCTACATCGCCATCTACATCTACATCGCCATCTACACCGCCATCTACATCTACATCGTCATCTACAGCTACATCCACATCGCCGTCTACATCTACATCTACATCGCCATCTACATCGCCGTCTACATCTACATCCACATCGCTATCTACATCTACATCTACATCGCCATCTACATCTACATCTACATCGCCATCTACATCTACATCGCCATCTACATCTACATCGCCATCTACATCTAAATCGACATCTACATCTACATCTACATCGCCATCGCCATCTACATCAACATCTACATCGCCATCTACATCGCCATCTACATCGCCATCTACATCGCCATCTACATCTACATCGCCATCTACATCGCCATCTACATCGCCCTCTACATCTACATCTACATCGCCCTCTACATCTACATCTACATCGCCATCTACATCTACATCTACATCGCCATCTACATCTACATCGCCATCTACATCTATATCTACATCGCCATCTACATCTACATCTACATCGCCAACTACATCTACATCTACATCGCAATCTACATCCAGATCTACATCGCCATCTACATCTACATCTACATCGCCATCTACATCGCCATCTACATCTACATCGCCATCTTCATCGCCATCTACATCTACATCTACATCGCCATCTACATCTACATCTACATCGCCATCTACATCTATATCTACATCGCCATCTACATCTACATCTACATCGCCAACTACATCTACATCTACATCGCAATCTACATCCAGATCTACATCGCCATCTACATCTACATCTACATCTACTTCTACATCTACATCTACATCTACATCGCCATCTACATCTACATCTACATCGCCATCTACATCTATATCTACATCGCCATCTACATCGCCAACTACATCTACATCTACATCGCCACCTACATCCAGATTTAAATCGCCATCTACATCTACATCTACATCTACATCGCCATCTACATCTACATCTACATCGCCATCTACATCTACATCGCCATGTACATCTACATCTACATCGCCATCTACATCGCCATCTACATCGCCATCTACCTCGCCATCTACATCTACATCTACATCGCCATCTACATCTACATCTACATCGCCATCTACATCTACATCTACATCGCCATCTACATCTACATCTACATCGCCATCTACATCGCCATCTACATCGCCATCTACCTCGCCATCTACATCTACATCTACATCGCCATCTACATCTACATCTACATCGCCATCTACATCTATATCTACATCGCCATCTACATCTACATCGTCATCTACATCTACATCTACATCTACATCTACATCTACATCTACTTCTACATGTACATCGCCATCTACATCTACATATACATCGCCATCTACATCTACATCTACATCGCCATCTACATCTATATCTACATCGCCATCTACATCTACATCTACATCGCCAACTACATCTACATCTACATCGCAATCTACATCCAGATCTACATGGCCATCAACATCTACATCTACATCGCCATCTACATCGCCGTCTACATCTACATCGCCATCTACATCTACATCTACATCGCCATCTACATCAACATCTACATCGCCATCTACATCTACATCTACATCTACATCTACATCTACATCTACATTTACATCTACATCGCCATCTACATCTACATCGCCATCTACATCGCCATCTACATCGCCATCTACATCTATATCTACATCGCCATCTACATCTACATCTACATCGCCATCTACATCTACATCTACATCGCCATCTACGTCTACATCTACATCTACATCTACATCGCCATCTACATCTACATCTACATCGCCATCTACATCTACATCTACATCGCCATCTACATCTATATCTACATCGCCATCTACATCTACATCTACATCGCCAACTACATCTACATCTACATCGCAATCTACATCCAGATCTACATCGCCATCTACATCTACATCTACATCTACATCTACTTCTACATCTACATCTACATCTACATCGCCATCTACATCTACATCTACATCGCCATCTACATCTATATCTACATCGCCATCTACATCGCCAACTACATCTACATCTACATCGCCACCTACATCCAGATCTAAATCGCCATCTACATCTACGTCTACATCTACATCGCCATCTACATCTACATCTACATCGCCATCTACATCTACATCGCCATGTACATCTACATCTACATCGCCATCTACATCGCCATCTACCTCGCCATCTACATCTACATCTACATCGCCATCTACATCGCCATCTACATCTACATCGCCATCGCCATCTACATCTACATCTACATCGTTACCTACATCGCCATCTACATCGCCATCTACATCGCCGTCTACATCTACATCGCCATCTACATCTACATCTACATCGCCATCTACATCTACATCTACATCTACATCGGCATCTACATCGCCATCTACTTCGCCATCTAGATCTACATCGCCATCTACACCTACATCTACATCTACATCTACATCGCCATCTACATCTACATCGCCATCTACATCTACATCTACATCGCCATCGCCATCGCCATCTACATCTACATCTACATCGCCATCTACATCGCCATCTACATCGCCATCTACATCGCCATTTACATCTACATCTACATCGCCATCTACATCTACATCTACATCGCCATCTACATCTACATCGCCATCTACACCGCCATCTACATCTACATCGTCATCTACAGCTACATCCACATCGCCGTCTACATCTACATCTACATCGCCATCTACATCGCCGTCTACATCTACATCCACATCGCTATCTACATCTACATCTACATCGCCATCTACATCTACATCTACATCGCCATCTACATCTACATCGCCATCTACATCTACATCGCCATCTACATCTAAATCGACATTTACATCTACATCTACATCGCCATCGCCATCTACATCAACATCTACATCGCCATCTACATCGCCATCTACATCGCCATCTACATCGCCATCTACATCTACATCGCCATCTACATCGCCATCTACATCGCCCTCTACATCTACATCTACATCGCCCTCTACATCTACATCTACATCGCCATCTACATCTACATCTACATCGCCATCTACATCTACATCTACATCGCCATCTACATCTACATCTACATCGCCAACTACATCTACATCTACATCGCAATCTACATCCAGATCTACATCGCCATCTACATCTACATCTACATCGCCATCTACATCGCCATCTACATCTACATCGCCATCTTCATCGCCATCTACATCTACATCTACATCGCCATCTACATCTACATCTACATCGCCATCTACATCTATATCTACATCGCCATCTACATCTACATCTACATCGCCAACTACATCTACATCTACATCGCAATCTACATCCAGATCTACATCGCCATCTACATCTACATCTACATCTACATCTACTTCTACATCTACATCTACATCTACATCTACATCGCCATCTACATCTACATCTACATCGCCATCTACATCTATATCTACATCGCCATCTACATCGCCAACTACATCTACATCTACATCGCCACCTACATCCAGATTTAAATCGCCATCTACATCTACATCTACATCTACATCGCCATCTACATCTACATCTACATCGCCATCTACATCTACATCGCCATGTACATCTACATCTACATCGCCATCTACATCGCCATCTACATCGCCATCTACCTCGCCATCTACATCTACATCTACATCGCCATCTACATCTACATCTACATCGCCATCTACATCTACATCTACATCGCCATCTACATCTACATCTACATCGCCATCTACATCGCCATCTACATCGCCATCTACCTCGCCATCTACATCTACATCTACATCGCCATCTACATCTACATCTACATCGCCATCTACATCTATATCTACATCGCCATCTACATCTACATCGTCATCTACATCTACATCTACATCTACTTCTACATGTACATCGCCATCTACATCTACATATACATCGCCATCTACATCTACATCTACATCGCCATCTACATCTATATCTACATCGCCATCTACATCTACATCTACATCGCCAACTACATCTACATCTACATCGCAATCTACATCCAGATCTACATGGCCATCAACATCTACATCTACATCGCCATCTACATCGCCGTCTACATCTACATCGCCATCTACATCTACATCTACATCGCCTTCTACATCAACATCTACATCGCCATCTACATCTACATCTACATCTACATCTACATCTACATCTACATTTACATCTACATCGCCATCTACATCTACATCGCCATCTACATCGCCATCTACATCGCCATCTACATCTATATCTACATCGCCATCTACATCTACATCTACATCGCCATCTACATCTACATCTACATCGCCATCTACGTCTACATCTACATCTACATCTACATCGCCATCTACATCTACATCGCCATCTACATCTACATCTACATCGCCATCTACATCTATATCTACATCGCCATCTACATCTACATCTACATCGCCAACTACATCTACATCTACATCGCAATCTACATCCAGATCTACATCGCCATCTACATCTACATCTACATCTACTTCTACATCTACATCTACATCTACATCGCCATCTACATCTACATCTACATCGCCATCTACATCTATATCTACATCGCCATCTACATCGCCAACTACATCTACATCTACATCGCCACCTACATCCAGATCTAAATCGCCATCTACATCTACGTCTACATCTACATCGCCATCTACATCTACATCTACATCGCCATCTACATCTACATCGCCATGTACATCTACATCTACATCGCCATCTACATCGCCATCTACATCGCCATCTACCTCGCCATCTACATCTACATCTACATCGCCATCTACATCTACATCGCCATCTACATCTACATCGCCATCGCCATCTACATCTACATCTACATCGTTACCTACATCGCCATCTACATCGCCATCTACATCGCCGTCTACATCTACATCGCCATCTACATCTACATCTACATCGCCATCTACATCTACATCTACATCTACATCGGCATCTACATCGCCATCTACTTCGCCATCTAGATCTACATCGCCATCTACACCTACATCTACATCTACATCTACATCGCCATCTACATCTACATCGCCATCTACATCTACATCTACATCGCCATCGCCATCGCCATCTACATCTACATCTACATCGCCATCTACATCGCCATCTACATCGCCATCTACATCGCCATTTACATCTACATCTACATCGCCATCTACATCTACATCTACATCGCCATCTACATCTACATCGCCATCTACACCGCCATCTACATCTACATCGTCATCTACAGCTACATCCACATCGCCGTCTACATCTACATCTACATCGCCATCTACATCGCCGTATACATCTACATCCACATCGCTATCTACATCTACATCTACATCGCCATCTACATCTACATCTACATCGCCATCTACATCTACATCGCCATCTACATCTACATCGCCATCTACATCTAAATCGACATCTACATCTACATCTACATCGCCATCGCCATCTACATCAACATCTACATCGCCATCTACATCGCCATCTACATCGCCATCTACATCGCCATCTACATCTACATCGCCATCTACATCGCCATCTACATCGCCCTCTACATCTACATCTACATCGCCCTCTACATCTACATCTACATCGCCATCTACATCTACATCTACATCGCCATCTACATCTACATCTACATCGCCATCTACATCTATATCTACATCGCCATCTACATCTACATCTACATCGCCAACTACATCTACATCTACATCGCAATCTACATCCAGATCTACATCGCCATCTACATCTACATCTACATCGCCATCTACATCGCCATCTACATCTACATCGCCATCTTCATCGCCATCTACATCTACATCTACATCGCCATCTACATCTACATCTACATCGCCATCTACATCTATATCTACATCGCCATCTACATCTACATCTACATCGCCAACTACATCTACATCTACATCGCAATCTACATCCAGATCTACATCGCCATCTACATCTACATCTACATCTACATCTACTTCTACATCTACATCTACATCTACATCTACATCGCCATCTACATCTACATCTACATCGCCATCTACATCTATATCTACATCGCCATCTACATCGCCAACTACATCTACATCTACATCGCCGCCTACATCCAGATTTAAATCGCCATCTACATCTACATCTACATCTACATCGCCATCTACATCTACATCTACATCGCCATCTACATCTACATCGCCATGTACATCTACATCTACATCGCCATCTACATCGCCATCTACATCGCCATCAACCTCGCCATCTACATCTACATCTACATCGCCATCTACATCTACATCTACATCGCCATCTACATCTACATCTACATCGCCATCTACATCTACATCTACATCGCCATCTACATCTACATCTACATCGCCATCTACATCGCCATCTACATCGCCATCTACCTCGCCATCTACATCTACATCTACATCGCCATCTACATCTACATCTACATCGCCATCTACATCTATATCTACATCGCCATCTACATCTACATCGTCATCTACATCTACATCTACATCTACATCTACATCTACATCTACTTCTACATGTACATCGCCATCTACATCTACATATACATCGCCATCTACATCTACATCTACATCGCCATCTACATCTATATCTACATCGCCATCTACATCTACATCTACATCGCCAACTACATCTACATCTACATCGCAATCTACATCCAGATCTACATGGCCATCAACATCTACATCTACATCGCCATCTACATCGCCGTCTACATCTACATCGCCATCTACATCTACATCTACATCGCCATCTACATCAACATCTACATCGCCATCTACATCTACATCTACATCTACATCTACATCTACATCTACATTTACATCTACATCGCCATCTACATCTACATCGCCATCTACATCGCCATCTACATCGCCATCTACATCTATATCTACATCGCCATCTACATCTACATCTACATCGCCATCTACATCTACATCTACATCGCCATCTACGTCTACATCTACATCTACATCTACATCTACATCGCCATCTACATCTACATCTACATCGCCATCTACATCTACATCAACATCGCCATCTACATCTATATCTACATCGCCATCTACATCTACATCTACATCGCCAACTACATCTACATCTACATCGCAATCTACATCCAGATCTACATCGCCATCTACATCTACATCTACATCTACATCTACTTCTACATCTACATCTACATCTACATCGCCATCTACATCTACATCTACATCGCCATCTACATCTATATCTACATCGCCATCTACATCGCCAACTACATCTACATCTACATCGCCACCTACATCCAGATCTAAATCGCCATCTACATCTACGTCTACATCTACATCGCCATCTACATCTACATCTACATCGCCATCTACATCTACATCGCCATGTACATCTACATCTACATCGCCATCTACATCGCCATCTACCTCGCCATCTACATCTACATCTACATCGCCATCTACATCTACATCGCCATCTACATCTACATCGCCATCTACATCTACATCGCCATCGCCATCTACATCTACATCTACATCGTTACCTACATCGCCATCTACATCGCCATCTACATCGCCGTCTACATCTACATCGCCATCTACATCTACATCTACATCGCCATCTACATCTACATCTACATCTACATCGGCATCTACATCGCCATCTACTTCGCCATCTAGATCTACATCGCCATCTACACCTACATCTACATCTACATCTACATCGCCATCTACATCTACATCGCCATCTACATCTACATCTACATCGCCATCGCCATCGCCATCTACATCTACATCTACATCGCCATCTACATCACCATCTACATCGCCATCTACATCGCCATTTACATCTACATCTACATCGCCATCTACATCTACATCTACATCGCCATCTACATCTACATCGCCATCTACACCGCCATCTACATCTACATCGTCATCTACAGCTACATCCACATCGCCGTCTACATCTACATCTACATCGCCATCTACATCGCCGTCTACATCTACATCCACATCGCTATCTACATCTACATCTACATCGCCATCTACATCTACATCTACATCGCCATCTACATCTACATCGCCATCTACATCTACATCGCCATCTACATCTAAATCGACATCTACATCTACATCTACATCGCCATCGCCATCTACATCAACATCTACATCGCCATCTACATCGCCATCTACATCGCCATCTACATCGCCATCTACATCTACATCGCCATCTACATCGCCATCTACATCGCCCTCTACATCTACATCTACATCGCCCTCTACATCTACATCTACATCGCCATCTACATCTACATCTACATCGCCATCTACATCTACATCTACATCGCCATCTACATCTATATCTACATCGCCATCTACATCTACATCTACATCGCCAACTACATCTACATCTACATCGCAATCTACATCCAGATCTACATCGCCATCTACATCTACATCTACATCGCCATCTACATCGCCATCTACATCTACATCGCCATCTTCATCGCCATCTACATCTACATCTACATCGCCATCTACATCTACATCTACATCGCCATCTACATCTATATCTACATCGCCATCTACATCTACATCTACATCGCCAACTACATCTACATCTACATCGCAATCTACATCCAGATCTACATCGCCATCTACATCTACATCTACATCTACATCTACCTCTACATCTACATCTACATCTACATCTACATCGCCATCTACATCTACATCTACATCGCCATCTACATCTATATCTACATCGCCATCTACATCGCCAACTACATCTACATCTACATCGCCACCTACATCCAGATTTAAATCGCCATCTACATCTACATCTACATCTACATCGCCATCTACATCTACATCTACATCGCCATCTACATCTACATCGCCATGTACATCTACATCTACATCGCCATCTACATCGCCATCTACATCGCCATCTACCTCGCCATCTACATCTACATCTACATCGCCATCTACATCTACATCTACATCGCCATCTACATCTACATCTACATCGCCATCTACATCTACATCTACATCGCCATCTACATCGCCATCTACATCGCCATCTACCTCGCCATCTACATCTACATCTACATCGCCATCTACATCTACATCTACATCGCCATCTACATCTATATCTACATCGCCATCTACATCTACATCGTCATCTACATCTACATCTACATCTACATCTACATCTACATCTACTTCTACATGTACATCGCCATCTACATCTACATATACATCGCCATCTACATCTACATCTACATCGCCATCTACATCTATATCTACATCGCCATCTACATCTACATCTACATCGCCAACTACATCTACATCTACATCGCAATCTACATCCAGATCTACATGGCCATCAACATCTACATCTACATCGCCATCTACATCGCCGTCTACATCTACATCGCCATCTACATCTACATCTACATCGCCATCTACATCTATATCTACATCGC
Source organism: Andrena hattorfiana (assembly GCA_944738655.2). Lineage (NCBI taxonomy): Eukaryota > Metazoa > Arthropoda > Insecta > Hymenoptera > Andrenidae > Andrena > Andrena hattorfiana. The sequence goes on from OX122892.1 coordinate 25,142,690, forward strand.
CATCTACATCGCCAACTACATCTACATCTACATCGCCACCTACATCCAGATCTAAATCGCCATCTACATCTACGTCTACATCTACATCGCCATCTACATCTACATCTACATCGCCATCTACATCTACATCGCCATCTACATCGCCATCTACATCGCCATCTACATCTATATCTACATCGCCATCTACATCTACATCTACATCGCCATCTACATCTACATCTACATCGCCATCTACGTCTACATCTACATCTACATCTACATCGCCATCTACATCTACATCGCCATCTACATCTACATCTACATCGCCATCTACATCTATATCTACATCGCCATCTACATCTACATCTACATCGCCAACTACATCTACATCTACATCGCAATCTACATCCAGATCTACATCGCCATCTACATCTACATCTACATCTACATCTACATCGCCATCTACATCTACATCGCCATGTACATCTACATCTACATCGCCATCTACATCGCCATCTACATCGCCATCTACCTCGCCATCTACATCTACATCTACATCGCCATCTACATCTACATCGCCATCTACATCTACATCGCCATCTACATCTACATCTACATCGCCATCGCCATCGCCATCTACATCTACATCTACATCGCCATCTACATCGCCATCTACATCGCCATCTACATCGCCATTTACATCTACATCTACATCGCCATCTACATCTACATCTACATCGCCATCTACATCTACATCGCCATCTACACCGCCATCTACATCTACATCGTCATCTACAGCTACATCCACATCGCCGTCTACATCTACATCTACATCGCCATCTACATCGCCGTCTACATCTACATCCACATCGCTATCTACATCTACATCTACATCGCCATCTACATCTACATCTACATCGCCATCTACATCTACATCGCCATCTACATCTACATCGCCATCTACATCTAAATCGACATCTACATCTACATCTACATCGCCATCGCCATCTACATCAACATCTACATCGCCATCTACATCGCCATCTACATCGCCATCTACATCGCCATCTACATCTACATCGCCATCTACATCGCCATCTACATCGCCCTCTACATCTACATCTACATCGCCCTCTACATCTACATCTACATCGCCATCTACATCTACATCTACATCGCCATCTACATCTACATCTACATCGCCATCTACATCTATATCTACATCGCCATCTACATCTACATCTACATCGCCAACTACATCTACATCTACATCGCAATCTACATCCAGATCTACATCGACATCTACATCTACATCTACATCGCCATCTACATCGCCATCTACATCTACATCGCCATCTTCATCGCCATCTACATCTACATCTACATCGCCATCTACATCTACATCTACATCGCCATCTACATCTATATCTACATCGCCATCTACATCTACATCTACATCGCCAACTACATCTACATCTACATCGCAATCTACATCCAGATCTACATCGCCATCTACATCTACATCTACATCTACATCTACTTCTACATCTACATCTACATCTACATCTACATCGCCATCTACATCTACATCTACATCGCCATCTACATCTATATCTACATCGCCATCTACATCGCCAACTACATCTACATCTACATCGCCACCTACATCCAGATTTAAATCGCCATCTACATCTACATCTACATCGCCATCTACATCTACATCTACATCGCCATCTACATCTACATCTACATCGCCATCTACATCTACATCTACATCGCCATCTACATCGCCATCTACATCGCCATCTACCTCGCCATCTACATCTACATCTACATCGCCATCTACATCTACATCTACATCGCCATCTACATCTATATCTACATCGCCATCTACATCTACATCGTCATCTACATCTACATCTACATCTACATCTACATCTACATCTACTTCTACATGTACATCGCCATCTACATCTACATATACATCGCCATCTACATCTACATCTACATCGCCATCTACATCTATATCTACATCGCCATCTACATCTACATCTACATCGCCAACTACATCTACATCTACATCGCAATCTACATCCAGATCTACATGGCCATCAACATCTACATCTACATCGCCATCTACATCGCCGTCTACATCTACATCGCCATCTACATCTACATCTACATCGCCATCTACATCAACATCTACATCGCCATCTACATCTACATCTACATCTACATCTACATCTACATCTACATTTACATCTACATCGCCATCTACATCTACATCGCCATCTACATCGCCATCTACATCGCCATCTACCTCGCCATCTACATCTACATCTACATCGCCATCTACATCTACATCGCCATCTACATCTACATCGCCATCGCCATCTACATCTACATCTACATCGTTACCTACATCGCCATCTACATCGCCATCTACATCGCCGTCTACATCTACATCGCCATCTACATCTACATCTACATCGCCATCTACATCTACATCTACATCTACATCGGCATCTACATCGCCATCTACTTCGCCATCTAGATCTACATCGCCATCTACACCTACATCTACATCTACATCTACATCGCCATCTACATCTACATCGCCATCTACATCTACATCTACATCGCCATCTACATCGCCATCTACATCTACATCGCCATCTACATCGCCATCTACATCGCCGTCTACATCTACATCGCCATCTACATCTACATCTACATCTACATCGGCATCTACATCGCCATCTACTTCGCCATCTACATCTGCATCGCCATCTACATCTACATCGCCATCTACATCGCCATCTACATCGCCACCTACATCGCCATCTATATCTACATCGCCATCTACATCGCCATCTACATCTACATCTACATCTACATCGCCATCTACATTTACATCAACAGCGCCATCTACATCTACATCTACATTGCCATCTACATCTATATCTACATCGCCATCTACATCTACATCCACATCGCCAACTACATCTACATCTACATTGCCATCTACATCCAGATCTACATCGCCATCTACAACTACATCTACACCTACATCTACATCTACATCTACATCTACTTCTACATCTACATCGCCATCTACATCTACATCTACATCGCCATCTACATCTATATCTACATCGCCATCTACATCTACATCGTCATCTACATCTACATCTACATCTACATCTACATCTACATCTACATCTACTTCTACATGTACATCGCCATCTACATCTACATATACATCGCCATCTACATCTACATCTACATCGCCATCTACATCTATATCTACATCGCCATCTACATCTACATCTACATCGCCATCTACATCAACATCTACATCGCCATCTACATCTACATCTACATCTACATCTACATCTACATCTACATTTACATCTACATCGCCATCTACATCTACATCGCCATCTACATCGCCATCTACATCGCCATCTACATCTATATCTACATCGCCATCTACATCTACATCGCCATCTACATCTACATCTACATCGCCATCTACGTCTACATCTACATCTACATCTACATCGCCATCTACATCTACATCTACATCGCCATCTACATCTACATCTACATCGCCATCTACATCTATATCTACATCGCCATCTACATCTACATCTACATCGCCAACTACATCTACATCTACATCGCAATCTACATCCAGATCTACATCGCCATCTACATCTACATCTACATCTACATCTACTTCTACATCTACATCTACATCTACATCGCCATCTACATCTACATCTACATCGCCATCTACATCTATATCTACATCGCCATCTACATCGCCAACTACATCTACATCTACATCGCCACCTACATCCAGATCTAAATCGCCATCTACATCTACGTCTACATCTACATCGCCATCTACATCTACATCTACATCGCCATCTACATCTACATCGCCATGTACATCTACATCTACATCGCCATCTACATCGCCATCTACCTCGCCATCTACATCTACATCTACATCGCCATCTACATCGCCATCTACATCTACATCGCCATCGCCATCTACATCTACATCTACATCGTTACCTACATCGCCATCTACATCGCCATCTACATCGCCGTCTACATCTACATCGCCATCTACATCTACATCTACATCGCCATCTACATCTACATCTACATCTACATCGGCATCTACATCGCCATCTACTTCGCCATCTAGATCTACATCGCCATCTACACCTACATCTACATCTACATCTACATCGCCATCTACATCTACATCGCCATCTACATCTACATCTACATCGCCATCGCCATCGCCATCTACATCTACATCTACATCGCCATCTACATCGCCATCTACATCGCCATCTACATCGCCATTTACATCTACATCTACATCGCCATCTACATCTACATCTACATCGCCATCTACATCTACATCGCCATCTACACCGCCATCTACATCTACATCGTCATCTACAGCTACATCCACATCGCCGTCTACATCTACATCTACATCGCCATCTACATCGCCGTCTACATCTACATCCACATCGCTATCTACATCTACATCTACATCGCCATCTACATCTACATCTACATCGCCATCTACATCTACATCGCCATCTACATCTACATCGCCATCTACATCTAAATCGACATTTACATCTACATCTACATCGCCATCGCCATCTACATCAACATCTACATCGCCATCTACATCGCCATCTACATCGCCATCTACATCGCCATCTACATCTACATCGCCATCTACATCGCCATCTACATCGCCCTCTACATCTACATCTACATCGCCCTCTACATCTACATCTACATCGCCATCTACATCTACATCTACATCGCCATCTACATCTACATCTACATCGCCATCTACATCTACATCTACATCGCCAACTACATCTACATCTACATCGCAATCTACATCCAGATCTACATCGCCATCTACATCTACATCTACATCGCCATCTACATCGCCATCTACATCTACATCGCCATCTTCATCGCCATCTACATCTACATCTACATCGCCATCTACATCTACATCTACATCGCCATCTACATCTATATCTACATCGCCATCTACATCTACATCTACATCGCCAACTACATCTACATCTACATCGCAATCTACATCCAGATCTACATCGCCATCTACATCTACATCTACATCTACATCTACTTCTACATCTACATCTACATCTACATCTACATCGCCATCTACATCTACATCTACATCGCCATCTACATCTATATCTACATCGCCATCTACATCGCCAACTACATCTACATCTACATCGCCACCTACATCCAGATTTAAATCGCCATCTACATCTACATCTACATCTACATCGCCATCTACATCTACATCTACATCGCCATCTACATCTACATCGCCATGTACATCTACATCTACATCGCCATCTACATCGCCATCTACATCGCCATCTACCTCGCCATCTACATCTACATCTACATCGCCATCTACATCTACATCTACATCGCCATCTACATCTACATCTACATCGCCATCTACATCTACATCTACATCGCCATCTACATCGCCATCTACATCGCCATCTACCTCGCCATCTACATCTACATCTACATCGCCATCTACATCTACATCTACATCGCCATCTACATCTATATCTACATCGCCATCTACATCTACATCGTCATCTACATCTACATCTACATCTACTTCTACATGTACATCGCCATCTACATCTACATATACATCGCCATCTACATCTACATCTACATCGCCATCTACATCTATATCTACATCGCCATCTACATCTACATCTACATCGCCAACTACATCTACATCTACATCGCAATCTACATCCAGATCTACATGGCCATCAACATCTACATCTACATCGCCATCTACATCGCCGTCTACATCTACATCGCCATCTACATCTACATCTACATCGCCTTCTACATCAACATCTACATCGCCATCTACATCTACATCTACATCTACATCTACATCTACATCTACATTTACATCTACATCGCCATCTACATCTACATCGCCATCTACATCGCCATCTACATCGCCATCTACATCTATATCTACATCGCCATCTACATCTACATCTACATCGCCATCTACATCTACATCTACATCGCCATCTACGTCTACATCTACATCTACATCTACATCGCCATCTACATCTACATCGCCATCTACATCTACATCTACATCGCCATCTACATCTATATCTACATCGCCATCTACATCTACATCTACATCGCCAACTACATCTACATCTACATCGCAATCTACATCCAGATCTACATCGCCATCTACATCTACATCTACATCTACTTCTACATCTACATCTACATCTACATCGCCATCTACATCTACATCTACATCGCCATCTACATCTATATCTACATCGCCATCTACATCGCCAACTACATCTACATCTACATCGCCACCTACATCCAGATCTAAATCGCCATCTACATCTACGTCTACATCTACATCGCCATCTACATCTACATCTACATCGCCATCTACATCTACATCGCCATGTACATCTACATCTACATCGCCATCTACATCGCCATCTACATCGCCATCTACCTCGCCATCTACATCTACATCTACATCGCCATCTACATCTACATCGCCATCTACATCTACATCGCCATCGCCATCTACATCTACATCTACATCGTTACCTACATCGCCATCTACATCGCCATCTACATCGCCGTCTACATCTACATCGCCATCTACATCTACATCTACATCGCCATCTACATCTACATCTACATCTACATCGGCATCTACATCGCCATCTACTTCGCCATCTAGATCTACATCGCCATCTACACCTACATCTACATCTACATCTACATCGCCATCTACATCTACATCGCCATCTACATCTACATCTACATCGCCATCGCCATCGCCATCTACATCTACATCTACATCGCCATCTACATCGCCATCTACATCGCCATCTACATCGCCATTTACATCTACATCTACATCGCCATCTACATCTACATCTACATCGCCATCTACATCTACATCGCCATCTACACCGCCATCTACATCTACATCGTCATCTACAGCTACATCCACATCGCCGTCTACATCTACATCTACATCGCCATCTACATCGCCGTATACATCTACATCCACATCGCTATCTACATCTACATCTACATCGCCATCTACATCTACATCTACATCGCCATCTACATCTACATCGCCATCTACATCTACATCGCCATCTACATCTAAATCGACATCTACATCTACATCTACATCGCCATCGCCATCTACATCAACATCTACATCGCCATCTACATCGCCATCTACATCGCCATCTACATCGCCATCTACATCTACATCGCCATCTACATCGCCATCTACATCGCCCTCTACATCTACATCTACATCGCCCTCTACATCTACATCTACATCGCCATCTACATCTACATCTACATCGCCATCTACATCTACATCTACATCGCCATCTACATCTATATCTACATCGCCATCTACATCTACATCTACATCGCCAACTACATCTACATCTACATCGCAATCTACATCCAGATCTACATCGCCATCTACATCTACATCTACATCGCCATCTACATCGCCATCTACATCTACATCGCCATCTTCATCGCCATCTACATCTACATCTACATCGCCATCTACATCTACATCTACATCGCCATCTACATCTATATCTACATCGCCATCTACATCTACATCTACATCGCCAACTACATCTACATCTACATCGCAATCTACATCCAGATCTACATCGCCATCTACATCTACATCTACATCTACATCTACTTCTACATCTACATCTACATCTACATCTACATCGCCATCTACATCTACATCTACATCGCCATCTACATCTATATCTACATCGCCATCTACATCGCCAACTACATCTACATCTACATCGCCGCCTACATCCAGATTTAAATCGCCATCTACATCTACATCTACATCTACATCGCCATCTACATCTACATCTACATCGCCATCTACATCTACATCGCCATGTACATCTACATCTACATCGCCATCTACATCGCCATCTACATCGCCATCAACCTCGCCATCTACATCTACATCTACATCGCCATCTACATCTACATCTACATCGCCATCTACATCTACATCTACATCGCCATCTACATCTACATCTACATCGCCATCTACATCTACATCTACATCGCCATCTACATCGCCATCTACATCGCCATCTACCTCGCCATCTACATCTACATCTACATCGCCATCTACATCTACATCTACATCGCCATCTACATCTATATCTACATCGCCATCTACATCTACATCGTCATCTACATCTACATCTACATCTACATCTACATCTACATCTACTTCTACATGTACATCGCCATCTACATCTACATATACATCGCCATCTACATCTACATCTACATCGCCATCTACATCTATATCTACATCGCCATCTACATCTACATCTACATCGCCAACTACATCTACATCTACATCGCAATCTACATCCAGATCTACATGGCCATCAACATCTACATCTACATCGCCATCTACATCGCCGTCTACATCTACATCGCCATCTACATCTACATCTACATCGCCATCTACATCAACATCTACATCGCCATCTACATCTACATCTACATCTACATCTACATCTACATCTACATTTACATCTACATCGCCATCTACATCTACATCGCCATCTACATCGCCATCTACATCGCCATCTACATCTATATCTACATCGCCATCTACATCTACATCTACATCGCCATCTACATCTACATCTACATCGCCATCTACGTCTACATCTACATCTACATCTACATCTACATCGCCATCTACATCTACATCTACATCGCCATCTACATCTACATCAACATCGCCATCTACATCTATATCTACATCGCCATCTACATCTACATCTACATCGCCAACTACATCTACATCTACATCGCAATCTACATCCAGATCTACATCGCCATCTACATCTACATCTACATCTACATCTACTTCTACATCTACATCTACATCTACATCGCCATCTACATCTACATCTACATCGCCATCTACATCTATATCTACATCGCCATCTACATCGCCAACTACATCTACATCTACATCGCCACCTACATCCAGATCTAAATCGCCATCTACATCTACGTCTACATCTACATCGCCATCTACATCTACATCTACATCGCCATCTACATCTACATCGCCATGTACATCTACATCTACATCGCCATCTACATCGCCATCTACCTCGCCATCTACATCTACATCTACATCGCCATCTACATCTACATCGCCATCTACATCTACATCGCCATCTACATCTACATCGCCATCGCCATCTACATCTACATCTACATCGTTACCTACATCGCCATCTACATCGCCATCTACATCGCCGTCTACATCTACATCGCCATCTACATCTACATCTACATCGCCATCTACATCTACATCTACATCTACATCGGCATCTACATCGCCATCTACTTCGCCATCTAGATCTACATCGCCATCTACACCTACATCTACATCTACATCTACATCGCCATCTACATCTACATCGCCATCTACATCTACATCTACATCGCCATCGCCATCGCCATCTACATCTACATCTACATCGCCATCTACATCACCATCTACATCGCCATCTACATCGCCATTTACATCTACATCTACATCGCCATCTACATCTACATCTACATCGCCATCTACATCTACATCGCCATCTACACCGCCATCTACATCTACATCGTCATCTACAGCTACATCCACATCGCCGTCTACATCTACATCTACATCGCCATCTACATCGCCGTCTACATCTACATCCACATCGCTATCTACATCTACATCTACATCGCCATCTACATCTACATCTACATCGCCATCTACATCTACATCGCCATCTACATCTACATCGCCATCTACATCTAAATCGACATCTACATCTACATCTACATCGCCATCGCCATCTACATCAACATCTACATCGCCATCTACATCGCCATCTACATCGCCATCTACATCGCCATCTACATCTACATCGCCATCTACATCGCCATCTACATCGCCCTCTACATCTACATCTACATCGCCCTCTACATCTACATCTACATCGCCATCTACATCTACATCTACATCGCCATCTACATCTACATCTACATCGCCATCTACATCTATATCTACATCGCCATCTACATCTACATCTACATCGCCAACTACATCTACATCTACATCGCAATCTACATCCAGATCTACATCGCCATCTACATCTACATCTACATCGCCATCTACATCGCCATCTACATCTACATCGCCATCTTCATCGCCATCTACATCTACATCTACATCGCCATCTACATCTACATCTACATCGCCATCTACATCTATATCTACATCGCCATCTACATCTACATCTACATCGCCAACTACATCTACATCTACATCGCAATCTACATCCAGATCTACATCGCCATCTACATCTACATCTACATCTACATCTACCTCTACATCTACATCTACATCTACATCTACATCGCCATCTACATCTACATCTACATCGCCATCTACATCTATATCTACATCGCCATCTACATCGCCAACTACATCTACATCTACATCGCCACCTACATCCAGATTTAAATCGCCATCTACATCTACATCTACATCTACATCGCCATCTACATCTACATCTACATCGCCATCTACATCTACATCGCCATGTACATCTACATCTACATCGCCATCTACATCGCCATCTACATCGCCATCTACCTCGCCATCTACATCTACATCTACATCGCCATCTACATCTACATCTACATCGCCATCTACATCTACATCTACATCGCCATCTACATCTACATCTACATCGCCATCTACATCGCCATCTACATCGCCATCTACCTCGCCATCTACATCTACATCTACATCGCCATCTACATCTACATCTACATCGCCATCTACATCTATATCTACATCGCCATCTACATCTACATCGTCATCTACATCTACATCTACATCTACATCTACATCTACATCTACTTCTACATGTACATCGCCATCTACATCTACATATACATCGCCATCTACATCTACATCTACATCGCCATCTACATCTATATCTACATCGCCATCTACATCTACATCTACATCGCCAACTACATCTACATCTACATCGCAATCTACATCCAGATCTACATGGCCATCAACATCTACATCTACATCGCCATCTACATCGCCGTCTACATCTACATCGCCATCTACATCTACATCTACATCGCCATCTACATCTATATCTACATCGCCATCTACATCGCCAACTACATCTACATCTACATCGCCACCTACATCCAGATCTAAATCGCCATCTACATCTACGTCTACATCTACATCGCCATCTACATCTACATCTACATCGCCATCTACATCTACATCGCCATCTACATCGCCATCTACATCGCCATCTACATCTATATCTACATCGCCATCTACATCTACATCTACATCGCCATCTACATCTACATCTACATCGCCATCTACGTCTACATCTACATCTACATCTACATCGCCATCTACATCTACATCGCCATCTACATCTACATCTACATCGCCATCTACATCTATATCTACATCGCCATCTACATCTACATCTACATCGCCAACTACATCTACATCTACATCGCAATCTACATCCAGATCTACATCGCCATCTACATCTACATCTACATCTACATCTACATCGCCATCTACATCTACATCGCCATGTACATCTACATCTACATCGCCATCTACATCGCCATCTACATCGCCATCTACCTCGCCATCTACATCTACATCTACATCGCCATCTACATCTACATCGCCATCTACATCTACATCGCCATCTACATCTACATCTACATCGCCATCGCCATCGCCATCTACATCTACATCTACATCGCCATCTACATCGCCATCTACATCGCCATCTACATCGCCATTTACATCTACATCTACATCGCCATCTACATCTACATCTACATCGCCATCTACATCTACATCGCCATCTACACCGCCATCTACATCTACATCGTCATCTACAGCTACATCCACATCGCCGTCTACATCTACATCTACATCGCCATCTACATCGCCGTCTACATCTACATCCACATCGCTATCTACATCTACATCTACATCGCCATCTACATCTACATCTACATCGCCATCTACATCTACATCGCCATCTACATCTACATCGCCATCTACATCTAAATCGACATCTACATCTACATCTACATCGCCATCGCCATCTACATCAACATCTACATCGCCATCTACATCGCCATCTACATCGCCATCTACATCGCCATCTACATCTACATCGCCATCTACATCGCCATCTACATCGCCCTCTACATCTACATCTACATCGCCCTCTACATCTACATCTACATCGCCATCTACATCTACATCTACATCGCCATCTACATCTACATCTACATCGCCATCTACATCTATATCTACATCGCCATCTACATCTACATCTACATCGCCAACTACATCTACATCTACATCGCAATCTACATCCAGATCTACATCGACATCTACATCTACATCTACATCGCCATCTACATCGCCATCTACATCTACATCGCCATCTTCATCGCCATCTACATCTACATCTACATCGCCATCTACATCTACATCTACATCGCCATCTACATCTATATCTACATCGCCATCTACATCTACATCTACATCGCCAACTACATCTACATCTACATCGCAATCTACATCCAGATCTACATCGCCATCTACATCTACATCTACATCTACATCTACTTCTACATCTACATCTACATCTACATCTACATCGCCATCTACATCTACATCTACATCGCCATCTACATCTATATCTACATCGCCATCTACATCGCCAACTACATCTACATCTACATCGCCACCTACATCCAGATTTAAATCGCCATCTACATCTACATCTACATCGCCATCTACATCTACATCTACATCGCCATCTACATCTACATCTACATCGCCATCTACATCTACATCTACATCGCCATCTACATCGCCATCTACATCGCCATCTACCTCGCCATCTACATCTACATCTACATCGCCATCTACATCTACATCTACATCGCCATCTACATCTATATCTACATCGCCATCTACATCTACATCGTCATCTACATCTACATCTACATCTACATCTACATCTACATCTACTTCTACATGTACATCGCCATCTACATCTACATATACATCGCCATCTACATCTACATCTACATCGCCATCTACATCTATATCTACATCGCCATCTACATCTACATCTACATCGCCAACTACATCTACATCTACATCGCAATCTACATCCAGATCTACATGGCCATCAACATCTACATCTACATCGCCATCTACATCGCCGTCTACATCTACATCGCCATCTACATCTACATCTACATCGCCATCTACATCAACATCTACATCGCCATCTACATCTACATCTACATCTACATCTACATCTACATCTACATTTACATCTACATCGCCATCTACATCTACATCGCCATCTACATCGCCATCTACATCGCCATCTACCTCGCCATCTACATCTACATCTACATCGCCATCTACATCTACATCGCCATCTACATCTACATCGCCATCGCCATCTACATCTACATCTACATCGTTACCTACATCGCCATCTACATCGCCATCTACATCGCCGTCTACATCTACATCGCCATCTACATCTACATCTACATCGCCATCTACATCTACATCTACATCTACATCGGCATCTACATCGCCATCTACTTCGCCATCTAGATCTACATCGCCATCTACACCTACATCTACATCTACATCTACATCGCCATCTACATCTACATCGCCATCTACATCTACATCTACATCGCCATCTACATCGCCATCTACATCTACATCGCCATCTACATCGCCATCTACATCGCCGTCTACATCTACATCGCCATCTACATCTACATCTACATCTACATCGGCATCTACATCGCCATCTACTTCGCCATCTACATCTGCATCGCCATCTACATCTACATCGCCATCTACATCGCCATCTACATCGCCACCTACATCGCCATCTATATCTACATCGCCATCTACATCGCCATCTACATCTACATCTACATCTACATCGCCATCTACATTTACATCAACAGCGCCATCTACATCTACATCTACATTGCCATCTACATCTATATCTACATCGCCATCTACATCTACATCCACATCGCCAACTACATCTACATCTACATTGCCATCTACATCCAGATCTACATCGCCATCTACAACTACATCTACACCTACATCTACATCTACATCTACATCTACTTCTACATCTACATCGCCATCTACATCTACATCTACATCGCCATCTACATCTATATCTACATCGCCATCTACATCTACATCGTCATCTACATCTACATCTACATCTACATCTACATCTACATCTACATCTACTTCTACATGTACATCGCCATCTACATCTACATATACATCGCCATCTACATCTACATCTACATCGCCATCTACATCTATATCTACATCGCCATCTACATCTACATCTACATCGCCATCTACATCAACATCTACATCGCCATCTACATCTACATCTACATCTACATCTACATCTACATCTACATTTACATCTACATCGCCATCTACATCTACATCGCCATCTACATCGCCATCTACATCGCCATCTACATCTATATCTACATCGCCATCTACATCTACATCGCCATCTACATCTACATCTACATCGCCATCTACGTCTACATCTACATCTACATCTACATCGCCATCTACATCTACATCTACATCGCCATCTACATCTACATCTACATCGCCATCTACATCTATATCTACATCGCCATCTACATCTACATCTACATCGCCAACTACATCTACATCTACATCGCAATCTACATCCAGATCTACATCGCCATCTACATCTACATCTACATCTACATCTACTTCTACATCTACATCTACATCTACATCGCCATCTACATCTACATCTACATCGCCATCTACATCTATATCTACATCGCCATCTACATCGCCAACTACATCTACATCTACATCGCCACCTACATCCAGATCTAAATCGCCATCTACATCTACGTCTACATCTACATCGCCATCTACATCTACATCTACATCGCCATCTACATCTACATCGCCATGTACATCTACATCTACATCGCCATCTACATCGCCATCTACATCGCCATCTACATCGCCATCTACCTCGCCATCTACATCTACATCTACATCGCCATCTACATCTACATCTACATCGCCATCTACACCTATATCTACATCGCCATCTACATCTACATCGTCATCTACATCTACATCTACATCTACATCTACATCTACATCTACTTCTACATGTACATCGCCATCTACATCTACATATACATCGCCGTCTACATCTACATCTACATCGCCATCTACATCTATATCTACATCGCCATCTACATCTACATCTACATCGCCAACTACATCTACATCTACATCGCAATCTACATCCAGATCTACATCGCCATCAACATCTACATCTACATCGCCATCTACATCGCCGTCTACATCTACATCGCCATCTACATCTACATCTACATCTACATCGGCATCTACATCGCCATCTACTTCGCCATCTACATCTGCATCGCCATCTACATCTACATCGCCATCTACATCGCCATCTACATCGCCACCTACATCGCCATCTATATCTACATCGCCATCTACATCGCCATCTACATCTACATCTACATCTACATCGCCATCTACATTTACATCAACAGCGCCATCTACATCTACATCTACATTGCCATCTACATCTATATCTACATCGCCATCTACATCTACATCCACATCGCCAACTACATCTACATCTACATTGCCATCTACATCCAGATCTACATCGCCATCTACAACTACATCTACACCTACATCTACATCTACATCTACATCTACTTCTACATCTACATCGCCATCTACATCTACATCTACATCGCCATCTACATCTATATCTACATCGCCATCTACATCTACATCGTCATCTACATCTACATCTACATCTACATCTACATCTACATCTACATCTACTTCTACATGTACATCGCCATCTACATCTACATATACATCGCCATCTACATCTACATCTACATCGCCATCTACATCTATATCTACATCGCCATCTACATCTACATCTACATCGCCATCTACATCAACATCTACATCGCCATCTACATCTACATCTACATCTACATCTACATCTACATCTACATTTACATCTACATCGCCATCTACATCTACATCGCCATCTACATCGCCATCTACATCGCCATCTACATCTATATCTACATCGCCATCTACATCTACATCGCCATCTACATCTACATCTACATCGCCATCTACGTCTACATCTACATCTACATCTACATCGCCATCTACATCTACATCTACATCGCCATCTACATCTACATCTACATCGCCATCTACATCTATATCTACATCGCCATCTACATCTACATCTACATCGCCAACTACATCTACATCTACATCGCAATCTACATCCAGATCTACATCGCCATCTACATCTACATCTACATCTACATCTACTTCTACATCTACATCTACATCTACATCGCCATCTACATCTACATCTACATCGCCATCTACATCTATATCTACATCGCCATCTACATCGCCAACTACATCTACATCTACATCGCCACCTACATCCAGATCTAAATCGCCATCTACATCTACGTCTACATCTACATCGCCATCTACATCTACATCTACATCGCCATCTACATCTACATCGCCATGTACATCTACATCTACATCGCCATCTACATCGCCATCTACATCGCCATCTACATCGCCATCTACCTCGCCATCTACATCTACATCTACATCGCCATCTACATCTACATCGCCATCTACATCTACATCGCCATCGCCATCTACATCTACATCTACATCGTTACCCACATCGCCATCTACATCGCCATCTACATCGCCGTCTACATCTACATCGCCATCTACATCTACATCTACATCGCCATCTACATCTACATCTACATCTACATCGGCATCTACATCGCCATCTACTTCGCCATCTAGATCTACATCGCCATCTACACCTACATCTACATCTACATCTACATCGCCATCTACATCTACATCGCCATCTACATCTACATCTACATCGCCATCGCCATCGCCATCTACATCTACATCTACATCGACATCTACATCGCCATCTACATCGCCATCTACATCGCCATCTACATCGCCATTTACATCTACATCTACATCGCCATCTACATCTACATCGACATCTACACCGCCATCTACATCTACATCGTCATCTACAGCTACATCCACATCGCCGTCTACATCTACATCTACATCGCCATCTACATCGCCGTCTACATCTACATCCACATCGCTATCTACATCTACATCTACATCGCCATCTACATCTACATCTACATCGCCATCTACATCTACATCGCCATCTACATCTACATCGCCATCTACATCTAAATCGACATCTACATCTACATCTACATCGCCATCGCCATCTACATCAACATCTACATCGCCATCTACATCGCCATCTACATCGCCATCTACATCGCCATCTACATCTACATCGCCATCTACATCGCCATCTACATCGCCCTCTACATCTACATCTACATCGCCCTCTACATCTACATCTACATCGCCATCTTCATCTACATCTACATCGCCATCTACATCTACATCTACATCGCCATCTACATCTATATCTACATCGCCATCTACATCTACATCTACATCGCCAACTACATCTACATCTACATCGCCATCTACGTCTACATCTACATCGCCATCTACATCTATATCTACATCGCCATCTACATCTACATCTACATCGCCAACTACATCTACATCTACATCGCAATCTACATCCAGATCTACATCGCCATCTACATCTACATCTACATCTACATCTACTTCTACATCTACATCTACATCTACATCTACATCGCCATCTACATCTACATCTACATCGCCATCTACATCTATATCTACATCGCCATCTACATCGCCAACTACATCTACATCTACATCGCCACCTACATCCAGATTTAAATCGCCATCTACATCTACATCTACATCTACATCGCCATCTACATCTACATCTACATCGCCATCTACATCTACATCGCCATGTACATCTACATCTACATCGCCATCTACATCGCCATCTACATCGCCATCTACCTCGCCATCTACATCTACATCTACATCGCCATCTACATCTACATCTACATCGCCATCTACATCTACATCTACATCGCAATCTACATCCAGATCTACATCGCCATCTACATCTACATCTACATCGCCATCTACATCGCCATCTACATCTACATCGCCATCTTCATCGCCATCTACATCTACATCTACATCGCCATCCACATCTACATCTACATCGCCATCTACATCTACATCTACATCTACATCAACATCTACATTTACATCTACATCGCGATCTACATCTACATCGCCATCTACATCGCCATCTACATCTACATCTACACCTACATCGCCATCTACATCTACATCTACATCTACATCGCCATCTACATCTACATCTACATCGCCATCTACATCTACATCTACATCGCCATCGCCACCTACATCTACATCTACAGCTACATCTACAGCTACATCTACATTTACATCTACATCGCGATCTACATCTACATCGCCATCTACATCGCCATCTACATCTACATCTACATCCAGATCTACATCGCCATCTACATCTACATCTACATCGCAATCTACATCGCCATCTACATCTACATCGCCATCTTCATCGCCATCTACATCTACATCTACATCTACATCGCCATCTACATCTACAACTACATCGCCATCTACATCTACATCTACATCGCCATCGCCACCTACATCTACATCTACAGCTACATCTACATTTATATCTACATCGCCATCTACATCTACATCGCCATCTACATCGCCATCTACATCGCCATCTACATCCAGATCTACATCGCCATCTACAACTACATCTACACCTACATCTACATCTACATCTACATCTACTTCTACATCTACATCGCCATCTACATCTACATCTACATCTACATCGCCATCTACATCTACATCTACATCGCAATCTACATCCAGATCTACATCGCCATCTACATCTACATCTACATCGCCATCTACATCTATATCTACATCGCCATCTACATCTACATCTACATCGCCAACTACATCTACATCTACATCGCAATCTACATCCAGATCTACATCGCCATCTACATCTACATCTACATCTACATCTACTTCTACATCTACATCTACATCTACATCTACATCGCCATCTACATCTACATCTACATCGCCATCTACATCTATATCTACATCGCCATCTACATCGCCAACTACATCTACATCTACATCGCCACCTACATCCAGATTTAAATCGCCATCTACATCTACATCTACATCTACATCGCCATCTACATCTACATCTACATCGCCATCTACATCTACATCGCCATGTACATCTACATCTACATCGCCATCTACATCGCCATCTACATCGCCATCTACCTCGCCATCTACATCTACATCTACATCGCCATCTACATCTACATCTACATCTACATCGCCATCTACATCTACATCTACATCGCCATCGCCATCTACATCTACATCTACATCGCAATCTACATCCAGATCTACATCGCCATCTACATCTACATCTACATCGCCATCTACATCTACTTCTACATCTACATCTACATCTACATCGCCATCTACATCTACATCTACATCGCCATCTACATCTATATCTACATCGCCATCTACATCGCGAACTACATCTACATCTACATCGCCACCTACATCCAGATCTAAATCGCCATCTACATCTACGTCTACATCTACATCGCCATCTACATCTACATCTACATCGCCATCTACATCGCCATCTACCTCGCCATCTACATCTACATCTACATCGCCATCTACATCTACATCGCCATCTACATCTACATCGCCATCTACATCTAAATCGACATCTACATCTACATCTACATCGCCATCGCCATCTACATCAACATCTACATCGCCATCTACATCGCCATCTACATCGCCATCTACATCGCCATCTACATCTACATCGCCATCTACATCGCCATCTACATCGCCCTCTACATCTACATCTACATCGCCCTCTACATCTACATCTACATCGCCATCTACATCTACATCTACATCGCCATCTACATCTACATCTACATCGCCATCTACATCTATATCTACATCGCCATCTACATCTACATCTACATCGCCAACTACATCTACATCTACATCGCAATCTACATCCAGATCTACATCGCCATCTACATCTACATCTACATCGCCATCTACATCGCCATCTACATCTACATCGCCATCTTCATCGCCATCTACATCTACATCTACATCGCCATCTACATCTACATCTACATCGCCATCTACATCTATATCTACATCGCCATCTACATCTACATCTACATCGCCAACTACATCTACATCTACATCGCAATCTACATCCAGATCTACATCGCCATCTACATCTACATCTACATCTACATCTACTTCTACATCTACATCTACATCTACATCTACATCGCCATCTACATCTACATCTACATCGCCATCTACATCTATATCTACATCGCCATCTACATCGCCAACTACATCTACATCTACATCGCCACCTACATCCAGATTTAAATCGCCATCTACATCTACATCTACATCTACATCGCCATCTACATCTTCATCTACATCGCCATCTACATCTACATCGCCATGTACATCTACATCTACATCGCCATCTACATCGCCATCTACATCGCCATCTACCTCGCCATCTACATCTACATCTACATCGCCATCTACATCTACATCTACATCTACATCGCCATCTACATCTACATCTACATCGCCATCGCCATCTACATCTACATCTACATCGCAATCTACATCCAGATCTACATCGCCATCTACATCTACATCTACATCGCCATCTACATCGCCATCTACATCTACATCGCCATCTTCATCGCCATCTACATCTACATCTACATCGCCATCCACATCTACATCTACATCGCCATCTACATCTACATCTACATCTACATCTACATCTACATTTACATCTACATCGCGATCTACATCTACATCGCCATCTACATCGCCATCTACATCTACATCTACACCTACATCGCCATCTACATCTACATCTACATCTACATCGCCATCTACATCTACATCTACATCGCCATCTACATCTACATCTACATCGCCATCGCCACCTACATCTACATCTACAGCTACATCTACATTTACATCTACATCGCGATCTACATCTACATCGCCATCTACATCGCCATCTACATCTACATCTACATCCAGATCTACATCGCCATCTACATCTACATCTACATCGCCATCTACATCGCCATCTACATCTACATCGCCATCTTCATCGCCATCTACATCTACATCTACATCTACATCGCCATCTACATCTACAACTACATCGCCATCTACATCTACATCTACATCGCCATCGCCACCTACATCTACATCTACAGCTACATCTACATTTATATCTACATCGCCATCTACATCTACATCGCCATCTACATCGCCATCTACATCGCCATCTACATCCAGATCTACATCGCCATCTACAACTACATCTACATCTACATCTACTTCTACATCTACATCTACATCTACATCTACATCTACTTCTACATCTACATCGCCATCTACATCTACATCTACATCGCCATCGCCATCTACATCTACATCTACATCGCCATCTACATCTATATCTACATCGCCATCTACATCGCCATCTACATCTACGTCTACATCTACATCGCCATCTACATCTACATCAACAGCGCCATCTACATCTACATCTACATTGCCATCTACATCTATATCTATATCGCCATCTACATCTACATCGTCATCTACATCTATATCTACATCTACATCTACTTCTACATGTACATCTACATCGCCATCTACATCGCCATCTACATCTACATCTACACCTACATCGCCATCTACATCTACATCTACATCTACATCGCCATCTACATCTACATCTACATCGTCATCTACATCTACATCTACATCTACATCTACATCTACATCTACATCTACTTCTACATGTACATCGCCATCTACATCTACATATACATCGCCATCTACATCTACATCTACATCGCCATCTACATCTATATCTACATCGCCATCTACATCTACATCTACATCGCCCTCTACATCTACATCTACATCGCCATCTACATCTACATCTACATCGCCATCTACATCTACATCTACATCGCCATCTACATCTATATCTACATCGCCATCTACATCTACATCTACATCGCCAACTACATCTACATCTACATCGCAATCTACATCCAGATCTACATCGCCATCTACATCTACATCTACATCGCCATCTACATCGCCATCTACATCTACATCGCCATCTTCATCGCCATCTACGTCTACATCTACATCGCCATCTACATCTACATCTACATCGCCATCTACATCTATATCTACATCGCCATCTACATCTACATCTACATCGCCAACTACATCTACATCTACATCGCAATCTACATCCAGATCTACATCGCCATCTACATCTACATCTACATCTACATCTACTTCTACATCTACATCTACATCTACATCTACATCGCCATCTACATCTACATCTACATCGCTATCTACATCTATATCTACATCGCCATCTACATCGCCAACTACATCTACATCTACATCGCCACCTACATCCAGATTTAAATCGCCATCTACATCTACATCTACATCTACATCGCCATCTACATCTACATCTACATCGCCATCTACATCTACATCGCCATGTACATCTACATCTACATCGCCATCTACATCGCCATCTACATCGCCATCTACCTCGCCATCTACATCTACATCTACATCGCCATCTACATCTACATCTACATCGCCATCTACATCTACATCTACATCGCAATCTACATCCAGATCTACATCGCCATCTACATCTACATCGCCATCTACATCGCCATCTACATCTACATCGCCATCTTCATCGCCATCTACATCTACATCTACATCGCCATCTACATCTACATCTACATCGCCATCTACATCTATATCTACATCGCCATCTACATCTACATCTACATCGCCAACTACATCTACATCTACATCGCAATCTACATCCAGATCTACATCGCCATCTACATCTACATCTACATCTACATCTACTTCTACATCTACATCTACATCTACATCTACATCGCCATCTACATCTACATCTACATCGCCATCTACATCTATATCTACATCGCCATCTACATCGCCAACTACATCTACATCTACATCGCCACCTACATCCAGATTTAAATCGCCATCTACATCTACATCTACATCTACATCGCCATCTACATCTACATCTACATCGCCATCTACATCTACATCTACATCGCCATCTACATCTACATCGCCATGTACATCTACATCTACATCGCCATCTACATCGCCATCTACCTCGCCATCTACATCTACATCTACATCGCCATCTACATCTACATCTACATCGCCATCTACATCTACATCTACATCGCAATCTACATCCAGATCTACATCGCCATCTACATCTACATCTACATCGCCATCTACATCGCCATCTACATCTACATCGCCATCTTCATCGCCATCTACATCTACATCTACATCGCCATCCACATCTACATCTACATCGCCATCTACATCTACATCTACATCTACATCTACATCTACATTTACATCTACATCGCGATCTACATCTACATCGCCATCTACATCGCCATCTACATCTACATCTACACTTACATCGCCATCTACATCTACATCTACATCTACATCGCCATCTACATCTACATCGCCATCTACATCTACATCTACATCGCCATCGCCACCTACATCTACATCTACAGCTACATTTACAGCTACATCTACATTTACATCTACATCGCGATCTACATCTACATCGCCATCTACATCGCCATCTACATCGCCATCTACATCTACATCTACATCCAGATCTACATCTACATCTACTTCTACATGTACATCGCCATCTACATCTACATATACATCGCCATCTACATCTACATCTACATCGCCATCTACATCTATATCTACATCGCCATCTACATCTACATCTACATCGCCAACTACATCTACATCTACATCGCAATCTACATCCAGATCTACATCGCCATCAACATCTACATCTACATCGCCATCTACATCGCCATCTACATCTACATCGCCATCTTCATCGCCATCTACATCTGCATCTACATCGCCATCTACATCTACATCTACATCGCCATCTACATCTATATCTACATCGCCATCTACATCTACATCGTCATCTACATCTACATCTACATCTACATCTACATCTACTTCTACATGTACATCGCCATCTACATCTACATATACATCGCCATCTACATCTACATCTACATCGCCATCTACATCTATATCTACATCGCCATCTACATCTACATCTACATCTACATCGGCATCTACATCGCCATCTACTTCGCCATCTAGATCTACATCGCCATCTACACCTACATCTACATCTACATCTACATCGCCATCTACATCTACATCGCCATCTACATCTACATCGCCATCGCCATCTACATCTACATCTACATCGTCACCTACATCGCCATCTACATCGCCATCTACATCACCGTCTACATCTACATCGCCATCTACATCTACATCTACATCTACATCGCCATCTACATCTACATCTACATCGCCATCTACATCTACATCGCCATGTACATCTACATCTACATCGCCATCTACATCGCCATCTACATCGCCATCTACCTCGCCATCTACATCTACATCTACATTGCCATCTACATCTACATCGCCATCTACATCTACATCGCCATCTACATCTACATCGCCATCGCCATCTACATCTACATCTACATCGTCACCTACACAGCCATCTACATCGCCATCTACATCGCCGTCTACATCTACATCGCCATCTACATCTACATCTACATCGCCATCTACATCTACATCTACATCTACATCGCCATCTACATCTACATCTACATCTGCATCGCCATCTACATCTATATCTACATCGCCATCTACATCGCCAACTACATCTACATCTACATCGCCACCTACATCCAGATCTAAATCGCCATCTACATCTACATCTACATCTACATCGCCATCTACATCTACATCTACATCGCCATCTACATCTACATCATCATGTACATCTACATCTACATCGCCATCTACATCGCCATCTACATCGCCATCTACCTCGCCATCTACATCTACATCTACATCGCCATCTACATCTACATCGCCATCTACATCTACATCGCCATCTACATCTACATCGCCATCTACATCTACATCGCCATCGCCATCTACATCTACATCTACATCGTCACCTACATCGCCATGTACATCGCCATCTACATCGCCGTCTACATCTACATCGCCATCTACATCTACATCTACATCGCCATCTACATCTACATCGGCATCTACATCGCCATCTACTTCGCCATCTACATCTACATCTACACCTACATCGCCATCTACATCTACATCTACATCGCCATCTACATCTATATCTACATCGCCATCTACATCTACATCTACATCGCCAACTACATCTACATCTACATCGCAATCTACATCCAGATCTACATCGCCATCTACATCTACATCTACATCTACTTCTACATCTACATCTACATCTACATCTACATCGCCATCTACATCTACATCGCCATCTACATCTATATCTACATCGCCATCTACATCGCCAACTACATCTACATCTACATCGCCACCTACATCCAGATTTAAATCGCCATCTACATCTACATCTACATCTACATCTACATCGCCATCTACATCTACATCTACATCGCCATCTACATCTACATCGCCATGTACATCGCCATCTACATCGCCATCTACCTCGCCATCTACATCTACATCTACATCGCCATCTACATCTACATCTACATCGCCATCTACATCTACATCTACATCGCAATCTACATCCAGATCTACATCGCCATCTACATCTACATCTACATCGCCATCTACATCGCCATCTACATCTACATCGCCATCTTCATCGCCATCTACATCTACATCTACATCGCCATCCACATCTACATCTACATCGCCATCTACATCTACATCTACATCTACATCTACATTTACATCTACATCGCGATCTACATCTACATCGCCATCTACATCGCCATCTACATCTACATCTACACCTACATCGCCATCTACATCTACATCTACATCTACATCGCCATCTACATCTACATCTACATCGCCATCTACATCTACATCTACATCGCCATCTACATCTATATCTACATCGCCATCTACATCTACATCTACATCTACATCGCCATCTACGTCTACATCTACATCTACATCTACATCGCCATCTACATCTACATCTACATCGCCATCTACATCTACATCTACATCGCCATCTACATCTATATCTACATCGCCATCTACATCTACATCTACATCGCCAACTACATCTACATCTACATCGCAATCTACATCCAGATCTACATCGCCATCTACATCTACATCTACATCTACATCTACTTCTACATCTACATCTACATCTACATCGCCATCTACATCTACATCTACATCGCCATCTACATCTATATCTACATCGCCATCTACATCGCCAACTACATCTACATCTACATCGCCACCTACATCCAGATCTAAATCGCCATCTACATCTACGTCTACATCTACATCGCCATCTACATCTACATCTACATCGCCATCTACATCTACATCGCCATGTACATCTACATCTACATCGCCATCTACATCGCCATCTACATCGCCATCTACCTCGCCATCTACATCTACATCTACATCGCCATCTACATCTACATCGCCATCTACATCTACATCGCCATCGCCATCTACATCTACATCTACATCGTTACCTACATCGCCATCTACATCGCCATCTACATCGCCGTCTACATCTACATCGCCATCTACATCTACATCTACATCGCCATCTACATCTACATCTACATCTACATCGGCATCTACATCGCCATCTACTTCGCCATCTAGATCTACATCGCCATCTACACCTACATCTACATCTACATCTACATCGCCATCTACATCTACATCGCCATCTACATCTACATCTACATCGCCATCGCCATCGCCATCTACATCTACATCTACATCGCCATCTACATCGCCATCTACATCGCCATCTACATCGCCATTTACATCTACATCTACATCGCCATCTACATCTACATCTACATCGCCATCTACATCTACATCGCCATCTACACCGCCATCTACATCTACATCGTCATCTACAGCTACATCCATATCGCCGTCTACATCTACATCTACATCGCCATCTACATCGCCGTCTACATCTACATCCACATCGCTATCTACATCTACATCTACATCGCCATCTACATCTACATCTACATCTACATCGCCATCTACATCTACATCGCCATCTACATCTACATCGCCATCTACATCTAAATCGACATCGCCATCTACATCTACATCTACATCGCCAACTACATCTACATCTACATCGCAATCTACATCCAGATCTACATCGCCATCTACATCTACATCTACATCTACATCTACATCTACTTCTACATCTACATCTACATCTACATCTACATCTACATCTACATCGCCATCTACATCTACATCTACATCGCCATCTACATCTATATCTACATCGCCATCTACATCGCCAACTACATCTACATCTACATCGCCACCTACATCCAGATTTAAATCGCCAGCTACATCTACATCTACATCTACATCGCCATCTACATCTACATCGCCATGTACATCTACATCTACATCGCCATCTACATCGCCATCTACATCGCCATCTACCTCGCCATCTACATCTACATCTACATCGCCATCTACATCTACATCTACATCGCCATCTACATCTACATCTACATCGCCATCTACATCTACATCTACATCGCAATCTACATCCAGATCTACATCGCCATCTACATCTACATCTACATCGCCATCTACATCGCCATCTACATCTACATCGCCATCTTCATCGCCATCTACATCTACATCTACATCGCCATCCACATCTACATCTACATCGCCATCTACATCTACATCTACATCTACATCTACATCTACATTTACATCTACATCGCGATCTACATCTACATCGCCATCTACATCGCCATCTACATCTACACCTACATCGCCATCTACATCTACATCTACATCTACATCGCCATCTACATCTACATCTACATCGCCATCTACATCTACATCTACATCGCCATCGCCACCTACATCTACATCTACAGCTACATCTACAGCTACATCTACATTTACATCTACATCGCGATCTACATCTACATCGCCATCTACATCGCCATCTACATCTACATCTACATCCAGATCTACATCGCCATCTACATCTACATCTACATCGCCATCTACATCGCCATCTACATCTACATCGCCATCTTCATCGCCATCTACATCTACATCTACATCTACATCGCCATCTACATCTACAACTACATCGCCATCTACATCTACATCTACATCGCCATGGCCACCTACATCTACATCTACAGCTACATCTACATTTATATCTACATCGCCATCTACATCTACATCGCCATCTACATCGCCATCTACATCGCCATCTACATCCAGATCTACATCGCCATCTACAACTACATCTACACCTACATCTACATCTACATCTACATCTACTTCTACATCTACATCGCCATCTACATCTACATCTACATCGCCATCTACATCTACATCTACATCGCCATCTACATCTATATCTACATCGCCATCTACATCGCCATCTACATCTACGTCTACATCTACATCGCCATCTACATCTACATCAACAGCGCCATCTACATCTACATCTACAGTGCCATCTACATCTATATCTATATCGCCATCTACATCTACATCGTCATCTACATCTACATCTACATCTACATCTACTTCTACATGTACATCTACATCGCCATCTACATCGCCATCTACATCTACATCTACACCTACATCGCCATCTACATCTACATCTACATCTACATCGCCATCTACATCTACATCTACATCGTCATCTACATCTACATCTACATCTACATCTACATCTACATCTACATCTACTTCTACATGTACATCGCCATCTACATCTACATATACATCGCCATCTACATCTACATCTACATCGCCATCTACATCTATATCTACATCGCCATCTACATCTACATCTACATCGCCAACTACATCTACATCTACATCGCAATCTACATCCAGATCTACATCGCCATCAACATCTACATCTACATCGCCATCTACATCGCCATCTACATCTACATCGCCATCTTCATCGCCATCTACATCTACATCTACATCGCCATCTACATCTACTTCTACATCGCCATCTACATCTACATCGCCATCTACATCTACATCGCCATCTACATCTACATCGCCATCGCCATCTACATCTACATCTACATCGTCACCTACATCGCCATCTACATCGCCATCTACATCACCGTCTACATCTACATCGCCATCTACATCTACATCTACATCTACATCGCCATCTACATCTACATCTATATCGCCATCTACATCTACATCGCCATGTACATCTACATCTACATCGCCATCTACATCGCCATCTACATCGCCATCTACCTCGCCATCTACATCTACATCTACATTGCCATCTACATCTACATCGCCATCTACATCTACATCGCCATCTACATCTACATCGCCATCTACATCTACATCTACATCGCCATCTACATCTATATCTACATCGCCATCTACATCGCCATCTACATCTACGTCTACATCTACATCGCCATCTACATCGCCATCTACATCTACATCTACATCCAGATCTACATCGCCATCTACATCTACATCTACATCGCCATCTACATCGCCATCTACATCTACATCGCCATCTTCATCGCCATCTACATCTACATCTACATCTACATCGCCATCTACATCTATATCTACATCGCCATCTACATCGCCAACTACATCTACATCTACATCGCCACCTACATCCAGATCTAAATCGCCATCTACATCTACATCTACATCTACATCGCCATCTACATCTACATCTACATCGCCATCTACATCTACATCGCCATGTACATCTACATCTACATCGCCATCTACATCGCCATCTACATCGCCATCTACCTCGCCATCTACATCTACATCTACATCGCCATCTACATCTACATCGCCATCTACATCTACATCGCCATCTACATCTACATCGCCATCTACATCTACATCGCCATCGCCATCTACATCTACATCTACATCGTCACCTACATCGCCATCTACATCGCCATCTACATCGCCGTCTACATCTACATCGCCATCTACATCTACATCTACATCGCCATCTACATCTACACCGGCATCTACATCGCCATCTACTTCGCCATCTACATCTACATCTACACCTACATCGCCATCTACATCTACATCTACATCGCCATCTACATCTATATCTACATCGCCATCTGCATCTACATCTACATTGCCATCTACATCTATATCTATATCGCCATCTACATCTACATCGTCATCTACATCTACATCTACATCTACATCTACTTCTACATGTACATCTACATCGCCATCTACATCGCCATCTACATCTACATCTACACCTACATCGCCATCTACATCTACATCTACATCGCCATCTACATCTACATCTACATCGTCATCTACATCTACATCTACATCTACATCTACATCTACATCTACATCTACTTCTACATGTACATCGCCATCTACATCTACATATACATCGCCATCTACATCTACATCTACATCGCCATCTACATCTATATCTACATCGCCATCTACATCTACACCTACATCGCCAACTACATCTACATCTACATCGCAATCTACATCCAGATCTACATCGCCATCAACATCTACATCTACATCGCCATCTACATCGCCATCTACATCTACATCGCCATCTTCATCGCCATCTACATCTACATCTACATCGCCATCTACATCTACATCTACATCGCCATCTACATCTACATCGCCATCTACATCTACATCGCCATCTACATCTACATCGCCATCTACATCTACATCGCCATCGCCATCTACATCTACATCTACATCGTCACCTACATCGCCATCGACATCGCCATCTACATCACCGTCTACATCTACATCGCCATCTACATCTACATCTACATCTACATCGCTATCTACATCTACATCTACATCGCCATCTACATCTACATCGCCATGTACATCTACATCTACATCGCCATCTACATCTACATCTACATTGCCATCTACATCTACATCGCCATCTACATCTACATCGCCATCTACATCTACATCGCCATCTACATCTACATCGCCATCGCCATCTACATCTACATCTACATCGTCACCTACATCGCCATCTACATCGCCATCTACATCGCCGTCTACATCTACATCGCCATCTACATCTACATCTACATCTACATCGCCATCTACATCTACATCTACATCTACATCGCCATCTACATCTACATCTACATCTGCATCGCCATCTACATCTATATCTACATCGCCATCTACATCGCCAACTACATCTACATCTACATCGCCACCTACATCCAGATCTAAATCGCCATCTACATCTACATCTACATCTACATCGCCATCTACATCTACATCTACATCGCCATCTACATCTACATCTACATCGCCATCTACATCTACATCGCCATGTACATCTACATCTACATCGCTATCTACATCGCCATCTACATCGCCATCTACATCGCCATCTACCTCGCCATCTACATCTACATCTACATCGCCATCTACATCTACATCGCCATCTACATCTACATCGCCATCGCCATCTACATCTACATCTACATCGTTACCTACATCGCCATCTACATCGCCATCTACATCGCCGTCTACATCTACATCGCCATCTACATCTACATCTACATCGCCATCTACATCTACATCTACATCTACATCGGCATCTACATCGCCATCTACTTCGCCATCTAGATCTACATCGCCATCTACACCTACATCTACATCTACATCTACATCGCCATCTACATCTACATCGCCATCTACATCTACATCTACATCGCCATCGCCATCGCCATCTACATCTACATCTACATCGCCATCTACATCGCCATCTACATCGCCATCTACATCGCCATTTACATCTACATCTACATCGCCATCTACATCTACATCTACATCGCCATCTACATCTACATCGCCATCTACACCGCCATCTACATCTACATCGTCATCTACAGCTACATCCACATCGCCGTCTACATCTACATCTACATCGCCATCTACATCGCCGTCTACATCTACATCCACATCGCTATCTACATCTACATCTACATCGCCATCTACATCTACATCTACATCGCCATCTACATCTACATCGCCATCTACATCTACATCGCCATCTACATCTAAATCGACATCGCCATCTACATCTACATCTACATCGCCAACTACATCTACATCTACATCGCAATCTACATCCAGATCTACATCGCCATCTACATCTACATCTACATCTACATCTACATCTACTTCTACATCTACATCTACATCTACATCTACATCTACATCGCCATCTACATCTACATCTACATCGCCATCTACATCTATATCTACATCGCCATCTACATCGCCAACTACATCTACATCTACATCGCCACCTACATCCAGATTTAAATCGCCAGCTACATCTACATCTACATCTACATCGCCATCTACATCTACATCGCCATGTACATCTACATCTACATCGCCATCTACATCGCCATCTACATCGCCATCTACCTCGCCATCTACATCTACATCTACATCGCCATCTACATCTACATCTACATCTACATCGCCATCTACATCTACATCGCCATGTACATCTACATCTACATCGCCATCTACATCGCCATCTACATCGCCATCTACCTCGCCATCTACATCTACATCAACAGCGCCATCTACATCTACATCTACATTGCCATCTACATCTATATCTATATCGCCATCTACATCTACATCGTCATCTACATCTACATCTACATCTACATCTACTTCTACATGTACATCTACATCGCCATCTACATCGCCATCTACATCTACATCTACACCTACATCGCCATCTACATCTACATCTACATCTACATCGCCATCTACATCTACATCTACATCGTCATCTACATCTACATCTACATCTACATCTACATCTACATCTACATCTACTTCTACATGTACATCGCCATCTACATCTACATATACATCGCCATCTACATCTACATCTACATCGCCATCTACATCTATATCTACATCGCCATCTACATCTACATCTACATCGCCAACTACATCTACATCTACATCGCAATCTACATCCAGATCTACATCGCCATCAACATCTACATCTACATCGCCATCTACATCGCCATCTACATCTACATCGCCATCTTCATCGCCATCTACATCTACATCTACATCGCCATCTACATCTACTTCTACATCGCCATCTACATCTACATCGCCATCTACATCTACATCGCCATCTACATCTACATCGCCATCGCCATCTACATCTACATCTACATCGTCACCTACATCGCCATCTACATCGCCATCTACATCACCGTCTACATCTACATCGCCATCTACAGCTACATCTACATCTACATCGCCATCTACATCTACATCTATATCGCCATCTACATCTACATCGCCATGTACATCTACATCTACATCGCCATCTACATCGCCATCTACATCGCCATCTACCTCGCCATCTACATCTACATCTACATCGCCATCTACATCTACATCGCCATCTACATCTACATCGCCATCTACATCTACATCGCCATCGCCATCTACATCTACATCTACATCGTCACCTACATCGCCATCTACATCGCCATCTACATCGCCGTCTACATCTACATCGCCATCTACATCTACACCGGCATCTACATCGCCATCTACTTCGCCATCTACATCTACATCTACACCTACATCGCCATCTACATCTACATCTACATCGCCATCTACATCTATATCTACATCGCCATCT
This sequence comes from Andrena hattorfiana, assembly GCA_944738655.2. Lineage (NCBI taxonomy): Eukaryota > Metazoa > Arthropoda > Insecta > Hymenoptera > Andrenidae > Andrena > Andrena hattorfiana. The sequence continues at coordinate 25,177,273 of OX122892.1, forward strand.
GCATCTACATCTACATTGCCATCTACATCTATATCTATATCGCCATCTACATCTACATCGTCATCTACATCTACATCTACATCTACATCTACTTCTACATGTACATCTACATCGCCATCTACATCGCCATCTACATCTACATCTACACCTACATCGCCATCTACATCTACATCTACATCGCCATCTACATCTACATCTACATCGTCATCTACATCTACATCTACATCTACATCTACATCTACATCTACATCTACTTCTACATGTACATCGCCATCTACATCTACATATACATCGCCATCTACATCTACATCTACATCGCCATCTACATCTATATCTACATCGCCATCTACATCTACATCTACATCGCCAACTACATCTACATCTACATCGCAATCTACATCCAGATCTACATCGCCATCAACATCTACATCTACATCGCCATCTACATCGCCATCTACATCTACATCGCCATCTTCATCGCCATCTACATCTACATCTACATCGCCATCTACATCTACATCTACATCGCCATCTACATCTACATCGCCATCTACATCTACATCGCCATCTACATCTACATCGCCATCTACATCTACATCGCCATCGCCATCTACATCTACATCTACATCGTCACCTACATCGCCATCGACATCGCCATCTACATCACCGTCTACATCTACATCGCCATCTACATCTACATCTACATCTACATCGCTATCTACATCTACATCTACATCGCCATCTACATCTACATCGCCATGTACATCTACATCTACATCGCCATCTACATCTACATCTACATTGCCATCTACATCTACATCGCCATCTACATCTACATCGCCATCTACATCTACATCGCCATCTACATCTACATCGCCATCGCCATCTACATCTACATCTACATCGTCACCTACATCGCCATCTACATCGCCATCTACATCGCCGTCTACATCTACATCGCCATCTACATCTACATCTACATCTACATCGCCATCTACATCTACATCTACATCTACATCGCCATCTACATCTACATCTACATCTGCATCGCCATCTACATCTATATCTACATCGCCATCTACATCGCCAACTACATCTACATCTACATCGCCACCTACATCCAGATCTAAATCGCCATCTACATCTACATCTACATCTACATCGCCATCTACATCTACATCTACATCGCCATCTACATCTACATCTACATCGCCATCTACATCTACATCGCCATGTACATCTACATCTACATCGCTATCTACATCGCCATCTACATCGCCATCTACCTCGCCATCTACATCTACATCTACATCGCCATCTACATCTACATCGCCATCTACATCTACATCGCCATCTACATCTACATCGCCATCTACATCTACATCGCCATCGCCATCTACATCTACATCTACATCGTCACCTACATCGCCATCTACATCGCCATCTACATCGCCGTCTACATCTACATCGCCATCTACATCTACATCTACATCGCCATCTACATCTACATCGGCATCTACATCGCCATCTACTTCGCCATCTACATCTACATCTACACCTACATCGCCATCTACATCTACATCTACATCTACATCTACATCGCCATCTACATCTACATCTACATCGCCATCTACATCTACATCTACATCGCCATCGCCACCTACATCTACATCTACAGCTACATCTACATTTACATCTACATCGCGATCTACATCTACATCGCCATCTACATCGCCATCTACATCTACATCTACACCTACATCGCCATCTACATCTACATCTACATCTACATCGCCATCTACATCTACACCTACATCTACATCTACATCTACATCTACATTTACATCTACATCGCCATCTACATCTACATCGCCATCTACATCGCCAACTACATCTACATCTACATCGCCACCTACATCCAGATCTAAATCGCCATCTACATCTACATCTACATCTACATCTACATCTACATCGCCATCTACATCTACATCTACATCGCCATGTACATCTACATCTACATCGCCATCTACATCGCCATCTACATCGCCATCTACCTCGCCATCTACATCTACATCTACATCGCCATCTACATCTACATCGCCATCTACATCTACATCGCCAGCTACATCTACATCGCCATCGCCATCTACATCTACATCTACATCGTCACCTACATCGCCATCTACATCGCCATCTACATCGCCGTCTACATCTACATCGCCATCTACATCTACATCTACATCTACATCGCCATCTACATCTACATCTACATCTACATCGGCATCTACATCGCCATCTACTTCGCCATCTACATCTGCATCGCCATCTACATCTACATCGCCATCTACATCGCCATCTACATCGCCATCTACGTCGCCATCTACCTCGCCATCTACATCTACATCTACATCGCCATCTACATCTACATCTACATCTACATCTACATCTACATTTACATCTACATCGCGATCTACATCTACATCGCCATCTACATCGCCATCTACATCGCCATCTACATCTACATCTACATCGCCAACTACATCTACATCTACATCGCAATCTACATCCAGATCTACATCGCCATCTACATCTACATCTACATCTACTTCTACATCTACATCTACATCTACATCTACATCGCCATCTACATCTACATCTACATCGCCATCTACATCTATATCTACATCGCCATCTACATCGCCAACTACATCTACATCTACATCGCCACCTACATCCAGATTTAAATCGCCATCTACATCTACATCTACACCTACATCGCCATCTACATCGCCATGTACATCTACATCTACATCGCCATCTACATCGCCATCTACCTCGCCATCTACATCTACATCTACATCGCCATCTACATCTACATCTACATCGCCATCTACATCTACATCTACATCGCCATCTACATCTACATCTACATCGCAATCTACATCCAGATCTACATCGCCATCTACATCTACATCTACATCGCCATCTACATCGCCATCTACATCTACATCGCCATCTTCATCGCCATCTACATCTACATCTACATCGCCATCCACATCTACATCTACATCGCCATCTACATCTACATCTATATCGCCATCTACATCTACATCGCCATGTACATCTACATCTACATCGCCATCTACATCGCCATCTACATCGCCATCTACCTCGCCATCTACATCTACATCTACATTGCCATCTACATCTACATCGCCATCTACATCTACATCGCCATCTACATCTACATCGCCATCTACATCTACATCTACATCGTCACCTACACCGCCATCTACATCGTCATCTACATCGCCGTCTACATCTACATCGCCATCTACATCTACATCTACATCTACATCGCCATCTACATCTACATCTACATCTACATCGCCATCTACATCTACATCTACATCTGCATCGCCATCTACATCTATATCTACATCGCCATCTACATCGCCAACTACATCTACATCTACATCGCCACCTACATCCAGATCTAAATCGCCATCTACATCTACATCTACATCTACATCGCCATCTACATCTACATCTACATCGCCATCTACATCTACATCGCCATGTACATCTACATCTACATCGCCATCTACATCGCCATCTACATCGCCATCTACCTCGCCATCTACATCTACATCTACATCGCCATCTACATCTACATCGCCATCTACATCTACATCGCCATCTACATCTACATCGCCATCTACATCTACATCGCCATCGCCATCTACATCTACATCTACATCGTCACCTACATCGCCATCTACATCGCCATCTACATCGCCGTCTACATCTACATCGCCATCTACATCTACATCTACATCGCCATCTACATCTACACCGGCATCTACATCGCCATCTACTTCGCCATCTACATCTACATCTACACCTACATCGCCATCTACATCTACATCTACATCGCCATCTACATCTATATCTACATCGCCATCTGCATCTACATCTACATTGCCATCTACATCTATATCTATATCGCCATCTACATCTACATCGTCATCTACATCTACATCTACATCTACATCTACTTCTACATGTACATCTACATCGCCATCTACATCGCCATCTACATCTACATCTACACCTACATCGCCATCTACATCTACATCTACATCGCCATCTACATCTACATCTACATCGTCATCTACATCTACATCTACATCTACATCTACATCTACATCTACATCTACTTCTACATGTACATCGCCATCTACATCTACATATACATCGCCATCTACATCTACATCTACATCGCCATCTACATCTATATCTACATCGCCATCTACATCTACATCTACATCGCCAACTACATCTACATCTACATCGCAATCTACATCCAGATCTACATCGCCATCAACATCTACATCTACATCGCCATCTACATCGCCATCTACATCTACATCGCCATCTTCATCGCCATCTACATCTACATCTACATCGCCATCTACATCTACATCTACATCGCCATCTACATCTACATCGCCATCTACATCTACATCGCCATCTACATCTACATCGCCATCGCCATCTACATCTACATCTACATCGTCACCTACATCGCCATCGACATCGCCATCTACATCACCGTCTACATCTACATCGCCATCTACATCTACATCTACATCTACATCGCCATCTACATCTACATCTACATCGCCATCTACATCTACATCGCCATGTACATCTACATCTACATCGCCATCTACATCTACATCTACATTGCCATCTACATCTACATCGCCATCTACATCTACATCGCCATCTACATCTACATCGCCATCTACATCTACATCGCCATCGCCATCTACATCTACATCTACATCGTCACCTACATCGCCATCTACATCGCCATCTACATCGCCGTCTACATCTACATCGCCATCTACATCTACATCTACATCTACATCGCCATCTACATCTACATCTACATCTACATCGCCATCTACATCTACATCTACATCTGCATCGCCATCTACATCTATATCTACATCGCCATCTACATCGCCAACTACATCTACATCTACATCGCCACCTACATCCAGATCTAAATCGCCATCTACATCTACATCTACATCTACATCGCCATCTACATCTACATCTACATCGCCATCTACATCTACATCGCCATGTACATCTACATCTACATCGCTATCTACATCGCCATCTACATCGCCATCTACCTCGCCATCTACATCTACATCTACATCGCCATCTACATCTACATCGCCATCTACATCTACATCGCCATCTACATCTACATCGCCATCTACATCTACATCGCCATCGCCATCTACATCTACATCTACATCGTCACCTACATCGCCATCTACATCGCCATCTACATCGCCGTCTACATCTACATCGCCATCTACATCTACATCTACATCGCCATCTACATCTACATCGGCATCTACATCGCCATCTACTTCGCCATCTACATCTACATCTACACCTACATCGCCATCTACATCTACATCTACATCTACATCTACATCGCCATCTACATCTACATCTACATCGCCATCTACATCTACATCTACATCGCCATCGCCACCTACATCTACATCTACAGCTACATCTACATTTACATCTACATCGCGATCTACATCTACATCGCCATCTACATCGCCATCTACATCTACATCTACACCTACATCGCCATCTACATCTACATCTACATCTACATCGCCATCTACATCTACATCTACATCGCCATCTACATCGCCATCGCCACCTACATCTACATCTACAGCTACATCTACATTTACATCTACATCTACATCGCCATCTACATCGCCATCTACATCGCCATCTACATCGCCATCTACATCGCCATCTATATCTACATCGCCATCTACATCGCCATCTACATCTACATCTACATCTACATCGCCATCTACATCTACATCAACAGCGCCATCTACATCTACATCTACATTGCCATCTACATCTATATCTACATCGCCATCTACATCTACATCCACATCGCCAACTACATCTACATCTACATCGCCATCTACATCCAGATCTACATCGCCATCTACAACTACATCTACACCTACATCTACATCTACATCTACATCTACTTCTACATCTACATCGCCACCTACATCTACATCGCCATCTACATCTACACCTACATCTACATCTACATCTACATCTACATTTACATCTACATCGCCATCTACATCTACATCGCCATCTACATCGCCATCTACATCTATATCTACATCGCCATCTACATCTACATCTACATCGCCATCTACATCTACACATACATCGCCATCTACATCTATATCTACATCGCCATCTACATCTACATCTACATCGCCAACTACATCTACATCTACATCGCAATCTACATCCAGATCTACTTCGCCATCTACATCTACATCTACATCTACTTCTACTTCTACATCTACATCTACATCTACATCGCCATCTACATCTACATCTACATCGCCATCTACATCTATATCTACATCGCCATCTACATCGCCAACTACATCTACATCTACATCGCCACCTACATCCAGATCTAAATCGCCATCTACATCTACATCTACATCTACATCTACATCGCCATCTACATCTACATCTACATCGCCATGTACATCTACATCTACATCGCCATCTACATCGCCATCTACATCGCCATCTACCTCGCCATCTACATCTACATCTACATCGCCATCTACATCTACATCGCCATCTACATCTACATCGCCATCGCCATCTACATCTACATCTACATCGTCACCTACATCGCCATCTACATCGCCATCTACATCGCCGTCTACATCTACATCGCCATCTACATCTACATCTACATCGCCATCTACATCTACATCTACATCTACATCGGCATCTACATCGCCATCTACTTCGCCATCTACATCTGCATCGCCATCTACATCTACATCGCCATCTACATCGCCATCTACATCGCCATCTACGTCGCCATCTACCTCGCCATCTACATCTACATCTACATCGCCATCTACATCTACATCTACATCTACATCTACATCTACATTTACATCTACATCGCGATCTACATCTACATCGCCATCTACATCGCCATCTACATCGCCATCTACATCTACATCTACATCGCCAACTACATCTACATCTACATCGCAATCTACATCCAGATCTACATCGCCATCTACATCTACATCTACATCTACTTCTACATCTACATCTACATCTACATCTACATCGCCATCTACATCTACATCTACATCGCCATCTACATCTATATCTACATCGCCATCTACATCGCCAACTACATCTACATCTACATCGCCACCTACATCCAGATTTAAATCGCCATCTACATCTACATCTACATCTACATCGCCATCTACATCTACATCTACATCGCCATCTACATCTACATCGCCATGTACATCTACATCTACATCGCCATCTACATCGCCATCTACCTCGCCATCTACATCTACATCTACATCGCCATCTACATCTACATCTACATCGCCATCTACATCTACATCTACATCGCCATCTACATCTACATCTACATCGCAATCTACATCCAGATCTACATCGCCATCTACATCTACATCTACATCGCCATCTACATCGCCATCTACATCTACATCGCCATCTTCATCGCCATCTACATCTACATCTACATCGCCATCCACATCTACATCTACATCGCCATCTACATCTACATCTACATCTACATCTACATCTACATTTACATCTACATCGCGATCTACATCTACATCGCCATCTACATCGCCATCTACATCTACGTCTACACCTACATCGCCATCTACATCTACATCTACATCTACATCGCCATCTACATCTACATCTACATCGCCATCTACATCTACATCTACATCGCCATCGCCACCTACATCTACATCTACAGCTACATCTACAGCTACATCTACATTTACATCTACATCGCGATCTACATCTACATCGCCATCTACATCGCCATCTACATCTACATCTACATGCAGATCTACATCGCCATCTACATCTACATCTACATCGCCATCTACATCGCCATCTACATCTACATCGCCATCTTCATCGCCATCTACATCTACATCTACATCTACATCGCCATCTACATCTACAACTACATCGCCATCTACATCTACATCTACATCGCCATCGCCACCTACGTCTACATCTACAGCTACATCTACATTTATATCTACATCTCCATCTACATCTACATCGCCATCTACATCGCCATCTACATCGCCATCTACATCCAGATCTACATCGCCATCTACAACTACATCTACACCTACATCTACATCTACATCTACATCTACTTCTACATCTACATCGCCATCTACATCTACATCTACATCGCCATCTACATCTACATCTACATCGCCATCGCCATCTACATCAACATCTACATCGCCATCTACATCGCCATCTACATCGCCATCTACATCTACATCGCCATCTACATCGCCATCTACATCGCCCTCTACATCTACATCTACATCGCCCTCTACATCTACATCTACATCGCCATCTACATCTACATCTACATCGCCATCTACATCTACATCTACATCGCCATCTACATCTATATCTACATCGCCATCTACATCTACATCTACATCGCCAACTACATCTACATCTACATCGCAATCTACATCCAGATCTACATCGCCATCTACATCTACATCTACATCGCCATCTACATCGCCATCTACATCTACATCGCCATCTTCATCGCCATCTACATCTACATCTACATCGCCATCTACATCTACATCTACATCGCCATCTACATCTATATCTACATCGCCATCTACATCTACATCTACATCGCCAACTACATCTACATCTACATCGCAATCTACATCCAGATCTACATCGCCATCTACATCTACATCTACATCTACATCTACTTCTACATCTACATCTACATCTACATCTACATCGCCATCTACATCTACATCTACATCGCCATCTACATCTATATCTACATCGCCATCTACATCGCCAACTACATCTACATCTACATCGCCACCTACATCCAGATTTAAATCGCCATCTACATCTACATCTACATCTACATCGCCATCTACATCTACATCTACATCGCCATCTACATCTACATCGCCATGTACATCTACATCTACATCGCCATCTACATCGCCATCTACATCGCCATCTACCTCGCCATCTACATCTACATCTACATCGCCATCTACATCTACATCTACATCGCCATCTACATCTACATCTACATCGCCATCTACATCTACATCTACATCGCCATCTACATCGCCATCTACATCGCCATCTACCTCGCCATCTACATCTACATCTACATCGCCATCTACATCTACATCTACATCGCCATCTACATCTATATCTACATCGCCATCTACATCTACATCGTCATCTACATCTACATCTACATCTACATCTACATCTACATCTACATCTACTTCTACATGTACATCGCCATCTACATCTACATATACATCGCCATCTACATCTACATCTACATCGCCATCTACATCTATATCTACATCGCCATCTACATCTACATCTACATCGCCAACTACATCTACATCTACATCGCAATCTACATCCAGATCTACATCGCCATCAACATCTACATCTACATCGCCATCTACATCGCCGTCTACATCTACATCGCCATCTACATCTACATCTACATCTACATCGGCATCTACATCGCCATCTACTTCGCCATCTACATCTGCATCGCCATCTACATCTACATCGCCATCTACATCGCCATCTACATCGCCATCTACATCGCCATCTACATCGCCATCTATATCTACATCGCCATCTACATCGCCATCTACATCTACATCTACATCTACATCGCCATCTACATTTACATCAACAGCGCCATCTACATCTACATCTACATTGCCATCTACATCTATATCTACATCGCCATCTACATCTACATCCACATCGCCAACTACATCTACATCTACATTGCCATCTACATCCAGATCTACATCGCCATCTACAACTACATCTACACCTACATCTACATCTACATCTACATCTACTTCTACATCTACATCGCCATCTACATCTACATCTACATCGCCATCTACATCTATATCTACATCGCCATCTACATCTACATCGTCATCTACATCTACATCTACATCTACATCTACATCTACATCTACTTCTACATGTACATCGCCATCTACATCTACATATACATCGCCATCTACATCGCCATCTACATCTATATCTACATCGCCATCTACATCTACATCTACATCGCCATCTACATCGCCATCTACATCTATATCTACATCGCCATCTACATCTACATCTACATCGCCAACTACATCTACATCTACATCGCAATCTACATCCAGATCTACATCGCCATCTACATCTACATCTACATCTACATCTACTTCTACATCTACATCTACATCTACATCGCCATCTACATCTACATCTACATCGCCATCTACATCGCCATCTACATCGCCATCTATATCTACATCGCCATCTACATCGCCATCTACATCTACATCTACATCTACATCGCCATCTACATCAACATCTACATCGCCATCTACATCTACATCTACATCTACATCTACATCTACATCTACATTTACATCTACATCGCCATCTACATCTACATCGCCATCTACATCGCCATCTACATCGCCATCTACATCTATATCTACATCGCCATCTACATCTACATCGCCATCTACATCTACATCTACATCGCCATCTACGTCTACATCTACATCTACATCTACATCGCCATCTACATCTACATCTACATCGCCATCTACATCTACATCTACATCGCCATCTACATCGCCATCTACATCTATATCTACATCGCCATCTACATCTACATCTACATCGCCAACTACATCTACATCTACATCGCAATCTACATCCAGATCTACATCGCCATCTACATCTACATCTACATCTACATCTACTTCTACATCTACATCTACATCTACATCGCCATCTACATCTACATCTACATCGCCATCTACATCTATATCTACATCGCCATCTACATCGCCAACTACATCTACATCTACATCGCCACCTACATCCAGATCTAAATCGCCATCTACATCTACGTCTACATCTACATCGCCATCTACATCTACATCTACATCGCCATCTACATCTACATCGCCATGTACATCTACATCTACATCGCCATCTACATCGCCATCTACATCGCCATCTACCTCGCCATCTACATCTACATCTACATCGCCATCTACATCTACATCGCCATCTACATCTACATCGCCATCGCCATCTACATCTACATCTACATCGTTACCTACATCGCCATCTACATCGCCATCTACATCGCCGTCTACATCTACATCGCCATCTACATCTACATCTACATCGCCATCTACATCTACATCTACATCTACATCGGCATCTACATCGCCATCTACTTCGCCATCTAGATCTACATCGCCATCTACACCTACATCTACATCTACATCTACATCGCCATCTACATCTACATCGCCATCTACATCTACATCTACATCGCCATCGCCATCGCCATCTACATCTACATCTACATCGCCATCTACATCGCCATCTACATCGCCATCTACATCGCCATCTACATTTACATCTACATCGCGATCTACATCTACATCGCCATCTACATCGCCATCTACATCGCCATCTACATCTACATCTACACCTACATCGCCATCTACATCTACATCTACATCTACATCGCCATCTACATCTACATCTACATCGCCATCTACATCGCCATCGCCACCTACATCTACATCTACAGCTACATCTACATTTACATCTACATCTACATCGCCATCTACATCGCCATCTACATCGCCATCTACATCGCCATCTACATCTACATCTACATCTACATCGCCATCTACATCTACATCAACAGCGCCATCTACATCTACATCTACATTGCCATCTACATCTATATCTACATCGCCATCTACATCTACATCCACATCGCCAACTACATCTACATCTACATCGCCATCTACATCCAGATCTACATCGCCATCTACAACTACATCTACACCTACATCTACATCTACATCTACATCTACTTCTACATCTACATCGCCACCTACATCTACATCGCCATCTACATCTACACCTACATCTACATCTACATCTACATCTACATTTACATCTACATCGCCATCTACATCTACATCGCCATCTACATCGCCATCTACATCGCCATCTACATCTATATCTACATCGCCATCTACATCTACATCTACATCGCCATCTACATCTACACATACATCGCCATCTACATCTATATCTACATCGCCATCTACATCTACATCTACATCGCCAACTACATCTACATCTACATCGCAATCTACATCCAGATCTACTTCGCCATCTACATCTACATCTACATCTACTTCTACATCTACATCTACATCTACATCGCCATCTACATCTATATCTACATCGCCATCTACATCGCCAACTACATCTACATCTACATCGCCACCTACATCCAGATCTAAATCGCCATCTACATCTACATCTACATCTACATCTACATCTACATCGCCATCTACATCTACATCTACATCGCCATGTACATCTACATCTACATCGCCATCTACATCGCCATCTACATCGCCATCTACCTCGCCATCTACATCTACATCTACATCGCCATCTACATCTACATCGCCATCTACATCTACATCGCCATCTACATCTACATCGCCATCGCCATCTACATCTACATCTACATCGTCACCTACATCGCCATCTACATCGCCATCTACATCGCCGTCTACATCTACATCGCCATCTACATCTACATCTACATCTACATCGCCATCTACATCTACATCTACATCTACATCGGCATCTACATCGCCATCTACTTCGCCATCTACATCTGCATCGCCATCTACATCTACATCGCCATCTACATCGCCATCTACATCGCCATCTACGTCGCCATCTACCTCGCCATCTACATCTACATCTACATCGCCATCTACATCTACATCTACATCTACATCTACATCTACATTTACATCTACATCGCGATCTACATCTACATCGCCATCTACATCGCCATCTACATCGCCATCTACATCTACATCTACATCGCCAACTACATCTACATCTACATCGCAATCTACATCCAGATCTACATCGCCATCTACATCTACATCTACATCTACTTCTACATCTACATCTACATCTACATCTACATCGCCATCTACATCTACATCTACATCGCCATCTACATCTATATCTACATCGCCATCTACATCGCCAACTACATCTACATCTACATCGCCACCTACATCCAGATTTAAATCGCCATCTACATCTACATCTACATCTACATCGCCATCTACATCTACATCTACATCGCCATCTACATCTACATCGCCATGTACATCTACATCTACATCGCCATCTACATCGCCATCTACCTCGCCATCTACATCTACATCTACATCGCCATCTACATCTACATCTACATCGCCATCTACATCTACATCTACATCGCCATCTACATCTACATCTACATCGCAATCTACATCCAGATCTACATCGCCATCTACATCTACATCTACATCGCCATCTACATCGCCATCTACATCTACATCGCCATCTTCATCGCCATCTACATCTACATCTACATCGCCATCCACATCTACATCTACATCGCCATCTACATCTACATCTACATCTACATCTACATCTACATTTACATCTACATCGCGATCTACATCTACATCGCCATCTACATCGCCATCTACATCTACGTCTACACCTACATCGCCATCTACATCTACATCTACATCTACATCGCCATCTACATCTACATCTACATCGCCATCTACATCTACATCTACATCGCCATCGCCACCTACATCTACATCTACAGCTACATCTACAGCTACATCTACATTTACATCTACATCGCGATCTACATCTACATCGCCATCTACATCGCCATCTACATCTACATCTACATCCAGATCTACATCGCCATCTACATCTACATCTACATCGCCATCTACATCGCCATCTACATCTACATCGCCATCTTCATCGCCATCTACATCTACATCTACATCTACATCGCCATCTACATCTACAACTACATCGCCATCTACATCTACATCTACATCGCCATCGCCACCTACGTCTACATCTACAGCTACATCTACATTTATATCTACATCTCCATCTACATCTACATCGCCATCTACATCGCCATCTACATCGCCATCTACATCCAGATCTACATCGCCATCTACAACTACATCTACACCTACATCTACATCTACATCTACATCTACTTCTACATCTACATCGCCATCTACATCTACATCTACATCGCCATCTACATCTACATCTACATCGCCATCTACATCTATATCTACATCGCCATCTACATCGCCATCTACATCTACGTCTACATCTACATCGCCATCTACATCTACATCAACAGCGCCATCTACATCTACATCTACATTGCCATCTACATCCATATCTATACCGCCATCTACATCTACATCGTCATCTACATCTACATCTACATCTACATCTACTTCTACATGTACATCTACATCGTCATCTACATCGCCATCTACATCTACATCTACACCTACACCTACATCGCCATCTACATCTACATCTACATCTACATCGCCATCTACATCTACATCTACATCGTCATCTACATCTACATCTACATCTACATCTACATCTACATCTACTTCTACATGTACATCGCCATCTACATCTACATATACATCGCCATCTACATCTACATCTACATCGCCATCTACATCTATATCTACATCGCCATCTACATCTACATCTACATCGCCAACTACATCTACATCTACATCGCAATCTACATCCAGATCTACATCGCCATCAACATCTACATCAACATCGCCATCTACATCGCCATCTACATCTACATCGCCATCTTCATCGCCATCTACATCTACATCTACATCGCCATCTACATCTACATCTACATCGCCATCTACATCTATATCTACATCGCCATCTACATCTACATCGTCATCTACATCTACATCTACATCTACATCTACATCTACATCTACTTCTACATGTACATCGCCATCTACATCTACATATACATCGCCATCTACATCTACATCTACATCGCCATCTACATCTATATCTACATCGCCATCTACATCTACATCTACATCGCCAACTACATCTACATCTACATCGCAATCTACATCCAGATCTACATCGCCAACAACATCTACATCTACATCGCCATCTACATCGCCGTCTACATCTACATCGCCATCTACATCTACATCTACATCTACATCGGCATCTACATCGCCATCTACTTCGCCATCTACATCTGCATCGTCATCTACAGCTACATCCACATCGCCGTCTACATCTACATCTACATCGCCATCTACATCGCCATCTACATCTATATCTATATCGCCATCTACATCTACATCTACATCGCCAACTACATCTACATCTACATCGCAATCTACATCCAGATCTACATCGCCATCTACATCTACATCTACATCTACATCTACTTCTACATCTACATCTACATCTACATCTACATCGCCATCTACATCTACATCTACATCGCCATCTACATCTATATCTACATCGCCATCTACATCGCCAACTACATCTACATCTACATCGCCACCTACATCCAGATTTAAATCGCCATCTACATCTACATCTACATCTACATCGCCATCTACATCTACATCTACATCGCCATCTACATCTACATCGCCATCGCCATCTACATCTACATCTACATCGTTACCTACATCGCCATCTACATCGCCATCTACATCGCCGTCTACATCTACATCGCCATCTACATCTACATCTACATCGCCATCTACATCTACATCTACATCTACATCGGCATCTACATCGCCATCTACTTCGCCATCTAGATCTACATCGCCATCTACACCTACATCTACATCTACATCTACATCGCCATCTACATCTACATCGCCATCTACATCTACATCTACATCGCCATCGCCATCGCCATCTACATCTACATCTACATCGCCATCTACATCGCCATCTACATCGCCATCTACATCGCCATTTACATCTACATCTACATCGCCATCTACATCTACATCTACATCGCCATCTACATCTACATCGCCATCTACACCGCCATCTACATCTACATCGTCATCTACAGCTACATCCACATCGCCGTCTACATCTACATCTACATCGCCATCTACATCGCCGTCTACATCTACATCCACATCGCTATCTACATCTACATCTACATCGCCATCTACATCTACATCTACATCGCCATCTACATCTACATCGCCATCTACATCTACATCGCCATCTACATCTAAATCGACATCTACATCTACATCTACATCGCCATCGCCATCTACATCAACATCTACATCGCCATCTACATCGCCATCTACATCGCCATCTACATCGCCATCTACATCGCCATCTACATCTACATCGCCATCTACATCGCCATCTACATCGCCCTCTACATCTACATCTACATCGCCCTCTACATCTACATCTACATCGCCATCTACATCTACATCTACATCGCCATCTACATCTACATCTACATCGCCATCTACATCTATATCTACATCGCCATCTACATCTACATCTACATCGCCAACTACATCTACATCTACATCGCAATCTACATCCAGATCTACATCGCCATCTACATCTACATCTACATCGCCATCTACATCGCCATCTACATCGCCATCTACATCTACATCGCCATCTTCATCGCCATCTACATCTACATCTACATCGCCATCTACATCTACATCTACATCGCCATCTACATCTATATCTACATCGCCATCTACATCTACATCTACATCGCCAACTACATCTACATCTACATCGCAATCTACATCCAGATCTACATCGCCATCTACATCTACATCTACATCTACATCTACTTCTACATCTACATCTACATCTACATCTACATCGCCATCTACATCTACATCTACATCGCCATCTACATCTATATCTACATCGCCATCTACATCGCCAACTACATCTACATCTACATCGCCACCTACATCCAGATTTAAATCGCCATCTACATCTACATCTACATCTACATCGCCATCTACATCTACATCTACATCGCCATCTACATCTACATCGCCATGTACATCTACATCTACATCGCCATCTACATCGCCATCTACATCGCCATCTACCTCGCCATCTACATCTACATCTACATCGCCATCTACATCTACATCTACATCGCCATCTACATCTACATCTACATCGCCATCTACATCTACATCTACATCGCCATCTACATCGCCATCTACATCGCCATCTACCTCGCCATCTACATCTACATCTACATCGCCATCTACATCTACATCTACATCGCCATCTACATCTATATCTACATCGCCATCTACATCTACATCGTCATCTACATCTACATCTACATCTACATCTACATCTACATCTACATCTACTTCTACATGTACATCGCCATCTACATCTACATATACATCGCCATCTACATCTACATCTACATCGCCATCTACATCTATATCTACATCGCCATCTACATCTACATCTACATCGCCAACTACATCTACATCTACATCGCAATCTACATCCAGATCTACATCGCCATCAACATCTACATCTACATCGCCATCTACATCGCCGTCTACATCTACATCGCCATCTACATCTACATCTACATCTACATCGGCATCTACATCGCCATCTACTTCGCCATCTACATCTGCATCGCCATCTACATCTACATCGCCATCTACATCGCCATCTACATCGCCATCTATATCTACATCGCCATCTACATCGCCATCTACATCTACATCTACATCTACATCGCCATCTACATTTACATCAACAGCGCCATCTACATCTACATCTACATTGCCATCTACATCTATATCTACATCGCCATCTACATCTACATCCACATCGCCAACTACATCTACATCTACATTGCCATCTACATCCAGATCTACATCGCCATCTACAACTACATCTACACCTACATCTACATCTACATCTACATCTACTTCTACATCTACATCGCCATCTACATCTACATCTACATCGCCATCTACATCTATATCTACATCGCCATCTACATCTACATCGTCATCTACATCTACATCTACATCTACATCTACATCTACATCTACTTCTACATGTACATCGCCATCTACATCTACATATACATCGCCATCTACATCTACATCTACATCGCCATCTACATCTATATCTACATCGCCATCTACATCTACATCTACATCGCCATCTACATCAACATCTACATCGCCATCTACATCTACATCTACATCTACATCTACATCTACATCTACATTTACATCTACATCGCCATCTACATCTACATCGCCATCTACATCGCCATCTACATCGCCATCTACATCTATATCTACATCGCCATCTACATCTACATCGCCATCTACATCTACATCTACATCGCCATCTACGTCTACATCTACATCTACATCTACATCGCCATCTACATCTACATCTACATCGCCATCTACATCTACATCTACATCGCCATCTACATCGCCATCTACATCTATATCTACATCGCCATCTACATCTACATCTACATCGCCAACTACATCTACATCTACATCGCAATCTACATCCAGATCTACATCGCCATCTACATCTACATCTACATCTACATCTACTTCTACATCTACATCTACATCTACATCGCCATCTACATCTACATCTACATCGCCATCTACATCTATATCTACATCGCCATCTACATCGCCAACTACATCTACATCTACATCGCCACCTACATCCAGATCTAAATCGCCATCTACATCTACGTCTACATCTACATCGCCATCTACATCTACATCTACATCGCCATCTACATCGCCATCTACATCTACATCTACATCTACATCCAGATCTACATCGCCATCTACATCTACATCTACATCGCCATCTACATCGCCATCTACATCTACATCGCCATCTTCATCGCCATCTACATCTACATCTACATCTACATCGCCATCTACATCTACAACTACATCGCCATCTACATCTACATCTACATCGTAATCGCCACCTACATCTACATCTACAGCTACATCTACATTTATATCTACATCGCCATCTACATCTACATCGCCATCTACATCGCCATCTACATCCAGATCTACATCGCCATCTACAACTACATCTACACCTACATCTACATCTACATCTACATCTACTTCTACATCTACATCGCCATCTACATCTACATCTACATCGCCATCTACATCTACATCTACATCGCCATCTACATCTATATCTACATCGCCATCTACATCGCCATCTACATCTACGTCTACATCTACATCGCCATCTACATCTACATCAACAGCGCCATCTACATCTACATCTACATTGCCATCTACATCTATATCTATATCGCCATCTACATCTACATCGTCATCTACATCTACATCTACATCTACATCTACTTCTACATGTACATCTACATCGCCATCTACATCGCCATCTACATCTACATCTACACCTACATCGCCATCTACATCTACATCTACATCTACATCGCCATCTACATCTACATCTACATCGTCATCTACATCTACATCTACATCTACATCTACATCTACATCTACATCTACTTCTACATGTACATCGCCATCTACATCTACATATACATCGCCATCTACATCTACATCTACATCGCCATCTACATCTATATCTACATCGCCATCTACATCTACATCTACATCGCCAACTACATCTACATCTACATCGCAATCTACATCCAGATCTACATCGCCATCAACATCTACATCTACATCGCCATCTACATCGCCATCTACATCTACATCGCCATCTTCATCGCCATCTACATCTACATCTACATCGCCATCTACATCTACATCTACATCGCCATCTACATCTATATCTACATCGCCATCTACATCTACATCGTCATCTACATCTACATCTACATCTACATCTACATCTACATCTACTTCTACATGTACATCGCCATCTACATCTACATATACATCGCCATCTACATCTACATCTACATCGCCATCTACATCTATATCTACATCGCCATCTACATCTACATCTACATCGCCAACTACATCTACATCTACATCGCAATCTACATCCAGATCTACATCGCCATCAACATCTACATCTACATCGCCATCTACATCGCCGTCTACATCTACATCGCCATCTACATCTACATCTACATCTACATCGGCATCTACATCGCCATCTACTTCGCCATCTACATCTGCATCGCCATCTACATCTACATCGCCATCTACATCGCCATCTACATCGCCATCTACATCGCCATCTATATCTACATCGCCATCTACATCGCCATCTACATCTACATCTACATCTACATCGCCATCTACATTTACATCAACAGCGCCATCTACATCTACATCTACATTGCCATCTACATCTATATCTACATCGCCATCTACATCTACATCCACATCGCCAACTACATCTACATCTACATTGCCATCTACATCCAGATCTACATCGCCATCTACAACTACATCTACACCTACATCTACATCTACATCTACATCTACTTCTACATCTACATCGCCATCTACATCTACATCTACATCGCCATCTACATCTATATCTACATCGCCATCTACATCTACATCGTCATCTACATGTACATCTACATCTACATCTACATCTACATCTACTTCTACATGTACATCGCCATCTACATCTACATATACATCGCCATCTACATCTACATCTACATCGCCATCTACATCTATATCTACATCGCCATCTACATCTACATCTACATCGCCATCTACATCAACATCTACATCGCCATCTACATCTACATCTACATCTACATCTACATCTACATTTACATCTACATCGCCATCTACATCTACATCGCCATCTACATCGCCATCTACATCTATATCTACATCGCCATCTACATCTACATCTACATCGCCATCTACATCTACATCTACATCGCCATCTACGTCTACATCTACATCTACATCTACATCGCCATCTACATCTACATCTACATCGCCATCTACATCTACATCTACATCGCCATCTGCATCTATATCTACATCGCCATCTACATCTACATCTACATCGCCAACTACATCTACATCTACATCGCAATCTACATCCAGATCTACATCGCCATCTACATCTACATCTACATCTACATCTACTTCTACATCTACATCTACATCTACATCGCCATCTACATCTACATCTACATCGCCATCTACATCTATATCTACATCGCCATCTACATCGCGAACTACATCTACATCTACATCGCCACCTACATCCAGATCTAAATCGCCATCTACATCTACGTCTACATCTACATCGCCATCTACATCTACATCTACATCGCCATCTACATCGCCATCTACCTCGCCATCTACATCTACATCTACATCGCCATCTACATCTATATCTACATCGCCATCTACATCGCCAACTACATCTACATCTACATCGCCACCTACATCCAGATTTAAATCGCCATCTACATCTACATCTACATCTACATCGCCATCTACATCTACATCTACATCGCCATCTACATCTACATCGCCATGTACATCTACATCTACATCGCCATCTACATCGCCATCTACATCGCCATCTACCTCGCCATCTACATCTACATCCACATCGCCATCTACATCTACATCTACATCTACATCGCCATCTACATCTACATCTACATCGCCATCTACATCTACATCTACATCGCCCTCTACATCTACATCTACATCGCCATCTACATCTACATCTACATCGCCATCTACATCTATATCTACATCGCCATCTACATCTACATCTACATCGCCAACTACATCTACATCTACATCGCAATCTACATCCAGATCTACATCGCCATCTACATCTATATCTATATCGCCATCTACATCTACATCGTCATCTACATCTACATCTACATCTACATCTACTTCTACATGTACATCTACATCGCCATCTACATCGCCATCTACATCTACATCTACACCTACATCGCCATCTACATCTACATCTACATCTACATCGCCATCTACATCTACATCTACATCGCCATCTACATCTACATCTACATCGCCATCTACATCTATATCTACATCGCCATCTACATCTACATCTACATCGCCAACTACATCTACATCTACATCGCAATCTACATCCAGATCTACATCGCCATCTACATCTACATCTACATCTACTTCTACATCTACATCTACATCTACATCTACATCGCCATCTACATCTACATCTACATCGCCATCTACATCTATATCTACATCGCCATCTACATCGCCAACTACATCTACATCTACATCGCCACCTACATCCAGATTTAAATCGCCATCTACATCTACATCTACATCTACATCGCCATCTACATCTACATCTACATCGCCATCTACATCTACATCGCCATGTACATCTACATCTACATCGCCATCTACATCGCCATCTACATCGCCATCTACCTCGCCATCTACATCTACATCCACATCGCCATCTACATCTACATCTACATCTACATCGCCATCTACATCTACATCTACATCGCCATCTACATCTACATCTACATCGCAATCTACATCCAGATCTACATCGCCATCTACATCTACATCTACATCGCCATCTACATCGCCATCTACATCTACATCGCCATCTTCATCGCCATCTACATCTACATCTACATCGCCATCCACATCTACATCTACATCGCCATCTACATCTACATCTACATCTACATCTACATCTACATTTACATCTACATCGCGATCTACATCTACATCGCCATCTACATCGCCATCTACATCTACATCTACACCTACATCGCCATTTACATCTACATCTACATCTACATCGCCATCTACATCTACATCTACATCGCCATCTACATCTACATCTACATCGCCATCGCCACCTACATCTACATCTACAGCTACATCTACATTTACATCTACATCGCGATCTACATCTACATCGCCATCTACATCGCCATCTACATCTACATCTACATCCAGATCTACATCGCCATCTACATCTACATCTACATCGCCATCTACATCGCCATCTACATCTACATCGCCATCTTCATCGCCATCTACATCTACATCTACATCTACATCGCCATCTACATCTACAACTACATCGCCATCTACATCTACATCTACATCGCCATCGCCACCTACATCTACATCTACAGCTACATCTACATTTATATCTACATCGCCATCTACATCTACATCGCCATCTACATCGCCATCTACATCGCCATCTACATCCAGATCTACATCGCCATCTACAACTACATCTACACCTACATCTACATCTACATCTACATCTACTTCTACATCTACATCTACATCTACATCTACATCTACTTCTACATCTACATCGCCATCTACATCTACATCTACATCGCCATCGCCATCTACATCTACATCTACATCGCCATCTACATCTATATCTACATCGCCATCTACATCGCCATCTACATCTACGTCTACATCTACATCGCCATCTACATCTACATCGCCATCTACATCGCCATCTACATCGCCATCTACATCCAGATCTACATCGCCATCTACAACTACAACTACATCTACACCTACATCTACATCTACATCTACATCTACTTCTACATCTACATCTACATCTACATCTACATCTACTTCTACATCTACATCGCCATCTACATCTATATCTACATCGCCATCTACATCGCCATCTACATCTACATCTACATCGCCATCTACATCTACATCGCCATGTACATCTACATCTACATCGCCATCTACATCGCCATCTACCTCGCCATCTACATCTACATCTACATCGCCATCTACATCTACATCTACATCGCCATCTACATCTACATCTACATCGCCATCTACATCTACATCTACATCGCAATCTACATCCAGATCTACATCGCCATCTACATCTACATCTACATCGCCATCTACATCGCCATCTACATCTACATCGCCATCTTCATCGCCATCTACATCTACATCTACATCGCCATCCACATCTACATCTACATCGCCATCTACATCTACATCTACATCTACATCTACATCTACATTTACATCTACATCGCGATCTACATCTACATCGCCATCTACATCGCCATCTACATCTACGTCTACACCTACATCGCCATCTACATCTACATCTACATCTACATCGCCATCTACATCTACATCTACATCGCCATCTACATCTACATCTACATCGCCATCGCCACCTACATCTACATCTACAGCTACATCTACAGCTACATCTACATTTACATCTACATCGCGATCTACATCTACATCGCCATCTACATCGCCATCTACATCTACATCTACATCCAGATCTACATCGCCATCTACATCTACATCTACATCGCCATCTACATCGCCATCTACATCTACATCGCCATCTTCATCGCCATCTACATCTACATCTACATCTACATCGCCATCTACATCTACAACTACATCGCCATCTACATCTACATCTACATCGCCATCGCCACCTACGTCTACATCTACAGCTACATCTACATTTATATCTACATCTCCATCTACATCTACATCGCCATCTACATCGCCATCTACATCGCCATCTACATCCAGATCTACATCGCCATCTACAACTACATCTACACCTACATCTACATCTACATCTACATCTACTTCTACATCTACATCGCCATCTACATCTACATCTACATCGCCATCTACATCTACATCTACATCGCCATCTACATCTATATCTACATCGCCATCTACATCGCCATCTACATCTACGTCTACATCTACATCGCCATCTACATCTACATCAACAGCGCCATCTACATCTACATCTACATTGCCATCTACATCCATATCTATACCGCCATCTACATCTACATCGTCATCTACATCTACATCTACATCTACATCTACTTCTACATGTACATCTACATCGTCATCTACATCGCCATCTACATCTACATCTACACCTACACCTACATCGCCATCTACATCTACATCTACATCTACATCGCCATCTACATCTACATCTACATCGTCATCTACATCTACATCTACATCTACATCTACATCTACATCTACTTCTACATGTACATCGCCATCTACATCTACATATACATCGCCATCTACATCTACATCTACATCGCCATCTACATCTATATCTACATCGCCATCTACATCTACATCTACATCGCCAACTACATCTACATCTACATCGCAATCTACATCCAGATCTACATCGCCATCAACATCTACATCAACATCGCCATCTACATCGCCATCTACATCTACATCGCCATCTTCATCGCCATCTACATCTACATCTACATCGCCATCTACATCTACATCTACATCGCCATCTACATCTATATCTACATCGCCATCTACATCTACATCGTCATCTACATCTACATCTACATCTACATCTACATCTACATCTACTTCTACATGTACATCGCCATCTACATCTACATATACATCGCCATCTACATCTACATCTACATCGCCATCTACATCTATATCTACATCGCCATCTACATCTACATCTACATCGCCAACTACATCTACATCTACATCGCAATCTACATCCAGATCTACATCGCCAACAACATCTACATCTACATCGCCATCTACATCGCCGTCTACATCTACATCGCCATCTACATCTACATCTACATCTACATCGGCATCTACATCGCCATCTACTTCGCCATCTACATCTGCATCGTCATCTACAGCTACATCCACATCGCCGTCTACATCTACATCTACATCGCCATCTACATCGCCATCTACATCTATATCTATATCGCCATCTACATCTACATCTACATCGCCAACTACATCTACATCTACATCGCAATCTACATCCAGATCTACATCGCCATCTACATCTACATCTACATCTACATCTACTTCTACATCTACATCTACATCTACATCTACATCGCCATCTACATCTACATCTACATCGCCATCTACATCTATATCTACATCGCCATCTACATCGCCAACTACATCTACATCTACATCGCCACCTACATCCAGATTTAAATCGCCATCTACATCTACATCTACATCTACATCGCCATCTACATCTACATCTACATCGCCATCTACATCTACATCGCCATCGCCATCTACATCTACATCTACATCGTTACCTACATCGCCATCTACATCGCCATCTACATCGCCGTCTACATCTACATCGCCATCTACATCTACATCTACATCGCCATCTACATCTACATCTACATCTACATCGGCATCTACATCGCCATCTACTTCGCCATCTAGATCTACATCGCCATCTACACCTACATCTACATCTACATCTACATCGCCATCTACATCTACATCGCCATCTACATCTACATCTACATCGCCATCGCCATCGCCATCTACATCTACATCTACATCGCCATCTACATCGCCATCTACATCGCCATCTACATCGCCATTTACATCTACATCTACATCGCCATCTACATCTACATCTACATCGCCATCTACATCTACATCGCCATCTACACCGCCATCTACATCTACATCGTCATCTACAGCTACATCCACATCGCCGTCTACATCTACATCTACATCGCCATCTACATCGCCGTCTACATCTACATCCACATCGCTATCTACATCTACATCTACATCGCCATCTACATCTACATCTACATCGCCATCTACATCTACATCGCCATCTACATCTACATCGCCATCTACATCTAAATCGACATCTACATCTACATCTACATCGCCATCGCCATCTACATCAACATCTACATCGCCATCTACATCGCCATCTACATCGCCATCTACATCGCCATCTACATCGCCATCTACATCTACATCGCCATCTACATCGCCATCTACATCGCCCTCTACATCTACATCTACATCGCCCTCTACATCTACATCTACATCGCCATCTACATCTACATCTACATCGCCATCTACATCTACATCTACATCGCCATCTACATCTATATCTACATCGCCATCTACATCTACATCTACATCGCCAACTACATCTACATCTACATCGCAATCTACATCCAGATCTACATCGCCATCTACATCTACATCTACATCGCCATCTACATCGCCATCTACATCGCCATCTACATCTACATCGCCATCTTCATCGCCATCTACATCTACATCTACATCGCCATCTACATCTACATCTACATCGCCATCTACATCTATATCTACATCGCCATCTACATCTACATCTACATCGCCAACTACATCTACATCTACATCGCAATCTACATCCAGATCTACATCGCCATCTACATCTACATCTACATCTACATCTACTTCTACATCTACATCTACATCTACATCTACATCGCCATCTACATCTACATCTACATCGCCATCTACATCTATATCTACATCGCCATCTACATCGCCAACTACATCTACATCTACATCGCCACCTACATCCAGATTTAAATCGCCATCTACATCTACATCTACATCTACATCGCCATCTACATCTACATCTACATCGCCATCTACATCTACATCGCCATGTACATCTACATCTACATCGCCATCTACATCGCCATCTACATCGCCATCTACCTCGCCATCTACATCTACATCTACATCGCCATCTACATCTACATCTACATCGCCATCTACATCTACATCTACATCGCCATCTACATCTACATCTACATCGCCATCTACATCGCCATCTACATCGCCATCTACCTCGCCATCTACATCTACATCTACATCGCCATCTACATCTACATCTACATCGCCATCTACATCTATATCTACATCGCCATCTACATCTACATCGTCATCTACATCTACATCTACATCTACATCTACATCTACATCTACATCTACTTCTACATGTACATCGCCATCTACATCTACATATACATCGCCATCTACATCTACATCTACATCGCCATCTACATCTATATCTACATCGCCATCTACATCTACATCTACATCGCCAACTACATCTACATCTACATCGCAATCTACATCCAGATCTACATCGCCATCAACATCTACATCTACATCGCCATCTACATCGCCGTCTACATCTACATCGCCATCTACATCTACATCTACATCTACATCGGCATCTACATCGCCATCTACTTCGCCATCTACATCTGCATCGCCATCTACATCTACATCGCCATCTACATCGCCATCTACATCGCCATCTATATCTACATCGCCATCTACATCGCCATCTACATCTACATCTACATCTACATCGCCATCTACATTTACATCAACAGCGCCATCTACATCTACATCTACATTGCCATCTACATCTATATCTACATCGCCATCTACATCTACATCCACATCGCCAACTACATCTACATCTACATTGCCATCTACATCCAGATCTACATCGCCATCTACAACTACATCTACACCTACATCTACATCTACATCTACATCTACTTCTACATCTACATCGCCATCTACATCTACATCTACATCGCCATCTACATCTATATCTACATCGCCATCTACATCTACATCGTCATCTACATCTACATCTACATCTACATCTACATCTACATCTACTTCTACATGTACATCGCCATCTACATCTACATATACATCGCCATCTACATCTACATCTACATCGCCATCTACATCTATATCTACATCGCCATCTACATCTACATCTACATCGCCATCTACATCAACATCTACATCGCCATCTACATCTACATCTACATCTACATCTACATCTACATCTACATTTACATCTACATCGCCATCTACATCTACATCGCCATCTACATCGCCATCTACATCGCCATCTACATCTATATCTACATCGCCATCTACATCTACATCGCCATCTACATCTACATCTACATCGCCATCTACGTCTACATCTACATCTACATCTACATCGCCATCTACATCTACATCTACATCGCCATCTACATCTACATCTACATCGCCATCTACATCGCCATCTACATCTATATCTACATCGCCATCTACATCTACATCTACATCGCCAACTACATCTACATCTACATCGCAATCTACATCCAGATCTACATCGCCATCTACATCTACATCTACATCTACATCTACTTCTACATCTACATCTACATCTACATCGCCATCTACATCTACATCTACATCGCCATCTACATCTATATCTACATCGCCATCTACATCGCCAACTACATCTACATCTACATCGCCACCTACATCCAGATCTAAATCGCCATCTACATCTACGTCTACATCTACATCGCCATCTACATCTACATCTACATCGCCATCTACATCGCCATCTACATCTACATCTACATCTACATCCAGATCTACATCGCCATCTACATCTACATCTACATCGCCATCTACATCGCCATCTACATCTACATCGCCATCTTCATCGCCATCTACATCTACATCTACATCTACATCGCCATCTACATCTACAACTACATCGCCATCTACATCTACATCTACATCGTAATCGCCACCTACATCTACATCTACAGCTACATCTACATTTATATCTACATCGCCATCTACATCTACATCGCCATCTACATCGCCATCTACATCCAGATCTACATCGCCATCTACAACTACATCTACACCTACATCTACATCTACATCTACATCTACTTCTACATCTACATCGCCATCTACATCTACATCTACATCGCCATCTACATCTACATCTACATCGCCATCTACATCTATATCTACATCGCCATCTACATCGCCATCTACATCTACGTCTACATCTACATCGCCATCTACATCTACATCAACAGCGCCATCTACATCTACATCTACATTGCCATCTACATCTATATCTATATCGCCATCTACATCTACATCGTCATCTACATCTACATCTACATCTACATCTACTTCTACATGTACATCTACATCGCCATCTACATCGCCATCTACATCTACATCTACACCTACATCGCCATCTACATCTACATCTACATCTACATCGCCATCTACATCTACATCTACATCGTCATCTACATCTACATCTACATCTACATCTACATCTACATCTACATCTACTTCTACATGTACATCGCCATCTACATCTACATATACATCGCCATCTACATCTACATCTACATCGCCATCTACATCTATATCTACATCGCCATCTACATCTACATCTACATCGCCAACTACATCTACATCTACATCGCAATCTACATCCAGATCTACATCGCCATCAACATCTACATCTACATCGCCATCTACATCGCCATCTACATCTACATCGCCATCTTCATCGCCATCTACATCTACATCTACATCGCCATCTACATCTACATCTACATCGCCATCTACATCTATATCTACATCGCCATCTACATCTACATCGTCATCTACATCTACATCTACATCTACATCTACATCTACATCTACTTCTACATGTACATCGCCATCTACATCTACATATACATCGCCATCTACATCTACATCTACATCGCCATCTACATCTATATCTACATCGCCATCTACATCTACATCTACATCGCCAACTACATCTACATCTACATCGCAATCTACATCCAGATCTACATCGCCATCAACATCTACATCTACATCGCCATCTACATCGCCGTCTACATCTACATCGCCATCTACATCTACATCTACATCTACATCGGCATCTACATCGCCATCTACTTCGCCATCTACATCTGCATCGCCATCTACATCTACATCGCCATCTACATCGCCATCTACATCGCCATCTACATCGCCATCTATATCTACATCGCCATCTACATCGCCATCTACATCTACATCTACATCTACATCGCCATCTACATTTACATCAACAGCGCCATCTACATCTACATCTACATTGCCATCTACATCTATATCTACATCGCCATCTACATCTACATCCACATCGCCAACTACATCTACATCTACATTGCCATCTACATCCAGATCTACATCGCCATCTACAACTACATCTACACCTACATCTACATCTACATCTACATCTACTTCTACATCTACATCGCCATCTACATCTACATCTACATCGCCATCTACATCTATATCTACATCGCCATCTACATCTACATCGTCATCTACATGTACATCTACATCTACATCTACATCTACATCTACTTCTACATGTACATCGCCATCTACATCTACATATACATCGCCATCTACATCTACATCTACATCGCCATCTACATCTATATCTACATCGCCATCTACATCTACATCTACATCGCCATCTACATCAACATCTACATCGCCATCTACATCTACATCTACATCTACATCTACATCTACATTTACATCTACATCGCCATCTACATCTACATCGCCATCTACATCGCCATCTACATCTATATCTACATCGCCATCTACATCTACATCTACATCGCCATCTACATCTACATCTACATCGCCATCTACGTCTACATCTACATCTACATCTACATCGCCATCTACATCTACATCTACATCGCCATCTACATCTACATCTACATCGCCATCTGCATCTATATCTACATCGCCATCTACATCTACATCTACATCGCCAACTACATCTACATCTACATCGCAATCTACATCCAGATCTACATCGCCATCTACATCTACATCTACATCTACATCTACTTCTACATCTACATCTACATCTACATCGCCATCTACATCTACATCTACATCGCCATCTACATCTATATCTACATCGCCATCTACATCGCGAACTACATCTACATCTACATCGCCACCTACATCCAGATCTAAATCGCCATCTACATCTACGTCTACATCTACATCGCCATCTACATCTACATCTACATCGCCATCTACATCGCCATCTACCTCGCCATCTACATCTACATCTACATCGCCATCTACATCTATATCTACATCGCCATCTACATCGCCAACTACATCTACATCTACATCGCCACCTACATCCAGATTTAAATCGCCATCTACATCTACATCTACATCTACATCGCCATCTACATCTACATCTACATCGCCATCTACATCTACATCGCCATGTACATCTACATCTACATCGCCATCTACATCGCCATCTACATCGCCATCTACCTCGCCATCTACATCTACATCCACATCGCCATCTACATCTACATCTACATCTACATCGCCATCTACATCTACATCTACATCGCCATCTACATCTACATCTACATCGCCCTCTACATCTACATCTACATCGCCATCTACATCTACATCTACATCGCCATCTACATCTATATCTACATCGCCATCTACATCTACATCTACATCGCCAACTACATCTACATCTACATCGCAATCTACATCCAGATCTACATCGCCATCTACATCTATATCTATATCGCCATCTACATCTACATCGTCATCTACATCTACATCTACATCTACATCTACTTCTACATGTACATCTACATCGCCATCTACATCGCCATCTACATCTACATCTACACCTACATCGCCATCTACATCTACATCTACATCTACATCGCCATCTACATCTACATCTACATCGCCATCTACATCTACATCTACATCGCCATCTACATCTATATCTACATCGCCATCTACATCTACATCTACATCGCCAACTACATCTACATCTACATCGCAATCTACATCCAGATCTACATCGCCATCTACATCTACATCTACATCTACTTCTACATCTACATCTACATCTACATCTACATCGCCATCTACATCTACATCTACATCGCCATCTACATCTATATCTACATCGCCATCTACATCGCCAACTACATCTACATCTACATCGCCACCTACATCCAGATTTAAATCGCCATCTACATCTACATCTACATCTACATCGCCATCTACATCTACATCTACATCGCCATCTACATCTACATCGCCATGTACATCTACATCTACATCGCCATCTACATCGCCATCTACATCGCCATCTACCTCGCCATCTACATCTACATCCACATCGCCATCTACATCTACATCTACATCTACATCGCCATCTACATCTACATCTACATCGCCATCTACATCTACATCTACATCGCAATCTACATCCAGATCTACATCGCCATCTACATCTACATCTACATCGCCATCTACATCGCCATCTACATCTACATCGCCATCTTCATCGCCATCTACATCTACATCTACATCGCCATCCACATCTACATCTACATCGCCATCTACATCTACATCTACATCTACATCTACATCTACATTTACATCTACATCGCGATCTACATCTACATCGCCATCTACATCGCCATCTACATCTACATCTACACCTACATCGCCATTTACATCTACATCTACATCTACATCGCCATCTACATCTACATCTACATCGCCATCTACATCTACATCTACATCGCCATCGCCACCTACATCTACATCTACAGCTACATCTACATTTACATCTACATCGCGATCTACATCTACATCGCCATCTACATCGCCATCTACATCTACATCTACATCCAGATCTACATCGCCATCTACATCTACATCTACATCGCCATCTACATCGCCATCTACATCTACATCGCCATCTTCATCGCCATCTACATCTACATCTACATCTACATCGCCATCTACATCTACAACTACATCGCCATCTACATCTACATCTACATCGCCATCGCCACCTACATCTACATCTACAGCTACATCTACATTTATATCTACATCGCCATCTACATCTACATCGCCATCTACATCGCCATCTACATCGCCATCTACATCCAGATCTACATCGCCATCTACAACTACATCTACACCTACATCTACATCTACATCTACATCTACTTCTACATCTACATCTACATCTACATCTACATCTACTTCTACATCTACATCGCCATCTACATCTACATCTACATCGCCATCGCCATCTACATCTACATCTACATCGCCATCTACATCTATATCTACATCGCCATCTACATCGCCATCTACATCTACGTCTACATCTACATCGCCATCTACATCTACATCAACAGCGCCATCTACATCTACATCTACATTGCCATCTACATCTATATCTATATCGCCATCTACATCTACATCGTCATCTACATCTACATCTACATCTACATCTACTTCTACATGTACATCTACATCGCCATCTACATCGCCATCTACATCTACATCTACACCTACATCGCCATCTACATCTACATCTACATCTACATCGCCATCTACATCTACATCTACATCGTCATCTACATCTACATCTACATCTACATCTACATCTACATCTACATCTACTTCTACATGTACATCGCCATCTACATCTACATATACATCGCCATCTACATCTACATCTACATCGCCATCTACATCTATATCTACATCGCCATCTACATCTACATCTACATCGCCCTCTACATCTACATCTACATCGCCATCTACATCTACATCTACATCGCCATCTACATCTACATCTACATCGCCATCTACATCTATATCTACATCGCCATCTACATCTACATCTACATCGCCAACTACATCTACATCTACATCGCAATCTACATCCAGATCTACATCGCCATCTACATCTACATCTACATCGCCATCTACATCGCCATCTACATCTACATCGCCATCTTCATCGCCATCTACATCTACATCTACATCGCCATCTACATCTACATCTACATCGCCATCTACATCTATATCTACATCGCCATCTACATCTACATCTACATCGCCAACTACATCTACATCTACATCGCAATCTACATCCAGATCTACATCGCCATCTACATCTACATCTACATCTACATCTACTTCTACATCTACATCTACATCTACATCTACATCGCCATCTACATCTACATCTACATCGCCATCTACATCTATATCTACATCGCCATCTACATCGCCAACTACATCTACATCTACATCGCCACCTACATCCAGATTTAAATCGCCATCTACATCTACATCTACATCTACATCGCCATCTACATCTACATCTACATCGCCATCTACATCTACATCGCCATGTACATCTACATCTACATCGCCATCTACATCGCCATCTACATCGCCATCTACCTCGCCATCTACATCTACATCTACATCGCCATCTACATCTACATCTACATCGCCATCTACATCTACATCTACATCGCAATCTACATCCAGATCTACATCGCCATCTACATCTACATCTACATCGCCATCTACATCGCCATCTACATCTACATCGCCATCTTCATCGCCATCTACATCTACATCTACATCGCCATCCACATCTACATCTACATCGCCATCTACATCTACATCTACATCTACATCTACATCTACATTTACATCTACATCGCGATCTACATCTACATCGCCATCTACATCGCCATCTACATCTACATCTACACCTACATCGCCATCTACATCTACATCTACATCTACATCGCCATCTACATCTACATCTACATCGCCATCTACATCTACATCTACATCGCCATCGCCACCTACATCTACATCTACAGCTACATCTACAGCTACATCTACATTTACATCTACATCGCGATCTACATCTACATCGCCATCTACATCGCCATCTACATCTACATCTACATCCAGATCTACATCGCCATCTACATCTACATCTACATCGCCATCTACATCGCCATCTACATCTACATCGCCATCTTCATCGCCATCTACATCTACATCTACATCTACATCGCCATCTACATCTACAACTACATCGCCATCTACATCTACATCTACATCGCCATCGCCACCTACATCTACACCTACAGCTACATCTACATTTATATCTACATCGCCATCTACATCTACATCGCCATCTACATCGCCATCTACATCGCCATCTACATCCAGATCTACATCGCCATCTACAACTACATCTACACCTACATCTACATCTACATCTACATCTACTTCTACATCTACATCGCCATCTACATCTACATCTACATCGCCATCTACATCTACATCTACATCGCCATCTACATCTATATCTACATCGCCATCTACATCGCCATCTACATCTACGTCTACATCTACATCGCCATCTACATCTACATCAACAGCGCCATCTACATCTACATCTACATTGCCATCTACATCTATATCTACATCGCCATCGCCATCTACATCAACATCTACATCTACATCTACATCTACATCTACTTCTACATGTACATCTACATCGCCATCTACATCGCCATCTACATCTACATCTACACCTACATCGCCATCTACATCTACATCTACATCTACATCGCCATCTACATCTACATCTACATCGTCATCTACATCTACATCTACATCTACATCTACATCTACATCTACATCTACTTCTACATGTACATCGCCATCTACATCTATATCTACATCGCCATCTACATCGCCATCTACATCTACGTCTACATCTACATCGCCATCTACATCTACATCAACAGCGCCATCTACATCTACATCTACATTGCCATCTACATCTATATCTACATCGCCATCGCCATCTACATCAACATCTACATCTACATCTACATCTACATCTACTTCTACATGTACATCTACATCGCCATCTACATCGCCATCTACATCTACATCTACACCTACATCGCCATCTACATCTACATCTACATCTACATCGCCATCTACATCTACATCTACATCGTCATCTACATCTACATCTACATCTACATCTACATCTACATCTACATCTACTTCTACATGTACATCGCCATCTACATCTACATATACATCGCCATCTACATCTACATCTACATCGCCATCTACATCTATATCTACATCGCCATCTACATCTACATCTACATCGCCAACTACATCTACATCTACATCGCAATCTACATCCAGATCTACATCGCCATCAACATCTACATCTACATCGCCATCTACATCGCCATCTACATCTACATCGCCATCTTCATCGCCATCTACATCTACATCTACATCGCCATCTACATCTACATCTACATCGCCATCTACATCTATATCTACATCGCCATCTACATCTACATCGTCATCTACATCTACATCTACATCTACATCTACATCTACATCTACTTCTACATGTACATCGCCATCTACATCTACATATACATCGCCATCTACATCTACATCTACATCGCCATCTACATCTATATCTACATCGCCATCTACATCTACATCTACATCGCCAACTACATCTACATCTACATCGCAATCGACATCCAGATCTACATCGCCATCAACATCTACATCTACATCGCCATCTACATCGCCGTCTACATCTACATCGCCATCTACATCTACATCTACATCTACATCGGCATCTACATCGCCATCTACTTCGCCATCTACATCTGCATCGCCATCTACATCTACATCGCCATCTACATCGCCATCTACATCGCCATCTATATCTACATCGCCATCTACATCGCCATCTACATCTACATCTACATCTACATCGCCATCTACATTTACATCAACAGCGCCATCTACATCTACATCTACATTGCCATCTACATCTATATCTACATCGCCATCTACATCTACATCCACATCGCCAACTACATCTACATCTACATTGCCATCTACATCCAGATCTACATCGCCATCTACAACTACATCTACACCTACATCTACATCTACATCTACATCTACATCTACATCTACATCTACATCTACTTCTACATCTACATCGCCATCTACTTCTACATCTACATCGCCATCGCCATCTACATCTACATCTACATCGCCATCTACATCTATATCTACATCGCCATCTACATCTACATCGCCATCTACATCTAAATCGACATCTACATCTACATCTACATCGCCATCTACATCTACATCTACATCTACATCTACTTCTACATCTACATCTACATCTACATCGCCATCTACATCTACATCTACATCGCCATCTACATCTATATCTACATCGCCATCTACATCGCCAACTACATCTACATCTACATCGCCACCTACATCCAGATCTAAATCGCCATCTACATCTACGTCTACATCTACATCGCCATCTACATCTACATCTACATCGCCATCTACATCGCCATCTACCTCGCCATCTACATCTACATCTACATCGCCATCTACATCTACATCGCCATCTACATCTACATCGCCATCGCCATCTACATCTACATCTACATCGTTACCTACATCGCCATCTACATCGCCATCTACATCGCCGTCTACATCTACATCGCCATCTACATCTACATCTACATCGCCATCTACATCGCCGTCTACATCTACATCGCCATCTACATCTACATCTACATCGCCATCTACATCTACATCTACATCTACATCGGCATCTACATCGCCATCTACTTCGCCATCTAGATCTACATCGCCATCTACACCTACATCTACATCTACATCTACATCGCCATCTACATCTACATCTACATCGCCATCTACATCTACATCTACATCGCCATCGCCATCGCCATCTACATCTACATCTACATCGCCATCTACATCGCCATCTACATCGCCATCTACATCGCCATTTACATCTACATCTACATCGCCATCTACATCTACATCTACATCGCCATCTACATCTACATCGCCATCTACACCGCCATCTACATCTACATCGTCATCTACAGCTACATCCACATCGCCGTCTACATCTACATCTACATCGCCATCTACATCGCCGTCTACATCTACATCCACATCGCTATCTACATCTACATCTACATCGCCATCTACATCTACATCTACATCGCCATCTACATCTACATCGCCATCTACATCTACATCGCCATCTACATCTACATCGCCATCTACATCTAAATCGACATCTACATTTACATCTACATCGCCATCGCCATCTACATCAACATCTACATCGCCATCTACATCGCCATCTACATCGCCATCTACATCGCCATCTACATCGCCATCTACATCTACATCGCCATCTACATCGCCATCTACATCGCCCTCTACATCTACATCTACATCGCCCTCTACATCTACATCTACATCGCCATCTACATCTACATCTACATCGCCATCTACATCTACATCTACATCGCCATCTACATCTATATCTACATCGCCATCTACATCTACATCTACATCGCCAACTACATCTACATCTACATCGCAATCTACATCCAGATCTACATCGCCATCTACATCTACATCTACATCGCCATCTACATCGCCATCTACATCTACATCGCCATCTTCATCGCCATCTACATCTACATCTACATCGCCATCTACATCTACATCTACATCGCCATCTACATCTATATCTACATCGCCATCTACATCTACATCTACATCGCCAACTACATCTACATCTACATCGCAATCTACATCCAGATCTACATCGCCATCTACATCTACATCTACATCTACATCTACTTCTACATCTACATCTACATCTACATCTACATCGCCATCTACATCTACATCTACATCGCCATCTACATCTATATCTACATCGCCATCTACATCGCCAACTACATCTACATCTACATCGCCACCTACATCCAGATTTAAATCGCCATCTACATCTACATCTACATCTACATCGCCATCTACATCTACATCTACATCGCCATCTACATCTACATCGCCATGTACATCTACATCTACATCGCCATCTACATCGCCATCTACATCGCCATCTACCTCGCCATCTACATCTACATCTACATCGCCATCTACATCTACATCTACATCTACATCGCCATCTACATCTACATCTACATCGCCATCTACATCTACATCTACATCGCAATCTACATCCAGATCTACATCGCCATCTACATCTACATCTACATCGCCATCTACATCGCCATCTACATCTACATCGCCATCTTCATCGCCATCTACATCTACATCTACATCGCCATCCACATCTACATCTACATCGCCATCTACATCTACATCTACATCTACATCTACATCTACATTTACATCTACATCGCGATCTACATCTACATCGCCATCTACATCGCCATCTACATCTACATCTACACCTACATCGCCATCTACATCTACATCTACATCTACATCGCCATCTACATCTACATCTACATCGCCATCTACATCTACATCTACATCGCAATCTACATCCAGATCTACATCGCCATCTACATCTACATCTACATCGCCATCTACATCGCCATCTACATCTACATCGCCATCTTCATCGCCATCTACATCTACATCTACATCGCCATCCACATCTACATCTACATCGCCATCTACATCTACATCTACATCTACATCTACATCTACATTTACATCTACATCGCGATCTACATCTACATCGCCATCTACATCGCCATCTACATCTACATCTACACCTACATCGCCATCTACATCTACATCTACATCTACATCGCCATCTACATCTACATCTACATCGCCATCTACATCTACATCTACATCGCCATCGCCACCTACATCTACATCTACAGCTACATCTACATTTACATCTACATCGCGATCTACATCTACATCGCCATCTACATCGCCATCTACATCTACATCTACATCCAGATCTACATCGCCATCTACATCTACATCTACATCGCCATCTACATCGCCATCTACATCTACATCGCCATCTTCATCGCCATCTACATCTACATCTACATCTACATCGCCATCTACATCTACAACTACATCGCCATCTACATCTACATCTACATCGACATCGCCACCTACATCTACATCTACAGCTACATCTACATTTATATCTACATCGCCATCTACATCTACATCGCCATCTACATCGCCATCTACATCGCCATCTACATCCAGATCTACATCGCCATCTACAACTACATCTACACCTACATCTACATCTACATCTACATCTACTTCTACATCTACATCTACATCTACATCTACATCTACTTCTACATCTACATCGCCATCTACATCTACATCTACATCGCCATCGCCATCTACATCTACATCTACATCGCCATCTACATCTATATCTACATCGCCATCTACATCGCCATCTACATCTACGTCTACATCTACATCGCCATCTACATCTACATCAACAGCGCCATCTACATCTACATCTACATTGCCATCTACATCTATATCTATATCGCCATCTACATCTACATCGTCATCTACATCTACATCTACATCTACATCTACTTCTACATGTACATCTACATCGCCATCTACATCGCCATCTACATCTACATCTACACCTACATCGCCATCTACATCTACATCTACATCTACATCGCCATCTACATCTACATCTACATCGTCATCTACATCTACATCTACATCTACATCTACATCTACATCTACATCTACTTCTACATGTACATCGCCATCTACATCTACATATACATCGCCATCTACATCTACATCTACAACGCCATCTACATCTATATCTACATCGCCATCTACATCTACATCTACATCGCCAACTACATCTACATCTACATCGCAATCTACATCCAGATCTACATCGCCATCAACATCTACATCTACATCGCCATCTACATAGCCATCTACATCTACATCGCCATCTTCATCGCCATCTACATCTACATCTACATCGCCATCTACATCTACATCTACATCGCCATCTACATCTACATCGCCATCTACATCTACATCGCCATCTACATCTACATCGCCATCGCCATCTACATCTACATCTACATCGTCACCTACATCGCCATCTACATCGCCATCTACATCACCGTCTACATCTACATCGCCATCTACATCTACATCTACATCTACATCGCCATCTACATCTACATCTACATCGCCATCTACATCTACATCGCCATGTACATCTACATCTACATCGCCATCTACATCGCCATCTACATCGCCATCTACCTCGCCATCTACATCTACATCTACATTGCCATCTACATCTACATCGCCATCTACATCTACATCGCCATCTACATCTACATCGCCATCGCCATCTACATCTACATCTACATCGTCACCTACACAGCCATCTACATCGCCATCTACATCGCCGTCTACATCTACATCGCCATCTACATCTACATCTACATCTACATCGCCATCTACATCTACATCTACATCGCCATCTACATCTACATCTACATCGCCATCTACATCTACATCTACATCGCAATCTACATCCAGATCTACATCGCCATCTACATCTACATCTACATCGCCATCTACATCTACATCGCCATCTTCATCGCCATCTACATCGCCATCTTCATCGCCATCTACATCTACATCTACATCGCCATCCACATCTACATCTACATCGCCATCTACATCTACATCTACATCTACATCTACATTTACATCTACATCGCGATCTACATCTACATCGCCATCTACATCGCCATCTACATCTACATCTACACATACATCGCCATCTACATCTACATCTACATCTACATCGCCATCTACATCTACATCTACATCGCCATCTACATCTACATCTACATCGCCATCTACATCTATATCTACATCGCCATCTACATCTACATCTACATCGCCATCTACATCAACATCTACATCGCCATCTACATCTACATCTACATCCAGATCTACATCGCCATCTACATCTACATCTACATCGCCATGTACATCGCCATCTACATCTACATCGCCATCTTCATCGCCATCTACATCTACATCTACATCTACATCGCCATCTACATCTACAACTACATCGCCATCTACATCTACATCTACATCGCCATCGCCACCTACATCTACATCTACAGCTACATCTACATTTATATCTACATCGCCATCTACATCTACATCGCCATCTACATCGCCATCTACATCGCCATCTACATCCAGATCTACATCGCCATCTACAACTACATCTACACCTACATCTACATCTACATCTACATCTACTTCTACATCTACATCGCCATCTACATCTACATCTACATCGCCATCTACATCTACATCTACATCGCCATCTACATCTATATCTACATCGCCATCTACATCGCCATCTACATCTACGTCTACATCTACATCGCCATCTACATCTACATCAACAGCGCCATCTGCATCTACATCTACATTGCCATCTACATCTATATCTATATCGCCATCTACATCTACATCGTCATCTACATCTACATCTACATCTACATCTACTTCTACATGTACATCTACATCGCCATCTACATCGCCATCTACATCTACATCTACACCTACATCGCCATCTACATTTACATCTACATCGCCATCTACATCTACATCTACATCGTCATCTACATCTACATCTACATCTACATCTACATCTACATCTACATCTACTTCTACATGTACATCGCCATCTACATCTACATATACATCGCCATCTACATCTACATCTACATCGCCATCTACATCTATATCTACATCGCCATCTACATCTACATCTACATCGCCAACTACATCTACATCTACATCGCAATCTACATCCAGATCTACATCGCCATCAACATCTACATCTACATCGCCATCTACATCGCCATCTACATCTACATCGCCATCTTCATCGCCATCTACATCTACATCTACATCGCCATCTACATCTACATCTACATCGCCATCTACATCTACATCGCCATCTACATCTACATCGCCATCTACATCTACATCGCCATCTACATCTACATCGCCATCGCCATCTACATCTACATCTACATCGTCACCTACATCGCCATCGACATCGCCATCTACATCACCGTCTACATCTACATCGCCATCTACATCTACATCTACATCTACATCGCCATCTACATCTACATCTACATCGCCATCTACATCGCCATCTACATCGCCATCTACCTCGCCATCTACATCTACATCTACATCGCCATCTACAT
Source organism: Andrena hattorfiana (assembly GCA_944738655.2). NCBI lineage: Eukaryota > Metazoa > Arthropoda > Insecta > Hymenoptera > Andrenidae > Andrena > Andrena hattorfiana. The sequence continues at coordinate 25,221,443 of OX122892.1, forward strand.
CTACATCGCCATCTACATCTACATCGCCATCTACATCTACATCGCCATCGCCATCTACATCTACATCTACATCGTCACCTACATCGCCATCTACATCGCCATCTACATCGCCGTCTACATCTACATCGCCATCTACATCTACATCTACATCGCCATCTACATCTACATCGGCATCTACATCGCCATCTACTTCGCCATCTACATCTACATCTACACCTACATCGCCATCTACATCTACATCTACATCTACATCTACATCGCCATCTACATCTACATCTACATCTACATCGCCATCTACATCTACATCTACATCGCCATCTACATCTACATCTACATCGCCATCGCCACCTACATCTACATCTACAGCTACATCTACATTTACATCTACATCGCGATCTACATCTACATCGCCATCTACATCGCCATCTACATCTACATCTACACCTACATCGCCATCTACATCTACATCTACATCTACATCGCCATCTACATCTACATCTACAGCGCCATCTACATCGCCATCACCACCTACATCTACATCTACAGCTACATCTACATTTACATCTACATCGCCATCTACATCTACATCGCCATCTACATCGCCATCTACATCGCCATCTACATCGCCATCTACATCGCCATCTATATCTACATCGCCATCTACATCGCCATCTACATCTACATCTACATCTACATCGCCATCTACATCTACATCAACAGCGCCATCTACATCTACATCTACATTGCCATCTACATCTATATCTACATCGCCATCTACATCTACATCCACATCGCCAACTACATCTACATCTACATCGCCATCTACATCCAGATCTACATCGCCATCTACAACTACATCTACACCTACATCTACATCTACATCTACATCTACTTCTACATCTACATCGCCACCTACATCTACATCGCCATCTACATCTACACCTACATCTACATCTACATCTACATCTACATTTACATCTACATCGCCATCTACATCTACATCGCCATCTACATCGCCATCTACATCGCCATCTACATCTATATCTACATCGCCATCTACATCTACATCTACATCGCCATCTACATCTACACATACATCGCCATCTACATCTATATCTACATCGCCATCTACATCTACATCTACATCGCCAACTACATCTACATCTACATAGCAATCTACATCCAGATCTACTTCGCCATCTACATCTACATCTACATCTACTTCTACATCTACATCTACATCTACATCGCCATCTACATCTACATCTACATCGCCATCTACATCTATATCTACATCGCCATCTACATCGCCAACTACATCTACATCTACATCGCCACCTACATCCAGATCTAAATCGCCATCTACATCTACATCTACATCTACATCTACATCTACATCGCCATCTACATCTACATCTACATCGCCATGTACATCTACATCTACATCGCCATCTACATCGCCATCTACATCGCCATCTACCTCGCCATCTACATCTACATCTACATCGCCATCTACATCTACATCGCCATCTACATCTACATCGCCATCTACATCTACATCGCCATCGCCATCTACATCTACATCTACATCGTCACCTACATCGCCATCTACATCGCCATCTACATCGCCGTCTACATCTACATCGCCATCTACATCTACATCTACATCTACATCGCCATCTACATCTACATCTACATCTACATCGGCATCTACATCGCCATCTACTTCGCCATCTACATCTGCATCGCCATCTACATCTACATCGCCATCTACATCGCCATCTACATCGCCATCTACGTCGCCATCTACCTCGCCATCTACATCTACATCTACATCGCCATCTACATCTACATCTACATCTACATCTACATCTACATTTACATCTACATCGCGATCTACATCTACATCGCCATCTACATCGCCATCTACATCGCCATCTACATCTACATCTACACCTACATCGCCATCTACATCTACATCTACATCTACTTCTACATCGCCATATACATCTACATCTACATCGCCATCTACATCTACATCTACATCGCCATCGCCACCTACATCTACATCTACAGCTACATCTACATTTACATCTACATCGCGATCTACATCTACATCGCCATCTACATCGCCATCTACATCTACATCTACACCTACATCGCCATCTACATCTACATCTACATCTACATCGCCATCTACATCTACATCGCCATCTACATCTACATCTACATCGCCATCGCCACCTACATCTACATCTACAGCTACATCTACATTTACATCTACATCGCCATCTACATCTACATCTACATTGCCATCTACATCCAGATCTACATCGCCATCTACAACTACATCTACACCTACATCTACATCTACATCTACATCTACTTCTACATCTACATCGCCATCTACATCTACATCTACATCGCCAGCTACATCTACATCTACATCGCCATCTACATCTATATCTACATCGCCATCTACATCTACATCGTCATCTACATCTACATCTACATCTACATCTACTTCTACATGTACATCGCCATCTACATCTACATATACATCGCCATCTACATCTACATCTACATCGCCATCTACATCTATATCTACATCGCCATCTACATCTACATCTACATCGCCATCTACATCAACATCTACATCGCCATCTGCATCTACATCTACATCTACATCTACATCTACATCTACATCTACATCTACATTTACGTCTACATCGCCATCTACATCTACATCGCCATCTACATCGCCATCTACATCGCCATCTACATCGCCATCTACATCTATATCTACATCGCCATCTACATCTACATCTACATCGCCATCTACATCTACATCTACATCGCCATCTACGTCTACATCTACATCTACATCTACATCGCCATCTACATCTACATCTACATCGCCATCTACATCTACATCTACATCGCCATCTACATCTATATCTACATCGCCATCTACATCTACATCTACATCGCCAACTACATCTACATCTACATCGCAATCTACACCCAGATCTACATCGCCCTCTACATCTACATCTACATCTACATCTACTTCTACATCTACATCTACATCTACATCGCCATCTACATCTACATCTACATCGCCATCTACATCTATATCTACATCGCCATCTACATCGCCAACTACATCTACATCTACATCGCCACCTACATCCAGATCTAAATCGCCATCTACATCTACATCTACATCTGCACCGCCATCTACATCTACATCTACATCGCCATCTACATCTACATCGCCATGTACATCTACATCTACATCGCCATGTACATCTACATCTACATCGCCATCTACATCGCCATCTACATCGCCATCTACCTCGCCATCTACATCTACATCTACATCGCCATCTACATCTACATCGCCATCTACATCTACATCTACATCTACATCGGCATCTACATCGCCATCTACTTCGCCATCTACATCTGCATCGCCATCTACATCTACATCGCCATCCGCATCGCCATCTACATCGCCATCTACGTCGCCATCTACCTCGCCATCTACATCTACATCTACATCGCCATCTACGTCTACATCTACATCTACATCTACATCGCCATCTACATCTACATCTACATCGCCATCTACATCTATATCTACATCGCCATCTACATCTACATCTACATCGCCATCTACATCGCCAACTACATCTACATCTACATCGCCACCTACATCCAGATCTAAATCGCCATCTACATCTACATCTACATCTACATCGCCATCTACATCTATATCTACATCGCCATCTACATCTACATCGCCATGTACATCTACATCTACATCGCCATCTACATCGCCATCTACATCGCCATCTACCTCGCCATCTACATCTACATCTACATCGCCATCTACATCTACATCGCCATCTACATCTACATCGCCATCGCCATCTACATCTACATCTACATCGTCACCTACATCGCCATCTACATCGCCATCTACATCGCCGTCTACATCTACATCGCCATCTACATCTACATCTACATCTACATCGCCATCTACATCTACATCTACATCGGCATCTACATCGCCATCTACTTCGCCATCTGCATCTACATCGCCATCTACATCTACATCTACATCTACATCGCCATCTACATCTACATCGCCATCGCCATCTACATCTACATCTACATCGCCATCTACATCGCCATCTACATCGCCATCTACATCGCCATTTACATCTACATCTACATCGCCATCTACATCTACATCTACATCGCCATCTACATCGCCATCTACATCTACATCGCCATCTACATCGCCATCTACATCTACATCGTCATCTACAGCTACATCCACATCGCCGTCTACATCTACATCTACATCGCCATCTACATCGCCGTCTACATCTACATCCACATCGCTATCTACATCTACATCTACATCGCCATCTACATCTACATCTACATCGCCATCTACATCTACATCGCCATCTACATCTACATCGCCATCGCCATCTACATCTACATCTACATCGCCATCTACATCGCTATCTACATCGCCATCTACATCGCCATCTACACCTACATCGCCATCTACATCGCCATCTACATCGCCCTCTACATCTACATCTACATCGCCCTCTACATCTACATCTACATCGCCATCTACATCTACACCTACATCGCCATCTACATCTACATCTACATCGCCATCTACATCTATATCTACATCGCCATCTACATCTACATCTACATCGCCAACTACATCTACATCTACATCGCAATCTACATCCAGATCTACATCGCCATCTACGTCTACATCTACATCGCCATCTACATCGCCATCTACATCTACATCGCCATCTTCATCGCCATCTACATCTACATCTACATCGCCATCTACATCTACATCTACATCGCCATCTACATCTATATCTACATCGCCATCTACATCTACATCTACATCGCCAACTACATCTACATCTACATCGCAATCTACATCCAGATCTACATCGCCATCTACATCTACATCTACATCTACTTCTACATCTACATCTACATCTACATCGCCATCTACATCTACATCTACATCGCCATCTACATCTACATCTACATCGCCATCTACATCGCCATCTACATCTACATCGCCATCTTCATCGCCATCTACATCTACATCGCCATCTACATCTACATCTACATCGCCATCTACATCTATATCTACATCGCCATCTACATCTACATCTACATCGCCAACTACATCTACATCTACATCGCAATCTACATCCAGATCTACTTCGCCATCTACATCTACATCTACATCTACTTCTACATCTACATCTACATCGCCATCTACATCTACATCTACATCGCCATCTACATCTACATCTACATCGTCACCTACATCGCCATCTACATCGCCATCTACATCGCCGTCTACATCTACATCGCCATCTACATCTACATCTACATCTACATCGCCATCTACATCTACATCTACATCGGCATCTACATCGCCATCTACTTCGCCATCTACATCTGCATCGCCATCTACATCTACATCGCCATCCACATCGCCATCTACATCGCCATCTACGTCGCCATCTACCTCGCCATCTACATCTACATCTACATCGCCATCTACATCTACATCTACATCTACATCTACATCTACATCTACATCTACATTTACATCTACATCGCCATCTACATCGCCATCTACATCTACATCTACACCTACATCGCCATCTACATCTACATCTACATCTACATCGCCATCTACATCTACATCTACATCGCCATCGCCACCTACATCTACATCTACATTTACATCTACATCGCGATCTACATCTACATCGCCATCTACATCGCCATCTACATCTACAGCTACACCTACATCGCCATCTACATCTACATCTACATCTACATCGCCATCTACATCTACATCTACATCGCCATCTACATCTACATCTACATCGCCATCGCCACCTACATCTACATCTACAGCTACATCTGCATTTACATCTACATCGCCATCTACATCTACATCGCCATCTACATCGCCATCTACATCGTCATCTACATCGCCATCTACATCGCCATCTATATCTACATCGCCATCTACATCGCCATCTACATCTACATCTACATCTACATCGCCATCTACATTTACACCAACAGCGCCATCTACATCTACATCTACATCGCCATCTACATCTACATCTACATCGCCATCGCCACCTACATCTACATCTACAGCTACATCTACATTTACATCTACATCGCGATCTACATCTACATCGCCATCTACATCGCCATCTACATCTACAGCTACACCTACATCGCCATCTACATCTACATCTACATCTACATCGCCATCTACATCTACATCTACATCGCCATCTACATCTACATCTACATCGCCATCGCCACCTACATCTACATCTACAGCTACATCTACATTTACATCTACATCGCCATCTACATCTACATCGCCATCTACATCGCCATCTACATCGCCATCTACATCGCCATCTACATCGCCATCTATATCTACATCGCCATCTACATCGCCAACTACATCTACATCTACATCGCCACCTACATCCAGATCTAAATCGCCATCTACATCTACATCTACATCTACATCTACATCGCCATCTACATCTACATCTACATCGCCATCTACATCTACATCGCCATGTACATCTACATCTACATCGCCATCTACATCGCCATCTACATCGCCATCTACCTCGCCATCTACATCTACATCTACATCGCCATCTACATCTACATCGCCATCTACATCTACATCGCCATCTACATCTACATCGCCATCTACATCTACATCGCCATCGCCATCTACATCTACATCTACATCGTCACCTACATCGCCATCTACATCGCCATCTACATCGCCGTCTACATCTACATCGCCATCTACATCGCCATCTACATCTACATCGCCATCTACATCGCCATCTACATCGCCCTCTACATCTACATCTACATCGCCCTCTACATCTACATCTACATCGCCATCTACATCTACATCTACATCGCCATCTACATCTACATCTACATCGCCATCTACATCTATATCTACATCGCCATCTACATCTACATCTACATCGCCAACTACATCTACATCTACATCGCAATCTACATCCAGATATACATCGCCATCTACATCTACATCTACATCGCCATCTACATCGCCATCTACATCTACATCGCCATCTACATCTACATCGCCATCTTCATCGCCATCTACATCTACATCTACATCGCCATCTACATCTACATCTACATCGCCATCTACATCTATACCTACATCTCCATCTACATCTACATCTACATCGCCAACTACATCTACATCTACATCGCAATCTACATCCAGATCTACATCGCCATCTACATCTACATCTACATCTACATCTACTTCTACATCTACATCTACATCTACATCGCCATCTACATCTACATCTACATCGCCATCTACATCTACATCTACATCGCCATCTACATCGCCATCTACATCTACATCTACATCGCCATCTTCATCGCCATCTACATCTACATCTACATCGCCATCTACATCTATATCTACATCGCCATCTACATCTACATCTACATCGCCAACTACATCTACATCTACATCACAATCTACATCCAGATCTACTTCGCCATCTACATCTACATCTACATCTACTTCTACATCTACATCTACATCTACATCGCCATCTACATCTACATCTACATCGCCATCTACATCTATATCTACATCGCCATCTACATCGCCAACTACATCTACATCTACATCGCCACCTACATCCAGATCTAAATCGCCATCTACATCTACATCTACATCTACATCGCCATCTACATCTACATCTACATCGCCATCTACATCTACATCGCCATGTACATCTACATCTACATCGCCATCTACATCGCCATCTACATCGCCATCTACCTCGCCATCTACATCTACATCTACATCGCCATCTACATCTACATCGCCATCTACATCTACATCGCCATCTACATCTACATCGCCATCTACATCTACATCGCCATCGCCATCTACATCTACATCTACATCGTCACCTACATCGCCATCTACATCGCCATCTACATCGCCGTCTACATCTACATCGCCATCTTCATCTACATCTACATCTACATCGCCATCTACATCTACATCTACATCTACATCGGCATCTACATCGCCATCTACACCGCCATCTACATCTGCATCGCCATCTACATCTACATCGCCATCCACATCGCCATCTACATCGCCATCTACGTCGCCATCTACCTCGCCATCTACATCTACATCTACATCGCCATCTACATCTACATCTACATCTACATCTACATCTACATCTACATCTACATTTACATCTACATCGCCATCTACATCGCCATCTACATCTACATCTACACCTACATCGCCATCTACATCTACATCTACATCTACATCGCCATCTACATCTACATCTACATCGCCATCTACATCTACATCTACATCGCCATCGCCACCTACATCTACATCTACAGCTACATCTACATTTACATCTACATCGCGATCTACATCTACATCGCCATCTACATCTACATCCACATCGCCAACTACATCTACATCTACATTGCCATCTACATCCAGATCTACATCGCCATCTACAACTACATCTACACCTACATCTACATCTACATCTACTTCTACATCTACATCGCCATCTACATCTACATCTACATCGCCATCTACATCTACATCTACATCGCCATCTACATCTATATCTACATCGCCATCTACATCTACATCGTCATCTACATCTACATCTACATCTACATCTACATCTACTTCTACATGTACATCGCCATCTACATCTACATATACATCGCCATCTACATCTACATCTACATCGCCATATACATCTATATCTACATCGCCATCTACATCTACATCTACATCGCCATCTACATCAACATCTACATCGCCATCTACATCTACATCTACATCTACATCTACATCTACATCTACATTTACATCTACATCGCCATCTACATCTACATCGCCATCTACATCGCCATCTACATCGCCATCTACATCTATATCTACATCGCCATCTACATCTACACCTACATCGCCATCTACATCTACATCTACATCGCCATCTACGTCTACATCTACATCTACATCTACATCGCCATCTACATCTACATCGCCATCTACATCTACATCTACATCGCCATCTACATCTATATCTACATCGCCATCTACATCTACATCTACATCGCCAACTACATCTACATCTACATCGCAATCTACATCCAGATCTACATCGCCATCTACATCTACATCTACATCTACATCTACTTCTACATCTACATCTACATCTACATCGCCATCTACATCTACATCTACATCGCCATCTACATCTATATCAACATCGCCATCTACATCTACACCTACATCGCCATCTACATCTACATCTACATCGCCATCTACATCTACATCGTCATCTACATCTACATCTACATCTACATCTACATCTACTTCTACATCTACATCGCCATCTACATCTATATCTACATCGCCATCTACATCTACATCTACATCGCCAACTACATCTACATCTACATCGCAATCTACATCCAGATCTACATCGCCATCTACATCTACATCTACATCTACATCTACTTCTACATCTACATCTACATCTACATCGCCATCTACATCAACATCTACATCGCCATCTACATCTACATCTACATCTACATCTACATCTACATCTACATTTACATCTACATCGCCATCTACATCTACATCGCCATCTACATCGCCATCTACATCGCCATCTACATCTATATCTACATCGCCATCTACATCTACACCTACATCGCCATCTACATCTACATCTACATCGCCATCTACGTCTACATCTACATCTACATCTACATCGCCATCTACATCTACATCGCCATCTACATCTACATCTACATCGCCATCTACATCTATATCTACATCGCCATCTACATCTACATCTACATCTACATCTACATCTACATCTACATCTACATCTACATTTACATCTACATCGCCATCTACATCGCCATCTACATCTACACCTACATCGCCATCTACATCTACATCTACATCGCCATCTACGTCTACATCTACATCTACATCTACATCGCCATCTACATCTACATCGCCATCTACATCTACATCTACATCGCCATCTACATCTACATCTACATCGCCATCTACATCTACATCTACATCGCCATCTACATCTACATCGCCATGTACATCTACATCTACATCGCCATCTACATCGCCATCTACATCGCCATCTACCTCGCCATCTACATCTACATCTACATCGCCATCTACATCTACATCGCCATCTACATCTACATCGCCATCTACATCTACATCGCCATCGCCATCTACATCTACATCTACATCGTCACCTACATCGCCATCTACATCGCCATCTACATCGCCGTCTACATCTACATCGCCATCTACATCTACATCTACATCTACATCGCCATCTACATCTACATCTACATCTACATCGGCATCTACATCGCCATCTACTTCGCCATCTACATCTATATCGCCATCTACATCTACATCTACATCTACATCTACATCTACATCGCCATCTACATCTACATCGCCATCTACATCTACATCGCCATCGCCATAGCCATCTACATCTACATCTACATCGCCATCTACATCGCCATCTACATCGCCATCTACATCGCCATTTACATCTACATCTACATCGCCATCTACATCTACATCGCCATCTACATCGCCATCTACATCTACAGCTACACCTACATCGCCATCTACATCTACATCTACATCTACATCGCCATCTACATCTACATCTACATCGCCATCTACATCTACATCTACATCGCCATCGCCACCTACATCTACATCTACAGCTACATCTGCATTTACATCTACATCGCCATCTACATCTACATCGCCATCTACATCGCCATCTACATCGTCATCTACATCGCCATCTACATCGCCATCTATATCTACATCGCCATCTACATCGCCATCTACATCTACATCTACATCTACATCGCCATCTACATTTACACCAACAGCGCCATCTACATCTACATCTACATCGCCATCTACATCTACATCTACATCGCCATCTACATCTACATCTACATCGCCATCGCCACCTACATCTACATCTACAGCTACATCTGCATTTACATCTACATCGCCATCTACATCTACATCGCCATCTACATCGCCATCTACATCGTCATCTACATCGCCATCTACATCGCCATCTATATCTACATCGCCATCTACATCGCCATCTACATCTACATCTACATCTACATCGCCATCTACATTTACACCAACAGCGCCATCTACATCTACATCTACATCGCCATCTACATCTACATCTACATCGCCATCGCCACCTACATCTACATCTACAGCTACATCTACATTTACATCTACATCGCGATCTACATCTACATCGCCATCTACATCGCCATCTACATCTACAGCTACACCTACATCGCCATCTACATCTACATCGCCATCTACATCTACATCTACATCGCCATCTACATCTACATCTACATCGCCATCGCCACCTACATCTACATCTACAGCTACATCTACATTTACATCTACATCGCCATCTACATCTACATCGCCATCTACATCGCCATCTACATCGCCATCTACATCGCCATCTACATCGCCATCTATATCTACATCGCCATCTACATCGCCAACTACATCTACATCTACATCGCCACCTACATCCAGATCTAAATCGCCATCTACATCTACATCTACATCTACATCTACATCGCCATCTACATCTACATCTACATCGCCATCTACATCTACATCGCCATGTACATCTACATCTACATCGCCATCTACATCGCCATCTACATCGCCATCTACATCGCCATCTACCTCGCCATCTACATCTACATCTACATCGCCATCTACATCTACATCGCCATCTACATCTACATCGCCATCTACATCTACATCGCCATCTACATCTACATCGCCATCGCCATCTACATCTACATCTACATCGTCACCTACATCGCCATCTACATCGCCATCTACATCGCCGTCTACATCTACATCGCCATCTACATCGCCATCTACATCTACATCGCCATCTACATCGCCATCTACATCGCCCTCTACATCTACATCTACATCGCCCTCTACATCTACATCTACATCGCCATCTACATCTACATCTACATCGCCATCTACATCTACATCTACATCGCCATCTACATCTATATCTACATCGCCATCTACATCTACATCTACATCGCCAACTACATCTACATCTACATCGCAATCTACATCCAGATATACATCGCCATCTACATCTACATCTACATCGCCATCTACATCGCCATCTACATCTACATCGCCATCTACATCTACATCGCCATCTTCATCGCCATCTACATCTACATCTACATCGCCATCTACATCTACATCTACATCGCCATCTACATCTATACCTACATCGCCATCTACATCTACATCTACATCGCCAACTACATCTACATCTACATCGCAATCTACATCCAGATCTACATCGCCATCTACATCTACATCTACATCTACATCTACTTCTACATCTACATCTACATCTACATCGCCATCTACATCTACATCTACATCGCCATCTACATCTACATCTACATCGCCATCTACATCGCCATCTACATCTACATCTACATCGCCATCTTCATCGCCATCTACATCTACATCTACATCGCCATCTACATCTATATCTACATCGCCATCTACATCTACATCTACATCGCCAACTACATCTACATCTACATCACAATCTACATCCAGATCTACTTCGCCATCTACATCTACATCTACATCTACTTCTACATCTACATCTACATCTACATCGCCATCTACATCTACATCTACATCGCCATCTACATCTATATCTACATCGCCATCTACATCGCCAACTACATCTACATCTACATCGCCACCTACATCCAGATCTAAATCGCCATCTACATCTACATCTACATCTACATCGCCATCTACATCTACATCTACATCGCCATCTACATCTACATCGCCATGTACATCTACATCTACATCGCCATCTACATCGCCATCTACATCGCCATCTACCTCGCCATCTACATCTACATCTACATCGCCATCTACATCTACATCGCCATCTACATCTACATCGCCATCTACATCTACATCGCCATCTACATCTACATCGCCATCGCCATCTACATCTACATCTACATCGTCACCTACATCGCCATCTACATCGCCATCTACATCGCCGTCTACATCTACATCGCCATCTACATCTACATCTACATCTACATCGCCATCTACATCTACATCTACATCTACATCGGCATCTACATCGCCATCTACACCGCCATCTACATCTGCATCGCCATCTACATCTACATCGCCATCCACATCGCCATCTACATCGCCATCTACGTCGCCATCTACCTCGCCATCTACATCTACATCTACATCGCCATCTACATCTACATCTACATCTACATCTACATCTACATCTACATCTACATTTACATCTACATCGCCATCTACATCGCCATCTACATCTACATCTACACCTACATCGCCATCTACATCTACATCTACATCTACATCGCCATCTACATCTACATCTACATCGCCATCTACATCTACATCTACATCGCCATCGCCACCTACATCTACATCTACAGCTACATCTACATTTACATCTACATCGCGATCTACATCTACATCGCCATCTACATCTACATCTACACCTACATCGCCATCTACATCTACATCTACATCTACATCTACATCGCCATCTACATCTACATCTACATCGCCATCTACATCTACATCTACATCGCCATCGCCACCTACATCTACATCTACAGCTACATCTACATTTACATCTACATCGCCATCTACATCTACATCGCCATCTACATCGCCATCTACATCGCCATCTACATCGCCATCTACATCGCCATCTATATCTACATCGCCATCTACATCGCCATCTACATCTACATCTGCATCTACATCGCCATCTACATTTACATCAACAGCGCCATCTACATCTACATCTACATTACCATCTACATCTATATCTACATCGCCATCTACATCTACATCCACATCGCCAACTACATCTACATCTACATTGCCATCTACATCCAGATCTACATCGCCATCTACAACTACATCTACACCTACATCTACATCTACATCTACTTCTACATCTACATCGCCATCTACATCTACATCTACATCGCCATCTACATCTACATCTACATCGCCATCTACATCTATATCTACATCGCCATCTACATCTACATCGTCATCTACATCTACATCTACATCTACATCTACATCTACTTCTACATGTACATCGCCATCTACATCTACATATACATCGCCATCTACATCTACATCTACATCGCCATATACATCTATATCTACATCGCCATCTACATCTACATCTACATCGCCATCTACATCAACATCTACATCGCCATCTACATCTACATCTACATCTACATCTACATCTACATCTACATTTACATCTACATCGCCATCTACATCTACATCGCCATCTACATCGCCATCTACATCGCCATCTACATCTATATCTACATCGCCATCTACATCTACACCTACATCGCCATCTACATCTACATCTACATCGCCATCTACGTCTACATCTACATCTACATCTACATCGCCATCTACATCTACATCGCCATCTACATCTACATCTACATCGCCATCTACATCTATATCTACATCGCCATCTACATCTACATCTACATCGCCAACTACATCTACATCTACATCGCAATCTACATCCAGATCTACATCGCCATCTACATCTACATCTACATCTACATCTACTTCTACATCTACATCTACATCTACATCGCCATCTACATCTACATCTACATCGCCATCTACATCTATATCAACATCGCCATCTACATCGCCAACTACATCTACATCTACATCGCCACCTACATCCAGATCTAAATCGCCATCTACATCTACATCTACATCTACATCGCCATCTACATCTACATCTACATCGCCATCTACATCTACATCGCCATGTACATCTACATCTACATCGCCATCTACATCGCCATCTACATCGCCATCTACCTCGCCATCTACATCTACATCTACATCGCCATCTACATCTACATCGCCATCTACATCTACATCGCCATCTACATCTACATCGCCATCGCCATCTACATCTACATCTACATCGTCACCTACATCGCCATCTACATCGCCATCTACATCGCCGTCTACATCTACATCGCCATCTACATCTACATCTACATCTACATCGCCATCTACATCTACATCTACATCTACATCGGCATCTACATCGCCATCTACTTCGCCATCTACATCTATATCGCCATCTACATCTACATCTACATCTACATCTACATCTACATCGCCATCTACATCTACATCGCCATCTACATCTACATCGCCATCGCCATAGCCATCTACATCTACATCTACATCGCCATCTACATCGCCATCTACATCGCCATCTACATCGCCATTTACATCTACATCTACATCGCCATCTACATCTACATCGCCATCTACATCGCCATCTACATCTACATCGCCATCTACATCGCCATCTACATCTACATCGTCATCTACAGCTACATCCACATCGCCGTCTACATCTACATCTACATCGCCATCTACATCGCCGTCTACATCTACATCCACATCGCTATCTACGTCTACATCTACATCGCCATCTACATCTACATCTACATCGCCATCTACATCTACATCGCCATCTACATCTAAATCGACATCTACATCTACATCTACATCGCCATCGCCACCTACATCTACATCTACAGCTACATCTACATTTACATCTACATCGCGATCTACATCTACATCGCCATCTACATCGCCATCTACATCTACATCTACATCGCCATCTACATCTACATCTACATCGCCATCTACATCTCATTCTACATCGCCATCTACATCGCCATCTACATCTACATCTACATCTACATCGCCATCTACATCTACATCAACAGCGCCATCTACATCTACATCTACATTGCCACCTACATCTATATCTACATCGCCATCTACATCTACATCGTCATCTACATCTACATCTACATCTACATCTACATCTACATCTACATCTACATCGCCATCTACATCTACATCTACATCGTCACCTACATCGCCATCTACATCGCCATCTACATCGCCGTCTACATCTACATCGCCATCTACATCTACATCTACATCTACATCGCCATCTACATCTACATCTACATCTACATCGGCATCTACATCGCCATCTACTTCGCCATCTACATCTGCATCGCCAACTACATCTACATCGCCATCCACATCGCCATCTACATCGCCATCTACGTCGCCATCTACCTCGCCATCTACATCTACATCTACATCGCCATCTACATCTACATCTACATCTACATTTACATCTACATCGCGATCTACATCTACATCGCCATCTACATCGCCATCTACATCTACATCTACATCTACATCGCCATCTACATCTATATCTACATCGCCATCTACATCGCCAACTACATCTACATCTACATCGCCACCTACATCCAGATCTAAATCGCCATCTACATCTACATCTACATCTACATCGCCATCTACATCTACATCTACATCGCCATCTACATCTACATCGCCATGTACATCTACATCTACATCGCCATCTACATCGCCATCTACATCGCCATCTACCTCGCCATCTACATCTACATCTACATCGCCATCTACATCTACATCGCCATCTACATCTACATCGCCATCTACATCTACATCGCCATCGCCATCTACATCGCCATCGCCATCGTCACCTACATCGCCATCTACATCGCCATCTACATCGCCGTCTACATCTACATCGCCATCTACATCTACATCTACATCTACATCGCCATCTACATCTACATCTACATCGGCATCTACATCGCCATCTACTTCGCCATCTACATCTACATCGCCATCTACATCTACATCTACATCTACATCGCCATCTACATCTACATCGCCATCGCCATCGCCATCTACATCTACATCTACATCGCCATCTACATCGCCATCTACATCGCCATCTACATCGCCATCTACATCGCCATTTACATCTACATCTACATCGCCATCTGCATCTACATCTACATCGCCATCTACATCGCCATCTACATCTACATCGCCATCTACATCGCCATCTACATCTACATCGTCATCTACAGCTACATCCACATCGCCGTCTACATCTACATCTACATCGCCATCTACATCGCCGTCTACATCTACAACCACATCGCTATCTACATCTACATCTACATCGCCATCTACATCTACATCTACATCGCCATCTACATCTACATCGCCATCTACATCTACATCGCCATCGCCATCTACATCTACATCTACATCGCCATCTACATCGCCATCTACATCGCCATCTACATCTACATCGCCATCTACATCGCCATCTACATCGCCCTCTACATCTACATCTACATCGCCCTCTACATCTACATCTACATCGCCATCTACATCTACATCTACATCGCCATCTACATCTACATCTACATCGCCATCTACATCTATATCTACATCGCCATCTACATCTACATCTACATCGCCAACTACATCTAAATCTACATCGCAATCTACATCCAGATCTACATCGCCATCTACATCTACATCTACATCGCCATCTACATCGCCATCTACATCTACATCGCCATCTACATCTACATCGCCATCTTCATCGCCATCTACATCTACATCTACATCGCCATCTACATCTACATCTACATCGCCATCTACATCTATATCTACATCGCCATCTACATCTACATCTACATCGCCAACTACATCTACATCTACATCGCAATCTACATCCAGATCTACATCGCCATCTACATCTACATCTACATCTACATCTACTTCTACATCTACATCTACATCGCCATCTACATCTACATCTACATCGCCATCTACATCTACATCTACATCGCCATCTACATCGCCATCTACATCTACATCGCCATCTACATCTACATCTACATCGCCATCTACATCTATATCTACATCGCCATCTACATCTACATCTACATCGCCAACTACATCTACATCTACATCACAATCTACATCCAGATCTACTTCGCCATCTACATCTACATCTACATCTACTTCTACATCTACATCTA
This sequence comes from Andrena hattorfiana, assembly GCA_944738655.2. Taxonomy (NCBI): domain Eukaryota; kingdom Metazoa; phylum Arthropoda; class Insecta; order Hymenoptera; family Andrenidae; genus Andrena; species Andrena hattorfiana. Next base: position 25,239,818 of record OX122892.1, read on the forward strand.
CATCTACATCGCCATCTACATCTATATCTACATCGCCATCTACATCTATATCTACATCGCCATCTACATCGCCAACTACATCTACATCTACATCGCCACCTACATCCAGATCTAAATCGCCATCTACATCTACATCTACATCTACATCTACATCGCCATCTACATCTACATCTACATCGCCATCTACATCTACATCGCCATGTACATCTACATCTACATCGCCATCTACATCGCCATCTACATCGCCATCTACCTCGCCATCTACATCTACATCTACATCGCCATCTACATCTACATCGCCATCTACATCTACATCGCCATCTACATCTACATCACCATCTACATCTACATCGCCATCGCCATCTACATCTACATCTACATCGTCACCTACATCGCCATCTACATCGCCATCTACATCGCCGTCTACATCTACATCGCCATCTACATCTACATCTACATCTACATCGCCATCTACATCTACATCTACATCTACATCGGCATCTACATCGCCATCTACTCCGCCATCTACATCTGCATCGCCATCTACATCTACATCGCCATCCACATCGCCATCTACATCGCCATCTACGTCGCCATCTACCTCGCCATCTACATCTACATCTACATCGCCATCTACATCTACATCTACATCTACATCTACATCTACATCTACATCTACTTCTACATGTACATCGCCATCTACATCTACATATACATCGCCATCTACATCTACATCTACATCGCCATCTACATCTATATCTACATCGCCATCTACATCTACATCTACATCTACTTCTACATGTACATCGCCATCTACATCTACATATACATCGCCATCTACATCTACATCTACATCGCCATCTACATCTATATCTACATCGCCATCTACATCTACATCTACATCGCCAACTACATCTACATCTACATCGCAATCTACATCCAGATCTACATCTACATCGCCATCTACATCGCCATCTACATCTACATCGTCATCTACAGCTACATCCACATCGCCGTCTACATCTACATCTACATCGCCATCTACATCGCCGTCTACATCTACAACCACATCGCTATCTACATCTACATCTACATCGCCATCTACATCTACATCTACATCGCCATCTACATCTACATCGCCATCTACATCTACATTGCCATCGCCATCTACATCTACATCTACATCGCCATCTACATCGCCATCTACATCTACATCGCCATCTACATCGCCATCTACATCGCCCTCTACATCTACATCTACATCGCCCTCTACATCTACATCTACATCGCCATCTACATCTACATCTACATCGCCATCTACATCTACATCTACATCGCCATCTACATCTATATCTACATCGCCATCTACATCTACATCTACATCGCCAACTACATCTAAATCTACATCGCAATCTACATCCAGATCTACATCGCCATCTACATCTACATCTACATCGCCATCTACATCGCCATCTACATCTACATCGCCATCTTCATCGCCATCTACATCTACATCTACATCTACATCGCCATCTACATCTACAACTACATCGCCATCTACATCTACATCTACATCGCCATCGCCACCTACATCTACATCTACAGCTACATCTACATTTATATCTACATCGCCATCTACATCTACATCGCCATCTACATCGCCATCTACATCGCCATCTACATCCAGATCTACATCGCCATCTACAACTACATCTACACCTACATCTACATCTACATCTACATCTACTTCTACATCTACATCGCCATCTACATCTACATCTACATCGCCATCTACATCTACATCTACATCGCCATCTACATCTATATCTACATCGCCATCTACATCGCCATCTACATCTACGTCTACATCTACATCGCCATCTACATCTACATCAACAGCGCCATCTGCATCTACATCTACATTGCCATCTACATCTATATCTATATCGCCATCTACATCTACATCGTCATCTACATCTACATCTACATCTACATCTACTTCTACATGTACATCTACATCGCCATCTACATCGCCATCTACATCTACATCTACACCTACATCGCCATCTACATCTACATCTACATCGCCATCTACATCTACATCTACATCGTCATCTACATCTACATCTACATCTACATCTACATCTACATCTACATCTACTTCTACATGTACATCGCCATCTACATCTACATATACATCGCCATCTACATCTACATCTACATCGCCATCTACATCTATATCTACATCGCCATCTACATCTACATCTACATCGCCAACTACATCTACATCTACATCGCAATCTACATCCAGATCTACATCGCCATCAACATCTACATCTACATCGCCATCTACATCGCCATCTACATCTACATCGCCATCTTCATCGCCATCTACATCTACATCTACATCGCCATCTACATCTACATCTACATCGCCATCTACATCTACATCGCCATCTACATCTACATCGCCATCTACATCTACATCGCCATCGCCATCGCCATCGCCATCTACATCTACATCTACATCGTCACCTACATCGCCATCGACATCGCCATCTACATCACCGTCTACATCTACATCGCCATCTACATCTACATCTACATCTACATCGCCATCTACATCTACATCTACATCGCCATCTACATCTACATCGCCATGTACATCTACATCTACATCGCCATCTACATCGCCATCTACATCTACATCTACATTGCCATCTACATCTACATCGCCATCTACATCTACATCGCCATCTACATCTACATCGCCATCTACATCTACATCGCCATCGCCATCTACATCTACATCTACATCGTCACCTACATCGCCATCTACATCGCCATCTACATCGCCGTCTACATCTACATCGCCATCTACATCTACATCTACATCTACATCGCCATCTACATCTACATCTACATCTACATCGCCATCTACATCTACATCTACATCTGCATCGCCATCTACATCTATATCTACATCGCCATCTACATGGCCAACTACATCTACATCTACATCGCCACCTACATCCAGATCTAAATCGCCATCTACATCTACATCTACATCTACATCGCCATCTACATCTACATCTACATCGCCATCTACATCTACATCGCCATGTACATCTACATCTACATCGCCATCTACATCGCCATCTACATCGCCATCTACCTCGCCATCTACATCTACATCTACATCGCCATCTACATCTACATCGCCATCTACATCTACATCGCCATCGCCATCTACATCTACATCTACATCGTCACCTACATCGCCATCTACATCGCCATCTACATCGCCGTCTACATCTACATCGCCATCTACATCTACATCTACATCGCCATCTACATCTACATCGGCATCTACATCGCCATCTACTTCGCCATCTACATCTACATCTACACCTACATCGCCATCTACATCTACATCTACATCTACATCTACATCGCCATCTACATCTACATCTACATCGCCATCTACATCTACATCGCCATCGCCACCTACATCTACATCTACAGCTACATCTACATTTACATCTACATCGCGATCTACATCTACATCGCCATCTACATCGCCATCTACATCTACATCTACACCTACATCGCCATCTACATCTACATCTACATCTACATCGCCATCTACATCTACATCTACATCGCCATCTACATCGCCATCGCCAGCTACATCTACATCTACAGCTACATCTACATTTACATCTACATCGCCATCTACATCTACATCGCCATCTACATCGCCATCTACATCGCCATCTACATCGCCATCTACATCGCCATCTATATCTACATCGCCATCTACATCGCCATCTACATCTACATCTACATCTACATCGCCATCTACATCTACATCAACAGCGCCATCTACATCTACATCTACATTGCCATCTACATCTATATCTACATCGCCATCTACATCTACATCCACATCGCCAACTACATCTACATCTACATCGCCATCTACATCCAGATCTACATCGCCATCTACAACTACATCTACACCTACATCTACATCTACATCTACATCTACTTCTACATCTACATCGCCACCTACATCTACATCGCCATCTACATCTACACCTACATCTACATCTACATCTACATCTACATTTACATCTACATCGCCATCTACATCTACATCGCCATCTACATCGCCATCTACATCGCCATCTACATCTATATTTACATCGCCATCTACATCTACATCTACATCGCCATCTACATCTACACATACATCGCCATCTACATCTATATCTACATCGCCATCTACATCTACATCTACATCGCCAACTACATCTACATCTACATCGCAATCTACATCCAGATCTACTTCGCCATCTACATCTACATCTACATCTACTTCTACATCTACATATACATCTACATCGCCATCTACATCTACATCTACATCGCCATCTACATCTATATCTACATCGCCATCTACATCGCCAACTACATCTACATCTACATCGCCACCTACATCCAGATCTAAATCGCCATCTACATCTACATCTACATCTACATCTACATCTACATCGCCATCTACATCTACATCTACATCGCCATGTACATCTACATCTACATCGCCATCTACATCGCCATCTACATCGCCATCTACCTCGCCATCTACATCTACATCTACATCGCCATCTACATCTACATCGCCATCTACATCTACATCGCCATCTACATCTACATCGCCATCGCCATCTACATCTACATCTACATCTACATCTACATCGTCACCTACATCGCCATCTACATCGCCATCTACATCGCCGTCTACATCTACATCGCCATCTACATCTACATCTACATCGCCATCTACATCTACATCGGCATCTACATCGCCATCTACTTCGCCATCTACATCTACATCTACACCTACATCGCCATCTACATCTACATCTACATCTACATCTACATCGCCATCTACATCTACATCTACATCGCCATCTACATCTACATCGCCATCGCCACCTACATCTACATCTACAGCTACATCTACATTTACATCTACATCGCGATCTACATCTACATCGCCATCTACATCGCCATCTACATCTACATCTACACCTACATCGCCATCTACATCTACATCTACATCTACATCGCCATCTACATCTACATCTACATCGCCATCTACATCGCCATCGCCAGCTACATCTACATCTACAGCTACATCTACATTTACATCTACATCGCCATCTACATCTACATCGCCATCTACATCGCCATCTACATCGCCATCTACATCGCCATCTACATCGCCATCTATATCTACATCGCCATCTACATCGCCATCTACATCTACATCTACATCTACATCGCCATCTACATCTACATCAACAGCGCCATCTACATCTACATCTACATTGCCATCTACATCTATATCTACATCGCCATCTACATCTACATCCACATCGCCAACTACATCTACATCTACATCGCCATCTACATCCAGATCTACATCGCCATCTACAACTACATCTACACCTACATCTACATCTACATCTACATCTACTTCTACATCTACATCGCCACCTACATCTACATCGCCATCTACATCTACATCTACATCTACATCGCCATCTACATCTACATCTACATCGCCATCTACATCTACATCTACATCGCCATCGCCACCTACATCTACATCTACAGCTACATCTGCATTTACATCTACATCGCCATCTACATCTACATCGCCATCTACATCGCCATCTACATCGTCATCTACATCGCCATCTACATCGCCATCTATATCTACATCGCCATCTACATCGCCATCTACATCTACATCTACATCTACATCGCCATCTACATTTACACCAACAGCGCCATCTACATCTACATCTACATCGCCATCTACATCTACATCTACATCGCCATCTACATCTACATCTACATCGCCATCGCCACCTACATCTACATCTACAGCTACATCTGCATTTACATCTACATCGCCATCTACATCTACATCGCCATCTACATCGCCATCTACATCGTCATCTACATCGCCATCTACATCGCCATCTATATCTACATCGCCATCTACATCGCCATCTACATCTACATCTACATCTACATCGCCATCTACATTTACACCAACAGCGCCATCTACATCTACATCTACATCGCCATCTACATCTACATCTACATCGCCATCGCCACCTACATCTACATCTACAGCTACATCTACATTTACATCTACATCGCGATCTACATCTACATCGCCATCTACATCGCCATCTACATCTACAGCTACACCTACATCGCCATCTACATCTACATCTACATCTACATCGCCATCTACATCTACATCTACATCGCCATCTACATCTACATCTACATCGCCATCGCCACCTACATCTACATCTACAGCTACATCTACATTTACATCTACATCGCCATCTACATCTACATCGCCATCTACATCGCCATCTACATCGCCATCTACATCGCCATCTACATCGCCATCTATATCTACATCGCCATCTACATCGCCAACTACATCTACATCTACATCGCCACCTACATCCAGATCTAAATCGCCATCTACATCTACATCTACATCTACATCTACATCGCCATCTACATCTACATCTACATCGCCATCTACATCTACATCGCCATGTACATCTACATCTACATCGCCATCTACATCGCCATCTACATCGCCATCTACCTCGCCATCTACATCTACATCTACATCGCCATCTACATCTACATCGCCATCTACATCTACATCGCCATCTACATCTACATCGCCATCTACATCTACATCGCCATCGCCATCTACATCTACATCTACATCGTCACCTACATCGCCATCTACATCGCCATCTACATCGCCGTCTACATCTACATCGCCATCTACATCGCCATCTACATCTACATCGCCATCTACATCGCCATCTACATCGCCCTCTACATCTACATCTACATCGCCCTCTACATCTACATCTACATCGCCATCTACATCTACATCTACATCGCCATCTACATCTACATCTACATCGCCATCTACATCTATATCTACATCGCCATCTACATCTACATCTACATCGCCAACTACATCTACATCTACATCGCAATCTACATCCAGATATACATCGCCATCTACATCTACATCTACATCGCCATCTACATCGCCATCTACATCTACATCGCCATCTACATCTACATCGCCATCTTCATCGCCATCTACATCTACATCTACATCGCCATCTACATCTACATCTACATCGCCATCTACATCTATACCTACATCGCCATCTACATCTACATCTACATCGCCAACTACATCTACATCTACATCGCAATCTACATCCAGATCTACATCGCCATCTACATCTACATCTACATCTACATCTACTTCTACATCTACATCTACATCTACATCGCCATCTACATCTACATCTACATCGCCATCTACATCTACATCTACATCGCCATCTACATCGCCATCTACATCTACATCTACATCGCCATCTTCATCGCCATCTACATCTACATCTACATCGCCATCTACATCTATATCTACATCGCCATCTACATCTACATCTACATCGCCAACTACATCTACATCTACATCACAATCTACATCCAGATCTACTTCGCCATCTACATCTACATCTACATCTACTTCTACATCTACATCTACATCTACATCGCCATCTACATCTACATCTACATCGCCATCTACATCTATATCTACATCGCCATCTACATCGCCAACTACATCTGCATCTACATCGCCACCTACATCCAGATCTAAATCGCCATCTACATCTACATCTACATCTACATCGCCATCTACATCTACATCTACATCGCCATCTACATCTACATCGCCATGTACATCTACATCTACATCGCCATCTACATCGCCATCTACATCGCCATCTACCTCGCCATCTACATCTACATCTACATCGCCATCTACATCTACATCGCCATCTACATCTACATCGCCATCTACATCTACATCGCCATCTACATCTACATCGCCATCGCCATCTACATCTACATCTACATCGTCACCTACATCGCCATCTACATCGCCATCTACATCGCCGTCTACATCTACATCGCCATCTACATCTACATCTACATCTACATCGCCATCTACATCTACATCTACATCTACATCGGCATCTACATCGCCATCTACACCGCCATCTACATCTGCATCGCCATCTACATCTACATCGCCATCCACATCGCCATCTACATCGCCATCTACGTCGCCATCTACCTCGCCATCTACATCTACATCTACATCGCCATCTACATCTACATCTACATCTACATCTACATCTACATCTACATCTACATTTACATCTACATCGCCATCTACATCGCCATCTACATCTACATCTACACCTACATCGCCATCTACATCTACATCTACATCTACATCGCCATCTACATCTACATCTACATCGCCATCTACATCTACATCTACATCGCCATCGCCACCTACATCTACATCTACAGCTACATCTACATTTACATCTACATCGCGATCTACATCTACATCGCCATCTACATCTACATCTACACCTACATCGCCATCTACATCTACATCTACATCTACATCTACATCGCCATCTACATCTACATCTACATCGCCATCTACATCTACATCTACATCGCCATCGCCACCTACATCTACATCTACAGCTACATCTACATTTACATCTACATCGCCATCTACATCTACATCGCCATCTACATCGCCATCTACATCGCCATCTACATCGCCATCTACATCGCCATCTATATCTACATCGCCATCTACATCGCCATCTACATCTACATCTGCATCTACATCGCCATCTACATTTACATCAACAGCGCCATCTACATCTACATCTACATTACCATCTACATCTATATCTACATCGCCATCTACATCTACATCCACATCGCCAACTACATCTACATCTACATTGCCATCTACATCCAGATCTACATCGCCATCTACAACTACATCTACACCTACATCTACATCTACATCTACTTCTACATCTACATCGCCATCTACATCTACATCTACATCGCCATCTACATCTACATCTACATCGCCATCTACATCTATATCTACATCGCCATCTACATCTACATCGTCATCTACATCTACATCTACATCTACATCTACATCTACTTCTACATGTACATCGCCATCTACATCTACATATACATCGCCATCTACATCTACATCTACATCGCCATATACATCTATATCTACATCGCCATCTACATCTACATCTACATCGCCATCTACATCAACATCTACATCGCCATCTACATCTACATCTACATCTACATCTACATCTACATCTACATTTACATCTACATCGCCATCTACATCTACATCGCCATCTACATCGCCATCTACATCGCCATCTACATCTATATCTACATCGCCATCTACATCTACACCTACATCGCCATCTACATCTACATCTACATCGCCATCTACGTCTACATCTACATCTACATCTACATCGCCATCTACATCTACATCGCCATCTACATCTACATCTACATCGCCATCTACATCTATATCTACATCGCCATCTACATCTACATCTACATCGCCAACTACATCTACATCTACATCGCAATCTACATCCAGATCTACATCGCCATCTACATCTACATCTACATCTACATCTACTTCTACATCTACATCTACATCTACATCGCCATCTACATCTACATCTACATCGCCATCTACATCTATATCAACATCGCCATCTACATCGCCAACTACATCTACATCTACATCGCCACCTACATCCAGATCTAAATCGCCATCTACATCTACATCTACATCTACATCGCCATCTACATCTACATCTACATCGCCATCTACATCTACATCGCCATGTACATCTACATCTACATCGCCATCTACATCGCCATCTACATCGCCATCTACCTCGCCATCTACATCTACATCTACATCGCCATCTACATCTACATCGCCATCTACATCTACATCGCCATCTACATCTACATCGCCATCGCCATCTACATCTACATCTACATCGTCACCTACATCGCCATCTACATCGCCATCTACATCGCCGTCTACATCTACATCGCCATCTACATCTACATCTACATCTACATCGCCATCTACATCTACATCTACATCTACATCGGCATCTACATCGCCATCTACTTCGCCATCTACATCTATATCGCCATCTACATCTACATCTACATCTACATCTACATCTACATCGCCATCTACATCTACATCGCCATCTACATCTACATCGCCATCGCCATAGCCATCTACATCTACATCTACATCGCCATCTACATCGCCATCTACATCGCCATCTACATCGCCATTTACATCTACATCTACATCGCCATCTACATCTACATCGCCATCTACATCGCCATCTACATCTACATCGCCATCTACATCGCCATCTACATCTACATCGTCATCTACAGCTACATCCACATCGCCGTCTACATCTACATCTACATCGCCATCTACATCGCCGTCTACATCTACATCCACATCGCTATCTACGTCTACATCTACATCGCCATCTACATCTACATCTACATCGCCATCTACATCTACATCGCCATCTACATCTAAATCGACATCTACATCTACATCTACATCGCCATCGCCACCTACATCTACATCTACAGCTACATCTACATTTACATCTACATCGCGATCTACATCTACATCGCCATCTACATCGCCATCTACATCTACATCTACATCGCCATCTACATCTACATCTACATCGCCATCTACATCTCATTCTACATCGCCATCTACATCGCCATCTACATCTACATCTACATCTACATCGCCATCTACATCTACATCAACAGCGCCATCTACATCTACATCTACATTGCCACCTACATCTATATCTACATCGCCATCTACATCTACATCGTCATCTACATCTACATCTACATCTACATCTACATCTACATCTACATCTACATCGCCATCTACATCTACATCTACATCGTCACCTACATCGCCATCTACATCGCCATCTACATCGCCGTCTACATCTACATCGCCATCTACATCTACATCTACATCTACATCGCCATCTACATCTACATCTACATCTACATCGGCATCTACATCGCCATCTACTTCGCCATCTACATCTGCATCGCCAACTACATCTACATCGCCATCCACATCGCCATCTACATCGCCATCTACGTCGCCATCTACCTCGCCATCTACATCTACATCTACATCGCCATCTACATCTACATCTACATCTACATTTACATCTACATCGCGATCTACATCTACATCGCCATCTACATCGCCATCTACATCTACATCTACATCTACATCGCCATCTACATCTATATCTACATCGCCATCTACATCGCCAACTACATCTACATCTACATCGCCACCTACATCCAGATCTAAATCGCCATCTACATCTACATCTACATCTACATCGCCATCTACATCTACATCTACATCGCCATCTACATCTACATCGCCATGTACATCTACATCTACATCGCCATCTACATCGCCATCTACATCGCCATCTACCTCGCCATCTACATCTACATCTACATCGCCATCTACATCTACATCGCCATCTACATCTACATCGCCATCTACATCTACATCGCCATCGCCATCTACATCGCCATCGCCATCGTCACCTACATCGCCATCTACATCGCCATCTACATCGCCGTCTACATCTACATCGCCATCTACATCTACATCTACATCTACATCGCCATCTACATCTACATCTACATCGGCATCTACATCGCCATCTACTTCGCCATCTACATCTACATCGCCATCTACATCTACATCTACATCTACATCGCCATCTACATCTACATCGCCATCGCCATCGCCATCTACATCTACATCTACATCGCCATCTACATCGCCATCTACATCGCCATCTACATCGCCATCTACATCGCCATCTACATCGCCATTTACATCTACATCTACATCGCCATCTACATCTACATCTACATCGCCATCTACATCGCCATCTACATCTACATCGCCATCTACATCGCCATCTACATCTACATCGTCATCTACAGCTACATCCACATCGCCGTCTACATCTACATCTACATCGCCATCTACATCGCCGTCTACATCTACAACCACATCGCTATCTACATCTACATCTACATCGCCATCTACATCTACATCTACATCGCCATCTACATCTACATCGCCATCTACATCTACATCGCCATCGCCATCTACATCTACATCTACATCGCCATCTACATCGCCATCTACATCGCCATCTACATCTACATCGCCATCTACATCGCCATCTACATCGCCCTCTACATCTACATCTACATCGCCCTCTACATCTACATCTACATCGCCATCTACATCTACATCTACATCGCCATCTACATCTACATCTACATCGCCATCTACATCTATATCTACATCGCCATCTACATCTACATCTACATCGCCAACTACATCTAAATCTACATCGCAATCTACATCCAGATCTACATCGCCATCTACATCTACATCTACATCGCCATCTACATCGCCATCTACATCTACATCGCCATCTACATCTACATCGCCATCTTCATCGCCATCTACATCTACATCTACATCGCCATCTACATCTACATCTACATCGCCATCTACATCTATATCTACATCGCCATCTACATCTACATCTACATCGCCAACTACATCTACATCTACATCGCAATCTACATCCAGATCTACATCGCCATCTACATCTACATCTACATCTACATCTACTTCTACATCTACATCTACATCGCCATCTACATCTACATCTACATCGCCATCTACATCTACATCTACATCGCCATCTACATCGCCATCTACATCTACATCGCCATCTACATCTACATCTACATCGCCATCTACATCTATATCTACATCGCCATCTACATCTACATCTACATCGCCAACTACATCTACATCTACATCACAATCTACATCCAGATCTACTTCGCCATCTACATCTACATCTACATCTACTTCTACATCTACATCTACATCTACATCGCCATCTACATCTATATCTACATCGCCATCTACATCTATATCTACATCGCCATCTACATCGCCAACTACATCTACATCTACATCGCCACCTACATCCAGATCTAAATCGCCATCTACATCTACATCTACATCTACATCTACATCGCCATCTACATCTACATCTACATCGCCATCTACATCTACATCGCCATGTACATCTACATCTACATCGCCATCTACATCGCCATCTACATCGCCATCTACCTCGCCATCTACATCTACATCTACATCGCCATCTACATCTACATCGCCATCTACATCTACATCGCCATCTACATCTACATCACCATCTACATCTACATCGCCATCGCCATCTACATCTACATCTACATCGTCACCTACATCGCCATCTACATCGCCATCTACATCGCCGTCTACATCTACATCGCCATCTACATCTACATCTACATCTACATCGCCATCTACATCTACATCTACATCTACATCGGCATCTACATCGCCATCTACTCCGCCATCTACATCTGCATCGCCATCTACATCTACATCGCCATCCACATCGCCATCTACATCGCCATCTACGTCGCCATCTACCTCGCCATCTACATCTACATCTACATCGCCATCTACATCTACATCTACATCTACATCTACATCTACATCTACATCTACTTCTACATGTACATCGCCATCTACATCTACATATACATCGCCATCTACATCTACATCTACATCGCCATCTACATCTATATCTACATCGCCATCTACATCTACATCTACATCTACTTCTACATGTACATCGCCATCTACATCTACATATACATCGCCATCTACATCTACATCTACATCGCCATCTACATCTATATCTACATCGCCATCTACATCTACATCTACATCGCCAACTACATCTACATCTACATCGCAATCTACATCCAGATCTACATCTACATCGCCATCTACATCGCCATCTACATCTACATCGTCATCTACAGCTACATCCACATCGCCGTCTACATCTACATCTACATCGCCATCTACATCGCCGTCTACATCTACAACCACATCGCTATCTACATCTACATCTACATCGCCATCTACATCTACATCTACATCGCCATCTACATCTACATCGCCATCTACATCTACATTGCCATCGCCATCTACATCTACATCTACATCGCCATCTACATCGCCATCTACATCTACATCGCCATCTACATCGCCATCTACATCGCCCTCTACATCTACATCTACATCGCCCTCTACATCTACATCTACATCGCCATCTACATCTACATCTACATCGCCATCTACATCTACATCTACATCGCCATCTACATCTATATCTACATCGCCATCTACATCTACATCTACATCGCCAACTACATCTAAATCTACATCGCAATCTACATCCAGATCTACATCGCCATCTACATCTACATCTACATCGCCATCTACATCGCCATCTACATCTACATCGCCATCTTCATCGCCATCTACATCTACATCTACATCTACATCGCCATCTAGATCTACAACTACATCGCCATCTACATCTACATCTACATCGCCATCGCCACCTACATCTACATCTACAGCTACATCTACATTTATATCTACATCGCCATCTACATCTACATCGCCATCTACATCGCCATCTACATCGCCATCTACATCCAGATCTACATCGCCATCTACAACTACATCTACACCTACATCTACATCTACATCTACATCTACTTCTACATCTACATCGCCATCTACATCTACATCTACATCGCCATCTACATCTACATCTACATCGCCATCTACATCTATATCTACATCGCCATCTACATCGCCATCTACATCTACGTCTACATCTACATCGCCATCTACATCTACATCAACAGCGCCATCTGCATCTACATCTACATTGCCATCTACATCTATATCTATATCGCCATCTACATCTACATCGTCATCTACATCTACATCTACATCTACATCTACTTCTACATGTACATCTACATCGCCATCTACATCGCCATCTACATCTACATCTACACCTACATCGCCATCTACATCTACATCTACATCGCCATCTACATCTACATCTACATCGTCATCTACATCTACATCTACATCTACATCTACATCTACATCTACATCTACTTCTACATGTACATCGCCATCTACATCTACATATACATCGCCATCTACATCTACATCTACATCGCCATCTACATCTATATCTACATCGCCATCTACATCTACATCTACATCGCCAACTACATCTACATCTACATCGCAATCTACATCCAGATCTACATCGCCATCAACATCTACATCTACATCGCCATCTACATCGCCATCTACATCTACATCGCCATCTTCATCGCCATCTACATCTACATCTACATCGCCATCTACATCTACATCTACATCGCCATCTACATCTACATCGCCATCTACATCTACATCGCCATCTACATCTACATCGCCATCGCCATCGCCATCTACATCTACATCTACATCGTCACCTACATCGCCATCGACATCGCCATCTACATCACCGTCTACATCTACATCGCCATCTACATCTACATCTACATCTACATCGCCATCTACATCTACATCTACATCGCCATCTACATCTACATCGCCATGTACATCTACATCTACATCGCCATCTACATCGCCATCTACATCTACATCTACATTGCCATCTACATCTACATCGCCATCTACATCTACATCGCCATCTACATCTACATCGCCATCTACATCTACATCGCCATCGCCATCTACATCTACATCTACATCGTCACCTACATCGCCATCTACATCGCCATCTACATCGCCGTCTACATCTACATCGCCATCTACATCTACATCTACATCTACATCGCCATCTACATCTACATCTACATCTACATCGCCATCTACATCTACATCTACATCTGCATCGCCATCTACATCTATATCTACATCGCCATCTACATGGCCAACTACATCTACATCTACATCGCCACCTACATCCAGATCTAAATCGCCATCTACATCTACATCTACATCTACATCGCCATCTACATCTACATCTACATCGCCATCTACATCTACATCGCCATGTACATCTACATCTACATCGCCATCTACATCGCCATCTACATCGCCATCTACCTCGCCATCTACATCTACATCTACATCGCCATCTACATCTACATCGCCATCTACATCTACATCGCCATCGCCATCTACATCTACATCTACATCGTCACCTACATCGCCATCTACATCGCCATCTACATCGCCGTCTACATCTACATCGCCATCTACATCTACATCTACATCGCCATCTACATCTACATCGGCATCTACATCGCCATCTACTTCGCCATCTACATCTACATCTACACCTACATCGCCATCTACATCTACATCTACATCTACATCTACATCGCCATCTACATCTACATCTACATCGCCATCTACATCTACATCGCCATCGCCACCTACATCTACATCTACAGCTACATCTACATTTACATCTACATCGCGATCTACATCTACATCGCCATCTACATCGCCATCTACATCTACATCTACACCTACATCGCCATCTACATCTACATCTACATCTACATCGCCATCTACATCTACATCTACATCGCCATCTACATCGCCATCGCCAGCTACATCTACATCTACAGCTACATCTACATTTACATCTACATCGCCATCTACATCTACATCGCCATCTACATCGCCATCTACATCGCCATCTACATCGCCATCTACATCGCCATCTATATCTACATCGCCATCTACATCGCCATCTACATCTACATCTACATCTACATCGCCATCTACATCTACATCAACAGCGCCATCTACATCTACATCTACATTGCCATCTACATCTATATCTACATCGCCATCTACATCTACATCCACATCGCCAACTACATCTACATCTACATCGCCATCTACATCCAGATCTACATCGCCATCTACAACTACATCTACACCTACATCTACATCTACATCTACATCTACTTCTACATCTACATCGCCACCTACATCTACATCGCCATCTACATCTACACCTACATCTACATCTACATCTACATCTACATTTACATCTACATCGCCATCTACATCTACATCGCCATCTACATCGCCATCTACATCGCCATCTACATCTATATTTACATCGCCATCTACATCTACATCTACATCGCCATCTACATCTACACATACATCGCCATCTACATCTATATCTACATCGCCATCTACATCTACATCTACATCGCCAACTACATCTACATCTACATCGCAATCTACATCCAGATCTACTTCGCCATCTACATCTACATCTACATCTACTTCTACATCTACATATACATCTACATCGCCATCTACATCTACATCTACATCGCCATCTACATCTATATCTACATCGCCATCTACATCGCCAACTACATCTACATCTACATCGCCACCTACATCCAGATCTAAATCGCCATCTACATCTACATCTACATCTACATCTACATCTACATCGCCATCTACATCTACATCTACATCGCCATGTACATCTACATCTACATCGCCATCTACATCGCCATCTACATCGCCATCTACCTCGCCATCTACATCTACATCTACATCGCCATCTACATCTACATCGCCATCTACATCTACATCGCCATCTACATCTACATCGCCATCGCCATCTACATCTACATCTACATCGTCACCTACATCGCCATCTACATCGCCATCTACATCGCCGTCTACATCTACATCGCCATCTACATCTACATCTACATCTACATCGCCATCTACATCTACATCTACATCTACATCGGCATCTACATCGCCATCTACTTCGCCATCTACATCTGCATCGCCATCTACATCTACATCGCTATCTACATCGCCATCTACATCGCCATCTACGTCGCCATCTACCTCGCCATCTACATCTACATCTACATCGCCATCTACATCTACATCTACATCTACATCTACATCTACATTTACATCTACATCGCGATCTACATCTACATCGCCATCTACATCTACATCTACATCGCCATCTACATCTACATCTACATCGCCATCTACATCTACATCGCCATCGCCACCTACATCTACATCTACAGCTACATCTACATTTACATCTACATCGCGATCTACATCTACATCGCCATCTACATCGCCATCTACATCTACATCTACACCTACATCGCCATCTACATCTACATCTACATCTACATCGCCATCTACATCTACATCTACATCGCCATCTACATCGCCATCGCCAGCTACATCTACATCTACAGCTACATCTACATTTACATCTACATCGCCATCTACATCTACATCGCCATCTACATCGCCATCTACATCGCCATCTACATCGCCATCTACATCGCCATCTATATCTACATCGCCATCTACATCGCCATCTACATCTACATCTACATCTACATCGCCATCTACATCTACATCAACAGCGCCATCTACATCTACATCTACATTGCCATCTACATCTATATCTACATCGCCATCTACATCTACATCCACATCGCCAACTACATCTACATCTACATCGCCATCTACATCCAGATCTACATCGCCATCTACAACTACATCTACACCTACATCTACATCTACATCTACATCTACATCTACTTCTACATCTACATCGCCACCTACATCTACATCGCCATCTACATCTACACCTACATCTACATCTACATCTACATCTACATTTACATCTACATCGCCATCTACATCTACATCGCCATCTACATCGCCATCTACATCGCCATCTACATCTATATTTACATCGCCATCTACATCTACATCTACATCGCCATCTACATCTACACATACATCGCCATCTACATCTATATCTACATCGCCATCTACATCTACATCTACATCGCCAACTACATCTACATCTACATCGCAATCTACATCCAGATCTACTTCGCCATCTACATCTACATCTACATCTACTTCTACATCTACATATACATCTACATCGCCATCTACATCTACATCTACATCGCCATCTACATCTATATCTACATCGCCATCTACATCGCCAACTACATCTACATCTACATCGCCACCTACATCCAGATCTAAATCGCCATCTACATCTACATCTACATCTACATCTACATCTACATCGCCATCTACATCTACATCTACATCGCCATGTACATCTACATCTACATCGCCATCTACATCGCCATCTACATCGCCATCTACCTCGCCATCTACATCTACATCTACATCGCCATCTACATCTACATCGCCATCTACATCTACATCGCCATCTACATCTACATCGCCATCGCCATCTACATCTACATCTACATCGTCACCTACATCGCCATCTACATCGCCATCTACATCGCCGTCTACATCTACATCGCCATCTACATCTACATCTACATCTACATCGCCATCTACATCTACATCTACATCTACATCGGCATCTACATCGCCATCTACTTCGCCATCTACATCTGCATCGCCATCTACATCTACATCGCTATCTACATCGCCATCTACATCGCCATCTACGTCGCCATCTACCTCGCCATCTACATCTACATCTACATCGCCATCTACATCTACATCTACATCTACATCTACATCTACATTTACATCTACATCGCGATCTACATCTACATCGCCATCTACATCGCCATCTACATCGCCATCTACATCTACATCTACACCTACATCGCCATCTACATCTACATCTACATCTACTTCTACATCGCCATATACATCTACATCTACATCGCCATCTACATCTACATCTACATCGCCATCGCCACCTACATCTACATCTACAGCTACATCTACATTTACATCTACATCGCGATCTACATCTACATCGCCATCTACATCGCCATCTACATCGCCATCTACATCTACATCTACACCTACATCGCCATCTACATCTACATCTACATCTACATCGCCATCTACATCTACATCGCCATCTACATCTACATCGCCATCTACATCTACATCTACATCGCCATCGCCACCTACATCTACATCTACAGCTACATCTACATTTACATCTACATCGCCATCTACATCTACATCTACATTGCCATCTACATCCAGATCTACATCGCCATCTACAACTACATCTACACCTACATCTACATCTACATCTACATCTACTTCTACATCTACATCGCCATCTACATCTACATCTACATCGCCAGCTACATCTACATCTACATCGCCATCTACATCTATATCTACATCGCCATCTACATCTACATCGTCATCTACATCTACATCTACATCTACATCTACTTCTACATGTACATCGCCATCTACATCTACATATACATCGCCATCTACATCTACATCTACATCGCCATCTACATCTATATCTACATCGCCATCTACATCTACATCTACATCGCCATCTACATCAACATCTACATCGCCATCTACATCTACATCTACATCTACATCTACATCTACATCTACATCTACATCTACATTTACGTCTACATCGCCATCTACATCTACATCGCCATCTACATCGCCATCTACATCGCCATCTACATCGCCATCTACATCTATATCTACATCGCCATCTACATCTACATCTACATCGCCATCTACATCTACATCTACATCGCCATCTACGTCTACATCTACATCTACATCTACATCGCCATCTACATCTACATCTACATCGCCATCTACATCTACATCTACATCGCCATCTACATCTATATCTACATCGCCATCTACATCTACATCTACATCGCCAACTACATCTACATCTACATCGCAATCTACATCCAGAACTACATCGCCATCTACATCTACATCTACATCTACATCTACTTCTACATCTACATCTACATCTACATCGCCATCTACATCTACAACTACATCGCCATCTACATCTATATCTACATCGCCATCTACATCGCCAACTACATCTACATCTACATCGCCACCTACATCCAGATCTAAATCGCCATCTACATCTACATCTACATCTGCATCGCCATCTACATCTACATCTACATCGCCATCTACATCTACATCGCCATGTACATCTACATCTACATCGCCATCTACATCGCCATCTACATCGCCATCTACCTCGCCATCTACATCTACATCTACATCGCCATCTACATCTACATCGCCATCTACATCTACATCTACATCTACATCGGCATCTACATCGCCATCTACTTCGCCATCTACATCTGCATCGCCATCTACATCTACATCGCCATCCGCATCGCCGTCTACATCGCCATCTACGTCGCCATCTACCTCGCCATCTACATCTACATCTACATCGCCATCTACATCTACATCTGCATCTACATCTACATCTACATCTACATCTACATTTACATCTACATCGCGATCTACATCTACATCGCCATCTACATCGCCATCTACATCGCCATCTACATCTACATCTACACCTACATCGCCATCTACATCTACATCTACATCTACATCGCCATCTACATCTATATCTACATCGCCATCTACATCGCCAACTACATCTACATCTACATCGCCACCTACATCCAGATCTAAATCGCCATCTACATCTACATCTACATCTACATCGCCATCTACATCTACATCTACATCGCCATCTACATCTACATCGCCATGTACATCTACATCTACATCGCCATCTACATCGCCATCTACATCGCCATCTACCTCGCCATCTACATCTACATCTACATCGTCATCTACATCTACATCGCCATCTACATCTACATCGCCATCTACATCCACATCGCCATCGCCATCTACATCTACATCTACATCGTCACCTACATCGCCATCTACATCGCCATCTACATCGCCGTCTACATCTACATCGCCATCTACATCTACATCTACATCTACATCGCCATCTACATCTACATCTACATCTGCATCGCCATCTACATCTATATCTACATCGCCATCTACATCTACATCTACATCGCCATCTACATCTATATCTACATCGCCATCTACATCTACATCTACATCGCCAACTACATCTACATCTACATCGCAATCTACATCCAGATCTACATCGCCATCAACATCTACATCTACATCGCCATCTACATCGCCATCTACATCTACATCGCCATCTTCATCGCCATCTACATCTACATCTACATCGCCATCTACATCTACATCTACATCGCCATCTACATCTACATCGCCATCTACATCTACATCGCCATCTACATCTACATCGCCATCGCCATCTACATCTACATCTACATCGTCACCTACATCGCCATCGACATCGCCATCTACATCACCGTCTACATCTACATCGCCATCTACATCTACATCTACATCTACATCGCCATCTACATCTACATCTACATCGCCATCTACATCTACATCGCCATGTACATCTACATCTACATCGCCATCTACATCGCCATCTACATCTACATCTACATTGCCATCTACATCTACATCGCCATCTACATCTACATCGCCATCTACATCTACATCGCCATCTACATCTACATCGCCATCGCCATCTACATCTACATCTACATCGTCACCTACATCGCCATCTACATCGCCATCTACATCGCCGTCTACATCTACATCGCCATCTACATCTACATCTACATCTACATCGCCATCTACATCTACATCTACATCTACATCGCCATCTACATCTACATCTACATCTGCATCGCCATCTACATCTATATCTACATCGCCATCTACATGGCCAACTACATCTACATCTACATCGCCACCTACATCCAGATCTAAATCGCCATCTACATCTACATCTACATCTACATCGCCATCTACATCTACATCTACATCGCCATCTACATCTACATCGCCATGTACATCTACATCTACATCGCCATCTACATCGCCATCTACATCGCCATCTACCTCGCCATCTACATCTACATCTACATCGCCATCTACATCTACATCGCCATCTACATCTACATCGCCATCGCCATCTACATCTACATCTACATCGTCACCTACATCGCCATCTACATCGCCATCTACATCGCCGTCTACATCTACATCGCCATCTACATCTACATCTACATCGCCATCTACATCTACATCGGCATCTACATCGCCATCTACTTCGCCATCTACATCTACATCTACACCTACATCGCCATCTACATTTACATCTACATCTACATCTACATCTACATCGCCATCTACATCTACATCTACATCGCCATCTACATCTACATCGCCATCGCCACCTACATCTACATCTACAGCTACATCTACATTTACATCTACATCGCGATCTACATCTACATCGCCATCTACATCGCCATCTACATCTACATCTACACCTACATCGCCATCTACATCTACATCTACATCTACATCGCCATCTACATCTACATCTACATCGCCATCTACATCGCCATCGCCACCTACATCTACATCTACAGCTACATCTACATTTACATCTACATCGCCATCTACATCTACATCGCCATCTACATCGCCATCTACATCGCCATCTACATCGCCATCTACATCGCCATCTATATCTACATCGCCATCTACATCGCCATCTACATCTACATCTACATCTACATCGCCATCTACATCTACATCAACAGCGCCATCTACATCTACATCTACATTGCCATCTACATCTATATCTACATCGCCATCTACATCTACATCCACATCGCCAACTACATCTACATCTACATCGCCATCTACATCCAGATCTACATCGCCATCTACAACTACATCTACACCTACATCTACATCTACATCTACATCTACTTCTACATCTACATCGCCACCTACATCTACATCGCCATCTACATCTACACCTACATCTACATCTACATCTACATCTACATTTACATCTACATCGCCATCTACATCTACATCGCCATCTACATCGCCATCTACATCGCCATCTACATCTATATTTACATCGCCATCTACATCTACATCTACATCGCCATCTACATCTACACATACATCGCCATCTACATCTATATCTACATCGCCATCTACATCTACATCTACATCGCCAACTACATCTACATCTACATCGCAATCTACATCCAGATCTACTTCGCCATCTACATCTACATCTACATCTACTTCTACATCTACATCTACATCTACATCGCCATCTACATCTACATCTACATCGCCATCTACATCTATATCTACATCGCCATCTACATCGCCAACTACATCTACATCTACATCGCCACCTACATCCAGATCTAAATCGCCATCTACATCTACATCTACATCTACATCTACATCTACATCGCCATCTACATCTACATCTACATCGCCATGTACATCTACATCTACATCGCCATCTACATCGCCATCTACATCGCCATCTACCTCGCCATCTACATCTACATCTACATCGCCATCTACATCTACATCGCCATCTACATCTACATCGCCATCTACATCTACATCGCCATCGCCATCTACATCTACATCTACATCGTCACCTACATCGCCATCTACATCGCCATCTACATCGCCGTCTACATCTACATCGCCATCTACATCTACATCTACATCTACATAGCCATCTACATCTACATCTACATCTACATCGGCATCTACATCGCCATCTACTTCGCCATCTACATCTGCATCGCCATCTACATCTACATCGCTATCTACATCGCCATCTACATCGCCATCTACGTCGCCATCTACCTCGCCATCTACATCTACATCTACATCGCCATCTACATCTACATCTACATCTACATCTACATCTACATTTACATCTACATCGCGATCTACATCTACATCGCCATCTACATCGCCATCTACATCGCCATCTACATCTACATCTACACCTACATCGCCATCTACATCTACATCTACATCTACTTCTACATCGCCATATACATCTACATCTACATCGCCATCTACATCTACATCTACATCGCCATCGCCACCTACATCTACATCTACAGCTACATCTACATTTACATCTACATCGCGATCTACATCTACATCGCCATCTACATCGCCATCTACATCTACATCTACACCTACATCGCCATCTACATCTACATCTACATCTACATCGCCATCTACATCTACATCGCCATCTACATCTACATCGCCATCTACATCTACATCTACATCGCCATCGCCACCTACATCTACATCTACAGCTACATCTACATTTACATCTACATCGCCATCTACATCTACATCTACATTGCCATCTACATCCAGATCTACATCGCCATCTACAACTACATCTACACCTACATCTACATCTACATCTACATCTACTTCTACATCTACATCGCCATCTACATCTACATCTACATCGCCAGCTACATCTACATCTACATCGCCATCTACATCTATATCTACATCGCCATCTACATCTACATCGTCATCTACATCTACATCTACATCTACATCTACTTCTACATGTACATCGCCATCTACATCTACATATACATCGCCATCTACATCTACATCTACATCGCCATCTACATCTATATCTACATCGCCATCTACATCTACATCTACATCGCCATCTACATCAACATCTACATCGCCATCTACATCTACATCTACATCTACATCTACATCTACATCTACATCTACATCTACATTTACGTCTACATCGCCATCTACATCTACATCGCCATCTACATCGCCATCTACATCGCCATCTACATCGCCATCTACATCTATATCTACATCGCCATCTACATCTACATCTACATCGCCATCTACATCTACATCTACATCGCCATCTACGTCTACATCTACATCTACATCTACATCGCCATCTACATCTACATCTACATCGCCATCTACATCTACATCTACATCGCCATCTACATCTATATCTACATCGCCATCTACATCTACATCTACATCGCCAACTACATCTACATCTACATCGCAATCTACATCCAGAACTACATCGCCATCTACATCTACATCTACATCTACATCTACTTCTACATCTACATCTACATCTACATCGCCATCTACATCTACATCTACATCGCCATCTACATCTATATCTACATCGCCATCTACATCGCCAACTACATCTACATCTACATCGCCACCTACATCCAGATCTAAATCGCCATCTACATCTACATCTACATCTGCATCGCCATCTACATCTACATCTACATCGCCATCTACATCTACATCGCCATGTACATCTACATCTACATCGCCATCTACATCGCCATCTACATCGCCATCTACCTCGCCATCTACATCTACATCTACATCGCCATCTACATCTACATCGCCATCTACATCTACATCTACATCTACATCGGCATCTACATCGCCATCTACTTCGCCATCTACATCTGCATCGCCATCTACATCTACATCGCCATCCGCATCGCCATCTACATCGCCATCTACGTCGCCATCTACCTCGCCATCTACATCTACATCTACATCGCCATCTACATCTACATCTACATCTACATCTACATCTACATCTACATCTACATTTACATCTACATCGCGATCTACATCTACATCGCCATCTACATCGCCATCTACATCTACATCTACACCTACATCGCCATCTACATCTACATCTACATCTACATCGCCATCTACATCTATATCTACATCGCCATCTACATCGCCAACTACATCTACATCTACATCGCCACCTACATCCAGATCTAAATCGCCATCTACATCTACATCTACATCTACATCGCCATCTACATCTACATCTACATCGCCATCTACATCTACATCGCCATGTACATCTACATCTACATCGCCATCTACATCGCCATCTACATCGCCATCTACCTCGCCATCTACATCTACATCTACATCGTCATCTACATCTACATCGCCATCTACATCTACATCGCCATCTACATCTACATCGCCATCGCCATCTACATCTACATCTACATCGTCACCTACATCGCCATCTACATCGCCATCTACATCGCCGTCTACATCTACATCGCCATCTACATCTACATCTACATCTACATCGCCATCTACATCTACATCTACATCGGCATCTACATCGCCATCTACTTCGCCATCTGCATCTACATCGCCATCTACATCTACATCTACATCTACATCGCCATCTACATCTACATCGCCATCGCCATCTACATCTACATCTACATCGCCATCTACATCGCCATCTACATCGCCATCTACATCGCCATTTACATCTACATCTACATCGCCATCTACATCTACATCTACATCGCCATCTACATCGCCATCTACATCTACATCGCCATCTACATCGCCATCTACATCTACATCGTCATCTACAGCTACATCCACATCGCCGTCTACATCTACATCTACATCGCCATCTACATCGCCGTCTACATCTACATCCACATCGCTATCTACATCTACATCTACATCGCCATCTACATCTACATCTACATCGCCATCTACATCTACATCGCCATCTACATCTACATCGCCATCGCCATCTACATCTACATCTACATCGCCATCTACATCGCCATCTACATCGCCATCTACATCGCCATCTACACCTACATCGCCATCTACATCGCCATCTACATCGCCCTCTACATCTACATCTACATCGCCCTCTACATCTACATCTACATCGCCATCTACATCTACATCTACATCGCCATCTACATCTACATCTACATCGCCATCTACATCTATATCTACATCGCCATCTACATCTACATCTACATCGCCAAATACATCTACATCTACATCGCAATCTACATCCAGATCTACATCGCCATCTACGTCTACATCTACATCGCCATCTACATCGCCATCTACATCTACATCGCCATCTTCATCGCCATCTACATCTACATCTACATCGCCATCTACATCTACATCTACATCGCCATCTACATCTATATCTACATCGCCATCTACATCTACATCTACATCGCCAACTACATCTACATCTACATCGCAATCTACATCCAGATCTACATCGCCATCTACATCTACATCTACATCTACTTCTACATCTACATCTACATCTACATCGCCATCTACATCTACATCTACATCGCCATCTACATCTACATCTACATCGCCATCTACATCGCCATCTACATCTACATCGCCATCTTCATCGCCATCTACATCTACATCGCCATCTACATCTACGTCTACATCGCCATCTACATCTATATCTACATCGCCATCTACATCTACATCTACATCGCCAACTACATCTACATCTACATCGCAATCTACATCCAGATCTACTTCGCCATCTACATCTACATCTACATCTACTTCTACATCTACATCTACATCGCCATCTACATCTACATCTACATCGCCATCTACATCTACATCTACATCGTCACCTACATCGCCATCTACATCGCCATCTACATCGCCGTCTACATCTACATCGCCATCTACATCTACATCTACATCTACATCGCCATCTACATCTACATCTACATCGGCATCTACATCGCCATCTACATCGCCATCTACATCTGCATCGCCATCTACATCTACATCGCCATCCACATCGCCATCTACATCGCCATCTACGTCGCCATCTACCTCGCCATCTACATCTACATCTACATCGCCATCTACATCTACATCTACATCTACATCTACATCTACATCTACATCTACATTTACATCTACATCGCCATCTACATCGCCATCTACATCTACATCTACACCTACATCGCCATCTACATCTACATCTACATCTACATCGCCATCTACATCTACATCTACATCGCCATCGCCACCTACATCTACATCTACATTTACATCTACATCGCGATCTACATCTACATCGCCATCTACATCGCCATCTACATCTACAGCTACACCTACATCGCCTTCTACATCTACATCTACATCTACATCGCCATCTACATCTACATCTACATCGCCATCTACATCTACATCTACATCGCCATCGCCACCTACATCTACATCTACAGCTACATCTGCATTTACATCTACATCGCCATCTACATCTACATCGCCATCTACATCGCCATCTACATCGTCATCTACATCGCCATCTACATCGCCATCTATATCTACATCGCCATCTACATCGCCATCTACATCTACATCTACATCTACATCGCCATCTACATTTACACCAACAGCGCCATCTACATCTACATCTACATCGCCATCTACATCTACATCTAAATCGCCATCGCCACCTACATCTACATCTACAGCTACATCTACATTTACATCTACATCGCGATCTACATCTACATCGCCATCTACATCGCCATCTACATCTACAGCTACACCTACATCGCCATCTACATCTACATCTACATCTACATCGCCATCTACATCTACATCTACATCGCCATCTACATCTAC
This sequence comes from Andrena hattorfiana, assembly GCA_944738655.2. Taxonomy (NCBI): domain Eukaryota; kingdom Metazoa; phylum Arthropoda; class Insecta; order Hymenoptera; family Andrenidae; genus Andrena; species Andrena hattorfiana. Next base: position 25,269,357 of record OX122892.1, read on the forward strand.
ATCTACATCGCCATCGCCACCTACATCTACATCTACAGCTACATCTACATTTACATCTACATCGCCATCTACATCTACATCGCCATCTACATCGCCATCTACATCGCCATCTATATCTACATCGCCATCTACATCGCCAACTACATCTACATCTACATCGCCACCTACATCCAGATCTAAATCGCCATCTACATCTACATCTACATCTACATCTACATCGCCATCTACATCTACATCTACATCGCCATCTACATCTACATCGCCATGTACATCTACATCTACATCGCCATCTACATCGCCATCTACATCGCCATCTACCTCGCCATCTACATCTACATCTACATCGCCATCTACATCTACATCGCCATCTACATCTACATCGCCATCTACATCTACATCGCCATCTACATCTACATCGCCATCGCCATCTACATCTACATCTACATCGTCACCTACATCGCCATCTACATCGCCATCTACATCGCCGTCTACATCTACATCGCCATCTACATCGCCATCTACATCTACATCGCCATCTACATCGCCATCTACATCGCCCTCTACATCTACATCTACATCGCCCTCTACATCTACATCTACATCGCCATCTACATCTACATCTACATCGCCATCTACATCTACATCTACATCGCCATCTACATCTATATCTACATCGCCATCTACATCTACATCTACATCGCCAACTACATCTACATCTACATCGCAATCTACATCCAGATCTACATCGCCATCTACATCTACATCTACATCGCCATCTACATCGCCATCTACATCTACATCGCCATCTACATCTACATCGCCATCTTCATCGCCATCTACATCTACATCTACATCGCCATCTACATCTACATCTACATCGCCATCTACATCTATATCTACATCGCCATCTACATCTACATCTACATCGCCAACTACATCTACATCTACATCGCAATCTACATCCAGATCTACATCGCCATCTACATCTACATCTACATCTACATCTACTTCTACATCTACATCTACATCTACATCGCCATCTACATCTACATCTACATCGCCATCTACATCTACATCTACATCGCCATCTACATCGCCATCTACATCTACATCGCCATCTTCATCGCCATCTACATCTACATCTACATCGCCATCTACATCTATATCTACATCGCCATCTACATCTACATCTACATCGCCAACTACATCTACATCTACATCACAATCTACATCCAGATCTACTTCGCCATCTACATCTACATCTACATCTACTTCTACATCTACATCTACATCTACATCGCCATCTACATCTACATCTACATCGCCATCTACATCTATATCTACATCGCCATCTACATCGCCAACTACATCTACATCTACATCGCCACCTACATCCAGATCTAAATCGCCATCTACATCTACATCTACATCTACATCGCCATCTACATCTACATCTACATCGCCATCTACATCTACATCGCCATGTACATCTACATCTACATCGCCATCTACATCGCCATCTACATCGCCATCTACCTCGCCATCTACATCTACATCTACATCGCCATCTACATCTACATCGCCATCTACATCTACATCGCCATCTACATCTACATCGCCATCTACATCTACATCTACATTGCCATCTACATCCAGATCTACATCGCCATCTACAACTACATCTACACCTACATCTACATCTACATCTACTTCTACATCTACATCGCCATCTACATCTACATCTACATCGCCATCTACATCTACATCTACATCGCCATCTACATCTATATCTACATCGCCATCTACATCTACATCGTCATCTACATCTACATCTACATCTACATCTACATCTACATCTACTTCTACATGTACATCGCCATCTACATCTACATATACATCGCCATCTACATCTACATCTACATCGCCATCTACATCTATATCTACATCGCCATCTACATCTACATCTACATCGCCATCTACATCAACATCTACATCGCCATCTACATCTACATCTACATCTACATCTACATCTACATCTACATTTACATCTACATCGCCATCTACATCTACATCGCCATCTACATCGCCATCTACATCGCCATCTACATCTATATCTACATCGCCATCTACATCTACACCTACATCGCCATCTACATCTACATCTACATCGCCATCTACGTCTACATCTACATCTACATCTACATCGCCATCTACATCTACATCGCCATCTACATCTACATCTACATCGCCATCTACATCTATATCTACATCGCCATCTACATCTACATCTACATCGCCAACTACATCTACATCTACATCGCAATCTACATCCAGATCTACATCGCCATCTACATCTACATCTACATCTACATCTACTTCTACATCTACATCTACATCTACATCGCCATCTACATCTACATCTACATCGCCATCTACATCTATATCAACATCGCCATCTACATCGCCAACTACATCTACATCTACATCGCCACCTACATCCAGATCTAAATCGCCATCTACATCTACATCTACATCTACATCGCCATCTACATCTACATCGTCATCTACAGCTACATCCACATCGCCGTCTACATCTACATCTACATCGCCATCTACATCGCCGTCTACATCTACATCCACATCGCTATCTACATCTACATCTACATCGCCATCTACATCTACATCTACATCGCCATCTACATCTACATCGCCATCTACATCTAAATCGACATCTACATCTACATCTACATCGCCATCGCCACCTACATCTACATCTACAGCTACATCTACATTTACATCTACATCGCGATCTACATCTACATCGCCATCTACATCGCCATCTACATCTACATCTACATCGCCATCTACATCTACATCTACATCGCCATCTACATCTCATTCTACATCGCCATCTACATCGCCATCTACATCTACATCTACATCTACATCGCCATCTACATCTACATCAACAGCGCCATCTACATCTACATCTACATTGCCATCTACATCTATATCTACACCGCCATCTACATCTATATCTACATCGCCATCTACATCGCCAACTACATCTACATCTACATCGCCACCTACATCGCCGTCTACATCTACATCGCCATCTACATCTACATCTACATCTACATCGCCATCTACATCTACATCGCCATCGCCATCGCCATCTACATCTACATCTACATCTACATCGCCATCTACATCGCCATCTACATCGCCATCTACATCGCCATCTACATCGCCATTTACATCTACATCTACATCGCCATCTACATCTACATCTACATCGCCATCTACATCGCCATCTACATCTACATCGCCATCTACATCTACATCGCCATCTACATCGTCATCTACAGCTACATCCACATCGCCGTCTACATCTACATCTACATCGCCATCTACATCGCCGTCTACATCTACATCCACATCGCTATCTACATCTACATCTACATCGCCATCTACATCTACATCTACATCGCCATCTACATCTACATCGCCATCTACATCTAAATCGACATCTACATCTACATCTACATCGCCATCGCCACCTACATCTACATCTACAGCTACATCTACATTTACATCTACATCGCGATCTACATCTACATCGCCATCTACATCGCAATCTACATTCAGATCTACATCGCCATCTACATCTACATCTACATCGCCATCTACATCACCATCTACATCTACATCGCCATCTACATCTACATCGCCATCTTCATCGCCATCTACATCTACATCTACATCGCCATCTACATCTACATCTACATCGCCATCTACATCTATATCTACATCGCCATCTACATCTACATCTACATCGCCAACTACATCTACATCTACATCGCAATCTACATCCAGATCTACATCGCCATCTACATCTACATCTACATCTACATCTACTTCTACATCTACATCTACATCGCCATCTACATCTACATCTACATCGCCATCTACATCTACATCTACATCGCCATCTACATCGCCATCTACATCTACATCGCCATCTACATCTACATCTACATCGCCATCTACATCTATATCTACATCGCCATCTACATCTACATCTACATCGCCAACTACATCTACATCTACATCACAATCTACATCCAGATCTACTTCGCCATCTACATCTACATCTACATCTACTTCTACATCTACATCTACATCTACATCGCCATCTACATCTATATCTACACCGCCATCTACATCTATATCTACATCGCCATCTACATCGCCAACTACATCTACATCTACATCGCCACCTACATCCAGATCTAAATCGCCATCTACATCTACATCTACATCTACATCTACATCGCCATCTGCATCTACATCTACATCGCCATCTACATCTACATCGCCATGTACATCTACATCTACATCGCCATCTACCTCGCCATCTACATCTACATCTACATCGCCATCTACATCTACATCGCCATCTACATCTACATCGCCATCTACATCTACATCGCCATCTACATCTACATCGCCATCGCCATCTACATCTACATCTACATCGTCACCTACATCGCCATCTACATCGCCATCTACATCGCCGTCTACATCTACATCGCCATCTACATCTACATCTACATCTACATCGCCATCTACATCTACATCTACATCTACATCGGCATCTACATCGCCATCTACTCCGCCATCTACATCTGCATCGCCATCTACATATACATCGCCATCCACATCGCCATCTACATCGCCATCTACGTCGCCATCTACCTCGCCATCTACATCTACATCTACATCGCCATCTACATCTACATCTACATCTACATCTACATCTACATCTACATCTACATCTACATTTACATCTACATCGCCATCTACATCGCCATCTACATCTACATCTACACCTACATCGCCATCTACATCTACATCTACATCTACATCGCCATCTACATCTACATCTACATCGCCATCTACATCTACATCTACATCGCCATCGCCACCTACATCTACATCTACAGCTACATCTACATTTACATCTACATCGCGATCTACATCTACATCGCCATCTACATCTACATCTACACCTACATCGCCATCTACATCTACATCTACATCTACATCGCCATCTACATCTACATCTACATCGCCATCTACATCTACATCTACATCGCCATCGCCACCTACATCTACATCTACAGCTACATCTACATTTACATCTACATCGCGATCTACATCTACATCGCCATCTACATCTACATCTACACCTACATCGCCATCTACATCTACATCTACATCTACATCGCCATCTACATCTACATCTACATCGCCATCTACATCTACATCTACATCGCCATCGCCACCTACATCTACATCTACAGCTACATCTACATTTACATCTTCATCGCCATCTACATCTACATCGCCATCTACATCGCCATCTACATCGCCATCTACATCGCCATCTACATCGCCATCTACATCTACATCGCCATCTTCATCGCCATCTACATCTACATCTACATCGCCATCTACATCTACATCTACATCGCCATCTACATCTATATCTACATCGCCATCTACATCTACATCTACATCGCCAACTACATCTACATCTACATCGCAATCTACATCCAGATCTACATCGCCATCTACATCTACATCTACATCTACTTCTACATCTACATCTACATCTACATCGCCATCTACATCTACATCTACATCGCCATCTACATCTACATCTACATCGCCATCTACATCGCCATCTACATCTACATCGCCATCTTCATCGCCATCTACATCTACATCGCCATCTACATCTACATCTACATCGCCATCTACATCTATATCTACATCGCCATCTACATCTACATCTACATCGCCAACTACATCTACATCTACATCGCAATCTACATCCAGATCTACTTCGCCATCTACATCTACATCTACATCTACTTCTACATCTACATCTACATCGCCATCTACATCTACATCTACATCGCCATCTACATCTACATCTACATCGTCACCTACATCGCCATCTACATCGCCATCTACATCGCCGTCTACATCTACATCGCCATCTACATCTACATCTACATCTACATCGCCATCTACATCTACATCTACATCGGCATCTACATCGCCATCTACTTCGCCATCTACATCTGCATCGCCATCTACATCTACATCGCCATCCACATCGCCATCTACATCGCCATCTACGTCGCCATCTACCTCGCCATCTACATCTACATCTACATCGCCATCTACATCTACATCTACATCTACATCTACATCTACATCTACATCTACATTTACATCTACATCGCCATCTACATCGCCATCTACATCTACATCTACACCTACATCGCCATCTACATCTACATCTACATCTACATCGCCATCTACATCTACATCTACATCGCCATCGCCACCTACATCTACATCTACATTTACATCTACATCGCGATCTACATCTACATCGCCATCTACATCGCCATCTACATCTACAGCTACACCTACATCGCCATCTACATCTACATCTACATCTACATCGCCATCTACATCTACATCTACATCGCCATCTACATCTACATCTACATCGCCATCGCCACCTACATCTACATCTACAGCTACATCTGCATTTACATCTACATCGCCATCTACATCGCCATCTACATCGTCATCTACATCGCCATCTACATCGCCATCTATATCTACATCGCCATCTACATCGCCATCTACATCTACATCTACATCTACATCGCCATCTACATTTACACCAACAGCGCCATCTACATCTACATCTACATCGCCATCTACATCTACATCTACATCGCCATCGCCACCTACATCTACATCTACAGCTACATCTACATTTACATCTACATCGCGATCTACATCTACATCGCCATCTACATCGCCATCTACATCTACAGCTACACCTACATCGCCATCTACATCTACATCTACATCTACATCGCCATCTACATCTACATCTACATCGCCATCTACATCTACATCTACATCGCCATCGCCACCTACATCTACATCTACAGCTACATCTACATTTACATCTACATCGCCATCTACATCTACATCGCCATCTACATCGCCATCTACATCGCCATCTATATCTACATCGCCATCTACATCGCCAACTACATCTACATCTACATCGCCACCTACATCCAGATCTAAATCGCCATCTACATCTACATCTACATCTACATCTACATCGCCATCTACATCTACATCTACATCGCCATCTACATCTACATCGCCATGTACATCTACATCTACATCGCCATCTACATCGCCATCTACATCGCCATCTACCTCGCCATCTACATCTACATCTACATCGCCATCTACATCTACATCGCCATCTACATCTACATCGCCATCTACATCTACATCGCCATCTACATCTACATCGCCATCGCCATCTACATCTACATCTACATCGTCACCTACATCGCCATCTACATCGCCATCTACATCGCCGTCTACATCTACATCGCCATCTACATCGCCATCTACATCTACATCGCCATCTACATCGTCATCTACATCGCCCTCTACATCTACATCTACATCGCCCTCTACATCTACATCTACATCGCCATCTACATCTACATCTACATCGCCATCTACATCTACATCTACATCGCCATCTACATCTATATCTACATCGCCATCTACATCTACATCTACATCGCCAACTACATCTACATCTACATCGCAATCTACATCCAGATCTACATCGCCATCTACATCTACATCTACATCGCCATCTACATCGCCATCTACATCTACATCGCCATCTACATCTACATCGCCATCTTCATCGCCATCTACATCTACATCTACATCGCCATCTACATCTACATCTACATCGCCATCTACATCTATATCTACATCGCCATCTACATCTACATCTACATCGCCAACTACATCTACATCTACATCGCAATCTACATCCAGATCTACATCGCCATCTACATCTACATCTACATCTACATCTACTTCTACATCTACATCTACATCTACATCGCCATCTACATCTACATCTACATCGCCATCTACATCTACATCTACATCGCCATCTACATCGCCATCTACATCTACGTCGCCATCTTCATCGCCATCTACATCTACATCTACATCGCCATCTACATCTATATCTACATCGCCATCTACATCTACATCTACATCGCCAACTACATCTACATCTACATCACAATCTACATCCAGATCTACTTCGCCATCTACATCTACATCTACATCTACTTCTACATCTACATCTACATCTACATCGCCATCTACATCTACATCTACATCGCCATCTACATCTATATCTACATCGCCATCTACATCGCCAACTACATCTACATCTACATCGCCACCTACATCCAGATCTAAATCGCCATCTACATCTACATCTACATCTACATCGCCATCTACATCTACATCTACATCGCCATCTACATCTACATCGCCATGTACATCTACATCTACATCGCCATCTACATCGCCATCTACATCGCCATCTACCTCGCCATCTACATCTACATCTACATCGCCATCTACATCTACATCGCCATCTACATCTACATCGCCATCTACATCTACATCGCCATCTACATCTACATCTACATTGCCATCTACATCCAGATCTACATCGCCATCTACAACTACATCTACACCTACATCTACATCTACATCTACTTCTACATCTACATCGCCATCTACATCTACATCTACATCGCCATCTACATCTACATCTACATCGCCATCTACATCTATATCTACATCGCCATCTACATCTACATCGTCATCTACATCTACATCTACATCTACATCTACATCTACATCTACTTCTACATGTACATCGCCATCTACATCTACATATACATCGCCATCTACATCTACATCTACATCGCCATCTACATCTATATCTACATCGCCATCTACATCTACATCTACATCGCCATCTACATCAACATCTACATCGCCATCTACATCTACATCTACATCTACATCTACATCTACATCTACATTTATATCTACATCGCCATCTACATCTACATCGCCATCTACATCGCCATCTACATCGCCATCTACATCTATATCTACATCGCCATCTACATCTACACCTACATCGCCATCTACATCTACATCTACATCGCCATCTACGTCTACATCTACATCTACATCTACATCGCCATCTACATCTACATCGCCATCTACATCTACATCTACATCGCCATCTACATCTATATCTACATCGCCATCTACATCTACATCGCCAACTACATCTACATCTACATCGCAATCTACATCCAGATCTACATCGCCATCTACATCTACATCTACATCTACATCTACTTCTACATCTACATCTACATCTACATCGCCATCTACATCTACATCTACATCGCCATCTACATCTATATCAACATCGCCATCTACATCGCCAACTACATCTACATCTACATCGCCACCTACATCCAGATCTAAATCGCCATCTACATCTACATCTACATCTACATCGCCATCTACATCTACATCTACATCGCCATCTACATCGCCATCTACATCGCCATCTACCTCGCCATCTACATCTACATCTACATCGCCATCTACATCTACATCGCCATCTACATCTATATCAACATCGCCATCTACATCGCCAACTACATCTACATCTACATCGCCACCTACATCCAGATCTAAATCGCCATCTACATCTACATCTACATCTACATCGCCATCTACATCTACATCTACATCGCCATCTACATCTACATCGCCATGTACATCTACATCTACATCGCCATCTACATCGCCATCTACATCGCCATCTACCTCGCCATCTACATCTACATCTACATCGCCATCTACATCTACATCGCCATCTACATCTACATCGCCATCTACATCTACATCTACATCGCCATCTACATCTATATCAACATCGCCATCTACATCGCCAACTACATCTACATCTACATCGCCACCTACATCCAGATCTAAATCGCCATCTACATCTACATCTACATCTACATCGCCATCTACATCTACATCTACATCGCCATCTACATCTACATCGCCATGTACATCTACATCTACATCGGCATCTACATCGCCATCTACTTCGCCATCTACATCTATATCGCCATCTACATCTACATCTACATCTACATCTACATCTACATCGCCATCTACATCTACATCGCCATCTACATCTACATCGCCATCGCCATAGCCATCTACATCTACATCTACATCGCCATCTACATCGCCATCTACATCGCCATCTACATCGCCATTTACATCTACATCTACATCGCCATCTACATCTACATCGCCATCTACATCGCCATCTACATCTACATCGCCATCTACATCGCCATCTACATCTACATCGTCATCTACAGCTACATCCACATCGCCGTCTACATCTACATCTACATCGCCATCTACATCGCCGTCTACATCTACATCCACATCGCTATCTACATCTACATCTACATCGCCATCTACATCTACATCTACATCGCCATCTACATCTACATCGCCATCTACATCTAAATCGACATCTACATCTACATCTACATCGCCATCGCCACCTACATCTACATCTACAGCTACATCTACATTTACATCTACATTTACATCTACATCGCGATCTACATCTACATCGCCATCTACATCGCCATCTACATCTACATCTACATCGCCATCTACATCTAGATCTACATCGCCATCTACATCTCATTCTACATCGCCATCTACATCGCCATCTACATCTACATCTACATCTACATCGCCATCTACATCTACATCAACAGCGCCATCTACATCTACATCTACATTGCCACCTACATCTATATCTACATCGCCATCTACATCTACATCGTCATCTACATCTACATCTACATCTACATCTACATCTACATCTACATCGCCATCTACATCTACATCTACATCGTCACCTACATCGCCATCTACATCGCCATCTACATCGCCGTCTACATCTACATCGCCATCTACATCTACATCTACATCTACATCGCCATCTACATCTACATCTACATCTACATCGGCATCTACATCGCCATCTACTTCGCCATCTACATCTGCATCGCCAACTACATCTACATCGCCATCCACATCGCCATCTACATCGCCATCTACGTCGCCATCTACCTCGCCATCTACATCTACATCTACATCGCCATCTACATCTACATCTACATCTACATTTACATCTACATCGCGATCTACATCTACATCGCCATCTACATCGCCATCTACATCTACATCTACATCTACATCGCCATCTACATCTATATCTACATCGCCATCTACATCGCCAACTACATCTACATCTACATCGCCACCTACATCCAGATCTAAATCGCCATCTACATCTACATCTACATCTACATCGCCATCTACATCTACATCTACATCGCCATCTACATCTACATCGCCATGTACATCTACATCTACATCGCCATCTACATCGCCATCTACATCGCCATCTACCTCGCCATCTACATCTACATCTACATCGCCATCTACATCTACATCGCCATCTACATCTACATCGCCATCTACATCTACATCGCCATCGCCATCTACATCGCCATCGCCATCGTCACCTACATCGCCATCTACATCGCCATCTACATCGCCGTCTACATCTACATCGCCATCTACATCTACATCTACATCTACATCGCCATCTACATCTACATCTACATCTACATCGGCATCTACATCGCCATCTACTCCGCCATCTACATCTGCATCGCCATCTACATCTACATCGCCATCCACATCGCCATCTACATCGCCATCTACGTCGCCATCTACCTCGCCATCTACATCTACATCTACATCGCCATCTACATCTACATCTACATCTACATCTACATCTACATCTACATCTACATTTACATCTACATCGCCATCTACATCTACATCGCCATCTACATCGCCATCTACATCTACATCGTCATCTACAGCTACATCCACATCGCCGTCTACATCTACATCTACATCGCCATCTACATCGCCGTCTACATCTACATCCACATCGCTATCTACATCTACATCTACATCGCCATCTACATCTACATCTACATCGCCATCTACATCTACATCGCCATCTACATCTAAATCGACATCTACATCTACATCTACATCGCCATCGCCACCTACATCTACATCTACAGCTACATCTACATTTACATCTACATCGCGATCTACATCTACATCGCCATCTACATCGCCATCTACATCTACATCTACATCGCCATCTACATCTACATCTACATCGCCATCTACATCTCATTCTACATCGCCATCTACATCGCCATCTACATCTACATCTACATCTACATCGCCATCTACATCTACATCAACAGCGCCATCTACATCTACATCTACATTGCCACCTACATCTATATCTACATCGCCATCTACATCTACATCGTCATCTACATCTACATCTACATCTACATCGTCACCTACATCGCCATCTACATCGCCATCTACATCGCCGTCTACATCTACATCGCCATCTACATCTACATCTACATCTACATCGCCATCTACATCTACATCGCCATCGCCATCGCCATCTACATCTACATCTACATCTACATCGCCATCTACATCGCCATCTACATCGCCATCTACATCGCCATCTACATCGCCATTTACATCTACATCTACATCGCCATCTACATCTACATCTACATCGCCATCTACATCGCCATCTACATCTACATCGCCATCTACATCTACATCGCCATCTACATCGTCATCTACAGCTACATCCACATCGCCGTCTACATCTACATCTACATCGCCATCTACATCGCCGTCTACATCTACATCCACATCGCTATCTACATCTACATCTACATCGCCATCTACATCTACATCTACATCGCCATCTACATCTACATCGCCATCTACATCTAAATCGACATCTACATCTACATCTACATCGCCATCGCCACCTACATCTACATCTACAGCTACATCTACATTTACATCTACATCGCGATCTACATCTACATCGCCATCTACATCGCAATCTACATCCAGATATACATCGCCATCTACATCTACATCTACATCGCCATCTACATCACCATCTACATCTACATCGCCATCTACATCTACATCGCCATCTTCATCGCCATCTACATCTACATCTACATCGCCATCTACATCTACATCTACATCGCCATCTACATCTATATCTACATCGCCATCTACATCTACATCTACATCGCCAACTACATCTACATCTACATCGCAATCTACATCCAGATCTACTTCGCCATCTACATCTACATCTACATCTACTTCTACATCTACATCTACATCTACATCGCCATCTACATCTACATCTACATCGCCATCTACATCTATATCTACATCGCCATCTACATCTACATCTACATCGCCAACTACATCTACATCTACATCACAATCTACATCCAGATCTACTTCGCCATCTACATCTACATCTACATCTACTTCTACATCTACATCTACATCTACATCGCCATCTACATCTATATCTACATCGCCATCTACATCTATATCTACATCGCCATCTACATCGCCAACTACATCTACATCTACATCGCCACCTACATCCAGATCTAAATCGCCATCTACATCTACATCTACATCTACATCTACATCGCCATCTGCATCTACATCTACATCGCCATCTACATCTACATCGCCATGTACATCTACATCTACATCGCCATCTACATCGCCATCTGCATCGCCATCTACCTCGCCATCTACATCTACATCTACATCGCCATCTACATCTACATCGCCATCTACATCTACATCGCCATCTACATCTACATCGCCATCTACATCTACATCGCCATCTACATCTACATCGCCATCGCCATCTACATCTACATCTACATCGTCACCTACATCGCCATCTACATCGCCATCTACATCGCCGTCTACATCTACATCGCCATCTACATCTACATCTACATCTACATCGCCATCTACATCTACATCTACATCTACATCGGCATCTACATCGCCATCTACTCCGCCATCTACATCTGCATCGCCATCTACATCTACATCGCCATCCACATCGCCATCTACATCGCCATCTACGTCGCCATCTACCTCGCCATCTACATCTACATCTACATCGCCATCTACATCTACATCTACATCTACATCTACATCTACATCTACATCTACATTTACATCTACATCGCCATCTACATCGCCATCTACATCTACATCTACACCTACATCGCCATCTACATCTACATCTACATCTACATCGCCATCTACATCTACATCTACATCGCCATCTACATCTACATCTACATCGCCATCGCCACCTACATCTACATCTACAGCTACATCTACATTTACATCTACATCGCGATCTACATCTACATCGCCATCTACATCTACATCTACAACTACATCGCCATCTACATCTACATCTACATCTACATCGCCATCTACATCTACATCTACATCGCCATCTACATCTACATCTACATCGCCATCGCCACCTACATCTACATCTACAGCTACATCTACATTTACATCTTCATCGCCATCTACATCTACATCGCCATCTACATCGCCATCTACATCGCCATCTACATCGCCATCTACATCGCCATCTATATCTACATCGCCATCTACATCGCCATCTACATCTACATCTGCATCTACATCGCCATCTACATCTACATCAACAGCGCCATCTACATCTACATCTACATTGCCACCTACATCTATATCTACATCGCCATCTACATCTACATCGTCATCTACATCTACATCTACATCTACATCTACATCTACATCTACATCTACATCGCCATCTACATCTACATCTACATCGTCACCTACATCGCCATCTACATCGCCATCTACATCGCCGTCTACATCTACATCGCCATCTACATCTACATCTACATCTACATCGCCATCTACATCTACATCTACATCTACATCGGCATCTACATCGCCATCTACTTCGCCATCTACATCTGCATCGCCAACTACATCTACATCGCCATCCACATCGCCATCTACATCGCCATCTACGTCGCCATCTACCTCGCCATCTACATCTACATCTACATCGCCATCTACATCTACATCTACATCTACATTTACATCTACATCGCGATCTACATCTACATCGCCATCTACATCGCCATCTACATCTACATCTACATCTACATCGCCATCTACATCTATATCTACATCGCCATCTACATCGCCAACTACATCTACATCTACATCGCCACCTACATCCAGATCTAAATCGCCATCTACATCTACATCTACATCTACATCTACATCTACATCGCCATCTACATCTACATCTACATCGCCATCTACATCTACATCGCCATGTACATCTACATCTACATCGCCATCTACATCGCCATCTACCTCGCCATCTACATCTACATCTACATCGCCATCTACATCTACATCGCCATCTACATCTACATCGCCATCTACATCTACATCGCCATCGCCATCTACATCGCCATCGCCATCGTCACCTACATCGCCATCTACATCGCCATCTACATCGCCGTCTACATCTACATCGCCATCTACATCTACATCTACATCTACATCGCCATCTACATCTACATCTACATCTACATCGGCATCTACATCGCCATCTACTCCGCCATCTACATCTGCATCGCCATCTACATCTACATCGCCATCCACATCGCCATCTACATCGCCATCTACGTCGCCATCTACCTCGCCATCTACATCTACATCTACATCGCCATCTACATCTACATCTACATCTACATCTACATCTACATCTACATCTACATTTACATCTACATCGCCATCTACATCTACATCGCCATCTACATCGCCATCTACATCTACATCGTCATCTACAGCTACATCCACATCGCCGTCTACATCTACATCTACATCGCCATCTACATCGCCGTCTACATCTACATCCACATCGCTATCTACATCTACATCTACATCGCCATCTACATCTACATCTACATCGCCATCTACATCTACATCGCCATCTACATCTAAATCGACATCTACATCTACATCTACATCGCCATCGCCACCTACATCTACATCTACAGCTACATCTACATTTACATCTACATCGCGATCTACATCTACATCGCCATCTACATCGCCATCTACATCTACATCTACATCGCCATCTACATCTACATCTACATCGCCATCTACATCTCATTCTACATCGCCATCTACATCGCCATCTACATCTACATCTACATCTACATCGCCATCTACATCTACATCAACAGCGCCATCTACATCTACATCTACATTGCCACCTACATCTATATCTACATCGCCATCTACATCTACATCGTCATCTACATCTACATCTACATCTACATCGTCACCTACATCGCCATCTACATCGCCATCTACATCGCCGTCTACATCTACATCGCCATCTACATCTACATCTACATCTACATCGCCATCTACATCTACATCGCCATCGCCATCGCCATCTACATCTACATCTACATCTACATCGCCATCTACATCGCCATCTACATCGCCATCTACATCGCCATCTACATCGCCATCTACATCGCCATTTACATCTACATCTACATCGCCATCTACATCTACATCTACATCGCCATCTACATCGCCATCTACATCTACATCGCCATCTACATCTACATCGCCATCTACATCGTCATCTACAGCTACATCCACATCGCCGTCTACATCTACATCTACATCGCCATCTACATCGCCGTCTACATCTACATCCACATCGCTATCTACATCTACATCTACATCGCCATCTACATCTACATCTACATCGCCATCTACATCTACATCGCCATCTACATCTAAATCGACATCTACATCTACATCTACATCGCCATCGCCACCTACATCTACATCTACAGCTACATCTACATTTACATCTACATCGCGATCTACATCTACATCGCCATCTACATCGCAATCTACATCCAGATCTACATCGCCATCTACATCTACATCTACATCGCCATCTACATCACCATCTACATCTACATCGCCATCTACATCTACATCGCCATCTTCATCGCCATCTACATCTACATCTACATCGCCATCTACATCTACATCTACATCGCCATCTACATCTATATCTACATCGCCATCTACATCTACATCTACATCGCCAACTACATCTACATCTACATCGCAATCTACATCCAGATCTACATCGCCATCTACATCTACATCTACATCTACATCTACTTCTACATCTACATCTACATCGCCATCTACATCTACATCTACATCGCCATCTACATCTACATCTACATCGCCATCTACATCGCCATCTACATCTACATCGCCATCTACATCTACATCTACATCGCCATCTACATCTATATCTACATCGCCATCTACATCTACATCTACATCGCCAACTACATCTACATCTACATCACAATCTACATCCAGATCTACTTCGCCATCTACATCTACATCTACATCTACTTCTACATCTACATCTACATCTACATCGCCATCTACATCTATATCTACATCGCCATCTACATCTATATCTACATCGCCATCTACATCGCCAACTACATCTACATCTACATCGCCACCTACATCCAGATCTAAATCGCCATCTACATCTACATCTACATCTACATCGCCATCTGCATCTACATCTACATCGCCATCTACATCTACATCGCCATGTACATCTACATCTACATCGCCATCTACATCGCCATCTGCATCGCCATCTACCTCGCCATCTACATCTACATCTACATCGCCATCTACATCTACATCGCCATCTACATCTACATCGCCATCTACATCTACATCGCCATCTACATCTACATCGCCATCGCCATCTACATCTACATCTACATCGTCACCTACATCGCCATCTACATCGCCATCTACATCGCCGTCTACATCTACATCGCCATCTACATCTACATCTACATCTACATCGCCATCTACATCTACATCTACATCTACATCGGCATCTACATCGCCATCTACTCCGCCATCTACATCTGCATCGCCATCTACATCTACATCGCCATCCACATCGCCATCTACATCGCCATCTACGTCGCCATCTACCTCGCCATCTACATCTACATCTACATCGCCATCTACATCTACATCTACATCTACATCTACATCTACATCTACATCTACATTTACATCTACATCGCCATCTACATCGCCATCTACATCTACATCTACACCTACATCGCCATCTACATCTACATCTACATCTACATCGCCATCTACATCTACATCTACATCGCCATCTACATCTACATCTACATCGCCATCGCCACCTACATCTACATCTACAGCTACATCTACATTTACATCTACATCGCGATCTACATCTACATCGCCATCTACATCTACATCTACACCTACATCGCCATCTACATCTACATCTACATCTACATCGCCATCTACATCTACATCTACATCGCCATCTACATCTACATCTACATCGCCATCGCCACCTACATCTACATCTACAGCTACATCTACATTTACATCTACATCGCCATCTACATCTACATCGCCACCTACATCGCCATCTACATCGCCATCTACATCGCCATCTACATCGCCATCTATATCTACATCGCCATCTACATCGCCATCTACATCTACATCTGCATCTACATCGCCATCTACATTTACATCAACAGCGCCATCTACATCTACATCTACATTGCCATCTACATCTATATCTACATCGCCATCTACATCTACATCCACATCGCCAACTACATCTACATCTACATTGCCATCTACATCGCCATCTACAACTACATCTACACCTACATCTACATCTACATCTACTTCTACATCTACATCGCCATCTACATCTACATCTACATCGCCATCTACATCTACATCTACATCGCCATCTACATCTATATCTACATCGCCATCTACATCTACATCGTCATCTACATCTACATCTACATCTACATCTACATCTACTTCTACATGTACATCGCCATCTACATCTACATATACATCGCCATCTACATCTACATCTACATCGCCATCTACATCTATATCTACATCGCCATCTACATCTACATCTACATCGCCATCTACATCAACATCTACATCGCCATCTACATCTACATCTACATCTACATCTACATCTACATCTACATTTACATCTACATCGCCATCTACATCTACATCGCCATCTACATCTACATCGCCATCTACATCTACATCGCCATCGCCATAGCCATCTACATCTACATCTACATCGCCATCTACATCGCCATCTACATCGCCATCTACATCGCCGTCTACATCTACATCCACATCGCTATCTACATCTACATCTACATCGCCATCTACATCTACATCTACATCGCCATCTACATCTACATCGCCATCTACATCTAAATCGACATCTACATCTACATCTACATCGCCATCGCCATCTACATCTACATCTACATCGCCATCTACATCGCCATCTACATCGCCATCTACATCGCCATCTACATCGCCATCTACATCGCCATCTACATCGCCATCTACATCGCCCTCTACATCTACATCTACATCGCCCTCTACATCTACATCTACATCGCCATCTACATCTACATCTACATCGCCATCTACATCTACATCTACATCGCCATCTACATCTATATCTACATCGCCATCTACATCTACATCTACATCGCCAACTACATCTACATCTACATCGCCATGTACATCTACATCTACATCGCCATCTACATCGCCATCTACATCGCCATCTACCTCGCCATCTACATCTACATCTACATCGCCATCTACATCTACATCGCCATCTACATCTACATCGCCATCTACATCTACATCGCCATCGCCATCTACATCGCCATCGCCATCGTCACCTACATCGCCATCTACATCGCCATCTACGTCGCCGTCTACATCTACATCGCCATCTACATCTACATCTACATCTACATCGCCATCTACATCTACATCTACATCGGCATCTACATCGCCATCTACTTCGCCATCTACATCTACATCGCCATCTACATCTACATCTACATCTACATCGCCATCTACATCTACATCGCCATCGCCATCGCCATCTACATCTACATCTACATCGCCATCTACATCGCCATCTACATCGCCATCTACATCGCCATCTACATCGCCATTTACATCTACATCTACATCGCCATCTACATCTACATCTACATCGCCATCTACATCGCCATCTACATCTACATCGCCATCTACATCGCCATCTACATCTACATCGTCATCTACAGCTACATCCACATCGCCGTCTACATCTACATCTACATCGCCATCTACATCGCCGTCTACATCTACAACCACATCGCTATCTACATCTACATCTACATCGCCATCTACATCTACATCTACATCGCCATCTACATCTACATCGCCATCTACATCTACATCGCCATCGCCATCTACATCTACATCTACATCGCCATCTACATCGCCATCTACATCGCCATCTACATCGCCATCTACATCTACATCGCCATCTACATCTACATCGCCATCTACATCGCCATCTACATCGCCCTCTACATCTACATCTACATCGCCCTCTACATCTACATCTACATCGCCATCTACATCTACATCTACATCGCCATCTACATCTACATCTACATCGCCATCTACATCTATATCTACATCGCCATCTACATCTACATCTACATCGCCAACTACATCTAAATCTACATCGCAATCTACATCCAGATCTACATCGCCATCTACATCTACATCTACATCGCCATCTACATCGCCATCTACATCTACATCGCCATCTACATCTACATCGCCATCTTCATCGCCATCTACATCTACATCTACATCGCCATCTACATCTACATCTACATCGCCATCTACATCTATATCTACATCGCCATCTACATCTACATCTACATCGCCAACTACATCTACATCTACATCGCAATCTACATCCAGATCTACATCGCCATCTACATCTACATCTACATCTACATCTACTTCTACATCTACATCTACATCGCCATCTACATCTACATCTACATCGCCATCTACATCTACATCTACATCGCCATCTACATCGCCATCTACATCTACATCGCCATCTACATCTACATCTACATCGCCATCTACATCTATATCTACATCGCCATCTACATCTACATCTACATCGCCAACTACATCTACATCTACATCACAATCTACATCCAGATCTACTTCGCCATCTACATCTACATCTACATCTACTTCTACATCTACATCTACATCTACATCGCCATCTACATCTATATCTACATCGCCATCTACATCTATATCTACATCGCCATCTACATTGCCAACTACATCTACATCTACATCGCCACCTACATCCAGATCTAAATCGCCATCTACATCTACATCTACATCTACATCTACATCGCCATCTACATCTACATCTGCATCGCCATCTACATCTACATCGCCATGTACATCTACATCTACATTGCCATCTACATCCAGATCTACATCGCCATCTACAACTACATCTACACCTACATCTACATCTACATCTACTTCTACATCTACATCGCCATCTACATCTACATCTACATCGCCATCTACATCTACATCTACATCGCCATCTACATCTATATCTACATCGCCATCTACATCTACATCGTCATCTACATCTACATCTACATCTACATCTACATCTACTTCTACATGTACATCGCCATCTACATCTACATATACATCGCCATCTACATCTACATCTACATCGCCATCTACATCTATATCTACATCGCCATCTACATCTACATCTACATCGCCATCTACATCAACATCTACATCGCCATCTACATCTACATCTACATCTACATCTACATCTACATCTACATTTACATCTACATCGCCATCTACATCTACATCGCCATCTACATCTACATCGCCATCGCCATAGCCATCTACATCTACATCTACATCGCCATCTACATCGCCATCTACATCGCCATCTACATCGCCGTCTACATCTACATCCACATCGCTATCTACATCTACATCTACATGGCCATCTACATCTACATCTACATCGCCATCTACATCTACATCGCCATCTACATCTAAATCGACATCTACATCTACATCTACATTGCCATCGCCATCTACATCTACATCTACATCGCCATCTACATCGCCATCTACATCGCCATCTACATCGCCATCTACATCGCCATCTACATCGCCATCTACATCGCCCTCTACATCTACATCTACATCGCCCTCTACATCTACATCTACATCGCCATCTACATCTACATCTACATCGCCATCTACATCTACATCTACATCGCCATCTACATCGCCATCTACATCGCCATCTACATCGCCGTCTACATCTACATCCACATCGCTATCTACATCTACATCTACATCGCCATCTACATCTACATCTACATCGCCATCTACATCTACATCGCCATCTACATCTAAATCGACATCTACATCTACATCTACATCGCCATCGCCATCTACATCTACATCTACATCGCCATCTACATCGCCATCTACATCGCCATCTACATCGCCATCTACATCGCCATCTACATCGCCATCTACATCGCCATCTACATCGCCCTCTACATCTACATCTACATCGCCCTCTACATCTACATCTACATCGCCATCTACATCTACATCTACATCGCCATCTACATCTACATCTACATCGCCATCTACATCTATATCTACATCGCCATCTACATCTACATCTACATCGCCAACTACATCTACATCTACATCGCCATGTACATCTACATCTACATCGCCATCTACATCGCCATCTACATCGCCATCTACCTCGCCATCTACATCTACATCTACATCGCCATCTACATCTACATCGCCATCTACATCTACATCGCCATCTACATCTACATCGCCATCGCCATCTACATCGCCATCGCCATCGTCACCTACATCGCCATCTACATCGCCATCTACGTCGCCGTCTACATCTACATCGCCATCTACATCTACATCTACATCTACATCGCCATCTACATCTACATCTACATCGGCATCTACATCGCCATCTACTTCGCCATCTACATCTACATCGCCATCTACATCTACATCTACATCTACATCGCCATCTACATCTACATCGCCATCGCCATCGCCATCTACATCTACATCTACATCGCCATCTACATCGCCATCTACATCGCCATCTACATCGCCATCTACATCGCCATTTACATCTACATCTACATCGCCATCTACATCTACATCTACATCGCCATCTACATCGCCATCTACATCTACATCGCCATCTACATCGCCATCTACATCTACATCGTCATCTACAGCTACATCCACATCGCCGTCTACATCTACATCTACATCGCCATCTACATCGCCGTCTACATCTACAACCACATCGCTATCTACATCTACATCTACATCGCCATCTACATCTACATCTACATCGCCATCTACATCTACATCGCCATCTACATCTACATCGCCATCGCCATCTACATCTACATCTACATCGCCATCTACATCGCCATCTACATCGCCATCTACATCGCCATCTACATCTACATCGCCATCTACATCTACATCGCCATCTACATCGCCATCTACATCGCCCTCTACATCTACATCTACATCGCCCTCTACATCTACATCTACATCGCCATCTACATCTACATCTACATCGCCATCTACATCTACATCTACATCGCCATCTACATCTATATCTACATCGCCATCTACATCTACATCTACATCGCCAACTACATCTAAATCTACATCGCAATCTACATCCAGATCTACATCGCCATCTACATCTACATCTACATCGCCATCTACATCGCCATCTACATCTACATCGCCATCTACATCTACATCGCCATCTTCATCGCCATCTACATCTACATCTACATCGCCATCTACATCTACATCTACATCGCCATCTACATCTATATCTACATCGCCATCTACATCTACATCTACATCGCCAACTACATCTACATCTACATCGCAATCTACATCCAGATCTACATCGCCATCTACATCTACATCTACATCTACATCTACTTCTACATCTACATCTACATCGCCATCTACATCTACATCTACATCGCCATCTACATCTACATCTACATCGCCATCTACATCGCCATCTACATCTACATCGCCATCTACATCTACATCTACATCGCCATCTACATCTATATCTACATCGCCATCTACATCTACATCTACATCGCCAACTACATCTACATCTACATCACAATCTACATCCAGATCTACTTCGCCATCTACATCTACATCTACATCTACTTCTACATCTACATCTACATCTACATCGCCATCTACATCTATATCTACATCGCCATCTACATCTATATCTACATCGCCATCTACATTGCCAACTACATCTACATCTACATCGCCACCTACATCCAGATCTAAATCGCCATCTACATCTACATCTACATCTACATCTACATCGCCATCTACATCTACATCTGCATCGCCATCTACATCTACATCGCCATGTACATCTACATCTACATTGCCATCTACATCCAGATCTACATCGCCATCTACAACTACATCTACACCTACATCTACATCTACATCTACTTCTACATCTACATCGCCATCTACATCTACATCTACATCGCCATCTACATCTACATCTACATCGCCATCTACATCTATATCTACATCGCCATCTACATCTACATCGTCATCTACATCTACATCTACATCTACATCTACATCTACTTCTACATGTACATCGCCATCTACATCTACATATACATCGCCATCTACATCTACATCTACATCGCCATCTACATCTATATCTACATCGCCATCTACATCTACATCTACATCGCCATCTACATCAACATCTACATCGCCATCTACATCTACATCTACATCTACATCTACATCTACATCTACATTTACATCTACATCGCCATCTACATCTACATCGCCATCTACATCTACATCGCCATCGCCATAGCCATCTACATCTACATCTACATCGCCATCTACATCGCCATCTACATCGCCATCTACATCGCCGTCTACATCTACATCCACATCGCTATCTACATCTACATCTACATGGCCATCTACATCTACATCTACATCGCCATCTACATCTACATCGCCATCTACATCTAAATCGACATCTACATCTACATCTACATTGCCATCGCCATCTACATCTACATCTACATCGCCATCTACATCGCCATCTACATCGCCATCTACATCGCCATCTACATCGCCATCTACATCGCCATCTACATCGCCCTCTACATCTACATCTACATCGCCCTCTACATCTACATCTACATCGCCATCTACATCTACATCTACATCGCCATCTACATCTACATCTACATCGCCATCTACATCTATATCTACATCGCCATCTACATCTACATCTACATCGCCAACTACATCTACATCTACATCGCAATCTACATCCAGATCTACATCGCCATCTACATGTACATCTACATCGCCATCTACATCTACATCTACATCGCCATCTACATCTACATCGCCATCTACATCTACATCGCCATCTACATCTACATCGCCATCGCCATCTACATCTACATCTACATCGTCACCTACATCGCCACCTACATCGCCATCTACATCGCCGTCTACATCTACATCGCCATCTACATCTACATCTACATCTACATCGCCATCTACATCTACATCTACATCTACATCGGCATCTACATCGCCATCTACTTCGCCATCTACATCTACATCGCCATCTACATCTACATCGCCATCTACATCGCCATCTACATCGCCATCTACGTCGCCATCTACCTCGCCATCTACATCTACATCTACATCGCGATCTACATCTACATCGCCATCTACATCGCCATCTACATCTACATCTACACCTACAACGCCATCTACATCTACATCTACATCTACATCGCCATCTACATCTACATCTACATCGCCATCTACATCTACATCTACATCGCCATCGCCACCTACATCTACATCTACAGCTACATCTACATTTACATCTACATCGCGATCTACATCTACATCGCCATCTACATCGCCATCTACATTTACATCTACATCTACACCTACATCGCCATCTACATCTACATCTACATCTACATCGCCATCTACATCTACATCTACATCGCCATCTACATCTACATCTACATCGCCATCGCCACCTACATCTACATCTACAGCTACATCTACATTTACATCTACATCGCCATCTACATCTACATCGCCATCTACATCGCCATCTACATCGCCATCTACATCCAGATCTACATCGCCATCTACAACTACATCTACACCTACATCTACATCTACATCTACATCTACTTCTACATCTACATCGCCATCTACATCTACATCTACATCGCCATCTACATCTACATCTACATCGCCATCTACATCTCATTCTACATCGCCATCTACATCGCCATCTACATCTACATCTACATCTACATCGCCATCTACATCTACATCAACAGCGCCATCTACATCTACATCTACATTGCCACCTACATCTATATCTACATCGCCATCTACATCTACATCGTCATCTACATCTACATCTACATCTACATCTACATCTACATCTACTTCTACATCTACTTCCACATGTACATCGCCATCTACATCTACATCTACATCGCCATCTACATCTACATCGCCATCTACATCTATATCTACATCGCCATCTACATCTACATCGTCATCTACATCTACATCTACATCTACATCTACATCTACTTCTACATGTACATCGCCATCTACATCTACATATACATCGCCATCTACATCGCCATCTACATCGCCATCTACATCGCCATTTACATCTACATCTACATCGCCATCTACATCTACATCTACATCGCCATCTACATCGCCATCTACATCTACATCGCCATCTACATCGCCATCTACATCTACATCGTCATCTACAGCTACATCCACATCGCAGTCTGCATCTACATCTACATCGCCATCTACATCGCCGTCTACATCTACATCCACATCGCTATCTACATCTACATCTACATTGCCACCTACATCTATATCTACATCGCCATCTACATCTACATCGTCATCTACATCTACATCTACATCTACATCTACATCTACATCTACATCTACTTCTACATCTACATCGCCATCTACATCTACATCTACATCGCCATCTACATCTACATCTACATCGCCATCTACATCTCTTTCTACATCGCCATCTACATCGCCATCTACATCTACATCTACATCTACATCGCCATCGCCACCTACATCTACATCTACAGCTACATCTACATTTACATCTACATCGCCATCTACATCTACATCGCCATCTACATCGCCATCTACATCGCCATCTACATCCAGATCTACATCGCCATCTACAACTACATCTACACCAACATCTACATCTACATCTACTTCTACATCTACATCGC
This sequence comes from Andrena hattorfiana, assembly GCA_944738655.2. Taxonomy (NCBI): domain Eukaryota; kingdom Metazoa; phylum Arthropoda; class Insecta; order Hymenoptera; family Andrenidae; genus Andrena; species Andrena hattorfiana. Next base: position 25,296,998 of record OX122892.1, read on the forward strand.
CATCTACATCTACATCTACATCGCCATCTACATCTACATCGTCATCTACATCTACATCTACATCTACATCTACATCTACATCTACTTCTACATCTACATCGCCATCTACATCTACATCTACATCGTCATCGTCATCTACATCTACATCTACATCTACATCTACATCTACATCTACTTCTACATCTACATCGCCATCTACATCTACATCTACATCGCCATCTACATCTATATCTACATCGCCATCTACATCTACATCGTCATCTACATCTACATCTACATCTACATCTACATCTACATCTACATCTACCTCTACATGTACATCGCCATCTACATCTACATATACATCGCCATCTACATCGCCATCTACATCGCCATCTACATCGCCATTTACATCTACATCTACATCGCCATCTACATCGCCATCTACATCGCCATGTACATCGCCATCTACATCTACATCGCCATCTACATCGCCATCTACATCTACATCGTCATCTACAGCTACATCCACATCGCCGTCTACATCTACATCTACATCGCCATCTACATCGCCGTCTACATCTACATCCACATCGCTATCTACATCTACATCTACATCGCCATCTACATCTACATCTACATCGCCATCTACATCTACATCGCCATCTACATCTAAATCGACATCTACAACTACATCTACATCGCCATCGCCATCTACATCTACATCTACATCGCCATCGCCACCTACATCTACATCTACAGCTACATCGCCATCTACATCTACATCGCCATCTACATCGCCATCTACATCGCCCTCTACATCTACATCTACATCGCCCTCTACATCTACATCGCCATCTACATCTACATCTACATCGCCATCTACATCTACATCTACATCGCCATCTACATCTATATCTACATCGCCTTCTACATCTACATCTACATCGACAACTACATCTACATCTACATCGCAATCTACATCCAGATCTACATCGCCATCAACATCTACATCTACATCGCCATCTACATCGCCACCTACATCTACATCGCCATCTTCATCGCCATCTACATCTACATCTACATCGCCATCTACATCTACATCTACATCTACATCGCCATCTACATCTACATCGCCATCTACATCTACATCGCCATCTACATCTACATCGCCATCGCCATCTACATCTACATCTACATCGTCACCTACATCGCCATCTACATCGCCATCTACATCGCCGTCTACATCTACATCGCCATCTACATCTACATGTACATCTACATCGCCATCTACATCTACATCTACATCGCCATCTACATCTACATCGCCATGTACATCTACATCTGCATCGCCATCTACATCGCCATCTACATCGCCATCTACCTCGCCATCTACATCTACATCTACATCGCGATCTACATCTACATCGCCATCTACATCTACATCGCCATCGCCATCTACATCTACATCCACATCGTCACCTACATCGCCATCTACATCGCCATCTACATCGCCGTCTACATCTACATCGCCATCTACATCTACATCTACATCTACATCGCCATCTACATCTACATCTACATCTACATCGCCTTCTACATCTACATCTACATCGCCATCTACATCTATATCTACATCGCCATCTACATCGCCAACTACATCTACATCTACATCGCCACCTACATCCAGATCTAAATCGCCATCTACATCTACATCTACATCGCCATCTACATCTACATCTACATCGCCATCTACATCTACATCGCCATGTACATCTACATCTACATCGCCATCTACATCGCCATCTACATCGCCATCTACCTCGCCATCTACATCTACATCTACATCGCCATCTACATCTACATCGCCATCTACATCTACATCGCCATCTACATCTACATCGCCATCTACATCTACATCTACATCGCCATCGCCACCTACATCTACATCTACAGCTACATCTACATTTACATCTACATCGCGATCTACATCTACATCGCCATCTACATCGCCATCTACATTTACATCTACATCTACACCTACATCGCCATCTACATCTACATCTACATCTACATCGCCATCTACATCTACATCTACATCGCCATCTACATCTCATTCTACATCGCCATCTACATCGCCATCTACATCTACATCGCCATCTACATCTACATCGCCATCTACATCTACATCGCCATCTTCATCGCCATCTACATCTACATCTACATCGCCATCTACATCTACATCTACATCGCCATCTACATCTATATCTACATCGCCATCTACATCTACATCTACATCGCCAACTACATCTACATCTACATCGCAATCTACATCCAGATCTACATCGCCATCTACATCTACATCTACATCTACATCTACTTCTACATCTACATCTACATCGCCATCTACATCTACATCTACATCGCCATCTACATCTACATCTACATCGCCATCTACATCGCCATCTACATCTACATCGCCATCTACATCTACATCTACATCGCCATCTACATCTATATCTACATCGCCATCTACATCTACATCTACATCGCCAACTACATCTACATCTACATCACAATCTACATCCAGATCTACTTCGCCATCTACATCTACATCTACATCTACTTCTACATCTACATCTACATCTACATCGCCATCTACATCTATATCTACATCGTCATCTACATCTATATCTACATCGCCATCTACATTGCCAACTACATCTACATCTACATCGCCACCTACATCCAGATCTAAATCGCCATCTACATCTACATCTACATCTACATCTACATCGCCATCTACATCTACATCTACATCGCCATCTACATCTACATCGCCATGTACATCTACATCTACATCGCCATCTACATCGCCATCTACATCGCCATCTACCTCGCCATCTACATCTACATCTACATCGCCATCTACATCTACATCGCCATCTACATCTACATCGCCATCTACATCTACATCGCCATCTACATCTACATCGCCATCTACATCTACATCGCCATCGCCATCTACATCTACATCTACATTGTCACCTACATCGCCATCTACATCGCCATCTACATCGCCGTCTACATCTACATCGCCATCTACATCTACATCTACATCTACATCTACATCGCCATCTACATCTACATCTACATCTACATCGGCATCTACATCGCCATCTACTCCGCCATCTACATCTGCATCGCCATCTACATCTACATCGCCATCCACATCGCCATCTACATCGCCATCTACGTCGCCATCTACCTCGCCATCTACATCTACATCTACATCGCCATCTACATCTACATCTACATCTACATCTACATCTACATCTACATTTACATCTACATCGCCATCTACATCGCCATCTACATCTACATCTACACCTACATCGCCATCTACATCTACATCTACATCTACATCGCCATCTACATCTACATCTACATCGCCATCTACATCTACATCTACATCGCCATCGCCACCTACATCTACATCTACAGCTACATCTACATTTACATCTACATCGCGATCTACATCTACATCGCCATCTACATCTACATCTACACCTACATCGCCATCTACATCTACATCTACATCTACATCGCCATCTACATCTACATCTACATCGCCATCTACATCTACATCTACATCGCCATCGCCACCTACATCTACATCTACAGCTACATCTACATTTACATCTACATCGCCATCTACATCGACATCGCCATCTACATCGCCATCTACATCGCCATCTACATCGCCATCTACATCGCCATCTATATCTACATCGCCATCTACATCGCCATCTACATCTACATCTGCATCTACATCGCCATCTACATTTACATCAACAGCGCCATCTACATCTACATCTACATTGCCATCTACATCTATATCTACATCGCCATCTACATCTACATCCACATCGCCAACTACATCTACATCTACATTGCCATCTACATCCAGATCTACATCGCCATCTACAACTACATCTACACCTACATCTACATCTACATCTACTTCTACATCTACATCGCCATCTACATCTACATCTACATCGCCATCTACATCTACATCTACATCGCCATCTACATCTATATCTACATCGCCATCTACATCTACATCGTCATCTACATCTACATCTACATCTACATCTACATCTACTTCTACATGTACATCGCCATCTACATCTACATATACATCGCCATCTACATCTACATCTACATCGCCATCTACATCTATATCTACATCGCCATCTACATCTACATCTACATCGCCATCTACATCAACATCTACATCGCCATCTACATCTACATCTACATCTACATCTACATCTACATCTACATTTACATCTACATCGCCATCTACATCTACATCGCCATCTACATCTACATCGCCATCGCCATAGCCATCTACATCTACATCTACATCGCCATCTACATCGCCATCTACATCGCCATCTACATCGCCGTCTACATCTACATCCACATCGCTATCTACATCTACATCTACATCTACATCGCCATCTACATCTACATCGCCATCTACATCTAAATCGACATCTACATCTACATCTACATTGCCATCGCCATCTACATCTACATCTACATCGCCATCTACATCGCCATCTACATCGCCATCTACATCGCCATCTACATCGCCATCTACATCGCCATCTACATCGCCCTCTACATCTACATCTACATCGCCCTCTACATCTACATCTACATCGCCATCTACATCTACATCTACATCGCCATCTACATCTACATCTACATCGCCATCTACATCTATATCTACATCGCCATCTACATCTACATCTACATCGCCAACTACATCTACATCTACATCGCAATCTACATCCAGATCTACATCGCCATCTACATGTACATCTACATCGCCATCTACATCTACATCTACATCGCCATCTACATCTACATCGCCATCTACATCTACATCGCCATCTACATCTACATCGCCATCGCCATCTACATCTACATCTACATCGTCACCTACATCGCCACCTACATCGCCATCTACATCGCCGTCTACATCTACATCGCCATCTACATCTACATCTACATCTACATCGCCATCTACATCTACATCTACATCTACATCGGCATCTACATCGCCATCTACTTCGCCATCTACATCTACATCGCCATCTACATCTACATCGCCATCTACATCGCCATCTACATCGCCATCTACGTCGCCATCTACCTCGCCATCTACATCTACATCTACATCGCGATCTACATCTACATCGCCATCTACATCGCCATCTACATCTACATCTACACCTACAACGCCATCTACATCTACATCTACATCTACATCGCCATCTACATCTACATCTACATCGCCATCTACATCTACATCTACATCGCCATCGCCACCTACATCTACATCTACAGCTACATCTACATTTACATCTACATCGCGATCTACATCTACATCGCCATCTACATCGCCATCTACATTTACATCTACATCTACACCTACATCGCCATCTACATCTACATCTACATCTACATCGCCATCTACATCTACATCTACATCGCCATCTACATCTACATCTACATCGCCATCGCCACCTACATCTACATCTACAGCTACATCTACATTTACATCTACATCGCCATCTACATCTACATCGCCATCTACATCGCCATCTACATCGCCATCTACATCCAGATCTACATCGCCATCTACAACTACATCTACACCTACATCTACATCTACATCTACATCTACTTCTACATCTACATCGCCATCTACATCTACATCTACATCGCCATCTACATCTACATCTACATCGCCATCTACATCTCATTCTACATCGCCATCTACATCGCCATCTACATCTACATCTACATCTACATCGCCATCTACATCTACATCAACAGCGCCATCTACATCTACATCTACATTGCCACCTACATCTATATCTACATCGCCATCTACATCTACATCGTCATCTACATCTACATCTACATCTACATCTACATCTACATCTACATCTACTTCTACATCTACTTCCACATGTACATCGCCATCTACATCTACATCTACATCGCCATCTACATCTACATCGCCATCTACATCTATATCTACATCGCCATCTACATCTACATCGTCATCTACATCTACATCTACATCTACATCTACATCTACTTCTACATGTACATCGCCATCTACATCTACATATACATCGCCATCTACATCGCCATCTACATCGCCATCTGCATCGCCATTTACATCTACATCTACATCGCCATCTACATCTACATCTACATCGCCATCTACATCGCCATCTACATCTACATCGCCATCTACATCGCCATCTACATCTACATCGTCATCTACAGCTACATCCACATCGCAGTCTGCATCTACATCTACATCGCCATCTACATCGCCGTCTACATCTACATCCACATCGCTATCTACATCTACATCTACATTGCCACCTACATCTATATCTACATCGCCATCTACATCTACATCGTCATCTACATCTACATCTACATCTACATCTACATCTACATCTACATCTACTTCTACATCTACATCGCCATCTACATCTACATCTACATCGCCATCTACATCTACATCTACATCGCCATCTACATCTCTTTCTACATCGCCATCTACATCGCCATCTACATCTACATCTACATCTACATCGCCATCGCCACCTACATCTACATCTACAGCTACATCTACATTTACATCTACATCGCCATCTACATCTACATCGCCATCTACATCGCCATCTACATCGCCATCTACATCCAGATCTACATCGCCATCTACAACTACATCTACACCAACATCTACATCTACATCTACTTCTACATCTACATCGCCATCTACATCTACATCTACATCGCCATCTACATCTACATCGTCATCTACATCTACATCTACATCTACATCTACATCTACATCTACTTCTACATCTACATCGCCATCTACATCTACATCTACATCGTCATCGTCATCTACATCTACATCTACATCTACATCTACATCTACATCTACATCTACTTCTACATCTACATCGCCATCTACATCTACATCTACATCGCCATCTACATCTATATCTACATCGCCATCTACATCTACATCGTCATCTACATCTACATCTACATCTACATCTACATCTACATCTACATCTACCTCTACATGTACATCGCCATCTACATCGCCATCTACATCGCCATCTACATCGCCATGTACATCGCCATCTACATCTACATCGCCATCTACATCGCCATCTACATCTACATCGTCATCTACAGCTACATCCACATCGCCGTCTACATCTACATCTACATCGCCATCTACATCGCCGTCTACATCTACATCCACATCGCTATCTACATCTACATCTACATCGCCATCTACATCTACATCTACATCGCCATCTACATCTACATCGCCATCTACATCTAAATCGACATCTACAACTACATCTACATCGCCATCGCCATCTACATCTACATCTACATCGCCATCGCCACCTACATCTACATCTACAGCTACATCGCCATCTACATCTACATCGCCATCTACATCGCCATCTACATCGCCCTCTACATCTACATCTACATCGCCCTCTACATCTACATCGCCATCTACATCTACATCTACATCGCCATCTACATCTACATCTACATCGCCATCTACATCTATATCTACATCGCCTTCTACATCTACATCTACATCGACAACTACATCTACATCTACATCGCAATCTACATCCAGATCTACATCGCCATCAACATCTACATCTACATCGCCATCTACATCGCCACCTACATCTACATCGCCATCTTCATCGCCATCTACATCTACATCTACATCGCCATCTACATCTACATCTACATCTACATCGCCATCTACATCTACATCGCCATCTACATCTACATCGCCATCTACATCTACATCGCCATCGCCATCTACATCTACATCTACATCGTCACCTACATCGCCATCTACATCGCCATCTACATCGCCGTCTACATCTACATCGCCATCTACATCTACATGTACATCTACATCGCCATCTACATCTACATCTACATCGCCATCTACATCTACATCGCCATGTACATCTACATCTGCATCGCCATCTACATCGCCATCTACATCGCCATCTACCTCGCCATCTACATCTACATCTACATCGCGATCTACATCTACATCGCCATCTACATCTACATCGCCATCGCCATCTACATCTACATCCACATCGTCACCTACATCGCCATCTACATCGCCATCTACATCGCCGTCTACATCTACATCGCCATCTACATCTACATCTACATCTACATCGCCATCTACATCTACATCTACATCTACATCGCCTTCTACATCTACATCTACATCGCCATCTACATCTATATCTACATCGCCATCTACATCGCCAACTACATCTACATCTACATCGCCACCTACATCCAGATCTAAATCGCCATCTACATCTACATCTACATCGCCATCTACATCTACATCTACATCGCCATCTACATCTACATCGCCATGTACATCTACATCTACATCGCCATCTACATCGCCATCTACATCGCCATCTACCTCGCCATCTACATCTACATCTACATCGCCACCTACATCTACATCTACAGCTACATCTACATTTACATCTACATCGCCATCTACATCGCCATCTACATCGCCATCTACATCGCCATCTACATCGCCATCTATATCTACATCGCCATCTACATCGCCATCTACATCTACATCTACATCTACATCGCCATCTACATCTACATCAACAGCGCCATCTACATCTACATCTACATTGCCATCTACATCTATATCTACATCGCCATCTACATCTACATCCACATCGCCAACTACATCTACATCTACATCGCCATCTACATCCAGATCTACATCGCCATCTACAACTACATCTACACCTACATCTACATTTACATCTACTTCTACATCCACATCGCCATCTACATCTACATCTACATCGCCATCTACATCTACATCTACATCGCCATCTACATCTATATCTAAATCGCCATGTACATCTACATCGTCATCTACATCTACATCTACATCTACACCTACATCTACATCTACATCTACATCTACTTCTACATGTACATCGCCATCTACATCTACATATACATCGCCATCTACATCTACATCTACATCGCCATCTACATCTATATCTACATCGCCATCTACATCTACATCTACATCGCCATCTACATCAACATCTACATCGCCATCTACATCTACATCTACATCTACATCTACATCTACATCTAGATCTACATCTACATCTACATTTACATCTACATCGCCATCTACATCTACATCGCCATCTACATCGCCATCTACATCTATATCTACATCGCCATCTACATCTGCATCTACATCGCCATCTACATCTACATCTACATCGCCATCTACATCGCCATCTACATCTACATCGTCATCTACAGCTACATCCACATCGCCGTCTACATCTACATCTACATCGCCATCTACATCGCCATCTACATCTACATCTACATCGCCATCTAGATCTACATCTACATCGCCATCTACATCGCCATCTACATCTATATCTACATCGCCATCTACATCTGCATCTACATCGCCATCTACATCTACATCTACATCGCCATCTACATCGCCATCTACATCTACATCGTCATCTACAGCTACATCCACATCGCCGTCTACATCTACATCTACATCGCCATCTACATCGCCATCTACATCTACATCTACATCTACATCTACATTTACATCTACATCGCCATCTACATCTACATCGCCACCTACATCGCCATCTACATCGCCATCTACCTCGCCATCTACATCTACATCTACATCGCCATCTACATCTACATCTACATCTACATCTACATCTACATCTACATTTACATCTACATCGCGATCTACATCTACATCGCCATCTACATCGCCATCTACATCTACCTCGGCATCTAAATCTACATCTACATCGCCATCGCCATCTACATCTACATCTACATTTACATCTACATCGCGATCTACATCTACATCGCCATCTACATCGCCATCTACATCGCCATCTACATCTACATCGCCATCTACATCTACATCGTCATCTACAGCTACATCCACATCGCCGTCTACATCTACATCTACATCGCCGTCTACATCTACATCTACATCGCTATCTACATCTACATCTACATCGCCATCTACATCTACATCTACATCTACATCGCCATCTACATCTACATCGCCATCTACATCTACATCGCCATCTACATCTACATCGCCATCTACATGTACATCGCCATCTACATCTACATCTACATCTACATCGCCATCTACATCGCCATCTACATCGCCATCTACATCGCCATCTACATCGCCATCTACATCGCCATCTACATCGCCCTCTACATCTACATCTACATCGCCCTCTACATCTACATCTACATCGCCCTCTACATCTACATCTACATCGCCATCTACATCTACATCTACATCGCCATCTACATCTACATCTACATCGCCATCTACATCTATATCTACATCGCCATCTACATCTACATCTACATCGCCAACTACATCTACATCTACATCGCCATGTACATCTACATCTACATCGCCATCTACATCGCCATCTACATCGCCATCTACCTCGCCATCTACATCTACATCTACATCGCCATCTACATCTACATCGCCATCTACATCTACATCGCCATCGCCATCTACATCGCCATCGCCATCGTCACCTACATCGCCATCTACATCGCCATCTACGTCGCCGTCTACATCTACATCGCCATCTACATCTACATCTACATCTACATCGCCATCTACATCTACATCTACATCGGCATCTACATCGCCATCTACTTCGCCATCTACATCTACATCGCCATCTACATCTACATCTACATCTACATCGCCATCTACATCTACATCGCCATCGCCATCGCCAACTACATCTACATCTACATCGCCATCTACATCGCCATCTACATCGCCATCTACATCGCCATCTACATCGCCATCTACATCGCCATCTACATCGCCATCTACATCGCCATCTATATCTACATCGCCATCTACATCGCCATCTACATCTACATCTGCATCTACATCGCCATCTACATTTACATCAACAGCGCCATCTACATCTACATCTACATTGCCATCTACATCTATATCTACATCGCCATCTACATCTACATCCACATCGCCAACTACATCTACATCTACATTGCCATCTACATCCAGATCTACATCGCCATCTACAACTACATCTACACCTACATCTACATCTACATCTACTTCTACATCTACATCGCCATCTACATCTACATCTACATCGCCATCTACATCTACATCTACATCGCCATCTACATCTATATCTACATCGCCATCTACATCTACATCGTCATCTACATCTACATCTACATCTACATCTACATCTACTTCTACATGTACATCGCCATCTACATCTACATATACATCGCCATCTACATCTACATCTACATCGCCATCTACATCTATATCTACATCGCCATCTACATCTACATCTACATCGCCATCTACATCAACATCTACATCGCCATCTACATCTACATCTACATCTACATCTACATCTACATCTACATTTACATCTACATCGCCATCTACATCTACATCGCCATCTACATCTACATCGCCATCGCCATAGCCATCTACATCTACATCTACATCGCCATCTACATCGCCATCTACATCGCCATCTACATCGCCGTCTACATCTACATCCACATCGCTATCTACATCTACATCTACATCTACATCTACTTCTACATGTACATCGCCATCTACATCTACATATACATCGCCATCTACATCGCCATCTACATCGCCATCTACATCGCCATTTACATCTACATCTACATCGCCATCTACATCTACATCTACATCGCCATCTACATCGCCATCTACATCTACATCGCCATCTACATCGCCATCTACATCTACATCGTCATCTACAGCTACATCCACATCGCAGTCTGCATCTACATCTACATCGCCATCTACATCGCCGTCTACATCTACATCCACATCGCTATCTACATCTACATCTACATTGCCACCTACATCTATATCTACATCGCCATCTACATCTACATCGTCATCTACATCTACATCTACATCTACATCTACATCTACATCTACATCTACTTCTACATCTACATCGCCATCTACATCTACATCTACATCGCCATCTACATCTACATCTACATCGCCATCTACATCTCTTTCTACATCGCCATCTACATCGCCATCTACATCTACATCTACATCTACATCGCCATCGCCACCTACATCTACATCTACAGCTACATCTACATTTACATCTACATCGCCATCTACATCTACATCGCCATCTACATCGCCATCTACATCGCCATCTACATCCAGATCTACATCGCCATCTACAACTACATCTACACCAACATCTACATCTACATCTACTTCTACATCTACATCGCCATCTACATCTACATCTACATCGCCATCTACATCTACATCGTCATCTACATCTACATCTACATCTACATCTACATCTACATCTACTTCTACATCTACATCGCCATCTACATCTACATCTACATCGTCATCGTCATCTACATCTACATCTACATCTACATCTACATCTACATCTACTTCTACATCTACATCGCCATCTACATCTACATCTACATCGCCATCTACATCTATATCTACATCGCCATCTACATCTACATCGTCATCTACATCTACATCTACATCTACATCTACATCTACATCTACATCTACCTCTACATGTACATCGCCATCTACATCTACATATACATCGCCATCTACATCGCCATCTACATCGCCATCTACATCGCCATTTACATCTACATCTACATCGCCATCTACATCGCCATCTACATCGCCATGTACATCGCCATCTACATCTACATCGCCATCTACATCGCCATCTACATCTACATCGTCATCTACAGCTACATCCACATCGCCGTCTACATCTACATCTACATCGCCATCTACATCGCCGTCTACATCTACATCCACATCGCTATCTACATCTACATCTACATCGCCATCTACATCTACATCTACATCGCCATCTACATCTACATCGCCATCTACATCTAAATCGACATCTACAACTACATCTACATCGCCATCGCCATCTACATCTACATCTACATCGCCATCGCCACCTACATCTACATCTACAGCTACATCGCCATCTACATCTACATCGCCATCTACATCGCCATCTACATCGCCCTCTACATCTACATCTACATCGCCCTCTACATCTACATCGCCATCTACATCTACATCTACATCGCCATCTACATCTACATCTACATCGCCATCTACATCTATATCTACATCGCCATCTACATCTACATCTACATCGACAACTACATCTACATCTACATCGCAATCTACATCCAGATCTACATCGCCATCAACATCTACATCTACATCGCCATCTACATCGCCACCTACATCTACATCGCCATCTTCATCGCCATCTACATCTACATCTACATCGCCATCTACATCTACATCTACATCTACATCGCCATCTACATCTACATCGCCATCTACATCTACATCGCCATCTACATCTACATCGCCATCGCCATCTACATCTACATCTACATCGTCACCTACATCGCCATCTACATCGCCATCTACATCGCCGTCTACATCTACATCGCCATCTACATCTACATGTACATCTACATCGCCATCTACATCTACATCTACATCGCCATCTACATCTACATCGCCATGTACATCTACATCTGCATCGCCATCTACATCGCCATCTACATCGCCATCTACCTCGCCATCTACATCTACATCTACATCGCGATCTACATCTACATCGCCATCTACATCTACATCGCCATCGCCATCTACATCTACATCCACATCGTCACCTACATCGCCATCTACATCGCCATCTACATCGCCGTCTACATCTACATCGCCATCTACATCTACATCTACATCTACATCGCCATCTACATCTACATCTACATCTACATCGCCTTCTACATCTACATCTACATCGCCATCTACATCTATATCTACATCGCCATCTACATCGCCAACTACATCTACATCTACATCGCCACCTACATCCAGATCTAAATCGCCATCTACATCTACATCTACATCGCCATCTACATCTACATCTACATCGCCATCTACATCTACATCGCCATGTACATCTACATCTACATCGCCATCTACATCGCCATCTACATCGCCATCTACCTCGCCATCTACATCTACATCTACATCGCCATCTACATCTACATCGCCATCTACATCTACATCGCCATCTACATCTACATCGCCATCTACATCTACATCGCCATCTACATCTACATCGCCATCGCCATCTACATCTACATCGTCACCTACATCGCCATCTACATCGCCATCTACATCGCCGTCTACATCTACATCGCCATCTACATCTACATCTACATCTACATCGCCATCTACATCTACATCTACATCTACACCGGCATGTACATCGCCATCTACTTCGCCATCTACATCTACATCGCCATCTACATCTACATCGCCATCTACATCGCCATCTACATCGCCATCTACGTCGCCATCTACCTCGCCATCTACATCTACATCTACATCGCCATCTACATCTACATCTACATCTACATCTACATCTACATCGCGATCTACATCTACATCGCCATCTACATCGCCATCTACATCTACATCTACACCTACATCGCCATCTACATCTACATCTACATCTACATCGCCATCTACATCTACATCTACATCGCCATCTACATCTACATCTACATCGCCATCGCCACCTACATCTACATCTACAGCTACATCTACATTTACATCTACATCGCGATCTACATCTACATCGCCATCTACATCGCCATCTACATCTACATCTACACCTACATCGCCATCTACATCTACATCTACATCTACATCGCCATCTACATCTACATCTACATCGCCATCTACATCTACATCTACATCGCCACCTACATCTACATCTACAGCTACATCTACATTTACATCTACATCGCCATCTACATCTACATCGCCATCTACATCGCCATCTACATCGCCATCTACATCGCCATCTACATCGCCATCTATATCTACATCGCCATCTACATCGCCATCTACATCTACATCTACATCTACATCGCCATCTACATCTACATCAACAGCGCCATCTACATCTACATCTACATCGCCATCTACATCAACATCTACATCGCCATCTACATCTACATCTACATCTACATCTACATCTACATCTACATCTACATCTACATCTACATTTACATCTACATCGCCATCTACATCTACATCGCCATCTACATCGCCATCTACATCTATATCTACATCGCCATCTACATCTGCATCTACATCGCCATCTACATCTACATCTACATCGCCATCTACATCGCCATCTACATCTACATCTACATCGCCATCTACATCCAGATCTACATCGCCATCTACAACTACATCTACACCTACATCTACATTTACATCTACTTCTACATCCACATCGCCATCTACATCTACATCTACATCGCCATCTACATCTACATCTACATCGCCATCTACATCTATATCTAAATCGCCATGTACATCTACATCGTCATCTACATCTACATCTACATCTACACCTACATCTACATCTACATCTACATCTACTTCTACATGTACATCGCCATCTACATCTACATATACATCGCCATCTACATCTACATCTACATCGCCATCTACATCTATATCTACATCGCCATCTACATCTACATCTACATCGCCATCTACATCAACATCTACATCGCCATCTATATCTACATCGCCATCTACATCTACATCCACATCGCCAACTACATCTACATCTACATCGCCATCTACATCCAGATCTACATCGCCATCTACAACTACATCTACACCTACATCTACATTTACATCTACTTCTACATCCACATCGCCATCTACATCTACATCTACATCGCCATCTACATCTACATCTACATCGCCATCTACATCTATATCTAAATCGCCATGTACATCTACATCGTCATCTACATCTACATCTACATCTACACCTACATCTACATCTACATCTACATCTACTTCTACATGTACATCGCCATCTACATCTACATATACATCGCCATCTACATCTACATCTACATCGCCATCTACATCTATATCTACATCGCCATCTACATCTACATCTACATCGCCATCTACATCAACATCTACATCGCCATCTACATCTACATCTACATCTACATCTACATCTACATCTACATCTACATCTACATCTACATTTACATCTACATCGCCATCTACATCTACATCGCCATCTACATCGCCATCTACATCTATATCTACATCGCCATCTACATCTGCATCTACATCGCCATCTACATCTACATCTACATCGCCATCTACATCGCCATCTACATCTACATCGTCATCTACAGCTACATCCACATCGCCGTCTACATCTACATCTACATCGCCATCTACATCGCCATCTACATCTACATCTACATCGCCATCTAGATCTACATCTACATCGCCATCTACATCGCCATCTACATCTATATCTACATCGCCATCTACATCTGCATCTACATCGCCATCTACATCTACATCTACATCGCCATCTACATCGCCATCTACATCTACAGCTACATCCACATCGCCGTCTACATCTACATCTACATCGCCATCTACATCGCCATCTACATCTACATCTACATCTACATCTACATTTACATCTACATCGCCATCTACATCTACATCGCCACCTACATCGCCATCTACATCGCCATCTACCTCGCCATCTACATCTACATCTACATCGCCATCTACATCTACATCTACATCTACATCTACATCTACATCTACATTTACATCTACATCGCGATCTACATCTACATCGCCATCTACATCGCCATCTACATCTACCTCGGCATCTAAATCTACATCTACATCGCCATCGCCATCTACATCTACATCTACATTTACATCTACATCGCGATCTACATCTACATCGCCATCTACATCGCCATCTACATCGCCATCTACATCTACATCGCCATCTACATCTACATCGTCATCTACAGCTACATCCACATCGCCGTCTACATCTACATCTACATCGCCGTCTACATCTACATCTACATCGCTATCTACATCTACATCTACATCGCCATCTACATCTACATCTACATCTACATCGCCATCTACATCTACATCGCCATCTACATCTACATCGCCATCTACATCTACATCGCCATCTACATGTACATCGCCATCTACATCTACATCTACATCGCCATCGCCAACTACATCTACATCTACATCGCCATCTACATCGCCATCTACATCTACATCGCCATCTACATCGCCAGCTACATCGCCATCTACATCTACATCTACATCGCAATCTACAGCTACATCTACATCTACATCTTCATCTACATCTACATCTACATCGCCATCTACATCTACATCTACATCTACATCGCCATATACATCTGCATCTACATCTACATCGCCACCTACATCTACATCTACATCGCCATCTACATCTACATCTACATCGCCATCTACATCTACATCTACATCTACATCGCCATCTACATCAACATCTACATCGCCATCTACATCTACATCGCCATCTACATCTACATCTACATCGCCATCGCCATCTACATCGCCATCTACATCGCCATCTACATCGCCATCTACATCTGCATCGCCATCTACATCTACATCGCCATCTACATCGCCATCTACATCTACATCTACATCGCCATCTAGATCTACATCTACATCGCCATCTACATCAACATCTACATCGCCATCTACATCTACATCGCCATCGCCATCTACATCGCCATCTACATCGCCATCTACATCTACATCGCCATCTACATCTATATCTACATCTACATCGCCATCTACATCTACATCTACATCGCCATCTACATCTACATCTACATCGCCATCTACATCTACATCTACATCGCCATCTACATCGCCATCTACATCGCCATCTACATCGCCATCTACATCTACATCTACATCGCCATCTAGATCTACATCTATATCGCCACCTACATCTACATCTACATCGCCATCTACATCTACATCTACATCGCCATCTACATCGCCATCTACATCTACATCGTCATCTACAGCTACATCCACATCGCCGTCTACATCTACATCTACATCGCCATCTACATCGCCGTCTACATCTACATCTACATCTACATCTACATCTACATCTACATCTACATCTACTTCTACTTCTACATGTGCATCGCCACCTACATCTACATATACATCGTCATCTACATCTACATCTACATCGCCATCTACATCTATATCTACATCGCCATCTACATCTACATCTACATCGCCATCTACATCTACATCTACATCGCCATCTACATCTACATCTACATCTATATTTCCATCAACATCTACATCTACATTTACATCTACATCGCCATCTACATCTACATCGCCATCTACATCGCCATGTACATCTATATCTACATCGCCATCTACATCTACATCCACATCGCCATCTACATCTACATCGCCATCGCCATCTACATCTACATCTACATCTACATCTACATCTACATCTACATTTACATCTACATCGCCATCTACATCGCCATCTACATCGCCATCTATATCTACATCGCCATCTACATCTACATCGCCATCTACATCTACATCTACATGGCCATCTACATCTACATCTACATCGCCATCTACATCTGCATCTACATCGCCATCGCCATCTACATCTACATCGCCATCTACATCGCCATCTACATCGCCATCTACATCTATATCTACATCGCCATCGCCATCTACATCGCCATCTACATCGCCATCTACATCGCCATCTACATCGCCATCTACATCTACATCTACATCGCCATCTAGATCTACATCTACATCGCCATCTACATCAACATCCACACCGCCATCTACATCTACATCGCCATCTACATCTACATCTACATCGCCATCGCCATCTACATCGCCATCTACATCTACATCGCCATCTACATCTACATCGCCATCTACATCGCCATCTACATCTACATCGCCATCTAGATCTACATCTACATCGACATCTACATCAACATCTACATCGCCATCTACATCTACATCGCCATCTACATCCACATCTACATCGCCATCGCCATCTGCATCGCCATCTACATATACATCGCCATCTACATCTATATCTACATCTACATCTACATCGCCATCTACATCTACATCTACATCTACATCGCCATCTACATCTACATTTACATCGCCATCTACATCTACATCTACATCTATATCTACATCGCCATCGGCATCTACATCTACATCTACATCGCCATCTACATCCAGATCTACATCGCCATCTACATCTACATCTACATCGCCATCTACATCGCCATCTACATCTACATCTACATCGCTATCTAGATCTACATCTACATCTACATCGCCATCTACATCTACATCGCCACCTACATCGCCATCTACATCGCCATCTACATCTACATCGCCATCTTCATCTACATCTACATCTACATCGCCATCTACATCTACATCTACATCGCCATCGCCATCTACATCTACATCGCCATCTACATCGCCATCTACATCGCCATCTACATCTACATCTACATCGCCAACTAGATCTACATCTACATCGCCACTACATCTACATCTACATCTACATCTACATCTACATCTACATCTACATCTACATCTACATTTACATCTACATCTACATCGACATCAACATCTACATCGCCATCTACATCGACATCTACATCTACATCGCCATCTACGTCGCCATCTACCTCGCCATCTACATCTACATCTACATCGCCATCTACATCTACATCTACATCTACATCTACATCTACATCTACATTTACATCTACATCGCGATCTACATCTACATCGCCATCTACATCTACATCTACATCTACATCTACACCTACATCGCCATCTACATTTACATCTACATCTACATCGCCATCTACATCTACATCTACATCGCCATCTACATCTACATCTACATCGCCATCGCCACCTACATCTACATCTACAGCTACATCTACGTTTACATCTACATCGCCATCTACATCTACATCGCCATCTACATCGCCATCTACATCGCCATCTACATCGCCATCTATATCTACATCGCCATCTACATCGCCATCTACATCGCCATCTACATCGCCATCTATATCTACATCGCCATCTACATCGCCATCTACATCTACATCTACATCTACATCGCCATCTACATCTACATCAACAGCGCCATCTACATCTACATCTACATTGCCATCTACATCTATATCTACATCGCCATCTACATCTACATCCACATCGCCAACTACATCTACATCTACATCGCCATCTACATCCAGATCTACATCGCCATCTACAACTACATCTACACCTACATCTACATCTACATCTACTTCTACATCTACATCGCCATCTACATCTACATCTACATCGCCATCTACATCTACATCTACATCGCCATCTACATCTATATGTACATCGCCATCTACATCTACATCGTCATCTACATCTACATCTACATCTACATCTACATCTACATCTACATATACATCTACATCTACTTCTACATGTACATCGCCATCTACATCTACATATACATCGCCATCTACATCTACATCTACATCGCCATCTACATCTATATCTACATCGCCATCTACATCTACATCTACATCGCCATCTACATCAACATCTACATCGCCATCTACATCTACATCTACATCTACATCTACATATACATCTACATCTACATCTACATTTACATCTACATCGCCATCTACATCTACGTCGCCATCTACATCGCCATCTACATTGCCATCTACATCTATATCTACATCGCCATCGACATCTACATCTACATCGCCATCTACATCTACATCTACATCGCCATCGCCATCTACATCTACATCTACATCTACATCTACATCTACATCTACATCGCCATCTACATCGCCATCTACATCTACATCGCCATCTACATCTACATCTACATCGCCATCTACATCTACATCTACATCGCCATCTACATCTGCATCTACATCGCCATCGCCATCTACATCTACATCTACATCTACATCTACATCTACATTTACATCTACATCGCGATCTACATCTACATCGCCATCTACATCGCCATCTACATCGCCATCTACATCGCCATCTACATCTACATCGCCATCTACATCTACATCAACAGCGCCATCTACATCTACATCTACATTGCCATCTACATCTATATCTACATCGCCATCTACATCTACATCCACATCGCCAACTACATCTACATCTACATCGCCATCTACATCCAGATCTACATCGCCATCTACAACTACATCTACACCTACATCTACATCTACATCTACTTCTACATCTACATCGCCATCTACATCTACATCTACATCGCCATCTACATCTACATCTACATCGCCATCTACATCTATATGTACATCGCCATCTACATCTACATCGTCATCTACATCTACATCTACATCTACATCTACATCTACATCTACATATACATCTACATCTACTTCTACATGTACATCGCCATCTACATCTACATATACATCGCCATCTACATCTACATCTACATCGCCATCTACATCTATATCTACATCGCCATCTACATCTACATCTACATCGCCATCTACATCAACATCTACATCGCCATCTACATCTACATCTACATCTACATCTACATATACATCTACATCTACATCTACATTTACATCTACATCGCCATCTACATCTACGTCGCCATCTACATCGCCATCTACATTGCCATCTACATCTATATCTACATCGCCATCTACATCTACATCTACATCGCCATCTACATCGCCATCGCCATCTACATCGCCATCTACATCGCCATCTACATCGCCATCTACATCGCCATCTACATCTACATCGCCATCTACATCGCCATCTACATCGCCATCTACATCGCCATCTACATCTACATCTAAATCGCCATCTAGATCTACATCTACATCGCCATCTACATCAACATCTACATCGCCATCTACATCTACATCGCCATCTACATCTACATCTACATCGCCATCGCCATCTACATCGCCATCTACATCTGCATCGCAATCTACATCTCCATCGCCATCTACATCGCCATCTACATCTACATCTACATCGCCATCTACATCTACATCTACATCGCCATCTACATCGCCATCTACATCGCCATCTACATCGCCATCTACATCTACATCTACATCGCCATCTAGATCTACATCTATATCGCCATCTACATCTACATCTACATCGCCATCTACATCTACATCTACATCGCCATCTACATCGCCATCTACATCTACATCGTCATCTACAGCTACATCCACATCGCCGTCTACATCTACATCTACATCGCCATCTACATCGCCGTCTACATCTACATCTACATCTACATCTACATCTACATCTACATCTACATCTACATGTACTTCTACATGTGCATCGCCACCTACATCTACATATACATCGTCATATATATCTACATCTACATCGCCATCTACATCTATATCTACATCGCCATCTACATCTACATCTACATCGCCATCTACATCTACATCTACATCGCCATCTACATCTACATCTACATTTCCATCAACATCTACATCTACATTTACATCTACATCGCCATCTACATCTACATCGCCATCTACATCGCCATCTACATCGCCATCTACATCTATATCTACATCGCCATCTACATCTACATCCACATCGCCATCTACATCTACATCGCCATCGCCATCTACAACTACATCTACATCTACATCTACATCTACATCTACATTTACATCTACATCGCCATCTACATCGCCATCTACATCGCCATCTACATCTACATCGCCATCTACATCTACATCGCCATCTACATCTACATCTACATGGCCATCTACATCTACATCTACATCGCCATCTACATCTGCATCTACATCGCCATCGCCATCTACATCTACATCGCCATCTACATCGCCATCTACATCGCCATCTACATCTATATCTACATCGCCATCGCCATCTACATCGCCATCTACATCGCCATCTACATCGCCATCTACATCGCCATCTACATCTACATCTACATCGCCATCTAGATCTACATCTACATCGCCATCTACATCAACATCCACAGCGCCATCTACATCTACATCGCCATCTACATCTACATCTACATCGCCATCGCCATCTACATCGCCATCTACATCTACATCGCCATCTACATCTATATCGCCATCTACATCGCCATCTACATCTACATCGCCATCTAGATCTACATCTACATCGACATCTACATCAACATCTACATCGCCATCTACATCTACATCGCCATCTACATCCACATCTACATCGCCATCGCCATCTGCATCGCCATCTACATATACATCGCCATCTACATCTATATCTACATCTACATCTACATCGCCATCTACATCTACATCTACATCTACATCGCCATCTACATCTACATTTACATCGCCATCTACATCTACATCTACATCTATATCTACATCGCCATCGGCATCTACATCTACATCTACATCGCCATCTACATCCAGATCTACATCGCCATCTACATCTACATCTACATCGCCATCTACATCTACATCTACATCGCTATCTAGATCTACATCTACATCTACATCGCCATCTACATCTACATCGCCACCTACATCGCCATCTACATCGCCATCTACATCGCCATCTACATCGCCATCTACATCGCCATCTACATCTACATCGCCATCTTCATCTACATCTACATCTACATCGCCATCTACATCTACATCTACATCGCCATCGCCATCTACATCTACATCGCCATCTACATCTACATCTACATCGCCAACTAGATCTACATCTACATCGCCACTACATCTACATCTACATCTACATCTACATCTACATCTACATTTACATCTACATCTACATCGACATCTACATCTACATCGCCATCTACATCGCCATCTACATCGCCATCTACATCGCCATCTACGTCGCCATCTACCTCGCCATCTACATCTACATCTACATCGCCATCTACATCGCCATCTACATCGCCATCTACATCTACATCTACATCTACATCTACATCTACATCTACATTTACATCTACATCGCGATCTACATCTACATCGCCATCTACATCTACATCTACATCTACATCTACACCTACATCGCCATCGCCATCTACATCTACATCGCCATCTACATCTACATCTACATCGCCAACTAGATCTACATCTACATCGCCACTACATCTACATCTACATCTACATCTACATCTACATCTACATCTACATCTACATCTACATTTACATCTACATCTACATCGACATCTACATCTACATCGCCATCTACATCGCCATCTACATCGCCATCTACATCGCCATCTACGTCGCCATCTACCTCGCCATCTACATCTACATCTACATCGCCATCTACATCGCCATCTACATCGCCATCTACATCTACATCTACATCTACATCTACATCTACATCTACATTTACATCTACATCGCGATCTACATCTACATCGCCATCTACATCTACATCTACATCGCCATCGCCACCTACATCTACATCTACAGCTACATCTACGTTTACATCTACATCGCCATCTACATCTACATCGCCATCTACATCGCCATCTACATCGCCATCTACATCTACATCTACATCGCTATCTAGATCTACATCTACATCTACATCGCCATCTACATCTACATCGCCACCTACATCGCCATCTACATCGCCATCTACATCGCCATCTACATCTACATCGCCATCTTCATCTACATCTACATCTACATCGCCATCTACATCTACATCTACATCGCCATCGCCATCTACATCTACATCGCCATCTACATCGCCATCTACATCTACATCTACATCGCCAACTAGATCTACATCTACATCGCCACTACATCTACATCTACATCTACATCTACATCTACATCTACATCTACATCTACATCGCCATCTACATCTACATCTACATCTACATCTACATATACATCTACATCTACATCTACATTTACATCTACATCGCCATCTACATCTACGTCGCCATCTACATCGCCATCTACATTGCCATCTACATCTATATCTACATCGCCATCTACATCTACATCTACATCGCCATCTACATCGCCATCGCCATCTACATCGCCATCTACATCGCCATCTACATCGCCATCTACATCGCCATCTACATCTACATCGCCATCTACATCGCCATCTACATCGCCATCTACATCGCCATCTACATCGCCATCTACATCTACATCTAAATCGCCATCTAGATCTACATCTACATCGCCATCTACATCAACATCTACATCGCCATCTACATCTACATCGCCATCTACATCTACATCTACATCGCCATCGCCATCTACATCGCCATCTACATCTGCATCGCAATCTACATCTCCATCGCCATCTACATCGCCATCTACATCTACATCTACATCGCCATCTAGATCTACATCTACATCGCCATCTACATCAACATCTACATCGCCATCTACATCTACATCGCCATCTACATCTACATCTACATCGCCATCGCCATCTACATCGCCATCTACATCTACATCGCCATCTACATCTATATCTACATCTACATCTACATCGCCATCTACATCTACATCTACATCGCCATCTACATCGCCATCTACATCTACCTCGGCATCTACATCTACATCTACATCGCCATCGCCATCGCCATCGCCATCTACATCTACATCTACATCTACATCGCCATCTACATCGCCATCTACATCGCCATCTACATCTACATCGCCATCTACATCGCCATCTACATCTACATCGTCATCTACAGCTACATCCACATCGCCGTCTACATCTACATCTACCTCGTCATCTACATCGCCGTCTACATCTACATCTACATCGCTATCTACATCTACATCTACATCGCCATCTACATCTACATCTACATCTACATCGCCATCTACATCTACATCGCCATCTACATCTACATCGCCATCTACATGTACATCGCCATCTACATCTACATCTATATCGCCATCGCCAACTACATCTACATCTACATCGCCATCTACATCGCCATCTACATCGCCATCTACATCGCCATCTACATCTACATCTACATCCCCATCTACATCTACATCGCCATCGCCATCTACAACTACATCTACATCTAGATCTACATCTACATCTACATCTACATTTACATCTACATCGCCATCTACATCTACATCGCCATCTACATCGCCATCTACATTGCCATCTACATCTACATCGCCATCTAAATCTACATCTACATCGCCATCTACATCGCCATCTACATCTACATCGTCATCTACAGCTACATCCACATCGCCGTCTACATCTACATCTACATCGCCATCTACATCTACATCTACATCTACATCTACATCTACATCTACATCTACTTCTACATGTACATCGCCATCTACATCTACATATACATCGCCATCTACATCTACATCTACATCTACATCGCCATCTACATCTACATCTACATCTACATCGCCATCTACATCTACATCTGCATCGCCATCTACATCTACATCTACATCGCCATCGACATCGCCATCTACATCGCCATCTACATCTACATCTACATCGCCATCTAGATCTACATCTATATCGCCATCTACATCTACATCTACATCGCCATCTACATCTACATCTACATCGCCATCTACATCGCCATCTACATCTACATCGTCATCTACAGCTACATCCACATCGCCGTCTACATCTACATCTACATCGCCATCTACATCGCCGTCTACATCTACATCTCCATCTACATCTACATCTACATCTACATCTACATCTACATCTACTTCTACATGTGCATCGCCACCTACATCTACATATACATCGTCATCTACATCTACATCTACATCGCCATCTACAGCTATATCTACATCGCCATCTACATCTACATCTACATCACCATCTACATCTACATCTACATCGCCATCTACATCTACATCTACATCTACATTTCCATCAACATCTACATCTACATTTACATCTACATCGCCATCTACATCTACATCGCCATCTACATCGCCATCTACATCGCCATCTACATCTATATCTACATCGCCATCTACATCTACATCCACATCGCCATCTACATCTACATCGCCATCGCCATCTACAACTACATCTACATCTACATCTACATCTACATCTACATTTACATCTACATCGCCATCTACATCGCCATCCTCATCGCCATCTACATCTACATCCCCATCTACATCTACATCGCCATCTACATCTACATCTACATGGCCATCTACATCTACATCTACATCGCCATCTACATCTGCATCTACATCGCCATCGCCATCTACATCTACATCGCCATCTACATCTACATCGCCATCTACATCTACATCGCCATCTACATCTACATCGCCATTTACATCGCCATCTACATCTACATCGCCATCTAGATCTAGATCTACATCTACATCGACATCTACATCAACATCTACATCGCCATCTACATCTACATCGCCATCTACATCCACATCTACATCGCCATCGCCATCTGCATCGCCATCTACATATACATCGCCATCTACATCTATATCTACATCTACATCTACATCGCCATCTACATCTACATCTACATCTACATCGCCATCTACATCTACATTTACATCGCCATCTACATCTACATCTACATCTATATCTACATCGCCATCGGCATCTACATCTACATCTACATCGCCATCTACATCCAGATCTACATCGCCATCTACATCTACATCTACATCGCCATCTACATCTACATCTACATCGCTATCTAGATCTACATCTACATCTACATCGCCATCTACATCTACATCGCCACCTACATCGCCATCTACATCGCCATCTACATCGCCATCTACATCGCCATCTACATCGCCATCTACATCGCCATCTACATCTACATCGCCATCTTCATCTACATCTACATCTACATCGCCATCTACATCTACATCGCCATCTACATCTACATCTACATCGCCATCGCCATCTACATCTACATCGCCATCTACATCGCCATCTACATCTACATCTACATCGCCAACTAGATCTACATCTACATCGCCATCTACATCTACATCTACATCTACATCTACATCTACATCTACATCTACATCTACATCTACATCTACATTTACATCTACAACGCCATCTACATCTACATCGCCATCTACATCGCCATCTACATCGCCATCTACATCGCCATCTACGTCGCCATCTACCTCGCCATCTACATCTACATCTACATCGCCATCTACATCTACATCTACATCTACATCTACATCTACATCGCGATCTACATCTATATCGCCATCTACATCTACATCTACATCTACACCTACATCGCCATCTACATTTACATCTACATCTACATCGCCATCTACATCTACATCTACATCGCCATCTACATCTACATCTACATCGCCATCGCCACCTACATCTACATCTACAGCTACATCTACGTTTACATCTACATCGCCATCTACATCTACATCGCCATCTACATCGCCATCTACATCGCCATCTACATCGCCATCTATATCTACATCGCCATCTACATCGCCATCTACATCGCCATCTACATCTACATCTACATCTACATCGCCATCTACATCTACATCAACAGCGCCATCTACATCTACATCTACATTGCCATCTACATCTATATCTACATCGCCATCTACATCCACATCGCCAACTACATCTACATCTACATCGCCATCTACATCCAGATCTACATCGCCATCTACAACTACATCTACACCTACATCTACATCTACATCTACTTCTACATCTACATCGCCATCTACATCTACATCTACATCGCCATCTACATCTACATCTACATCGCCATCTACATCTATATGTACATCGCCATCTACATCTACATCGTCATCTACATCTACATCTACATCTACATCTACATCTACATACACATCTACATCTACTTCTACATGTACATCGCCATCTACATCTACATATACATCGCCATCTACATCTACATCTACATCGCCATCTACATCTATATCTACATCGCCATCTACATCTACATCTACATCGCCATCTACATCAACATCTACATCGCCATCTACATCTACATCTACATCTACATCTACATCTACATCTACATCTACATCTACATCTACATCTACATCTACATTTACATCTACATCGCCATCTACATCTACGTCGCCATCTACATCGCGATATACATTGCCATCTACATCTATATCTACATCGCCATCGACATCTACATCTACATCGCCATCTACATCTACATCTACATCGCCATCGCCATCTACATCTACATCTACATCTACATCTACATCTACATCTACATCTACATTTACATCTACATCGCCATCTACAGCTACATCGCCATCTACATCGCCATCTACATCTACATCGCCATCTACATCTACATCTACATCGCCATCTACATCTACATCTACATCGCCATCTACATCTGCATCTACATGGCCATCGCCATCTACATCTACATCTACTTCTACATCTAAATCTACATTTACATCTACATCGCGATCTACATCTACATCGCCATCTACATCGCCATCTACATCGCCATCTACATCGCCATCTACATCTATATCTACATCGCCATCTACATCTACATCTACATCGCCATCTACATCGCCATCGCCATCTACATCGCCATCTACATCGCCATCTACATCACCATCTACATCTACATCGCCATCTACATCGCCATCTACATCGCCATCTACATCGCCATCTACATCTACATCTACATCGCCATCTAGATCTACATCTACATCGCCATCTACATCAACATCTACATCGCCATCTACATCTACATCGCCATCTACATCTACATCTACATCGCCATCGCCATCTACATCGCCATCTACATCTGCATCGCAATCTACATCTACATCGCCATCTACATCGCCATCTACATCTACATCTACATCGCCATCTAGATCTACATCTACATCGCCATCTACATCAACATCTACATCGCCATCTACATCTACATCGCCATCTACATCTACATCTACATCGCCATCGCCATCTACATCGCCATCTACATCTACATCGCCATCTACATCTATATCTACATCTACATCTACATCGCCATCTACATCTACATCTACATCGCCATCTACATCGCCATCTACATCTACCTCGGCATCTACATCTACATCTACATCGCCATCACCATCGCCATCTACATCTACATCTACATCTACATCGCCATCTACATCGCCATCTACATCTACATCGCCATCTACATCGCCATCTACATCTACATGGTCATCTACAGCTACATCCACATCGCCGTCTACATCTACATCTACATCGCCATCTACATCGCCGTCTACATCTACATCTACATCGCTATCTACACCTACATCTACATCGCCATCTACATCTACATCTACATCTACATCGCCATCTACATCTACATCGCCATCTACATCGCCATCTACATCGCCATCTACATCGCCATCTACATCGCCATCTACATCTATATCTACATCGCTATCTACATCTACATCTACATCGCCATCTACATCTACATCGCCATCGCCATCTACAACTACATCTACTTCTACATCTACATCTACATCTACATTTACATCTACATCGCCATCTACATCGCCATCTACATCGCCGTCTACATCTACATCCACATCGCTATCTACATCTACATCTACATCGCCATCTACATCTACATCTACATCGCCATCTACATCTACATCGCCATCTACATCTAAATCGACATCTACAACTACATCTACATCGCCATCGCCATCTACATCTACATCTACATCGCCATCGCCACCTACATCTACATCTACAGCTACATCGCCATCTACATCTACATCGCCATCTACATCGCCATCTACATCGCCCTCTACATCTACATCTACATCGCCCTCTACATCTACATCGCCATCTACATCTACATCTACATCGCCATCTAGATCTACATCTACATCGCCATCTACATCAACATCTACATCGCCATCTACATCTACATCGCCATCTACATCTACATCTACATCGCCATCGCCATCTACATCGCCATCTACATCTGCATCGCAATCTACATCTACATCGCCATCTACATCGCCATCTACATCTACATCTACATCGCCATCTAGATCTACATCTACATCGCCATCTACATCAACATCTACATCGCCATCTACATCTACATCGCCATCTACATCTACATCTACATCGCCATCGCCATCTACATCGCCATCTACATCTACATCGCCATCTACATCTATATCTACATCTACATCTACATCGCCATCTACATCTACATCTACATCGCCATCTACATCGCCATCTACATCTACCTCGGCATCTACATCTACATCTACATCGCCATCGCCATCGCCATCTACATCTACATCTACATCTACATCGCCATCTACATCGCCATCTACATCTACATCGCCATCTACATCGCCATCTACATCGCCATCTACATCTACATCGCCATCTAAATCTACATCTACAGCTACATCCACATCGCCGTCTACATCTACATCTACATCGCCATCTACATCGCCGTCTACATCTACATCTACATCGCTATCTACACCTACATCTACATCGCCATCTACATCTACATCTACATCTACATCGCCATCTACATCTACATCGCCATCTACATCGCCATCTACATCGCCATCTACATCGCCATCTACATCTATATCTACATCGCTATCTACATCTACATCTACATCGCCATCTACATCTACATCGCCATCGCCATCTACAACTACATCTACTTCTACATCTACATCTACATCTACATTTACATCTACATCGCCATCTACATCGCCATCAACATCGCCATCTACATCGCCATCTACATCTACATCGCCACCTAAATCTACATCTACATCGCCATCTACATCGCCATCTACATCTACATCGTCATCTACAGCTACATCCACATCGCCGTCTACATCTACATCTACATCGCCATCTACATCGCCGTCTACATCTACATCTACATCTACATCTACATCTACATCTACATCTACTTCTACATGTACATCGCCATCTACATCTACATATACATCGCCGTCTACATCGCCATCTACATCGCCATCTACATCGCCATTTACATCTACATCTACATCGCCATCTACATCTACATCGCCATCTACATCGCCATCTACATCTACATCGCCATCTACATCTACATCGTCATCTACAGCTACATCCACATCGCCGTCTACATCTACATCTACATCGCCATCTACATCGCCGTCTACATCTACATCCACATCGCTATCTACATCTACATCTACATCGCCATCTACATCTACATCTACATCGCCATCTACATCTACATCGCCATCTACATCTAAATCGACATCTACAACTACATCTACATCGCCATCGCCATCTACATCTACATCTACATCGCCATCGCCACCTACATCTACATCTACAGCTACATCGCCATCTACATCTACATCGCCATCTACATCGCCATCTACATCGCCCTCTACATCTACATCTACATCGCCCTCTACATCTACATCGCCATCTACATCTACATCTACATCGCCATCTACATCTACATCTACATCTACATCGCCATCTACATCTATATCTACATCGCCATCTACATCTACATCTACATCGACAACTACATCTACATCTACATCGCAATCTACATCCAGATCTACATCGCCATCAACATCTACATCTACATCGCCATCTACATCGCCACCTACATCTACATCGCCATCTTCATCGCCATCTACATCTACATCTACATCGCCATCTACATCTACATCTACATCGCCATCTACATCTACATCGCCATCTACATGTACATCGCCATCTACATCTACATCGCCATCGCCATCTACATCTACATCTACATCGTCACCTACATCGCCATCTACATCGCCATCTACATCGCCGTCTACATCTACATCGCCATCTACATCTACATCGCCATCTACATGTACATCGCCATCTACATCTACATCGCCATCGCCATCTACATCTACATCTACATCGTCACCTACATCGCCATCTACATCTACATCTACATCGCCATCTACATCTACATCTACATCGCCATCTACATCTGCATCTACATGGCCATCGCCATCTACATCTACATCTACATCTACATCTACATCTACATTTACATCTACATCGCGATCTACATCTACATCGCCATCTACATCGCCATCTACATCGCCATCTACATCGCCATCTACATCTATATCTACATCGCCATCTACATCTACATCTACATCGCCATCTACATCGCCATCGCCATCTACATCGCCATCTACATCGCCATCTACATCACCATCTACATCTACATCGCCATCTACATCGCCATCTACATCGCCATCTACATCGCCATCTACATCTACATCTACATCGCCATCTAGATCTACATCTACATCGCCATCTACATCTACATCGCCATCTACATCTACATCTACATCGCCATCGCCATCTACATCGCCATCTACATCTGCATCGCAATCTACATCTACATCGCCATCTACATCGCCATCTACATCTACATCTACATCGCCATCTAGCTCTACACCTACATCGCCATCTACATCAACATCTACATCGCCATCTACATCTACATCGCCATCTACATCTACATCTACATCGCCATCGCCATCTACATCGCCATCTACATCTACATCGCCATCTACATCTATATCTACATCTACATCTACATCGCCATCTACATCTACATCTACATCGCCATCTACATCGCCATCTACATCTACCTCGGCATCTACATCTACATCTACATCGCCATCGCCATCGCCATCTACATCTACATCTACATCTACATCGCCATCTACATCGCCATCTACATCTACATCGCCATCTACATCGCCATCTACATCTACATCGTCATCTACAGCTACATCCACATCGCCGTCTACATCTACATCTACATCGCCATCTACATCGCCGTCTACATCTACATCTACATCGCTATCTACATCTACATCTACATCGCCATCTACATCTACATCTACATCTACATCGCCATCTACATCTACATCGCCATCTACATCGCCATCTACATCGCCATCTACATCGCCATCTACATCGCCATCTACATCTATATCTACATCGCTATCTACATCTACATCTACATCGCCATCTACATCTACATCGCCATCGCCATCTACAACTACATCTACTTCTACATCTACATCTACATCTACATTTACATCTACATCGCCATCTACATCGCCATCAACATCGCCATCTACATCGCCATCTACATCTACATCGCCATCTAAATCTACATCTACATCGCCATCTACATCGCCATCTACATCGCCATCTACATCTACATCGTCATCTACAGCTACATCCACATCGCCGTCTACATCTACATCTACATCGCCATCTACATCGCCGTCTACATCTACATCTACATCTACATCTACATCTACATCTACATCTACATCTACATCTACATCTACATCTACATCTACATCTACATTTACATCTACATCGCCATCTACATCTACATCGCCATCTACATCGCCATCTACATCTATATCTACATCGCCATCTACATCTGCATCTACATCGCCATCTACATCTACATCTACATCGCCATCTACATCGCCATCTACATCTACATCGTCATCTACAGCTACATCCACATCGCCGTCTACATCTACATCTACATCGCCATCTACATCGCCGTCTACATCTACATCTACATCTACATCTACATCTACATCTACTTCTACATGTACATCGCCATCTACATCTACATATACATCGCCGTCTACATCTATATCTACATCGCCATCTACATCTATATCTACATCGCTATCTACATCTACATCTACATCGCCATCTACATCTACATCGCCATCTACATCTACATCTACATCTACATCTACATCTACATTTACATCTACATCGCCATCTACATCTACATCGCCATTTACATCGCCATCTACATCTACATCTACATCGCCATCTACATCTATATCTACATCGCCATCTACATCTACATCTACATCGCCATCTACATCTACATCGCCATAGCCATCTACAACTACATCTACATCTACATCTACATCTACATCTACATCTACATTTACATCTACATCGCCATCTACATCTACATCTACATCTACATCGCCATCTACATCTACATCGCCATCTACATCTACATCTACATCGCCATCGCCATCTACATCGCCATCTACATCTGCATCGCCATCTACATCTACATCGCCATCTACATCGCCATCTACATCGCCATCTACATCGCCATCTACATCTACATCTACATCGCCATCTAGATCTACATCTACATCGCCGTCTACATCTACATCTACATCTACATCTACATCTACATCTACATCTACATCTACATCTACATCTACTTCTACATGTACATCGCCATCTACATCGCCATCTACATCGCCATCGCCATCTACATCGGCATCTACATCGCCATCTACATCGCCATCTACATCTGCATCGCCATCTAGATCTACATCTACATCGCCATCTACATCAACATCTACATCGCCATCTACATCTACATCGCCATCTACATCTACATCTACATCTACATCTACATCTACATTTACATCTACATCGCCATCTACATCTACATCGCCATCTACATCGCCATCTACATCGCCATCTACATCTACATCTACATCTACATCGCCATCTACATCTACATCTACATCGCCATCTACATCTGCATCTACATCGCCATCTACATCTACATCTACATCTACATCTACATCTACATCTACATCTACATCTACATTTACATCTACATCGCCATCTACATCTACATCGCCATCTACAGCGCCATCTACATCTACATCCACATCGCCGTCTACATCTACATCTACATCGCCATCTACATCGCCATCTACATCTACATCTACATCGCCATCTACATCTACATCTACATCTACATCTACATCTACATCTACATCTACATCTACATTTACATCTACATCGCCATCTACATCTATATCTACATCGCCATCTACATCTACATCTACATCGCCATCTACATCTACGTCGCCATCTATATCGCCATCTACATCTACATCTACATCGCCATCTAGATCTACATCTACATCGACATCTTCATCAACATCTACATCGCCATCTACATCTACATCGCCATCGCCATCTACATCGCCATCTACATATACATCGCCATCTACATCTATATCTACATCTACATCTACATCGCCATCTACATATACATCGCCATCTACATCTATATCTACATCTACATCTACATCGCCATCTACATCTACATCTACATCTACATCGCCATCTACATCTACATCTACATCGCCATCTACATCTACATCTACATCGCCATCTACATCTACATCTACATCGCCATCTACATCTACATCTACATCGCCATCTACATCTACATCGCCATCTACATCTACATCTACATCTACATCGCCACCTACATCTACATCTACATCGCCATCTACATCTACATCTACATCTACATCGCCATCTACATCTACATCTACATAGCCATCTACATCGCCATCTACATCTACATCGCCATCTACATCGCCATCTACATCTACATCGCCATCTACATCTACATCGCCATCTAGATCTACATCTACATCGCCGTCTACATCTACATCTACATCTACATCTACATCTACTTCTACATCTACATCTACATATACATCTACACCTACATAAACATCTACACCTACTACTACATCTACATCTACATTTACATCGCCATCTACATCTACTTCTACATCTATATCTACATCGCCATCGCCATCTACATCTACACCTACATCGCTATCTAGATCTACATCTACATCTACATCGCCATCTACATCTACATCGCCATCTACATCGCCATCTACATCTACATCGCCATCTACATCTACATCGCCATCTACATCTACATCGCCATCTACATCTACATCGCCATCTACATCTACATCGCCATCTACATCTACATCGCCATCTACATCTACATCTGCATCGCCATCGCCATCTACATCTACATGTACATCGCCATCTACATCGCCATCTACATCGCCATCTACATCGCCATCTACATCGCCATCTACATCGCCATCTACATCGCCATCTACATCGCCATCTACATCTACATCTACATCTACATCTACATCTACATCTACATTTACATCTACATCGCGATCTACATCTACATCGCGATCTACATCTACATCGCCATCTACATCGCCATCTACATCTACATCTACATCGCCATCGCCATCTACATCTACATCTACATTTACATCTACATCGCGATCTACATCTACATCGCCATCTACATCGCCATCTACATCGCCATCTACATCTACATCGCCATCTACATCTACATCGTCATCTACAGCTACATCCACATCGCCGTCTACATCTACATCTACATCGCCGTCTACATCTACATCTACATCGCTATCTACATCTACATCTACATCGCCATCTACATCTACATCTACATCTACATCGCCATCTACATCTACATCGCCATCTACATCTACATCGCCATCTACATCTACATCGCCATCTACATGTACATCGCCATCTACATCTACATCTACATCGCCATCGCCAACTACATCTACATCTACATCGCCATCTACATCGCCATCTACATCTACATCGCCATCTACATCGCCATCTACATCGCCAGCTACATCGCCATCTACATCTACATCTACATCGCAATCTACAGCTACATCTACATCTACATCTTCATCTACATCTACATCTACATCGCCATCTACATCTACATCTACATCTACATCGCCATATACATCTGCATCTACATCTACATCGCCACCTACATCTACATCTACATCGCCATCTACATCTACATCTACATCGCCATCTACATCTACATCTACATCTACATCGCCATCTACATCAACATCTACATCGCCATCTACATCTATATCTACATCTACATCTACATCGCCATCTACATCTACATCTACATCGCCATCTACATCGCCATCTACATCTACCTCGGCATCTACATCTACATCTACATCGCCATCGCCATCGCCATCTACATCTACATCTACATCTACATCGCCATCTACATCGCCATCTACATCTACATCGCCATCTACATCGCCATCTACATCTACATCGTCATCTACAGCTACATCCACATCGCCGTCTACATCTACATCTACATCGCCATCTACATCGCCGTCTACATCTACATCTACATCGCTATCTACATCTACATCTACATCGCCATCTACATCTACATCTACATCTACATCGCCATCTACATCTACATCGCCATCTACATCGCCATCTACATCGCCATCTACATCGCCATCTACATCGCCATCTACATCTATATCTACATCGCTATCTACATCTACATCTACATCGCCATCTACATCTACATCGCCATCGCCATCTACAACTACATCTACTTCTACATCTACATCTACATCTACATTTACATCTACATCGCCATCTACATCGCCATCAACATCGCCATCTACATCGCCATCTACATCTACATCGCCATCTAAATCTACATCTACATCGCCATCTACATCGCCATCTACATCTACATCGTCATCTACAGCTACATCCACATCGCCGTCTACATCTACATCTACATCGCCATCTACATCGCCGTCTACATCTACATCTACATCTACATCTACATCTACATCTACATCTACATCTACATCTACATCTACATTTACATCTACATCGCCATCTACATCTACATCGCCATCTACATCTACATCGCCATCTACATCGCCATCTACATCTATATCTACATCGCCATCTACATCTGCATCTACATCGCCATCTACATCTACATCTACATCGCCATCTACATCTACATCGTCATCTACAGCTACATCCACATCGCCGTCTACATCTACATCTACATCGCCATCTACATCGCCGTCTACATCTACATCTACATCTACATCTACATCTACATCTACTTCTACATGTACATCGCCATCTACATCTACATATACATCGCCGTCTACATCTATATCTACATCGCCATCTACATCTATATCTACATCGCTATCTACATCTACATCTACATCGCCATCTACATCTACATCGCCATCTACATCTACATCTACATCTACATCTACATCTACATTTACATCTACATCGCCATCTACATCTACATCGCCATTTACATCGCCATCTACATCTACATCTACATCGCCATCTACATCTATATCTACATCGCCATCTACATCTACATCTACATCGCCATCTACATCTACATCGCCATAGCCATCTACAACTACATCTACATCTACATCTACATCTACATCTACATCTACATTTACATCTACATCGCCATCTACATCTACATCTACATCTACATCGCCATCTACATCTACATCGCCATCTACATCTACATCTACATCGCCATCGCCATCTACATCGCCATCTACATCTGCATCGCCATCTACATCTACATCGCCATCTACATCGCCATCTACATCGCCATCTACATCGCCATCTACATCTACATCTACATCGCCATCTAGATCTACATCTACATCGCCGTCTACATCTACATCTACATCTACATCTACATCTACATCTACATCTACATCTACATCTACATCTACTTCTACATGTACATCGCCATCTACATCGCCATCTACATCGGCATCTACATCGCCATCTACATCGCCATCTACATCTGCATCGCCATCTAGATCTACATCTACATCGCCATCTACATCAACATCTACATCGCCATCTACATCTACATCGCCATCTACATCTACATCTACATCTACATCTACATCTACATTTACATCTACATCGCCATCTACATCTACATCGCCATCTACATCGCCATCTACATCTACATCTACATCTACATCGCCATCTACATCTACATCTACATCGCCATCTACATCTGCATCTACATCGCCATCTACATCTACATCTACATCTACATCTACACCTACATCTACATCTACATCTACATTTACATCTACATCGCCATCTACATCTACATCGCCATCTACAGCGCCATCTACATCTACATCCACATCGCCGTCTACATCTACATCTACATCGCCATCTACATCGCCATCTACATCTACATCTACATCGCCATCTACATCTACATCTACATCTACATCTACATCTACATCTACATCTACATTTACATCTACATCGCCATCTACATCTATATCTACATCGCCATCTACATCTACATCTACATCGCCATCTACATCTACGTCGCCATCTATATCGCCATCTACATCTACATCTACATCGCCATCTAGATCTACATCTACATCGACATCTTCATCAACATCGCCATCGCCATCTACATCGCCATCTACATATACATCGCCATCTACATCTATATCTACATCTACATCTACATCGCCATCTACATATACATCGCCATCTACATCTATATCTACATCTACATCTACATCGCCATCTACATCTACATCTACATCTACATCGCCATCTACATCTACATCTACATCGCCATCTACATCTACATCTACATCGCCATCTACATCTACATCTACATCGCCATCTACATCTACATCGCCATCTACATCTACATCTACATCTACATCGCCACCTACATCTACATCTACATCGCCATCTACATCTACATCTACATCTACATCGCCATCTACATCTACATCTACATAGCCATCTACATCGCCATCTACATCTACATCGCCATCTACATCGCCATCTACATCTACATCGCCATCTACATCTACATCGCCATCGCCATCTACATCGCCATCTACATATACATCGCCATCTACATCTATATCTACATCTACATCTACA
This sequence comes from Andrena hattorfiana, assembly GCA_944738655.2. Lineage (NCBI taxonomy): Eukaryota > Metazoa > Arthropoda > Insecta > Hymenoptera > Andrenidae > Andrena > Andrena hattorfiana. The sequence goes on from OX122892.1 coordinate 25,338,216, forward strand.
TCGCCATCTACATATACATCGCCATCTACATCTATATCTACATCTACATCTACATCGCCATCTACATCTACATCTACATCTACATCGCCATCTACATCTACATCTACATCGCCATCTACATCTACATCTACATCGCCATCTACATCTACATCTACATCCCCATCTACATCTACATCGCCATCTACATCTACATCTACATCTACATCGCCACCTACATCTACATCTACATCGCCATCTACATCTACATCTACATCTACATCGCCATCTACATCTACATCTACATAGCCATCTACATCGCCATCTACATCTACATCGCCATCTACATCGCCATCTACATCTACATCGCCATCTACATCTACATCGCCATCTAGATCTACATCTACATCGCCGTCTACATCTACATCTACATCTACATCTACATCTACTTCTACATCTACATCTACATATACATCTACACCTACATAAACATCTACACCTACTACTACATCTACATCTACATTTACATCGCCATCTACATCTACTTCTACATCTATATCTACATCGCCATCGCCATCTACATCTACATCTACATCGCTATCTAGATCTACATCTACATCTACATCGCCATCTACATCTACATCGCCATCTACATCGCCATCTACATCTACATCGCCATCTACATCTACATCGCCATCTACATCTACATCGCCATCTACATCTACATCGCCATCTACATCTACATCGCCATCTACATCTACATCTGCATCGCCATCGCCATCTACATCTACATGTACATCGCCATCTACATCGCCATCTACATCGCCATCTACATCGCCATCTACATCGCCATCTACATCGCCATCTACATCGCCATCTACATCTACAACTATATCGCCATCTAGATCTACATCTACATCGCCATCTACATCTACATCTACATCTACATCTACATTTACATCTACATCGCCATCTACATCTACATCGCCACCTACATGGCCATCTACATCGCCATCTACCTCGCCATCTACATCTACATCTACATCGCCATCTACATCTACATCTACATCTACATCTACATCTACATCTACATTTACATCTACATCGCGATCTACATCTACATCGCGATCTACATCTACATCGCCATCTACATCGCCATCTACATCTACCTCGGCATCTACATCTACATCTACATCGCCATCGCCATCTACATCTACATCTACATTTACATCTACATCGCGATCTACATCGCCATCTACATCGCCATCTACATCGCCATCTACATCGCCATCTACATCTACATCGCCATCTACATCTACATCGTCATCTACAGCTACATCCACATCGCCGTCTACATCTACATCTACATCGCCGTCTACATCTACATCTACATCGCTATCTACATCTACATCTACATCGCCATCTACATCTACATCTACATCTACATCGCCATCTACATCTACATCGCCATCTACATCTACATCGCCATCTACATCTACATCGCCATCTACATGTACATCGCCATCTACATCTACATCTACATCGCCATCGCCAACTACATCTACATCTACATCGCCATCTACATCGCCATCTACATCTACATTGCCATCTACATCGCCATCTACATCGCCAGCTACATCGCCATCTACATCTACATCTACATCGCAATCTACAGCTACATCTACATCTACATCTTCATCTACATCTACATCTACATCGCCATCTACATCTACATCTACATCTACATCGCCATATACATCTGCATCTACATCTACATCGCCACCTACATCTACATCTACATCGCCATCTACATCTACATCTACATCGCCATCTACATCTACATCTACATCTACATCGCCATCTACATCAACATCTACATCGCCATCTACATCTACATCGCCATCTACATCTACATCTACATCGCCATCGCCATCTACATCGCCATCTACATCGCCATCTACATCTGCATCGCCATCTACATCTACATCGCCATCTACATCGCCATCTACATCTACATCTACATCGCCATCTAGATCTACATCTACATCGCCATCTACATCAACATCTACATCGCCATCTACATCTACATCGCCATCGCCATCTACATCGCCATCTACATCTACATCGCCATCTACATCTATATCTACATCTACATCTACATCGCCATCTACATCTACATCTACATCGCCATCTACATCTACATCTACATCGCCATCTACATCTACATCTACATCGCCATCTACATCGCCATCTACATCGCCATCTACATCGCCATCTACATCTACATCTACATCGCCATCTAGATCTACATCTATATCGCCATCTACATCTACATCTACATCGCCATCTACATCTACACCGCCACCTACATCGCCATCTACATCGCCATCTACATCGCCATCTACATCGCCATCTACATCGCCATCTACATCTACATCGCCATCTTCATCTACATCTACATCTACATCGCCATCTACAACTACATCGCCATCTACATCTACATCCACATCGCCATCGCCATCTACATCTACATCGCCATCTACATCGCCATCTACATCTACATCTACATCGCCAAATAGATCTACATCTACATCGCCACTACATCTACATCTACATCTACATCTACATCTACATCTACATCTACATCTACATCTACATTTACATCTACATCGACATCTACATCTACATCGCCATCTACATCGCCATCTACATCGCCATCTACATCGCCATCTACATCGCCATCTACGTCGCCATCTACCTCGCCATCTACATCTACATCTACATCGCCATCTACATCTACATCTACATCTACATCTACATCTACATTTACATCTACATCGCGATCTACATCTACATCGCCATCTACATCTACATCTACATCTACATCTACACCTACATCGCCATCTACATTTACATCTACATCTACATCGCCATCTACATCTACATCTACATCGCCATCTACATCTACATCTACATCGCCATCGCCACCTACATCTACATCTACAGCTACATCTACGTTTACATCTACATCGCCATCTACATCTACATTGCCATCTACATCGCCATCTACATCGCCATCTACATCGCCATCTATATCTACATCGCCATCTACATCGCCATCTACATCTACATCACATCTACATCGCCATCTACATCTACATCAACAGCGCCATCTACATCTACATCTACATTGCCATCTACATCTATATCTACATCGCCATCTACATCTACATCCACATCGCCAACTACATCTACATCTACATCGCCATCTACATCCAGATCTACATCGCCACCTACAACTACATCTACACCTACATCTACATCTACATCTACTTCTACATCTACATCGCCATCTACATCTACATCTACATCGCCATCTACATCTACATCTACATCGCCATCTACATCTATATGTACATCGCCATCTACATCTACATCGTCATCTACATCTACATCTACATCTACATCTACATCTACATATACATCTACATCTACTTCTACATGTACATCGCCATCTACATCTACATATACATCGCCATCTACATCTACATCTACATCGCCATCTACATCTATATCTACATCGCCATCTACATCTACATCTACATCGCCATCTACATCAACATCTACATCGCCATCTACATCTACATCTACATCTACATCTACATATACATCTACATCTACATCTACATTTACATCTACATCGCCATCTACATCTATGTCGCCATCTACATCGCCATCTACATTGCCATCTACATCTATATCTACATCGCCATCGACATCTACATCTACATCGCCATCTACATCTACATCTACATCGCCATCGCCATCTACATCTACATCTACATCTACATCTACATCTACATCTACATCTACATCGCCATCTACATCGCCATCTACATCTACATCGCCATCTACATCTACATCTACATCGCCATCTACATCTACATCTACATCGCCATCTACATCTGCATCTACATCGCCATCGCCATCTACATCTACATCTACATCTACATCTACATTTACATCTACATCGCGATCTACATCTACATCGCCATCTACATCGCCATCTACATCGCCATCTACATCGCCATCTACATCTATATCTACATCGCCATCTACATCTACATCTACATCGCCATCTACATCGCCATCGCCATCTACATCGCCATCTACATCGCCATCTACATCGCCATCTACATCGCCATCTACATCTACATCGCCATCTACATCGCCATCTACATCGCCATCTACATCGCCATCTACATCTACATCTAAATCGCCATCTAGATCTACATCTACATCGCCATCTACATCAACATCTACATCGCCATCTACATCTACATCGCCATCTACATCTACATCTACATCGCCATCGCCATCTACATCGCCATCTACATCTGCATCGCAATCTACATCTCCATCGCCATCTACATCGCCATCTACATCTACATCTACATCGCCATCTAGATCTACATCTACATCGCCATCTACATCAACATCTACATCGCCATCTACATCTACATCGCCATCTACATCTACATCTACATCGCCATCGCCATCTACATCGCCATCTACATCTACATCGCCATCTACATCTATATCTACATCTACATCTACATCGCCATCTACATCTACATCTACATCGCCATCTACATCGCAATCTACATCTACCTCGGCATCTACATCTACATCTACGTCGCCATCGCCATCTACATCTACATCGCCATCTACATCGCCATCTACATCGCCATCTACATCTACATCGCCATCTACATGTACATCGCCATCTACATCTACATCTATATCGCCATCGCCAACTACATCTACATCTACATCGCCATCTACATCGCCATCTACATCGCCATCTACATCGCCATCTACATCGCCATCTACATCTACATCTACATCCCCATCTACATCTACATCGCCATCGCCATCTACAACTACATCTACATCTAGATCTACATCTACATCTACATCTACATTTACATCTACATCGCCATCTACATCTACATCGCCATCTACATCGCCATCTACATCGCCATCTACATCTACATCGCCATCTAAATCTGCATCTACATCGCCATCTACATCGCCATCTACATCGCCATCTACATCTACATCGTCATCTACAGCTACATCCACATCGCCGTCTACATCCACATCTACATCGCCATCTACATCTACATCTACATCTACATCTACATCTACATCTACATCTACTTCTACATGTACATCGCCATCTACATCTACATATACATCGCCATCTACATCTACATCTACATCTACATCTACATCGCCATCTACATCTACATCTACATCTACATCGCCATCTACATCTACATCCACATCGCCGTCTACATCTACATCTACATCGCCATCTACATCGCCATCTACATCGCCATCTACATCGCCATCTACATCTACATCTACATCGCCATCTAGATCTACATCTATATCGCCATCTACATCTACATCTACATCGCCATCTACATCTACATCTACATCGCCATCTACATCGCCATCTACATCTACATCGTCATCTACAGCTACATCCACATCGCCGTCTACATCTACATCTACATCGCCATCTACATCGCCGTCTACATCTACATCTACATCTACATCTACATCTACATCTACATCTACATCTACATCTACTTCTACATGTGCATCGCCACCTACATCTACATATACATCGTCATCTACATCTACATCTACATCGCCATCTACATCTATATCTACATCGCCATCTACATCTACATCTACATCGCCATCTACATCTACATCTACATCGCCATCTACATCTACATCTACATCTACATTTCCATCAACATCTACATCTACATTTACATCTACATCGCCATCTACATCTACATCGCCATCTACATCGCCATCTACATCGCCATCTACATCTATATCTACATCGCCATCTACATCTACATCCACATCGCCATCTACATCTACATCGCCATCGCCATCTACAACTACATCTACATCTACATCTACATCTACATCTACATTTACATCTACATCGCCATCTACATCGCCATCTTCATCGCCATCTACATCTACATCGCCATCTACATCTACATCGCCATCTACATCTACATCTACATGGCCATCTACATCTACATCTACATCGCCATCTACATCTGCATCTACATCGCCATCGCCATCTACATCTACATCGCCATCTACATCTACATCGCCATCTACATCTACATCGCCATTTACATCGCCATCTACATCTACATCGCCATCTAGATCTAGATCTACATCTACATCGACATCTACATCAACATCTACATCGCCATCTACATCTACATCGCCATCTACATCCACATCTACATCGCCATCGCCATCTGCATCGCCATCTACATATACATCGCCATCTACATCTATATCTACATCCAGATCTACATCGCCATCTACATCTACATCTACATCGCCATCTACATCTACATCTACATCGCTATCTAGATCTACATCTACATCTACATCGCCATCTACATCTACATCGCCACCTACATCGCCATCTACATCGCCATCTACATCGCCATCTACATCGCCATCTACATCGCCATCTACATCGCCATCTACATCTACATCGCCATCTTCATCTACATCTACATCTACATCGCCATCTACATCTACATCGCCATCTACATCTACATCTACATCGCCATCGCCATCTACATCTACATCGCCATCTACATCGCCATCTACATCTACATCTACATCGCCAACTAGATCTACATCTACATCGCCATCTACATCTACATCTACATCTACATCTACATCTACATCTACATCTACATCTACATCTACATCTACATTTACATCTACAACGCCATCTACATCTACATCGCCATCTACATCGCCATCTACATCGCCATCTACATCGCCATCTACGTCGCCATCTACCTCGCCATCTACATCTACATCTACATCGCCATCTACATCTACATCTACATCTACATCTACATCTACATCGCGATCTACATCTATATCGCCATCTACATCTACATCTACATCTACATCTACACCTACATCGCCATCTACATTTACATCTACATCTACATCGTCATCTACATCTACATCTACATCGCCATCTACATCTACATCTACATCGCCATCGCCACCTACATCTACATCTACAGCTACATCTACGTTTACATCTACATCGCCATCTACATCTACATCGCCATCTACATCGCCATCTACATCGCCATCTACATCGCCATCTATATCTACATCGCCATCTACATCGCCATCTACATCTACATCTACATCTACATCGCCATCTACATCTACATCTACATCGCCATCTACATCTACATCTACATCGCCATCTACATCTGCATCTACGTGGCCATCGCCATCTACATCTACATCTACATCTACATCTACATCTACATCTACATCTACATTTATATCTACATCGCGATCTACATCTACATCGCCATCTACATCGCCATCTACATCGCCATCTACATCGCCATCTACATCTATATCTACATCGCCATCTACATCTACATCTACATCGCCATCTACATCGCCATCGCCATCTACATCGCCATCTACATCGCCATCTACATCACCATCTACATCTACATCGCCATCTACATCGCCATCTACATCGCCATCTACATCGCCATCTACATCTATATCTACATCGCTATCTACATCTACATCTACATCGCCATCTACATCTACATCGCCATCGCCATCTACAACTACATCTACTTCTACATCTACATCTACATCTACATTTACATCTACATCGCCATCTACATCGCCATCAACATCGCCATCTACATCGCCATCTACATCTACATCGCCATCTAAATCTACATCTACATCGCCATCTACATCGCCATCTACATCTGCATCGCCATCTACATCTACATCGCCATCTACATCGCCATCTACATCTACATCTACATCGCCATCTAGATCTACATCTACATCGCCATCTACATCAACACCTACATCGCCATCTACATCTACATCGCCATCGCCATCTACATCGCCATCTACATCTACATCGCCATCTACATCTATATCTACATCTACATCTACATCGCCATCTACATCTACATCTACATCGCCATCTACATCTACATCTACATCGCCATCTACATCTACATCTACATCGCCATCTACATCGCCATCTACATCGCCATCTACATCTACATCTACATCGCCATCTAGATCTACATCTATATCGCCATCTACATCTACATCTACATCGCCATCTACATCTACATCGCCACCTACATCGCCATCTACATCGCCATCTACATCGCCATCTACATCGCCATCTACATCGCCATCTACATCTACATCGCCATCTTCATCTACATCTACATCTACATCGCCATCTACATCTACATCGCCATCTACATCTACATCTACATCGCCATCGCCATCTACATCTACATCGCCATCTACATCGCCATCTACATCTACATCTACATCGCCAACTAGATCTACATCTACATCGCCACTACATCTACATCTACATCTACATCTACATCTACATCTACATCTACATCTACATCTACATTTACATCTACATCGACATCTACATCTACATCGCCATCTACATCGCCATCTACATCGCCATCTACATCGCCATCTACATCGCCATCTACGTCGCCATCTACCTCGCCATCTACATCTACATCTACATCGCCATCTACATCTACATCTACATCTACATCTACATCTACATTTACATCTACATCGCGATCTACATCTACATCGCCATCTACATCTACATCTACATCTACATCTACACCTACATCGCCATCTACATTTACATCTACATCTACATCGCCATCTACATCTACATCTACATCGCCATCTACATCTACATCTACATCGCCATCGCCACCTACATCTACATCTACAGCTACATCTACGTTTACATCTACATCGCCATCTACATCTACATTGCCATCTACATCGCCATCTACATCGCCATCTACATCGCCATCTATATCTACATCGCCATCTACATCGCCATCTACATCTACATCTACATCTACATCGCCATCTACATCTACATCAACAGCGCCATCTACATCTACATCTACATTGCCATCTACATCTATATCTACATCGCCATCTACATCTACATCCACATCGCCAACTACATCTACATCTACATCGCCATCTACATCCAGATCTACATCGCCATCTACAACTACATCTACACCTACATCTACATCTACATCTACTTCTACATCTACATCGCCATCTACATCTACATCTACATCGCCATCTACATCTACATCTACATCGCCATCTACATCTATATGTACATCGCCATCTACATCTACATCGTCATCTACATCTACATCTACATCTACATCTACATCTACATATACATCTACATCTACTTCTACATGTACATCGCCATCTACATCTACATATACATCGCCATCTACATCTACATCTACATCGCCATCTACATCTATATCTACATCGCCATCTACATCTACATCGCCATCTACATCAACATCTACATCGCCATCTATATCTACATCTACATCTACATCTACATCTACATATACATCTACATCTACATCTACATTTACATCTACATCGCCATCTACATCTATGTCGCCATCTACATCGCCATCTACATTGCCATCTACATCTATATCTACATCGCCATCGACATCTACATCTACATCGCCATCTACATCTACATCTACATCGCCATCGCCATCTACATCTACATCTACATCTACATCTACATCTACATCTACATCGCCATCTACATCGCCATCTACATCTACATCGCCATCTACATCTACATCTACATCGCCATCTACATCTACATCTACATCGCCATCTACATCTGCATCTACATCGCCATCGCCATCTACATCTACATCTACATCTACATCTACATCTACATTTACATCTACATCGCGATCTACATCTACATCGCCATCTACATCGCCATCTACATCGCCATCTACATCGCCATCCTCATCTATATCTACATCGCCATCTACATCTACATCTACATCGCCATCTACATCGCCATCGCCATCTACATCGCCATCTACATCGCCATCTACATCGCCATCTACATCGCCATCTACATCTACATCGCCATCTACATCGCCATCTACATCGCCATCTACATCGCCATCTACATCTACATCTAAATCGCCATCTAGATCTACATCTACATCGCCATCTACATCAACATCTACATCGCCATCTACATCTACATCGCCATCTACATCTACATCGCCATCTACATCTACATCTACATCGCCATCGCCATCTACATCGCCATCTACATCTGCATCGCAATCTACATCTCCATCGCCATCTACATCGCCATCTACATCTACATCTACATCGCCATCTAGATCTACATCTACATCGCCATCTACATCAACATCTACATCGCCATCTACATCTACATCGCCATCTACATCTACATCTACATCGCCATCGCCATCTACATCGCCATCTACATCTACATCGCCATCTACATCTATATCTACATCTACATCTACATCGCCATCTACATCTACATCTACATCGCCATCTACATCGCCATCTACATCTACCTCGGCATCTACATCTACATCTACATCGCCATCGCCATCTACATCTACATCGCCATCTACATCGCCATCTACATCGCCATCTACATCTACATCGCCATCTACATCTACATCGTCATCTACAGCTACATCCACATCGCCGTCTACATCTACATCTACATCGCCATCTACATCGCCGTCTACATCTACATCTACATCGCCATCTACATCTACATCTACATCTACATCGCCATCTACATCTACATCGCCATCTACATCTACATCGCCATCTACATGTACATCGCCATCTACATCTACATCTATATCGCCATCGCCAACTACATCTACATCTACATCGCCATCTACATCGCCATCTACATCGCCATCTACATCGCCATCTACATCTACATCTACATCCCCATCTACATCTACATCGCCATCGCCATCTACAACTACATCTACATCTAGATCTACATCTACATCTACATCTACATTTACATCTACATCGCCATCTACATCTACATCGCCATCTACATCGCCATCTACATCGCCATCTACATCTACATCGCCATCTAAATCTACATCTACATCGCCATCTACATCGCCATCTACAACTACATCGTCATCTACAGCTACATCCACATCGCCGTCTACATCTACATCTACATCGCCATCTACATCTACATCTACATCTACATCTACATCTACATCTACATCTACTTCTACATGTACATCGCCATCTACATCTACATATACATCGCCATCTACATCTACATCTACATCTACATCGCCATCTACATCTACATCTACATCTACATCGCCATCTACATCTACATCCACATCGCCGTCTACATCTACATCTACATCGCCATCTACATCGCCATCTACATCGCCATCTACATCGCCATCTACATCTACATCTACATCGCCATCTAGATCTACATCTACATCGCCATCGCCATCTACAACTACATCTACATCTACATCTACATCTACATCTACATTTACATCTACATCGCCATCTACATCGCCATCTTCATCGCCATCTACATCTACATCGCCATCTACATCTACATCGCCATCTACATCTACATCTACATGGCCATCTACATCTACATCTACATCGCCATCTACATCTGCATCTACATCGCCATCGCCATCTACATCTACATCGCCATCTACATCTACATCGCCATCTACATCTACATCGCCATTTACATCGCCATCTACATCTACATCGCCATCTAGATCTAGATCTACATCTACATCGACATCTACATCAACATCTACATCGCCATCTACATCTACATCGCCATCTACATCCACATCTACATCGCCATCGCCATCTGCATCGCCATCTACATATACATCGCCATCTACATCTATATCTACATCTACATCTACATCGCCATCTACATCTACATCTACATCTACATCGCCATCTACATCTACATTTACATCGCCATCTACATCTACATCTACATCTATATCTACATCGCCATCGGCATCTACATCTACATCTACATCGCCATCTACATCCAGATCTACATCGCCATCTACATCTACATCTACATCGCCATCTACATCTACATCTACATCGCTATCTAGATCTACATCTACATCTACATCGCCATCTACATCTACATCGCCACCTACATCGCCATCTACATCGCCATCTACATCGCCATCTACATCGCCATCTACATCGCCATCTACATCGCCATCTACATCTACATCGCCATCTTCATCTACATCTACATCTACATCGCCATCTACATCTACATCGCCATCTACATCTACATCTACATCTACATCGCCATCGCCATCTACATCTACATCGCCATCTACATCGCCATCTACATCTACATCTACATCGCCAACTAGATCTACATCTACATCGCCATCTACATCTACATCTACATCTACATCTACATCTACATCTACATCTACATCTACATCTACATCTACATTTACATCTACAACGCCATCTACATCTACATCGCCATCTACATCGCCATCTACATCGCCATCTACATCGCCATCTACGTCGCCATCTACCTCGCCATCTACATCTACATCTACATCGCCATCTACATCTACATCTACATCTACATCTACATCTACATCGCGATCTACATCTATATCGCCATCTACATCTACATCTACATCTACATCTACACCTACATCGCCATCTACATTTACATCTACATCTACATCGCCATCAACATCTACATCTACATCGCCATCTACATCTACATCTACATCGCCATCGCCACCTACATCTACATCTACAGCTACATCTACGTTTACATCTACATCGCCATCTACATCTACATCGCCATCTACATCGCCATCTACATCGCCATCTACATCGCCATCTATATCTACATCGCCATCTACATCGCCATCTACATCTACATCTACATCTACATCGCCATCTACATCGCCATCTACATCTACATCGCCATCTACATCTACATCTACATTTACATCTACATCGCGATCTACATCTACATCGCCATCTACATCTACATCTACACCTACATCTACATCTACATCTACTTCTACATCTACATCGCCATCTACATCTACATCTACATCTACATCTACATCTACATCTACATCTACATCTACATCTACATCTACATCTACATTTACATATACATCTACATCTACTTCTACATGTACATCGCCATCTACATCTACATATACATCGCCATCTACATCTACATCTACATCGCCATCTACATCGCCATCTACATCTACATCGCCATCTACATCTACATCTACATCGCCATCTACATCTACATCTACATCGCCATCTACATCTGCATCTACATGGCCATCGCCATCTACATCTACATCTACATCTACATCTACATCTACATTTATATCTACATCGCGATCTACATCTACATCGCCATCTACATCGCCATCTACATCGCCATCTACATCGCCATCTACATCGCCATCTACATCTATATCTACATCGCCATCTACATCTACATCTACATCGCCATCTACATCGCCATCGCCATCTACATCGCCATCTACATCGCCATCTACATCACCATCTACATCTACATCGCCATCTACATCGCCATCTACATCGCCATCTACATCGCCATCTACGTCGCCATCTACCTCGCCATCTACATCTACATCTACATCGCCATCTACATCTACATCTACATCTACATCTACATCTACATTTACATCTACATCGCGATCTACATCTACATCGCCATCTACATCTACATCTACATCTACATCTACACCTACATCGCCATCTACATTTACATCTACATCTACATCGCCATCTACATCTACATCTACATCGCCATCTACATCTACATCTACATCGCCATCGCCACTTACATCTACATCTACAGCTACATCTACGTTTACATCTACATCGCCATCTACATCTACATTGCCATCTACATCGCCATCTACATCGCCATCTACATCGCCATCTATATCTACATCGCCATCTACATCGCCATCTACATCTACATCTACATCTACATCGCCATCTACATCTACATCAACAGCGCCATCTACATCTACATCTACATTGCCATCTACATCTATATCTACATCGCCATCTACATCTACATCCACATCGCCAACTACATCTACATCTACATCGCCATCTACATCCAGATCTACATCGCCATCTACAACTACATCTACACCTACATCTACATCTACATCTACATCGCCATCGCAATCTACATCGCCATCTACATCTGCATCGCAATCTACATCTACATCGCCATCTACATCGCCATCTACATCTACATCTACATCGCCATCTAGATCTACACCTACATCGCCATCTACATCAACATCTACATCGCCATCTACATCTACATCTACATCGCCATCTACATCGCCATCTACATCTACATCGTCATCAACAGCTACATCCACATCGCCGTCTACATCTACATCTACATCGCCATCTACATCGCCGTCTACATCTACATCTACATCTACATCTACATCTACATCTACTTCTACATGTACATCGCCATCTACATCTACATATACATCGCCGTCTACATCTATATCTACATCGCCATCTACATCTATATCTACATCGCTATCTACATCTACATCTACATCGCCATCTACATCTGCATCGCCATCTACATCTACATCTACATCTACATCTACATCTACATTTACATCTACATCGCCATCTACATCTACATCGCCATTTACATCGCCATCTACATCTACATCTACATCGCCATCTACATCTATATCTACATCGCCATCTACATCTACATCTACATCGCCATCTACATCTACATCGCCATAGCCATCTACAACTACATCTACATCTACATCTACATCTACATCTACATCTACATTTACATCTACATCGCCATCTACATCTACATCTACATCTACATCGCCATCTACATCTACATCGCCATCTACATCTACATCTACATCGCCATCGCCATCTACATCGCCATCTACATCTGCATCGCCATCTACATCTACATCGCCATCTACATCGCCATCTACATCGCCATCTACATCGCCATCTACATCTACATCTACATCGCCATCTAGATCTACATCTACATCGCCGTCTACATCTACATCTACATCTACATCTACATCTACATCTACATCTACATCTACATCTACATCTACTTCTACATGTACATCGCCATCTACATCGCCATCTACATCGCCATCGCCATCTACATCGGCATCTACATCGCCATCTACATCGCCATCTACATCTGCATCGCCATCTAGATCTACATCTACATCGCCATCTACATCAACATCTACATCGCCATCTACATCTACATCGCCATCTACATCTACATCTACATCTACATCTACATCTACATTTACATCTACATCGCCATCT
The DNA here is from genome assembly GCA_944738655.2 of Andrena hattorfiana. Taxonomy (NCBI): domain Eukaryota; kingdom Metazoa; phylum Arthropoda; class Insecta; order Hymenoptera; family Andrenidae; genus Andrena; species Andrena hattorfiana. Next base: position 25,353,672 of record OX122892.1, read on the forward strand.
ACATCTACATCGCCATCTACATCTACATCTACATCTACATCTACATCGCCATCTACATCTACATCTACATCGCCATCTACATCTGCATCTACATCGCCATCTACATCTACATCTACATCTACATCTACATCTACATCTACATTTACATCTACATCGCCATCTACATCTACATCGCCATCTACAGCGCCATCTACATCTACATCCACATCGCCGTCTACATCTACATCTACATCGCCATCTACATCGCCATCTACATCTACATCTACATCGCCATCTACATCTACATTTACATCTACATCTACATCTACATCTACATCTACATCTACATTTACATCTACATCGCCATCTACATCTATATCTACATCGCCATCTACATCTACATCTACATCGCCATCTACATCTACGTCGCCATCTATATCGCCATCTACATCTACATCTACATCGCCATCTAGATCTACATCTACATCGACATCTTCATCAACATCTACATCGCCATCTACATCTACATCGCCATCGCCATCTACATCGCCATCTACATATACATCGCCATCTACATCTATATCTATATCTACATCTACATCGCCATCTACATATACATCGCCATCTACATCTATATCTACATCTACATCTACATCGCCATCTACATCTACATCTACATCTACATCGCCATCTACATCTACATCTACATCGCCATCTACATCTACATCTACATCGCCATCTACATCTACATCTACATCGCCATCTACATCTACATCTACATCGCCATCTACATCTACATCGCCATCTACATCTACATCTACATCTACATCGCCACCTACATCTACATCTACATCGCCATCTACATCTACATCTAAATCTACATCGCCATCTACATCTACATCTACATAGCCATCTACATCGCCATCTACATCTACATCGCCATCTACATCGCCATCTACATCTACATCGCCATCTACATCTACATCGCCATCTAGATATACATCTACATCGCCGTCTACATCTACATCTACATCTACATCTACATCTACTTCTACATCTACATCTACATATACATCTACACCTACATAAACATCTACACCTACTACTACATCTACATCTACATTTACATCGCCATCTACATCTACTTCTACATCTATATCTACATCGCCATCGCCATCTACATCTACATCTACATCGCTATCTAGATCTACATCTACATCTACATCGCCATCTACATATACATCGCCATCTACATCGCCATCTACATCTACATCGCCATCTACATCTACATCGCCATCTACATCTACATCGCCATCTACATCTACATCGCCATCTACATCTACATCGCCATCTACATCTACATCTACATCGCCATCGCCATCTACATCTACATGTACATCGCCATCTACATCGCCATCTACATCGCCATCTACATCGCCATCTACATCGCCATCTACATCGCCATCTACATCGCCATCTACATCTACATCTAAATCGCCATCTAGATCTACATCTACATCGCCATCTACATCAACATCTACATCGCCATCTACATCTACATCGCCATCTACATCTACATCGCCATCTACATCTACATCTACATCGCCATCGCCATCTACATCGCCATCTACATCTGCATCGCAATCTACATCTCCATCGCCATCTACATCGCCATCTACATCTACATCTACATCGCCATCTAGATCTACATCTACATCGCCATCTACATCAACATCTACATCGCCATCTACATCTACATCGCCATCTACATCTACATCTACATCGCCATCGCCATCTACATCGCCATCTACATCTACATCGCCATCTACATCTATATCTACATCTACATCTACATCGCCATCTACATCTACATCTACATCGCCATCTACATCGCCATCTACATCGCCATCTACATCTACCTCGGCATCTACATCTACATCTACATCGCCATCGCCATCTACATCTACATCGCCATCTACATCGCCATCTACATCGCCATCTACATCTACATCGCCATCTACATCTACATCGTCATCTACAGCTACATCCACATCGCCGTCTACATCTACATCTACATCGCCATCTACATCGCCGTCTACATCTACATCTACATCGCCATCTACATCTACATCTACATCTACATCGCCATCTACATCTACATCGCCATCTACATCTACATCGCCATCTACATGTACATCGCCATCTACATCTACATCTATATCGCCATCGCCAACTACATCTACATCTACATCGCCATCTACATCGCCATCTACATCGCCATCTACATCGCCATCTACATCTACATCTACATCCCCATCTACATCTACATCGCCATCGCCATCTACAACTACATCTACATCTAGATCTACATCTACATCTACATCTACATTTACATCTACATCGCCATCTACATCTACATCGCCATCTACATCGCCATCTACATCGCCATCTACATCTACATCGCCATCTAAATCTACATCTACATCGCCATCTACATCGCCATCTACATCTACATCGTCATCTACAGCTACATCCACATCGCCGTCTACATCTACATCTACATCGCCATCTACATCTACATCTACATCTACATCTACATCTACATCTACATCTACTTCTACATGTACATCGCCATCTACATCTACATATACATCGCCATCTACATCTACATCTACATCTACATCGCCATCTACATCTACATCTACATCTACATCGCCATCTACATCTACATCCACATCGCCGTCTACATCTACATCTACATCGCCATCTACATCGCCATCTACATCGCCATCTACATCGCCATCTACATCTACATCTACATCGCCATCTAGATCTACATCTACATCGCCATCGCCATCTACAACTACATCTACATCTACATCTACATCTACATCTACATTTACATCTACATCGCCATCTACATCGCCATCTTCATCGCCATCTACATCTACATCGCCATCTACATCTACATCGCCATCTACATCTACATCTACATGGCCATCTACATCTACATCTACATCGCCATCTACATCTGCATCTACATCGCCATCGCCATCTACATCTACATCGCCATCTACATCTACATCGCCATCTACATCTACATCGCCATTTACATCGCCATCTACATCTACATCGCCATCTAGATCTAGATCTACATCTACATCGACATCTACATCAACATCTACATCGCCATCTACATCTACATCGCCATCTACATCCACATCTACATCGCCATCGCCATCTGCATCGCCATCTACATATACATCGCCATCTACATCTATATCTACATCTACATCTACATCGCCATCTACATCTACATCTACATCTACATCGCCATCTACATCTACATTTACATCGCCATCTACATCTACATCTACATCTATATCTACATCGCCATCGGCATCTACATCTACATCTACATCGCCATCTACATCCAGATCTACATCGCCATCTACATCTACATCTACATCGCCATCTACATCTACATCTACATCGCTATCTAGATCTACATCTACATCTACATCGCCATCTACATCTACATCGCCACCTACATCGCCATCTACATCGCCATCTACATCGCCATCTACATCGCCATCTACATCGCCATCTACATCGCCATCTACATCTACATCGCCATCTTCATCTACATCTACATCTACATCGCCATCTACATCTACATCGCCATCTACATCTACATCTACATCTACATCTACATCTACATCTACATCTACATCTACATCTACATCTACATCTACATTTACATATACATCTACATCTACTTCTACATGTACATCGCCATCTACATCTACATATACATCGCCATCTACATCTACATCTACATCTACATCTACACCTACATCGCCATCTACATTTACATCTACATCTACATCGCCATCAACATCTACATCTACATCGCCATCTACATCTACATCTACATCGCCATCGCCACCTACATCTACATCTACAGCTACATCTACGTTTACATCTACATCGCCATCTACATCTACATCGCCATCTACATCGCCATCTACATCGCCATCTACATCGCCATCTATATCTACATCGCCATCTACATCGCCATCTACATCTACATCTACATCTACATCGCCATCTACATCGCCATCTACATCTACATCGCCATCTACATCTACATCTACATTTACATCTACATCGCGATCTACATCTACATCGCCATCTACATCTACATCTACACCTACATCTACATCTACATCTACTTCTACATCTACATCGCCATCTACATCTACATCTACATCGCCATCTACATCTACATCTACATCGCCATCTACATCTATATGTACATCGCCATCTACATCTACATCGTCATCTACATCTACATCTACATCTACATCTACATCTACATATACATCTACATCTACTTCTACATGTACATCGCCATCTACATCTACATATACATCGCCATCTACATCTACATCTACATCGCCATCTACATCTATATCTACATCGCCATCTACATCTACATCTACATCGCCATCTACATCAACATCTACATCGCCATCTACATCTACATCTACATCTACATCTACATCTACATCTACATCTACATCTACATCTACATCTACATTTACATATACATCTACATCTACTTCTACATGTACATCGCCATCTACATCTACATATACATCGCCATCTACATCTACATCTACATCGCCATCTACATCGCCATCTACATCTACATCGCCATCTACATCTACATCTACATCGCCATCTACATCTACATCTACATCGCCATCTACATCTGCATCTACATGGCCATCGCCATCTACATCTACATCTACATCTACATCTACATCTACATTTATATCTACATCGCGATCTACATCTACATCGCCATCTACATCGCCATCTACATCGCCATCTACATCGCCATCTACATCTATATCAACATCGCCATCTACATCTACATCTACATCGCCATCTACATCGCCATCGCCATCTACATCGCCATCTACATCGCCATCTACATCACCATCTACATCTACATCGCCATCTACATCGCCATCTACATCGCCATCTACATCGCCATCTACGTCGCCATCTACCTCGCCATCTACATCTACATCTACATCGCCATCTACATCTACATCTACATCTACATCTACATCTACATTTACATCTACATCGCGATCTACATCTACATCGCCATCTACATCTACATCTACATCTACATCTACACCTACATCGCCATCTACATTTACATCTACATCTACATCGCCATCTACATCTACATCTACATCGCCATCTACATCTACATCTACATCGCCATCGCCACTTACATCTACATCTACAGCTACATCTACGTTTACATCTACATCGCCATCTACATCTACATTGCCATCTACATCGCCATCTACATCGCCATCTACATCGCCATCTATATCTACATCGCCATCTACATCGCCATCTACATCTACATCTACATCTACATCGCCATCTACATCTACATCAACAGCGCCATCTACATCTACATCTACATTGCCATCTACATCTATATCTACATCGCCATCTACATCTACATCCACATCGCCAACTACATCTACATCTACATCGCCATCTACATCCAGATCTACATCGCCATCTACAACTACATCTACACCTACATCTACATCTACATCTACATCGCCATCGCAATCTACATCGCCATCTACATCTGCATCGCAATCTACATCTACATCGCCATCTACATCGCCATCTACATCTACATCTACATCGCCATCTAGATCTACACCTACATCGCCATCTACATCAACATCTACATCGCCATCTACATCTACATCTACATCGCCATCTACATCGCCATCTACATCTACATCGTCATCAACAGCTACATCCACATCGCCGTCTACATCTACATCTACATCGCCATCTACATCGCCGTCTACATCTACATCTACATCTACATCTACATCTACATCTACTTCTACATGTACATCGCCATCTACATCTACATATACATCGCCGTCTACATCTATATCTACATCGCCATCTACATCTATATCTACATCGCTATCTACATCTACATCTACATCGCCATCTACATCTGCATCGCCATCTACATCTACATCTACATCTACATCTACATCTACATTTACATCTACATCGCCATCTACATCTACATCGCCATTTACATCGCCATCTACATCTACATCTACATCGCCATCTACATCTATATCTACATCGCCATCTACATCTACATCTACATCGCCATCTACATCTACATCGCCATAGCCATCTACAACTACATCTACATCTACATCTACATCTACATCTACATCTACATTTACATCTACATCGCCATCTACATCTACATCTACATCTACATCGCCATCTACATCTACATCGCCATCTACATCTACATCTACATCGCCATCGCCATCTACATCGCCATCTACATCTGCATCGCCATCTACATCTACATCGCCATCTACATCGCCATCTACATCGCCATCTACATCGCCATCTACATCTACATCTACATCGCCATCTAGATCTACATCTACATCGCCGTCTACATCTACATCTACATCTACATCTACATCTACATCTACATCTACATCTACATCTACATCTACTTCTACATGTACATCGCCATCTACATCGCCATCTACATCGCCATCGCCATCTACATCGGCATCTACATCGCCATCTACATCGCCATCTACATCTGCATCGCCATCTAGATCTACATCTACATCGCCATCTACATCAACATCTACATCGCCATCTACATCTACATCGCCATCTACATCTACATCTACATCTACATCTACATCTACATTTACATCTACATCGCCATCTACATCTACATCGCCATCTACATCTACATCTACATCTACATCGCCATCTACATCTACATCTACATCGCCATCTACATCTGCATCTACATCGCCATCTACATCTACATCTACATCTACATCTACATCTACATCTACATCTACATTTACATCTACATCGCCATCTACATCTACATCGCCATCTACAGCGCCATCTACATCTACATCCACATCGCCGTCTACATCTACATCTACATCGCCATCTACATCGCCATCTACATCTACATCTACATCGCCATCTACATCTACATTTACATCTACATCTACATCTACATCTACATCTACATCTACATTTACATCTACATCGCCATCTACATCTATATCTACATCGCCATCTACATCTACATCTACATCGCCATCTACATCTACGTCGCCATCTATATCGCCATCTACATCTACATCTACATCGCCATCTAGATCTACATCTACATCGACATCTTCATCAACATCTACATCGCCATCTACATCTACATCGCCATCGCCATCTACATCGCCATCTACATATACATCGCCATCTACATCTATATCTACATCTACATCTACATCGCCATCTACATATACATCGCCATCTACATCTATATCTACATCTACATCTACATCGCCATCTACATCTACATCTACATCTACATCGCCATCTACATCTACATCTACATCGCCATCTACATCTACATCTACATCGCCATCTACATCTACATCTACATCGCCATCTACATCTACATCTACATCGCCATCTACATCTACATCGCCATCTACATCTACATCTACATCTACATCGCCACCTACATCTACATCTACATCGCCATCTACATCTACATCTAAATCTACATCGCCATCTACATCTACATCTACATAGCCATCTACATCGCCATCTACATCTACATCGCCATCTACATCGCCATCTACATCTACATCGCCATCTACATCTACATCGCCATCTAGATCTACATCTACATCGCCGTCTACATCTACATCTACATCTACATCTACATCTACTTCTACATCTACATCTACATATACATCTACACCTACATAAACATCTACACCTACTACTACATCTACATCTACATTTACATCGCCATCTACATCTACTTCTACATCTATATCTACATCGCCATCGCCATCTACATCTACATCTACATCGCTATCTAGATCTACATCTACATCTACATCGCCATCTACATCTACATCGCCATCTACATCGCCATCTACATCTACATCGCCATCTACATCTACATCGCCATCTACATCTACATCGCCATCTACATCTACATCGCCATCTACATCTACATCGCCATCTACATCTACATCTACATCGCCATCGCCATCTACATCTACATGTACATCGCCATCTACATCGCCATCTACATCGCCATCTACATCGCCATCTACATCGCCATCTACATCGCCATCTACATCGCCATCTACATCTACAACTATATCGCCATCTAGATCTACATCTACATCGCCATCTACATCTACATCTACATCTACATCTACATTTACATCTACATCGCCATCTACATCTACATCGCCACCTACATCGCCATCTACATCGCCATCTACCTCGCCATCTACATCTACATCTACATCGCCATCTACATCTACATCTACATCTACATCTACATCTACATCTACATTTACATCTACATCGCGATCTACATCTACATCGCGATCTACATCTACATCGCCATCTACATCAACATCTACATCGCCATCTACATCTACATCGCCATCGCCATCTACATCGCCATCTACATCTACATCGCCATCTACATCTATATCTACATCTACATCTACATCGCCATCTACATCTACATCTACATCGCCATCTACATCTACATCTACATCGCCATCTACATCTACATCTACATCGCCATCGCCATCTACATCTACATGTACATCGCCATCTACATCGCCATCTACATCGCCATCTACATCGCCATCTACATCGCCATCTACATCGCCATCTACATCGCCATCTACATCTACAACTATATCGCCATCTAGATCTACATCTACATCGCCATCTACATCTACATCTACATTTACATCTACATCGCGATCTACATCTACATCGCCATCTACATCGCCATCTACATCGCCATCTACATCTACATCGCCATCTACATCTACATCGTCATCTACATCGCCATATACATCTGCATCTACATCTACATCGCCACCTACATCTACATCTACATCGCCATCTACATCTACATCTACATCGCCATCTAGATCTACATCTATATCGCCATCTACATCTACATCTACATCGCCATCTACATCTACATCGCCACCTACATCGCCATCTACATCGCCATCTACATCGCCATCTACATCGCCATCTACATCGCCATCTACATCTACATCGCCATCTTCATCTACATCTACATCTACATCGCCATCTACATCTACATCGCCATCTACATCTACATCTACATCGCCATCGCCATCTACATCTACATCGCCATCTACATCGCCATCTACATCTACATCTACATCGCCAACTAGATCTACATCTACATCGCCACTACATCTACATCTACATCTACATCTACATCTACATCTACATCTACATCTACATCTACATTTACATCTACATCGACATCTACATCTACATCGCCATCTACATCGCCATCTACATCGCCATCTACATCGCCATCTACATCGCCATCTACGTCGCCATCTACCTCGCCATCTACATCTACATCTACATCGCCATCTACATCTACATCTACATCTACATCTACATCTACATTTACATCTACATCGCGATCTACATCTACATCGCCATCTACATCTACATCTACATCTACATCTACACCTACATCGCCATCTACATTTACATCTACATCTACATCGCCATCTACATCTACATCTACATCGCCATCTACATCTACATCTACATCGCCATCGCCACCTACATCTACATCTACAGCTACATCTACGTTTACATCTACATCGCCATCTACATCTACATTGCCATCTACATCGCCATCTACATCGCCATCTACATCGCCATCTATATCTACATCGCCATCTACATCGCCATCTACATCTACATCTACATCTACATCGCCATCTACATCTACATCAACAGCGCCATCTACATCTACATCTACATTGCCATCTACATCTATATCTACATCGCCATCTACATCTACATCCACATCGCCAACTACATCTACATCTACATCGCCATCTACATCCAGATCTACATCGCCATCTACAACTACATCTACACCTACATCTACATCTACATCTACTTCTACATCTACATCGCCATCTACATCTACATCTACATCGCCATCTACATCTACATCTACATCGCCATCTACATCTATATGTACATCGCCATCTACATCTACATCGTCATCTACATCTACATCTACATCTACATCTACATCTACATATACATCTACATCTACTTCTACATGTACATCGCCATCTACATCTACATATACATCGCCATCTACATCTACATCTACATCGCCATCTACATCTATATCTACATCGCCATCTACATCTACATCTACATCGCCATCTACATCAACATCTACATCGCCATCTACATCTACATCTACATCTACATCTACATATACATCTACATCTACATCTACATTTACATCTACATCGCCATCTACATCTATGTCGCCATCTACATCGCCATCTACATTGCCATCTACATCTATATCTACATCGCCTTCGACATCTACATCTACATCGCCATCTACATCTACATCTACATCGCCATCGCCATCTACATCTACATCTACATCTACATCTACATCTACATCTACATCGCCATCTACATCGCCATCTACATCTACATCGCCATCTACATCTACATCTACATCGCCATCCACATCTACATCTACATCGCCATCTACATCTGCATCTACATCGCCATCGCCATCTACATCTACATCTACATCTACATCTACATCTACATTTACATCTACATCGCGATCTACATCTACATCTCCATCTACATCGCCATCTACATCGCCATCTACATCGCCATCTACATCTATATCTACATCGCCATCTACATCTACATCTACATCGCCATCTACACCGCCATCGCCATCTACATCGCCATCTACATCGCCATCTACATCGCCATCTACATCGCCATCTACATCGCCATCTACATCGCCATCTACATCTACATCGCCATCTACATCGCCATCTACATCGCCATCTACATCGCCATCTACATCTACATCTAAATCGCCATCTAGATCTACATCTACATCGCCATCTACATCAACATCTACATCGCCATCTACATCTACATCGCCATCTACATCTACATCTACATCGCCATCGCCATCTACATCGCCATCTACATCTGCATCGCAATCTACATCTCCATCGCCATCTACATCGCCATCTACATCTACATCTACATCGCCATCTAGATCTACATCTACATCGCCATCTACATCAACATCTACATCGCCATCTACATCTACATCGCCATCTACATCTACATCTACATCGCCATCGCCATCTACATCGCCATCTACATCTACATCGCCATCTACATCTATATCTACATCTACATCTACATCGCCATCTACATCTACATCTACATCGCCATCTACATCGCCATCTACATCTACCTCGGCATCTACATCTACATCTACATCGCCATCGCCATCTACATCTACATCGCCATCTACATCTACATCTACACCTACATCTACATCTACATCTACTTCTACATCTACATCGCCATCTACATCTACATCTACATCGCCATCTACATCTACATCTACATCGCCATCTACATCTATATGTACATCGCCATCTACATCTACATCGTCATCTACATCTACATCTACATCTACATCTACATCTACATATACATCTACATCTACTTCTACATGTACATCGCCATCTACATCTACATATACATCGCCATCTACATCTACATCTACATCGCCATCTACATCTATATCTACATCGCCATCTACATCTACATCTACATCGCCATCTACATCAACATCTACATCGCCATCTACATCTACATCTACATCTACATCTACATCTACATCTACATCTACATCTACATCTACATCTACATTTACATATACATCTACATCTACTTCTACATGTACATCGCCATCTACATCTACATATACATCGCCATCTACATCTACATCTACATCGCCATCTACATCGCCATCTACATCTACATCGCCATCTACATCTACATCTACATCGCCATCTACATCTACATCTACATCGCCATCTACATCTACATCTACATCGCCATCTACATCTACATCTACATCGCCATCGCCATCTACATCGCCATCTACATCTACATCGCCATCTACATCTATATCTACATCTACATCTACATCGCCATCTACATCTACATCTACATCGCCATCTACATCGCCATCTACATCTACCTCGGCATCTACATCTACATCTACATCGCCATCGCCATCTACATCTACATCGCCATCTACATCGCCATCTACATCGCCATCTACATCTACATCGCCATCTACATCTACATCGTCATCTACAGCTACATCCACATCGCCGTCTACATCTACATCTACATCGCCATCTACATCGCCGTCTACATCTACATCTACATCGCCATCTACATCTACATCTACATCTACATCGCCATCTACATCTACATCGCCATCTACATCTACATCGCCATCTACATGTACATCGCCATCTACATCTACATCTATATCGCCATCGCCAACTACATCTACATCTACATCGCCATCTACATCGCCATCTACATCGCCATCTACATCGCCATCTACATCTACATCTACATCCCCATCTACATCTACATCGCCATCGCCATCTACAACTACATCTACATCTAGATCTACATCTACATCTACATCTACATTTACATCTACATCGCCATCTACATCTACATCGCCATCTACATCGCCATCTACATCGCCATCTACATCTACATCGCCATCTAAATCTACATCTACATCGCCATCTACATCGCCATCTACATCTACATCGTCATCTACAGCTACATCCACATCGCCGTCTACATCTACATCTACATCGCCATCTACATCTACATCTACATCTACATCTACATCTACATCTACATCTACTTCTACATGTACATCGCCATCTACATCTACATATACATCGCCATCTACATCTACATCTACATCTACATCGCCATCTACATCTACATCTACATCTACATCGCCATCTACATCTACATCCACATCGCCGTCTACATCTACATCTACATCGCCATCTACATCGCCATCTACATCGCCATCTACATCGCCATCTACATCTACATCTACATCGCCATCTAGATCTACATCTACATCGCCATCGCCATCTACAACTACATCTACATCTACATCTACATCTACATCTACATTTACATCTACATCGCCATCTACATCGCCATCTTCATCGCCATCTACATCTACATCGCCATCTACATCTACATCGCCATCTACATCTACATCTACATGGCCATCTACATCTACATCTACATCGCCATCTACATCTGCATCTACATCGCCATCGCCATCTACATCTACATCGCCATCTACATCTACATCGCCATCTACATCTACATCGCCATCTACATCTACATCGCCATTTACATCGCCATCTACATCTACATCGCCATCTAGATCTAGATCTACATCTACATCGACATCTACATCAACATCTACATCGCCATCTACATCTACATCGCCATCTACATCCACATCTACATCGCCATCGCCATCTGCATCGCCATCTACATATACATCGCCATCTACATCTATATCTACATCTACATCTACATCGCCATCTACATCTACATCTACATCTACATCGCCATCTACATCTACATTTACATCGCCATCTACATCTACATCTACATCTATATCTACATCGCCATCGGCATCTACATCTACATCTACATCGCCATCTACATCCAGATCTACATCGCCATCTACATCTACATCTACATCGCCATCTACATCTACATCTACATCGCTATCTAGATCTACATCTACATCTACATCGCCATCTACATCTACATCGCCACCTACATCGCCATCTACATCGCCATCTACATCGCCATCTACATCGCCATCTACATCGCCATCTACATCGCCATCTACATCTACATCGCCATCTTCATCTACATCTACATCTACATCGCCATCTACATCTACATCGCCATCTACATCTACATCTACATCTACATCTACATCTACATCTACATCTACATCTACATCTACATCTACATCTACATTTACATATACATCTACATCTACTTCTACATGTACATCGCCATCTACATCTACATATACATCGCCATCTACATCTACATCTACATCTACATCTACACCTACATCGCCATCTACATTTACATCTACATCTACATCGCCATCAACATCTACATCTACATCGCCATCTACATCTACATCTACATCGCCATCGCCACCTACATCTACATCTACAGCTACATCTACGTTTACATCTACATCGCCATCTACATCTACATCGCCATCTACATCGCCATCTACATCGCCATCTACATCGCCATCTATATCTACATCGCCATCTACATCGCCATCTACATCTACATCTACATCTACATCGCCATCTACATCGCCATCTACATCTACATCGCCATCTACATCTACATCTACATTTACATCTACATCGCGATCTACATCTACATCGCCATCTACATCTACATCTACACCTACATCTACATCTACATCTACTTCTACATCTACATCGCCATCTACATCTACATCTACATCGCCATCTACATCTACATCTACATCGCCATCTACATCTATATGTACATCGCCATCTACATCTACATCGTCATCTACATCTACATCTACATCTACATCTACATCTACATATACATCTACATCTACTTCTACATGTACATCGCCATCTACATCTACATATACATCGCCATCTACATCTACATCTACATCGCCATCTACATCTATATCTACATCGCCATCTACATCTACATCTACATCGCCATCTACATCAACATCTACATCGCCATCTACATCTACATCTACATCTACATCTACATCTACATCTACATCTACATCTACATCTACATCTACATTTACATATACATCTACATCTACTTCTACATGTACATCGCCATCTACATCTACATATACATCGCCATCTACATCTACATCTACATCGCCATCTACATCGCCATCTACATCTACATCGCCATCTACATCTACATCTACATCGCCATCTACATCTACATCTACATCGCCATCTACATCTGCATCTACATGGCCATCGCCATCTACATCTACATCTACATCTACATCTACATCTACATTTATATCTACATCGCGATCTACATCTACATCGCCATCTACATCGCCATCTACATCGCCATCTACATCGCCATCTACATCTATATCTACATCGCCATCTACATCTACATCTACATCGCCATCTACATCGCCATCGCCATCTACATCGCCATCTACATC
Organism: Andrena hattorfiana; assembly: GCA_944738655.2. Lineage (NCBI taxonomy): Eukaryota > Metazoa > Arthropoda > Insecta > Hymenoptera > Andrenidae > Andrena > Andrena hattorfiana. Next base: position 25,369,042 of record OX122892.1, read on the forward strand.
GCCATCTACATCACCATCTACATCTACATCGCCATCTACATCGCCATCTACATCGCCATCTACATCGCCATCTACGTCGCCATCTACCTCGCCATCTACATCTACATCTACATCGCCATCTACATCTACATCTACATCTACATCTACATCTACATTTACATCTACATCGCGATCTACATCTACATCGCCATCTACATCTACATCTACATCTACATCTACACCTACATCGCCATCTACATTTACATCTACATCTACATCGCCATCTACATCTACATCTACATCGCCATCTACATCTACATCTACATCGCCATCGCCACTTACATCTACATCTACAGCTACATCTACGTTTACATCTACATCGCCATCTACATCTACATTGCCATCTACATCGCCATCTACATCGCCATCTACATCGCCATCTATATCTACATCGCCATCTACATCGCCATCTACATCTACATCTACATCTACATCGCCATCTACATCTACATCAACAGCGCCATCTACATCTACATCTACATTGCCATCTACATCTATATCTACATCGCCATCTACATCTACATCCACATCGCCAACTACATCTACATCTACATCGCCATCTACATCCAGATCTACATCGCCATCTACAACTACATCTACACCTACATCTACATCTACATCTACATCGCCATCGCAATCTACATCGCCATCTACATCTGCATCGCAATCTACATCTACATCGCCATCTACATCGCCATCTACATCTACATCTACATCGCCATCTAGATCTACACCTACATCGCCATCTACATCAACATCTACATCGCCATCTACATCTACATCTACATCGCCATCTACATCGCCATCTACATCTACATCGTCATCAACAGCTACATCCACATCGCCGTCTACATCTACATCTACATCGCCATCTACATCGCCGTCTACATCTACATCTACATCTACATCTACATCTACATCTACTTCTACATGTACATCGCCATCTACATCTACATATACATCGCCGTCTACATCTATATCTACATCGCCATCTACATCTATATCTACATCGCTATCTACATCTACATCTACATCGCCATCTACATCTGCATCGCCATCTACATCTACATCTACATCTACATCTACATCTACATTTACATCTACATCGCCATCTACATCTACATCGCCATTTACATCGCCATCTACATCTACATCTACATCGCCATCTACATCTATATCTACATCGCCATCTACATCTACATCTACATCGCCATCTACATCTACATCGCCATAGCCATCTACAACTACATCTACATCTACATCTACATCTACATCTACATCTACATTTACATCTACATCGCCATCTACATCTACATCTACATCTACATCGCCATCTACATCTACATCGCCATCTACATCTACATCTACATCGCCATCGCCATCTACATCGCCATCTACATCTGCATCGCCATCTACATCTACATCGCCATCTACATCGCCATCTACATCGCCATCTACATCGCCATCTACATCTACATCTACATCGCCATCTAGATCTACATCTACATCGCCGTCTACATCTACATCTACATCTACATCTACATCTACATCTACATCTACATCTACATCTACATCTACTTCTACATGTACATCGCCATCTACATCGCCATCTACATCGCCATCGCCATCTACATCGGCATCTACATCGCCATCTACATCGCCATCTACATCTGCATCGCCATCTAGATCTACATCTACATCGCCATCTACATCAACATCTACATCGCCATCTACATCTACATCGCCATCTACATCTACATCTACATCTACATCTACATCTACATTTACATCTACATCGCCATCTACATCTACATCGCCATCTACATCTACATCTACATCTACATCGCCATCTACATCTACATCTACATCGCCATCTACATCTGCATCTACATCGCCATCTACATCTACATCTACATCTACATCTACATCTACATCTACATTTACATCTACATCGCCATCTACATCTACATCGCCATCTACAGCGCCATCTACATCTACATCCACATCGCCGTCTACATCTACATCTACATCGCCATCTACATCGCCATCTACATCTACATCTACATCGCCATCTACATCTACATTTACATCTACATCTACATCTACATCTACATCTACATCTACATTTACATCTACATCGCCATCTACATCTACATCTACATCGCCATCTACATCTACATCTACATCGCCATCTACATCTACATCGCCATCTACATCTACATCTACATCGCCATCTACATCTACATCTACATCGCCATCGCCATCTACATCTACATGTACATCGCCATCTACATCGCCATCTACATCGCCATCTACATCGCCATCTACATCGCCATCTACATCGCCATCTACATCGCCATCTACATCTACAACTATATCGCCATCTAGATCTACATCTACATCGCCATCTACATCTACATCTACATTTACATCTACATCGCGATCTACATCTACATCGCCATCTACATCGCCATCTACATCGCCATCTACATCTACATCGCCATCTACATCTACATCGTCATCTACATCGCCATATACATCTGCATCTACATCTACATCGCCACCTACATCTACATCTACATCGCCATCTACATCTACATCTACATCGCCATCTAGATCTACATCTATATCGCCATCTACATCTACATCTACATCGCCATCTACATCTACATCGCCACCTACATCGCCATCTACATCGCCATCTACATCGCCATCTACATCGCCATCTACATCGCCATCTACATCTACATCGCCATCTTCATCTACATCTACATCTACATCGCCATCTACATCTACATCGCCATCTACATCTACATCTACATCGCCATCGCCATCTACATCTACATCGCCATCTACATCGCCATCTACATCTACATCTACATCGCCATCTACATCGCCATCTACATCTACATCTACATCGCCAACTAGATCTACATCTACATCGCCACTACATCTACATCTACATCTACATCTACATCTACATCGACATCTACATCTACATCGCCATCTACATCGCCATCTACATCGCCATCTACATCGCCATCTACATCGCCATCTACGTCGCCATCTACCTCGCCATCTACATCTACATCTACATCGCCATCTACATCTACATCTACATCTACATCTACATCTACATTTACATCTACATCGCGATCTACATCTACATCGCCATCTACATCTACATCTACATCTACATCTACACCTACATCGCCATCTACATTTACATCTACATCTACATCGCCATCTACATCTACATCTACATCGCCATCTACATCTACATCTACATCGCCATCGCCACCTACATCTACATCTACAGCTACATCTACGTTTACATCTACATCGCCATCTACATCTACATTGCCATCTACATCGCCATCTACATCGCCATCTACATCGCCATCTATATCTACATCGCCATCTACATCGCCATCTACATCTACATCTACATCTACATCGCCATCTACATCTACATCAACAGCGCCATCTACATCTACATCTACATTGCCATCTACATCTATATCTACATCGCCATCTACATCTACATCCACATCGCCAACTACATCTACATCTACATCGCCATCTACATCCAGATCTACATCGCCATCTACAACTACATCTACACCTACATCTACATCTACATCTACTTCTACATCTACATCGCCATCTACATCTACATCTACATCGCCATCTACATCTACATCTACATCGCCATCTACATCTATATGTACATCGCCATCTACATCTACATCGTCATCTACATCTACATCTACATCTACATCTACATCTACATATACATCTACATCTACTTCTACATGTACATCGCCATCTACATCTACATATACATCGCCATCTACATCTACATCTACATCGCCATCTACATCTATATCTACATCGCCATCTACATCTACATCTACATCGCCATCTACATCAACATCTACATCGCCATCTACATCTACATCTACATCTACATCTACATATACATCTACATCTACATCTACATTTACATCTACATCGCCATCTACATCTATGTCGCCATCTACATCGCCATCTACATTGCCATCTACATCTATATCTACATCGCCTTCGACATCTACATCTACATCGCCATCTACATCTACATCTACATCGCCATCGCCATCTACATCTACATCTACATCTACATCTACATCTACATCTACATCGCCATCTACATCGCCATCTACATCTACATCGCCATCTACATCTACATCTACATCGCCATCTACATCTACATCTACATCGCCATCTACATCTGCATCTACATCGCCATCGCCATCTACATCTACATCTACATCTACATCTACATCTACATTTACATCTACATCGCGATCTACATCTACATCTCCATCTACATCGCCATCTACATCGCCATCTACATCGCCATCTACATCTATATCTACATCGCCATCTACATCTACATCTACATCGCCATCTACACCGCCATCGCCATCTACATCGCCATCTACATCGCCATCTACATCGCCATCTACATCGCCATCTACATCGCCATCTACATCGCCATCTACATCTACATCGCCATCTACATCGCCATCTACATCGCCATCTACATCGCCATCTACATCTACATCTAAATCGCCATCTAGATCTACATCTACATCGCCATCTACATCAACATCTACATCGCCATCTACATCTACATCGCCATCTACATCTACATCTACATCGCCATCGCCATCTACATCGCCATCTACATCTGCATCGCAATCTACATCTCCATCGCCATCTACATCGCCATCTACATCTACATCTACATCGCCATCTAGATCTACATCTACATCGCCATCTACATCAACATCTACATCGCCATCTACATCTACATCGCCATCTACATCTACATCTACATCGCCATCGCCATCTACATCGCCATCTACATCTACATCGCCATCTACATCTATATCTACATCTACATCTACATCGCCATCTACATCTACATCTACATCGCCATCTACATCGCCATCTACATCTACCTCGGCATCTACATCTACATCTACATCGCCATCGCCATCTACATCTACATCGCCATCTACATCGCCATCTACATCGCCATCTACATCGCCATCTACATCTACATCGCCATCTACATCGCCATCTACATCTACATCGTCATCTACAGCTACATCCACATCGCCGTCTACATCTACATCTACATCGCCATCTACATCGCCGTCTACATCTACATCTACATCGCTATCTACATCTACATCTACATCGCCATCTACATCTACATCTACATCTACATCGCCATCTACATCTACATCGCCATCTACATCTACATCGCCATCTACATGTACATCGCCATCTACATCTACATCTATATCGCCATCGCCAACTACATCTACATCTACATCGCCATCTACATCGCCATCTACATCGCCATCTACATCGCCATCTACATCTACATCTACATCCCCATCTACATCTACATCGCCATCGCCATCTACAACTACATCTACATCTAGATCTACATCTACATCTACATCTACATTTACATCTACATCGCCATCTACATCTACTTCTACATGTACATCGCCATCTACATCTACATATACATCGCCATCTACATCTACATCTACATCTACATCGCCATCTACATCTACATCTACATCTACATCGCCATCTACATCTACATCCACATCGCCGTCTACATCTACATCTACATCGCCATCTACATCGCCATCTACATCGCCATCTACATCGCCATCTACATCTACATCTACATCGCCATCTAGATCTACATCTATATCGCCATCTACATCTACATCTACATCGCCATCTACATCTACATCTACATCGCCATCTACATCGCCATCTACATCTACATCGTCATCTACAGCTACATCCACATCGCCGTCTACATCTACATCTACATCGCCATCTACATCGCCGTCTACATCTACATCTACATCTACATCTACATCTACATCTACATCTACATCTACATCTACTTCTACATGTGCATCGCCACCTACATCTACATATACATCGTCATCTACATCTACATCTACATCGCCATCTACATCTATATCTACATCGCCATCTACATCTACATCTACATCGCCATCTACATCTACATCTACATCGCCATCTACATCTACATCTACATCTACATTTCCATCAACATCTACATCTACATTTACATCTACATCGCCATCTACATCTACATCGCCATCTACATCGCCATCTACATCGCCATCTACATCTATATCTACATCGCCATCTACATCTACATCCACATCGCCATCTACATCTACATCGCCATCGCCATCTACAACTACATCTACATCTACATCTACATCTACATCTACATTTACATCTACATCGCCATCTACATCGCCATCTTCATCGCCATCTACATCTACATCGCCATCTACATCTACATCGCCATCTACATCTACATCTACATGGCCATCTACATCTACATCTACATCGCCATCTACATCTACATCTACATCTACATTTCCATCAACATCTACATCTACATTTACATCTACATCGCCATCTACATCTACATCTATATCTACATCGCCATCTACATCGCCATCTTCATCGCCATCTACATCTACATCGCCATCTACATCTACATCGCCATCTACATCTACATCGCCATCTACATCTACATCTACATGGCCATCTACATCTACATCTACATCGCCATCTACATCTGCATCTACATCGCCATCGCCATCTACATCTACATCGCCATCTACATCTACATCGCCATCTACATCGCCATCTACATCGCCATCTACATCTATATCTACATCGCCATCTACATCTACATCCACATCGCCATCTACATCTACATCGCCATCGCCATCTACAACTACATCTACATCTACATCTACATCTACATCTACATTTACATCTACATCGCCATCTACATCGCCATCTTCATCGCCATCTACATCTACATCGCCATCTACATCGCCATCTACATCTACCTCGGCATCTACATCTACATCTACATCGCCATCGCCATCTACATCTACATCGCCATCTACATCGCCATCTACATCGCCATCTACATCTACATCGCCATCTACATCGCCATCTACATCTACATCGTCATCTACAGCTACATCCACATCGCCGTCTACATCTACATCTACATCGCCATCTACATCGCCGTCTACATCTACATCTACATCGCTATCTACATCTACATCTACATCGCCATCTACATCTACATCTACATCTACATCGCCATCTACATCTACATCGCCATCTACATCTACATCGCCATCTACATGTACATCGCCATCTACATCTACATCTATATCGCCATCGCCAACTACATCTACATCTACATCGCCATCTACATCGCCATCTACATCGCCATCTACATCGCCATCTACATCGCCATCTACATCTACATCTACATCCCCATCTACATCTACATCGCCATCGCCATCTACAACTACATCTACATCTAGATCTACATCTACATCTACATCTACATTTACATCTACATCGCCATCTACATCTACATCGCCATCTACATCGCCATCTACATCGCCATCTACATCTACATCGCCATCTAAATCTGCATCTACATCGCCATCTACATCGCCATCTACATCGCCATCTACATCTACATCGTCATCTACAGCTACATCCACATCGCCGTCTACATCCACATCTACATCGCCATCTACATCTACATCTACATCTACATCTACATCTACATCTACATCTACTTCTACATGTACATCGCCATCTACATCTACATATACATCGCCATCTACATCTACATCTACATCTACATCGCCATCTACATCTACATCTACATCTACATCGCCATCTACATCTACATCCACATCGCCGTCTACATCTACATCTACATCGCCATCTACATCGCCATCTACATCGCCATCTACATCGCCATCTACATCTACATCTACATCGCCATCTAGATCTACATCTATATCGCCATCTACATCTACATCTACATCGCCATCTACATCTACATCTACATCGCCATCTACATCGCCATCTACATCTACATCGTCATCTACAGCTACATCCACATCGCCGTCTACATCTACATCTACATCGCCATCTACATCGCCGTCTACATCTACATCTACATCTACATCTACATCTACATCTACATCTACATCTACATCTACTTCTACATGTGCATCGCCACCTACATCTACATATACATCGTCATCTACATCTACATCTACATCGCCATCTACATCTATATCTACATCGCCATCTACATCTACATCTACATCGCCATCTACATCTACATCTACATCGCCATCTACATCTACATCTACATCTACATTTCCATCAACATCTACATCTACATTTACATCTACATCGCCATCTACATCTACATCGCCATCTACATCGCCATCTACATCGCCATCTACATCTGTATCTACATCGCCATCTACATCTACATCCACATCGCCATCTACATCTACATCGCCATCGCCATCTACAACTACATCTACATCTACATCTACATCTACATCTACATTTACATCTACATCGCCATCTACATCGCCATCTTCATCGCCATCTACATCTACATCGCCATCTACATCTACATCTACATGGCCATCTACATCTACATCTACATCGCCATCTACATCTGCATCTACATCGCCATCGCCATCTACATCTACATCGCCATCTACATCTACATCGCCATTTACATCGCCATCTACATCTACATCGCCATCTAGATCTAGATCTACATCTACATCGACATCTACATCAACATCTACATCGCCATCTACATCTACATCGCCATCTACATCCACATCTACATCGCCATCGCCATCTGCATCGCCATCTACATATACATCGCCATCTACATCTATATCTACATCCAGATCTACATCGCCATCTACATCTACATCTACATCGCCATCTACATCTACATCTACATCGCTATCTAGATCTACATCTACATCTACATCGCCATCTACATCTACATCGCCACCTACATCGCCATCTACATCGCCATCTACATCGCCATCTACATCGCCATCTACATCGCCATCTACATCGCCATCTACATCTACATCGCCATCTTCATCTACATCTACATCTACATCGCCATCTACATCTACATCGCCATCTACATCTACATCTACATCGCCATCGCCATCTACATCTACATCGCCATCTACATCGCCATCTACATCTACATCTACATCGCCAACTAGATCTACATCTACATCGCCATCTACATCTACATCTACATCTACATCTACATCTACATCTACATCTACATCTACATCTACATCTACATTTACATCTACAACGCCATCTACATCTACATCGCCATCTACATCGCCATCTACATCGCCATCTACATCGCCATCTACGTCGCCATCTACCTCGCCATCTACATCTACATCTACATCGCCATCTACATCTACATCTACATCTACATCTACATCTACATCGCGATCTACATCTATATCGCCATCTACATCTACATCTACATCTACATCTACACCTACATCGCCATCTACATTTACATCTACATCTACATCGCCATCTACATCTACATCTACATCGCCATCTACATCTACATCTACATCGCCATCGCCACCTACATCTACATCTACAGCTACATCTACGTTTACATCTACATCGCCATCTACATCTACATCGCCATCTACATCGCCATCTACATCGCCATCTACATCGCCATCTATATCTACATCGCCATCTACATCGCCATCTACATCTACATCTACATCTACATCGCCATCTACATCTACATCTACATCGCCATCTACATCTACATCTACATCGCCATCTACATCTGCATCTACATGGCCATCGCCATCTACATCTACATCTACATCTACATCTACATCTACATTTATATCTACATCGCGATCTACATCTACATCGCCATCTACATCGCCATCTACATCGCCATCTACATCGCCATCTACATCTATATCTACATCGCCATCTACATCGCCATCGCCATCTACATCGCCATCTACATCGCCATCTACATCACCATCTACATCTACATCGCCATCTACATCGCCATCTACATCGCCATCTACATCGCCATCTACATCTATATCTACATCGCTATCTACATCTACATCTACATCGCCATCTACATCTACATCGCCATCGCCATCGCCATCTACAACTACATCTACTTCTACATCTACATCTACATCTACATTTACATCTACATCGCCATCTACATCGCCATCAACATCGCCATCTACATCGCCATCTACATCTACATCGCCATCTACATCGCCATCTACATCTGCATCGCCATCTACATCTACATCGCCATCTACATCGCCATCTACATCTACATCTACATCGCCATCTAGATCTACATCTACATCGCCATCTACATCAACATCTACATCGCCATCTACATCTACATCGCCATCGCCATCTACATCGCCATCTACATCTACATCGCCATCTACATCTATATCTACATCTACATCTACATCGCCATCTACATCTACATCTACATCGCCATCTACATCTACATCTACATCGCCATCTACATCTACATCTACATCGCCATCTACATCGCCATCTACATCGCCATCTACATCGCCATCTACATCTACATCTACATCGCCATCTAGATCTACATCTATATCGCCATCTACATCTACATCTACATCGCCATCTACATCTACATCGCCACCTACATCGCCATCTACATCGCCATCTACATCGCCATCTACATCGCCATATACATCGCCATCTACATCTACATCGCCATCTTCATCTACATCTACATCTACATCGCCATCTACATCTACATCGCCATCTACATCTACATCGCCATCTACATCTACATCTACATCGCCATCGCCATCTACATCTACATCGCCATCTACATCGCCATCTACATCTACATCTACATCGCCAACTAGATCTACATCTACATCGCCACTACATCTACATCTACATCTACATCTACATCTACATCTACATCTACATCTACATCTACATTTACATCTACATCGACATCTACATCTACATCGCCATCTACATCGCCATCTACATCGCCATCTACATCGCCATCTACATCGCCATCTACGTCGCCATCTACCTCGCCATCTACATCTACATCTACATCGCCATCTACATCTACATCTACATCTACATCTACATCTACATGGCCATCTACATCTACATCTACATCGCCATCTACATCTGCATCTACATCGCCATCGCCATCTACATCTACATCGCCATCTACATCTACATCGCCATTTACATCGCCATCTACATCTACATCGCCATCTAGATCTAGATCTACATCTACATCGACATCTACATCGCCATCTACATCTACATCGCCATCTTCATCTACATCTACATCTACATCGCCATCTACATCTACATCGCCATCTACATCTACATCTACATCGCCATCGCCATCTACATCTACATCGCCATCTACATCGCCATCTACATCTACATCTACATCGCCAACTAGATCTACATCTACATCGCCATCTACATCTACATCTACATCTACATCTACATCTACATCTACATCTACATCTACATCTACATCTACATTTACATCTACAACGCCATCTACATCTACATCGCCATCTACATCGCCATCTACATCGCCATCTACATCGCCATCTACGTCGCCATCTACCTCGCCATCTACATCTACATCTACATCGCCATCTACATCTACATCTACATCTACATCTACATCTACATCGCGATCTACATCTATATCGCCATCTACATCTACATCTACATCTACATCTACACCTACATCGCCATCTACATTTACATCTACATCTACATCGCCATCTACATCTACATCTACATCGCCATCTACATCTACATCTACATCGCCATCGCCACCTACATCTACATCTACAGCTACATCTACGTTTACATCTACATCGCCATCTACATCTACATCGCCATCTACATCGCCATCTACATCGCCATCTACATCGCCATCTATATCTACATCGCCATCTACATCGCCATCTACATCTACATCTACATCTACATCGCCATCTACATCTACATCTACATCGCCATCTACATCTACATCTACATCGCCATCTACATCTGCATCTACATGGCCATCGCCATCTACATCTACATCTACATCTACATCTACATCTACATTTATATCTACATCGCGATCTACATCTACATCGCCATCTACATCGCCATCTACATCGCCATCTACATCGCCATCTACATCTATATCTACATCGCCATCTACATCGCCATCGCCATCTACATCGCCATCTACATCGCCATCTACATCACCATCTACATCTACATCGCCATCTACATCGCCATCTACATCGCCATCTACATCGCCATCTACATCTATATCTACATCGCTATCTACATCTACATCTACATCGCCATCTACATCTACATCGCCATCGCCATCGCCATCTACAACTACATCTACTTCTACATCTACATCTACATCTACATTTACATCTACATCGCCATCTACATCGCCATCAACATCGCCATCTACATCGCCATCTACATCTACATCGCCATCTAAATCTACATCTACATCGCCATCTACATCGCCATCTACATCTGCATCGCCATCTACATCTACATCGCCATCTACATCGCCATCTACATCTACATCTACATCGCCATCTAGATCTACATCTACATCGCCATCTACATCAACATCTACATCGCCATCTACATCTACATCGCCATCGCCATCTACATCGCCATCTACATCTACATCGCCATCTACATCTATATCTACATCTACATCTACATCGCCATCTACATCTACATCTACATCGCCATCTACATCTACATCTACATCGCCATCTACATCTACATCTACATCGCCATCTACATCGCCATCTACATCGCCATCTACATCGCCATCTACATCTACATCTACATCGCCATCTAGATCTACATCTATATCGCCATCTACATCTACATCTACATCGCCATCTACATCTACATCGCCACCTACATCGCCATCTACATCGCCATCTACATCGCCATCTACATCGCCATCTACATCGCCATCTACATCTACATCGCCATCTTCATCTACATCTACATCTACATCGCCATCTACATCTACATCGCCATCTACATCTACATCTACATCGCCATCGCCATCTACATCTACATCGCCATCTACATCGCCATCTACATCTACATCTACATCGCCAACTAGATCTACATCTACATCGCCACTACATCTACATCTACATCTACATCTACATCTACATCTACATCTACATCTACATCTACATTTACATCTACATCGACATCTACATCTACATCGCCATCTACATCGCCATCTACATCGCCATCTACATCGCCATCTACATCGCCATCTACGTCGCCATCTACCTCGCCATCTACATCTACATCTACATCGCCATCTACATCTACATCTACATCTACATCTACATCTACATTTACATCTACATCGCGATCTACATCTACATCGCCATCTACATCTACATCTACATCTACATCTACACCTACATCGCCATCTACATTTACATCTACATCTACATCGCCATCTACATCTACATCTACATCGCCATCTACATCTACATCTACATCGCCATCGCCACCTACATCTACATCTACAGCTACATCTACGTTTACATCTACATCGCCATCTACATCTACATTGCCATCTACATCGCCATCTACATCGCCATCTACATCGCCATCTATATCTACATCGCCATCTACATCGCCATCTACATCTACATCTACATCTACATCTACATCGCCATCTACATCTACATCAACAGCGCCATCTACATCTACATCTACATTGCCATCTACATCTATATCTACATCGCCATCTACATCTACATCCACATCGCCAACTACATCTACATCTACATCGCCATCTACATCCAGATCTACATCGCCATCTACAACTACATCTACACCTACATCTACATCTACATCTACTTCTACATCTACATCGCCATCTACATCTACATCTACATCGCCATCTACATCTACATCTACATCGCCATCTACATCTATATGTACATCGCCATCTACATCTACATCGTCATCTACATCTACATCTACATCTACATCTACATCTACATATACATCTACATCTACTTCTACATGTACATCGCCATCTACATCTACATATACATCGCCATCTACATCTACATCTACATCGCCATCTACATCTATATCTACATCGCCATCTACATCTACATCGCCATCTACATCAACATCTACATCGCCATCTATATCTACATCTACATCTACATCTACATCTACATATACATCTACATCTACATCTACATTTACATCTACATCGCCATCTACATCTATGTCGCCATCTACATCGCCATCTACATTGCCATCTACATCTATATCTACATCGCCATCGACATCTACATCTACATCGCCATCTACATCTACATCTACATCGCCATCGCCATCTACATCTACATCTACATCTACATCTACATCTACATCTACATCGCCATCTACATCGCCATCTACATCTACATCGCCATCTACATCTACATCTACATCGCCATCTACATCTACATCTACATCGCCATCTACATCTGCATCTACATCGCCATCGCCATCTACATCTACATCTACATCTACATCTACATCTACATTTACATCTACATCGCGATCTACATCTACATCGCCATCTACATCGCCATCTACATCGCCATCTACATCGCCATCCTCATCTATATCTACATCGCCATCGCCATCTACATCTACATCTACATCTACATCTACATCTACATCTACATCGCCATCTACATCGCCATCTACATCTACATCGCCATCTACATCTACATCTACATCGCCATCTACATCTACATCTACATCGCCATCTACATCTGCATCTACATCGCCATCGCCATCTACATCTACATCTACATCTACATCTACATCTACATTTACATCTACATCGCGATCTACATCTACATCGCCATCTACATCGCCATCTACATCGCCATCTACATCGCCATCCTCATCTATATCTACATCGCCATCTACATCTACATCTACATCGCCATCTACATCGCCATCGCCATCTACATCGCCATCTACATCGCCATCTACATCGCCATCTACATCGCCATCTACATCTACATCGCCATCTACATCGCCATCTACATCGCCATCTACATCGCCATCTACATCTACATCTAAATCGCCATCTAGATCTACATCTACATCGCCATCTACATCAACATCTACATCGCCATCTACATCTACATCGCCATCTACATCTACATCGCCATCTACATCTACATCTACATCGCCATCGCCATCTACATCGCCATCTACATCTGCATCGCAATCTACATCTCCATCGCCATCTACATCGCCATCTACATCTACATCTACATCGCCATCTAGATCTACATCTACATCGCCATCTACATCAACATCTACATCGCCATCTACATCTACATCGCCATCTACATCTACATCTACATCGCCATCGCCATCTACATCGCCATCTACATCTACATCGCCATCTACATCTATATCTACATCTACATCTACATCGCCATCTACATCTACATCTACATCGCCATCTACATCGCCATCTACATCTACCTCGGCATCTACATCTACATCTACATCGCCATCGCCATCTACATCTACATCGCCATCTACATCGCCATCTACATCGCCATCTACATCTACATCGCCATCTACATCTACATCGTCATCTACAGCTACATCCACATCGCCGTCTACATCTACATCTACATCGCCATCTACATCGCCGTCTACATCTACATCTACATCGCCATCTACATCTACATCTACATCTACATCGCCATCTACATCTACATCGCCATCTACATCTACATCGCCATCTACATGTACATCGCCATCTACATCTACATCTATATCGCCATCGCCAACTACATCTACATCTACATCGCCATCTACATCGCCATCTACATCGCCATCTACATCGCCATCTACATCTACATCTACATCCCCATCTACATCTACATCGCCATCGCCATCTACAACTACATCTACATCTAGATCTACATCTACATCTACATCTACATTTACATCTACATCGCCATCTACATCTACATCGCCATCTACATCGCCATCTACATCGCCATCTACATCTACATCGCCATCTAAATCTACATCTACATCGCCATCTACATCGCCATCTACATCTACATCGTCATCTACAGCTACATCCACATCGCCGTCTACATCTACATCTACATCGCCATCTACATCTACATCTACATCTACATCTACATCTACATCTACATCTACTTCTACATGTACATCGCCATCTACATCTACATATACATCGCCATCTACATCTACATCTACATCGCCATCTACATCTATATCTACATCGCCATCTACATCTACATCTACATCGCCATCTACATCAACATCTACATCGCCATCTACATCTACATCTACATCTACATCTACATCTACATCTACATCTACATCTACATCTACATCTACATTTACATATACATCTACATCTACTTCTACATGTACATCGCCATCTACATCTACATATACATCGCCATCTACATCTACATCTACATCGCCATCTACATCGCCATCTACATCTACATCGCCATCTACATCTACATCTACATCGCCATCTACATCTACATCTACATCGCCATCTACATCTGCATCTACATGGCCATCGCCATCTACATCTACATCTACATCTACATCTACATCTACATTTATATCTACATCGCGATCTACATCTACATCGCCATCTACATCGCCATCTACATCGCCATCTACATCGCCATCTACATCTATATCTACATCGCCATCTACATCTACATCTACATCGCCATCTACATCGCCATCGCCATCTACATCGCCATCTACATCGCCATCTACATCGCCATCTACATCACCATCTACATCTACATCGCCATCTACATCGCCATCTACATCGCCATCTACATCGCCATCTACGTCGCCATCTACCTCGCCATCTACATCTACATCTACATCGCCATCTACATCTACATCTACATCTACATCTACATCTACATTTACATCTACATCGCGATCTACATCTACATCGCCATCTACATCTACATCTACATCTACATCTACACCTACATCGCCATCTACATTTACATCTACATCTACATCGCCATCTACATCTACATCTACATCGCCATCTACATCTACATCTACATCGCCATCGCCACTTACATCTACATCTACAGCTACATCTACGTTTACATCTACATCGCCATCTACATCTACATTGCCATCTACATCGCCATCTACATCGCCATCTACATCGCCATCTATATCTACATCGCCATCTACATCGCCATCTACATCTACATCTACATCTACATCGCCATCTACATCTACATCAACAGCGCCATCTACATCTACATCTACATTGCCATCTACATCTATATCTACATCGCCATCTACATCTACATCCACATCGCCAACTACATCTACATCTACATCGCCATCTACATCCAGATCTACATCGCCATCTACAACTACATCTACACCTACATCTACATCTACATCTACATCGCCATCGCAATCTACATCGCCATCTACATCTGCATCGCAATCTACATCTACATCGCCATCTACATCGCCATCTACATCTACATCTACATCGCCATCTAGATCTACACCTACATCGCCATCTACATCAACATCTACATCGCCATCTACATCTACATCTACATCGCCATCTACATCGCCATCTACATCTACATCGTCATCAACAGCTACATCCACATCGCCGTCTACATCTACATCTACATCGCCATCTACATCGCCGTCTACATCTACATCTACATCTACATCTACATCTACATCTACTTCTACATGTACATCGCCATCTACATCTACATATACATCGCCGTCTACATCTATATCTACATCGCCATCTACATCTATATCTACATCGCTATCTACATCTACATCTACATCGCCATCTACATCTGCATCGCCATCTACATCTACATCTACATCTACATCTACATCTACATTTACATCTACATCGCCATCTACATCTACATCGCCATTTACATCGCCATCTACATCTACATCTACATCGCCATCTACATCTATATCTACATCGCCATCTACATCTACATCTACATCGCCATCTACATCTACATCGCCATAGCCATCTACAACTACATCTACATCTACATCTACATCTACATCTACATCTACATTTACATCTACATCGCCATCTACATCTACATCTACATCTACATCGCCATCTACATCTACATCGCCATCTACATCTACATCTACATCGCCATCGCCATCTACATCGCCATCTACATCTGCATCGCCATCTACATCTACATCGCCATCTACATCGCCATCTACATCGCCATCTACATCGCCATCTACATCTACATCTACATCGCCATCTAGATCTACATCTACATCGCCGTCTACATCTACATCTACATCTACATCTACATCTACATCTACATCTACATCTACATCTACATCTACTTCTACATGTACATCGCCATCTACATCGCCATCTACATCGCCATCGCCATCTACATCGGCATCTACATCGCCATCTACATCGCCATCTACATCTGCATCGCCATCTAGATCTACATCTACATCGCCATCTACATCAACATCTACATCGCCATCTACATCTACATCGCCATCTACATCTACATCTACATCTACATCTACATCTACATTTACATCTACATCGCCATCTACATCTACATCGCCATCTACATCTACATCTACATCTACATCGCCATCTACATCTACATCTACATCGCCATCTACATCTGCATCTACATCGCCATCTACATCTACATCTACATCTACATCTACATCTACATCTACATCTACATTTACATCTACATCGCCATCTACATCTACATCGCCATCTACAGCGCCATCTACATCTACATCCACATCGCCGTCTACATCTACATCTACATCGCCATCTACATCGCCATCTACATCTACATCTACATCGCCATCTACATCTACATTTACATCTACATCTACATCTACATCTACATCTACATCTACATTTACATCTACATCGCCATCTACATCTATATCTACATCGCCATCTACATCTACATCTACATCGCCATCTACATCTACGTCGCCATCTATATCGCCATCTACATCTACATCTACATCGCCATCTAGATCTACATCTACATCTACATCGACATCTTCATCAACATCTACATCGCCATCTACATCTACATCGCCATCGCCATCTACATCGCCATCTACATATACATCGCCATCTACATCTATATCTACATCTACATCTACATCGCCATCTACATATACATCGCCATCTACATCTATATCTACATCTACATCTACATCGCCATCTACATCTACATCTACATCTACATCGCCACCTACATCTACATCTACATCGCCATCTACATCTACATCTAAATCTACATCGCCATCTACATCTACATCTACATAGCCATCTACATCGCCATCTACATCTACATCGCCATCTACATCGCCATCTACATCTACATCGCCATCTACATCTACATCGCCATCTAGATCTACATCTACATCGCCGTCTACATCTACATCTACATCTACATCTACATCTACTTCTACATCTACATCTACATATACATCTACACCTACATAAACATCTACACCTACTACTACATCTACATCTACATTTACATCGCCATCTACATCTACTTCTACATCTATATCTACATCGCCATCGCCATCTACATCTACATCTACATCGCTATCTAGATCTACATCTACATCTACATCGCCATCTACATCTACATCGCCATCTACATCGCCATCTACATCTACATCGCCATCTACATCTACATCGCCATCTACATCTACATCGCCATCTACATCTACATCGCCATCTACATCTACATCGCCATCTACATCTACATCTACATCGCCATCGCCATCTACATCTACATGTACATCGCCATCTACATCGCCATCTACATCGCCATCTACATCGCCATCTACATCGCCATCTACATCGCCATCTACATCGCCATCTACATCTACAACTATATCGCCATCTAGATCTACATCTACATCGCCATCTACATCTACATCTACATCTACATCTACATTTACATCTACATCGCCATCTACATCTACATCGCCACCTACATCGCCATCTACATCGCCATCTACCTCGCCATCTACATCTACATCTACATCGCCATCTACATCTACATCTACATCTACATCTACATCTACATCTACATTTACATCTACATCGCGATCTACATCTACATCGCGATCTACATCTACATCGCCATCTACATCAACATCTACATCGCCATCTACATCTACATCGCCATCGCCATCTACATCGCCATCTACATCTACATCGCCATCTACATCTATATCTACATCTACATCTACATCGCCATCTACATCTACATCTACATCGCCATCTACATCTACATCTACATCGCCATCTACATCTACATCTACATCGCCATCGCCATCTACATCTACATGTACATCGCCATCTACATCGCCATCTACATCGCCATCTACATCGCCATCTACATCGCCATCTACATCGCCATCTACATCTACAACTATATCGCCATCTAGATCTACATCTACATCGCCATCTACATCTACATCTACATTTACATCTACATCGCGATCTACATCTACATCGCCATCTACATCGCCATCTACATCGCCATCTACATCTACATCGCCATCTACATCTACATCGTCATCTACATCGCCATATACATCTGCATCTACATCTACATCGCCACCTACATCTACATCTACATCGCCATCTACATCTACATCTACATCGCCATCTAGATCTACATCTATATCGCCATCTACATCTACATCTACATCGCCATCTACATCTACATCGCCACCTACATCGCCATCTACATCGCCATCTACATCGCCATCTACATCGCCATCTACATCGCCATCTACATCTACATCGCCATCTTCATCTACATCTACATCTACATCGCCATCTACATCTACATCGCCATCTACATCTACATCTACATCGCCATCGCCATCTACATCTACATCGCCATCTACATCGCCATCTACATCTACATCTACATCGCCAACTAGATCTACATCTACATCGCCACTACATCTACATCTACATCTACATCTACATCTACATCTACATCTACATCTACATCTACATTTACATCTACATCGACATCTACATCTACATCGCCATCTACATCGCCATCTACATCGCCATCTACATCGCCATCTACATCGCCATCTACGTCGCCATCTACCTCGCCATCTACATCTACATCTACATCGCCATCTACATCTACATCTACATCTACATCTACATCTACATTTACATCTACATCGCGATCTACATCTACATCGCCATCTACATCTACATCTACATCTACATCTACACCTACATCGCCATCTACATTTACATCTACATCTACATCGCCATCTACATCTACATCTACATCGCCATCTACATCTACATCTACATCGCCATCGCCACCTACATCTACATCTACAGCTACATCTACGTTTACATCTACATCGCCATCTACATCTACATTGCCATCTACATCGCCATCTACATCGCCATCTACATCGCCATCTATATCTACATCGCCATCTACATCGCCATCTACATCTACATCTACATCTACATCGCCATCTACATCTACATCAACAGCGCCATCTACATCTACATCTACATTGCCATCTACATCTATATCTACATCGCCATCTACATCTATATCTACATCGCCATCTACATCTACATCCACATCGCCATCTACATCTACATCTACATCGCCATCTACATCTATATGTACATCGCCATCTACATCTACATCGTCATCTACATCTACATCTACATCTACATCTACATCTACATCTACATCGCCATCTACATCTGCATCTACATCGCCATCGCCATCTACATCTACATCTACATCGCCATCTACATCTATATCTACATCGCCATCTACATCTACATCTACATCGCCATCTACATCAACATCTACATCGCCATCTACATCTACATCTACATCTACATCTACATATACATCTACATCTACATCTACATTTACATCTACATCGCCATCTACATCTATGTCGCCATCTACATCGCCATCTACATTGCCATCTACATCTATATCTACATCGCCATCGACATCTACATCTACATCGCCATCTACATCTACATCTACATCGCCATCGCCATCTACATCTACATCTACATCTACATCTACATCTACATCTACATCGCCATCTACATCGCCATCTACATCTACATCGCCATCTACATCTACATCTACATCGCCATCTACATCTACATCTACATCGCCATCTACATCTGCATCTACATCGCCATCGCCATCTACATCTACATCTACATCTACATCTACATCTACATTTACATCTACATCGCGATCTACATCTACATCTCCATCTACATCGCCATCTACATCGCCATCTACATCGCCATCTACATCTATATCTACATCGCCATCTACATCTACATCTACATCGCCATCTACACCGCCATCGCCATCTACATCGCCATCTACATCTACATCCACATCGCCATCTACATCTACATCGCCATCGCCATCTACAACTACATCTACATCTACATCTACATCTACATCTACATTTACATCTACATCGCCATCTACATCGCCATCTTCATCGCCATCTACATCTACATCGCCATCTACATCTACATCGCCATCTACATCTACATCTACATGGCCATCTACATCTACATCTACATCGCCATCTACATCTGCATCTACATCGCCATCGCCATCTACATCTACATCGCCATCTACATCTACATCGCCATCTACATCTACATCGCCATTTACATCGCCATCTACATCTACATCGCCATCTAGATCTAGATCTACATCTACATCGACATCTACATCAACATCTACATCGCCATCTACATCTACATCGCCATCTACATCCACATCTACATCGCCATCGCCATCTGCATCGCCATCTACATATACATCGCCATCTACATCTATATCTACATCCAGATCTACATCGCCATCTACATCTACATCTACATCGCCATCTACATCTACATCTACATCGCTATCTAGAACTACATCTACATCTACATCGCCATCTACATCTACATCGCCACCTACATCGCCATCTACATCGCCATCTACATCGCCATCTACATCGCCATCTACATCGCCATCTACATCGCCATCTACATCTACATCGCCATCTTCATCTACATCTACATCTACATCGCCATCTACATCTACATCGCCATCTACATCTACATCTACATCGCCATCGCCATCTACATCTACATCGCCATCTACATCGCCATCTACATCTACATCTACATCGCCAACTAGATCTACATCTACATCGCCATCTACATCTACATCTACATCTACATCTACATCTACATCTACATCTACATCTACATCTACATCTACATTTACATCTACAACGCCATCTACATCTACATCGCCATCTACATCGCCATCTACATCGCCATCTACATCGCCATCTACGTCGCCATCTACCTCGCCATCTACATCTACATCTACATCGCCATCTACATCTACATCTACATCTACATCTACATCTACATCGCGATCTACATCTATATCGCCATCTACATCTACATCTACATCTACATCTACACCTACATCGCCATCTACATTTACATCTACATCTACATCGCCATCTACATCTACATCTACATCGCCATCTACATCTACATCTACATCGCCATCGCCACCTACATCTACATCTACAGCTACATCTACGTTTACATCTACATCGCCATCTACATCTACATCGCCATCTACATCGCCATCTACATCGCCATCTACATCGCCATCTATATCTACATCGCCATCTACATCGCCATCTACATCTACATCTACATCTACATCGCCATCTACATCTACATCTACATCGCCATCTACATCTACATCTACATCGCCATCTACATCTGCATCTACATGGCCATCGCCATCTACATCTACATCTACATCTACATCTACATCTACATTTATATCTACATCGCGATCTACATCTACATCGCCATCTACATCGCCATCTACATCGCCATCTACATCGCCATCTACATCTATATCTACATCGCCATCTACATCTACATCTACATCGCCGTCTACATCGCCATCGCCATCTACATCGCCATCTACATCGCCATCTACATCACCATCTACATCTACATCGCCATCTACATCGCCATCTACATCGCCATCTACATCGCCATCTACATCTATATCTACATCGCTATCTACATCTACATCTACATCGCCATCTACATCTACATCGCCATCGCCATCTACAACTACATCTACTTCTACATCTACATCTACATCTACATTTACATCTACATCGCCATCTACATCGCCATCAACATCGCCATCTACATCGCCATCTACATCTACATCGCCATCTAAATCTACATCTACATCGCCATCTACATCGCCATCTACATCTGCATCGCCATCTACATCTACATCGCCATCTACATCGCCATCTACATCTACATCTACATCGCCATCTAGATCTACATCTACATCGCCATCTACATCAACATCTACATCGCCATCTACATCTACATCGCCATCGCCATCTACATCGCCATCTACATCTACATCGCCATCTACATCTATATCTACATCTACATCTACATCGCCATCTACATCTACATCTACATCGCCATCTACATCTACATCTACATCGCCATCTACATCTACATCTACATCGCCATCTACATCGCCATCTACATCGCCATCTACATCGCCATCTACATCTACATCTACATCGCCATCTAGATCTACATCTATATCGCCATCTACATCTACATCTACATCGCCATCTACATCTACATCGCCACCTACATCGCCATCTACATCGCCATCTACATCGCCATCTACATCGCCATCTACATCGCCATCTACATCGCCATCTACATCTACATCGCCATCTTCATCTACATCTACATCTACATCGCCATCTACATCTACATCGCCATCTACATCTGCATCTACATCGCCATCGCCATCTACATCTACATCGCCATCTACATCGCCATCTACATCTACATCTACATCGCCAACTAGATCTACATCTACATCGCCACTACATCTACATCTACATCTACATCTACATCTACATCTACATCTACATCTACATCTACATTTACATCTACATCGACATCTACATCTACATCGCCATCTACATCGCCATCTACATCGCCATCTACATCGCCATCTACATCGCCATCTACGTCGCCATCTACCTCGCCATCTACATCTACATCTACATCGCCATCTACATCTACATCTACATCTACATCTACATCTACATTTACATCTACATCGCGATCTACATCTACATCGCCATCTACATCTACATCTACATCTACATCTACACCTACATCGCCATCTACATTTACATCTACATCTACATCGCCATCTACATCTACATCTACATCGCCATCTACATCTACATCTACATCGCCATCGCCACCTACATCTACATCTACAGCTACATCTACGTTTACATCTACATCGCCATCTACATCTACATTGCCATCTACATCGCCATCTACATCGCCATCTACATCGCCATCTATATCTACATCGCCATCTACATCGCCATCTACATCTACATCTACATCTACATCGCCATCTACATCTACATCAACAGCGCCATCTACATCTACATCTACATTGCCATCTACATCTATATCTACATCGCCATCTACATCTACATCCACATCGCCAACTACATCTACATCTACATCGCCATCTACATCCAGATCTACATCGCCATCTACAACTACATCTACACCTACATCTACATCTACATCTACTTCTACATCTACATCGCCATCTACATCTACATCTACATCGCCATCTACATCTACATCTACATCGCCATCTACATCTATATGTACATCGCCATCTACATCTACATCGTCATCTACATCTACATCTACATCTACATCTACATCTACATATACATCTACATCTACTTCTACATGTACATCGCCATCTACATCTACATATACATCGCCATCTACATCTACATCTACATCGCCATCTACATCTATATCTACATCGCCATCTACATCTACATCGCCATCTACATCAACATCTACATCGCCATCTATATCTACATCTACATCTACATCTACATCTACATATACATCTACATCTACATCTACATTTACATCTACATCGCCATCTACATCTATGTCGCCATCTACATCGCCATCTACATTGCCATCTACATCTATATCTACATCGCCATCGACATCTACATCTACATCGCCATCTACATCTACATCTACATCGCCATCGCCATCTACATCTACATCTACATCTACATCTACATCTACATCTACATCGCCATCTACATCGCCATCTACATCTACATCGCCATCTACATCTACATCTACATCGCCATCTACATCTACATCTACATCGCCATCTACATCTGCATCTACATCGCCATCGCCATCTACATCTACATCTACATCTACATCTACATCTACATTTACATCTACATCGCGATCTACATCTACATCGCCATCTACATCGCCATCTACATCGCCATCTACATCGCCATCCTCATCTATATCTACATCGCCATCTACATCTACATCTACATCGCCATCTACATCGCCATCGCCATCTACATCGCCATCTACATCGCCATCTACATCGCCATCTACATCGCCATCTACATCTACATCGCCATCTACATCGCCATCTACATCGCCATCTACATCGCCATCTACATCTACATCTAAATCGCCATCTAGATCTACATCTACATCGCCATCTACATCAACATCTACATCGCCATCTACATCTACATCGCCATCTACATCTACATCGCCATCTACATCTACATCTACATCGCCATCGCCATCTACATCGCCATCTACATCTGCATCGCAATCTACATCTCCATCGCCATCTACATCGCCATCTACATCTACATCTACATCGCCATCTAGATCTACATCTACATCGCCATCTACATCAACATCTACATCGCCATCTACATCTACATCGCCATCTACATCTACATCTACATCGCCATCTACATCGCCATCTACATCTACCTCGGCATCTACATCTACATCTACATCGCCATCGCCATCTACATCTACATCGCCATCTACATCTATATCTACATCGCCATCTACATCTATATCTACATCGCTATCTACATCTACATCTACATCGCCATCTACATCTGCATCGCCATCTACATCTACATCTACATCTACATCGCCATCTACATCTGCATCGCCATCTACATCTACATCTACATCTACATCTACATCTACATTTACATCTACATCGCCATCTACATCTACATCGCCATCTACATCTACATCTACATCTACATCGCCATCTACATCTACATCTACATCGCCATCTACATCTGCATCTACATCGCCATCTACATCTACATCTACATCTACATCTACATCTACATCTACATTTACATCTACATCGCCATCTACATCTACATCGCCATCTACAGCGCCATCTACATCTACATCCACATCGCCGTCTACATCTACATCTACATCGCCATCTACATCGCCATCTACATCTACATCTACATCGCCATCTACATCTACATTTACATCTACATCTACATCTACATCTACATCTACATCTACATTTACATCTACATCGCCATCTACATCTATATCTACATCGCCATCTACATCTACATCTACATCGCCATCTACATCTACGTCGCCATCTATATCGCCATCTACATCTACATCTACATCGCCATCTAGATCTACATCTACATCGACATCTTCATCAACATCTACATCGCCATCTACATCTACATCGCCATCGCCATCTACATCGCCATCTACATATACATCGCCATCTACATCTATATCTACATCTACATCTACATCGCCATCTACATATACATCGCCATCTACATCTATATCTACATCTACATCTACATCGCCATCTACATCTACATCTACATCTACATCGCCATCTACATCTACATCTACATCGCCATCTACATCTACATCTACATCGCCATCTACATCTACATCTACATCGCCATCTACATCTACATCTACATCGCCATCTACATCTACATCGCCATCTACATCTACATCTACATCTACATCGCCACCTACATCTACATCTACATCGCCATCTACATCTACATCTAAATCTACATCGCCATCTACATCTACATCTACATAGCCATCTACATCGCCATCTACATCTACATCGCCATCTACATCGCCATCTACATCTACATCGCCATCTACATCTACATCGCCATCTAGATCTACATCTACATCGCCGTCTACATCTACATCTACATCTACATCTACATCTACTTCTACATCTACATCTACATATACATCTACACCTACATAAACATCTACACCTACTACTACATCTACATCTACATTTACATCGCCATCTACATCTACTTCTACATCTATATCTACATCGCCATCGCCATCTACATCTACATCTACATCGCTATCTAGATCTACATCTACATCTACATCGCCATCTACATCTACATCGCCATCTACATCGCCATCTACATCTACATCGCCATCTACATCTACATCGCCATCTACATCTACATCGCCATCTACATCTACATCGCCATCTACATCTACATCGCCATCTACATCTACATCTACATCGCCATCGCCATCTACATCTACATGTACATCGCCATCTACATCGCCATCTACATCGCCATCTACATCGCCATCTACATCGCCATCTACATCGCCATCTACATCGCCATCTACATCTACAACTATATCGCCATCTAGATCTACATCTACATCGCCATCTACATCTACATCTACATCTACATCTACATTTACATCTACATCGCCATCTACATCTACATCGCCACCTACATCGCCATCTACATCGCCATCTACCTCGCCATCTACATCTACATCTACATCGCCATCTACATCTACATCTACATCTACATCTACATCTACATCTACATTTACATCTACATCGCGATCTACATCTACATCGCGATCTACATCTACATCGCCATCTACATCAACATCTACATCGCCATCTACATCTACATCGCCATCGCCATCTACATCGCCATCTACATCTACATCGCCATCTACATCTATATCTACATCTACATCTACATCGCCATCTACATCTACATCTACATCGCCATCTACATCTACATCTACATCGCCATCTACATCTACATCTACATCGCCATCGCCATCTACATCTACATGTACATCGCCATCTACATCGCCATCTACATCGCCATCTACATCGCCATCTACATCGCCATCTACATCGCCATCTACATCTACAACTATATCGCCATCTAGATCTACATCTACATCGCCATCTACATCTACATCTACATTTACATCTACATCGCGATCTACATCTACATCGCCATCTACATCGCCATCTACATCGCCATCTACATCTACATCGCCATCTACATCTACATCGTCATCTACATCGCCATATACATCTGCATCTACATCTACATCGCCACCTACATCTACATCTACATCGCCATCTACATCTACATCTACATCGCCATCTAGATCTACATCTATATCGCCATCTACATCTACATCTACATCGCCATCTACATCTACATCGCCACCTACATCGCCATCTACATCGCCATCTACATCGCCATCTACATCGCCATCTACATCGCCATCTACATCTACATCGCCATCTTCATCTACATCTACATCTACATCGCCATCTACATCTACATCGCCATCTACATCTACATCTACATCGCCATCGCCATCTACATCTACATCGCCATCTACATCGCCATCTACATCTACATCTACATCGCCAACTAGATCTACATCTACATCGCCACTACATCTACATCTACATCTACATCTACATCTACATCTACATCTACATCTACATCTACATTTACATCTACATCGACATCTACATCTACATCGCCATCTACATCGCCATCTACATCGCCATCTACATCGCCATCTACATCGCCATCTACGTCGCCATCTACCTCGCCATCTACATCTACATCTACATCGCCATCTACATCTACATCTACATCTACATCTACATCTACATTTACATCTACATCGCGATCTACATCTACATCGCCATCTACATCTACATCTACATCTACATCTACACCTACATCGCCATCTACATTTACATCTACATCTACATCGCCATCTACATCTACATCTACATCGCCATCTACATCTACATCTACATCGCCATCTACATCTACATCTACATCGCCATCGCCACCTACATCTACATCTACAGCTACATCTACGTTTACATCTACATCGCCATCTACATCTACATTGCCATCTACATCGCCATCTACATCGCCATCTACATCGCCATCTATATCTACATCGCCATCTACATCGCCATCTACATCTACATCTACATCTACATCTACATCAACAGCGCCATCTACATCTACATCTACATTGCCATCTACATCTATATCTACATCGCCATCTACATCTACATCCACATCGCCAACTACATCTACATCTACATCGCCATCTACATCCAGATCTACATCGCCATCTACAACTACATCTACACCTACATCTACATCTACATCTACTTCTACATCTACATCGCCATCTACATCTACATCTACATCGCCATCTACATCTACATCTACATCGCCATCTACATCTATATGTACATCGCCATCTACATCTACATCGTCATCTACATCTACATCTACATCTACATCTACATCTACATATACATCTACATCTACTTCTACATGTACATCGCCATCTACATCTACATATACATCGCCATCTACATCTACATCTACATCGCCATCTACATCTATATCTACATCGCCATCTACATCTACATCTACATCGCCATCTACATCAACATCTACATCGCCATCTACATCTACATCTACATCTACATCTACATATACATCTACATCTACATCTACATTTACATCTACATCGCCATCTACATCTATGTCGCCATCTACATCGCCATCTACATTGCCATCTACATCTATATCTACATCGCCATCGACATCTACATCTACATCGCCATCTACATCTACATCTACATCGCCATCGCCATCTACATCTACATCTACATCTACATCTACATCTACATCTACATCGCCATCTACATCGCCATCTACATCTACATCGCCATCTACATCTACATCTACATCGCCATCTACATCTACATCTACATCGCCATCTACATCTGCATCTACATCGCCATCGCCATCTACATCTACATCTACATCTACATCTACATCTACATCTACATTTACATCTACATCGCGATCTACATCTACATCTCCATCTACATCGCCATCTACATCGCCATCTACATCGCCATCTACATCTATATCTACATCGCCATCTACATCTACATCTACATCGCCATCTACACCGCCATCGCCATCTACATCGCCATCTACATCGCCATCTACATCGCCATCTACATCGCCATCTACATCGCCATCTACATCGCCATCTACATCTACATCGCCATCTACATCGCCATCTACATCGCCATCTACATCGCCATCTACATCTACATCTAAATCGCCATCTAGATCTACATCTACATCGCCATCTACATCAACATCTACATCGCCATCTACATCTACATCGCCATCTACATCTACATCTACATCGCCATCGCCATCTACATCGCCATCTACATCTGCATCGCAATCTACATCTCCATCGCCATCTACATCGCCATCTACATCTACATCTACATCGCCATCTAGATCTACATCTACATCGCCATCTACATCAACATCTACATCGCCATCTACATCTACATCGCCATCTACATCTACATCTACATCGCCATCGCCATCTACATCGCCATCTACATCTACATCGCCATCTACATCTATATCTACATCTACATCTACATCGCCATCTACATCTACATCTACATCGCCATCTACATCGCCATCTACATCTACCTCGGCATCTACATCTACATCTACATCGCCATCGCCATCTACATCTACATCGCCATCTACATCGCCATCTACATCGCCATCTACATCGCCATCTACATCTACATCGCCATCTACATCGCCATCTACATCTACATCGTCATCTACAGCTACATCCACATCGCCGTCTACATCTACATCTACATCGCCATCTACATCGCCGTCTACATCTACATCTACATCGCTATCTACATCTACATCTACATCGCCATCTACATCTACATCTACATCTACATCGCCATCTACATCTACATCGCCATCTACATCTACATCGCCATCTACATGTACATCGCCATCTACATCTACATCTATATCGCCATCGCCAACTACATCTACATCTACATCGCCATCTACATCGCCATCTACATCGCCATCTACATCGCCATCTACATCTACATCTACATCCCCATCTACATCTACATCGCCATCGCCATCTACAACTACATCTACATCTAGATCTACATCTACATCTACATCTACATTTACATCTACATCGCCATCTACATCTACTTCTACATGTACATCGCCATCTACATCTACATATACATCGCCATCTACATCTACATCTACATCTACATCGCCATCTACATCTACATCTACATCTACATCGCCATCTACATCTACATCCACATCGCCGTCTACATCTACATCTACATCGCCATCTACATCGCCATCTACATCGCCATCTACATCGCCATCTACATCTACATCTACATCGCCATCTAGATCTACATCTATATCGCCATCTACATCTACATCTACATCGCCATCTACATCTACATCTACATCGCCATCTACATCGCCATCTACATCTACATCGTCATCTACAGCTACATCCACATCGCCGTCTACATCTACATCTACATCGCCATCTACATCGCCGTCTACATCTACATCTACATCTACATCTACATCTACATCTACATCTACATCTACATCTACTTCTACATGTGCATCGCCACCTACATCTACATATACATCTACATCGCCATCTACATCTATATCTACATCGCCATCTACATCTACATCTACATCGCCATCTACATCTACATCTACATCGCCATCTACATCTACATCTACATCTACATCTACATTTCCATCAACATCTACATCTACATTTACATCTACATCGCCATCTACATCTACATCGCCATCTACATCGCCATCTACATCGCCATCTACATCTATATCTACATCGCCATCTACATCTACATCCACATCGCCATCTACATCTACATCGCCATCGCCATCTACAACTACATCTACATCTACATCTACATCTACATCTACATTTACATCTACATCGCCATCTACATCGCCATCTTCATCGCCATCTACATCTACATCGCCATCTACATCTACATCGCCATCTACATCTACATCTACATGGCCATCTACATCTACATCTACATCGCCATCTACATCTGCATCTACATCGCCATCGCCATCTACATCTACATCGCCATCTACATCTACATCGCCATCTACATCTACATCGCCATTTACATCGCCATCTACATCTACATCGCCATCTAGATCTAGATCTACATCTACATCGACATCTACATCAACATCTACATCGCCATCTACATCTACATCGCCATCTACATCCACATCTACATCGCCATCGCCATCTGCATCGCCATCTACATATACATCGCCATCTACATCTATATCTACATCTACATCTACATCGCCATCTACATCTACATCTACATCTACATCGCCATCTACATCTACATTTACATCGCCATCTACATCTACATCTACATCTATATCTACATCGCCATCGGCATCTACATCTACATCTACATCGCCATCTACATCCAGATCTACATCGCCATCTACATCTACATCTACATCGCCATCTACATCTACATCTACATCGCTATCTAGATCTACATCTACATCTACATCGCCATCTACATCTACATCGCCACCTACATCGCCATCTACATCGCCATCTACATCGCCATCTACATCGCCATCTACATCGCCATCTACATCGCCATCTACATCTACATCGCCATCTTCATCTACATCTACATCTACATCGCCATCTACATCTACATCGCCATCTACATCTACATCTACATCTACATCGCCATCGCCATCTACATCTACATCGCCATCTACATCGCCATCTACATCTACATCTACATCGCCAACTAGATCTACATCTACATCGCCATCTACATCTACATCTACATCTACATCTACATCTACATCTACATTTACATCTACAACGCCATCTACATCTACATCGCCATCTACATCGCCATCTACATCGCCATCTACATCGCCATCTACGTCGCCATCTACCTCGCCATCTACATCTACATCTACATCGCCATCTACATCTACATCTACATCTACATCGCGATCTACATCTATATCGCCATCTACATCTACATCTACATCTACATCTACACCTACATCGCCATCTACATTTACATCTACATCTACATCGCCATCTACATCTACATCTACATCGCCATCTACATCGCCGTCTACATCTACATCTACATCGCTATCTACATCTACATCTACATCGCCATCTACATCTACATCTACATCTACATCGCCATCTACATCTACATCGCCATCTACATCGCCATCTACATCGCCATCTACATCGCCATCTACATCGCCATCTACATCTATATCTACATCGCTATCTACATCTACATCTACATCGCCATCTACATCTACATCGCCATCGCCATCTACAACTACATCTACTTCTACATCTACATCTACATCTACATTTACATCTACATCGCCATCTACATCGCCATCAACATCGCCATCTACATCGCCATCTACATCTACATCGCCATCTAAATCTACATCTACATCGCCATCTACATCGCCATCTACATCTGCATCGCCATCTACATCTACATCGCCATCTACATCGCCATCTACATCTACATCTACATCGCCATCTAGATCTACATCTACATCGCCATCTACAACAACATCTACATCGCCATCTACATCTACATCGCCATCGCCATCTACATCGCCATCTACATCTACATCGCCATTTACATCTATATCTACATCTACATCTACATCGCCATCTACATCTACATCTACATCGCCATCTACATCTACATCTACATCGCCATCTACATCTACATCTACATCGCCATCTACATCTACATCTACATCGCCATCTACATCGCCATCTACATCGCCATCTACATCGCCATCTACATCTACATCTACATCGCCATCTAGATCTACATCTATATCGCCATCTACATCTACATCTACATCGCCATCTACATCTACATCGCCACCTACATCGCCATCTACATCGCCATCTACATCGCCATCTACATCGCCATCTACATCGCCATCTACATCTACATCGCCATCTTCATCTACATCTACATCTACATCGCCATCTACATCTACATCGCCATCTACATCTACATCTACATCGCCTTCGCCATCTACATCTACATCGCCATCTACATCGCCATCTACATCTACATCTACATCGCCAACTAGATCTACATCTACATCGCCACTACATCTACATCTACATCTACATCTACATCTACATCTACATCTACATCTACATCTACATCTACATCTACATTTACATCTACATCGACATCTACATCTACATCGCCATCTACATCGCCATCTACATCGCCATCTACATCGCCATCTACATCGCCATCTACGTCGCCATCTACCTCGCAATCTACATCTACATCTACATCGCCATCTACATCTACATCTACATCTACATCTACATCTACATTTACATCTACATCGCGATCTACATCTACATCGCCATCTACATCTACATCTACATCTACATCTACACCTACATCGCCATCTACATTTACATCTACATCTACATCGCCATCTACATCTACATCTACATCGCCATCTACATCTACATCTACATCGCCATCGCCACCTACATCTACATCTACAGCTACATCTACGTTTACATCTACATCGCCATCTACATCTACATTGCCATCTACATCGCCATCTACATCGCCATCTACATCGCCATCTATATCTACATCGCCATCTACATCGCCATCTACATCTACATCTACATCTACATCGCCATCTACATCTACATCAACAGCGCCATCTACATCTACATCCACATCGCCAACTACATCTACATCTACATCGCCATCTACATCCAGATCTACATCGCCATCTACAACTACATCTACACCTACATCTACATCTACATCTACTTCTACATCTACATCGCCATCTACATCTACATCTACATCGCCATCTACATCTACATCTACATCGCCATCTACATCTATATGTACATCGCCATCTACATCTACATCGTCATCTACATCTACATCTACATCTACATCTACATCTACATATACATCTACATCTACTTCTACATGTACATCGCCATCTACATCTACATATACATCGCCATCTACATCTACATCTACATCGCCATCTACATCTATATCTACATCGCCATCTACATCTACATCTACATCGCCATCTACATCAACATCTACATCGCCATCTACATCTACATCTACATCTACATCTACATATACATCCACATCTACATCTACATTTACATCTACATCGCCATCTACATCTATGTCGCCATCTACATCGCCATCTACATTGCCATCTACATCTATATCTACATCGCCATCGACATCTACATCTACATCGCCATCTACATCTACATCTACATCGCCATCGCCATCTACATCTACATCTACATCTACATCTACATCGCCATCTACATCGCCATCTACATCTACATCGTCATCTACTGCTACATCCACATCGCCGTCTACATCTACATCTACATCGCCATCTACATCGCCGTCTACATCTACATCTACATCGCTATCTACATCTACATCTACATCGCCATCTACATCTACATCTACATCTACATCGCCATCTACATCTACATCGCCATCTACATCTACATCGCCATCTACATGTACATCGCCATCTACATCTACATCTATATCGCCATCGCCAACTACATCTACATCTACATCGCCATCTACATCGCCATCTACATCGCCATCTACATCGCCATCTACATCTACATCTACATCCCCATCTACATCTACATCGCCATCGCCATCTACAACTACATCTACATCTAGATCTACATCTACATCTACATCTACATTTACATCTACATCGCCATCTACATCTACATCGCCATCTACATCGCCATCTACATCGCCATCTACATCTACATCGCCATCTAAATCTACATCTACATCGCCATCTACATCGCCATCTACATCTACATCGTCATCTACAGCTACATCCACATCGCCGTCTACATCTACATCTACATCGCCATCTACATCTACATCTACATCTACATCTACATCTACATCTACATCTACTTCTACATGTACATCGCCATCTACATCTACATATACATCGCCATCTACATCTACATCTACATCTACATCGCCATCTACATCTACATCTACATCTACATCTACATCGCCATCTACATCTACATCCACATCGCCGTCTACATCTACATCTACATCGCCATCTACATCGCCATCTACATCGCCATCTACATCGCCATCTACATCTACATCTACATCGCCATCTAGATCTACATCTATATCGCCATCTACATCTACATCTACATCGCCATCTACATCTACATCTACATCGCCATCTACATCGCCATCTACATCTACATCGTCATCTACAGCTACATCCGCATCGCCGTCTACATCTACATCTACATCGCCATCTACATCGCCGTCTACATCTACATCTACATCTACATCTACATCTACATCTACATCTACATCTACATCTACTTCTACATGTGCATCGCCACCTACATCTACATATACATCGTCATCTACATCTACATCTACATCGCCATCTACATCTATATCTACATCGCCATCTACATCTACATCTACATCGCCATCTACATCTACATCTACATCGCCATCTACATCTACATCTACATCTACATTTCCATCAACATCTACATCTACATTTACATCTACATCGCCATCTACATCTACATCGCCATCTACATCGCCATCTACATCGCCATCTACATCGGCATCTACATCTATATCTACATCGCCATCTACATCTACATCCACATCGCCATCTACATCTACATCGCCATCGCCATCTACAACTACATCTACATCTACATCTACATCTACATCTACATTTACATCTACATCGCCATCTACATCGCCATCTTCATCGCCATCTACATCTACATCGCCATCTACATCTACATCGCCATCTACATCTACATCTACATGGCCATCTACATCTACATCTACATCGCCATCTACATCTGCATCTACATCGCCATCGCCATCTACATCTACATCGCCATCTACATCTACATCGCCATCTACATCTACATCGCCATCTACATCTACATCGCCATTTACATCGCCTCCTACATCTACATCGCCATCTAGATCTAGATCTACATCTACATCGACATCTACATCAACATCTACATCGCCATCTACATCTACATCGCCATCTACATCCACATCTACATCGCCATCGCCATCTGCATCGCCATCTACATATACATCGCCATCTACATCTATATCTACATCTACATCTACATCGCCATCTACATCTACATCGCCATCTACATCGCCATCTACATCTACATCTACATCGCCAACTAGATCTACATCTACATCGCCATCTACATCTACATCTACATCTACATCTACATCTACATCTACATCTACATCTACATCTACATTTACATCTACAACGCCATCTACATCTACATCGCCATCTACATCGCCATCTACATCGCCATCTACATCGCCATCTACGTCGCCATCTACCTCGCCATCTACATC
The DNA here is from genome assembly GCA_944738655.2 of Andrena hattorfiana. Lineage (NCBI taxonomy): Eukaryota > Metazoa > Arthropoda > Insecta > Hymenoptera > Andrenidae > Andrena > Andrena hattorfiana. The sequence continues at coordinate 25,408,155 of OX122892.1, forward strand.
TACATCTACATCGCCATCTACATCTACATCTACATCTACATCTACAGCTACATCGCGATCTACATCTATATCGCCATCTACATCTACATCTACATCTACATCTACACCTACATCGCCATCTACATTTACATCTACATCTACATCGCCATCAACATCTACATCTACATCGCCATCTACATCTACATCTACATCGCCATCGCCACCTACATCTACATCTACAGCTACATCGCCACCTACATCTACATCTACAGCTACATCTACGTTTACATCTACATCGCCATCTACATCTACATCGCCATCTACATCGCCATCTACATCGCCATCTACATCGCCATCTATATCTACATCGCCATCTACATCGCCATCTACATCTACATCTACATCTACATCGCCATCTACATCTACATCAACAGCGCCATCTACATCTACATCTACATTGCCATCTACATCTATATCTACATCGCCATCTACATCTACATCCACATCGCCAACTACATCTACATCTACATCGCCATCTACATCCAGATCTACATCGCCATCTACAACTACATCTACACCTACATCTACATCTACTTCTACATCTACATCGCCATCTACATCTACATCTACATCGCCATCTACATCTACATCTACATCGCCATCTACATCTATATGTACATCGCCATCTACATCTACATCGTCATCTACATCTACATCTACATCTACATCTACATCTACATATACATCTACATCTACTTCTACATGTACATCGCCATCTACATCTACATATACATCGCCATCTACATCTACATCTACATCGCCATCTACATCTATATCTACATCGCCATCTACATCTACATCTACATCGCCATCTACATCAACATCTACATCGCCATCTACATCTACATCTACATCTACATCTACATCTACATCTACATCTACATCTACATCTACATCTACATTTACATCTACATCGCCATCTACATCTACGTCGCCATCTACATCGCGATCTACATTGCCATCTACATCTATATCTACATCGCCATCGACATCTACATCTACATCGCCATCTACATCTACATCTACATCGCCATCTACATCTGCATCTACATCGCCATCGCCATCTACATCTACATCTACATCTACATCTACATCTACATTTACATCTACATCGCGATCTACATCTACATCGCCATCTACATCGCCATCTACATCTACATCTAAATCGCCATCTAGATCTACATCTACATCGCCATCTACATCAACATCTACATCGCCATCTACATCTACATCGCCATCTACATCTACATCTACATCGCCATCGCCATCTACATCGCCATCTACATCTGCATCGCAATCTACATCTCCATCGCCATCTACATCGCCATCTACATCTACATCTACATCGCCATCTAGATCTACATCTACATCGCCATCTACATCAACATCTACATCGCCATCTACATCTACATCGCCATCTACATCTACATCTACATCGCCATCGCCATCTACATCGCCATCTACATCTACATCGCCATCTACATCTATATCTACATCTACATCTACATCGCCATCTACATCTACATCTACATCGCCATCTACATCGCCATCTACATCTACCTCGGCATCTACATCTACATCTACATCGCCATCGCCATCTACATCTACATCGCCATCTACATCGCCATCTACATCGCCATCTACATCGCCATCTACATCTACATCGCCATCTACATCGCCATCTACATCTACATCGTCATCTACAGCTACATCCACATCGCCGTCTACATCTACATCTCCATCGCCATCTACATCGCCGTCTACATCTACATCTACATCGCTATCTACATCTACATCTACATCGCCATCTACATCTACATCTACATCTACATCGCCATCTACATCTACATCGCCATCTACATCTACATCGCCATCTACATGTACATCGCCATCTACATCTACATCTATATCGCCATCGCCAACTACATCTACATCTACATCGCCATCTACATCGCCATCTACATCGCCATCTACATCGCCATCTACATCTACATCTACATCCCCATCTACATCTACATCGCCATCGCCATCTACAACTACATCTACATCTAGATCTACATCTACATCTACATCTACATTTACATCTACATCGCCATCTACATCTACATCGCCATCTACATCGCCATCTACATCGCCATCTACATCTACATCGCCATCTAAATCTACATCTACATCGCCATCTACATCGCCATCTACATCTACATCGTCATCTACAGCTACATCCACATCGCCGTCTACATCTACATCTACATCGCCATCTACATCTACATCTACATCTACATCTACATCTACATCTACATCTACTTCTACATGTACATCGCCATCTACATCTACATATACATCGCCATCTACATCTACATCTACATCTACATCGCCATCTACATCTACATCTACATCTACATCGCCATCTACATCTACATCCACATCGCCGTCTACATCTACATCTACATCGCCATCTACATCGCCATCTACATCGCCATCTACATCGCCATCTACATCTACATCTACATCGCCATCTAGATCTACATCTATATCGCCATCTACATCTACATCTACATCGCCATCTACATCTACATCTACATCGCCATCTACATCGCCATCTACATCTACATCGTCATCTACAGCTACATCCACATCGCCGTCTACATCTACATCTACATCTACATCTACATCTACATCTACATCTACATCTACATCTACATCTACATTTACATCTACATCGCCATCTACATCTACATCTACATCTACATCTACATTTACATCTACATCGCCATCTACATCTACGTCGCCATCTACATCGCGATCTACATTGCCATCTACATCTATATCTACATCGCCATCGACATCTACATCTACATCGCCATCTACATCTACATCTACATCGCCATCGCCATCTACATCTACATCTACATCTACATTTACATCTACATCGCCATCTACATCTACATCGCCATCTACATCGCCATCTACATCTACATCGCCATCTACATCTACATCGCCATCTACATCTACATCTACATCGCCATCTACATCTACATCTACATCGCCATCTACATCTGCATCTACATGGCCATCGCCATCTACATCTACATCTACATCTACATCTACATCTACATTTATATCTACATCGCGATCTACATCTACATCGCCATCTACATCGCCATCTACATCGCCATCTACATCGCCATCTACATCTATATCTACATCGCCATCTACATCTACATCTACATCGCCATCTACATCGCCATCGCCATCTACATCGCTATCTACATCGCCATCTACATCACCATCTACATCTACATCGCCATCTACATCGCCATCTACATCGCCATCTACATCGCCATCTACGTCGCCATCTACCTCGCCATCTACATCTACATCTACATCGCCATCTACATCTACATCTACATCTACATCTACATCTACATTTACATCTACATCGCGATCTACATCTACATCGCCATCTACATCTACATCTACATCTACATCTACACCTACATCGCCATCTACATTTACATCTACATCTACATCGCCATCTACATCTACATCTACATCGCCATCTACATCTACATCTACATCGCCATCGCCACCTACATCTACATCTACAGCTACATCTACGTTTACATCTACATCGCCATCTACATCTACATTGCCATCTACATCGCCATCTACATCGCCATCTACATCGCCATCTATATCTACATCGCCATCTACATCTACATCTACATCTACATCGCCATCTACATCTACATCAACAGCGCCATCTACATCTACATCAACAGCGCCATCTACATCTACATCTACATTGCCATCTACATCTATATCTACATCGCCATCTACATCTACATCCACATCGCCAACTACATCTACATCTACATCGCCATCTACATCCAGATCTACATCGCCATCTACAACTACATCTACACCTACATCTACATCTACATCTACTTCTACATCTACATCGCCATCTACATCTACATCTACATCGCCATCTACATCTACATCTACATCGCCATCTACATCTATATGTACATCGCCATCTACATCTACATCGTCATCTACATCTACATCTACATCTACATCTACATCTACATATACATCTACATCTACTTCTACATGTACATCGCCATCTACATCTACATATACATCGCCATCTACATCTACATCTACATCGCCATCTACATCTATATCTACATCGCCATCTACATCTATGTCGCCATCTACATCGCCATCTACATTGCCATCTACATCTATATCTACATCGCCATCGACATCTACATCTACATCGCCATCTACATCTACATCTACATCGCCATCGCCATCTACATCTACATCTACATCTACATCTACATCTACATCTACATCGCCATCTACATCGCCATCTACATCTACATCGCCATCTACATCTACATCTACATCGCCATCTACATCTACATCTACATCGCCATCTACATCTGCATCTACATCGCCATCGCCATCTACATCTACATCTACATCTACATCTACATCTACATCTACATTTACATCTACATCGCGATCTACATCTACATCGCCATCTACATCGCCATCTACATCGCCATCTACATCGCCATCTACATCTATATCTACATCGCCATCTACATCTACATCTACATCGCCATCTACATCTACATCTACATCTACATCTACACCTACATCGCCATCTACATTTACATCTACATCTACATCGCCATCTACATCTACATCTACATCGCCATCTACATCTACATCTACATCGCCATCGCCACCTACATCTACATCTACAGCTACATCTACGTTTACATCTACATCGCCATCAACATCTACATCGCCATCTACATCTACATCGCCATCTACATCTACATCTACATCGCCATCGCCATCTACATCGCCATCTACATCTGCATCGCAATCTACATCTCCATCGCCATCTACATCGCCATCTACATCTACATCTACATCGCCATCTAGATCTACATCTACATCGCCATCTACATCAACATCTACATCGCCATCTACATCTACATCGCCATCTACATCTACATCTACATCGCCATCGCCATCTACATCGCCATCTACATCTACATCGCCATCTACATCTATATCTACATCTACATCTACATCGCCATCTACATCTACATCTACATCGCCATCTACATCGCCATCTACATCTACCTCGGCATCTACATCTACATCTACATCGCCATCGCCATCTACATCTACATCGCCATCTACATCGCCATCTACATCGCCATCTACATCTACATCGCCATCTACATCGCCATCTACATCTACATCGTCATCTACAGCTACATCCACATCGCCGTCTACATCTACATCTACATCGCCATCTACATCGCCGTCTACATCTACATCTACATCGCTATCTACATCTACATCTACATCGCCATCTACATCTACATCTACATCTACATCGCCATCTACATCTACATCGCCATCTACATCTACATCGCCATCTACATGTACATCGCCATCTACATCTACATCTATATCGCCATCGCCAACTACATCTACATCTACATCGCCATCTACATCGCCATCTACATCGCCATCTACATCGCCATCTACATCTACATCTACATCCCCATCTACATCTACATCGCCATCGCCATCTACAACTACATCTACATCTAGATCTACATCTACATCTACATCTACATTTACATCTACATCGCCATCTACATCTACATCGCCATCTACATCGCCATCTACATCGCCATCTACATCTACATCGCCATCTAAATCTACATCTACATCGCCATCTACATCGCCATCTACATCTACATCGTCATCTACAGCTACATCCACATCGCCGTCTACATCTACATCTACATCGCCATCTACATCTACATCTACATCTACATCTACATCTACATCTACATCTACTTCTACATGTACATCGCCATCTACATCTACATATACATCGCCATCTACATCTACATCTACATCTACATCGCCATCTACATCTACATCTACATCTACATCGCCATCTACATCTACATCCACATCGCCGTCTACATCTACATCTACATCGCCATCTACATCGCCATCTACATCGCCATCTACATCGCCATCTACATCTACATCTACATCGCCATCTAGATCTACATCTATATCGCCATCTACATCTACATCTACATCGCCATCTACATCTACATCTACATCGCCATCTACATCGCCATCTACATCTACATCGTCATCTACAGCTACATCCACATCGCCGTCTACATCTACATCTACATCGCCATCTACATCGCCGTCTACATCTACATCTACATCTACATCTACATCTACATCTACATCTACATCTACATCTACTTCTACATGTGCATCGCCACCTACATCTACATATACATCGTCATCTACATCTACATCTACATCGCCATCTACATCTACATCTACATCGCCATCTACATCTACATCTACATCGCCATCTACATCTACATCTACATCGCCATCTACATCTACATCTACATCTACATTTCCATCAACATCTACATCTACATTTACATCTACATCGCCATCTACATCTACATCGCCATCTACATCGCCATCTACATCGCCATCTACATCTATATCTACATCGCCATCTACATCTACATCCACATCGCCATCTACATCTACATCGCCATCGCCATCTACAACTACATCTACATCTACATCTACATCTACATCTACATCTACATTTACATCTACATCGCCATCTACATCGCCATCTTCATCGCCATCTACATCTACATCGCCATCTACATCTACATCGCCATCTACATCTACATCTACATGGCCATCTACATCTACATCTACATCGCCATCTACATCTGCATCTACATCGCCATCGCCATCTACATCTACATCGCCATCTACATCTACATCGCCATCTACATCTACATCGCCATTTACATCCCCATCTACATCTACATCGCCATCTAGATCTAGATCTACATCTACATCGACATCTACATCAACATCTACATCGCCATCTACATCTACATCGCCATCTACATCCACATCTACATCGCCATCGCCATCTGCATCGCCATCTACATATACATCGCCATCTACATCTATATCTACATCTACATCTACATCGCCATCTACATCTACATCTACATCTACATCGCCATCTACATCTACATTTACATCGCCATCTACATCTACATCTACATCTATATCTACATCGCCATCGGCATCTACATCTACATCTACATCGCCATCTACATCCAGATCTACATCGCCATCTACATCTACATCTACATCGCCATCTACATCTACATCTACATCGCTATCTAGATCTACATCTACATCTACATCGCCATCTACATCTACATCGCCACCTACATCGCCATCTACATCGCCATCTACATCGCCATCTACATCGCCATCTACATCGCCATCTACATCTACATCGCCATCTTCATCTACATCTACATCTACATCGCCATCTACATCTACATCGCCATCTACATCTACATCTGCATCGCCATCGCCATCTACATCTACATCGCCATCTACATCGCCATCTACATCTACATCTACATCGCCAACTATATCTACATCTACATCGCCATCTACATCTACATCTACATCTACATCTACATCTACATCTACATCTACATTTACATCTACAACGCCATCTACATCTACATCGCCATCTACATCGCCATCTACATCGCCATCTACATCGCCATCTACGTCGCCATCTACCTCGCCATCTACATCTACATCTACATCGCCATCTACATCTACATCTACATCTACATCTACATCTACATCGCGATCTACATCTATATCGCCATCTACATCTACATCTACATCTACATCTACACCTACATCGCCATCTACATTTACATCTACATCTACATCGCCATCTACATCTACATCTACATCGCCATCTACATCTACATCTACATCGCCATCGCCACCTACATCTACATCTACAGCTACATCTACGTTTACATCTACATCGCCATCTACATCTACATCGCCATCTACATCGCCATCTACATCGCCATCTACATCGCCATCTACATCTACATCTACATCTACATCGCCATCTACATCTACATCTACATCGCCATCTACATCTACATCTACATCGCCATCTACATCTGCATCTACATGGCCATCGCCATCTACATCTACATCTACATCTACATCTACATCTACATTTATATCTACATCGCGATCTACATCTACATCGCCATCTACATCGCCATCTACATCGCCATCTACATCGCCATCTACATCTATATCTACATCGCCATCTACATCTACATCTACATCGCCATCTACATCGCCATCGCCATCTACATCGCCATCTACATCGCCATCTACATCACCATCTACATCTACATCGCCATCTACATCGCCATCTACATCGCCATCTACATCGCCATCTACATCTACATCTACATCGCCATCTAGATCTACATCTACATCGCCATCTACATCAACATCTACATCGCCATCTACATCTACATCGCCATCTACATCTACATCTACATCGCCATCGCCATCTACATCGCCATCTACATCTGCATCGCAATCTACATCTACATCGCCATCTACATCGCCATCTACATCTACATCTACATCGCCATCTAGATCTACATCTACATCGCCATCTACATCAACATCTACATCGCCATCTACATCTACATCGCCATCTACATCTACATCTACATCGCCATCGCCATCTACATCGCCATCTACATCTACATCGCCATCTACATCTATATCTACATCTACATCTACATCGCCATCTACATCTACATCTACATCGCCATCTACATCGCCATCTACATCGCCATCTACATCTACCTCGGCATCTACATCTACATCTACATCGCCATCGCCATCTACATCTACATCTACATCTACATCGCCATCTACATCTACATCAACAGCGCCATCTACATCTACATCTACATTGCCATCTACATCTATATCTACATCGCCATCTACATCTACATCCACATCGCCAACTACATCTACATCTACATCGCCATCTACATCCAGATCTACATCGCCATCTACAACTACATCTACACCTACATCTACATCTACATCTACTTCTACATCTACATCGCCATCTACATCTACATCTACATCGCCATCTACATCTACATCTACATCGCCATCTACATCTATATGTACATCGCCATCTACATCTACATCGTCATCTACATCTACATCTACATCTACATCTACATCTACATATACATCTACATCTACTTCTACATGTACATCGCCATCTACATCTACATATACATCGCCATCTACATCTACATCTACATCGCCATCTACATCTATATCTACATCGCCATCTACATCTACATCTACATCGCCATCTACATCTACATCTACATCGCCATCTACATCTGCATCTACATCGCCATCGCCATCTACATCTACATCTACATCTACATCTACATCTACATTTACATCTACATCGCGATCTACATCTACATCGCCATCTACATCGCCATCTACATCGCCATCTACATCGCCATCTACATCTATATCTACATCGCCATCTACATCTACATCTACATCGCCATCTACATCTACATCTACATCTACATCTACACCTACATCGCCATCTACATTTACATCTACATCTACATCGCCATCTACATCTACATCTACATCGCCATCTACATCTACATCTACATCGCCATCTACATCTACATCTACATCTACATCTACATCTACATCGCGATCTACATCTATATCGCCATCTACATCTACATCTACATCTACATCTACACCTACATCGCCATCTACATTTACATCTACATCTACATCGCCATCTACATCTACATCTACATCGCCATCTACATCTACATCTACATCGCCATCGCCACCTACATCTACATCTACAGCTACATCTACGTTTACATCTACATCGCCATCTACATCTACATCGCCATCTACATCGCCATCTACATCGCCATCTACATCTATATCTACATCGCCATCTACATCTACATCTACATCGCCATCTACATCTACATCTACATCTACATCTACACCTACATCGCCATCTACATTTACATCTACATCTACATCGCCATCTACATCTACATCTACATCGCCATCTACATCGCCATCTACATCGCCATCTACATCGCCATCTATATCTACATCGCCATCTACATCGCCATCTACATCTACATCTACATCTACATCGCCATCTACATCTACATCCACATCGCCGTCTACATCTACATCTACATCGCCATCTACATCGCCATCTACATCGCCATCTACATCGCCATCTACATCTACATCTACATCGCCATCTAGATCTACATCTATATCGCCATCTACATCTACATCTACATCGCCATCTACATCTACATCTACATCGCCATCTACATCGCCATCTACATCTACATCGTCATCTACAGCTACATCCACATCGCCGTCTACATCTACATCTACATCGCCATCTACATCGCCGTCTACATCTACATCTACATCTACATCTACATCTACATCTACATCTACATCTACATCTACTTCTACATGTGCATCGCCACCTACATCTACATATACATCGTCATCTACATCTACATCTACATCGCCATCTACATCTATATCTACATCGCCATCTACATCTACATCTACATCGCCATCTACATCTACATCTACATCGCCATCTACATCTACATCTACATCTACATTTCCATCAACATCTACATCTACATTTACATCTACATCGCCATCTACATCTACATCGCCATCTACATCGCCATCTACATCGCCATCTACATCTATATCTACATCGCCATCTACATCTACATCCACATCGCCATCTACATCTACATCGCCATCGCCATCTACAACTACATCTACATCTACATCTACATCTACATCTACATTTACATCTACATCGCCATCTACATCGCCATCTTCATCGCCATCTACATCTACATCGCCATCTACATCTACATCGCCATCTACATCTACATCTACATGGCCATCTACATCTACATCTACATCGCCATCTACATCTGCATCTACATCGCCATCGCCATCTACATCTACATCGCCATCTACATCTACATCGCCATCTACATCTACATCGCCATTTACATCGCCATCTACATCTACATCGCCATCTAGATCTAGATCTACATCTACATCGACATCTACATCAACATCTACATCGCCATCTACATCTACATCGCCATCTACATCCACATCTACATCGCCATCGCCATCTGCATCGCCATCTACATATACATCGCCATCTACATCTATATCTACATCTACATCTACATCTACATCGCCATCTACATCTACATCTACATCTACATCGCCATCTACATCTACATTTACATCGCCATCTACATCTACATCTACATCTATATCTACATCGCCATCGGCATCTACATCTACATCTACATCGCCATCTACATCCAGATCTACATCGCCATCTACATCTACATCTACATCGCCATCTACATCTACATCTACATCGCTATCTAGATCTACATCTACATCTACATCGCCATCTACATCTACATCGCCACCTACATCGCCATCTACATCGCCATCTACATCGCCATCTACATCGCCATCTACATCGCCATCTACATCGCCATCTACATCTACATCGCCATCTTCATCTACATCTACATCTACATCGCCATCTACATCTACATCGCCATCTACATCTACATCTACATCGCCATCGCCATCTACATCTACATCGCCATCTACATCGCCATCTACATCTACATCTACATCGCCAACTAGATCTACATCTACATCGCCATCTACATCTACATCTACATCTACATCTACATCTACATCTACATCTACATCTACATCTACATCTACATTTACATCTACAACGCCATCTACATCTACATCGCCATCTACATCGCCATCTACATCGCCATCTACATCGCCATCTACGTCGCCATCTACCTCGCCATCTGCATCTACATCTACATCGCCATCTACATCTACATCTACATCTACATCTACATCTACATCGCGATCTACATCTATATCGCCATCTACATCTACATCTACATCTACATCTACACCTACATCGCCATCTACATTTACATCTACATCTACATCGCCATCTACATCTACATCTACATCGCCATCTACATCTACATCTACATCGCCATCGCCACCTACATCTACATCTACAGCTACATCTACGTTTACATCTACATCGCCATCTACATCTACATCGCCATCTACATCGCCATCTACATCGCCATCTACATCGCCATCTATATCTACATCGCCATCTACATCGCCATCTACATCTACATCTACATCTACATCGCCATCTACATCTACATCTACATCGCCATCTACATCTACATCTACATCGCCATCTACATCTGCATCTACATGGCCATCGCCATCTACATCTACATCTACATCTACATCTACATCTACATTTATATCTACATCGCGATCTACATCTACATCGCCATCTACATCGCCATCTACATCGCCATCTACATCGCCATCTACATCTATATCTACATCGCCATCTACATCTACATCTACATCGCCATCTACATCTGCATCTACATGGCCATCGCCATCTACATCTACATCTACATCTACATCTACATCTACATCTACATTTATATCTACATCGCGATCTACATCTACATCGCCATCTACATCGCCATCTACATCGCCATCTACATCGCCATCTACATCTACATCTACATCCCCATCTACATCTACATCGCCATCGCCATCTACAACTACATCTACATCTAGATCTACATCTACATCTACATCTACATCTACATTTACATCTACATCGCCATCTACATCTACATCGCCATCTGCATCGCAATCTACATCGCCATCTACATCTACATCGCCATCTAAATCTACATCTACATCGCCATCTACATCGCCATCTACATCTACATCGTCATCTACAGCTACATCCACATCGCCGTCTACATCTACATCTACATCGCCATCTACATCTACATCTACATCTACATCTACATCTACATCTACATCTACTTCTACATGTACATCGCCATCTACATCTACATATACATCGCCATCTACATCTACATCTACATCTACATCGCCATCTACATCTACATCTACATCTACATCGCCATCTACATCTACATCCACATCGCCGTCTACATCTACATCTACATCGCCATCTACATCGCCATCTACATCGCCATCTACATCGCCATCTACATCTACATCTACATCGCCATCTAGATCTACATCTATATCGCCATCTACATCTACATCTACATCGCCATCTACATCTACATCTACATCGCCATCTACATCGCCATCTACATCTACATCGTCATCTACAGCTACATCCACATCGCCGTCTACATCTACATCTACATCGCCATCTACATCGCCGTCTACATCTACATCTACATCTACATCTACATCTACATCTACATCTACATCTACACCTACATCGCCATCTACATTTACATCTACATCTACATCGCCATCTACATCTACATCTACATCGCCATCTACATCTACATCTACATCGCCATCGCCACCTACATCTACATCTACAGCTACATCTACGTTTACATCTACATCGCCATCAACATCTACATCGCCATCTACATCTACATCGCCATCTACATCTACATCTACATCGCCATCGCCATCTACATCGCCATCTACATCTGCATCGCAATCTACATCTCCATCGCCATCTACATCGCCATCTACATCTACATCTACATCGCCATCTAGATCTACATCTACATCGCCATCTACATCAACATCTACATCGGCATCTACATCTACATCGCCATCTACATCTACATCTACATCGCCATCGCCATCTACATCGCCATCTACATCTACATCGCCATCTACATCTATATCTACATCTACATCTACATCGCCATCTACATCTACATCTACATCGCCATCTACATCGCCATCTACATCTACCTCGGCATCTACATCTACATCTACATCGCCATCGCCATCTACATCTACATCGCCATCTACATCGCCATCTACATCGCCATCTACATCTACATCGCCATCTACATCGCCATCTACATCTACATCGTCATCTACAGCTACATCCACATCGCCGTCTACATCTACATCTACATCGCCATCTACATCGCCGTCTACATCTACATCTACATCGCTATCTACATCTACATCTACATCGCCATCTACATCTACATCTACATCTACATCGCCATCTACATCTACATCGCCATCTACATCTACATCGCCATCTACATGTACATCGCCATCTACGTCTACATCTATATCGCCATCGCCAACTACATCTACATCTACATCGCCATCTACATCGCCATCTACATCGCCATCTACATCGCCATCTACATCTACATCTACATCCCCATCTACATCTACATCGCCATCGCCATCTACAACTACATCTACATCTAGATCTACATCTACATCTACATCTACATTTACATCTACATCGCCATCTACATCTACATCGCCATCTACATCGCCATCTACATCGCCATCTACATCTACATCGCCATCTAAATCTACATCTACATCGCCATCTACATCGCCATCTACATCTACATCGTCATCTACAGCTACATCCACATCGCCGTCTACATCTACATCTACATCGCCATCTACATCTACATCTACATCTACATCTACATCTACATCTACATCTACTTCTACATGTACATCGCCATCTACATCTACATATACATCGCCATCTACATCTACATCTACATCTACATCGCCATCTACATCTACATCTACATCTACATCGCCATCTACATCTACATCCACATCGCCGTCTACATCTACATCTACATCGCCATCTACATCGCCATCTACATCGCCATCTACATCGCCATCTACATCTACATCTACATCGCCATCTAGATCTACATCTATATCGCCATCTACATCTACATCTACATCGCCATCTACATCTACATCTACATCGCCATCTACATCGCCATCTACATCTACATCGTCATCTACAGCTACATCCACATCGCCGGCTACATCTACATCTACATCGCCATCTACATCTACATCTACATCTACATCTACATCTACATCTACATCTACTTCTACATGTACATCGCCATCTACATCTACATATACATCGCCATCTACATCTACATCTACATCTACATCGCCATCTACATCTACATCTACATCTACATCGCCATCTACATCTACATCCACATCGCCGTCTACATCTACATCTACATCGCCATCTACATCGCCATCTACATCGCCATCTACATCGCCATCTACATCTACATCTACATCGCCATCTAGATCTACATCTATATCGCCATCTACATCTACATCTACATCGCCATCTACATCTACATCTACATCGCCATCTACATCGCCATCTACATCTACATCGTCATCTACAGCTACATCCACATCGCCGTCTACATCTACATCTACATCGCCATCTACATCGCCGTCTACATCTACATCTACATCTACATCTACATCTACATCTACATCTACATCTACATCTACTTCTACATGTGCATCGCCACCTACATCTACATATACATCGTCATCTACATCTACATCTACATCGCCATCTACATCTATATCTACATCGCCATCTACATCTACATCTACATCGCCATCTACATCTACATCTACATCGCCATCTACATCTACATCTACATCTACATTTCCATCAACATCTACATCTACATTTACATCTACATCGCCATCTACATCTACATCGCCATCTACATCGCCATCTACATCGCCATCTACATCTATATCTACATCGCCATCTACATCTACATCCACATCGCCATCTACATCTACATCGCCATCGCCATCTACAACTACATCTACATCTACATCTACATCTACATCTACATTTACATCTACATCGCCATCTACATCGCCATCTTCATCGCCATCTACATCTACATCGCCATCTACATCTACATCGCCATCTACATCTACATCTACATGGCCATCTACATCTACATCTACATCGCCATCTACATCTGCATCTACATCGCCATCGCCATCTACATCTACATCGCCATCTACATCTACATCGCCATCTACATCTACATCGCCATTTACATCGCCATCTACATCTACATCGCCATCTAGATCTAGATCTACATCTACATCGACATCTACATCAACATCTACATCGCCATCTACATCTACATCGCCATCTACATCCACATCTACATCGCCATCGCCATCTGCATCGCCATCTACATATACATCGCCATCTACATCTATATCTACATCTACATCTACATCTACATCGCCATCTACATCTACATCTACATCTACATCGCCATCTACATCTACATTTACATCGCCATCTACATCTACATCTACATCTATATCTACATCGCCATCGGCATCTACATCTACATCTACATCGCCATCTACATCCAGATCTACATCGCCATCTACATCTACATCTACATCGCCATCTACATCTACATCTACATCGCTATCTAGATCTACATCTACATCTACATCGCCATCTACATCTACATCGCCACCTACATCGCCATCTACATCGCCATCTACATCGCCATCTACATCGCCATCTACATCGCCATCTACATCGCCATCTACATCTACATCGCCATCTTCATCTACATCTACATCTACATCGCCATCTACATCTACATCGCCATCTACATCTACATCTACATCGCCATCGCCATCTACATCTACATCGCCATCTACATCGCCATCTACATCTACATCTACATCGCCAACTAGATCTACATCTACATCGCCATCTACATCTACATCTACATCTACATCTACATCTACATCTACATCTACATCTACATCTACATCTACATTTACATCTACAACGCCATCTACATCTACATCGCCATCTACATCGCCATCTACATCGCCATCTACATCGCCATCTACGTCGCCATCTACCTCGCCATCTGCATCTACATCTACATCGCCATCTACATCTACATCTACATCTACATCTACATCTACATCGCGATCTACATCTATATCGCCATCTACATCTACATCTACATCTACATCTACACCTACATCGCCATCTACATTTACATCTACATCTACATCGCCATCTACATCTACATCTACATCGCCATCTACATCTACATCTACATCGCCATCGCCACCTACATCTACATCTACAGCTACATCTACGTTTACATCTACATCGCCATCTACATCTACATCGCCATCTACATCGCCATCTACATCGCCATCTACATCGCCATCTATATCTACATCGCCATCTACATCGCCATCTACATCTACATCTACATCTACATCGCCATCTACATCTACATCTACATCGCCATCTACATCTACATCTACATCTACATCGCCATCTACATCTGCATCTACATGGCCATCGCCATCTACATCTACATCTACATCTACATCTACATCTACATTTATATCTACATCGCGATCTACATCTACATCGCCATCTACATCGCCATCTACATCGCCATCTACATCGCCATCTACATCTATATCTACATCGCCATCTACATCTACATCTACATCGCCATCTACATCTGCATCTACATGGCCATCGCCATCTACATCTACATCTACATCTACATCTACATCTACATCTACATTTATATCTACATCGCGATCTACATCTACATCGCCATCTACATCGCCATCTACATCGCCATCTACATCGCCATCTACATCTACATCTACATCCCCATCTACATCTACATCGCCATCGCCATCTACAACTACATCTACATCTAGATCTACATCTACATCTACATCTACATCTACATTTACATCTACATCGCCATCTACATCTACATCGCCATCTGCATCGCAATCTACATCGCCATCTACATCTACATCGCCATCTAAATCTACATCTACATCGCCATCTACATCGCCATCTACATCTACATCGTCATCTACAGCTACATCCACATCGCCGTCTACATCTACATCTACATCGCCATCTACATCTACATCTACATCTACATCTACATCTACATCTACATCTACTTCTACATGTACATCGCCATCTACATCTACATATACATCGCCATCTACATCTACATCTACATCTACATCGCCATCTACATCTACATCTACATCTACATCGCCATCTACATCTACATCCACATCGCCGTCTACATCTACATCTACATCGCCATCTACATCGCCATCTACATCGCCATCTACATCGCCATCTACATCTACATCTACATCGCCATCTAGATCTACATCTATATCGCCATCTACATCTACATCTACATCGCCATCTACATCTACATCTACATCGCCATCTACATCGCCATCTACATCTACATCGTCATCTACAGCTACATCCACATCGCCGTCTACATCTACATCTACATCGCCATCTACATCGCCGTCTACATCTACATCTACATCTACATCTACATCTACATCTACATCTACATCTACACCTACATCGCCATCTACATTTACATCTACATCTACATCGCCATCTACATCTACATCTACATCGCCATCTACATCTACATCTACATCGCCATCGCCACCTACATCTACATCTACAGCTACATCTACGTTTACATCTACATCGCCATCAACATCTACATCGCCATCTACATCTACATCGCCATCTACATCTACATCTACATCGCCATCGCCATCTACATCGCCATCTACATCTGCATCGCAATCTACATCTCCATCGCCATCTACATCGCCATCTACATCTACATCTACATCGCCATCTA
The DNA here is from genome assembly GCA_944738655.2 of Andrena hattorfiana. NCBI lineage: Eukaryota > Metazoa > Arthropoda > Insecta > Hymenoptera > Andrenidae > Andrena > Andrena hattorfiana. The sequence goes on from OX122892.1 coordinate 25,426,973, forward strand.
GATCTACATCTACATCGCCATCTACATCAACATCTACATCGGCATCTACATCTACATCGCCATCTACATCTACATCTACATCGCCATCGCCATCTACATCGCCATCTACATCTACATCGCCATCTACATCTATATCTACATCTACATCTACATCGCCATCTACATCTACATCTACATCGCCATCTACATCGCCATCTACATCTACCTCGGCATCTACATCTACATCTACATCGCCATCGCCATCTACATCTACATCGCCATCTACATCGCCATCTACATCGCCATCTACATCTACATCGCCATCTACATCGCCATCTACATCTACATCGTCATCTACAGCTACATCCACATCGCCGTCTACATCTACATCTACATCGCCATCTACATCGCCGTCTACATCTACATCTACATCGCTATCTACATCTACATCTACATCGCCATCTACATCTACATCTACATCTACATCGCCATCTACATCTACATCGCCATCTACATCTACATCGCCATCTACATGTACATCGCCATCTACGTCTACATCTATATCGCCATCGCCAACTACATCTACATCTACATCGCCATCTACATCGCCATCTACATCGCCATCTACATCGCCATCTACATCTACATCTACATCCCCATCTACATCTACATCGCCATCGCCATCTACAACTACATCTACATCTAGATCTACATCTACATCTACATCTACATTTACATCTACATCGCCATCTACATCTACATCGCCATCTACATCGCCATCTACATCGCCATCTACATCTACATCGCCATCTAAATCTACATCTACATCGCCATCTACATCGCCATCTACATCTACATCGTCATCTACAGCTACATCCACATCGCCGTCTACATCTACATCTACATCGCCATCTACATCTACATCTACATCTACATCTACATCTACATCTACATCTACTTCTACATGTACATCGCCATCTACATCTACATATACATCGCCATCTACATCTACATCTACATCTACATCGCCATCTACATCTACATCTACATCTACATCGCCATCTACATCTACATCCACATCGCCGTCTACATCTACATCTACATCGCCATCTACATCGCCATCTACATCGCCATCTACATCGCCATCTACATCTACATCTACATCGCCATCTAGATCTACATCTATATCGCCATCTACATCTACATCTACATCGCCATCTACATCTACATCTACATCGCCATCTACATCGCCATCTACATCTACATCGTCATCTACAGCTACATCCACATCGCCGGCTACATCTACATCTACATCGCCATCTACATCTACATCTACATCTACATCTACATCTACATCTACATCTACTTCTACATGTACATCGCCATCTACATCTACATATACATCGCCATCTACATCTACATCTACATCTACATCGCCATCTACATCTACATCTACATCTACATCGCCATCTACATCTACATCCACATCGCCGTCTACATCTACATCTACATCGCCATCTACATCGCCATCTACATCGCCATCTACATCGCCATCTACATCTACATCTACATCGCCATCTAGATCTACATCTATATCGCCATCTACATCTACATCTACATCGCCATCTACATCTACATCTACATCGCCATCTACATCGCCATCTACATCTACATCGTCATCTACAGCTACATCCACATCGCCGTCTACATCTACATCTACATCGCCATCTACATCGCCGTCTACATCTACATCTACATCTACATCTACATCTACATCTACATCTACATCTACATCTACTTCTACATGTGCATCGCCACCTACATCTACATATACATCGTCATCTACATCTACATCTACATCGCCATCTACATCTATATCTACATCGCCATCTACATCTACATCTACATCGCCATCTACATCTACATCTACATCGCCATCTACATCTACATCTACATCTACATTTCCATCAACATCTACATCTACATTTACATCTACATCGCCATCTACATCTACATCGCCATCTACATCGCCATCTACATCGCCATCTACATCTATATCTACATCGCCATCTACATCTACATCCACATCGCCATCTACATCTACATCGCCATCGCCATCTACAACTACATCTACATCTACATCTACATCTACATCTACATTTACATCTACATCGCCATCTACATCGCCATCTTCATCGCCATCTACATCTACATCGCCATCTACATCTACATCGCCATCTACATCTACATCTACATGGCCATCTACATCTACATCTACATCGCCATCTACATCTGCATCTACATCGCCATCGCCATCTACATCTACATCGCCATCTACATCTACATCGCCATCTACATCTACATCGCCATTTACATCGCCATCTACATCTACATCGCCATCTAGATCTAGATCTACATCTACATCGACATCTACATCAACATCTACATCGCCATCTACATCTACATCGCCATCTACATCCACATCTACATCGCCATCGCCATCTGCATCGCCATCTACATATACATCGCCATCTACATCTATATCTACATCTACATCTACATCTACATCGCCATCTACATCTACATCTACATCTACATCGCCATCTACATCTACATTTACATCGCCATCTACATCTACATCTACATCTATATCTACATCGCCATCGGCATCTACATCTACATCTACATCGCCATCTACATCCAGATCTACATCGCCATCTACATCTACATCTACATCGCCATCTACATCTACATCTACATCGCTATCTAGATCTACATCTACATCTACATCGCCATCTACATCTACATCGCCACCTACATCGCCATCTACATCGCCATCTACATCGCCATCTACATCGCCATCTACATCGCCATCTACATCGCCATCTACATCTACATCGCCATCTTCATCTACATCTACATCTACATCGCCATCTACATCTACATCGCCATCTACATCTACATCTACATCGCCATCGCCATCTACATCTACATCGCCATCTACATCGCCATCTACATCTACATCTACATCGCCAACTAGATCTACATCTACATCGCCATCTACATCTACATCTACATCTACATCTACATCTACATCTACATCTACATCTACATCTACATCTACATTTACATCTACAACGCCATCTACATCTACATCGCCATCTACATCGCCATCTACATCGCCATCTACATCGCCATCTACGTCGCCATCTACCTCGCCATCTGCATCTACATCTACATCGCCATCTACATCTACATCTACATCTACATCTACATCTACATCGCGATCTACATCTATATCGCCATCTACATCTACATCTACATCTACATCTACACCTACATCGCCATCTACATTTACATCTACATCTACATCGCCATCTACATCTACATCTACATCGCCATCTACATCTACATCTACATCGCCATCGCCACCTACATCTACATCTACAGCTACATCTACGTTTACATCTACATCGCCATCTACATCTACATCGCCATCTACATCGCCATCTACATCGCCATCTACATCGCCATCTATATCTACATCGCCATCTACATCGCCATCTACATCTACATCTACATCTACATCGCCATCTACATCTACATCTACATCGCCATCTACATCTACATCTACATCGCCATCTACATCTGCATCTACATGGCCATCGCCATCTACATCTACATCTACATCTACATCTACATCTACATTTATATCTACATCGCGATCTACATCTACATCGCCATCTACATCGCCATCTACATCGCCATCTACATCGCCATCTACATCTATATCTACATCGCCATCTACATCTACATCTACATCGCCATCTACATCTGCATCTACATGGCCATCGCCATCTACATCTACATCTACATCTACATCTACATCTACATCTACATTTATATCTACATCGCGATCTACATCTACATCGCCATCTACATCGCCATCTACATCGCCATCTACATCGCCATCTACATCTACATCTACATCCCCATCTACATCTACATCGCCATCGCCATCTACAACTACATCTACATCTAGATCTACATCTACATCTACATCTACATCTACATTTACATCTACATCGCCATCTACATCTACATCGCCATCTGCATCGCAATCTACATCGCCATCTACATCTACATCGCCATCTAAATCTACATCTACATCGCCATCTACATCGCCATCTACATCTACATCGTCATCTACAGCTACATCCACATCGCCGTCTACATCTACATCTACATCGCCATCTACATCTACATCTACATCTACATCTACATCTACATCTACATCTACTTCTACATGTACATCGCCATCTACATCTACATATACATCGCCATCTACATCTACATCTACATCTACATCGCCATCTACATCTACATCTACATCTACATCGCCATCTACATCTACATCCACATCGCCGTCTACATCTACATCTACATCGCCATCTACATCGCCATCTACATCGCCATCTACATCGCCATCTACATCTACATCTACATCGCCATCTAGATCTACATCTATATCGCCATCTACATCTACATCTACATCGCCATCTACATCTACATCTACATCGCCATCTACATCGCCATCTACATCTACATCGTCATCTACAGCTACATCCACATCGCCGTCTACATCTACATCTACATCGCCATCTACATCGCCGTCTACATCTACATCTACATCTACATCTACATCTACATCTACATCTACATCTACACCTACATCGCCATCTACATTTACATCTACATCTACATCGCCATCTACATCTACATCTACATCGCCATCTACATCTACATCTACATCGCCATCGCCACCTACATCTACATCTACAGCTACATCTACGTTTACATCTACATCGCCATCAACATCTACATCGCCATCTACATCTACATCGCCATCTACATCTACATCTACATCGCCATCGCCATCTACATCGCCATCTACATCTGCATCGCAATCTACATCTCCATCGCCATCTACATCGCCATCTACATCTACATCTACATCGCCATCTAGATCTACATCTACATCGCCATCTACATCAACATCTACATCGGCATCTACATCTACATCGCCATCTACATCTACATCTACATCGCCATCGCCATCTACACCGCCATCTACATCTACATCGCCATCTACATCTATATCTACATCTACATCTACATCGCCATCTACATCTACATCTACATCGCCATCTACATCGCCATCTACATCTACCTCGGCATCTACATCTACATCTACATCGCCATCGCCATCTACATCTACATCGCCATCTACATCGCCATCTACATCGCCATCTACATCTACATCGCCATCTACATCGCCATCTACATCTACATCGTCATCTACAGCTACATCCACATCGCCGTCTACATCTACATCTACATCGCCATCTACATCGCCGTCTACATCTACATCTACATCGCTATCTACATCTACATCTACATCGCCATCTACATCTACATCTACATCTACATCGCCATCTACATCTACATCGCCATCTACATCTACATCGCCATCTACATGTACATCGCCATCTACGTCTACATCTATATCGCCATCGCCAACTACATCTACATCTACATCGCCATCTACATCGCCATCTACATCGCCATCTACATCGCCATCTACATCTACATCTACATCCCCATCTACATCTACATCGCCATCGCCATCTACAACTACATCTACATCTAGATCTACATCTACATCTACATCTACATTTACATCTACATCGCCATCTACATCTACATCGCCATCTACATCGCCATCTACATCGCCATCTACATCTACATCGCCATCTAAATCTACATCTACATCGCCATCTACATCGCCATCTACATCTACATCGTCATCTACAGCTACATCCACATCGCCGTCTACATCTACATCTACATCGCCATCTACATCTACATCTACATCTACATCTACATCTACATCTACATCTACTTCTACATGTACATCGCCATCTACATCTACATATACATCGCCATCTACATCTACATCTACATCTACATCGCCATCTACATCTACATCTACATCTACATCGCCATCTACATCTACATCCACATCGCCGTCTACATCTACATCTACATCGCCATCTACATCGCCATCTACATCGCCATCTACATCGCCATCTACATCTACATCTACATCGCCATCTAGATCTACATCTATATCGCCATCTACATCTACATCTACATCGCCATCTACATCTACATCTACATCGCCATCTACATCGCCATCTACATCTACATCGTCATCTACAGCTACATCCACATCGCCGTCTACATCTACATCTACATCGCCATCTACATCGCCGTCTACATCTACATCTACATCTACATCTACATCTACATCTACATCTACATCTACATCTACTTCTACATGTGCATCGCCACCTACATCTACATATACATCGTCATCTACATCTACATCTACATCGCCATCTACATCTATATCTACATCGCCATCTACATCTACATCTACATCGCCATCTACATCTACATCTACATCGCCATCTACATCTACATCTACATCTACATTTCCATCAACATCTACATCTACATTTACATCTACATCGCCATCTACATCTACATCGCCATCTACATCGCCATCTACATCGCCATCTACATCTATATCTACATCGCCATCTACATCTACATCCACATCGCCATCTACATCTACATCGCCATCGCCATCTACAACTACATCTACATCTACATCTACATCTACATCTACATTTACATCTACATCGCCATCTACATCGCCATCTTCATCGCCATCTACATCTACATCGCCATCTACATCTACATCGCCATCTACATCTACATCTACATGGCCATCTACATCTACATCTACATCGCCATCTACATCTGCATCTACATCGCCATCGCCATCTACATCTACATCGCCATCTACATCTACATCGCCATCTACATCTACATCGCCATTTACATCGCCATCTACATCTACATCGCCATCTAGATCTAGATCTACATCTACATCGACATCTACATCAACATCTACATCGCCATCTACATCTACATCGCCATCTACATCCACATCTACATCGCCATCGCCATCTGCATCGCCATCTACATATACATCGCCATCTACATCTATATCTACATCTACATCTACATCGCCATCTACATCTACATCTACATCTACATCGCCATCTACATCTACATTTACATCGCCATCTACATCTACATCTACATCTATATCTACATCGCCATCGGCATCTACATCTACATCTACATCGCCATCTACATCCAGATCTACATCGCCATCTACATCTACATCTACATCGCCATCTACATCTACATCTACATCGCTATCTAGATCTACATCTACATCTACATCGCCATCTACATCTACATCGCCACCTACATCGCCATCTACATCGCCATCTACATCGCCATCTACATCGCCATCTACATCGCCATCTACATCGCCATCTACATCTACATCGCCATCTTCATCTACATCTACATCTACATCGCCATCTACATCTACATCGCCATCTACATCTACATCTACATCGCCATCGCCATCTACATCTACATCGCCATCTACATCGCCATCTACATCTACATCTACATCGCCAACTAGATCTACATCTACATCGCCATCTACATCTACATCTACATCTACATCTACATCTACATCTACATCTACATCTACATCTACATCTACATCTACATTTACATCTACAACGCCATCTACATCTACATCGCCATCTACATCGCCATCTACATCGCCATCTACATCGCCATCTACGTCGCCATCTACCTCGCCAGCTACATCTACATCTACATCGCCATCTACATCTACATCTACATCTACATCTACATCTACATCGCGATCTACATCTATATCGCCATCTACATCTACATCTACATCTACATCTACACCTACATCGCCATCTACATTTACATCTACATCTACATCGCCATCAACATCTACATCTACATCGCCATCTACATCTACATCTACATCGCCATCGCCACCTACATCTACATCTACAGCTACATCTACGTTTACATCTACATCGCCATCTACATCTACATCGCCATCTACATCGCCATCTACATCGCCATCTACATCGCCATCTATATCTACATCGCCATCTACATCGCCATCTACATCTACATCTACATCTACATCGCCATCTACATCTACATCAACAGCGCCATCTACATCTACATCTACATTGCCATCTACATCTATATCTACATCGCCATCTACATCTACATCCACATCGCCAACTACATCTACATCTACATCGCCATCTACATCCAGATCTACATCGCCATCTACAACTACATCTACACCTACATCTACATCTACATCTACATCTACTTCTACATCTACATCGCCATCTACATCTACATCTACATCGCCATCTACATCTACATCTACATCGCCATCTACATCTATATGTACATCGCCATCTACATCTACATCGTCATCTACATCTACATCTACATCTACATCTACATCTACATATACATCTACATCTACTTCTACATGTACATCGCCATCTACATCTACATATACATCGCCATCTACATCTACATCTACATCGCCATCTACATCTATATCTACATCGCCATCTACATCTACATCTACATCGCCATCTACATCAACATCTACATCGCCATCTACATCTACATCTACATCTACATCTACATCTACATCTACATCTACATCTACATCTACATCTACATTTACATCTACATCGCCATCTACATCTACATCTACATCTACATCTACATTTACATCTACATCGCCATCTACATCTACGTCGCCATCTACATCGCGATCTACATTGCCATCTACATCTATATCTACATCGCCATCGACATCTACATCTACATCGCCATCTACATCTACATCTACATCGCCATCGCCATCTACATCTACATCTACATCTACATTTACATCTACATCGCCATCTACATCTACATCGCCATCTACATCGCCATCTACATCTACATCGCCATCTACATCTACATCGCCATCTACATCTACATCTACATCGCCATCTACATCTACATCTACATCGCCATCTACATCTGCATCTACATGGCCATCGCCATCTACATCTACATCTACATCTACATCTACATCTACATTTATATCTACATCGCGATCTACATCTACATCGCCATCTACATCGCCATCTACATCGCCATCTACATCGCCATCTACATCTATATCTACATCGCCATCTACATCTACATCTACATCGCCATCTACATCGCCATCGCCATCTACATCGCTATCTACATCGCCATCTACATCACCATCTACATCTACATCGCCATCTACATCGCCATCTACATCGCCATCTACGTCGCCATCTACCTCGCCATCTACATCTACATCTACATCGCCATCTACATCTACATCTACATCTACATCTACATCTACATTTACATCTACATCGCGATCTACATCTACATCGCCATCTACATCTACATCTACATCTACATCTACACCTACATCGCCATCTACATTTACATCTACATCTACATCGCCATCTACATCTACATCTACATCGCCATCTACATCTACATCTACATCGCCATCGCCACCTACATCTACATCTACAGCTACATCTACGTTTACATCTACATCGCCATCTACATCTACATTGCCATCTACATCGCCATCTACATCGCCATCTACATCGCCATCTATATCTACATCGCCATCTACATCGCCATCTACATCTACATCTACATCTACATCGCCATCTACATCTACATCAACAGCGCCATCTACATCTACATCAACAGCGCCATCTACATCTACATCTACATTGCCATCTACATCTATATCTACATCGCCATCTACATCTACATCCACATCGCCAACTACATCTACATCTACATCGCCATCTACATCCAGATCTACATCGCCATCTACAACTACATCTACACCTACATCTACATCTACATCTACTTCTACATCTACATCGCCATCTACATCTACATCTACATCGCCATCTACATCTACATCTACATCGCCATCTACATCTATATGTACATCGCCATCTACATCTACATCGTCATCTACATCTACATCTACATCTACATCTACATCTACATATACATCTACATCTACTTCTACATGTACATCGCCATCTACATCTACATATACATCGCCATCTACATCTACATCTACATCGCCATCTACATCTATATCTACATCGCCATCTACATCTATGTCGCCATCTACATCGCCATCTACATTGCCATCTACATCTATATCTACATCGCCATCGACATCTACATCTACATCGCCATCTACATCTACATCTACATCGCCATCGCCATCTACATCTACATCTACATCTACATCTACATCTACATCTACATCGCCATCTACATCGCCATCTACATCTACATCGCCATCTACATCTACATCTACATCGCCATCTACATCTACATCTACATCGCCATCTACATCTGCATCTACATCGCCATCGCCATCTACATCTACATCTACATCTACATCTACATCTACATCTACATTTACATCTACATCGCGATCTACATCTACATCGCCATCTACATCGCCATCTACATCGCCATCTACATCGCCATCTACATCTATATCTACATCGCCATCTACATCTACATCTACATCGCCATCTACATCTACATCTACATCTACATCTACACCTACATCGCCATCTACATTTACATCTACATCTACATCGCCATCTACATCTACATCTACATCGCCATCTACATCTACATCTACATCGCCATCGCCACCTACATCTACATCTACAGCTACATCTACGTTTACATCTACATCGCCATCAACATCTACATCGCCATCTACATCTACATCGCCATCTACATCTACATCTACATCGCCATCGCCATCTACATCGCCATCTACATCTGCATCGCAATCTACATCTCCATCGCCATCTACATCGCCATCTACATCTACATCTACATCGCCATCTAGATCTACATCTACATCGCCATCTACATCAACATCTACATCGCCATCTACATCTACATCGCCATCTACATCTACATCTACATCGCCATCGCCATCTACATCGCCATCTACATCTACATCGCCATCTACATCTATATCTACATCTACATCTACATCGCCATCTACATCTACATCTACAGCGCCATCTACATCGCCATCTACATCTACCTCGGCATCTACATCTACATCTACATCGCCATCGCCATCTACATCTACATCGCCATCTACATCGCCATCTACATCGCCATCTACATCTACATCGCCATCTACATCGCCATCTACATCTACATCGTCATCTACAGCTACATCCACATCGCCGTCTACATCTACATCTACATCGCCATCTACATCGCCGTCTACATCTACATCTACATCGCTATCTACATCTACATCTACATCGCCATCTACATCTACATCTACATCTACATCGCCATCTACATCTACATCGCCATCTACATCTACATCGCCATCTACATGTACATCGCCATCTACATCTACATCTATATCGCCATCGCCAACTACATCTACATCTACATCGCCATCTACATCGCCATCTACATCGCCATCTACATCGCCATCTACATCTACATCTACATCCCCATCTACATCTACATCGCCATCGCCATCTACAACTACATCTACATCTAGATCTACATCTACATCTACATCTACATTTACATCTACATCGCCATCTACATCTACATCGCCATCTACATCGCCATCTACATCGCCATCTACATCTACATCGCCATCTAAATCTACATCTACATCGCCATCTACATCGCCATCTACATCTACATCGTCATCTACAGCTACATCCACATCGCCGTCTACATCTACATCTACATCGCCATCTACATCTACATCTACATCTACATCTACATCTACATCTACATCTACTTCTACATGTACATCGCCATCTACATCTACATATACATCGCCATCTACATCTACATCTACATCTACATCGCCATCTACATCTACATCTACATCTACATCGCCATCTACATCTACATCCACATCGCCGTCTACATCTACATCTACATCGCCATCTACATCGCCATCTACATCGCCATCTACATCGCCATCTACATCTACATCTACATCGCCATCTAGATCTACATCTATATCGCCATCTACATCTACATCTACATCGCCATCTACATCTACATCTACATCGCCATCTACATCTACATCTACATCTACATTTCCATCAACATCTACATCTACATTTACATCTACATCGCCATCTACATCTACATCGTCATCTACAGCTACATCCACATCGCCGTCTACATCTACATCTACATCGCCATCTACATCGCCGTCTACATCTACATCTACATCTACATCTACATCTACATCTACATCTACATCTACATCTACATCTACTTCTACATGTGCATCGCCACCTACATCTACATATACATCGTCATCTACATCTACATCTACATCGCCATCTACATCTACATCTACATCGCCATCTACATCTACATCTACATCGCCATCTACATCTACATCTACATCGCCATCTACATCTACATCTACATCTACATTTCCATCAACATCTACATCTACATTTACATCTACATCGCCATCTACATCTACATCGCCATCTACATCGCCATCTACATCGCCATCTACATCTATATCTACATCGCCATCTACATCTACATCCACATCGCCATCTACATCTACATCGCCATCGCCATCTACAACTACATCTACATCTACATCTACATCTACATCTACATTTACATCTACATCGCCATCTACATCGCCATCTTCATCGCCATCTACATCTACATCGCCATCTACATCTACATCGCCATCTACATCTACATCTACATGGCCATCTACATCTACATCTACATCGCCATCTACATCTGCATCTACATCGCCATCGCCATCTACATCTACATCGCCATCTACATCTACATCGCCATCTACATCTACATCGCCATTTACATCCCCATCTACATCTACATCGCCATCTAGATCTAGATCTACATCTACATCGACATCTACATCAACATCTACATCGCCATCTACATCTACATCGCCATCTACATCCACATCTACATCGCCATCGCCATCTGCATCGCCATCTACATATACATCGCCATCTACATCTATATCTACATCTACATCTACATCGCCATCTACATCTACATCTACATCTACATCGCCATCTACATCTACATTTACATCGCCATCTACATCTACATCTACATCTATATCTACATCGCCATCGGCATCTACATCTACATCTACATCGCCATCTACATCCAGATCTACATCGCCATCTACATCTACATCTACATCGCCATCTACATCTACATCTACATCGCTATCTAGATCTACATCTACATCTACATCGCCATCTACATCTACATCGCCACCTACATCGCCATCTACATCGCCATCTACATCGCCATCTACATCGCCATCTACATCGCCATCTACATCTACATCGCCATCTTCATCTACATCTACATCTACATCGCCATCTACATCTACATCGCCATCTACATCTACATCTACATCGCCATCGCCATCTACATCTACATCGCCATCTACATCGCCATCTACATCTACATCTACATCTACATCGCCAACTAGATCTACATCTACATCGCCATCTACATCTACATCTACATCTACATCTACATCTACATCTACATCTACATTTACATCTACAACGCCATCTACATCTACATCGCCATCTACATCGCCATCTACATCGCCATCTACATCGCCATCTACGTCGCCATCTACCTCGCCATCTACATCTACATCTACATCGCCATCTACATCTACATCTACATCTACATCTACATCTACATCGCGATCTACATCTATATCGCCATCTACATCTACATCTACATCTACATCTACACCTACATCGCCATCTACATTTACATCTACATCTACATCGCCATCTACATCTACATCTACATCGCCATCTACATCTACATCTACATCGCCATCGCCACCTACATCTACATCTACAGCTACATCTACGTTTACATCTACATCGCCATCTACATCTACATCGCCATCTACATCGCCATCTACATCGCCATCTACATCGCCATCTATATCTACATCGCCATCTACATCGCCATCTACATCTACATCTACATCTACATCGCCATCTACATCTACATCTACATCGCCATCTACATCTACATCTACATCGCCATCTACATCTGCATCTACATGGCCATCGCCATCTACATCTACATCTACATCTACATCTACATCTACATTTATATCTACATCGCGATCTACATCTACATCGCCATCTACATCGCCATCTACATCGCCATCTACATCGCCATCTACATCTATATCTACATCGCCATCTACATCTACATCTACATCGCCATCTACATCGCCATCGCCATCTACATCGCCATCTACATCGCCATCTACATCACCATCTACATCTACATCGCCATCTACATCGCCATCTACATCGCCATCTACATCGCCATCTACATCTACATCTACATCGCCATCTAGATCTACATCTACATCGCCATCTACATCAACATCTACATCGCCATCTACATCTACATCGCCATCTACATCTACATCTACATCGCCATCGCCATCTACATCGCCATCTACATCTGCATCGCAATCTACATCTACATCGCCATCTACATCGCCATCTACATCTACATCTACATCGCCATCTAGATCTACATCTACATCGCCATCTACATCAACATCTACATCGCCATCTACATCTACATCGCCATCTACATCTACATCTACATCGCCATCGCCATCTACATCGCCATCTACATCTACATCGCCATCTACATCTATATCTACATCTACATCTACATCGCCATCTACATCTACATCTACATCGCCATCTACATCGCCATCTACATCTACCTCGGCATCTACATCTACATCTACATCGCCATCGCCATCTACATCTACATCTACATCTACATCGCCATCTACATCGCCATCTACATCTACATCGCCATCTACATCGCCATCTACATCTACATCGTCATCTACAGCTACATCCACATCGCCGTCTACATCTACATCTACATCGCCATCTACATCGCCGTCTACATCTACATCTACATCGCTATCTACATCTACATCTACATCGCCATCTACATCTACATCTACATCTACATCGCCATCTACATCTACATCGCCATCTACATCGCCATCTACATCGCCATCTACATCGCCATCTACATCGCCATCTACATCTATATCTACATCGCTATCTACATCTACATCTACATCGCCATCTACATCTACATCGCCATCGCCATCTACAACTACATCTACTTCTACATCTACATCTACATCTACATTTACATCTACATCGCCATCTACATCGCCATCTACATCGCCATCTACATCTACATCTACATCGTCATCTAGATCTACATCTATATCGCCATCTACATCTACATCTACATCGCCATCTACATCTACATCGCCACCTACATCGCCATCTACATCGCCATCTACATCGCCATCTACATCGCCATCTACATCGCCATCTACATCTACATCGCCATCTTCATCTACATCTACATCTACATCGCCATCTACATCTACATCGCCATCTACATCTACATCTACATCGCCATCGCCATCTACATCGCCATCTACATCTGCATCGCCATCTACATCTACATCGCCATCTACATCGCCATCTACATCTACATCTACATCGCCATCTAGATCTACATCTACATCGCCATCTACATCAACATCTACATCGCCATCTACATCTACATCGCCATCGCCATCTACATCGCCATCTACATCTACATCGCCATCTACATCTATATCTACATCTACATCTACATCGCCATCTACATCTACATCTACATCGCCATCTACATCTACATCTACATCGCCATCTACATCTACATCTACATCGCCATCTACATCGCCATCTACATCGCCATCTACATCTACATCTACATCGTCATCTAGATCTACATCTATATCGCCATCTACATCTACATCTACATCGCCATCTACATCTACATCGCCACCTACATCGCCATCTACATCGCCATCTACATCGCCATCTACATCTATATCTACATCGCTATCTACATCTACATCTACATCGCCATCTACATCTACATCGCCATCGCCATCTACAACTACATCTACTTCTACATCTACTTCTACATCTACATCTACATCTACATTTACATCTACATCGCCATCTACATCGCCATCTACATCGCCATCTACATCTACATCTACATCGTCATCTAGATCTACATCTATATCGCCATCTACATCTACATCTACATCGCCATCTACATCTACATCGCCACCTACATCGCCATCTACATCGCCATCTACATCGCCATCTACATCGCCATCTACATCGCCATCTACATCTACATCGCCATCTTCATCTACATCTACATCTACATCGCCATCTACATCTACATCGCCATCTACATCTACATCTACATCGCCATCGCCATCTACATCGCCATCTACATCTGCATCGCCATCTACATCTACATCGCCATCTACATCGCCATCTACATCTACATCTACATCGCCATCTAGATCTACATCTACATCGCCATCTACATCAACATCTACATCGCCATCTACATCTACATCGCCATCGCCATCTACATCGCCATCTACATCTACATCGCCATCTACATCTATATCTACATCTACATCTACATCGCCATCTACATCTACATCTACATCGCCATCTACATCTACATCTACATCGCCATCTACATCTACATCTACATCGCCATCTACATCGCCATCTACATCGCCATCTACATCTACATCTACATCGTCATCTAGATCTACATCTATATCGCCATCTACATCTACATCTACATCGCCATCTACATCTACATCGCCACCTACATCGCCATCTACATCGCCATCTACATCGCCATCTACATCGCCATCTACATCGCCATCTACATCTACATCGCCATCTTCATCTACATCTACATCTACATCGCCATCTACATCTACATCGCCATCTACATCTACATCTACATCGCCATCGCCATCTACATCTACATCGCCATCTACATCGCCATCTACATCTACATCTACATCGCCAACTAGATCTACATCTACATCGCCACTACATCTACATCTACATCTACATCTACATCTACATCTACATCTACATCTACATCTACATTTACATCTACATCGACATCTACATCTACATCGCCATCTACATCGCCATCTACATCGCCATCTACATCGCCATCTACATCGCCATCTACGTCGCCATCTACCCCGCCATCTACATCTACATCTACATCGCCATCTACATCTACATCTACATCTACATCTGCATCTACATTTACATCTACATCGCGATCTACATCTACATCGCCATCTACATCTACATCTACATCTACATCTACACCTACATCGCCATCTACATTTACATCTACATCTACATCGCCATCTACATCTACATCTACATCGCCATCTACATCTACATCTACATCGCCATCGCCACCTACATCTACATCTACAGCTACATCTACGTTTACATCTACATCGCCATCTACATCTACATTGCCATCTACATCGCCATCTACATCGCCATCTACATCGCCATCTATATCTACATCGCCATCTACATCGCCATCTACATCTACATCTACATCTACATCGCCATCTACATCTACATCAACAGCGCCATCTACATCTACATCTACATTGCCATCTACATCTATATCTACATCGCCATCTACATCTACATCCACATCGCCAACTACATCTACATCTACATCGCCATCTACATCCAGATCTACATCGCCATCTACAACTACATCTACACCTACATCTACATCTACATCTACTTCTACATCTACATCGCCATCTACATCTACATCTACATCGCCATCTACATCTACATCTACATCGCCATCTACATCTATATGTACATCGCCATCTACATCTACATCGTCATCTACATCTACATCTACATCTACATCTACATCTACATATACATCTACATCTACTTCTACATGTACATCGCCATCTACATCTACATATACATCGCCATCTACATCTACATCTACATCGCCATCTACATCTATATCTACATCGCCATCTACATCTACATCTACATCGCCATCTACATCTACATCTACATCGCCATCTACATCTGCATCTACATCGCCATCGCCATCTACATCTACATCTACATCTACATCTACATCTACATTTACATCTACATCGCGATCTACATCTACATCGCCATCTACATCGCCATCTACATCGCCATCTACATCGCCATCTACATCTATATCTACATCGCCATCTACATCTACATCTACATCGCCATCTACATCTACATCTACATCTACATCTACACCTACATCGCCATCTACATTTACATCTACATCTACATCGCCATCTACATCTACATCTACATCGCCATCTACATCTACATCTACATCGCCATCGCCACCTACATCTACATCTACAGCTACATCTACGTTTACATCTACATCGCCATCAACATCTACATCGCCATCTACATCTACATCGCCATCTACATCTACATCTACATCGCCATCGCCATCTACATCGCCATCTACATCTGCATCGCAATCTACATCTCCATCGCCATCTACATCGCCATCTACATCTACATCTACATCGCCATCTAGATCTACATCTACATCGCCATCTACATCAACATCTACATCGGCATCTACATCTACATCGCCATCTACATCTACATCTACATCGCCATCGCCATCTACATCGCCATCTACATCTACATCGCCATCTACATCTATATCTACATCTACATCTACATCGCCATCTACATCTACATCTACATCGCCATCTACCTCGGCATCTACATCTACATCTACATCGCCATCGCCATCTACATCTACATCGCCATCTACATCGCCATCTACATCGCCATCTACATCGCCATCTACATCTACATCGCCATCTACATCGCCATCTACATCTACATCGTCATCTACAGCTACATCCACATCGCCGTCTACATCTACATCTACATCGCCATCTACATCGCCGTCTACATCTACATCTACATCGCTATCTACATCTACATCTACATCGCCATCTACATCTACATCTACATCTACATCGCCATCTACATCTACATCGCCATCTACATCTACATCGCCATCTACATGTACATCGCCATCTACGTCTACATCTATATCGCCATCGCCAACTACATCTACATCTACATCGCCATCTACATCGCCATCTACATCGCCATCTACATCGCCATCTACATCTACATCTACATCCCCATCTACATCTACATCGCCATCGCCATCTACAACTACATCTACATCTAGATCTACATCTACATCTACATCTACATTTACATCTACATCGCCATCTACATCTACATCGCCATCTACATCGCCATCTACATCGCCATCTACATCTACATCGCCATCTAAATCTACATCTACATCGCCATCTACATCGCCATCTACATCTACATCGTCATCTACAGCTACATCCACATCGCCGTCTACATCTACATCTACATCGCCATCTACATCTACATCTACATCTACATCTACATCTACATCTACATCTACTTCTACATGTACATCGCCATCTACATCTACATATACATCGCCATCTACATCTACATCTACATCTACATCGCCATCTACATCTACATCTACATCTACATCGCCATCTACATCTACATCCACATCGCCGTCTACATCTACATCTACATCGCCATCTACATCGCCATCTACATCGCCATCTACATCGCCATCTACATCTACATCTACATCGCCATCTAGATCTACATCTATATCGCCATCTACATCTACATCTACATCGCCATCTACATCTACATCTACATCGCCATCTACATCGCCATCTACATCTACATCGTCATCTACAGCTACATCCACATCGCCGTCTACATCTACATCTACATCGCCATCTACATCGCCGTCTACATCTACATCTACATCTACATCTACATCTACATCTACATCTACATCTACATCTACTTCTACATGTGCATCGCCACCTACATCTACATATACATCGTCATCTACATCTACATCTACATCGCCATCTACATCTATATCTACATCGCCATCTACATCTACATCTACATCGCCATCTACATCTACATCTACATCGCCATCTACATCTACATCTACATCTACATTTCCATCAACATCTACATCTACATTTACATCTACATCGCCATCTACATCTACATCGCCATCTACATCGCCATCTACATCGCCATCTACATCTATATCTACATCGCCATCTACATCTACATCCACATCGCCATCTACATCTACATCGCCATCGCCATCTACAACTACATCTACATCTACATCTACATCTACATCTACATTTACATCTACATCGCCATCTACATCGCCATCTTCATCGCCATCTACATCTACATCGCCATCTACATCTACATCGCCATCTACATCTACATCTACATGGCCATCTACATCTACATCTACATCGCCATCTACATCTGCATCTACATCGCCATCGCCATCTACATCTACATCGCCATCTACATCTACATCGCCATCTACATCTACATCGCCATTTACATCGCCATCTACATCTACATCGCCATCTAGATCTAGATCTACATCTACATCGACATCTACATCAACATCTACATCGCCATCTACATCTACATCGCCATCTACATCCACATCTACATCGCCATCGCCATCTGCATCGCCATCTACATATACATCGCCATCTACATCTATATCTACATCTACATCTACATCGCCATCTACATCTACATCTACATCTACATCGCCATCTACATCTACATTTACATCGCCATCTACATCTACATCTACATCTATATCTACATCGCCATCGGCATCTACATCTACATCTACATCGCCATCTACATCCAGATCTACATCGCCATCTACATCTACATCTACATCGCCATCTACATCTACATCTACATCGCTATCTAGATCTACATCTACATCTACATCGCCATCTACATCTACATCGCCACCTACATCGCCATCTACATCGCCATCTACATCGCCATCTACATCGCCATCTACATCGCCATCTACATCGCCATCTACATCTACATCGCCATCTTCATCTACATCTACATCTACATCGCCATCTACATCTACATCGCCATCTACATCTACATCTACATCGCCATCGCCATCTACATCTACATCGCCATCTACATCGCCATCTACATCTACATCTACATCGCCAACTAGATCTACATCTACATCGCCATCTACATCTACATCTACATCTACATCTACATCTACATCTACATCTACATCTACATCTACATCTACATTTACATCTACAACGCCATCTACATCTACATCGCCATCTACATCGCCATCTACATCGCCATCTACATCGCCATCTACGTCGCCATCTACCTCGCCATCTACATCTACATCTACATCGCCATCTACATCTACATCTACATCTACATCTACATCTACATCGCGATCTACATCTATATCGCCATCTACATCTACATCTACATCTACATCTACACCTACATCGCCATCTACATTTACATCTACATCTACATCGCCATCTACATCTACATCTACATCGCCATCTACATCTACATCTACATCGCCATCGCCACCTACATCTACATCTACAGCTACATCTACGTTTACATCTACATCGCCATCTACATCTACATCGCCATCTACATCGCCATCTACATCGCCATCTACATCGCCATCTATATCTACATCGCCATCTACATCGCCATCTACATCTACATCTACATCTACATCGCCATCTACATCTACATCTACATCGCCATCTACATCTACATCTACATCGCCATCTACATCTGCATCTACATGGCCATCGCCATCTACATCTACATCTACATCTACATCTACATCTACATTTATATCTACATCGCGATCTACATCTACATCGCCATCTACATCGCCATCTACATCGCCATCTACATCGCCATCTACATCTATATCTACATCGCCATCTACATCTACATCTACATCGCCATCTACATCTGCATCTACATGGCCATCGCCATCTACATCTACATCTACATCTACATCTACATCTACATTTATATCTACATCGCGATCTACATCTACATCGCCATCTACATCGCCATCTACATCGCCATCTACATCGCCATCTACATCTACATCTACATCCCCATCTACATCTACATCGCCATCGCCATCTACAACTACATCTACATCTAGATCTACATCTACATCTACATCTACATCTACATTTACATCTACATCGCCATCTACATCTACATCGCCATCTACATCGCCATCTACATCGCCATCTACATCTACATCGCCATCTAAATCTACATCTACATCGCCATCTACATCGCCATCTACATCTACATCGTCATCTACAGCTACATCCACATCGCCGTCTACATCTACATCTACATCGCCATCTACATCTACATCTACATCTACATCTACATCTACATCTACATCTACTTCTACATGTACATCGCCATCTACATCTACATATACATCGCCATCTACATCTACATCTACATCTACATCGCCATCTACATCTACATCTACATCTACATCGCCATCTACATCTACATCCACATCGCCGTCTACATCTACATCTACATCGCCATCTACATCGCCATCTACATCGCCATCTACATCGCCATCTACATCTACATCTACATCGCCATCTAGATCTACATCTATATCGCCATCTACATCTACATCTACATCGCCATCTACATCTACATCTACATCGCCATCTACATCGCCATCTACATCTACATCGTCATCTACAGCTACATCCACATCGCCGTCTACATCTACATCTACATCGCCATCTACATCGCCGTCTACATCTACATCTACATCTACATCTACATCTACATCTACATCTACATCTACATCTACTTCTACATGTGCATCGCCACCTACATCTACATATACATCGTCATCTACATCTACATCTACATCGCCATCTACATCTATATCTACATCGCCATCTACATCTACATCTACATCGCCATCTACATCTACATCTACATCGCCATCTACATCTACATCTACATCTACATTTCCATCAACATCTACATCTACATTTACATCTACATCGCCATCTACATCTACATCGCCATCTACATCGCCATCTACATCGCCATCTACATCTATATCTACATCGCCATCTACATCTACATCCACATCGCCATCTACATCTACATCGCCATCGCCATCTACAACTACATCTACATCTACATCTACATCTACATCTACATTTACATCTACATCGCCATCTACATCGCCATCTTCATCGCCATCTACATCTACATCGCCATCTACATCTACATCGCCATCTACATCTACATCTACATGGCCATCTACATCTACATCTACATCGCCATCTACATCTGCATCTACATCGCCATCGCCATCTACATCTACATCGCCATCTACATCTACATCGCCATCTACATCTACATCGCCATTTACATCGCCATCTACATCTACATCGCCATCTAGATCTAGATCTACATCTACATCGACATCTACATCAACATCTACATCGCCATCTACATCTACATCGCCATCTACATCCACATCTACATCGCCATCGCCATCTGCATCGCCATCTACATATACATCGCCATCTACATCTATATCTACATCTACATCTACATCGCCATCTACATCTACATCTACATTTACATCGCCATCTTCATCTACATCTACATCTACATCGCCATCTACATCTACATCGCCATCTACATCTACATCTACATCGCCATCGCCATCTACATCTACATCGCCATCTACATCGCCATCTACATCTACATCTACATCGCCAACTAGATCTACATCTACATCGCCATCTACATCTACATCTACATCTACATCTACATCTACATCTACATCTACATCTACATCTACATCTACATCTACATTTACATCTACAACGCCATCTACATCTACATCGCCATCTACATCGCCATCTACATCGCCATCTACATCGCCATCTACGTCGCCACCTACCTCGCCATCTACATCTACATCTACATCGCCATCTACATCTACATCTACATCTACATCTACATCTACATCGCGATCTACATCTATATCGCCATCTACATCTACATCTACATCTACATCTACACCTACATCGCCATCTACATTTACATCTACATCTACATCGCCATCTACATCTACATCTACATCGCCATCTACATCTACATCTACATCGCCATCGCCACCTACATCTACATCTACAGCTACATCTACGTTTACATCTACATCGCCATCTACATCTACATCGCCATCTACATCGCCATCTACATCGCCATCTACATCGCCATCTATATCTACATCGCCATCTACATCGCCATCTACATCTACATCTACATCTACATCGCCATCTACATCTACATCTACATCGCCATCTACATCTACATCGCCATCTACATCTGCATCTACATGGCCATCGCCATCTACATCTACATCTACATCTACATCTACATCTACATTTATATCTACATCGCGATCTACATCTACATCGCCATCTACATCGCCATCTACATCGCCATCTACATCTATATCTACATCGCCATCTACATCTACATCTACATCGCCATCTACATCGCCATCGCCATCTACATCGCCATCTACATCGCCATCTACATCACCATCTACATCTACATCGCCATCTACATCGCCATCTACATCGCCATCTACATCGCCATCTACATCTACATCTACATCGCCATCTAGATCTACATCTACATCGCCATCTACATCAACATCTACATCGCCATCTACATCTACATCGCCATCTACATCTACATCTACATCGCCATCGCCATCTACATCGCCATCTACATCTGCATCGCAATCTACATCTACATCGCCATCTACATCGCCATCTACATCTACATCTACATCGCCATCTAGATCTACATCTACATCGCCATCTACATCAACATCTACATCGCCATCTACATCTACATCGCCATCTACATCTACATCTACATCGCCATCGCCATCTACATCGCCATCTACATCTACATCGCCATCTACATCTATATCTACATCTACATCTACATCGCCATCTACATCTACATCTACATCTACATCTACATCTACATCTACATCTACATCTACATCTACATCGCCATCTACATCTACATCTACATCTACATCGCCATCTACATCTACATCCACATCGCCGTCTACATCTACATCTACATCGCCATCTACATCGCCATCTACATCGCCATCTACATCGCCATCTACATCTACATCTACATCGCCATCTAGATCTACATCTATATCGCCATCTACATCTACATCTACATCGCCATCTACATCTACATCTACATCGCCATCTACATCGCCATCTACATCTACATCGTCATCTACAGCTACATCCACATCGCCGTCTACATCTACATCTACATCGCCATCTACATCGCCGTCTACATCTACATCTACATCTACATCTACATCTACATCTACATCTACATCTACATCTACTTCTACATGTGCATCGCCACCTACATCTACATATACATCGTCATCTACATCTACATCTACATCGCCATCTACATCTATATCTACATCGCCATCTACATCTACATCTACATCGCCATCTACATCTACATCTACATCGCCATCTACATCTACATCTACATCTACATTTCCATCAACATCTACATCTACATTTACATCTACATCGCCATCTACATCTACATCGCCATCTACATCGCCATCTACATCGCCATCTACATCTATATCTACATCGCCATCTACATCTACATCCACATCGCCATCTACATCTACATCGCCATCGCCATCTACAACTACATCTACATCTACATCTACATCTACATCTACATTTACATCTACATCGCCATCTACATCGCCATCTACATCGCCATCTACATCTACATCGCCATCTACATCTACATCGCCATCTACATCTACATCGCCATCTACATCTACATCTACATGGCCATCTACATCTACATCTACATCGCCATCTACATCTGCATCTACATCGCCATCGCCATCTACATCTACATCGCCATCTACATCTACATCGCCATCTACATCTACATCGCCATTTACATCGCCATCTACATCTACATCGCCATCTAGATCTAGATCTACATCTACATCGACATCTACATCAACATCTACATCGCCATCTACATCTACATCGCCATCTACATCCACATCTACATCGCCATCGCCATCTGCATCGCCATCTACATATACATCGCCATCTACATCTATATCTACATCTACATCTACATCGCCATCTACATCTACATCTACATTTACATCGCCATCTACATCTCCATCTACATCTATATCTACATCGCCATCGGCATCTACATCTACATCTACATCGCCATCTACATCCAGATCTACATCGCCATCTACATCTACATCTACATCGCCATCTACATCTACATCTACATCGCTATCTAGATCTACATCTACATCTACATCGCTATCTAGATCTACATCTACATCTACATCGCCATCTACATCTACATCGCCACCTACATCGCCATCTACATCGCCATCTACATCGCCATCTACATCGCCATCTACATCGCCATCTACATCGCCATCTACATCTACATCGCCATCTTCATCTACATCTACATCTACATCGCCATCTACATCTACATCGCCATCTACATCTACATCTACATCGCCATCGCCATCTACATCTACATCGCCATCTACTACGCCATCTACATCTACATCTACATCGCCAACTAGATCTACATCTACATCGCCATCTACATCTACATCTACATCTACATCTACATCTACATCTACATCTACATTTACATCTACAACGCCATCTACATCTACATCGCCATCTACATCGCCATCTACATCGCCATCTACATCGCCATCTACGTCGCCACCTACCTCGCCATCTACATCTACATCTACATCGCCATCTACATCTACATCTACATCTACATCTACATCTACATCGCGATCTACATCTATATCGCCATCTACATCTACATCTACATCTACATCTACACCTACATCGCCATCTACATTTACATCTACATCTACATCGCCATCTACATCTACATCTACATCGCCATCTACATCTACATCTACATCGCCATCGCCACCTACATCTACATCTACAGCTACATCTACGTTTACATCTACATCGCCATCTACATCTACATCGCCATCTACATCGCCATCTACATCGCCATCTACATCGCCATCTATATCTACATCGCCATCTACATCGCCATCTACATCTACATCTACATCTACATCGCCATCTACATCTACATCTACATCGCCATCTACATCTACATCTACATCGCCATCTACATCTGCATCTACATGGCCATCGCCATCTACATCTACATCTACATCTACATCTACATCTACATTTATATCTACATCGCGATCTACATCTACATCGCCATCTACATCGCCATCTACATCGCCATCTACATCGCCATCTACATCTATATCTACATCGCCATCTACATCTACATCTACATCGCCATCTACATCGCCATCGCCATCTACATCGCCATCTACATCGCCATCTACATCACCATCTACATCTACATCGCCATCTACATCGCCATCTACATCGCCATCTACATCGCCATCTACATCTACATCTACATCGCCATCTAGATCTACATCTACATCGCCATCTACATCAACATCTACATCGCCATCTACATCTACATCGCCATCTACATCTACATCTACATCGCCATCGCCATCTACATCGCCATCTACATCTGCATCGCAATCTACATCTACATCGCCATCTACATCGCCATCTACATCTACATCTACATCGCCATCTAGATCTACATCTACATCGCCATCTACATCAACATCTACATCGCCATCTACATCTACATCGCCATCTACATCTACATCTACATCGCCATCGCCATCTACATCGCCATCTACATCTACATCGCCATCTACATCTATATCTACATCTACATCTACATCGCCATCTACATCTACATCTACATCGCCATCTACATCGCCATCTACATCTACCTCGGCATCTACATCTACATCTACATCGCCATCGCCATCTACATCTACATCTACATCTACATCGCCATCTACATCGCCATCTACATCTACATCGCCATCTACATCGCCATCTACATCGCCATCTACATCTACATCGTCATCTACAGCTACATCCACATCGCCGTCTACATCTACATCTACATCGCCATCTACATCGCCGTCTACATCTACATCTACATCGCTATCTACATCTACATCTACATCGCCATCTACATCTACATCTACATCTACATCGCCATCTACATCTACATCGCCATCTACATCGCCATCTACATCGCCATCTACATCGCCATCTACATCGCCATCTACATCTATATCTACATCGCTATCTACATCTACATCTACATCGCCATCTACATCTACATCGCCATCGCCATCTACAACTACATCTACTTCTACATCTACATCTACATCTACATTTACATCTACATCGCCATCTACATCGCCATCAACATCGCCATCTACATCGCCATCTACATCTACATCGCCATCTAAATCTACATCTACATCGCCATCTACATCGCCATCTACATCTGCATCGCCATCTACATCTACATCGCCATCTACATCGCCATCTACATCTACATCTACATCGCCATCTAGATCTACATCTACATCGCCATCTACATCAACATCTACATCGCCATCTACATCTACATCGCCATCGCCATCTACATCGCCATCTACATCTACATCGCCATCTACATCTATATCTACATCTACATCTACATCGCCATCTACATCTACATCTACATCGCCATCTACATCTACATCTACATCGCCATCTACATCTACATCTACATCGCCATCTACATCGCCATCTACATCGCCATCTACATCTACATCTACATCGTCATCTAGATCTACATCTATATCGCCATCTACATCTACATCTACATCGCCATCTACATCTACATCGCCACCTACATCGCCATCTACATCGCCATCTACATCGCCATCTACATCGCCATCTACATCGCCATCTACATCTACATCGCCATCTTCATCTACATCTACATCTACATCGCCATCTACATCTACATCGCCATCTACATCTACATCTACATCGCCATCGCCATCTACATCTACATCGCCATCTACATCGCCATCTACATCTACATCTACATCGCCAACTAGATCTACATCTACATCGCCACTACATCTACATCTACATCTACATCTACATCTACATCTACATCTACATCTACATCTACATTTACATCTACATCGACATCTACATCTACATCGCCATCTACATCGCCATCTACATCGCCATCTACATCGCCATCTACATCGCCATCTACGTCGCCATCTACCTCGCCATCTACATCTACATCTACATCGCCATCTACATCTACATCTACATCTACATCTACATCTACATTTACATCTACATCGCGATCTACATCTACATCGCCATCTACATCTACATCTACATCTACATCTACACCTACATCGCCATCTACATTTACATCTACATCTACATCGCCATCTACATCTACATCTACATCGCAATCTACATCTACATCTACATCGCCATCGCCACCTACATCTACATCTACAGCTACATCTACGTTTACATCTACATCGCCATCTACATCTACATTGCCATCTACATCGCCATCTACATCGCCATCTACATCGCCATCTATATCTACATCGCCATCTACATCGCCATCTACATCTACATCTACATCTACATCGCCATCTACATCTACATCAACAGCGCCATCTACATCTACATCTACATTGCCATCTACATCTATATCTACATCGCCATCTACATCTACATCCACATCGCCAACTACATCTACATCTACATCGCCATCTACATCCAGATCTACATCGCCATCTACAACTACATCTACACCTACATCTACATCTACATCTACTTCTACATCTACATCGCCATCTACATCTACATCTACATCGCCATCTACATCTACATCTACATCGCCATCTACATCTATATGTACATCGCCATCTACATCTACATCGTCATCTACATCTACATCTACATCTACATCTACATATACATCTACATCTACTTCTACATGTACATCGCCATCTACATCTACATATACATCGCCATCTACATCTACATCTACATCGCCATCTACATCTATATCTACATCGCCATCTACATCTACATCTACATCGCCATCTACATCAACATCTACATCGCCATCTACATCTACATCTACATCTACATCTACATATACATCTACATCTACATCTACATTTACATCTACATCGCCATCTACATCTATGTCGCCATCTACATCGCCATCTACATTGCCATCTACATCTATATCTACATCGCCATCGACATCTACATCTACATCGCCATCTACATCTACATCTACATCGCCATCGCCATCTACATCTACATCTACATCTACATCTACATCTACATCTACATCGCCATCTACATCGCCATCTACATCGCCATCTACATCTACATCGCCATCTACATCTACATCTACATCGCCATCTACATCTACATCTACATCGCCATCTACATCTGCATCTACATCGCCATCGCCATCTACATCTACATCTACATCTACATCTACATCTACATTTACATCTACATCGCGATCTACATCTACATCGCCATCTACATCGCCATCTACATCGCCATCTACATCGCCATCTACATCTATATCTACATCGCCATCTACATCTACATCTACATCGCCATCTACATCTACATCTACATCTACATCTACACCTACATCGCCATCTACATTTACATCTACATCTACATCGCCATCTACATCTACATCTACATCGCCATCTACATCTACATCTACATCTACATCGCCATCGCCACCTACATCTACATCTACAGCTACATCTACGTTTACATCTACATCGCCATCAACATCTACATCGCCATCTACATCTACATCGCCATCTACATCTACATCTACATCGCCATCGCCATCTACATCGCCATCTACATCTGCATCGCAATCTACATCTCCATCGCCATCTACATCGCCATCTACATCTACATCTACATCGCCATCTAGATCTACATCTACATCGCCATCTACATCAACATCTACATCGCCATCTACATCTACATCGCCATCTACATCTACATCTACATCGCCATCGCCATCTACATCGCCATCTACATCTACATCGCCATCTACATCTATATCTACATCTACATCTACATCGCCATCTACATCTACATCTACATCGCCATCTACATCGCCATCTACATCTACCTCGGCATCTACATCTACATCTACATCGCCATCGCCATCTACATCTACATCGCCATCTACATCGCCATCTACATCGCCATCTACATCTACATCGCCATCTACATCGCCATCTACATCTACATCGTCATCTACAGCTACATCCACATCGCCGTCTACATCTACATCTACATCGCCATCTACATCGCCGTCTACATCTACATCTACATCGCCATCTACATCTGCATCTACATGGCCATCGCCATCTACATCTACATCTACATCTACATCTACATCTACATTTATACCTACATCGCGATCTACATCTACATCGCCATCTACATCGCCATCTACATCGCCATCTACATCGCCATCTACATCTATATCTACATCGCCATCTACATCTACATCTACATCGCCATCTACATCTGCATCTACATGGCCATCGCCATCTACATCTACATCTACATCTACATCTACATCTACATCTACATTTATATCTACATCGCGATCTACATCTACATCGCCATCTACATCGCCATCTACATCGCCATCTACATCGCCATCTACATCTACATCTACATCCCCATCTACATCTACATCGCCATCGCCATCTACAACTACATCTACATCTAGATCTACATCTACATCTACATCTACATTTACATCTACATCGCCATCTACATCTACATCGCCATCTACATCGCCATCTACATCGCCATCTACATCTACATCGCCATCTAAATCTACATCTACATCGCCATCTACATCGCCATCTACATCTACATCGTCATCTACAGCTACATCCACATCGCCGTCTACATCTACATCTACATCGCCATCTACATCTACATCTACATCTACATCTACATCTACATCTACATCTACTTCTACATGTACATCGCCATCTACATCTACATATACATCGCCATCTACATCTACATCTACATCTACATCGCCATCTACATCTACATCTACATCTACATCGCCATCTACATCTACATCCACATCGCCGTCTACATCTACATCTACATCGCCATCTACATCGCCATCTACATCGCCATCTACATCGCCATCTACATCTACATCTACATCGCCATCTAGATCTACATCTATATCGCCATCTACATCTACATCTACATCGCCATCTACATCTACATCTACATCGCCATCTACATCGCCATCTACATCTACATCGTCATCTACAGCTACATCCACATCGCCGTCTACATCTACATCTACATCGCCATCTACATCGCCGTCTACATCTACATCTACATCTACATCTACATCTACATCTACATCTACATCTACATCTACTTCTACATGTGCATCGCCACCTACATCTACATATACATCGTCATCTACATCTACATCTACATCGCCATCTACATCTATATCTACATCGCCATCTACATCTACATCTACATCGCCATCTACATCTACATCTACATCGCCATCTACATCTACATCTACATCTACATTTCCATCAACATCTACATCTACATTTACATCTACATCGCCATCTACATCTACATCGCCATCTACATCGCCATCTACATCGCCATCTACATCTATATCTACATCGCCATCTACATCTACATCCACATCGCCATCTACATCTACATCGCCATCGCCATCTACAACTACATCTACATCTACATCTACATCTACATCTACATTTACATCTACATCGCCATCTACATCGCCATCTTCATCGCCATCTACATCTACATCGCCATCTACATCTACATCGCCATCTACATCTACATCTACATGGCCATCTACATCTACATCTACATCGCCATCTACATCTGCATCTACATCGCCATCGCCATCTACATCTACATCGCCATCTACATCTACATCGCCATTTACATCGCCATCTACATCTACATCGCCATCTAGATCTAGATCTACATCTACATCGACATCTACATCAACATCTACATCGCCATCTACATCTACATCGCCATCTACATCCACATCTACATCGCCATCGCCATCTGCATCGCCATCTACATCTACATCTACATCAACATCTACATCTACATCGCGATCTACATCTATATCGCCATCTACATCTACATCTACATCTACATCTACACCTACATCGCCATCTACATTTACATCTACATCTACATCGCCATCTACATCTACATCTACATCGCCATCTACATCTACATCTACATCGCCATCGCCACCTACATCTACATCTACAGCTACATCTACGTTTACATCTACATCGCCATCTACATCTACATCGCCATCTACATCGCCATCTACATCGCCATCTACATCGCCATCTATATCTACATCGCCATCTACATCACCATCTACATCTACATCTACATCTACATCGCCATCTACATCTACATCTACATCGCCATCTACATCTACATCTACATCGCCATCTACATCTGCATCTACATGGCCATCGCCATCTACATCTACATCTACATCTACATCTACATCTACATTTATATCTACATCGCGATCTACATCTACATCGCCATCTACATCGCCATCTACATCGCCATCTACATCTATATCTACATCGCCATCTACATCTACATCTACATCGCCATCTACATCGCCATCGCCATCTACATCGCCATCTACATCGCCATCTACATCACCATCTACATCTACATCGCCATCTACATCGCCATCTACATCGCCATCTACATCGCCATCTACATCTACATCTACATCGCCATCTAGATCTACATCTACATCGCCATCTACATCAACATCTACATCGCCATCTACATCTACATCGCCATCTACATCTACATCTACATCGCCATCGCCATCTACATCGCCATCTACATCTGCATCGCAATCTACATCTACATCGCCATCTACATCGCCATCTACATCTACATCTACATCGCCATCTAGATCTACATCTACATCGCCATCTACATCAACATCTACATCGCCATCTACATCTACATCGCCATCTACATCTACATCTACATCGCCATCGCCATCTACATCGCCATCTACATCTACATCGCCATCTACATCTATATCTACATCTACATCTACATCGCCATCTACATCTACATCTACATCGCCATCTACATCGCCATCTACATCTACCTCGGCATCTACATCTACATCTACATCGCCATCGCCATCTACATCTACATCTACATCTACATCGCCATCTACATCGCCATCTACATCTACATCGCCATCTACATCGCCATCTACATCTACATCGTCATCTACAGCTACATCCACATCGCCGTCTACATCTACATCTACATCGCCATCTACATCGCCGTCTACATCTACATCTACATCGCTATCTACATCTACATCTACATCGCCATCTACATCTACATCTACATCTACATCGCCATCTACATCTACATCGCCATCTACATCGCCATCTACATCGCCATCTACATCGCCATCTACATCTATATCTACATCGCTATCTACATCTACACCTACATCGCCATCTACATTTACATCTACATCTACATCGCCATCTACATCTACATCTACATCGCCATCTACATCTACATCTACATCGCCATCGCCACCTACATCTACATCTACAGCTACATCTACGTTTACATCTACATCGCCATCTACATCTACATTGCCATCTACATCGCCATCTACATCGCCATCTACATCGCCATCTATATCTACATCGCCATCTACATCGCCATCTACATCTACATCTACATCTACATCGCCATCTACATCTACATCAACAGCGCCATCTACATCTACATCTACATTGCCATCTACATCTATATCTACATCGCCATCTACATCTACATCCACATCGCCAACTACATCTACATCTACATCGCCATCTACATCCAGATCTACATCGCCATCTACAACTACATCTACACCTACATCTACATCTACATCTACTTCTACATCTACATCGCCATCTACATCTACATCTACATCGCCATCTACATCTACATCGCCATCTACATCTATATGTACATCGCCATCTACATCTACATCGTCATCTACATCTACATCTACATCTACATCTACATATACATCTACATCTACTTCTACATGTACATCGCCATCTACATCTACATATACATCGCCATCTACATCTACATCTACATCGCCATCTACATCTATATCTACATCGCCATCTACATCTACATCTACATCGCCATCTACATCAACATCTACATCGCCATCTACATCTACATCTACATCTACATCTACATATACATCTACATCTACATCTACATTTACATCTACATCGCCATCTACATCTATGTCGCCATCTACATCGCCATCTACATTGCCATCTACATCTATATCTACATCGCCATCGACATCTACATCTACATCGCCATCTACATCTACATCTACATCGCCATCGCCATCTACATCTACATCTACATCTACATCTACATCTACATCTACATCTACATCGCCATCTACATCGCCATCTACATCTACATCGCCATCTACATCTACATCTACATCGCCATCTACATCTACATCTACATCGCCATCTACATCTGCATCTACATCGCCATCGCCATCTATATCTACATCTACATCTACATCTACATCTACATTTACATCTACATCGCGATCTACATCTACATCGCCATCTACATCGCCATCTACATCGCCATCTACATCGCCATCTACATCTATATCTACATCGCCATCTACATCTACATCTACATCGCCATCTACATCTACATCTACATCTACATCTACACCTACATCGCCATCTACATTTACATCTACATCTACATCGCCATCTACATCTACATCTACATCGCCATCTACATCTACATCTACATCGCCATCGCCACCTACATCTACATCTACAGCTACATCTACGTTTACATCTACATCGCCATCAACATCTACATCGCCATCTACATCTACATCGCCATCTACATCTACATCTACATCGCCATCGCCATCTACATCGCCATCTACATCTGCATCGCAATCTACATCTCCATCGCCATCTACATCGCCATCTACATCTACATCTACATCGCCATCTAGATCTACATCTACATCGCCATCTACATCAACATCTACATCGCCATCTACATCTACATCGCCATCTACATCTACATCGCCATCTACATCTACATCTACATCGCCATCGCCATCTACATCGCCATCTACATCTACATCGCCATCTACATCTATATCTACATCTACATCTACATCGCCATCTACATCTACATCTACATCGCCATCTACATCGCCATCTACATCTACATCTACATCTACATCTACATCTACATCTACATCTACATCTACATCTACATCTACATCTACATTTACATCTACAACGCCATCTACATCTACATCGCCATCTACATCGCCATCTACATCGCCATCTACATCGCCATCTACGTCGCCATCTACCTCGCCATCTACATCTACATCTACATCGCCATCTACATCTACATCTACATCAACATCTACATCTACATCGCGATCTACATCTATATCGCCATCTACATCTACATCTACATCTACATCTACACCTACATCGCCATCTACATTTACATCTACATCTACATCGCCATCTACATCTACATCTACATCGCCATCTACATCTACATCTACATCGCCATCGCCACCTACATCTACATCTACAGCTACATCTACGTTTACATCTACATCGCCATCTACATCTACATCGCCATCTACATCGCCATCTACATCGCCATCTACATCTACATCCACATCGCCGTCTACATCTACATCTACATCGCCATCTACATCGCCATCTACATCGCCATCTACATCGCCATCTACATCTACATCTACATCGCCATCTAGATCTACATCTATATCGCCATCTACATCTACATCTACATCGCCATCTACATCTACATCTACATCTACATCGCCATCTACATCGCCATCTACATCTACATCGTCATCTACAGCTACATCCACATCGCCGTCTACATCTACATCTACATCGCCATCTACATCGCCGTCTACATCTACATCTACATCTACATCTACATCTACATCTACATCTACTTCTACATGTGCATCGCCACCTACATCTACATATACATCGTCATCTACATCTACATCTACATCGCCATCTACATCTATATCTACATCGCCATCTACATCTACATCTACATCGCCATCTACATCTACATCTACATCGCCATCTACATCTACATCTACATCTACATTTCCATCAACATCTACATCTACATTTACATCTACATCGCCATCTACATCTACATCGCCATCTACATCGCCATCTACATCGCCATCTACATCTATATCTACATCGCCATCTACATCTACATCCACATCGCCATCTACATCTACATCGCCATCGCCATCTACAACTACATCTACATCTACATCTACATCTACATCTACATTTACATCTACATCGCCATCTACATCGCCATCTTCATCGCCATCTACATCTACATCTCCATCTACATCTACATCGCCATCTACATCTACATCTACATGGCCATCTACATCTACATCTACATCGCCATCTACATCTGCATCTACATCGCCATCGCCATCTACATCTACATCGCCATCTACATCTACATCGCCATCTACATCTACATCGCCATTTACATCGCCATCTACATCTACATCGCCATCTAGATCTAGATCTATATCTACATCGACATCTACATCAACATCTACATCGCCATCTACATCTACATCGCCATCTACATCCACATCTACATCGCCATCGCCATCTGCATCGCCATCTACATATACATCGCCATCTACATCTATATCTACATCTACATCTACATCGCCATCTACATCTACATCTACATCTACATCGCCATCTACATCTACATTTACATCGCCATCTACATCTACATCTACATCTATATCTACATCGCCATCGGCATCTACATCTACATCTACATCGCCACCTACATCCAGATCTACATCGCCATCTACATCTACATCTACATCGCCATCTACATCTACATCTACATCGCTATCTAGATCTACATCTACATCTACATCGCCATCTACATCTACATCGCCACCTACATCGCCATCTACATCGCCATCTACATCGCCATCTACATCGCCATCTACATCGCCATCTACATCTACATCGCCATCTTCATCTACATCTACATCTACATCGCCATCTACATCTACATCGCCATCTACATCTACATCTACATCGCCATCGCCATCTACATCTACATCGCCATCTACATCGCCATCTACATCTACATCTACATCGCCAACTAGATCTACATCTACATCGCCATTTACATCTACATCTACATCTACATCTACATCTACATCTACATCTACATCTACATCTACATCTACATTTACATCTACAACGCCATCTACATCTACATCGCCATCTACATCGCCATCTACATCGCCATCTACATCGCCATCTACGTCGCCATCTACCTCGCCATCTACATCTACATCTACATCGTCATCTACAGCTACATCCACATCGCCGTCTACATCTACATCTACATCGCCATCTACATCGCCGTCTACATCTACATCTACATCTACATCTTCATCTACATCTACATCTACATCTACATCTACTTCTACATGTGCATCGCCACCTACATCTACATATACATCGTCATCTACATCTACATCTACATCGCCATCTACATCTATATCTACATCGCCATCTACATCTACATCTACATCGCCATCTACATCTACATCTACATCGCCATCTACATCTACATCTACATCTACATTTCCATCAACATCTACATCTACATTTACATCTACATCGCCATCTACATCTACATCGCCATCTACATCGCCATCTACATCGCCATCTACATCTATATCTACATCGCCATCTACATCTACATCCACATCGCCATCTACATCTACATCGCCATCGCCATCTACAACTACATCTACATCTACATCTACATCTACATCTACATTTACATCTACATCGCCATCTACATCGCCATCTTCATCGCCATCTACATCTACATCGCCATCTACATCTACATCGCCATCTACATCTACATCTACATGGCCATCTACATCTACATCTACATCGCCATCTACATCTGCATCTACATCGCCATCGCCATCTACATCTACATCGCCATCTACATCTACATCGCCATCTACATCTACATCGCCATTTACATCGCCATCTACATCTACATCGCCATCTAGATCTAGATCTACATCTACATCGACATCTACATCAACATCTACATCAACATCTACATCAACATCTACATCGCCATCTACATCTACATCGCCATCTACATCCACATCTACATCGCCATCGCCATCTGCATCGCCATCTACATATACATCGCCATCTACATCTATATCTACATCTACATCTACATCTACATCTACATTTACCTCTACATCGCGATCTACATCTACATCGCCATCTACATCGCCATCTACATCGCCATCTACATCGCCATCTACATCGCCATCTACATCTACATCGCCATCTTCATCTACATCTACATCTACATCGCCATCTACATCTACATCTACATCGCTATCTAGATCTACATCTACATCTACATCGCTATCTAGATCTACATCTACATCTACATCGCCATCTACATCTACATCGCCACCTACATCGCCATCTACATCGCCATCTACATCGCCATCTACATCGCCATCTACATCGCCATCTACATCGCCATCTACATCTACATCGCCATCTTCATCTACATCTACATCTACATCGCCATCTACATCTACATCGCCATCTACATCTACATCTACATCGCCATCGCCATCTACATCTACATCGCCATCTACATCGCCATCTACATCTACATCTACATCGCCAACTAGATCTACATCTACATCGCCATCTACATCTACATCTACATCTACATCTACATCTACATCTACATCTACATTTACATCTACAACGCCATCTACATCTACATCGCCATCTACATCGCCATCTACATCGCCATCTACATCGCCATCTACGTCGCCACCTACCTCGCCATCTACATCTACATCTACATCGCCATCTACATCTACATCTACATCTACATCTACATCTACATCGCGATCTACATCTATATCGCCATCTACATCTACATCTACATCTACATCTACACCTACATCGCCATCTACATTTACATCTACATCTACATCGCCATCTACATCTACATCTACATCGCCATCTACATCTACATCTACATCGCCATCGCCACCTACATCTACATCTACAGCTACATCTACGTTTACATCTACATCGCCATCTACATCTACATCGCCATCTACATCGCCATCTACATCGCCATCTACATCGCCATCTATATCTACATCGCCATCTACATCGCCATCTACATCTACATCTACATCTACATCGCCATCTACATCTACATCTACATCGCCATCTACATCTACATCTACATCGCCATCTACATCTGCATCTACATGGCCATCGCCATCTACATCTACATCTACATCTACATCTACATCTACATTTATATCTACATCGCGATCTACATCTACATCGCCATCTACATCGCCATCTACATCGCCATCTACATCGCCATCTACATCTATATCTACATCGCCATCTACATCTACATCTACATCGCCATCTACATCGCCATCGCCATCTACATCGCCATCTACATCGCCATCTACATCACCATCTACATCTACATCGCCATCTACATCGCCATCTACATCGCCATCTACATCGCCATCTACATCTACATCTACATCGCCATCTAGATCTACATCTACATCGCCATCTACATCAACATCTACATCGCCATCTACATCTACATCGCCATCTACATCTACATCTACATCGCCATCGCCATCTACATCGCCATCTACATCTGCATCGCAATCTACATCTACATCGCCATCTACATCGCCATCTACATCTACATCTACATCGCCATCTAGATCTACATCTACATCGCCATCTACATCAACATCTACATCGCCATCTACATCTACATCTACATCGCCATCGCCATCTACATCGCCATCTACATCTACATCGCCATCTACATCTATATCTACATCTACATCTACATCGCCATCTACATCTACATCTACATCGCCATCTACATCGCCATCTACATCTACCTCGGCATCTACATCTACATCTACATCGCCATCGCCATCTACATCTACATCTACATCTACATCGCCATCTACATCGCCATCTACATCTACATCGCCATCTACATCGCCATCTACATCGCCATCTACATCTACATCGTCATCTACAGCTACATCCACATCGCCGTCTACATCTACATCTACATCGCCATCTACATCGCCGTCTACATCTACATCTACATCGCTATCTACATCTACATCTACATCGCCATCTACATCTACATCTACATCTACATCGCCATCTACATCTACATCGCCATCTACATCGCCATCTACATCGCCATCTACATCGCCATCTACATCGCCATCTACATCTATATCTACATCGCTATCTACATCTACATCTACATCGCCATCTACATCTACATCGCCATCGCCATCTACAACTACATCTACTTCTACATCTACATCTACATCTACATTTACATCTACATCGCCATCTACATCGCCATCAACATCGCCATCTACATCGCCATCTACATCTACATCGCCATCTAAATCTACATCTACATCGCCATCTACATCGCCATCTACATCTGCATCGCCATCTACATCTACATCGCCATCTACATCGCCATCTACATCTACATCTACATCGCCATCTAGATCTACATCTACATCGCCATCTACATCAACATCTACATCGCCATCTACATCTACATCGCCATCGCCATCTACATCGCCATCTACATCTACATCGCCATCTACATCTATATCTACATCTACATCTACATCGCCATCTACATCTACATCTACATCGCCATCTACATCTACATCTACATCGCCATCTACATCTACATCTACATCGCCATCTACATCGCCATCTACATCGCCATCTACATCTACATCTACATCGTCATCTAGATCTACATCTATATCGCCATCTACATCTACATCTACATCGCCATCTACATCTACATCGCCACCTACATCGCCATCTACATCGCCATCTACATCGCCATCTACATCGCCATCTACATCGCCATCTACATCTACATCGCCATCTTCATCTACATCTACATCTACATCGCCATCTACATCTACATCGCCATCTACATCTACATCTACATCGCCATCGCCATCTACATCTACATCGCCATCTACATCGCCATCTACATCTACATCTACATCGCCAACTAGATCTACATCTACATCGCCACTACATCTACATCTACATCTACATCTACATCTACATCTACATCTACATCTACATCTACATTTACATCTACATCGACATCTACATCTACATCGCCATCTACATCGCCATCTACATCGCCATCTACATCGCCATCTACATCGCCATCTACGTCGCCATCTACCTCGCCATCTACATCTACATCTACATCGCCATCTACATCTACATCTACATCTACATCTACATCTACATTTACATCTACATCGCGATCTACATCTACATCGCCATCTACATCTACATCTACATCTACATCTACACCTACATCGCCATCTACATTTACATCTACATCTACATCGCCATCTACATCTACATCTACATCGCAATCTACATCTACATCTACATCGCCATCGCCACCTACATCTACATCTACAGCTACATCTACGTTTACATCTACATCGCCATCTACATCTACATTGCCATCTACATCGCCATCTACATCGCCATCTACATCGCCATCTATATCTACATCGCCATCTACATCGCCATCTACATCTACATCTACATCTACATCGCCATCTACATCTACATCAACAGCGCCATCTACATCTACATCTACATTGCCATCTACATCTATATCTACATCGCCATCTACATCTACATCCACATCGCCAACTACATCTACATCTACATCGCCATCTACATCCAGATCTACATCGCCATCTACAACTACATCTACACCTACATCTACATCTACATCTACTTCTACATCTACATCGCCATCTACATCTACATCTACATCGCCATCTACATCTACATCTACATCGCCATCTACATCTATATGTACATCGCCATCTACATCTACATCGTCATCTACATCTACATCTACATCTACATCTACATCTACATATACATCTACATCTACTTCTACATGTACATCGCCATCTACATCTACATATACATCGCCATCTACATCTACATCTACATCGCCATCTACATCTATATCTACATCGCCATCTACATCTACATCTACATCGCCATCTACATCAACATCTACATCGCCATCTACATCTACATCTACATCTACATCTACATATACATCTACATCTACATCTACATTTACATCTACATCGCCATCTACATCTATGTCGCCATCTACATCGCCATCTACATTGCCATCTACATCTATATCTACATCGCCATCGACATCTACATCTACATCGCCATCTACATCTACATCTACATCGCCATCGCCATCTACATCTACATCTACATCTACATCTACATCTACATCTACATCGCCATCTACATCGCCATCTACATCGCCATCTACATCTACATCGCCATCTACATCTACATCTACATCGCCATCTACATCTACATCTACATCGCCATCTACATCTGCATCTACATCGCCATCGCCATCTACATCTACATCTACATCTACATCTACATCTACATTTACATCTACATCGCGATCTACATCTACATCGCCATCTACATCGCCATCTACATCGCCATCTACATCGCCATCTACATCTATATCTACATCGCCATCTACATCTACATCTACATCGCCATCTACATCTACATCTACATCTACATCTACACCTACATCGCCATCTACATTTACATCTACATCTACATCGCCATCTACATCTACATCTACATCGCCATCTACATCTACATCTACATCTACATCGCCATCGCCACCTACATCTACATCTACAGCTACATCTACGTTTACATCTAC
Organism: Andrena hattorfiana; assembly: GCA_944738655.2. Taxonomy (NCBI): domain Eukaryota; kingdom Metazoa; phylum Arthropoda; class Insecta; order Hymenoptera; family Andrenidae; genus Andrena; species Andrena hattorfiana. The sequence continues at coordinate 25,471,431 of OX122892.1, forward strand.
ATCGCCATCAACATCTACATCGCCATCTACATCTACATCGCCATCTACATCTACATCTACATCGCCATCGCCATCTACATCGCCATCTACATCTGCATCGCAATCTACATCTCCATCGCCATCTACATCGCCATCTACATCTACATCTACATCGCCATCTAGATCTACATCTACATCGCCATCTACATCAACATCTACATCGCCATCTACATCTACATCGCCATCTACATCTACATCTACATCGCCATCGCCATCTACATCGCCATCTACATCTACATCGCCATCTACATCTATATCTACATCTACATCTACATCGCCATCTACATCTACATCTACATCGCCATCTACATCGCCATCTACATCTACCTCGGCATCTACATCTACATCTACATCGCCATCGCCATCTACATCTACATCGCCATCTACATCGCCATCTACATCGCCATCTACATCTACATCGCCATCTACATCGCCATCTACATCTACATCGTCATCTACAGCTACATCCACATCGCCGTCTACATCTACATCTACATCGCCATCTACATCGCCGTCTACATCTACATCTACATCGCCATCTACATCTGCATCTACATGGCCATCGCCATCTACATCTACATCTACATCTACATCTACATCTACATTTATACCTACATCGCGATCTACATCTACATCGCCATCTACATCGCCATCTACATCGCCATCTACATCGCCATCTACATCTATATCTACATCGCCATCTACATCTACATCTACATCGCCATCTACATCTGCATCTACATGGCCATCGCCATCTACATCTACATCTACATCTACATCTACATCTACATCTACATTTATATCTACATCGCGATCTACATCTACATCGCCATCTACATCGCCATCTACATCGCCATCTACATCGCCATCTACATCTACATCTACATCCCCATCTACATCTACATCGCCATCGCCATCTACAACTACATCTACATCTAGATCTACATCTACATCTACATCTACATTTACATCTACATCGCCATCTACATCTACATCGCCATCTACATCGCCATCTACATCGCCATCTACATCTACATCGCCATCTAAATCTACATCTACATCGCCATCTACATCGCCATCTACATCTACATCGTCATCTACAGCTACATCCACATCGCCGTCTACATCTACATCTACATCGCCATCTACATCTACATCTACATCTACATCTACATCTACATCTACATCTACTTCTACATGTACATCGCCATCTACATCTACATATACATCGCCATCTACATCTACATCTACATCTACATCGCCATCTACATCTACATCTACATCTACATCGCCATCTACATCTACATCCACATCGCCGTCTACATCTACATCTACATCGCCATCTACATCGCCATCTACATCGCCATCTACATCGCCATCTACATCTACATCTACATCGCCATCTAGATCTACATCTATATCGCCATCTACATCTACATCTACATCGCCATCTACATCTACATCTACATCGCCATCTACATCGCCATCTACATCTACATCGTCATCTACAGCTACATCCACATCGCCGTCTACATCTACATCTACATCGCCATCTACATCGCCGTCTACATCTACATCTACATCTACATCTACATCTACATCTACATCTACATCTACATCTACTTCTACATGTGCATCGCCACCTACATCTACATATACATCGTCATCTACATCTACATCTACATCGCCATCTACATCTATATCTACATCGCCATCTACATCTACATCTACATCGCCATCTACATCTACATCTACATCGCCATCTACATCTACATCTACATCTACATTTCCATCAACATCTACATCTACATTTACATCTACATCGCCATCTACATCTACATCGCCATCTACATCGCCATCTACATCGCCATCTACATCTATATCTACATCGCCATCTACATCTACATCCACATCGCCATCTACATCTACATCGCCATCGCCATCTACAACTACATCTACATCTACATCTACATCTACATCTACATTTACATCTACATCGCCATCTACATCGCCATCTTCATCGCCATCTACATCTACATCGCCATCTACATCTACATCGCCATCTACATCTACATCTACATGGCCATCTACATCTACATCTACATCGCCATCTACATCTGCATCTACATCGCCATCGCCATCTACATCTACATCGCCATCTACATCTACATCGCCATTTACATCGCCATCTACATCTACATCGCCATCTAGATCTAGATCTACATCTACATCGACATCTACATCAACATCTACATCGCCATCTACATCTACATCGCCATCTACATCCACATCTACATCGCCATCGCCATCTGCATCGCCATCTACATCTACATCTACATCAACATCTACATCTACATCGCGATCTACATCTATATCGCCATCTACATCTACATCTACATCTACATCTACACCTACATCGCCATCTACATTTACATCTACATCTACATCGCCATCTACATCTACATCTACATCGCCATCTACATCTACATCTACATCGCCATCGCCACCTACATCTACATCTACAGCTACATCTACGTTTACATCTACATCGCCATCTACATCTACATCGCCATCTACATCGCCATCTACATCGCCATCTACATCGCCATCTATATCTACATCGCCATCTACATCACCATCTACATCTACATCTACATCTACATCGCCATCTACATCTACATCTACATCGCCATCTACATCTACATCTACATCGCCATCTACATCTGCATCTACATGGCCATCGCCATCTACATCTACATCTACATCTACATCTACATCTACATTTATATCTACATCGCGATCTACATCTACATCGCCATCTACATCGCCATCTACATCGCCATCTACATCTATATCTACATCGCCATCTACATCTACATCTACATCGCCATCTACATCGCCATCGCCATCTACATCGCCATCTACATCGCCATCTACATCACCATCTACATCTACATCGCCATCTACATCGCCATCTACATCGCCATCTACATCGCCATCTACATCTACATCTACATCGCCATCTAGATCTACATCTACATCGCCATCTACATCAACATCTACATCGCCATCTACATCTACATCGCCATCTACATCTACATCTACATCGCCATCGCCATCTACATCGCCATCTACATCTGCATCGCAATCTACATCTACATCGCCATCTACATCGCCATCTACATCTACATCTACATCGCCATCTAGATCTACATCTACATCGCCATCTACATCAACATCTACATCGCCATCTACATCTACATCGCCATCTACATCTACATCTACATCGCCATCGCCATCTACATCGCCATCTACATCTACATCGCCATCTACATCTATATCTACATCTACATCTACATCGCCATCTACATCTACATCTACATCGCCATCTACATCGCCATCTACATCTACCTCGGCATCTACATCTACATCTACATCGCCATCGCCATCTACATCTACATCTACATCTACATCGCCATCTACATCGCCATCTACATCTACATCGCCATCTACATCGCCATCTACATCTACATCGTCATCTACAGCTACATCCACATCGCCGTCTACATCTACATCTACATCGCCATCTACATCGCCGTCTACATCTACATCTACATCGCTATCTACATCTACATCTACATCGCCATCTACATCTACATCTACATCTACATCGCCATCTACATCTACATCGCCATCTACATCGCCATCTACATCGCCATCTACATCGCCATCTACATCTATATCTACATCGCTATCTACATCTACACCTACATCGCCATCTACATTTACATCTACATCTACATCGCCATCTACATCTACATCTACATCGCCATCTACATCTACATCTACATCGCCATCGCCACCTACATCTACATCTACAGCTACATCTACGTTTACATCTACATCGCCATCTACATCTACATTGCCATCTACATCGCCATCTACATCGCCATCTACATCGCCATCTATATCTACATCGCCATCTACATCGCCATCTACATCTACATCTACATCTACATCGCCATCTACATCTACATCAACAGCGCCATCTACATCTACATCTACATTGCCATCTACATCTATATCTACATCGCCATCTACATCTACATCCACATCGCCAACTACATCTACATCTACATCGCCATCTACATCCAGATCTACATCGCCATCTACAACTACATCTACACCTACATCTACATCTACATCTACTTCTACATCTACATCGCCATCTACATCTACATCTACATCGCCATCTACATCTACATCGCCATCTACATCTATATGTACATCGCCATCTACATCTACATCGTCATCTACATCTACATCTACATCTACATCTACATATACATCTACATCTACTTCTACATGTACATCGCCATCTACATCTACATATACATCGCCATCTACATCTACATCTACATCGCCATCTACATCTATATCTACATCGCCATCTACATCTACATCTACATCGCCATCTACATCAACATCTACATCGCCATCTACATCTACATCTACATCTACATCTACATATACATCTACATCTACATCTACATTTACATCTACATCGCCATCTACATCTATGTCGCCATCTACATCGCCATCTACATTGCCATCTACATCTATATCTACATCGCCATCGACATCTACATCTACATCGCCATCTACATCTACATCTACATCGCCATCGCCATCTACATCTACATCTACATCTACATCTACATCTACATCTACATCTACATCGCCATCTACATCGCCATCTACATCTACATCGCCATCTACATCTACATCTACATCGCCATCTACATCTACATCTACATCGCCATCTACATCTGCATCTACATCGCCATCGCCATCTATATCTACATCTACATCTACATCTACATCTACATTTACATCTACATCGCGATCTACATCTACATCGCCATCTACATCGCCATCTACATCGCCATCTACATCGCCATCTACATCTATATCTACATCGCCATCTACATCTACATCTACATCGCCATCTACATCTACATCTACATCTACATCTACACCTACATCGCCATCTACATTTACATCTACATCTACATCGCCATCTACATCTACATCTACATCGCCATCTACATCTACATCTACATCGCCATCGCCACCTACATCTACATCTACAGCTACATCTACGTTTACATCTACATCGCCATCAACATCTACATCGCCATCTACATCTACATCGCCATCTACATCTACATCTACATCGCCATCGCCATCTACATCGCCATCTACATCTGCATCGCAATCTACATCTCCATCGCCATCTACATCGCCATCTACATCTACATCTACATCGCCATCTAGATCTACATCTACATCGCCATCTACATCAACATCTACATCGCCATCTACATCTACATCGCCATCTACATCTACATCGCCATCTACATCTACATCTACATCGCCATCGCCATCTACATCGCCATCTACATCTACATCGCCATCTACATCTATATCTACATCTACATCTACATCGCCATCTACATCTACATCTACATCGCCATCTACATCGCCATCTACATCTACATCTACATCTACATCTACATCTACATCTACATCTACATCTACATCTACATCTACATCTACATTTACATCTACAACGCCATCTACATCTACATCGCCATCTACATCGCCATCTACATCGCCATCTACATCGCCATCTACGTCGCCATCTACCTCGCCATCTACATCTACATCTACATCGCCATCTACATCTACATCTACATCAACATCTACATCTACATCGCGATCTACATCTATATCGCCATCTACATCTACATCTACATCTACATCTACACCTACATCGCCATCTACATTTACATCTACATCTACATCGCCATCTACATCTACATCTACATCGCCATCTACATCTACATCTACATCGCCATCGCCACCTACATCTACATCTACAGCTACATCTACGTTTACATCTACATCGCCATCTACATCTACATCGCCATCTACATCGCCATCTACATCGCCATCTACATCTACATCCACATCGCCGTCTACATCTACATCTACATCGCCATCTACATCGCCATCTACATCGCCATCTACATCGCCATCTACATCTACATCTACATCGCCATCTAGATCTACATCTATATCGCCATCTACATCTACATCTACATCGCCATCTACATCTACATCTACATCTACATCGCCATCTACATCGCCATCTACATCTACATCGTCATCTACAGCTACATCCACATCGCCGTCTACATCTACATCTACATCGCCATCTACATCGCCGTCTACATCTACATCTACATCTACATCTACATCTACATCTACATCTACTTCTACATGTGCATCGCCACCTACATCTACATATACATCGTCATCTACATCTACATCTACATCGCCATCTACATCTATATCTACATCGCCATCTACATCTACATCTACATCGCCATCTACATCTACATCTACATCGCCATCTACATCTACATCTACATCTACATTTCCATCAACATCTACATCTACATTTACATCTACATCGCCATCTACATCTACATCGCCATCTACATCGCCATCTACATCGCCATCTACATCTATATCTACATCGCCATCTACATCTACATCCACATCGCCATCTACATCTACATCGCCATCGCCATCTACAACTACATCTACATCTACATCTACATCTACATCTACATTTACATCTACATCGCCATCTACATCGCCATCTTCATCGCCATCTACATCTACATCTCCATCTACATCTACATCGCCATCTACATCTACATCTACATGGCCATCTACATCTACATCTACATCGCCATCTACATCTGCATCTACATCGCCATCGCCATCTACATCTACATCGCCATCTACATCTACATCGCCATCTACATCTACATCGCCATTTACATCGCCATCTACATCTACATCGCCATCTAGATCTAGATCTATATCTACATCGACATCTACATCAACATCTACATCGCCATCTACATCTACATCGCCATCTACATCCACATCTACATCGCCATCGCCATCTGCATCGCCATCTACATATACATCGCCATCTACATCTATATCTACATCTACATCTACATCGCCATCTACATCTACATCTACATCTACATCGCCATCTACATCTACATTTACATCGCCATCTACATCTACATCTACATCTATATCTACATCGCCATCGGCATCTACATCTACATCTACATCGCCACCTACATCCAGATCTACATCGCCATCTACATCTACATCTACATCGCCATCTACATCTACATCTACATCGCTATCTAGATCTACATCTACATCTACATCGCCATCTACATCTACATCGCCACCTACATCGCCATCTACATCGCCATCTACATCGCCATCTACATCGCCATCTACATCGCCATCTACATCTACATCGCCATCTTCATCTACATCTACATCTACATCGCCATCTACATCTACATCGCCATCTACATCTACATCTACATCGCCATCGCCATCTACATCTACATCGCCATCTACATCGCCATCTACATCTACATCTACATCGCCAACTAGATCTACATCTACATCGCCATTTACATCTACATCTACATCTACATCTACATCTACATCTACATCTACATCTACATCTACATCTACATTTACATCTACAACGCCATCTACATCTACATCGCCATCTACATCGCCATCTACATCGCCATCTACATCGCCATCTACGTCGCCATCTACCTCGCCATCTACATCTACATCTACATCGTCATCTACAGCTACATCCACATCGCCGTCTACATCTACATCTACATCGCCATCTACATCGCCGTCTACATCTACATCTACATCTACATCTTCATCTACATCTACATCTACATCTACATCTACTTCTACATGTGCATCGCCACCTACATCTACATATACATCGTCATCTACATCTACATCTACATCGCCATCTACATCTATATCTACATCGCCATCTACATCTACATCTACATCGCCATCTACATCTACATCTACATCGCCATCTACATCTACATCTACATCTACATTTCCATCAACATCTACATCTACATTTACATCTACATCGCCATCTACATCTACATCGCCATCTACATCGCCATCTACATCGCCATCTACATCTATATCTACATCGCCATCTACATCTACATCCACATCGCCATCTACATCTACATCGCCATCGCCATCTACAACTACATCTACATCTACATCTACATCTACATCTACATTTACATCTACATCGCCATCTACATCGCCATCTTCATCGCCATCTACATCTACATCGCCATCTACATCTACATCGCCATCTACATCTACATCTACATGGCCATCTACATCTACATCTACATCGCCATCTACATCTGCATCTACATCGCCATCGCCATCTACATCTACATCGCCATCTACATCTACATCGCCATCTACATCTACATCGCCATTTACATCGCCATCTACATCTACATCGCCATCTAGATCTAGATCTACATCTACATCGACATCTACATCAACATCTACATCAACATCTACATCAACATCTACATCGCCATCTACATCTACATCGCCATCTACATCCACATCTACATCGCCATCGCCATCTGCATCGCCATCTACATATACATCGCCATCTACATCTATATCTACATCTACATCTACATCTACATCTACATTTACCTCTACATCGCGATCTACATCTACATCGCCATCTACATCGCCATCTACATCGCCATCTACATCGCCATCTACATCGCCATCTACATCTACATCGCCATCTTCATCTACATCTACATCTACATCGCCATCTACATCTACATCTACATCGCTATCTAGATCTACATCTACATCTACATCGCTATCTAGATCTACATCTACATCTACATCGCCATCTACATCTACATCGCCACCTACATCGCCATCTACATCGCCATCTACATCGCCATCTACATCGCCATCTACATCGCCATCTACATCGCCATCTACATCTACATCGCCATCTTCATCTACATCTACATCTACATCGCCATCTACATCTACATCGCCATCTACATCTACATCTACATCGCCATCGCCATCTACATCTACATCGCCATCTACATCGCCATCTACATCTACATCTACATCGCCAACTAGATCTACATCTACATCGCCATCTACATCTACATCTACATCTACATCTACATCTACATCTACATCTACATTTACATCTACAACGCCATCTACATCTACATCGCCATCTACATCGCCATCTACATCGCCATCTACATCGCCATCTACGTCGCCACCTACCTCGCCATCTACATCTACATCTACATCGCCATCTACATCTACATCTACATCTACATCTACATCTACATCGCGATCTACATCTATATCGCCATCTACATCTACATCTACATCTACATCTACACCTACATCGCCATCTACATTTACATCTACATCTACATCGCCATCTACATCTACATCTACATCGCCATCTACATCTACATCTACATCGCCATCGCCACCTACATCTACATCTACAGCTACATCTACGTTTACATCTACATCGCCATCTACATCTACATCGCCATCTACATCGCCATCTACATCGCCATCTACATCGCCATCTATATCTACATCGCCATCTACATCGCCATCTACATCTACATCTACATCTACATCGCCATCTACATCTACATCTACATCGCCATCTACATCTACATCTACATCGCCATCTACATCTGCATCTACATGGCCATCGCCATCTACATCTACATCTACATCTACATCTACATCTACATTTATATCTACATCGCGATCTACATCTACATCGCCATCTACATCGCCATCTACATCGCCATCTACATCGCCATCTACATCTATATCTACATCGCCATCTACATCTACATCTACATCGCCATCTACATCGCCATCGCCATCTACATCGCCATCTACATCGCCATCTACATCACCATCTACATCTACATCGCCATCTACATCGCCATCTACATCGCCATCTACATCGCCATCTACATCTACATCTACATCGCCATCTAGATCTACATCTACATCGCCATCTACATCAACATCTACATCGCCATCTACATCTACATCGCCATCTACATCTACATCTACATCGCCATCGCCATCTACATCGCCATCTACATCTGCATCGCAATCTACATCTACATCGCCATCTACATCGCCATCTACATCTACATCTACATCGCCATCTAGATCTACATCTACATCGCCATCTACATCAACATCTACATCGCCATCTACATCTACATCTACATCGCCATCGCCATCTACATCGCCATCTACATCTACATCGCCATCTACATCTATATCTACATCTACATCTACATCGCCATCTACATCTACATCTACATCGCCATCTACATCGCCATCTACATCTACCTCGGCATCTACATCTACATCTACATCGCCATCGCCATCTACATCTACATCTACATCTACATCGCCATCTACATCGCCATCTACATCTACATCGCCATCTACATCGCCATCTACATCGCCATCTACATCTACATCGTCATCTACAGCTACATCCACATCGCCGTCTACATCTACATCTACATCGCCATCTACATCGCCGTCTACATCTACATCTACATCGCTATCTACATCTACATCTACATCGCCATCTACATCTACATCTACATCTACATCGCCATCTACATCTACATCGCCATCTACATCGCCATCTACATCGCCATCTACATCGCCATCTACATCGCCATCTACATCTATATCTACATCGCTATCTACATCTACATCTACATCGCCATCTACATCTACATCGCCATCGCCATCTACAACTACATCTACTTCTACATCTACATCTACATCTACATTTACATCTACATCGCCATCTACATCGCCATCAACATCGCCATCTACATCGCCATCTACATCTACATCGCCATCTAAATCTACATCTACATCGCCATCTACATCGCCATCTACATCTGCATCGCCATCTACATCTACATCGCCATCTACATCGCCATCTACATCTACATCTACATCGCCATCTAGATCTACATCTACATCGCCATCTACATCAACATCTACATCGCCATCTACATCTACATCGCCATCGCCATCTACATCGCCATCTACATCTACATCGCCATCTACATCTATATCTACATCTACATCTACATCGCCATCTACATCTACATCTACATCGCCATCTACATCTACATCTACATCGCCATCTACATCTACATCTACATCGCCATCTACATCGCCATCTACATCGCCATCTACATCTACATCTACATCGTCATCTAGATCTACATCTATATCGCCATCTACATCTACATCTACATCGCCATCTACATCTACATCGCCACCTACATCGCCATCTACATCGCCATCTACATCGCCATCTACATCGCCATCTACATCGCCATCTACATCTACATCGCCATCTTCATCTACATCTACATCTACATCGCCATCTACATCTACATCGCCATCTACATCTACATCTACATCGCCATCGCCATCTACATCTACATCGCCATCTACATCGCCATCTACATCTACATCTACATCGCCAACTAGATCTACATCTACATCGCCACTACATCTACATCTACATCTACATCTACATCTACATCTACATCTACATCTACATCTACATTTACATCTACATCGACATCTACATCTACATCGCCATCTACATCGCCATCTACATCGCCATCTACATCGCCATCTACATCGCCATCTACGTCGCCATCTACCTCGCCATCTACATCTACATCTACATCGCCATCTACATCTACATCTACATCTACATCTACATCTACATTTACATCTACATCGCGATCTACATCTACATCGCCATCTACATCTACATCTACATCTACATCTACACCTACATCGCCATCTACATTTACATCTACATCTACATCGCCATCTACATCTACATCTACATCGCAATCTACATCTACATCTACATCGCCATCGCCACCTACATCTACATCTACAGCTACATCTACGTTTACATCTACATCGCCATCTACATCTACATTGCCATCTACATCGCCATCTACATCGCCATCTACATCGCCATCTATATCTACATCGCCATCTACATCGCCATCTACATCTACATCTACATCTACATCGCCATCTACATCTACATCAACAGCGCCATCTACATCTACATCTACATTGCCATCTACATCTATATCTACATCGCCATCTACATCTACATCCACATCGCCAACTACATCTACATCTACATCGCCATCTACATCCAGATCTACATCGCCATCTACAACTACATCTACACCTACATCTACATCTACATCTACTTCTACATCTACATCGCCATCTACATCTACATCTACATCGCCATCTACATCTACATCTACATCGCCATCTACATCTATATGTACATCGCCATCTACATCTACATCGTCATCTACATCTACATCTACATCTACATCTACATCTACATATACATCTACATCTACTTCTACATGTACATCGCCATCTACATCTACATATACATCGCCATCTACATCTACATCTACATCGCCATCTACATCTATATCTACATCGCCATCTACATCTACATCTACATCGCCATCTACATCAACATCTACATCGCCATCTACATCTACATCTACATCTACATCTACATATACATCTACATCTACATCTACATTTACATCTACATCGCCATCTACATCTATGTCGCCATCTACATCGCCATCTACATTGCCATCTACATCTATATCTACATCGCCATCGACATCTACATCTACATCGCCATCTACATCTACATCTACATCGCCATCGCCATCTACATCTACATCTACATCTACATCTACATCTACATCTACATCGCCATCTACATCGCCATCTACATCTACATCGCCATCTACATCTACATCTACATCGCCATCTACATCTACATCTACATCGCCATCTACATCTGCATCTACATCGCCATCGCCATCTACATCTACATCTACATCTACATCTACATCTACATTTACATCTACATCGCGATCTACATCTACATCGCCATCTACATCGCCATCTACATCGCCATCTACATCGCCATCTACATCTATATCTACATCGCCATCTACATCTACATCTACATCGCCATCTACATCTACATCTACATCTACATCTACACCTACATCGCCATCTACATTTACATCTACATCTACATCGCCATCTACATCTACATCTACATCGCCATCTACATCTACATCTACATCTACATCGCCATCGCCACCTACATCTACATCTACAGCTACATCTACGTTTACATCTACATCGCCATCAACATCTACATCGCCATCTACATCTACATCGCCATCTACATCTACATCTACATCGCCATCGCCATCTACATCGCCATCTACATCTGCATCGCAATCTACATCTCCATCGCCATCTACATCGCCATCTACATCTACATCTACATCGCCATCTAGATCTACATCTACATCGCCATCTACATCAACATCTACATCGCCATCTACATCTACATCGCCATCTACATCTACATCTACATCGCCATCGCCATCTACATCGCCATCTACATCTACATCGCCATCTACATCTATATCTACATCTACATCTACATCGCCATCTACATCTACATCTACATCGCCATCTACATCGCCATCTACATCTACCTCGGCATCTACATCTACATCTACATCGCCATCGCCATCTACATCTACATCGCCATCTACATCGCCATCTACATCGCCATCTACATCTACATCGCCATCTACATCGCCATCTACATCTACATCGTCATCTACAGCTACATCCACATCGCCGTCTACATCTACATCTACATCGCCATCTACATCGCCGTCTACATCTACATCTACATCGCCATCTACATCTGCATCTACATGGCCATCGCCATCTACATCTACATCTACATCTACATCTACATCTACATTTATACCTACATCGCGATCTACATCTACATCGCCATGTACATCGCCATCTACATCGCCATCTACATCGCCATCTACATCTATATCTACATCGCCATCTACATCTACATCTACATCGCCATCTACATCTGCATCTACATGGCCATCGCCATCTACATCTACATCTACATCTACATCTACATCTACATCTACATTTATATCTACATCGCGATCTACATCTACATCGCCATCTACATCGCCATCTACATCGCCATCTACATCGCCATCTACATCTACATCTACATCCCCATCTACATCTACATCGCCATCGCCATCTACAACTACATCTACATCTAGATCTACATCTACATCTACATCTACATTTACATCTACATCGCCATCTACATCTACATCGCCATCTACATCGCCATCTACATCGCCATCTACATCTACATCGCCATCTAAATCTACATCTACATCGCCATCTACATCGCCATCTACATCTACATCGTCATCTACAGCTACATCCACATCGCCGTCTACATCTACATCTACATCGCCATCTACATCTACATCTACATCTACATCTACATCTACATCTACATCTACTTCTACATGTACATCGCCATCTACATCTACATATACATCGCCATCTACATCTACATCTACATCTACATCGCCATCTACATCTACATCTACATCTACATCGCCATCTACATCTACATCCACATCGCCGTCTACATCTACATCTACATCGCCATCTACATCGCCATCTACATCGCCATCTACATCGCCATCTACATCTACATCTACATCGCCATCTAGATCTACATCTATATCGCCATCTACATCTACATCTACATCGCCATCTACATCTACATCTACATCGCCATCTACATCGCCATCTACATCTACATCGTCATCTACAGCTACATCCACATCGCCGTCTACATCTACATCTACATCGCCATCTACATCGCCGTCTACATCTACATCTACATCTACATCTACATCTACATCTACATCTACATCTACATCTACTTCTACATGTGCATCGCCACCTACATCTACATATACATCGTCATCTACATCTACATCTACATCGCCATCTACATCTATATCTACATCGCCATCTACATCTACATCTACATCGCCATCTACATCTACATCTACATCGCCATCTACATCTACATCTACATCTACATTTCCATCAACATCTACATCTACATTTACATCTACATCGCCATCTACATCTACATCGCCATCTACATCGCCATCTACATCGCCATCTACATCGCCATCTACATCTATATCTACATCGCCATCTACATCTACATCCACATCGCCATCTACATCTACATCGCCATCGCCATCTACAACTACATCTACATCTACATCTACATCTACATCTACATTTACATCTACATCGCCATCTACATCGCCATCTTCATCGCCATCTACATCTACATCGCCATCTACATCTACATCGCCATCTACATCTACATCTACATGGCCATCTACATCTACATCTACATCGCCATCTACATCTGCATCTACATCGCCATCGCCATCTACATCTACATCGCCATCTACATCTACATCGCCATTTACATCGCCATCTACATCTACATCGCCATCTAGATCTAGATCTACATCTACATCGACATCTACATCAACATCTACATCGCCATCTACATCTACATCGCCATCTACATCCACATCTACATCGCCATCGCCATCTGCATCGCCATCTACATCTACATCTACATCAACATCTACATCTACATCGCGATCTACATCTATATCGCCATCTACATCTACATCTACATCTACATCTACACCTACATCGCCATCTACATTTACATCTACATCTACATCGCCATCTACATCTACATCTACATCGCCATCTACATCTACATCTACATCGCCATCGCCACCTACATCTACATCTACAGCTACATCTACGTTTACATCTACATCGCCATCTACATCTACATCGCCATCTACATCGCCATCTACATCGCCATCTACATCGCCATCTATATCTACATCGCCATCTACATCACCATCTACATCTACATCTACATCTACATCGCCATCTACATCTACATCTACATCGCCATCTACATCTACATCTACATCGCCATCTACATCTGCATCTACATGGCCATCGCCATCTACATCTACATCTACATCTACATCTACATCTACATTTATATCTACATCGCGATCTACATCTACATCGCCATCTACATCGCCATCTACATCGCCATCTACATCGCCATCTACATCTATATCTACATCGCCATCTACATCTACATCTACATCGCCATCTACATCGCCATCGCCATCTACATCGCCATCTACATCGCCATCTACATCACCATCTACATCTACATCGCCATCTACATCGCCATCTACATCGCCATCTACATCGCCATCTACATCTACATCTACATCGCCATCTAGATCTACATCTACATCGCCATCTACATCAACATCTACATCGCCATCTACATCTACATCGCCATCTACATCTACATCTACATCGCCATCGCCATCTACATCGCCATCTACATCTGCATCGCAATCTACATCTACATCGCCATCTACATCGCCATCTACATCTACATCTACATCGCCATCTAGATCTACATCTACATCGCCATCTACATCAACATCTACATCGCCATCTACATCTACATCGCCATCTACATCTACATCTACATCGCCATCGCCATCTACATCGCCATCTACATCTACATCGCCATCTACATCTATATCTACATCTACATCTACATCGCCATCTACATCTACATCTACATCGCCATCTACATCGCCATCTACATCTACCTCGGCATCTACATCTACATCTACATCGCCATCGCCATCTACATCTACATCTACATCTACATCGCCATCTACATCGCCATCTACATCTACATCGCCATCTACATCGCCATCTACATCTACATCGTCATCTACAGCTACATCCACATCGCCGTCTACATCTACATCTACATCGCCATCTACATCGCCGTCTACATCTACATCTACATCGCTATCTACATCTACATCTACATCGCCATCTACATCTACATCTACATCTACATCGCCATCTACATCTACATCGCCATCTACATCGCCATCTACATCGCCATCTACATCGCCATCTACATCTATATCTACATCGCTATCTACATCTACACCTACATCGCCATCTACATTTACATCTACATCTACATCGCCATCTACATCTACATCTACATCGCCATCTACATCTACATCTACATCGCCATCGCCACCTACATCTACATCTACAGCTACATCTACGTTTACATCTACATCGCCATCTACATCTACATTGCCATCTACATCGCCATCTACATCGCCATCTACATCGCCATCTATATCTACATCGCCATCTACATCGCCATCTACATCTACATCTACATCTACATCGCCATCTACATCTACATCAACAGCGCCATCTACATCTACATCTACATTGCCATCTACATCTATATCTACATCGCCATCTACATCTACATCCACATCGCCAACTACATCTACATCTACATCGCCATCTACATCCAGATCTACATCGCCATCTACAACTACATCTACACCTACATCTACATCTACATCTACTTCTACATCTACATCGCCATCTACATCTACATCTACATCGCCATCTACATCTACATCGCCATCTACATCTATATGTACATCGCCATCTACATCTACATCGTCATCTACATCTACATCTACATCTACATCTACATATACATCTACATCTACTTCTACATGTACATCGCCATCTACATCTACATATACATCGCCATCTACATCTACATCTACATCGCCATCTACATCTATATCTACATCGCCATCTACATCTACATCTACATCGCCATCTACATCAACATCTACATCGCCATCTACATCTACATCTACATCTACATCTACATATACATCTACATCTACATCTACATTTACATCTACATCGCCATCTACATCTATGTCGCCATCTACATCGCCATCTACATTGCCATCTACATCTATATCTACATCGCCATCGACATCTACATCTACATCGCCATCTACATCTACATCTACATCGCCATCGCCATCTACATCTACATCTACATCTACATCTACATCTACATCTACATCGCCATCTACATCGCCATCTACATCTACATCGCCATCTACATCTACATCTACATCGCCATCTACATCTACATCTACATCGCCATCTACATCTGCATCTACATCGCCATCGCCATCTATATCTACATCTACATCTACATCTACATCTACATTTACATCTACATCGCGATCTACATCTACATCGCCATCTACATCGCCATCTACATCGCCATCTACATCGCCATCTACATCTATATCTACATCGCCATCTACATCTACATCTACATCGCCATCTACATCTACATCTACATCTACATCTACACCTACATCGCCATCTACATTTACATCTACATCTACATCGCCATCTACATCTACATCTACATCGCCATCTACATCTACATCTACATCGCCATCGCCACCTACATCTACATCTACAGCTACATCTACGTTCACATCTACATCGCCATCAACATCTACATCGCCATCTACATCTACATCGCCATCTACATCTACATCTACATCGCCATCGCCATCTACATCGCCATCTACATCTGCATCGCAATCTACATCTCCATCGCCATCTACATCGCCATCTACATCTACATCTACATCGCCATCTAGATCTACATCTACATCGCCATCTACATCAACATCTACATCGCCATCTACATCTACATCGCCATCTACATCTACATCTACATCGCCATCGCCATCTACATCGCCATCTACATCTACATCGCCATCTACATCTATATCTACATCTACATCTACATCGCCATCTACATCTACATCTACATCGCCATCTACATCGCCATCTACATCTACATCTACATCTACATCTACATCTACATCTACATCTACATCTACATCTACATCTACATCTACATTTACATCTACAACGCCATCTACATCTACATCGCCATCTACATCGCCATCTACATCGCCATCTACATCGCCATCTACGTCGCCATCTACCTCGCCATCTACATCTACATCTACATCGCCATCTACATCTACATCTACATCAACATCTACATCTACATCGCGATCTACATCTATATCGCCATCTACATCTACATCTACATCTACATCTACACCTACATCGCCATCTACATTTACATCTACATCTACATCGCCATCTACATCTACATCTACATCGCCATCTACATCTACATCTACATCGCCATCGCCACCTACATCTACATCTACAGCTACATCTACGTTTACATCTACATCGCCATCTACATCTACATCGCCATCTACATCGCCATCTACATCGCCATCTACATCTACATCCACATCGCCGTCTACATCTACATCTACATCGCCATCTACATCGCCATCTACATCGCCATCTACATCGCCATCTACATCTACATCTACATCGCCATCTAGATCTACATCTATATCGCCATCTACATCTACATCTACATCGCCATCTACATCTACATCTACATCTACATCGCCATCTACATCGCCATCTACATCTACATCGTCATCTACAGCTACATCCACATCGCCGTCTACATCTACATCTACATCGCCATCTACATCGCCGTCTACATCTACATCTACATCTACATCTACATCTACATCTACATCTACATCTACATCTACTTCTACATGTGCATCGCCACCTACATCTACATATACATCGTCATCTACATCTACATCTACATCGCCATCTACATCTATATCTACATCGCCATCTACATCTACATCTACATCGCCATCTACATCTACATCTACATCGCCATCTACATCTACATCTACATCTACATTTCCATCAACATCTACATCTACATTTACATCTACATCGCCATCTACATCTACATCGCCATCTACATCGCCATCTACATCGCCATCTACATCTATATCTACATCGCCATCTACATCTACATCCACATCGCCATCTACATCTACATCGCCATCGCCATCTACAACTACATCTACATCTACATCTACATCTACATCTACATTTACATCTACATCGCCATCTACATCGCCATCTTCATCGCCATCTACATCTACATCTCCATCTACATCTACATCGCCATCTACATCTACATCTACATGGCCATCTACATCTACATCTACATCGCCATCTACATCTGCATCTACATCGCCATCGCCATCTACATCTACATCGCCATCTACATCTACATCGCCATCTACATCTACATCGCCATTTACATCGCCATCTACATCTACATCGCCATCTAGATCTAGATCTATATCTACATCGACATCTACATCAACATCTACATCGCCATCTACATCTACATCGCCATCTACATCCACATCTACATCGCCATCGCCATCTGCATCGCCATCTACATATACATCGCCATCTACATCTATATCTACATCTACATCTACATCGCCATCTACATCTACATCTACATCTACATCGCCATCTACATCTACATTTACATCGCCATCTACATCTACATCTACATCTATATCTACATCGCCATCGGCATCTACATCTACATCTACATCGCCATCTACATCCAGATCTACATCGCCATCTACATCTACATCTACATCGCCATCTACATCTACATCTACATCGCTATCTAGATCTACATCTACATCTACATCGCCATCTACATCTACATCGCCACCTACATCGCCATCTACATCGCCATCTACATCGCCATCTACATCGCCATCTACATCGCCATCTACATCTACATCGCCATCTTCATCTACATCTACATCTACATCGCCATCTACATCTACATCGCCATCTACATCTACATCTACATCGCCATCGCCATCTACATCTACATCGCCATCTACATCGCCATCTACATCTACATCTACATCGCCAACTAGATCTACATCTACATCGCCATTTACATCTACATCTACATCTACATCTACATCTACATCTACATCTACATCTACATCTACATCTACATTTACATCTACAACGCCATCTACATCTACATCGCCATCTACATCGCCATCTACATCGCCATCTACATCGCCATCTACGTCGCCATCTACCTCGCCATCTACATCTACATCTACATCGTCATCTACAGCTACATCCACATCGCCGTCTACATCTACATCTACATCGCCATCTACATCGCCGTCTACATCTACATCTACATCTACATCTTCATCTACATCTACATCTACATCTACATCTACTTCTACATGTGCATCGCCACCTACATCTACATATACATCGTCATCTACATCTACATCTACATCGCCATCTACATCTATATCTACATCGCCATCTACATCTACATCTACATCGCCATCTACATCTACATCTACATCGCCATCTACATCTACATCTACATCTACATTTCCATCAACATCTACATCTACATTTACATCTACATCGCCATCTACATCTACATCGCCATCTACATCGCCATCTACATCGCCATCTACATCTATATCTACATCGCCATCTACATCTACATCCACATCGCCATCTACATCTACATCGCCATCGCCATCTACAACTACATCTACATCTACATCTACATCTACATCTACATTTACATCTACATCGCCATCTACATCGCCATCTTCATCGCCATCTACATCTACATCGCCATCTACATCTACATCGCCATCTACATCTACATCTACATGGCCATCTACATCTACATCTACATCGCCATCTACATCTGCATCTACATCGCCATCGCCATCTACATCTACATCGCCATCTACATCTACATCGCCATCTACATCTACATCGCCATTTACATCGCCATCTACATCTACATCGCCATCTAGATCTAGATCTACATCTACATCGACATCTACATCAACATCTACATCAACATCTACATCAACATCTACATCGCCATCTACATCTACATCGCCATCTACATCCACATCTACATCGCCATCGCCATCTGCATCGCCATCTACATATACATCGCCATCTACATCTATATCTACATCTACATCTACATCTACATCTACATTTACCTCTACATCGCGATCTACATCTACATCGCCATCTACATCGCCATCTACATCGCCATCTACATCGCCATCTACATCTATATCTACATCTATATCTACATCGCCATCTACATCTACATCTACATCGCCATCTACATCGCCATCGCCATCTACATCGCCATCTACATCGCCATCTACATCGCCATCTACATCGCCATCTACATCTACATCGCCATCTACATCGCCATCTACATCGCCATCTACATCGCCATCTACATCGCCATCTACATCTACATCTAAATCGCCATCTAGATCTACATCTACATCGCCATCTACATCAACATCTACATCGCCATCTACATCTACATCGCCATCTACATCTACATCTACATCGCCATCGCCATCTACATCGCCATCTACATCTGCATCGCAATCTACATCTCCATCGCCATCTACATCGCCATCTACATCTACATCTACATCACCATCTAGATCTACATCTACATCGCCATCTACATCAACATCTACATCGCCATCTACATCTACATCGCCATCTACATCTACATCTACATCGCCATCGCCATCTACATCGCCATCTACATCTACATCGCCATCTACATCTATATCTACATCTACATCTACATCGCCATCTACATCTACATCTACATCGCCATCTACATCGCCATCTACATCTACCTCGGCATCTACATCTACATCTACATCGTCATCGCCATCTACATCTACATCGCCATCTACATCGCCATCTACATCGCCATCTACATCTACATCGCCATCTACATCGCCATCTACATCTACATCGTCATCTACAGCTACATCCACATCGCCGTCTACATCTACATCTACATCGCCATCTACATCGCCGTCTACATCTACATCTACATCGCTATCTACATCTACATCTACATCGCCATCTACATCTACATCTACATCTACATCGCCATCTACATCTACATCGCCATCTACATCTACATCGCCATCTACATGTACATCGCCATCTACATCTACATCTATATCGCCATCGCCAACTACATCTACATCTACATCGCCATCTACATCGCCATCTACATCGCCATCTACATCGCCATCTACATCTACATCTACATCCCCATCTACATCTACATCGCCATCGCCATCTACAACTACATCTACATCTAGATCTACATCTACATCTACATCTACATTTACATCTACATCGCCATCTACATCTACATCGCCATCTACATCGCCATCTACATCGCCATCTACATCTACATCGTCATCTACAGCTACATCCACATCGCCGTCTACATCTACATCTACATCGCCATCTACATCGCCGTCTACATCTACATCTACATCTACATCTACATCTACATCGCCATCTACATCTACATCTACTTCTACATGTGCATCGCCACCTACATCTACATATACATCGTCATCTATATCTACATCTACATCGCCATCTACATCTATATCTACATCGCCATCTACATCTACATCTACATCGCCATCTACATCTACATCTACATCGCCATCTACATCTACATCTACATCTACATTTCCATCAACATCTACATCTACATTTACATCTACATCGCCATCTACATCTACATCGCCATCTACATCGCCATCTACATCGCCATCTACATCTATATCTACATCGCCATCTACATCTACATCCACATCGCCATCTACATCTACATCGCCATCGCCATCTACAACTACATCTACATCTACATCTACATCTACATCTACATTTACATCTACATCGCCATCTACATCGCCATCTTCATCGCCATCTACATCTACATCGCCATCTACATCTACATCGCCATCTACATCTACATCGCCATCTACATCTACATCTACATGGCCATCTACATCTACATCTACATCGCCATCTACATCTGCATCTACATCGCCATCGCCATCTACATCTACATCGCCATCTACATCTACATCGCCATCTACATCTACATCGCCATTTACATCGCCATCTACATCTACATCGCCATCTAGATCTAGATCTACATCTACATCGACATCTACATCAACATCTACATCGCCATCTACATCTACATCGCCATCTACATCCACATCTACATCGCCATCGCCATCTGCATCGCCATCTACATATACATCGCCATCTACATCTATATCTACATCTACATCTACATCGCCATCTACATCTACATCTACATCTACATCGCCATCTACATCTACATTTACATCGCCATCTACATCTACATCTACATCTATATCTACATCGCCATCGGCATCTACATCTACATCTACATCGCCATCTACATCCAGATCTACATCGCCATCTACATCTACATCTACATCGCCATCTACATCTACATCTACATCGCTATCTAGATCTACATCTACATCTACATCGCCATCTACATCTACATCGCCACCTACATCGCCATCTACATCGCCATCTACATCGCCATCTACATCGCCATCTACATCGCCATCTACATCGCCATCTACATCTACATCGCCATCTTCATCTACATCTACATCTACATCGCCATCTACATCTACATCGCCATCTACATCTACATCTACATCGCCATCGCCATCTACATCTACATCGCCATCTACATCGCCATCTACATCTACATCTACATCGCCAACTAGATCTACATCTACATCGCCATCTACATCTACATCTACATCTACATCTACATCTACATCTACATCTACATCTACATCTACATCTACATTTACATCTACAACGCCATCTACATCTACATCGCCATCTACATCGCCATCTACATCGCCATCTACATCGCCATCTACGTCGCCATCTACCTCGCCATCTACATCTACATCTACATCGCCATCTACATCTACATCTACATCTACATCTACATCTACATCGCGATCTACATCTATATCGCCATCTACATCTACATCTACATCTACATCTACACCTACATCGCCATCTACATTTACATCTACATCTACATCGCCATCTACATCTACATCTACATCGCCATCTACATCTACATCTACATCGCCATCGCCACCTACATCTACATCTACAGCTACATCTACGTTTACATCTACATCGCCATCTACATCTACATCGCCATCTACATCGCCATCTACATCGCCATCTATATCTACATCGCCATCTACATCGCCATCTACATCTACATCTACATCTACATCGCCATCTACATCTACATCTACATCGCCATCTACATCTACATCTACATCGCCATCTACATCTGCATCTACATGGCCATCGCTATCTACATCTACATCTACATCTACATCTACATCTACATTTATATCTACATCGCGATCTACATCTACATCGCCATCTACATCGCCATCTACATCGCCATCTACATCGCCATCTACATCTATATCTACATCGCCATCTACATCTACATCTACATCGCCATCTACATCGCCATCGCCATCTACATCGCCATCTACATCGCCATCTACATCACCATCTACATCTACATCGCCATCTACATCGCCATCTACATCGCCATCTACATCGCCATCTACATCTACATCTACATCGCCATCTAGATCTACATCTACATCGCCATCTACATCAACATCTACATCGCCATCTACATCTACATCGCCATCTACATCTACATCTACATCGCCATCGCCATCTACATCGCCATCTACATCTGCATCGCAATCTACATCTACATCGCCATCTACATCGCCATCTACATCTACATCTACATCGCCATCTAGATCTACATCTACATCGCCATCTACATCAACATCTACATCGCCATCTACATCTACATCGCCATCTACATCTACATCTACATCGCCATCGCCATCTACATCGCCATCTACATCTACATCGCCATCTACATCTATATCTACATCTACATCTACATCGCCATCTACATCTACATCTACATCGCCATCTACATCGCCATCTACATCTACCTCGGCATCTACATCTACATCTACATCGCCATCGCCATCTACATCTACATCTACATCTACATCGCCATCTACATCGCCATCTACATCTACATCGCCATCTACATCGCCATCTACATCTACATCGTCATCTACAGCTACATCCACATCGCCGTCTACATCTACATCTACATCGCCATCTACATCGCCGTCTACATCTACATCTACATCGCTATCTACATCTACATCTACATCGCCATCTACATCTACATCTACATCTACATCGCCATCTACATCTACATCGAAATCTACATCGCCATCTACATCGCCATCTACATCGCCATCTACATCGCCATCTACATCTATATCTACATCGCTATCTACATCTACATCTACATCTACATCGCCATCTACATCTACATCCACATCGCCGTCTACATCGCCATCTACATCTACATCTACATCCCCATCTACATCTACATCGCCATCGCCATCTACAACTACATCTACATCTAGATCTACATCTACATCTACATCTACATTTACATCTACATCGCCATCTACATCTACATCGCCATCTACATCGCCATCTACATCTACATCGTCATCTACAGCTACATCCACATCGCCGTCTACATCTACATCTACATCGCCATCTACATCTACATCTACATCGCCATCTAGATCTACATCTACATCGCCATCTACATCAACATCTACATCGCCATCTACATCTACATCGCCATCTACATCTACATCTACATCGCCATCGCCATCTACATCGCCATCTACATCTACATCGCCATCTACATCTACATCTACATCGCCATCTACATCGCCATCTACATCTACCTCGGCATCTACATCTACATCTACATCGCCATCGCCATCTACATCTACATCGCCATCTACATCGCCATCTACATCGCCATCTACATCTACATCGCCATCTACATCGCCATCTACATCTACATCGTCATCTACAGCTACATCCACATCGCCGTCTACATCGCCATCTACATCTACATCTACATCCCCATCTACATCTACATCGCCATCGCCATCTACAACTACATCTACATCTAGATCTACATCTACATCTACATCTACATCTACATTTACATCTACATCGCCATCTACATCTACATCGCCATCTACATCGCCATCTACATCTACATCGTCATCTACAGCTACATCCACATCGCCGTCTACATCGCCATCTACATCTACATCTACATCCACATCGCCATCTACATCTACATCGCCATCGCCATCTACAACTACATCTACATCTACATCTACATCTACATCTACATTTACATCTACATCGCCATCTACATCGCCATCTTCATCGCCATCTACATCTACATCGCCATCTACATCTACATCGCCATCTACATCTACATCTACATGGCCATCTACATCTACATCTACATCGCCATCTACATCTGCATCTACATCGCCATCGCCATCTACATCTACATCGCCATCTACATCTACATCGCCATCTACATCTACATCGCCATTTACATCGCCATCTACATTTACATCGCCATCTAGATCTAGATCTACATCTACATCGACATCTACATCAACATCTACATCAACATCTACATCGCCATCTACATCTACATCGCCATCTACATCCACATCTACATCGCCATCGCCATCTGCATCGCCATCTACATATACATCGCCATCTACATCTATATCTACATCTACATCTACATCTACATCTACATTTACATCTACATCGCGATCTACATCTACATCGCCATCTACATCGCCATCTACATCGCCATCTACATCGCCATCTACATCTATATCTACATCTATATCTACATCGCCATCTACATCTACATCTACATCGCCATCTACATCGCCATCGCCATCTACATCGCCATCTACATCGCCATCTACATCGCCATCTACATCGCCATCTACATCTACATCGCCATCTACATCGCCATCTACATCGCCATCTACATCGCCATCTACATCGCCATCTACATCTACATCTAAATCGCCATCTAGATCTACATCTACATCGCCATCTACATCAACATCTACATCGCCATCTACATCTACATCGCCATCTACATCTACATCTACATCGCCATCGCCATCTACATCGCCATCTACATCTGCATCGCAATCTACATCTCCATCGCCATCTACATCGCCATCTACATCTACATCTACATCGCCATCTAGATCTACATCTACATCGCCATCTACATCAACATCTACATCGCCATCTACATCTACATCGCCATCTACATCTACATCTACATCGCCATCGCCATCTACATCTACATCTACATCGCCATCTACATCGCCATCTACATCTACCTCGGCATCTACATCTACATCTACATCGTCATCGCCATCTACATCTACATCGCCATCTACATCGCCATCTACATCGCCATCTACATCTACATCGCCATCTACATCGCCATCTACATCTACATCGTCATCTACAGTTACATCCACATCGCCGTCTACATCTACATCTACATCGCCATCTACATCGCCGTCTACATCTACATCTACATCGCTATCTACATCTACATCTACATCGCCATCTACATCTACATCTACATCTACATCGCCATCTACATCTACATCGCCATCTACATCTACATCGCCATCTACATGTACATCGCCATCTACATCTACATCTATATCGCCATTGCCAACTACATCTACATCTACATCGCCATCTACATCGCCATCTACATCGCCATCTACATCGCCATCTACATCTACATCTACATCCCCATCTACATCTACATCGCCATCGCCATCTACAACTACATCTACATCTAGATCTACATCTACATCTACATCTACATTTACATCTACATCGCCATCTACATCTACATCGCCATCTACATCGCCATCTACATCGCCATCTACATCTACATCGTCATCTACAGCTACATCCACATCGCCGTCTACATCTACATCTACATCGCCATCTACATCGCCGTCTATATCTACATCTACATCTACATCTACATCTACATCTACATCTACATCTACATCTACTTCTACATGTGCATCGCCACCTACATCTACATATACATCGTCATCTACATCTACATCTACATCGCCATCTACATCTATATCTACATCGCCATCTACATCTACATCTACATCGCCATCTACATCTACATCTACATCGCCATCTACATCTACATCTACATCTACATTTCCATCAACATCTACATCTACATTTACATCTACATCGCCATCTACATCTACATCGCCATCTACATCGCCATCTACATCGCCATCTACATCTATATCTACATCGCCATCTACATCTACATCCACATCGCCATCTACATCTACATCGCCATCGCCATCTACAACTACATCTACATCTACATCTACATCTACATCTACATTTACATCTACATCGCCATCTACATCGCCATCTTCATCGCCATCTACATCTACATCGCCATCTACATCTACATCGCCATCTACATCTACATCGCCATCTACATCTACATCTACATGGCCATCTACATCTACATCTACATCGCCATCTACATCTGCATCTACATCGCCATCGCCATCTACATCTACATCGCCATCTACATCTACATCGCCATCTACATCTACATCGCCATCTACATCTACATCGCCATTTACATCGCCATCTACATCTACATCGCCATCTAGATCTAGATCTACATCTACATCGACATCTACATCAACATCTACATCGCCATCTACATCTACATCGCCATCTACATCCACATCTACATCGCCATCGCCATCTGCATCGCCATCTACATATACATCGCCATCTACATCTATATCTACATCTACATCTACATCGCCATCTACATCTACATCTACATCTACATCGCCATCTACATCTACATTTACATCGCCATCTACATCTACATCTACATCTATATCTACATCGCCATCGGCATCTACATCTACATCTACAACGCCATCTACATCCAGATCTACATCGCCATCTACATCTACATCTACATCGCCATCTACATCTACATCTACATCGCTATCTAGATCTACATCTACATCTACATCGCCATCTACATCTACATCGCCACCTACATCGCCATCTACATCGCCATCTACATCGCCATCTACATCGCCATCTACATCGCCATCTACATCGCCATCTACATCTACATCGCCATCTTCATCTACATCTACATCTACATCGCCATCTACATCTACATCGCCATCTACATCTACATCTACATCGCCATCGCCATCTACATCTACATCGCCATCTACATCGCCATCTACATCTACATCTACATCGCCAACTAGATCTACATCTACATCGCCATCTACATCTACATCTACATCTACATCTACATCTACATCTACATCTACATCTACATCTACATCTACATTTACATCTACAACGCCATCTACATCTACATCGCCATCTACATCGCCATCTACATCGCCATCTACATCGCCATCTACGTCGCCATCTACCTCGCCATCTACATCTACATCTACATCGCCATCTACATCTACATCTACATCTACATCTACATCTACATCGCGATCTACATCTATATCGCCATCTACATCTACATCTACATCTACATCTACACCTACATCGCCATCTACATTTACATCTACATCTACATCGCCATCTACATCTACATCTACATCGCCATCTACATCTACATCTACATCGCCATCGCCACCTACATCTACATCTACAGCTACATCTACGTTTACATCTACATCGCCATCTACATCTACATCGCCATCTACATCGCCATCTACATCGCCATCTATATCTACATCGCCATCTACATCGCCATCTACATCTACATCTACATCTACATCGCCATCTACATCTACATCTACATCGCCATCTACATCTACATCTACATCGCCATCTACATCTGCATCTACATGGCCATCGCTATCTACATCTACATCTACATCTACATCTACATTTATATCTACATCGCGATCTACATCTACATCGCCATCTACATCGCCATCTACATCGCCATCTACATCGCCATCTACATCTATATCTACATCGCCATCTACATCTACATCTACATCGCCATCTACATCGCCATCGCCATCTACATCGCCATCTACATCGCCATCTACATCAACATCTACATCTACATCGCCATCTACATCGCCATCTACATCGCCATCTACATCGCCATCTACATCTACATCTACATCGCCATCTAGATCTACATCTACATCGCCATCTACATCAACATCTACATCGCCATCTACATCTACATCGCCATCTACATCTACATCTACATCGCCATCGCCATCTACATCGCCATCTACATCTGCATCGCAATCTACATCTACATCGCCATCTACATCGCCATCTACATCTACATCTACATCGCCATCTAGATCTACATCTACATCGCCATCTACATCAACATCTACATCGCCATCTACATCTACATCGCCATCTACATCTACATCTACATCGCCATCGCCATCTACATCGCCATCTACATCGCCATCTACATCTACATCGCCATCCACATCTATATCTACATCTACATCTACATCGCCATCTACATCTACATCTACATCGCCATCTACATCGCCATCTACATCTACCTCGGCATCTACATCTACATCTACATCGCCATCGCCATCTACATCTACATCTACATCTACATCGCCATCTACATCGCCATCTACATCTACATCGCCATCTACATCGCCATCTACATCTACATCGTCATCTACAGCTACATCCACATCGCCGTCTACATCTACATCTACATCGCCATCTACATCGCCGTCTACATCTACATCTACATCGCTATCTACATCTACATCTACATCGCCATCTACATCTACATCTACATCTACATCGCCATCTACATCTACATCGAAATCTACATCGCCATCTACATCGCCATCTACATCGCCATCTACATCGCCATCTACATCTATATCTACATCGCTATCTACATCTACATCTACATCGCCATCTACATCTACATCGCCATCGCCATCTACAACTACATCTACTTCTACATCTACATCTACATCTACATTTACATCTACATCGCCATCTACATCGCCATCAACATCGCCATCTACATCGCCATCTACATCTACATCGGCATCTAAATCTACATCTACATCGCCATCTACATCGCCATCTACATCTGCATCGCCATCTACATCTACATCGCCATCTACATCGCCATCTACATCTACATCCACATCGCCATCTAGATCTACATCTACATCGCCATCTACATCAACATCTACATCGCCATCTACATCTACATCGCCATCGCCATCTACATCTATATCTACATCTACATCTACATCGCCATCTACATCTACATCTACATCTACATCGCCATCTACATCTACATTTACATCGCCATCTACATCTACATCTACATCTATATCTACATCGCCATCGGCATCTACATCTACATCTACATCGCCATCTACATCCAGATCTACATCGCCATCTACATCTACATCTACATCGCCATCTACATCTACATCTACATCGCTATCTAGATCTACATCTACATCTACATCGCCATCTACATCTACATCGCCACCTACATCGCCATCTACATCGCCATCTACATCGCCATCTACATCGCCATCTACATCGCCATCTACATCGCCATCTACATCTACATCGCCATCTTCATCTACATCTACATCTACATCGCCATCTACATCTACATCGCCATCTACATCTACATCTACATCGCCATCGCCATCTACATCTACATCGCCATCTACATCGCCATCTACATCTACATCTACATCGCCAACTAGATCTACATCTACATCGCCATCTACATCTACATCTACATCTACATCTACATCTACATCTACATCTACATCTACATTTACATCTACAACGCCATCTACATCTACATCGCCATCTACATCGCCATCTACATCGCCATCTACATCGCCATCTACGTCGCCATCTACCTCGCCATCTACATCTACATCTACATCGCCATCTACATCTACATCTACATCTACATCTACATCTACATCGCGATCTACATCTATATCGCCATTTACATCTACATCTACATCTACATCTACACCTACATCGCCATCTACATTTACATCTACATCTACATCGCCATCAACATCTACATCTACATCGCCATCTACATCTACATCTACATCGCCATCGCCACCTACATCTACATCTACAGCTACATCTACGTTTACATCTACATCGCCATCTACATCTACATCGCCATCTACATCGCCATCTACATCGCCATCTATATCTACATCGCCATCTACATCGCCATCTACATCTACATCTACATCTACATCTACATCGCCATCTACATCTACATCAACAGCGCCATCTACATCTACATCTACATTGCCATCTACATCTATATCTACATCGCCATCTACATCTACATCCACATCGCCAACTACATCTACATCTACATCGCCATCTACATCCAGATCTACATCGCCATCTACAACTACATCTACACCTACATCTACATCTACATCTACTTCTACATCTACATCGCCATCTACATCTACATCTACATCGCCATCTACATCAACATCTACATCGCCATCTACATCTATATGTACATCGCCATCTACATCTACATCGTCATCTACATCTACATCTACATCTACATCTACATCTACATATACATCTACATCTACTTCTACATGTACATCGCCATCTACATCTACATATACATCGCCATCTACATCTACATCTACATCGCCATCTACATCTATATCTACATCGCCATCTACATCTACATCTACATCGCCATCTACATCAACATCTACATCGCCATCTACATCTACATCTACATCTACATCTACATATACATCTACATCTACATCTACATCTACATCTACATTTACATCTACATCGCCATCTACATCTACGTCGCCATCTACATCGCGATCTACATTGCCATCTACATCTATATCTACATCGCCATCGACATCTACATCTACATCGCCATCTACATCTACATCTACATCGCCATCGCCATCTACATCTACATCTACATCTACATCTACATCTACATCTACATTTACATCTACATCGCCATCTACATCTACATCGCCATCTACATCGCCATCTACATCTACATCGCCATCTACATCTACATCTACATCGCCATCTACATCTACATCTACATCGCCATCTACATCTGCATCTACATGGCCATCGCCATCTACATCTACATCTACATCTACATCTACATCTACATTTATATCTACATCGCGATCTACATCTACATCGCCATCTACATCGCCATCTACATCGCCATCTACATCGCCATCTACATCTATATCTACATCGCCATCTACATCTACATCTACATCGCCATCTACATCGCCATCGCCATCTACATCGCCATCTACATCGCCATCTACATCACCATCTACATCTACATCGCCATCTACATCGCCATCTACATCGCCATCTACATCGCCATCTACATCGCCATCTACATCTACATCTACATCGCCATCTAGATCTACATCTACATCGCCATCTACATCAACATCTACATCGCCATCTACATCTACATCGCCATCTACATCTACATCTACATCGCCATCGCCATCTACATCGCCATCTACATCTGCATCGCAATCTACATCTACATCGCCATCTACATCGCCATCTACATCTACATCTACATCGCCATCTAGATCTACATCTACATCGCCATCTACATCAACATCTACATCGCCATCTACATCTACATCGCCATCTACATCTACATCTACATCGCCATCGCCATCTACATCGCCATCTACATCTACATCGCCATCTACATATATATCTACATCTACATCTACATCGCCATCTACATCTACATCTACATCGCCATCTACATCGCCATCTACATCTACCTCGGCATCTACATCTACATCTACATCGCCATCGCCATCTACATCTACATCTACATCTACATCGCCATCTACATCGCCATCTACATCTACATCGCCATCTACATCGCCATCTACATCTACATCGTCATCTACAGCTACATCCACATCGCCGTCTACATCTACATCTACATCGCCACCTACATCGCCGTCTACATCTACATCTACATCGCTATCTACATCTACATCTACATCGCCATCTACATCTACATCTACATCTACATCGCCATCTACATCTACATCGCCATCTACATCGCCATCTACATCGCCATCTACATCGCCATCTACATCGCCATCTACATCTATATCTACATCGCTATCTACATCTACATCTACATCGCCATCTACATCTACATCGCCATCGCCATCTACAACTACATCTACTTCTACATCTACATCTACATCTACATTTACATCTACATCGCCATCTACATCGCCATCAACATCGCCATCTACATCGCCATCTACATCTACATCGCCATCTAAATCTACATCTACATCGCCATCTACATCGCCATCTACATCTACATCGTCATCTACAGCTACATCCACATCGCCGTCTACATCTACATCTACATCGCCATCTACATCGCCGTCTACATCTACATCTACATCTACATCTACATCTACATCTACATCTACATCTACTTCTACATGTACATCGCCATCTACATCTACATATACATCGCCATCTACATCTACATCTACATCGCCATCTACATCTATATCTACATCGCCATCTACATCTACATCTACATCGCCATCTACATCTACATCTACATCGCCATCTACATCTACATCTACATCTACATCTACATCTAAATCTACCTCTACATTTACATCTACATCGCCATCTACATCTACATCGCCATCTACATCGCCATCTACATCGCCATCTACATCGCCATCTACATCGCCATCTACATCTATATCTACATCGCCATTGCCATCTACATCGCCATCTACATCGCCATCTACATCGCCATCTACATCGCCATCTACATCTACATCTACATCGCCATCTAGATCTACATCTACATCGCCATCTACATCAACATCCACAGCGCCATCTACATCTACATCGCCATCTACATCCACATCTACATCGCCATCGCCATCTGCATCGCCATCTACATATACATCGCCATCTACATCTATATCTACATCTACATCTACATCGCCATCTACATCTACATCTACATCTACATCGCCATCTACATCTACATTTACATCGCCATCTACATCTACATCTACATCTATATCTACATCGCCATCGGCATCTACATCTACATCTACATCGCCATCTACATCCAGATCTACATCGCCATCTACATCTACATCTACATCGCCATCTACATCTACATCTACATCGCTATCTAGATCTACATCTACATCTACATCGCCATCTACATCTACATCGCCACCTACATCGCCATCTACATCGCCATCTACGTCGCCATCTACCTCGCCATCTACATCTACATCTACATCTACATCTACATTTACATCTACATCGCGATCTACATCTACATCGCCATCTACATCGCCATCTACATCGCCATCTACATCGCCATCTACATCGCCATCTACATCTATATCTACATCGCCATCTACATCTACATCTACGTCGCCATCTACATCGCCATCGCCATCTACATCGCCATCTACATCGCCATCTACATCGCCATCTACATCGCCATCTACATCTACATCGCCATCTACATCGCCATCTACATCGCCATCTACATCGCCATCTACATCTACATCTAAATCGCCATCTAGATCTACATCTACATCGCCATCTACATCAACATCTACATCGCCATCTACATCTACATCGCCATCTACATCTACATCTACATCGCCATCGCCATCTACATCGCCATCTACATCTGCATCGCAATCTACATCTCCATCGCCATCTACATCGCCATCTACATCTACATCTACATCGCCATCTAGATCTACATCTACATCGCCATCTACATCAACATCTACATCGCCATCTACATCTACATCGCCATCTACATCTACATCTACATCGCCATCGCCATCTACATCGCCATCTACATCTACATCGCCATCTACATCCATATCTACATCTACATCTACATCGCCATCTACATCTACATCTACATCGCCATCTACATCGCCATCTACATCTACCTCGGCATCTACATCTACATCTACATCGCCATCGCCATCTACATCTACATCGCCATCTACATCGCCATCTACATCGCCATCTACATCTACATCGTCATCTACAGCTACATCCACATCGCCGTCTACATCTACATCTACATCGCCATCTACATCGCCGTCTACATCTACATCTACATCGCTATCTACATCTACATCTACATCGCCATCTACATCTACATCTACATCTACATCGCCATCTACATCTACATCGCCATCTACATCTACATCGCCATCTACATGTACATCGCCATCTACATCTACATCTATATCGCCATCGCCAACTACATCTACATCTACATCGCCATCTACATCGCCATCTACATCGCCATCTACATCGCCATCTACATCTACATCTACATCCCCATCTACATCTACATCGCCATCGCCATCTACAACTACATCTACATCTAGATCTACATCTACATCTACATCTACATTTACATCTACATCGCCATCTACATCTACATCGCCATCTACATCGCCATCTACATCGCCATCTACATCTACATCGCCATCTAAATCTACATCTACATCGCCATCTACATCGCCATCTACATCTACATCGTCATCTACAGCTACATCCACATCGCCGTCTACATCTACATCTACATCGCCATCTACATCTACATCTACATCTACATCTACATCTA
The DNA here is from genome assembly GCA_944738655.2 of Andrena hattorfiana. Taxonomy (NCBI): domain Eukaryota; kingdom Metazoa; phylum Arthropoda; class Insecta; order Hymenoptera; family Andrenidae; genus Andrena; species Andrena hattorfiana. The sequence continues at coordinate 25,509,259 of OX122892.1, forward strand.
CATCTACATCTACTTCTACATGTACATCGCCATCTACATCTACATATACATCGCCATCTACATCTACATCTACATCGCCATCTACATCTACATCTACATCTACATCGCCATCTACATCTACATCCACATCGCCGTCTACATCTACATCTACATCGCCATCTACATCGCCATCTACATCGCCATCTACATCGCCATCTACATCTACATCTACATCGCCATCTAGATCTACATCTATATCGCCATCTACATCTACATCTACATCGCCATCTACATCTACATCTACATCGCCATCTACATCGCCATCTACATCTACATCGTCATCTACAGCTACATCCACATCGCCGTCTACATCTACATCTACATCGCCATCTACATCGCCGTCTACATCTACATCTACATCTACATCTACATCTACATCTACATCTACATCTACATCTACTTCTACATGTGCATCGCCACCTACATCTACATATACATCGTCATCTACATCTACATCTACATCGCCATCTACATCTATATCTACATCGCCATCTACATCTACATCTACATCGCCATCTACATCTACATCTACATCGCCATCTACATCTACATCTACATCTACATTTCCATCAACATCTACATCTACATTTACATCTACATCGCCATCTACATCTACATCGCCATCTACATCGCCATCTACATCGCCATCTACATCTATATCTACATCGCCATCTACATCTACATCCACATCGCCATCTACATCTACATCGCCATCGCCATCTACAACTACATCTACATCTACATCTACATCTACATCTACATTTACATCTACATCGCCATCTACATCGCCATCTTCATCGCCATCTACATCTACATCGCCATCTACATCTACATCGCCATCTACATCTACATCTACATGGCCATCTACATCTACATCTACATCGCCATCTACATCTGCATCTACATCGCCATCGCCATCTACATCTACATCGCCATCTACATCTACATCGCCATCTACATCTACATCGCCATCTACATCTACATCGCCATTTACATCGCCATCTACATCTACATCGCCATCTAGATCTAGATCTACATCTACATCGACATCTACATCAACATCTACATCGCCATCTACATCTACATCGCCATCTACATCCACATCTACATCGCCATCGCCATCTGCATCGCCATCTACATATACATCGCCATCTACATCTATATCTACATCTACATCTACATCGCCATCTACATCTACATCTACATCTACATCGCCATCTACATCTACATTTACATCGCCATCTACATCTACATCTACATCTATATCTACATCGCCATCGGCATCTACATCTACATCTACATCGCCATCTACATCCAGATCTACATCGCCATCTACATCTACATCTACATCGCCATCTACATCTACATCTACATCGCTATCTAGATCTACATCTACATCTACATCGCCATCTACATCTACATCGCCACCTACATCGCCATCTACATCGCCATCTACATCGCCATCTACATCGCCATCTACATCGCCATCTACATCGCCATCTACATCTACATCGCCATCTACATCTACATCTACATCTACATCGCCATCTACATCTATATTTACATCGCCATCTACATCTATATCTACATCTACATCTACATCGCCATCTACATCTACATCTACATCGCCATCTACATCGCCATCTACATCTACCTCGGCATCTACACCTACATCTACATCGCCATCGCCATCTACATCTACATCTACATCTACATCTACATCGCCATCTACATCGCCATCTACATCTACATCGCCATCTACATCGCCATCTACATCTACATCGTCATCTACAGCTACATCCACATCGCCGTCTACATCTACATCTACATCGCCATCTACATCGCCGTCTACATCTACATCTACATCGCTATCTACATCTACATCTACATCGCCATCTACATCTACATCGCCATCTACATCGCCATCTACATCGCCATCTACTTCGCCATCTACATCGCCATCTACATCTATATCTACATCGCTATCTACATCTACATCTACATCGCCATCTACATCTACATCGCCATCGCCATCTACAACTACATCTACTTCTACATCTACATCTACATCTACATTTACATCTACATCGCCATCTACATCGCCATCAACATCGCCATCTACATCGCCATCTACATCTACATCGCCATCTAAATCTACATCTACATCGCCATCTACATCGCCATCTACATCTACATCGTCATCTACAGCTACATCCACATCGCCGTCTACATCTACATCTACATCGCCATCTACATCGCCGTCTACATCTACATCTACATCTACATCTACATCTACATCTACATCTACATCTACTTCTACATGTACATCGCCATCTACATCTACATATACATCGCCATCTACATCTACATCTACATCGCCATCTACATCTATATCTACATCGCCATCTACATCTACATCTACATCGCCATCTACATCTACATCTACATCGCCATCTACATCTACATCTACATCTACATCTACATCTAAATCTACCTCTACATTTACATCTACATCGCCATCTACATCTACATCGCCATCTACATCGCCATCTACATCGCCATCTACATCGCCATCTACATCGCCATCTACATCTATATCTACATCGCCATCGCCATCTACATCGCCATCTACATCGCCATCTACATCGCCATCTACATCGCCATCTACATCTACATCTACATCGCCATCTAGATCTACATCTACATCGCCATCTACATCAACATCCACAGCGCCATCTACATCTACATCGCCATCTACATCTACATCTACATCGCCATCGCCATCTACATCGCCATCTACATCTACATCGCCATCTACATCTACATCGCCATCTACATCGCCATCTACATCGCCATCTACATCTACATCGCCATCTAGATCTACATCTACATCGACATCTACATCAACATCTACATCGCCATCTACATCTACATCGCCATCTACATCCACATCTACATCGCCATCGCCATCTGCATCGCCATCTACATATACATCGCCATCTACATCTATATCTACATCTACATCTACATCGCCATCTACATCTACATCTACATCTACATCGCCATCTACATCTACATTTACATCGCCATCTACATCTACATCTACATCTATATCTACATCGCCATCGGCATCTACATCTACATCTACATCGCCATCTACATCCAGATCTACATCGCCATCTACATCTACATCTACATCGCCATCTACATCTACATCTACATCGCTATCTAGATCTACATCTACATCTACATCGCCATCTACATCTACATCGCCACCTACATCGCCATCTACATCGCCATCTACATCGCCATCTACATCGCCATCTACATCGCCATCTACATCTACATCGCCATCTTCATCTACATCTACATCTACATCGCCATCTACATCTACATCGCCATCTACATCTACATCTACATCGCCATCGCCATCTACATCTACATCGCCATCTACATCGCCATCTACATCTACATCTACATCGCCAACTAGATCTACATCTACATCGCCACTACATCTACATCTACATCTACATCTACATCTACATCTACATCTACATCTACATCTACATTTACATCTACATCGACATCTACATCTACATCGCCATCTACATCGCCATCTACATCGCCATCTACATCGCCATCTACGTCGCCATCTACCTCGCCATCTACATCTACATCTACATCGCCATCTACATCTACATCTACATCTACATCTACATCTACATCTACATTTACATCTACATCGCGATCTACATCTACATCGCCATCTACATCTACATCTACATCTACATCTACACCTACATCGCCATCTACATTTACATCTACATCTACATCGCCATCTACATCTACATCTACATCGCCATCTACATCTACATCTACATCGCCATCGCCACCTACATCTACATCTACAGCTACATCTACATCGCCATCTACATCGCCATCTACATCTACATCGCCATCTACATCGCCATCTACATCGCAATCTACATCGCCATCTATATCTACATCGCCATCTACATCGCCATCTACATCTACATCTACATCTACATCGCCATCTACATCTACATCAACAGCGCCATATACATCTACATCTACATTGCCATCTACATCTATATCTACATCGCCATCTACATCTACATCCACATCGCCAACTACATCTACATCTACATCGCCATCTACATCCAGATCTACATCGCCATCTACAACTACATCTACACCTACATCTACATCTACATCTTTTTCTACATCTACATCGCCATCTACATCTACATCTACATCGCCATCTACATCTACATCTACATCGCCATCTACATCTATATGTACATCGTCATCTACATCTACATCTACATCTACATCTACATCTACATATACATCTACATCTACTTCTACATGTACATCGCCATCTACATCTACATATACATCGCCATCTACATCTACATCTACATCGCCATCTACATCTATATCTACATCGCCATCTACATCTACATCTACATCGCCATCTACATCAACATCTACATCGCCATCTACATCTACATCTACATCTACATCTACATATACATCTACATCTACATCTACATTTACATCTACATCGCCATCTACATCTACGTCGCCATCTACATCGCCATCTACATTGCCATCTACATCTATATCTACATCGCCATCGACATCTACATCTACATCGCCATCTACATCTACATCTACATCGCCATCGCCATCTACATCTACATCTACATCTACATCTACATCTACATCTACATCGCCATCTACATCGCCATCTACATCTACATCGCCATCTACATCTACATCTACATCGCCATCTACATCTACATCTACATCGCCATCTACATCTACATCTACATCGCCATCTACATCTACATCGCCACCTACATCGCCATCTACATCGCCATCTACATCGCCATCTACATCGCCATCTACATCGCCATCTACATCTACATCGCCATCTTCATCTACATCTACATCTACATCGCCATCTACATCTACATCGCCATCTACATCTACATCTACATCGCCATCGCCATCTACATCTACATCGCCATCTACATCGCCATCTACATCTACATCTACATCGCCAACTAGATCTACATCTACATCGCCATCTACATCTACATCTACATCTACATCTACATCTACATCTACATCTACATCTACATCTACATCTACATCTACATCTACATTTACATCTACAACGCCATCTACATCTACATCGCCATCTACATCGCCATCTACATCGCCATCTACATCGCCATCTACGTCGCCATCTACCTCGCCATCTACATCTACATCTACATCGCCATCTACATCTACATCTACATCGCCATCTACATCTGCATCTACATGGCCATCGCCATCTACATCTACATCTACATCTACATCTACATCTACATTTATATCTACATCGCGATCTACATCTACATCGCCATCTACATCGCCATCTACATCGCCATCTACATCGCCATCTACATCTATATCTACATCGCCATCTACATCTACATCTACATCGCCATCTACATCGCCATCGCCATCTACATCGCCATCTACATCGCCATCTACATCACCATCTACATCTACATCGCCATCTACATCGCCATCTACATCGCCATCTACATCGCCATCTACATCTACATCTACATCGCCATCTAGATCTACATCTACATCGCCATCTACATCAACATCTACATCGCCATCTACATCTACATCGCCATCTACATCTACATCTACATCGCCATCGCCATCTACATCGCCATCTACATCTGCATCGCAATCTACATCTACATCGCCATCTACATCGCCATCTACATCTACATCTACATCGCCATCTAGATCTACATCTACATCGCCATCTACATCAAAATCTACATCGCCATCTACATCTACATCGCCATCTACATCTACATCTACATCGCCATCGCCATCTACATCGCCATCTACATCTACATCGCCATCTACATCTATATCTACATCTACATCTACATCGCCATCTACATCTACATCTACATCGCCATCTACATCGCCATCTACATCTACCTCGGCATCTACATCTACATCTACATCGCCATCGCCATCTACATCTACATCTACATCTACATCGCCATCTACATCGCCATCTACATCTACATCGCCATCTACATCGCCATCTACATCTACATCGTCATCTACAGCTACATCCACATCGCCGTCTACATCTACATCTACATCGCCATCTACATCGCCGTCTACATCTACATCTACATCGCTATCTACATCTACATCTACATCGCCATCTACATCTACATCTACATCTACATCGCCATCTACATCTACATCGAAATCTACATCGCCATCTACATCGCCATCTACATCGCCATCTACATCGCCATCTACATCTATATCTACATCGCTATCTACATCTACATCTACATCGCCATCTACATCTACATCGCCATCGCCATCTACAACTACATCTACTTCTACATCTACATCTACATCTACATTTACATCTACATCGCCATCTACATCGCCATCAACATCGCCATCTACATCGCCATCTACATCTACATCGCCATCTAAATCTACATCTACATCGCCATCTACATCGCCATCTACATCTGCATCGCCATCTACATCTACATCGCCATCTACATCGCCATCTACATCTACATCTACATCGCCAACTAGATCTACATCTACATCGCCATCTACATCTACATCTACATCTACATCTACATCTACATCTACATCTACATCTACATCTACATTTACATCTACAACGCCATCTACATCTACATCGCCATCTACATCGCCATCTACATCGCCATCTACATCGCCATCTACGTCGCCATCTACCTCGCCATCTACATCTACATCTACATCGCCATCTACATCTACATCTACATCTACATCTACATCTACATCGCGATCTACATCTATATCGCCATCTACATCTACATCTACATCTACATCTACACCTACATCGCCATCTACATTTACATCTACATCTACATCGCCATCAACATCTACATCTACATCGCCATCTACATCTACATCTACATCGCCATCGCCACCTACATCTACATCTACAGCTACATCTACGTTTACATCTACATCGCCATCTACATCTACATCGCCATCTACATCGCCATCTACATCGCCATCTACATCGCCATCTATATCTACATCGCCATCTACATCGCCATCTACATCTACATCTACATCTACATCGCCATCTACATCTACATCAACAGCGCCATCTACATCTACATCTACATTGCCATCTACATCTATATCTACATCGCCATCCACATCTACATCCACATCGCCAACTACATCTACATCTACATCGCCATCTACATCCAGATCTACATCGCCATCTCCAACTACATCTACACCTACATCTACATCTACATCTACTTCTACATCTACATCGCCATCTACATCTACATCTACATCGCCATCTACATCTACATCTACATCGCCATCTACATCTATATGTACATCGCCATCTACATCTACATCGTCATCTACATCTACATCTACATCTACATCTACATATACATCTACATCTACTTCTACATGTACATCGCCATCTACATCTACATATACATCGCCATCTACATCTACATCTACATCGCCATCTACATCTATATCTACATCGCCATCTACATCTACATCTACATCGCCATCTACATCAACATCTACATCGCCATCTACATCTACATCTACATCTACATCTACATATACATCTACATCTACATCTACATCTACATCTACATTTACATCTACATCGCCATCTACATCTACGTCGCCATCTACATCGCGATCTACATTGCCATCTACATCTATATCTACATCGCCATCGACATCTACATCTACATCGCCATCTACATCTACATCTACATCGCCATCGCCATCTACATCTACATCTACATCTACATCTACATCTACATCTACATTTACATCTACATCGCCATCTACATCTACATCGCCATCTACATCGCCATCTACATCTACATTGCCATCTACATCTACATCTACATCGCCATCTACATCTACACCTACATCGCCATCTACATCTGCATCTACATGGCCATCGCCATCTACATCTACATCTACATCTACATCTACATCTACATTTATATCTACATCGCGATCTACATCTACATCGCCATCTACATCGCCATCTACATCGCCATCTACATCGCCATCTACATCTATATCTACATCGCCATCTACATCTACATCTACATCGCCATCTACATCGCCATCGCCATCTACATCGCCATCTACATCGCCATCTACATCACCATCTACATCTACATCGCCATCTACATCGCCATCTACATCGCCATCTACATCTACATCTACATCTACATTTCCATCAACATCTACATCTACATTTACATCTACATCGCCATCTACATCTACATCGCCATCTACATCTATATCTACATCGCCATCTACATCTACATCCACATCGCCATCTACATCTACATCTACATCGCCATCTACATCTACATCGCCATCTACATGTACATCGCCATCTACATCGCCATCTACATCGCCATCTACATCGCCATCTACATCTACATCTACATCTACATTTCCATCAACATCGACATCTACATTTACATCTACATCGCCATCTACATCTACATCGCCATCTACATCGCCATCTACATCACCATCTACATCTACATCGCCATCTACATCGCCATCTACATCGCCATCTACATCGCCATCTACATCTATATCTACATCTACATCTACATCGCCATCTACATCTACATCTACATCGCCATCTACATCGCCATCTACATCGCCATCTACATCTACCTCGGCATCTACATCTATATCTACATCGCCATCGCCATCTACATCTACATCTACATCTACATCGCCATCTACATCGCCATCTACATCGCCATCTACATCGCCATCTACATCTACATCGTCATCTACAGCTACATCCACATCGCCGGCTACATCTACATCTACATCGCCATCTACATCGCCGTCTACATCTACATCTACATCGCTATCTACATCTACATCTACATCTACATCGCCATCTACATCTACATCTACATCTACATCGCCATCTACATCTACATCGCCATCTACATCTACATCGCCATCTACATGTACATCGCCATCTACATCTACATCTATATCGCCATCGCCAACTACATCTACATCTACATCGCCATCTACATCGCCGTCTACATCTACATCTACATCTACATCTACATCTACATCTACATCTACATCTACATCTACTTCTACATGTGCATCGCCACCTACATCTACATATACATCGTCATCTACATCTACATCTACATCGCCATCTACATCTATATCTACATCGCCATCTACATCTACATCTACATCGCCATCTACATCTACATCTACATCGCCATCTACATCTACATCTACATCTACATTTCCATCAACATCTACATCTACATTTACATCTACATCGCCATCTACATCTACATCGCCATCTACATCGCCATCTACATCGCCATCTACATCTATATCTACATCGCCATCTACATCTACATCCACATCGCCATCTACATCTACATCGCCATCGCCATCTACAACTACATCTACATCTACATCTACATCTACATCTACATTTACATCTACATCGCCATCTACATCGCCATCTTCATCGCCATCTACATCTACATCGCCATCTACATCTACATCGCCATCTACATCTACATCTACATGGCCATCTACATCTACATCTACATCGCCATCTACATCTGCATCTACATCGCCATCGCCATCTACATCTACATCGCCATCTACATCTACATCGCCATCTACATCTACATCGCCATCTACATCTACATCGCCATTTACATCGCCATCTACATCTACATCGCCATCTAGATCTAGATCTACATCTACATCGACATCTACATCAACATCTACATCGCCATCTACATCTACATCGCCATCTACATCCACATCTACATCGCCATCGCCATCTGCATCGCCATCTACATATACATCGCCATCTACATCTATATCTACATCTACATCTACATCGCCATCTACATCTACATCTACATCTACATCGCCATCTACATCTACATTTACATCGCCATCTACATCTACATCTACATCTATATCTACATCGCCATCGGCATCTACATCTACATCTACATCGCCATCTACATCCAGATCTACATCGCCATCTACATCTACATCTACATCGCCATCTACATCTACATCTACATCGCTATCTAGATCTACATCTACATCTACATCGCCATCTACATCTACATCGCCACCTACATCGCCATCTACATCGCCATCTACATCGCCATCTACATCGCCATCTACATCGCCATCTACATCGCCATCTACATCGCCATCTACATCTACATCGCCATCTTCATCTACATCTACATCTACATCGCCATCTACATCTACATCGCCATCTACATCTACATCTACATCGCCATCGCCATCTACATCTACATCGCCATCTACATCGCCATCTACATCTACATCTACATCGCCAACTAGATCTACATCTACATCGCCATCTACATCTACATCTACATCTACATCTACATCTACATCTACATCTACATCTACATCTACATCTACATCTACATTTACATCTACAACGCCATCTACATCTACATCGCCATCTACATCGCCATCTACATCGCCATCTACATCGCCATCTACGTCGCCATCTACCTCGCCATCTACATCTACATCTACATCGCCATCTACATCTACATCTACATCGCCATCTACATCTGCATCTACATGGCCATCGCCATCTACATCTACATCTACATCTACATCTACATCTACATTTATATCTACATCGCGATCTACATCTACATCGCCATCTACATCGCCATCTACATCGCCATCTACATCGCCATCTACATCTATATCTACATCGCCATCTACATCTACATCTACATCGCCATCTACATCGCCATCGCCATCTACATCGCCATCTACATCGCCATCTACATCACCATCTACATCTACATCGCCATCTACATCGCCATCTACATCGCCATCTACATCGCCATCTACATCTACATCTACATCGCCATCTAGATCTACATCTACATCGCCATCTACATCAACATCTACATCGCCATCTACATCTACATCGCCATCTACATCTACATCTACATCGCCATCGCCATCTACATCGCCATCTACATCTGCATCGCAATCTACATCTACATCGCCATCTACATCGCCATCTACATCTACATCTACATCGCCATCTAGATCTACATCTACATCGCCATCTACATCAACATCTACATCGCCATCTACATCTACATCGCCATCTACATCTACATCTACATCGCCATCGCCATCTACATCGCCATCTACATCTACATCGCCATCTACATCTATATCTACATCTACATCTACATCTACATCGCCATCTACATCTACATCTACATCGCCATCTACATCGCCATCTACATCTACCTCGGCATCTACATCTACATCTACATCGCCATCGCCATCTACATCTACATCTACATCTACATCGCCATCTACATCGCCATCTACATCTACATCGCCATCTACATCGCCATCTACATCTACATCGTCATCTACAGCTACATCCACATCGCCGTCTACATCTACATCTACATCGCCATCTACATCGCCGTCTACATCTACATCTACATCGCTATCTACATCTACATCTACATCGCCATCTACATCTACATCTACATCTACATCGCCATCTACATCTACATCGAAATCTACATCGCCATCTACATCGCCATCTACATCGCCATCTACATCGCCATCTACATCTATATCTACATCGCTATCTACATCTACATCTACATCGCCATCTACATCTACATCGCCATCGCCATCTACAACTACATCTACTTCTACATCTACATCTACATCTACATTTACATCTACATCGCCATCTACATCGCCATCAACATCGCCATCTACATCGCCATCTACATCTACATCGCCATCTAAATCTACATCTACATCGCCATCTACATCGCCATCTACATCTGCATCGCCATCTACATCTACATCGCCATCTACATCGCCATCTACATCTACATCTACATCGCCAACTAGATCTACATCTACATCGCCATCTACATCTACATCTACATCTACATCTACATCTACATCTACATCTACATCTACATTTACATCTACAACGCCATCTACATCTACATCGCCATCTACATCGCCATCTACATCGCCATCTACATCGCCATCTACGTCGCCATCTACCTCGCCATCTACATCTACATCTACATCGCCATCTACATCTACATCTACATCTACATCTACATCTACATCGCGATCTACATCTATATCGCCATCTACATCTACATCTACATCAACATCTACACCTACATCGCCATCTACATTTACATCTACATCTACATCGCCATCAACATCTACATCTACATCGCCATCTACATCTACATCTACATCGCCATCGCCACCTACATCTACATCTACAGCTACATCTACGTTTACATCTACATCGCCATCTACATCTACATCGCCATCTACATCGCCATCTACATCGCCATCTACATCGCCATCTATATCTACATCGCCATCTACATCGCCATCTACATCTACATCTACATCTACATCGCCATCTACATCTACATCAACAGCGCCATCTACATCTACATCTACATTGCCATCTACATCTATATCTACATCGCCATCTACATCTACATCCACATCGCCAACTACATCTACATCTACATCGCCATCTACATCCAGATCTACATCGCCATCTCCAACTACATCTACACCTACATCTACATCTACATCTACTTCTACATCTACATCGCCATCTACATCTACATCTACATCGCCATCTACATCTACATCTACATCGCCATCTACATCTATATGTACATCGCCATCTACATCTACATCGTCATCTACATCTACATCTACATCTACATCTACATATACATCTACATCTACTTCTACATGTACATCGCCATCTACATCTACATATACATCGCCATCTACATCTACATCTACATCGCCATCTACATCTATATCTACATCGCCATCTACATCTACATCTACATCGCCATCTACATCAACATCTACATCGCCATCTACATCTACATCTACATCTACATCTACATATACATCTACATCTACATCTACATCTACATCTACATTTACATCTACATCGCCATCTACATCTACGTCGCCATCTACATCGCGATCTACATTGCCATCTACATCTATATCTACATCGCCATCGACATCTACATCTACATCGCCATCTACATCTACATCTACATCGCCATCGCCATCTACATCTACATCTACATCTACATCTACATCTACATCTACATTTACATCTACATCGCCATCTACATCTACATCGCCATCTACATCGCCATCTACATCTACATCGCCATCTACATCTACATCTACATCGCCATCTACATCTACATCTACATCGCCATCTACATCGCCATCTACATCTACCTCGGCATCTACATCTATATCTACATCGCCATCGCCATCTACATCTACATCTACATCTACATCGCCATCTACATCGCCATCTACATCGCCATCTACATCGCCATCTACATCTACATCTACATCTACATCTATATCGCCATCTACATCTACATCTACATCTACATCTACACCTACATCGCCATCTACATTTACATCTACATCTACATCGCCATCAACATCTACATCTACATCGCCATCTACATCTATATCTACATCGCCATCTACATCTACATCTACATCGCCATCTACATCGCCATCGCCATCTACATCGCCATCTACATCGCCATCTACATCACCATCTACATCTACATCGCCATCTACATCGCCATCTACATCGCCATCTACATCGCCATCTACATCTACATCTACATCTACATTTCCATCAACATCTACATCTACATTTACATCTACATCGCCATCTACATTTACATCGCCATCTACATCGCCATCTACATCGCCATCTACATCTATATCTACATCGCCATCTACATCTACATCCACATCGCCATCTACATCTACATCTACATCGCCATCTACATCTACATCACCATCTACATCTACATCGCCATCTACATCGCCATCTACATCGCCATCTACATCGCCATCTACATCTACATCTACATCTACATTTCCATCAACATCTACATCTACATTTACATCTACATCGCCATCTACATCTACATCGTCATCTACATCGCCATCTACATCACCATCTACATCTACATCGCCATCTACATCGCCATCTACATCGCCATCTACATCGCCATCTACATCTATATCTACATCTACATCTACATCGCCATCTACATCTACATCTACATCGCCATCTACATCGCCATCTACATCTACCTCGGCATCTACATCTATATCTACATCGCCATCGCCATCTACATCTACATCTACATCTACATCGCCATCTACATCGCCATCTACATCGCCATCTACATCTACATCGCCATCTACATCGCCATCTACATCTACATCGTCATCTACAGCTACATCCACATCGCCGTCTACATCTACATCTACATCGCCATCTACATCGCCGTCTACATCTACATCTACATCGCTATCTACATCTACATCTACATCGCCATCTACATCTACATCTACATCTACATCGCCATCTACATCTACATCGCCATCTACATGTACATCGCCATCTACATCTACATCTATATCGCCATCGCCAACTACATCTACATCTACATCGCCATCTACATCGCCGTCTACATCTACATCTACATCTACATCTACATCTACATCTACATCTACATCTACATCTACTTCTACATGTGCATCGCCACCTACATCTACATATACATCGTCATCTACATCTACATCTACATCGCCATCTACATCTATATCTACATCGCCATCTACATCTACATCTACATCGCCATCTACATCTACATCTACATCGCCATCTACATCTACATCTACATCTACATTTCCATCAACATCTACATCTACATTTACATCTACATCGCCATCTACATCTACATCGCCATCTACATCGCCATCTACATCGCCATCTACATCTATATCTACATCGCCATCTACATCTACATCCACATCGCCATCTACATCTACATCGCCATCGCCATCTACAACTACATCTACATCTACATCTACATCTACATCTACATTTACATCTACATCGCCATCTACATCGCCATCTTCATCGCCATCTACATCTGCATCGCCATCTACATCTACATCGCCATCTACATCTACATCTACATGGCCATCTACATCTACATCTACATCGCCATCTACATCTGCATCTACATCGCCATCGCCATCTACATCTACATCGCCATCTACATCTACATCGCCATCTACATCTACATCGCCATTTACATCGCCATCTACATCTACATCGCCATCTAGATCTAGATCTACATCTACATCGACATCTACATCAACATCTACATCGCCATCTACATCTACATCGCCATCTACATCCACATCTACATCGCCATCGCCATCTGCATCGCCATCTACATATACATCGCCATCTACATCTATATCTACATCTACATCTACATCGCCATCTACATCTACATCTACATCTACATCGCCATCTACATCTACATTTACATCGCCATCTACATCTACATCTACATCTATATCTACATCGCCATCGGCATCTACATCTACATCTACATCGCCATCTACATCCAGATCTACATCGCCATCTACATCTACATCTACATCGCCATCTACATCTACATCTACATCGCTATCTAGATCTACATCTACATCTACATCGCCATCTACATCTACATCGCCACCTACATCGCCATCTACATCGCCATCTACATCGCCATCTACATCGCCATCTACATCGCCATCTACATCGCCATCTACATCGCCATCTACATCTACATCGCCATCTTCATCTACATCTACATCTACATCGCCATCTACATCTACATCGCCATCTACATCTACATCTACATCGCCATCGCCATCTACATCTACATCGCCATCTACATCGCCATCTACATCTACATCTACATCGCCAACTAGATCTACATCTACATCGCCATCTACATCTACATCTACATCTACATCTACATCTACATCTACATCTACATCTACATCTACATCTACATCTACATCTACATTTACATCTACAACGCCATCTACATCTACATCGCCATCTACATCGCCATCTACATCGCCATCTACATCGCCATCTACGTCGCCATCTACCTCGCCATCTACATCTACATCTACATCGCCATCTACATCTACATCTACATCGCCATCTACATCTGCATCTACATGGCCATCGCCATCTACATCTACATCTACATCTACATCTACATCTACATTTATATCTACATCGCGATCTACATCTACATCGCCATCTACATCGCCATCTACATCGCCATCTACATCGCCATCTACATCTATATCTACATCGCCATCTACATCTACATCTACATCGCCATCTACATCGCCATCGCCATCTACATCGCCATCTACATCGCCATCTACATCACCATCTACATCTACATCGCCATCTACATCGCCATCTACATCGCCATCTACATCGCCATCTACATCTACATCTACATCGCCATCTAGATCTACATCTACATCGCCATCTACATCAACATCTACATCGCCATCTACATCTACATCGCCATCTACATCTACATCTACATCGCCATCGCCATCTACATCGCCATCTACATCTGCATCGCAATCTACATCTACATCGCCATCTACATCGCCATCTACATCTACATCTACATCGCCATCTAGATCTACATCTACATCGCCATCTACATCAACATCTACATCGCCATCTACATCTACATCGCCATCTACATCTACATCTACATCGCCATCGCCATCTACATCGCCATCTACATCTACATCGCCATCTACATCTATATCTACATCTACATCTACATCGCCATCTACATCTACATCTACATCGCCATCTACATCGCCATCTACATCTACCTCGGCATCTACATCTACTTCTACATCGCCATCGCCATCTACATCTACATCTACATCTACATCGCCATCTACATCGCCATCTACATCTACATCGCCATCTACATCGCCATCTACATCTACATCGTCATCTACAGCTACATCCACATCGCCGTCTACATCTACATCTACATCGCCATCTACATCGCCGTCTACATCTACATCTACATCGCTATCTACATCTACATCTACATCGCCATCTACATCTACATCTACATCTACATCGCCATCTACATCTACATCGAAATCTACATCGCCATCTACATCGCCATCTACATCGCCATCTACATCGCCATCTACATCTATATCTACATCGCTATCTACATCTACATCTACATCGCCATCTACATCTACATCGCCATCGCCATCTACAACTACATCTACTTCTACATCTACATCTACATCTACATTTACATCTACATCGCCATCTACATCGCCATCAACATCGCCATCTACATCGCCATCTACATCTACATCGCCATCTAAATCTACATCTACATCGCCATCTACATCGCCATCTACATCTGCATCGCCATCTACATCTACATCGCCATCTACATCGCCATCTACATCTACATCCACATCGCCATCTAGATCTACATCTACATCGCCATCTACATCAACATCTACATCGCCATCTACATCTACATCGCCATCGCCATCTACATCTATATCTACATCTACATCTACATCGCCATCTACATCTACATCTACATCTACATCGCCATCTACATCTACATTTACATCGCCATCTACATCTACATCTACATCTATATCTACATCGCCATCGGCATCTACATCTACATCTACATCGCCATCTACATCCAGATCTACATCGCCATCTACATCTACATCTACATCGCCATCTACATCTACATCTACATCGCTATCTAGATCTACATCTACATCTACATCGCCATCTACATCTACATCGCCACCTACATCGCCATCTACATCGCCATCTACATCGCCATCTACATCGCCATCTACATCGCCATCTACATCGCCATCTACATCTACATCGCCATCTTCATCTACATCTACATCTACATCGCCATCTACATCTACATCGCCATCTACATCTACATCTACATCGCCATCGCCATCTACATCTACATCGCCATCTACATCGCCATCTACATCTACATCTACATCGCCAACTAGATCTACATCTACATCGCCATCTACATCTACATCTACATCTACATCTACATCTACATCTACATCTACATCTACATCTACATTTACATCTACAACGCCATCTACATCTACATCGCCATCTACATCGCCATCTACATCGCCATCTACATCGCCATCTACGTCGCCATCTACCTCGCCATCTACATCTACATCTACATCGCCATCTACATCTACATCTACATCTACATCTACATCTACATCGCGATCTACATCTATATCGCCATCTACATCTACATCTACATCTACATCTACACCTACATCGCCATCTACATTTACATCTACATCTACATCGCCATCAACATCTACATCTACATCGCCATCTACATCTACATCTACATCGCCATCGCCACCTACATCTACATCTACAGCTACATCTACGTTTACATCTACATCGCCATCTACATCTACATCGCCATCTACATCGCCATCTACATCGCCATCTACATCGCCATCTATATCTACATCGCCATCTACATCGCCATCTACATCTACATCTACATCTACATCGCCATCTACATCTACATCAACAGCGCCATCTACATCTACATCTACATTGCCATCTACATCTATATCTACATCGCCATCTACATCTACATCCACATCGCCAACTACATCTACATCTACATCGCCATCTACATCCAGATCTACATCGCCATCTCCAACTACATCTACACCTACATCTACATCTACATCTACTTCTACATCTACATCGCCATCTACATCTACATCTACATCGCCATCTACATCTACATCTACATCGCCATCTACATCTATATGTACATCGCCATCTACATCTACATCGTCATCTACATCTACATCTACATCTACATCTACATCTACATATACATCTACATCTACTTCTACATGTACATCGCCATCTACATCTACATATACATCGCCATCTACATCTACATCTACATCGCCATCTACATCTATATCTACATCGCCATCTACATCTACATCTACATCGCCATCTACATCAACATCTACATCGCCATCTACATCTACATCTACATCTACATCTACATATACATCTACATCTACATCTACATCTACATCTACATTTACATCTACATCGCCATCTACATCTACGTCGCCATCTACATCGCGATCTACATTGCCATCTACATCTATATCTACATCGCCATCGACATCTACATCTACATCGCCATCTACATCTACATCTACATCGCCATCGCCATCTACATCTACATCTACATCTACATCTACATCTACATCTACATTTACATCTACATCGCCATCTACATCTACATCGCCATCTACATCGCCATCTACATCTACATCGCCATCTACATCTACATCTACATCGCCATCTACATCTACATCTACATCGCCATCTACATCTGCATCTACATGGCCATCGCCATCTACATCTACATCTACATCTACATCTACATCTACATTTATATCTACATCGCGATCTACATCTACATCGCCATCTACATCGCCATCTACATCGCCATCTACATCGCCATCTACATCTATATCTACATCGCCATCTACATCTACATCTACATCGCCATCTACATCGCCATCGCCATCTACATCGCCATCTACATCGCCATCTACATCACCATCTACATCTACATCGCCATCTACATCGCCATCTACATCGCCATCTACATCGCCATCTACATCTACATCTACATCGCCATCTAGATCTACATCTACATCGCCATCTACACCAACATCTACATCGCCATCTACATCTACATCGCCATCTACATCTACATCTACATCGCCATCGCCATCTACATCGCCATCTACATCTGCATCGCAATCTACATCTACATCGCCATCTACATCGCCATCTACATCTACATCTACATCGC
The DNA here is from genome assembly GCA_944738655.2 of Andrena hattorfiana. NCBI lineage: Eukaryota > Metazoa > Arthropoda > Insecta > Hymenoptera > Andrenidae > Andrena > Andrena hattorfiana. The sequence goes on from OX122892.1 coordinate 25,529,430, forward strand.
CATCTAGATCTACATCTACATCGCCATCTACATCAACATCTACATCGCCATCTACATCTACATCGCCATCTACATCTACATCTACATCGCCATCGCCATCTACATCGCCATCTACATCTACATCGCCATCTACATCTATATCTACATCTACATCTACATCGCCATCTACATCTACATCTACATCGCCATCTACATCGCCATCTACATCTACCTCGGCATCTACATCTACATCTACATCGCCATCGCCATCTACATCTACATCTACATCTACATCGCCATCTACATCGCCATCTACATCTACATCGCCATCTACATCGCCATCTACATCTACATCGTCATCTACAGCTACATCCACATCGCCGTCTACATCTACATCTACATCGCCACCTACATCGCCGTCTACATCTACATCTACATCGCTATCTACATCTACATCTACATCGCCATCTACATCTACATCTACATCTACATCGCCATCTACATCTACATCGCCATCTACATCGCCATCTACATCGCCATCTACATCGCCATCTACATCGCCATCTACATCTATATCTACATCGCTATCTACATCTACATCTACATCGCCATCTACATCTACATCGCCATCTACATCTACATCGCCATCGCCATCTACAACTACATCTACTTCTACATCTACATCTACATCTACATTTACATCTACATCGCCATCTACATCGCCATCAACATCGCCATCTACATCGCCATCTACATCTACATCGCCATCTAAATCTACATCTACATCGCCATCTACATCGCCATCTACATCTACATCGTCATCTACAGCTACATCCACATCGCCGTCTACATCTACATCTACATCGCCATCTACATCGCCGTCTACATCTACATCTACATCTACATCTACATCTACATCTACATCTACATCTACTTCTACATGTACATCGCCATCTACATCTGCATATACATCGCCATCTACATCTACATCTACATCGCCATCTACATCTATATCTACATCGCCATCTACATCTACATCTACATCGCCATCTACATCTACATCTACATCGCCATCTACATCTACATCTACATCTACATCTACATCTAAATCTACCTCTACATTTACATCTACATCGCCATCTACATCTACATCGCCATCTACATCGCCATCTACATCGCCATCTACATCGCCATCTACATCGCCATCTACATCTATATCTACATCGCCATTGCCATCTACATCGCCATCTACATCGCCATCTACATCGCCATCTACATCGCCATCTACATCTACATCTACATCGCCATCTAGATCTACATCTACAACGCCATCTACATCAACATCCACAGCGCCATCTACATCTACATCGCCATCTACATCCACATCTACATCGCCATCGCCATCTGCATCGCCATCTACATATACATCGCCATCTACATCTATATCTACATCTACATCTACATCGCCATCTACATCTACATCTACATCTACATCGCCATCTACATCTACATTTACATCGCCATCTACATCTACATCTACATCTATATCTACATCGCCATCGGCATCTACATCTACATCTACATCGCCATCTACATCCAGATCTACATCGCCATCTACATCTACATCTACATCGCCATCTACATCTACATCTACATCGCTATCTAGATCTACATCTACATCTACATCGCCATCTACATCTACATCGCCACCTACATCGCCATCTACATCGCCATCTACGTCGCCATCTACCTCGCCATCTACATCTACATCTACATCTACATCTACATTTACATCTACATCGCGATCTACATCTACATCGCCATCTACATCGCCATCTACATCGCCATCTACATCGCCATCTACATCTATATCTACATCGCCATCTACATCTACATCTACATCGCCATCTACATCGCCATCGCCATCTACATCGCCATCTACATCGCCATTTACATCGCCATCTACATCGCCATCTACATCTACATCGCCATCTACATCGCCATCTACATCGCCATCTACATCGCCATCTACATCTACATCTAAATCGCCATCTAGATCTACATCTACATCGCCATCTACATCAACATCTACATCGCCATCTACATCTACATCGCCATCTACATCTACATCTACATCGCCATCGCCATCTACATCGCCATCTACATCTGCATCGCAATCTACATCTCCATCGCCATCTACATCGCCATCTACATCTACATCTACATCGCCATCTAGATCTACATCTACATCGCCATCTACATCAACATCTACATCGCCATCTACATCTACATCGCCATCTACATCTACATCTACATCGCCATCGCCATCTACATCGCCATCTACATCTACATCGCCATCTACATCTATATCTACATCTACATCTACATCGCCATCTACATCGCCATCTACATCGCCATCTACATCTACCTCGGCATCTACATCTACATCTACATCGCCATCGCCATCTACATCTACATCGCCATCTACATCGCCATCTACATCGCCATCTACATCTACATCGCCATCTACATCGCCATCTACATCTACATCGTCATCTACAGCTACATCCACATCGCCGTCTACATCTACATCTACATCGCCATCTACATCGCCGTCTACATCTACATCTACATCGCTATCTACATCTACATCTACATCGCCATCTACATCTACATCTACATCTACATCGCCATCTACATCTACATCGCCATCTACATCTACATCGCCATCTACATGTACATCGCCATCTACATCTACATCTATATCGCCATCGCCAACTACATCTACATCTACATCGCCATCTACATCGCCATCTACATCGCCATCTACATCGCCATCTACATCTACATCTACATCCCCATCTACATCTACATCGCCATCGCCATCTACAACTACATCTACATCTAGATCTACATCTACATCTACATCTACATTTACATCTACATCGCCATCTACATCTACATCGCCATCTACATCGCCATCTACATCTACATCCACATCGCCGTCTACATCTACATCTACATCGCCATCTACATCGCCATCTACATCGCCATCTACATCGCCATCTACATCTACATCTACATCGCCATCTAGATCTACATCTATATCGCCATCTACATCTACATCTACATCGCCATCTACATCTACATCTACATCGCCATCTACATCGCCAACTACATCTACATCGTCATCTACAGCTACATCCACATCGCCGTCTACATCTACATCTACATCGCCATCTACATCGCCGTCTACATCTACATCTACATCTACATCTACATCTACATCTACATCTACATCTACATCTACATCTACTTCTACATGTGCATCGCCACCTACATCTACATATACATCGTCATCTACATCTACATCTACATCGCCATCTACATCTATATCTACATCGCCATCTACATCTACATCTACATCGCCATCTACATCTACATCTACATCGCCATCTACATCTACATCTACATCTACATTTCCATCAACATCTACATCTACATTTACATCTACATCGCCATCTACATCTACATCGCCATCTACATCGCCATCTACATCGCCATCTACATCTATATCTACATCGCCATCTACATCTACATCCACATCGCCATCTACATCTACATCGCCATCGCCATCTACAACTACATCTACATCTACATCTACATCTACATCTACATTTACATCTACATCGCCATCTACATCGCCATCTTCATCGCCATCTACATCTACATCGCCATCTACATCTACATCGCCATCTACATCTACATCTACATGGCCATCTACATCTACATCTACATCGCCATCTACATCTGCATCTACATCGCCATCGCCATCTACATCTACATCGCCATCTACATCTACATCGCCATCTACATCTACATCGCCATTTACATCGCCATCTACATCTACATCGCCATCTAGATCTAGATCTACATCTACATCGACATCTACATCAACATCTACATCGCCATCTACATCTACATCGCCATCTACATCCACATCTACATCGCCATCGCCATCTGCATCGCCATCTACATATACATCGCCATCTACATCTATATCTACATCTACATCTACATCGCCATCTACATTTACATCGCCATCTACATCTACATCTACATCTATATCTACATCGCCATCGGCATCTACATCTACATCTACATCTATATCTACATCGCCATCGGCATCTACATCTACATCTACATCGCCATCTACATCCAGATCTACATCGCCATCTACATCTACATCTACATCGCCATCTACATCTACATCTACATCGCTATCTAGATCTACATCTACATCTACATCGCCATCTACATCTACATCGCCACCTACATCGCCATCTACATCGCCATCTACATCGCCATCTACATCGCCATCTACATCGCCATCTACATCGCCATCTACATCTACATCCCCATCTTCATCTACATCTACATCTACATCGCCATCTACATCTACATCGCCATCTACATCTACATCTACATCGCCATCGCCATCTACATCTACATCGCCATCTACATCGCCATCTACATCTACATCTACATCGCCAACTAGATCTACATCTACATCGCCATCTACATCTACATCTACATCTACATCTACATCTACATCTACATCTACATTTACATCTACAACGCCATCTACATCTACATCGCCATCTACATCGCCATCTACATCGCCATCTACATCGCCATCTACGTCGCCATCTACCTCGCCATCTACATCTACATCTACATCGCCATCTACATCTACATCTACATCTACATCTACATCTACATCGCGATCTACATCTATATCGCCATCTACATCTACATCTACATCTACATCTACACCTACATCGCCATCTACATTTACATCTACATCTACATCGCCATCTACATCTACATCTACATCGCCATCTACATCTACATCTACATCGCCATCGCCACCTACATCTACATCTACAGCTACATCTACGTTTACATCTACATCGCCATCTACATCTACATCGCCATCTACATCGCCATCTACATCGCCATCTACATCGCCATCTATATCTACATCGCCATCTACATCGCCATCTACATCTACATCTACATCTACATCGCCATCTACATCTACATCAACAGCGCCATCTACATCTACATCTACATTGCCATCTACATCTATATCTACATCGCCATCTACATCTACATCCACATCGCCAACTACATCTACATCTACATCGCCATCTACATCCAGATCTACATCGCCATCTACAACTACATCTACACCTACATCTACATCTACATCTACTTCTACATCTACATCGCCATCTACATCTACATCTACATCGCCATCTACATCTACATCTACATCGCCATCTACATCTATATGTACATCGCCATCTACATCTACATCGTCATCTACATCTACATCTACATCTACATCTACATCTACATATACATCTACATCTACTTCTACATGTACATCGCCATCTACATCTACATATACATCGCCATCTACATCTACATCTACATCGCCATCTACATCTATATCTACATCGCCATCTACATCAACATCTACATCGCCATCTACATCTACATCTACATCTACATCTACATCTACATCTACATCTACATCTACATCTACATCTACATATACATCTACATCTACTTCTACATGTACATCGCCATCTACATCTACATATACATCGCCATCTACATCTACATCTACATCGCCATCTACATCTATATCTACATCGCCATCTACATCTACATCTACATCGCCATCTACATCAACATCTACATCGCCATCTACATCTACATCTACATCTACATCTACATCTACATCTACATCTACATCTACATCTACACCTACATTTACATCTACATCGCCATCTACATCTACGTCGCCATCTACATCGCGATCTACATTGCCATCTACATCTATATCTACATCGCCATCGACATCTACATCTACATCGCCATCTACATCTACATCTACATCGCCATCGCCATCTACATCTACATCTACATCTACATCTACATCTACATCTACATTTACATCTACATCGCCATCTACATCTACATCGCCATCTACATCGCCATCTACATCGCCATCTACATCGCCATCTACATCGCCATCTACGTCGCCATCTACCTCGCCATCTACATCTACATCTACATCGCCATCTACATCTACATCTACATCTACATCTACATCTACATCGCGATCTACATCTATATCGCCATCTACATCTACATCTACATCTACATCTACACCTACATCGCCATCTACATCTACATCGCCATCTACATCCACATCTACATCGCCATCGCCATCTACATCGCCATCTACATCGCCATCTACATCACCATCTACATCTACATCGCCATCTACATCGCCATCTACATCGCCATCTACATCGCCATCTACATCTACATCTACATCGCCATCTAGATCTACATCTACATCGCCATCTACATCAACATCTACATCGCCATCTACATCTACATCGCCATCTACATCTACATGTACATCGCCATCGCCATCTACATCGCCATCTACATCTGCATCGCAATCTACATCTACATCGCCATCTACATCGCCATCTACATCTACATCTACATCGCCATCTAGATCTACATCTACATCGCCATCTACATCAACATCTACATCGCCATCTACATCTACATCGCCATCTACATCTACATCTACATCGCCATCGCCATCTACATCGCCATCTACATCTACATCGCCATCTACATCTATATCTACATCTACATCTACATCGCCATCTACATCTACATCTACATCGCCATCTACATCGCCATCTACATCTACCTCGGCATCTACATCTACATCTACATCGCCATCGCCATCTACATCTACATCTACATCTACATCGCCATCTACATCGCCATCTACATCTACATCGCCATCTACATCGCCATCTACATCTACATCGTCATCTACAGCTACATCCACATCGCCGTCTACATCTACATCTACATCGCCATCTACATCGCCGTCTACATCTACATCTACATCGCTATCTACATCTACATCTACATCGCCATCTACATCTACATCTACATCTACATCGCCATCTACATCTACATCGCCATCTACATCGCCATCTACATCGCCATCTACATCGCCATCTACATCGCCATCTACATCTATATCTACATCGCTATCTACATCTACATCTACATCGCCATCTACATCTACATCGCCATCGCCATCTACAACTACATCTACTTCTACATCTACATCTACATCTACATTTACATCTACATCGCCATCTACATCGCCATCAACATCGCCATCTACATCGCCATCTACATCTACATCGCCATCTAAATCTACATCTACATCGCCATCTACATCGCCATCTACATCTACATCGTCATCTACAGCTACATCCACATCGCCGTCTACATCTACATCTACATCGCCATCTACATCGCCGTCTACATCTACATCTACATCTACATCTACATCTACATCTACATCTACATCTACTTCTACATGTACATCGCCATCTACATCTACATATACATCGCCATCTACATCTACATCTACATCGCCATCTACATCTATATCTACATCGCCATCTACATCTACATCTACATCGCCATCTACATCTACATCTACATCGCCATCTACATCTACATCTACATCTACATCTACATCTAAATCTACCTCTACATTTACATCTACATCGCCATCTACATCTACATCGCCATCTACATCGCCATCTACATCGCCATCTACATCGCCATCTACATCTATATCTACATCGCCATCGCCATCTACATCGCCATCTACATCGCAATCTACATCGCCATCTACATCGCCATCTACATCTACATCTACATCGCCATCTAGATCTACATCTACATCGCCATCTACATCAACATCCACAGCGCCATCTACATCTACATCGCCATCTACATCTACATCTACATCGCCATCGCCATCTACATCGCCATCTACATCTACATCGCCATCTACATCTACATCGCCATCTACATCGCCATCTACATCGCCATCTACATCTACATCGCCATCTAGATCTACATCTACATCGACATCTACATCAACATCTACATCGCCATCTACATCTACATCGCCATCTACATCCACATCTACATCGCCATCGCCATCTGCATCGCCATCTACATATACATCGCCATCTACATCTATATCTACATCTACATCTACATCGCCATCTACATCTACATCTACATCTACATCGCCATCTACATCTACATTTACATCGCCATCTACATCTACATCTACATCTATATCTACATCGCCATCGGCATCTACATCTACATCTACATCGCCATCTACATCCAGATCTACATCGCCATCTACATCTACATCTACATCGCCATCTACATCTACATCTACATCGCTATCTAGATCTACATCTACATCTACATCGCCATCTACATCTACATCGCCATCTACATCGCCATCTACATCGCCATCTACATCGCCATCTACATCGCCATCTACATCGCCATCTACATCTACATCGCCATCTTCATCTACATCTACATCTACATCGCCATCTACATCTACATCTACATCGCCATCTAAATCTACATCTACATCTACATCTACATCGCCATCTACATCTACATCTACATCTACATCTACATCTAAATCTACCTCTACATTTACATCTACATCGCCATCTACATCTACATCGCCATCTACATCGCCATCTACATCGCCATCTACATCGCCATCTACATCTATATCTACATCGCCATCGCCATCTACATCGCCATCTACATCGCCATCTACATCGCCATCTACATCGCCATCTACATCTACATCTACATCGCCATCTAGATCTACATCTACATCGCCATCTACATCAACATCCACAGCGCCATCTACATCTACATCGCCATCTACATCTACATCTACATCGCCATCGCCATCTACATCGCCATCTACATCTACATCGCCATCTACATCTACATCGCCATCTACATCGCCATCTACATCGCCATCTACATCTACATCGCCATCTAGATCTACATCTACATCGACATCTACATCAACATCTACATCGCCATCTACATCTACATCGCCATCTACATCCACATCTACATCGCCATCGCCATCTGCATCGCCATCTACATATACATCGCCATCTACATCTATATCTACATCTACATCTACATCGCCATCTACATCTACATCTACATCTACATCGCCATCTACATCTACATTTACATCGCCATCTACATCTACATCTACATCTATATCTACATCGCCATCGGCATCTACATCTACATCTACATCGCCATCTACATCCAGATCTACATCGCCATCTACATCTACATCTACATCGCCATCTACATCTACATCTACATCGCTATCTAGATCTACATCTACATCTACATCGCCATCTACATCTACATCGCCACCTACATCGCCATCTACATCGCCATCTACATCGCCATCTACATCGCCATCTACATCGCCATCTACATCTACATCGCCATCTTCATCTACATCTACATCTACATCGCCATCTACATCTACATCGCCATCTACATCTACATCTACATCGCCATCGCCATCTACATCTACATCGCCATCTACATCGCCATCTACATCTACATCTACATCGCCAACTAGATCTACATCTACATCGCCACTACATCTACATCTACATCTACATCTACATCTACATCTACATCTACATCTACATCTACATTTACATCTACATCGACATCTACATCTACATCGCCATCTACATCGCCATCTACATCGCCATCTACATCGCCATCTACGTCGCCATCTACCTCGCCATCTACATCTACATCTACATCGCCATCTACATCTACATCTACATCTACATCTACATCTACATCTACATTTACATCTACATCGCGATCTACATCTACATCGCCATCTACATCTACATCTACATCTACATCTACACCTACATCGCCATCTACATTTACATCTACATCTACATCGCCATCTACATCTACATCTACATCGCCATCTACATCTACATCTACATCGCCATCGCCACCTACATCTACATCTACAGCTACATCTACGTTTACATCTACATCGCCATCTACATCTACATCGCCATCTACATCGCCATCTACATCGCCATCTACATCGCCATCTATATCTACATCGCCATCTACATCGCCATCTACATCTACATCTACATCTACATCGCCATCTACATCTACATCAACAGCGCCATCTACATCGCCATCTACATCGCCATCTACATCGCCATCTACATCTATATCTACATCGCCATCGCCATCTACATCGCCATCTACATCGCCATCTACATCGCCATCTACATCGCCATCTACATCTACATCTACATCGCCATCTAGATCTACATCTACATCGCCATCTACATCAACATCCACAGCGCCATCTACATCTACATCGCCATCTACATCTACATCTACATCGCCATCGCCATCTACATCGCCATCTACATCTACATCGCCATCTACATCTACATCGCCATCTACATCGCCATCTACATCGCCATCTACATCTTCATCGCCATCTAGATCTACATCTACATCGACATCTACATCAACATCTACATCGCCATCTACATCTGCATCGCCATCTACATCCACATCTACATCGCCATCGCCATCTGCATCGCCATCTACATATACATCGCCATCTACATCTATATCTACATCTACATCTACATCGCCATCTACATCTACATCTACATCTACATCGCCATCTACATCTACATTTACATCGCCATCTACATCTACATCTACATCTATATCTACATCGCCATCGGCATCTACATCTACATCTACATCGCCATCTACATCCAGATCTACATCGCCATCTACATCTACATCTACATCGCCATCTACATCTACATCTACATCGCTATCTAGATCTACATCTACATCTACATCGCCATCTACATCTACATCGCCACCTACATCGCCATCTACATCGCCATCTACATCGCCATCTACATCGCCATCTACATCGCCATCTACATCTACATCGCCATCTTCATCTACATCTACATCTACATCGCCATCTACATCTACATCTACATCGCCATCTAAATCTACATCTACATCTACATCTACATCGCCATCTACATCTACATCTACATCTACATCTACATCTAAATCTACCTCTACATTTACATCTACATCGCCATCTACATCTACATCGCCATCTACATCGCCATCTACATCGCCATCTACATCGCCATCTACATCTATATCTACATCGCCATCGCCATCTACATCGCCATCTACATCGCCATCTACATCGCCATCTACATCGCCATCTACATCTACATCTACATCGCCATCTAGATCTACATCTACATCGCCATCTACATCAACATCCACAGCGCCATCTACATCTACATCGCCATCTACATCTACATCTACATCGCCATCGCCATCTACATCGCCATCTACATCTACATCGCCATCTACATCTACATCGCCATCTACATCGCCATCTACATCGCCATCTACATCTACATCGCCATCTAGATCTACATCTACATCGACATCTACATCAACATCTACATCGCCATCTACATCTACATCGCCATCTACATCCACATCTACATCGCCATCGCCATCTGCATCGCCATCTACATATACATCGCCATCTACATCTATATCTACATCTACATCTACATCGCCATCTACATCTACATCTACATCTACATCGCCATCTACATCTACATTTACATCGCCATCTACATCTACATCTACATCTATATCTACATCGCCATCGGCATCTACATCTACATCTACATCGCCATCTACATCCAGATCTACATCGCCATCTACATCTACATCTACATCGCCATCTACATCTACATCTACATCGCTATCTAGATCTACATCTACATCTACATCGCCATCTACATCTACATCGCCACCTACATCGCCATCTACATCGCCATCTACATCGCCATCTACATCGCCATCTACATCTACATCGCCATCTTCATCTACATCTACATCTACATCGCCATCTACATCTACATCGCCATCTACATCTACATCTACATCGCCATCGCCATCTACATCTACATCGCCATCTACATCGCCATCTACATCTACATCTACATCGCCAACTAGATCTACATCTACATCGCCACTACATCTACATCTACATCTACATCTACATCTACATCTACATCTACATCTACATCTACATTTACATCTACATCGACATCTACATCTACATCGCCATCTACATCGCCATCTACATCGCCATCTACATCGCCATCTACGTCGCCATCTACCTCGCCATCTACATCTACATCTACATCGCCATCTACATCTACATCTACATCTACATCTACATCTACATCTACATTTACATCTACATCGCGATCTACATCTACATCGCCATCTACATCTACATCTACATCTACATCTACACCTACATCGCCATCTACATTTACATCTACATCTACATCGCCATCTACATCTACATCTACATCGCCATCTACATCTACATCTACATCGCCATCGCCACCTACATCTACATCTACAGCTACATCTACGTTTACATCTACATCGCCATCTACATCTACATCGCCATCTACATCGCCATCTACATCGCCATCTACATCGCCATCTATATCTACATCGCCATCTACATCGCCATCTACATCTACATCTACATCTACATCGCCATCTACATCTACATCAACAGCGCCATCTACATCTACATCTACATTGCCATCTACATCTATATCTACACCGCCATCTACATCTACATCCACATCGCCAACTACATCTACATCTACATCGCCATCTACATCCAGATCTACATCGCCATCTACAACTACATCTACACCTACATCTACATCTACATCTTTTTCTACATCTACATCGCCATCTACATCTACATCTACATCGCCATCTACATCTACATCTACATCGCCATCTACATCTATATGTACATCGCCATCTACATCTACATCGTCATCTACATCTACATCTACATCTACATCTACATCTACATATACATCTACATCTACTTCTACATGTACATCGCCATCTACATCTACATATACATCGCCATCTACATCTACATCTACATCGCCATCTACATCTATATCTACATCGCCATCTACATCTACATCTACATCGCCATCTACATCAACATCTACATCGCCATCTACATCTACATCTACATCTACATCTACATATACATCTACATCTACATCTACATTTACATCTACATCGCCATCTACATCTACGTCGCCATCTACATCGCCATCTACATTGCCATCTACATCTATATCTACATCGCCATCGACATCTACATCTACATCGCCATCTACATCTACATCTACATCGCCATCGCCATCTACATCTACATCTACATCTACATCTACATCTACATCTACATCGCCATCTACATCGCCATCTACATCTACATCGCCATCTACATCTACATCTACATCGCCATCTACATCTACATCTACATCGCCATCTACATCTGCATCTACATCGCCATCGCCATCTACATCTACATCTACATCTACATCTACATCTACATTTACATCTACATCGCGATCTACATCTACATCGCCATCTACATCGCCATCTACATCGCCATCTACATCGCCATCTACATCTATATCTACATCGCCATCTACATCTACATCTACATCGCCATCTACATCGCCATCGCCATCTACATCGCCATCTACATCGCCATCTACATCGCCATCTACATCGCCATCTACATCTACATCGCCATCTACATCGCCATCTACATCGCCATCTACATCGCCATCTACATCTACATCTAAATCGCCATCTAGATCTACATCTACATCGCCATCTACATCAACATCTACATCGCCATCTACATCTACATCGCCATCTACATCTACATCGCCATCTACATCTACATCTACATCGCCATCGCCATCTACATCGCCATCTACATCTGCATCGCAATCTACATCTCCATCGCCATCTACATCGCCATCTACATCTACATCTACATCGCCATCTAGATCTACATCTACATCGCCATCTACATCAACATCTACATCGCCATCTACATCTACATCGCCATCTACATCTACATCTACATCGCCATCGCCATCTACATCGCCATCTACATCTACATCTACATCGCCATCTACATCTATATCTACATCTACATCTACATCGCCAACTACATCTACATCTACATCGCCATCTACATCGCCATCTACATCTACCTCGGCATCTACATCTATATCTACATCGCCATCGCCATCTACATCTACATCTACATCTACATCGCCATCTACATCGCCATCTACATCGCCATCTACATCTACATCGCCATCTACATCGCCATCTACATCTACATCGTCATCTACAGCTACATCCACATCGCCGTCTACATCTACATCTACATCGCCATCTACATCGCCGTCTACATCTACATCTACATCGCTATCTACATCTACATCTACATCGCCATCTACATCTACATCTACATCTACATCGCCATCTACATCTACATCGCCATCTACATCTACATCGCCATCTACATGTACATCGCCATCTACATCTACATCTATAACGCCATCGCCAACTACATCTACATCTACATCGCCATCTACATCGCCGTCTACATCTACATCTACATCTACATCTACATCTACATCTACATCTACATCTACATCTACTTCTACATGTGCATCGCCACCTACATCTACATATACATCGTCATCTACATCTACATCTACATCGCCATCTACATCTATATCTACATCGCCATCTACATCTACATCTACATCGCCATCTACATCTACATCTACATCGCCATCTACATCTACATCTACATCTACATTTCCATCAACATCTACATCTACATTTACATCTACATCGCCATCTACATCTACATCGCCATCTACATCGCCATCTACATCGCCATCTACATCTATATCTACATCGCCATCTACATCTACATCCACATCGCCATCTACATCTACATCGCCATCGCCATCTACAACTACATCTACATCTACATCTACATCTACATCTACATTTACATCTACATCGCCATCTACATCGCCATCTTCATCGCCATCTACATCTACATCGCCATCTACATCTACATCGCCATCTACATCTACATCTACATGGCCATCTACATCTACATCTACATCGCCATCTACATCTGCATCTACATCGCCATCGCCATCTACATCTACATCGCCATCTACATCTACATCGCCATCTACATCTACATCGCCATTTACATCGCCATCTACATCTACATCGCCATCTAGATCTAGATCTACATCTACATCGACATCTACATCAACATCTACATCGCCATCTACATCTACATCGCCATCTACATCCACATCTACATCGCCATCGCCATCTGCATCGCCATCTACATATACATCGCCATCTACATCTATATCTACATCTACATCTACATCGCCATCTACATCTACATCTACATCTACATCGCCATCTACATCTACATTTACATCGCCATCTACATCTACATCTACATCTATATCTACATCGCCATCTACATCGCCATCTACATCGCCATCTACATCTATATCTACATCGCCATCTACATCTACATCGTCATCTACAGCTACATCCACATCGCCGTCTACATCTACATCTACATCGCCATCTACATCGCCGTCTACATCTACATCTACATCGCTATCTACATCTACATCTACATCGCCATCTACATCTACATCTACATCTACATCGCCATCTACATCTACATCGCCATCTACATCTACATCGCCATCTACATGTACATCGCCATCTACATCTACATCTATAACGCCATCGCCAACTACATCTACATCTACATCGCCATCTACATCGCCATCTACATCTACATCGTCATCTACAGCTACATCCACATCGCCGTCTACATCTACATCTACATCGCCATCTACATCGCCGTCTACATCTACATCTACATCTACATCTACATCTACATCTACATCTACATCTACTTCTACATGTACATCGCCATCTACATCTACATATACATCGCCATCTACATCTACATCTACATCGCCATCTACATCTATATCTACATCGCCATCTACATCTACATCTACATCGCCATCTACATCTACATCTACATCGCCATCTACATCTACATCTACATCTACATCTACATCTAAATCTACCTCTACATTTACATCTACATCGCCATCTACATCTACATCGCCATCTACATCGCCATCTACATCGCCATCTACATCGCCATCTACATCTATATCTACATCGCCATCGCCATCTACATCGCCATCTACATCGCAATCTACATCGCCATCTACATCGCCATCTACATCTACATCTACATCGCCATCTAGATCTACATCTACATCGCCATCTACATCAACATCCACAGCGCCATCTACATCTACATCGCCATCTACATCTACATCTACATCGCCATCGCCATCTACATCGCCATCTACATCTACATCGCCATCTACATCTACATCGCCATCTACATCGCCATCTACATCGCCATCTACATCTACATCGCCATCTAGATCTACATCTACATCGACATCTACATCAACATCTACATCGCCATCTACATCTACATCGCCATCTACATCCACATCTACATCGCCATCGCCATCTGCATCGCCATCTACATATACATCGCCATCTACATCTATATCTACATCTACATCTACATCGCCATCTACATCTACATCTACATCTACATCGCCATCTACATCTACATTTACATCGCCATCTACATCTACATCTACATCTATATCTACATCGCCATCGGCATCTACATCTACATCTACATCGCCATCTACATCCAGATCTACATCGCCATCTACATCTACATCTACATCGCCATCTACATCTACATCTACATCGCTATCTAGATCTACATCTACATCTACATCGCCATCTACATCTACATCGCCATCTACATCGCCATCTACATCGCCATCTACATCGCCATCTACATCGCCATCTACATCGCCATCTACATCTACATCGCCATCTTCATCTACATCTACATCTACATCGCCATCTACATCTACATCTACATCGCCATCTAAATCTACATCTACATCTACATCTACATCGCCATCTACATCTACATCTACATCTACATCTACATCTAAATCTACCTCTACATTTACATCTACATCGCCATCTACATCTACATCGCCATCTACATCGCCATCTACATCGCCATCTACATCGCCATCTACATCTATATCTACATCGCCATCGCCATCTACATCGCCATCTACATCGCCATCTACATCGCCATCTACATCTACATCTACATCGCCATCTAGATCTACATCTACATCGCCATCTACATCAACATCCACAGCGCCATCTACATCTACATCGCCATCTACATCTACATCTACATCGCCATCGCCATCTACATCGCCATCTACATCTACATCGCCATCTACATCTACATCGCCATCTACATCGCCATCTACATCGCCATCTACATCTACATCGCCATCTAGATCTACATCTACATCGACATCTACATCAACATCTACATCGCCATCTACATCTACATCGCCATCTACATCCACATCTACATCGCCATCGCCATCTGCATCGCCATCTACATATACATCGCCATCTACATCTATATCTACATCTACATCTACATCGCCATCTACATCTACATCTACATCTACATCGCCATCTACATCTACATTTACATCGCCATCTACATCTACATCTACATCTATATCTACATCGCCATCGGCATCTACATCTACATCTACATCGCCATCTACATCCAGATCTACATCGCCATCTACATCTACATCTACATCGCCATCTACATCTACATCTACATCGCTATCTAGATCTACATCTACATCTACATCGCCATCTACATCTACATCGCCACCTACATCGCCATCTACATCGCCATCTACATCGCCATCTACATCGCCATCTACATCGCCATCTACATCTACATCGCCATCTTCATCTACATCTACATCTACATCGCCATCTACATCTACATCGCCATCTACATCTACATCTACATCGCCATCGCCATCTACATCTACATCGCCATCTACATCGCCATCTACATCTACATCTACATCGCCAACTAGATCTACATCTACATCGCCACTACATCTACATCTACATCTACATCTACATCTACATCTACATCTACATCTACATCTACATTTACATCTACATCGACATCTACATCTACATCGCCATCTACATCGCCATCTACATCGCCATCTACATCGCCATCTACGTCGCCATCTACCTCGCCATCTACATCTACATCTACATCGCCATCTACATCTACATCTACATCTACATCTACATCTACATCTACATTTACATCTACATCGCGATCTACATCTACATCGCCATCTACATCTACATCTACATCTACATCTACACCTACATCGCCATCTACATTTACATCTACATCTACATCGCCATCTACATCTACATCTACATCGCCATCTACATCTACATCTACATCGCCATCGCCACCTACATCTACATCTACAGCTACATCTACGTTTACATCTACATCGCCATCTACATCTACATCGCCATCTACATCGCCATCTACATCGCCATCTACATCGCCATCTATATCTACATCGCCATCTACATCGCCATCTACATCTACATCTACATCTACATCGCCATCTACATCTACATCAACAGCGCCATCTACATCGCCATCTACATCGCCATCTACATCGCCATCTACATCTATATCTACATCGCCATCGCCATCTACATCGCCATCTACATCGCCATCTACATCGCCATCTACATCGCCATCTACATCTACATCTACATCGCCATCTAGATCTACATCTACATCGCCATCTACATCAACATCCACAGCGCCATCTACATCTACATCGCCATCTACATCTACATCTACATCGCCATCGCCATCTACATCGCCATCTACATCTACATCGCCATCTACATCTACATCGCCATCTACATCGCCATCTACATCGCCATCTACATCTTCATCGCCATCTAGATCTACATCTACATCGACATCTACATCAACATCTACATCGCCATCTACATCTGCATCGCCATCTACATCCACATCTACATCGCCATCGCCATCTGCATCGCCATCTACATATACATCGCCATCTACATCTATATCTACATCTACATCTACATCGCCATCTACATCTACATCTACATCTACATCGCCATCTACATCTACATTTACATCGCCATCTACATCTACATCTACATCTATATCTACATCGCCATCGGCATCTACATCTACATCTACATCGCCATCTACATCCAGATCTACATCGCCATCTACATCTACATCTACATCGCCATCTACATCTACATCTACATCGCTATCTAGATCTACATCTACATCTACATCGCCATCTACATCTACATCGCCACCTACATCGCCATCTACATCGCCATCTACATCGCCATCTACATCGCCATCTACATCGCCATCTACATCTACATCGCCATCTTCATCTACATCTACATCTACATCGCCATCTACATCTACATCTACATCGCCATCTAAATCTACATCTACATCTACATCTACATCGCCATCTACATCTACATCTACATCTACATCTACATCTAAATCTACCTCTACATTTACATCTACATCGCCATCTACATCTACATCGCCATCTACATCGCCATCTACATCGCCATCTACATCGCCATCTACATCTATATCTACATCGCCATCGCCATCTACATCGCCATCTACATCGCCATCTACATCGCCATCTACATCGCCATCTACATCTACATCTACATCGCCATCTAGATCTACATCTACATCGCCATCTACATCAACATCCACAGCGCCATCTACATCTACATCGCCATCTACATCTACATCTACATCGCCATCGCCATCTACATCGCCATCTACATCTACATCGCCATCTACATCTACATCGCCATCTACATCGCCATCTACATCGCCATCTACATCTACATCGCCATCTAGATCTACATCTACATCGACATCTACATCAACATCTACATCGCCATCTACATCTACATCGCCATCTACATCCACATCTACATCGCCATCGCCATCTGCATCGCCATCTACATATACATCGCCATCTACATCTATATCTACATCTACATCTACATCGCCATCTACATCTACATCTACATCTACATCGCCATCTACATCTACATTTACATCGCCATCTACATCTACATCTACATCTATATCTACATCGCCATCGGCATCTACATCTACATCTACATCGCCATCTACATCCAGATCTACATCGCCATCTACATCTACATCTACATCGCCATCTACATCTACATCTACATCGCTATCTAGATCTACATCTACATCTACATCGCCATCTACATCTACATCGCCACCTACATCGCCATCTACATCGCCATCTACATCGCCATCTACATCGCCATCTACATCTACATCGCCATCTTCATCTACATCTACATCTACATCGCCATCTACATCTACATCGCCATCTACATCTACATCTACATCGCCATCGCCATCTACATCTACATCGCCATCTACATCGCCATCTACATCTACATCTACATCGCCAACTAGATCTACATCTACATCGCCACTACATCTACATCTACATCTACATCTACATCTACATCTACATCTACATCTACATCTACATTTACATCTACATCGACATCTACATCTACATCGCCATCTACATCGCCATCTACATCGCCATCTACATCGCCATCTACGTCGCCATCTACCTCGCCATCTACATCTACATCTACATCGCCATCTACATCTACATCTACATCTACATCTACATCTACATCTACATTTACATCTACATCGCGATCTACATCTACATCGCCATCTACATCTACATCTACATCTACATCTACACCTACATCGCCATCTACATTTACATCTACATCTACATCGCCATCTACATCTACATCTACATCGCCATCTACATCTACATCTACATCGCCATCGCCACCTACATCTACATCTACAGCTACATCTACGTTTACATCTACATCGCCATCTACATCTACATCGCCATCTACATCGCCATCTACATCGCCATCTACATCGCCATCTATATCTACATCGCCATCTACATCGCCATCTACATCTACATCTACATCTACATCGCCATCTACATCTACATCAACAGCGCCATCTACATCTACATCTACATTGCCATCTACATCTATATCTACACCGCCATCTACATCTACATCCACATCGCCAACTACATCTACATCTACATCGCCATCTACATCCAGATCTACATCGCCATCTACAACTACATCTACACCTACATCTACATCTACATCTTTTTCTACATCTACATCGCCATCTACATCTACATCTACATCGCCATCTACATCTACATCTACATCGCCATCTACATCTATATGTACATCGCCATCTACATCTACATCGTCATCTACATCTACATCTACATCTACATCTACATCTACATATACATCTACATCTACTTCTACATGTACATCGCCATCTACATCTACATATACATCGCCATCTACATCTACATCTACATCGCCATCTACATCTATATCTACATCGCCATCTACATCTACATCTACATCGCCATCTACATCAACATCTACATCGCCATCTACATCTACATCTACATCTACATCTACATATACATCTACATCTACATCTACATTTACATCTACATCGCCATCTACATCTACGTCGCCATCTACATCGCCATCTACATTGCCATCTACATCTATATCTACATCGCCATCGACATCTACATCTACATCGCCATCTACATCTACATCTACATCGCCATCGCCATCTACATCTACATCTACATCTACATCTACATCTACATCTACATCGCCATCTACATCGCCATCTACATCTACATCGCCATCTACATCTACATCTACATCGCCATCTACATCTACATCTACATCGCCATCTACATCTGCATCTACATCGCCATCGCCATCTACATCTACATCTACATCTACATCTACATCTACATTTACATCTACATCGCGATCTACATCTACATCGCCATCTACATCGCCATCTACATCGCCATCTACATCGCCATCTACATCTATATCTACATCGCCATCTACATCTACATCTACATCGCCATCTACATCGCCATCGCCATCTACATCGCCATCTACATCGCCATCTACATCGCCATCTACATCGCCATCTACATCTACATCGCCATCTACATCGCCATCTACATCGCCATCTACATCGCCATCTACATCTACATCTAAATCGCCATCTAGATCTACATCTACATCGCCATCTACATCAACATCTACATCGCCATCTACATCTACATCGCCATCTACATCTACATCGCCATCTACATCTACATCTACATCGCCATCGCCATCTACATCGCCATCTACATCTGCATCGCAATCTACATCTCCATCGCCATCTACATCGCCATCTACATCTACATCTACATCGCCATCTAGATCTACATCTACATCGCCATCTACATCAACATCTACATCGCCATCTACATCTACATCGCCATCTACATCTACATCTACATCGCCATCGCCATCTACATCGCCATCTACATCTACATCTACATCGCCATCTACATCTATATCTACATCTACATCTACATCGCCAACTACATCTACATCTACATCGCCATCTACATCGCCATCTACATCTACCTCGGCATCTACATCTATATCTACATCGCCATCGCCATCTACATCTACATCTACATCTACATCGCCATCTACATCGCCATCTACATCGCCATCTACATCTACATCGCCATCTACATCGCCATCTACATCTACATCGTCATCTACAGCTACATCCACATCGCCGTCTACATCTACATCTACATCGCCATCTACATCGCCGTCTACATCTACATCTACATCGCTATCTACATCTACATCTACATCGCCATCTACATCTACATCTACATCTACATCGCCATCTACATCTACATCGCCATCTACATCTACATCGCCATCTACATGTACATCGCCATCTACATCTACATCTATAACGCCATCGCCAACTACATCTACATCTACATCGCCATCTACATCGCCGTCTACATCTACATCTACATCTACATCTACATCTACATCTACATCTACATCTACATCTACTTCTACATGTGCATCGCCACCTACATCTACATATACATCGTCATCTACATCTACATCTACATCGCCATCTACATCTATATCTACATCGCCATCTACATCTACATCTACATCGCCATCTACATCTACATCTACATCGCCATCTACATCTACATCTACATCTACATTTCCATCAACATCTACATCTACATTTACATCTACATCGCCATCTACATCTACATCGCCATCTACATCGCCATCTACATCGCCATCTACATCTATATCTACATCGCCATCTACATCTACATCCACATCGCCATCTACATCTACATCGCCATCGCCATCTACAACTACATCTACATCTACATCTACATCTACATCTACATTTACATCTACATCGCCATCTACATCGCCATCTTCATCGCCATCTACATCTACATCGCCATCTACATCTACATCGCCATCTACATCTACATCTACATGGCCATCTACATCTACATCTACATCGCCATCTACATCTGCATCTACATCGCCATCGCCATCTACATCTACATCGCCATCTACATCTACATCGCCATCTACATCTACATCGCCATTTACATCGCCATCTACATCTACATCGCCATCTAGATCTAGATCTACATCTACATCGACATCTACATCAACATCTACATCGCCATCTACATCTACATCGCCATCTACATCCACATCTACATCGCCATCGCCATCTGCATCGCCATCTACATATACATCGCCATCTACATCTATATCTACATCTACATCTACATCGCCATCTACATCTACATCTACATCTACATCGCCATCTACATCTACATTTACATCGCCATCTACATCTACATCTACATCTATATCTACATCGCCATCGGCATCTACATCTACATCTACATCGCCATCTACATCCAGATCTACATCGCCATCTACATCTACATCTACATCGCCATCTACATCTACATCTACATCGCTATCTAGATCTACATCTACATCTACATCGCCATCTACATCTACATCGCCACCTACATCGCCATCTACATCGCCATCTACATCGCCATCCACATCGCCATCTACATCGCCATCTACATCGCCATCTACATCGCCATCTACATCTACATCGCCATCTTCATCTACATCTACATCTACATCGCCATCTACACCTACATCGCCATCTACATCTACATCTACATCGCCATCGCCATCTACATCTACATCGCCATCTACATCGCCATCTACATCTACATCTACATCGCCAACTAGATCTACATCTACATCGCCATCTACATCTACATCTACATCTACATCTACATCTACATCTACATCTACATCTACATCTACATCTACATCTACATTTACATCTACAACGCCATCTACATCTACATCGCCATCTACATCGCCATCTACATCGCCATCTACATCGCCATCTACGTCGCCATCTACCTCGCCATCTACATCTACATCTACATCGCCATCTACATCTACATCTACATCTACATCTACATCTACATCGCGATCTACATCTATATCGCCATCTACATCTACATCTACATCTACATCTACACCTACATCGCCATCTACATTTACATCTACATCTACATCGCCATCTACATCTACATCTACATCGCCATCTACATCTACATCTACATCGCCATCGCCACCTACATCTACATCTACAGCTACATCTACGTTTACATCTACATCGCCATCTACATCTACATCGCCATCTACATCGCCATCTACATCGCCATCTACATCGCCATCTATATCTACATCGCCATCTACATCGCCATCTACATCTACATCTACATCTACATCGCCATCTACATCTACATCAACAGCGCCATCTACATCTACATCTACATTGCCATCTACATCTATATCTACATCGCCATCTACATCTACATCCACATCGCCAACTACATCTACATCTACATCGCCATCTACATCCAGATCTACATCGCCATCTACAACTACATCTACACCTACATCTACATCTACATCTACTTCTACATCTACATCGCCATCTACATCTACATCTACATCGCCATCTACATCTACATCTACATCGCCATCTACATCTATATGTACATCGCCATCTACATCTACATCGTCATCTACATCTACATCTACATCTACATCTACATCTACATATACATCTACATCTACTTCTACATGTACATCGCCATCTACATCTACATATACATCGCCATCTACATCTACATCTACATCGCCATCTACATCTATATCTACATCGCCATCTACATCTACATCTACATCGCCATCTACATCAACATCTACATCGCCATCTACATCTACATCTACATCTACATCTACATCTACATCTACATCTACATCTACATCTACATCTACATCTACATCTACATCTACATCTACATTTACATCTACATCGCCATCTACATCTACGTCGCCATCTACATCGCGATCTACATTGCCATCTACATCTATATCTACATCGCCATCGACATCTACATCTACATCGCCATCTACATCTACATCTACATCGCCATCGCCATCTACATCTACATCTACATCTACATCTACATCTACATCTACATCGCCATCTACATCGCCATCTACATCTACATCGCCATCTACATCTACATCTACATCGCCATCTACATCTACATCTACATCGCCATCTACATCTGCATCTACATCGCCATCGCCATCTACATCTACATCTACATCTACATCTACATCTACATTTACATCTACATCGCGATCTACATCTACATCGCCATCTACATCGCCATCTACATCGCCATCTACATCGCCATCTACATCTATATCTACATCGCCATCTACATCTACATCTACATCGCCATCTACATCGCCATCGCCATCTACATCGCCATCTACATCGCCATCTACATCGCCATCTACATCGCCATCTACATCTACATCGCCATCTACATCGCCATCTACATCGCCATCTACATCGCCATCTACATCTACATCTAAATCGCCATCTAGATCTACATCTACATCGCCATCTACATCAACATCTACATCGCCATCTACATCTACATCGCCATCTACATCTACATCGCCATCTACATCTACATCTACATCGCCATCGCCATCTACATCGCCATCTACATCTGCATCGCAATCTACATCTCCATCGCCATCTACATCGCCATCTACATCTACATCTACATCGCCATCTAGATCTACATCTACATCGCCATCTACATCAACATCTACATCGCCATCTACATCTACATCGCCATCTACATCTACATCTACATCGCCATCGCCATCTACATCGCCATCTACATCTACATCTACATCGCCATCTACATCTATATCTACATCTACATCTACATCGCCAACTACATCTACATCTACATCGCCATCTACATCGCCATCTACATCTACCTCGGCATCTACATCTATATCTACATCGCCATCGCCATCTACATCTACATCTACATCTACATCGCCATCTACATCGCCATCTACATCGCCATCTACATCTACATCGCCATCTACATCGCCATCTACATCTACATCGTCATCTACAGCTACATCCACATCGCCGTCTACATCTACATCTACATCGCCATCTACATCGCCGTCTACATCTACATCTACATCGCTATCTACATCTACATCTACATCGCCATCTACATCTACATCTACATCTACATCGCCATCTACATCTACATCGCCATCTACATCTACATCGCCATCTACATGTACATCGCCATCTACATCTACATCTATATCGCCATCGCCAACTACATCTACATCTACATCGCCATCTACATCGCCGTCTACATCTACATCTACATCTACATCTACATCTACATCTACATCTACATCTACATCTACTTCTACATGTGCATCGCCACCTACATCTACATATACATCGTCATCTACATCTACATCTACATCGCCATCTACATCTATATCTACATCGCCATCTACATCTACATCTACATCGCCATCTACATCTACATCTACATCGCCATCTACATCTACATCTACATCTACATCTACATTTCCATCAACATCTACATCTACATTTACATCTACATCGCCATCTACATCTACATCGCCATCTACATCGCCATCTACATCGCCATCTACATCTATATCTACATCGCCATCTACATCTACATCCACATCGCCATCTACATCTACATCGCCATCGCCATCTACAACTACATCTACATCTACATCTACATCTACATCTACATTTACATCTACATCGCCATCTACATCGCCATCTTCATCGCCATCTACATCTACATCGCCATCTACATCTACATCGCCATCTACATCTACATCTACATGGCCATCTACATCTACATCTACATCGCCATCTACATCTGCATCTACATCGCCATCGCCATCTACATCTACATCGCCATCTACATCTACATCGCCATCTACATCTACATCGCCATTTACATCGCCATCTACATCTACATCGCCATCTAGATCTAGATCTACATCTACATCGACATCTACATCAACATCTACATCGCCATCTACATCTACATCGCCATCTACATCCACATCTACATCGCCATCGCCATCTGCATCGCCATCTACATATACATCGCCATCTACATCTATATCTACATCTACATCTACATCGCCATCTACATCTACATCTACATCTACATCGCCATCTACATCTACATTTACATCGCCATCTACATCTACATCTACATCTATATCTACATCGCCATCGGCATCTACATCTACATCTACATCGCCATCTACATCCAGATCTACATCGCCATCTACATCTACATCTACATCGCCATCTACATCTACATCTACATCGCTATCTAGATCTACATCTACATCTACATCGCCATCTACATCTACATCGCCACCTACATCGCCATCTACATCGCCATCTACATCGCCATCTACATCGCCATCTACATCGCCATCTACATCGCCATCTACATCGCCATCTACATCTACATCGCCATCTTCATCTACATCTACATCTACATCGCCATCTACACCTACATCGCCATCTACATCTACATCTACATCGCCATCGCCATCTACATCTACATCGCCATCTACATCGCCATCTACATCTACATCTACATCGCCAACTAGATCTACATCTACATCGCCATCTACATCTACATCTACATCTACATCTACATCTACATCTACATCTACATCTACATCTACATCTACATCTACATTTACATCTACAACGCCATCTACATCTACATCGCCATCTACATCGCCATCTACATCGCCATCTACATCGCCATCTACGTCGCCATCTACCTCGCCATCTACATCTACATCTACATCGCCATCTACATCTACATCTACATCTACATCTACATCTACATCGCGATCTACATCTATATCGCCATCTACATCTACATCTACATCTACATCTACACCTACATCGCCATCTACATTTACATCTACATCTACATCGCCATCTACATCTACATCTACATCGCCATCTACATCTACATCTACATCGCCATCGCCACCTACATCTACATCTACAGCTACATCTACGTTTACATCTACATTGCCATCTACATCTACATCGCCATCTACATCGCCATCTACATCGCCATCTACATCGCCATCTATATCTACATCGCCATCTACATCGCCATCTACATCTACATCTACATCTACATCGCCATCTACATCTACATCAACAGCGCCATCTACATCTACATCTACATTGCCATCTACATCTATATCTACATCGCCATCTACATCTACATCCACATCGCCAACTACATCTACATCTACATCGCCATCTACATCCAGATCTACATCGCCATCTACAACTACATCTACACCTACATCTACATCTACATCTACTTCTACATCTACATCGCCATCTACATCTACATCTACATCGCCATCTACATCTACATCTACATCGCCATCTACATCTATATGTACATCGCCATCTACATCTACATCGTCATCTACATCTACATCTACATCTACATCTACATCTACATATACATCTACATCTACTTCTACATGTACATCGCCATCTACATCTACATATACATCGCCATCTACATCTACATCTACATCGCCATCTACATCTATATCTACATCGCCATCTACATCTACATCTACATCGCCATCTACATCAACATCTACATCGCCATCTACATCTACATCTACATCTACATCTACATCTACATCTACATCTACATCTACATCTACATCTACATCTACATTTACATCTACATCGCCATCTACATCTACGTCGCCATCTACATCGCGATCTACATTGCCATCTACATCTATATCTACATCGCCATCGACATCTACATCTACATCGCCATCTACATCTACATCTACATCGCCATCGCCATCTACATCTACATCTACATCTACATCTACATCTACATCTACATCTACATTTACATCTACATCGCCATCTACATCTACATCGCCATCTACATCGCCATCTACATCTACATCTACATCACCATCTACATCTACATCGCCATCTACATCGCCATCTACATCGCCATCTACATCGCCATCTACATCTACATCTACATCGCCATCTAGATCTACATCTACATCGCCATCTACATCAACATCTACATCGCCATCTACATCTACATCGCCATCTACATCTACATCGCCATCTACATCTACATCTACATCGCCATCGCCATCTACATCGCCATCTACATCTGCATCGCAATCTACATCTACATCGCCATCTACATCGCCATCTACATCTACATCTACATCGCCATCTAGATCTACATCTACATCGCCATCTACATCAACATCTACATCGCCATCTACATCTACATCGCCATCTACATCTACATCTACATCGCCATCGCCATCTACATCGCCATCTACATCTACATCGCCATCTACATCTATATCTACATCTACATCTACATCGCCATCTACATCTACATCTACATCGCCATCTACATCGCCATCTACATCTACCTCGGCATCTACATCTACATCTACATCGCCATCGCCATCTACATCTACATCTACATCTACATCGCCATCTACATCGCCATCTACATCTACATCGCCATCTACATCGCCATCTACATCTACATCGTCATCTACAGCTACATCCACATCGCCGTCTACATCTACATCTACATCGCCATCTACATCGCCGTCTACATCTACATCTACATCGCTATCTACATCTACATCTACATCGCCATCTACATCTACATCTACATCTACATCGCCATCTACATCTACATCGCCATCTACATCGCCATCTACATCGCCATCTACATCGCCATCTACATCGCCATCTACATCTATATCTACATCGCTATCTACATCTACATCTACATCGCCATCTACATCTACATCGATATCGCCATCTACAACTACATCTACTTCTACATCTACATCTACATCTACATTTACATCTACATCGCCATCTACAACGCCATCTACATCGCCATCTACATCTACATCGTCATCTACAGCTACATCCACATCGCCGTCTACATCTACGTCTACATCGCCATCTACATCGCCGTCTACATCTACATCTACATCTACATCTACATCTACATCTACTTCTACATGTACATCGCCATCTACATCTACATATACATCGCCGTCTACATCTACATCTACATCGCCATCTACATCTATATCTACATCGCTATCTACATCTACATCTACATCGCCATCTACATCTACATCTACATCGCCATCTACATCTACATCTACATCTACATTTACATCTACATCGCCATCTACATCTACATCGCCATCTACATCTACATCGCCATTTACATCGCCATCTACATCTACATCTACATCGCCATCTACATCTATATCTACATCGCCATCTACATCTACATCTACATCGCCATCTACATCTACATCGCCATAGCCATCTACAACTACATCTACATCTACATCTACATCTACATCTACATCTACATTTACATCTACATCGCCATCTACATCTACATCTACATCTACATCGCCATCTACATCTACATCGCCATCTACATCTACATCGCCATCTACATCTACATCTACATCGCCATCGCCATCTACATCGCCATCTACATCTGCATCGCCATCTACATCTACATCGCCATCTACATCTACATCTACATGGCCATCTACATCTACATCTACATCGCCATCTACATCTGCATCTACATCGCCATCGCCATCTACATCTACATCGCCATCTACATCGCCATCTACATCGCCATCTACATCTATATCTACATCGCCATCGCCATCTACATCGCCATCTACATCGCCATCTACATCGCCATCTACATCGCCATCTACATCTACATCTACATCGCCATCTAGATCTACATCTACATCGCCATCTACATCAACATCCACAGCGCCATCTACATCTACATCGCCATCGCCATCTACATCGCCATCGCCATCTACATCGCCATCTACATCTACATCGCCATCTACATCTACATCGCCATTTACATCGCCATCTACATCTACATCGCCATCTAGATCTAGATCTACATCTACATCGACATCTACATCAACATCTACATCGCCATCTACATCTACATCGCCATCTACATCCACATCTACATCGCCATCGCCATCTGCATCGCCATCTACATATAAATCGCCATCTACATCTATATCTACATCTACATCTACATCGCCATCTACATCTACATCTACATCTACATCTACATCGCCATCTACATCTACATTTACATCGCCATCTACATCTACATCTACATCTATATCTACATCGCCATCGGCATCTACATCTACATCTACATCGCCATCTACATCCAGATCTACATCGCCATCTACATCTACATCTACATCGCCATCTACATCTACATCTACATCTACATCGCTATCTAGATCTACATCTACATCTACATCGCCATCTACATCTACATCGCCACCTACATCGCCATCTACATCGCCATCTACATCGCCATCTACATCGCCATCTACATCTACATCGCCATCTTCATCTACATCTACATCTACATCGCCATCTACATCTACATCTATATCGCCATCTACATCTACATCTACATCGCCATCTACATCTACATCGCCATCTACATCTACATCTACATCGCCATCTACATCTACATCTACATCGCCATCTACATCTGCATCTACATGGCCATCGCCATCTACATCTACATCTACATCTACATCTATATCTACATTTACATCTACATCGCGATCTACATCTACATCGCCATCTACATCGCCATCTACATCTATATCTACATCGCCATCTACATCTACATCTACATCGCCATCTACATCGCCATCGCCATCTACATCGCCATCTACATCGCCATCTACATCACCATCTACATCTACATCGCCATCTACATCGCCATCTACATCGCCATCTACATCGCCATCTACATCTACATCTACATCGCCATCTAGATCTACATCTACATCGCCATCTACATCAACATCTACATCGCCATCTACATCTACATCGCCATCTACATCTACATCTACATCGCCATCGCCATCTACATCTGCATCGCAATCTACATCTACATCGCCATCTACATCGCCATCTACATCTACATCTACATCGCCATCTAGATCTACATCTACATCGCCATCTACATCAACATCTACATCGCCATCTACATCTACATCGCCATCTACATCTACATCTACATCGCCATCGCCATCTACATCGCCATCTACATCTACATCGCCATCTACATCTATATCTACATCTACATCTACATCGCCATCTACATCTACATCTACATCTACATCTACATCGCCATCTACATCGCCATCTACATCGCCTTCTACATCGCCATCTACATCGCCATCTACATCTATATCTACATCGCTATCTACATCTACATCTACATCGCCATCTACATCTACATCGCCATCGCCATCTACAACTACATCTACTTCTACATCTACATCTACATCTACATTTACATCTACATCGCCATCTACATCGCCATCAACATCGCCATCTACATCGCCATCTACATCTACATCGCCATCTAAATCTACATCTACATCGCCATCTACATCGTCATCTACATCTACATCGTCATCTACAGCTACATCCACATCGCCGTCTACATCTACATCTACATCGCCATCTACATCGCCGTCTACATCTACATCTACATCTACATCTACATCTACATCTACTTCTACATGTACATCGCCATCTACATCTACATATACATCGCCATCTACATCTACATCTACATCGCCATCTACATCGCCATCTACATCGCCATCTACATCGCCATCTACATCGCCATCTACATCGCCATCTACATCTACATCGCCATCTTCATCTACATCTACATCTACATCGCCATCTACACCTACATCGCCATCTACATCTACATCTACATCGCCATCGCCATCTACATCTACATCGCCATCTACATCGCCATCTACATCTACATCTACATCGCCAACTAGATCTACATCTACATCGCCATCTACATCTACATCTACATCTACATCTACATCTACATCTACATCTACATCTACATCTACATCTACATCTACATTTACATCTACAACGCCATCTACATCTACATCGCCATCTACATCGCCATCTACATCGCCATCTACATCGCCATCTACGTCGCCATCTACCTCGCCATCTACATCTACATCTACATCGCCATCTACATCTACATCTACATCTACATCTACATCTACATCGCGATCTACATCTATATCGCCATCTACATCTACATCTACATCTACATCTACACCTACATCGCCATCTACATTTACATCTACATCTACATCGCCATCTACATCTACATCTACATCGCCATCTACATCTACATCTACATCGCCATCGCCACCTACATCTACATCTACAGCTACATCTACGTTTACATCTACATTGCCATCTACATCTACATCGCCATCTACATCGCCATCTACATCGCCATCTACATCGCCATCTATATCTACATCGCCATCTACATCGCCATCTACATCTACATCTACATCTACATCGCCATCTACATCTACATCAACAGCGCCATCTACATCTACATCTACATTGCCATCTACATCTATATCTACATCGCCATCTACATCTACATCCACAT
Organism: Andrena hattorfiana; assembly: GCA_944738655.2. Lineage (NCBI taxonomy): Eukaryota > Metazoa > Arthropoda > Insecta > Hymenoptera > Andrenidae > Andrena > Andrena hattorfiana. Next base: position 25,563,713 of record OX122892.1, read on the forward strand.
CGCCAACTACATCTACATCTACATCGCCATCTACATCCAGATCTACATCGCCATCTACAACTACATCTACACCTACATCTACATCTACATCTACTTCTACATCTACATCGCCATCTACATCTACATCTACATCGCCATCTACATCTACATCTACATCGCCATCTACATCTATATGTACATCGCCATCTACATCTACATCGTCATCTACATCTACATCTACATCTACATCTACATCTACATATACATCTACATCTACTTCTACATGTACATCGCCATCTACATCTACATATACATCGCCATCTACATCTACATCTACATCGCCATCTACATCTATATCTACATCGCCATCTACATCTACATCTACATCGCCATCTACATCAACATCTACATCGCCATCTACATCTACATCTACATCTACATCTACATCTACATCTACATCTACATCTACATCTACATCTACATCTACATTTACATCTACATCGCCATCTACATCTACGTCGCCATCTACATCGCGATCTACATTGCCATCTACATCTATATCTACATCGCCATCGACATCTACATCTACATCGCCATCTACATCTACATCTACATCGCCATCGCCATCTACATCTACATCTACATCTACATCTACATCTACATCTACATCTACATTTACATCTACATCGCCATCTACATCTACATCGCCATCTACATCGCCATCTACATCTACATCTACATCACCATCTACATCTACATCGCCATCTACATCGCCATCTACATCGCCATCTACATCGCCATCTACATCTACATCTACATCGCCATCTAGATCTACATCTACATCGCCATCTACATCAACATCTACATCGCCATCTACATCTACATCGCCATCTACATCTACATCGCCATCTACATCTACATCTACATCGCCATCGCCATCTACATCGCCATCTACATCTGCATCGCAATCTACATCTACATCGCCATCTACATCGCCATCTACATCTACATCTACATCGCCATCTAGATCTACATCTACATCGCCATCTACATCAACATCTACATCGCCATCTACATCTACATCGCCATCTACATCTACATCTACATCGCCATCGCCATCTACATCGCCATCTACATCTACATCGCCATCTACATCTATATCTACATCTACATCTACATCGCCATCTACATCTACATCTACATCGCCATCTACATCGCCATCTACATCTACCTCGGCATCTACATCTACATCTACATCGCCATCGCCATCTACATCTACATCTACATCTACATCGCCATCTACATCGCCATCTACATCTACATCGCCATCTACATCGCCATCTACATCTACATCGTCATCTACAGCTACATCCACATCGCCGTCTACATCTACATCTACATCGCCATCTACATCGCCGTCTACATCTACATCTACATCGCTATCTACATCTACATCTACATCGCCATCTACATCTACATCTACATCTACATCGCCATCTACATCTACATCGCCATCTACATCGCCATCTACATCGCCATCTACATCGCCATCTACATCGCCATCTACATCTATATCTACATCGCTATCTACATCTACATCTACATCGCCATCTACATCTACATCGATATCGCCATCTACAACTACATCTACTTCTACATCTACATCTACATCTACATTTACATCTACATCGCCATCTACAACGCCATCTACATCGCCATCTACATCTACATCGTCATCTACAGCTACATCCACATCGCCGTCTACATCTACGTCTACATCGCCATCTACATCGCCGTCTACATCTACATCTACATCTACATCTACATCTACATCTACTTCTACATGTACATCGCCATCTACATCTACATATACATCGCCGTCTACATCTACATCTACATCGCCATCTACATCTATATCTACATCGCTATCTACATCTACATCTACATCGCCATCTACATCTACATCTACATCGCCATCTACATCTACATCTACATCTACATTTACATCTACATCGCCATCTACATCTACATCGCCATCTACATCTACATCGCCATTTACATCGCCATCTACATCTACATCTACATCGCCATCTACATCTATATCTACATCGCCATCTACATCTACATCTACATCGCCATCTACATCTACATCGCCATAGCCATCTACAACTACATCTACATCTACATCTACATCTACATCTACATCTACATTTACATCTACATCGCCATCTACATCTACATCTACATCTACATCGCCATCTACATCTACATCGCCATCTACATCTACATCGCCATCTACATCTACATCTACATCGCCATCGCCATCTACATCGCCATCTACATCTGCATCGCCATCTACATCTACATCGCCATCTACATCTACATCTACATGGCCATCTACATCTACATCTACATCGCCATCTACATCTGCATCTACATCGCCATCGCCATCTACATCTACATCGCCATCTACATCGCCATCTACATCGCCATCTACATCTATATCTACATCGCCATCGCCATCTACATCGCCATCTACATCGCCATCTACATCGCCATCTACATCGCCATCTACATCTACATCTACATCGCCATCTAGATCTACATCTACATCGCCATCTACATCAACATCCACAGCGCCATCTACATCTACATCGCCATCGCCATCTACATCGCCATCGCCATCTACATCGCCATCTACATCTACATCGCCATCTACATCTACATCGCCATTTACATCGCCATCTACATCTACATCGCCATCTAGATCTAGATCTACATCTACATCGACATCTACATCAACATCTACATCGCCATCTACATCTACATCGCCATCTACATCCACATCTACATCGCCATCGCCATCTGCATCGCCATCTACATATAAATCGCCATCTACATCTATATCTACATCTACATCTACATCGCCATCTACATCTACATCTACATCTACATCTACATCGCCATCTACATCTACATTTACATCGCCATCTACATCTACATCTACATCTATATCTACATCGCCATCGGCATCTACATCTACATCTACATCGCCATCTACATCCAGATCTACATCGCCATCTACATCTACATCTACATCGCCATCTACATCTACATCTACATCTACATCGCTATCTAGATCTACATCTACATCTACATCGCCATCTACATCTACATCGCCACCTACATCGCCATCTACATCGCCATCTACATCGCCATCTACATCGCCATCTACATCTACATCGCCATCTTCATCTACATCTACATCTACATCGCCATCTACATCTACATCGCCATCTACATCTACATCTACATCGCCATCGCCATCTACATCTACATCGCCATCTACATCGCCATCTACATCTACATCTACATCGCCATCTACATCTACATCTACATCTACATCTACATCTACATCTACATCTACATCTACATCTACATCTACATTTACATCTACAACGCCATCTACATCTACATCGCCATCTACATCGCCATCTACATCGCCATCTACATCGCCATCTACGTCGCCATCTACCTCGCCATCTACATCTACATCTACATCGCCATCTACATCTACATCTACATCTACATCTACATCTACATCTACATTTACATCTACATCGCGATCTACATCTATATCGCCATCTACATCTACATCTACATCTACATCTACACCTACATCGCCATCTACATTTACATCTACATCTACTTCGCCATCTACATCTACATCTACATCGCCATCTACATCTACATCTACATCGCCATCGCCACCTACATCTACATCTACAGCTACATCTACGTTTACATCTACATCGCCATCTACATCTACATCGCCATCTACATCGCCATCTACATCGCCATCTACATCGCCATCTATATCTACATCGCCATCTACATCGCCATCTACATCTACATCTACATCTACATCGCCATCTACATCTACATCAACAGCGCCATCTACATCTACATCTACATTGCCATCTACATCTATATCTACATCGCCATCTACATCTACATCCACATCCCCAACTACATCTACATCTACATCGCCATCTACATCCAGATCTACATCGCCATCTACAACTACATCTACACCTACATCTACATCTACATCTACTTCTACATCTACATCGCCATCTACATCTACATCTATATCGCCATCTACATCTACATCTACATCGCCATCTACATCTATATGTACATCGCCATCTACATCTACATCGTCATCTACATCTACATCTACATCTACATCTACATCTACATATACATCTACATCTACTTCTACATGTACATCGCCATCTACATCTACATATACATCGCCATCTACATCTACATCTACATCGCCATCTACATCTATATCTACATCGCCATCTACATCTACATCTACATCGCCATCTACATCAACATCTACATCGCCATCTACATCTACATCTACATCTACATCTACATCTACATCTACATCTACATCTACATCTACATCTACATCTACATCTACATTTACATCTACATCGCCATCTACATCTACGTCGCCATCTACATCGCGATCTACATTGCCATCTACATCTATATCTACATCGCCATCGACATCTACATCTACATCGCCATCTACATCTACATCTACATCGCCATCGCCATCTACATCTACATCTACATCTACATCTACATCTACATCTACATCTACATCTACATCTACATCTACATTTACATCTACATCGCCATCTACATCTACATCGCCATCTACATCGCCATCTACATCTACATCGCCATCTACATCTACATCTACATCGCCATCTACATCTACATCTACATCGCCATCTACATCTGCATCTACATGGCCATCGCCATCTACATCTACATCTACATCTACATCTATATCTACATTTACATCTACATCGCGATCTACATCTACATCGCCATCTACATCGCCATCTACATCTATATCTACATCGCCATCTACATCTACATCTACATCGCCATCTACATCGCCATCGCCATCTACATCGCCATCTACATCGCCATCTACATCACCATCTACATCTACATCGCCATCTACATCGCCATCTACATCGCCATCTACATCGCCATCTACATCTACATCTACATCGCCATCTAGATCTACATCTACATCGCCATCTACATCAACATCTACATCGCCATCTACATCTACATCGCCATCTACATCTACATCTACATCGCCATCGCCATCTACATCTGCATCGCAATCTACATCTACATCGCCATCTACATCGCCATCTACATCTACATCTACATCGCCATCTAGATCTACATCTACATCGCCATCTACATCAACATCTACATCGCCATCTACATCTACATCGCCATCTACATCTACATCTACATCGCCATCGCCATCTACATCGCCATCTACATCTACATCGCCATCTACATCTATATCTACATCTACATCTACATCGCCATCTACATCTACATCTACATCTACATCTACATCGCCATCTACATCGCCATCTACATCGCCTTCTACATCGCCATCTACATCGCCATCTACATCTATATCTACATCGCTATCTACATCTACATCTACATCGCCATCTACATCTACATCGCCATCGCCATCTACAACTACATCTACTTCTACATCTACATCTACATCTACATTTACATCTACATCGCCATCTACATCGCCATCAACATCGCCATCTACATCGCCATCTACATCTACATCGCCATCTAAATCTACATCTACATCGCCATCTACATCGTCATCTACATCTACATCGTCATCTACAGCTACATCCACATCGCCGTCTACATCTACATCTACATCGCCATCTACATCGCCGTCTACATCTACATCTACATCTACATCTACATCTACATCTACTTCTACATGTACATCGCCATCTACATCTACATATACATCGCCATCTACATCTACATCTACATCGCCATCTACATCTATATCTACATCGCCATCTACATCTACATCTACATGGCCATCTACATCTACATCTACATCGCCATCTACATCTACATCTACATCTACATCTACATCTACATCTAAATCTACCTCTACATTTACATCTACATCGCCATCTACATCGCCATCTACATCGCCATCTACATCGCCATCTACATCGCCATCTACATCTATATCTACATCGCTATCTACATCTACATCTACATCGCCACCTACATCTACATCGCCATCGCCATCTACAACTACATCTACTTCTACATCTACATCTACATCTACATTTACATCTACATCGCCATCTACATCTACATCGCCATCTACATCGCCATCTACATCGCCATCTACATCGCCATCTACATCTATATCTACATCGCCATCGCCATCTACATCGCCATCTACATCGCCATCTACATCGCCATCTACATCTACTTCTACATCTACATCTACATATACATCTACACCTACATATACATCTACACCTACATCTACATCTACAACTACATTTACATCGCCATCTACATCTACATCTACATCTATATCTACATCACCATCGCCATCTACATCTACATCTACATCGCCATCTACATCTATATCTACATCGCCATCTATATCTACATCTACATCGCCAACTACATCTACATCTACATCGCCATCTACATCCAGATCTACATCGCCATCTACATTTACATCTACATCGCCATCTACATCTACATCTACATCGCTATCTTGATCTACATCTACATATACATCGCCATCTACATCTACATCGCTATCTACATCTACATCTACATCGCCATCTACATCGCCATCTACATCGCCATCTACATCTATATCTACATCGCTATCTACATCTACATCTACATCTACATCTAAATCTACCTCTACATTTACATCTACATCGCCATCTACATCGCCATCTACATCGCCATCTACATCGCCATCTACATCGCCATCTACATCTATATCTACATCGCTATCTACATCTACATCTACATCGCCATCTACATCTACATCTACATCGCCCTCTACATCTACATCTACATCGCCATCGCCATCTACATCTACATCTACATCGCCATCTACATCGCCATCTACATCGCCATCAACATCGCCATCTACATCGCCATCTACATCGCCATCTACATCTATATCTACATCGCCATCGCCATCTACATCGCCATCTACATCGCCATCTACATCTACATCTACATCGCCATCTAGATCTACATCTGCATCGCCATCTACATCAACATCTACATCGCCATCTACATCTACATCGCCATCTACATCTACATCGCCACCTACATCGCCATCTACGTCGCCATCTACCTCGCCATCTACCTCTACATCTACATCGCCATCTACATCTACATCGCCATCTACATCGCCATCTACATCGCCATCTACATCGCCATCTACGTCGCCATCTACCTCGCTATCTACATCTACATCTACATCGACATCTACATCTACATCTACATCTACATCTACATCTACATCTACATCTACATTCACATCTACATCGCGATCTACATCTACATCGCCATCTACATCGCTATCTGCATCTACATCTACACCTACATCGCCATCTACATCTACATCTACATCTACATCGCCATCTACATCTACATCTACATCTACATCGCCATCTACATCTACATCTACATCGCCATCTACATCTACATCTACATCGCCATCGCCACCTACATCTACATCTACAGCTACATCTACATTTACATCTACATCGCCATCTACATCGCCGTCTACATCGCCATCTACATCGCCATCTATATCTACATCGCCATCTACATCTACATCTACATCTACATCGCCATCTACATCTACATCAACAGCGCCATCTACATCGCCGTCTACATCGCCATCTACATCGCCATCTATATCTACATCGCCATCTACATCTACATCTACATCTACATCGCCATCTACATCTACATCAACAGCGCCATCTACATCTACATCTACATTGCCATCTACATCTATATCTACATCGCCATCTACATCTACATCCACATCGCCAACTACATCTACATCTACATCGCCATCTACGTCCAGATCTACATCGCCATCTACAACTACATCTACACCTACATCTACATTTACATCTACTTCTACATCCACATCGCCATCTACATCTACATCTACATCGCCATCTACATCTACATCTACATCGCCATCTACATCTATATCTACATCGCCATGTACATCTACATCGTCATCTACATCTACATCTACATCTACACCTACATCTACATCTACATCTACATCTACTTCTACATGTACATCGCCATCTACATCTACATATACATCGCCATCTACATCTACATCTACATCGCCATCTACATCTATATCTACATCGCCATCTACATCTACATCTACATCGCCATCTACATCAACATCTACATCGCCATCTACATCTACATCTACATCTACATCTACATTTACATCTACATCGCCATCTACATCTACATCGCCATCTACATCGCCATCTACATCTATATCTACATCGCCATCTACATCTGCATCTACATCGCCATCCACATCTACATCTACATCGCCATCTACATCGCCATCTACATCTACATCGTCATCTACAGCTACATCCACATCGCCGTCTACATCTACGTCTACATCGCCATCTACATCGCAGTCTACATCTACATCTACATCTACATCTACATCTACATCTACTTCTACATGTACATCGCCATCTACATCTACATATACATCGCCGTCTACATCTACATCTACATCGCCATCTACATCTATATCTACATCGCTATCTACATCTACATCTACATCGCCATCTACATCTACATCTACATCGCCATCTACATCTACATCTACATCTACATTTACATCTACATCGCCATCTACATCTACATCGCCATCTACATCTACATCGCCATTTACATCGCCATCTACATCTACATCTACATCGCCATCTACATCTATATCTACATCGCCATCTACATCTACATCTACATCGCCATCTACATCTACATCGCCATAGCCATCTACAACTACATCTACATCTACATCTACATCTACATCTACATCTACATTTACATCTACATCGCCATCTACATCTACATCTACATCTACATCGCCATCTACATCTACATCGCCATCTACATCTACATCTACATCGCCATCGCCATCTACATCGCCATCTACATCGCCATCTACATCTGCATCGCCATCTACATCTACATCGCCATCTACATCTACATCTACATGGCCATCTACATCTACATCTACATCGCCATCTACATCTGCATCTACATCGCCATCGCCATCTACATCTACATCGCCATCTACATCGCGATCTACATCGCCATCTACATCTATATCTACATCGCCATCGCCATCTACATCGCCATCTACATCGCCATCTACATCGCCATCTACATCGCCATCTACATCTACATCTACATCGCCATCTAGATCTACATCTACATCGCCATCTACATCAACATCCACAGCGCCATCTACATCTACATCGCCATCGCCATCTACATCGCCATCGCCATCTACATCGCCATCTACATCTACATCGCCATCTACATCTACATCGCCATTTACATCGCCATCTACATCTACATCGCCATCTAGATCTAGATCTACATCTACATCGACATCTACATCAACATCTACATCGCCATCTACATCTACATCGCCATCTACATCCACATCTACATCGCCATCGCCATCTGCATCGCCATCTACATATAAATCGCCATCTACATCTATATCTACATCTACATCTACATCGCCATCTACATCTACATCTACATCTACATCGCCATCTACATCTACATTTACATCGCCATCTACATCTACATCTACATCTATATCTACATCGCCATCGGCATCTACATCTACATCTACATCGCCATCTACATCCAGATCTACATCGCCATCTACATCTACATCTACATCGCCATCTACATCTACATCTACATCGCTATCTAGATCTACATCTACATCTACATCGCCATCTACATCTACATCGCCACCTACATCGCCATCTACATCGCCATCTACATCGCCATCGCCATCTACATTGCCATCTACATCTATATCTACATCGCCATCTACATCTACATCCACATCCCCAACTACATCTACATCTACATCGCCATCTACATCCAGATCTACATCGCCATCTACAACTACATCTACACCTACATCTACATCTACATCTACTTCTACATCTACATCGCCATCTACATCTACATCTATATCGCCATCTACATCTACATCTACATCGCCATCTACATCTATATGTACATCGCCATCTACATCTACATCGTCATCTACATCTACATCTACATCTACATCTACATCTACATATACATCTACATCTACTTCTACATGTACATCGCCATCTACATCTACATATACATCGCCATCTACATCTACATCTACATCGCCATCTACATCTATATCTACATCGCCATCTACATCTACATCTACATCGCCATCTACATCAACATCTACATCGCCATCTACATCTACATCTACATCTACATCTACATCTACATCTACATCTACATCTACATCTACATCTACATCTACATTTACATCTACATCGCCATCTACATCTACGTCGCCATCTACATCGCGATCTACATTGCCATCTACATCTATATCTACATCGCCATCGACATCTACATCTACATCGCCATCTACATCTACATCTACATCGCCATCGCCATCTACATCTACATCTACATCTACATCTACATCTACATTTACATCTACATCGCCATCTACATCTACATCGCCATCTACATCGCCATCTACATCTACATCGCCATCTACATCTACATCTACATCGCCATCTACATCTACATCTACATCGCCATCTACATCTGCATCTACATGGCCATCGCCATCTACATCTACATCTACATCTACATCTACATCTACATTTACATCTACATCGCGATCTACATCTACATCGCCATCTACATCGCCATCTACATCTATATCTACATCGCCATCTACATCTACATCTACATCGCCATCTACATCGCCATCGCCATCTACATCGCCATCTACATCGCCATCTACATCACCATCTACATCTACATCGCCATCTACATCGCCATCTACATCGCCATCTACATCGCCATCTACATCTACATCTACATCGCCATCTAGATCTACATCTACATCGCCATCTACATCAACATCTACATCGCCATCTACATCTACATCGCCATCTACATCTACATCTACATCGCCATCGCCATCTACATCTGCATCGCAATCTACATCTACATCGCCATCTACATCGCCATCTACATCTACATCTACATCGCCATCTAGATCTACATCTACATCGCCATCTACATCAACATCTACATCGCCATCTACATCTACATCGCCATCTACATCTACATCTACATCGCCATCGCCATCTACATCGCCATCTACATCTACATCGCCATCTTCATCTATATCTACATCTACATCTACATCGCCATCTACATCTACATCTACATCTACATCTACATCGCCATCTACATCGCCATCTACATCGCCTTCTACATCGCCATCTACATCGCCATCTACATCTATATCTACATCGCTATCTACATCTACATCTACATCGCCATCTACATCTACATCGCCATCGCCATCTACAACTACATCTACTTCTACATCTACATCTACATCTACATTTACATCTACATCGCCATCTACATCGCCATCAACATCGCCATCTACATCGCCATCTACATCCACATCGCCATCTAAATCTACATCTACATCGCCATCTACATCGCCATCTACATCTACATCGTCATCTACAGCTACATCCACATCGCCGTCTACATCTACATCTACATCGCCATCTACATCGCCGTCTACATCTACATCTACATCTACATCTACATCTACATCTACTTCTACATGTACATCGCCATCTACATCTACATATACATCGCCATCTACATCTACATCTACATCGCCATCTACATCTATATCTACATCGCCATCTACATCTACATCTACATGGCCATCTACATCTACATCTACATCGCCATCTACATCTACATCTACATCTACATCTACATCTACATCTACATCTAAATCTACCTCTACATTTACATCTACATCGCCATCTACATCGCCATCTACATCGCCATCTACATCGCCATCTACATCGCCATCTACATCTATATCTACATCGCTATCTACATCTACATCTACATCGCCATCTACATCTACATCGCCATCGCCATCTACAACTACATCTACTTCTACATCTACATCTACATCTACATTTACATCTACATCGCCATCTACATCTACATCGCCATCTACATCGCCATCTACATCGCCATCTACATCGCCATCTACATCTATATCTACATCGCCATCGCCATCTACATCGCCATCTACATCGCCATCTACATCGCCATCTACATCTACTTCTACATCTACATCTACATATACATCTACACCTACATATACATCTACACCTACATCTACATCTACAACTACATTTACATCGCCATCTACATCTACATCTACATCTATATCTATATCTACATCACCATCGCCATCTACATCTACATCTACATCGCCATCTACATCTATATCTACATCGCCATCTATATCTACATCTACATCGCCAACTACATCTACACCTACATCGCCATCTACATCCAGATCTACATCGCCATCTACATTTACATCTACATCGCCATCTACATCTACATCTACATCGCTATCTTGATCTACATCTACATATACATCGCCATCTACATCTACATCGCTATCTACATCTACATCTACATCGCCATCTACATCGCCATCTACATCGCCATCTACATCTATATCTACATCGCTATCTACATCTACATCTACATCTACATCTAAATCTACCTCTACATTTACATCTACATCGCCATCTACATCGCCATCTACATCGCCATCTACATCGCCATCTACATCGCCATCTACATCTATATCTACATCGCTATCTACATCTACATCTACATCGCCATCTACATCTACATCTACATCGCCCTCTACATCTACATCTACATCGCCATCGCCATCTACATCTACATCTACATCGCCATCTACATCGCCATCTACATCGCCATCAACATCGCCATCTACATCGCCATCTACATCGCCATCTACATCGCCATCTACATCTATATCTACATCGCCATCGCCATCTACATCGCCATCTACATCGCCATCTACATCTACATCTACATCGCCATCTAGATCTACATCTGCATCGCCATCTACATCAACATCTACATCGCCATCTACATCTACATCGCCATCTACATCTACATCGCCACCTACATCGCCATCTACGTCGCCATCTACCTCGCCATCTACCTCTACATCTACATCGCCATCTACATCTACATCGCCATCTACATCGCCATCTACATCGCCATCTACATCGCCATCTACGTCGCCATCTACCTCGCTATCTACATCTACATCTACATCGACATCTACATCTACATCTACATCTACATCTACATCTACATCTACATCTACATTCACATCTACATCGCGATCTACATCTACATCGCCATCTACATCGCTATCTGCATCTACATCTACACCTACATCGCCATCTACATCTACATCTACATCTACATCGCCATCTACATCTACATCTACATCTACATCGCCATCTACATCTACATCTACATCGCCATCTACATCTACATCTACATCGCCATCGCCACCTACATCTACATCTACAGCTACATCTACATTTACATCTACATCGCCATCTACATCGCCGTCTACATCGCCATCTACATCGCCATCTATATCTACATCGCCATCTACATCTACATCTACATCTACATCGCCATCTACATCTACATCAACAGCGCCATCTACATCGCCGTCTACATCGCCATCTACATCGCCATCTATATCTACATCGCCATCTACATCTACATCTACATCTACATCGCCATCTACATCTACATCAACAGCGCCATCTACATCTACATCTACATTGCCATCTACATCTATATCTACATCGCCATCTACATCTACATCCACATCGCCAACTACATCTACATCTACATCGCCATCTACGTCCAGATCTACATCGCCATCTACAACTACATCTACACCTACATCTACATTTACATCTACTTCTACATCCACATCGCCATCTACATCTACATCTACATCGCCATCTACATCTACATCTACATCGCCATCTACATCTATATCTACATCGCCATGTACATCTACATCGTCATCTACATCTACATCTACATCTACACCTACATCTACATCTACATCTACATCTACTTCTACATGTACATCGCCATCTACATCTACATATACATCGCCATCTACATCTACATCTACATCGCCATCTACATCTATATCTACATCGCCATCTACATCTACATCTACATCGCCATCTACATCAACATCTACATCGCCATCTACATCTACATCTACATCTACATCTACATTTACATCTACATCGCCATCTACATCTACATCGCCATCTACATCGCCATCTACATCTATATCTACATCGCCATCTACATCTGCATCTACATCGCCATCTACATCTACATCTACATCGCCATCTACATCGCCATCTACATCTACATCGTCATCTACAGCTACATCCACATCGCCGTCTACATCTACGTCTACATCGCCATCTACATCGCCGTCTACATCTACATCTACATCTACATCTACATCTACATCTACTTCTACATGTACATCGCCATCTACATCTACATATACATCGCCGTCTACATCTACATCTACATCGCCATCTACATCTATATCTACATCGCTATCTACATCTACATCTACATCGCCATCTACATCTACATCTACATCGCCATCTACATCTACATCTACATTTACATCTACATCGCCATCTACATCTACATCGCCATCTACATCTACATCGCCATTTACATCGCCATCTACATCTACATCTACATCGCCATCTACATCTATATCTACATCGCCATCTACATCTACATCTACATCGCCATCTACATCTACATCGCCATAGCCATCTACAACTACATCTACATCTACATCTACATCTACATCTACATTTACATCTACATCGCCATCTACATCTACATCTACATCTACATCGCCATCTACATCTACATCTACATCGCCATCTACATCTACATCTACATCGCCATCGCCATCTACATCGCCATCTACATCGCCATCTACATCTGCATCGCCATCTACATCTACATCGCCATCTACATCTACATCTACATGGCCATCTACATCTACATCTACATCGCCATCTACATCTGCATCTACATCGCCATCGCCATCTACATCTACATCGCCATCTACATCGCCATCTACATCGCCATCTACATCTATATCTACATCGCCATCGCCATCTACATCGCCATCTACATCGCCATCTACATCGCCATCTACATCGCCATCTACATCTACATCTACATCGCCATCTAGATCTACATCTACATCGCCATCTACATCAACATCCACAGCGCCATCTACATCTACATCGCCATCGCCATCTACATCGCCATCGCCATCTACATCGCCATCTACATCTACATCGCCATCTACATCTACATCGCCATTTACATCGCCATCTACATCTACATCGCCATCTAGATCTAGATCTACATCTACATCGACATCTACATCAACATCTACATCGCCATCTACATCTACATCGCCATCTACATCCACATCTACATCGCCATCGCCATCTGCATCGCCATCTACATATAAATCGCCATCTACATCTATATCTACATCTACATCTACATCGCCATCTACATCTACATCTACATCTACATCGCCATCTACATCTACATTTACATCGCCATCTACATCTACATCTACATCTATATCTACATCGCCATCGGCATCTACATCTACATCTACATCGCCATCTACATCCAGATCTACATCGCCATCTACATCTACATCTACATCGCCATCTACATCTACATCTACATCGCTATCTAGATCTACATCTACATCTACATCGCCATCTACATCTACATCGCCACCTACATCGCCATCTACATCGCCATCTACATCGCCATCTACATCGCCATCTACATCGCCATCTACATCGCCATCTACATCTACATCGCCATCTTCATCTACATCTACATCTACATCGCCATCTACATCTACATCGCCATCTACATCTACATCTACATCGCCATCGCCATCTACATCTACATCGCCATCTACATCGCCATCTACATCTACATCTACATCGCCATCTACATCTACATCTACATCTACATCTACATCTACATCTACATCTACATCTACATCTACATCTACATTTACATCTACAACGCCATCTACATCTACATCGCCATCTACATCGCCATCTACATCGCCATCTACATCGCCATCTACGTCGCCATCTACCTCGCCATCTACATCTACATCTACATCGCCATCTACATCTACATCTACATCTACATCTACATCTACATCTACATTTACATCTACATCGCGATCTACATCTATATCGCCATCTACATCTACATCTACATCTACATCTACACCTACATCGCCATCTACATTTACATCTACATCTACTTCGCCATCTACATCTACATCTACATCGCCATCTACATCTACATCTACATCGCCATCGCCACCTACATCTACATCTACAGCTACATCTACGTTTACATCTACATCGCCATCTACATCTACATCGCCATCTACATCGCCATCTACATCGCCATCTACATCGCCATCTACATCGCCATCTATATCTACATCGCCATCTACATCGCCATCTACATCTACATCTACATCTACATCGCCATCTACATCTACATCAACAGCGCCATCTACATCTACATCTACATTGCCATCTACATCTATATCTACATCGCCATCTACATCTACATCCACATCCCCAACTACATCTACATCTACATCGCCATCTACATCCAGATCTACATCGCCATCTACAACTACATCTACACCTACATCTACATCTACATCTACTTCTACATCTACATCGCCATCTACATCTACATCTACATCGCCATCTACATCTACATCTACATCGCCATCTACATCTATATGTACATCGCCATCTACATCTACATCGTCATCTACATCTACATCTACATCTACATCTACATCTACATATACATCTACATCTACTTCTACATGTACATCGCCATCTACATCTACATATACATCGCCATCTACATCTACATCTACATCGCCATCTACATCTGTATCTACATCGCCATCTACATGTACATCTACATCGCCATCTACATCAACATCTACATCGCCATCTACATCTACATCTACATCTACATCTACATCTACATCTACATCTACATCTACATCTACATCTACATTTACATCTACATCGCCATCTACATCTACGTCGCCATCTACATCGCGATCTACATTGCCATCTACATCTATATCTACATCGCCATCGACATCTACATCTACATCGCCATCTACATCTACATCTACATCGCCATCGCCATCTACATCTACATCTACATCTACATCTACATCTACATCTACATTTACATCTACATCGCCATCTACATCTACATCGCCATCTACATCGCCATCTACATCTACATCGCCATCTACATCTACATCTACATCGCCATCTACATCTACATCTACATCGCCATCTACATCTGCATCTACATGGCCATCGCCATCTACATCTACATCTACATCTACATCTACATCTACATTTACATCTACATCGCGATCTACATCTACATCGCCATCTACATCGCCATCTACATCTATATCTACATCGCCATCTACATCTACATCTACATCGCCATCTACATCGCCATCGCCATCTACATCGCCATCTACATCGCCATCTACATCTACATCACCATCTACATCTACATCGCCATCTACATCGCCATCTACATCGCCATCTACATCGCCATCTACATCTACATCTACATCGCCATCTAGATCTACATCTACATCGCCATCTACATCAACATCTACATCGCCATCTACATCTACATCGCCATCTACATCTACATCTACATCGCCATCGCCATCTACATCTGCATCGCAATCTACATCTACATCGCCATCTACATCGCCATCTACATCTACATCTACATCGCCATCTAGATCTACATCTACATCGCCATCTACATCAACATCTACATCGCCATCTACATCTACATCGCCATCTACATCTACATCTACATCGCCATCGCCATCTACATCGCCATCTACATCTACATCGCCATCTACATCTATATCTACATCTACATCTACATCGCCATCTACATCTACATCTACATCGCCATCTACATCGCCATCTACATCTACCTCGGCATCTACATCTACATCTACATCGCCATCGCCATCTACATCTACATCTACATCTACATCGCCATCTACATCGCCATCTACATCGCCATCTACATCTACATCGCCATCTACACCGCCATCTACATCTACATCGTCATCTACAGCTACATCCACATCGCCGTCTACATCTACATCTACATCGCCATCTACATCGCCGTCTACATCTACATCTACATCGCTATCTACATCTACATCTACATCGCCATCTACATCTACATCTACATCTACATCGCCATCTACATCTACATCGCCATCTACATCTACATCGCCATCTACAACTACATCTACTTCTACATCTACATCTACATCTACATTTACATCTACATCGCCATCTACATCGCCATCAACATCGCCATCTACATCGCCATCTACATCTACATCGCCATCTAAATCTACATCTACATCGCCATCTACATCGCCATCTACATCTACATCGTCATCTACAGCTACATCCACATCGCCGTCTACATCTACATCTACATCGCCATCTACATCGCCGTCTACATCTACATCTACATCTACATCTACATCTACATCTACATCGCCATCTACATCGCCGTCTACATCTACATCTACATCTACATCTACATCTACATCTACATCTACATCTACTTCTACATGTACATCGCCATCTACATCTACATATACATCGCCATCTACATCTACATCTACATCGCCATCTACATCTATATCTACATCGCCATCTACATCTACATCTACATCGCCATCTACATCTACATCTACATCGCCATCTACATCTACATCTACATCTACATCTACATCTAAATCTACCTCTACATTTACATCTACATCGCCATCTACATCTACATCGCCATCGCCATCTACAACTACATCTACATCTAGATCTACATCTACATCTACATCTACATTTACATCTACATCGCCATCTATATCTACATCGCCATCTACATCGCCATCTACATCTACATCGCCATCTAAATCTACATCTACATCGCCATCTACATCGCCATCTACATCGCCGTCTACATCTACATCTACATCTACATCTACATCTACATCTACATCTACATCTACTTCTACATGTACATCGCCATCTACATCTACATATACATCGCCATCTACATCTACATCTACATCGCCATCTACATCTATATCTACATCGCCATCTACATCTACATCTACATCGCCATCTACATCTACATCTACATCGCCATCTACATCTACATCTACATCTACATCTACATCTAAATCTACCTCTACATTTACATCTACATCGCCATCTACATCTACATCGCCATCGCCATCTACAACTACATCTACATCTAGATCTACATCTACATCTACATCTACATTTACATCTACATCGCCATCTACATCTACATCGCCATCTACATCGCCATCTACATCGCCATCTACATCTACATCGCCATCTAAATCTACATCTACATCGCCATCTACATCGCCATCTACATCGCCATCTACATCTACATCTACATCTACATCTACATCTACATCTAAATCTACCTCTACATTTACATCTACATCGCCATCTACATCTACATCGCCATCTACATCGCCATCTACATCGCCATCTACATCGCCATCTACATCTATATCTACATCGCTATCTACATCTACATCTACATCGCCATCTACATCTACATCGCCATCGCCATCTACAACTACATCTACTTCTACATCTACATGTACATCTACATTTACATCTACATCGCCATCTACATCTACATCGCCATCTACATCGCCATCTACATCGCCATCTACATCGCCATCTACATCTATATCTACATCGCCATCGCCATCTACATCGCCATCTACATCGCCATCTACATCGCCATCTACATCTACTTCTACATCTACATCTACATATACATCTACACCTACATATACATCTACACCTACATCTACATCTACATCTACATCTACATTTACATCGCCATCTACATCTACATCTACATCTATATCTACATCACCATCGCCATCTACATCTACATCTACATCGCCATCTACATCTATATCTACATCGCCATCTATATCTACATCTACATCGCCAACTACATCTACATCTACATCGCCATCTACATCCAGATCTACATCGCCATCTACATTTACATCTACATCGCCATCTACATCTACATCTACATCGCTATCTTGATCTACATCTACATCTACATCGCCATC
Source organism: Andrena hattorfiana (assembly GCA_944738655.2). Taxonomy (NCBI): domain Eukaryota; kingdom Metazoa; phylum Arthropoda; class Insecta; order Hymenoptera; family Andrenidae; genus Andrena; species Andrena hattorfiana. Next base: position 25,584,264 of record OX122892.1, read on the forward strand.
TACATCTACATCGCTATCTACATCTACATCTACATCTACATCGCCATCTACATCGCCATCTACATCGCCATCTACATCTACATCGCCATCTACATCTACATCTACATCTACATCGCCATCTACATCTACATCTACATCGCCATCGCCATCTACATCTACATCTACATCGCCATCTACATCGCCATCTACATCGCCATCAACATCGCCATCTACATCGCCATCTACATCGCCATCTACATCGCCATCTACATCGCCATCTACATCTATATCTACATCGCCATCGCCATCTACATCGCCATCTACATCGCCATCTACATCTACATCTACATCGCCATCTAGATCTACATCTGCATCGCCATCTACATCAACATCTACATCGCCATCTACATCTACATCGCCATCTACATCTACATCTACATCGCCATCGCCATCTACATCGCCATCTACATCTACATCGCCATCTACATCTACATCGCCATCTACATCTACATCGCCATCTACATCTACATCGCCACCTACATCGCCATCTACATCTACATCAACAGCGCCATCTACATCTACATCTACATTGCCATCTACATCTATATCTACATCGCCATCTACATCTACATCCACATCGCCAACTACATCTACATCTACATCGCCATCTACATCCAGATCTACATCGCCATCTACATCGCCATCTACATCTACATCGTCATCTACAGCTACATCCACATCGCCGTCTACATCTACATCTACATCGCCATCTACATCGCCGTCTACATCTACATCTACATCTACATCTACATCTACATCTACATCTACTTCTACATGTACATCGCCATCTACATCTACATATACATCGCCATCTACATCTACATCTACATCGCCATCTACATCTATATCTACATCGCCATCTACATCTACATCTACATGGCCATCTACATCTACATCTACATCGCCATCTACATCTACATCTACATCTGCATCTACATCTACATCTAAATCTACCTCTACATTTACATCTACATCGCCATCTACATCTACATCGCCATCTACATCGCCATCTACATCGCCGTCTACATCTACATCTACATCTACATCTACATCTACATCTACATCTACATCTACTTCTACATGTACATCGCCATCTACATCTACATATACATCGCCATCTACATCTACATCTACATCGCCATCTACATCTACATCTACATCGCTATCTTGATCTACATCTACATATACATCGCCATCTACATCTACATCGCTATCTACATCTACATCTACATCGCCATCTACATCGCCATCTACATCGCCATCTACATCTACATCGCCATCTACATCTACATCTACATCTACATCGCCATCTACATCTACATCTACATCGCCATCGCCATCTACATCTACATCTACATCGCCATCTACATCGCCATCTACATCGCCATCAACATCGCCATCTACATCGCCATCAACATCGCCATCTACATCGCCATCTACATCTATATCTACATCGCCATCGCCATCTACATCGCCATCTACATCGCCATCTACATCTACATCTACATCGCCATCGCCATCTACATCTACATCGCCATCTACATCTACATCGCCATCTACATCTACATCGCCATCTACATCTACATCGCCATCTACATCTACATCGCCACCTACATCGCCATCTACGTCGCCATCTACCTCGCCATCTACCTCTACATCTACATCGCCATCTACATCTACATCGCCATCTACATCGCCATCTACATCGCCATCTACGTCGCCATCTACCTCGCTATCTACATCTACATCTACATCGACATCTACATCTACATCTACATCTACATCTACATCTACATCTACATTTACATCTACATCGCGATCTACATCTACATCGCCATCTACATCGCTATCTGCATCTACATCTACACCTACATCGCCATCTACATCTACATCTACATCTACATCTACATCGCCATCGCCATCTACATCTACATCTACATCTACATCGCCATCTACATCTACATCTGCATCGCCATCTACATCTACATCTACATCGCCATCGCCACCTACATCTACATCTACAGCTACATCTACATTTACATCTACATCGCCATCTACATCGCCGTCTACATCGCCATCTACATCGCCATCTATATCTACATCGCCATCTACATCTACATCTACATCTACATCGCCATCTACATCTACATCAACAGCGCCATCTACATCTACATCTACATTGCCATCTACATCTATATCTACATCGCCATCTACATCTACATCCACATCGCCAACTACATCTAAATCTACATCGCCATCTACGTCCAGATCTACATCGCCATCTACAACTACATCTACACCTACATCTACATTTACATCTACTTCTACATCCACATCGCCATCTACATCTACATCTACATCGCCATCTACATCTACATCTACATCGCCATCTACATCTATATCTACATCGCCATGTACATCTACATCGTCATCTACATCTACATCTACATCTACACCTACATCTACATCTACATCTACTTCTACATGTACATCGCCATCTACATCTACATATACATCGCCATCTACATCTACATCTACATCGCCATCTACATCTATATCTACATCGCCTTCTACATCTACATCTACATCGCCATCTACATCAACATCTACATCGCCATCTACATCTACATCTACATCTACATCTACATCTACATCTACATCTACAACTACATTTACATCTACATCGCCATCTACATCTACATCGCCATCTACATCTATATCTACATCGCCATGTACATCTACATCGTCATCTACATCTACATCTACATCTACACCTACATCTACATCTACATCTACATCTACTTCTACATGTACATCGCCATCTACATCTACATATACATCGCCATCTACATCTACATCTACATCGCCATCTACATCTATATCTACATCGCCTTCTACATCTACATCTACATCGCCATCTACATCAACATCTACATCGCCATCTACATCTACATCTACATCTACATCTACATCTACATCTACATATACATCTACATTTACATCTACATCGCCATCTACATCTACATCGCCATCTACATCGCCATCTACATCTATATCTACATCGCCATCTACATCTGCATCTACATCGCCATCTACATCTACATCTACATCGCCATCTACATCGCCATCTACATCTACATCGTCATCTACAGCTACATCCACATCGCCGTCTACATCTACGTCTACATCGCCATCTACATCGCCGTCTACATCTACATCTACATCTACATCTACATCTACTTCTACATGTACATCGCCATCTACATCTACATATACATCGCCGTCTACATCTACATCTACATCGCCATCTACATCTATATCTACATCGCTATCTACATCTACATCTACATCGCCATCTACATCTACATCTACATCGCCATCTACATCTACATCTACATCTACATTTACATCTACATCGCCATCTACATCTACATCGCCATTTACATCGCCATCTACATCTACATCTACATCGCCATCTACATCTATATCTACATCGCCATCTACATCTACATCTACATCGCCATCTACATCTACATCGCCATAGCCATCTACAACTACATCTACATCTACATCTACATCTACATCTACATCTACATCTACATTTACATCTACATCGCCATCTACATCTACATCCACATCTACATCGCCATCTACATCTACATCGCCATCTACATCTACATCTACATCGCCATCGCCATCTACATCGCCATCTACATCTGCATCGCCATCTACATCTACATCGCCATCTACATCGCCATCTACATCTACATCTACATCGCCATCTAGATCTACATCTACATCGCCGTCTACATCTACATCTACATCTACATCTACATCTACATCTACATCTACATCTACTTCTACATGTACATCGCCATCTACATCGCCATCTACATCGCCATCGCCATCTACATCGGCATCTACATCGCCATCTACATCGCCATCTACATCTGGATCGCCATCTAGATCTACATCTACATCGCCATCTACATCAACATCTACATCGCCATCTACATCTACATCGCCATCTACATCTACATCTACATCTACATCTACATCTACATTTACATCTACATTGCCATCTACATCTACATCGCCATCTACATCGCCATCTACATCTACATCTACATCGCCATCTACATCTACATCTACATCGCCATCTACATCTGCATCTACATCGCCATCGCCATCTACATCTACATCTACATCTACATCTACATCTACATCTACATCTACATCTACATTTACATCTACATCGCCATCTACATCTACATCGCCATCTACATCGCGATCTACATCTACATCCACATCGCCGTCTACATCTACATCTACATCGCCATCTACATCGCCATCTACATCTACATCTACATCGCCATCTACATCTACATCTACATCTACATCTACATCTACATCTACATCTACATCTACATTTACATCTACATCGCCATCTACATCTATATCTACATCGCCATCTACATCTACATCTACATCGCCATCTACATCTACATCGCCATCTACATCGCCATCTACATCTACATCGCCATCGCCATCTACAACTACATCTACATCTAGATCTACATCTACATCTACATCTACATTTACATCTACATCGCCATCTACATCTACATCGCCATCTACATCGCCATCTACATCGCCATCTACATCTACATCGCCATCTAAATCTACATCTACATCGCCATCTACATCGCCATCTACATCGCCGTCTACATCTACATCTACATCTACATCTACATCTACATCTACATCTACATCTACTTCTACATGTACATCCCCATCTACATCTACATATACATCGCCATCTACATCTACATCTACATCGCCATCTACATCTATATCTACATCGCCATCTACATCTACATCTACATGGCCATCTACATCTACATCTACATCGCCATCTACATCTACATCTACATCTACATCTACATCTACATCTAAATCTACCTCTACATTTACATCTACATCGCCATCTACATCTACATCGCCATCTACATCGCCATCTACATCGCCATCTACATCGCCATCTACATCGCCATCTACATCTATATCTACATCGCTATCTACATCTACATCTACATCGCCATCTACATCTACATCGCCATCGCCATCTACAACTACATCTACTTCTACATCTACATCTACATCTACATTTACATCTACATCGCCATCTACATCTACATCGCCATCTACATCGCCATCTACATCTATATCTACATCGCCATCGCCATCTACATCGCCATCTACATCGCCATCTACATCGCCATCTACATCGCCATCTACATCTACTTCTACATCTACATCTAAATATACATCTACACCTACATATACATCTACACCTACATTTACATCGCCATCTACATCTACATCTACATCTATATCTACATCACCATCGCCATCTACATCTACATCTACATCGCCATCTACATCTATATCTACATCGCCATCTATATCTACATCTACATCGCCAACTACATCTACATATACATCGCCATCTACATCCAGATCTACATCGCCATCTACATTTACATCTACATCGCCATCTACATCTACATCTACATCGCTATCTTGATCTACATCTACATCTACATCGCCATCTACATCTACATCGCTATCTACATCTACATCTACATCGCCATCTACATCGCCATCTACATCGCCATCTACATCTACATCGCCATCTACATCTACATCTACATCTACATCGCCATCTACATCTACATCTACATCGCCATCGCCATCTACATCTACATCTACATCGCCATCTACATCGCCATCTACATCGCCATCAACATCGCCATCTACATCGCCATCTACATCGCCATCTACATCGCCATCTACATCTATATCTACATCGCCATCTACATCTACATCTACATCGCCATCTACATCTACATCTACATCTACATCGCCATCTACATCTACATCTACATCGCCATCTACATCTACATCTACATCTACACCTACATCCCCATCTACATCTACATCGCCATCTACATCGCCATCTACATCGCCATCTACATCTATATCTACATCGCCACTATATCTACATCTACATCGCCATCTACATCTACATCTACATCGCCATCTGCATCTAGATGTACATCTACATCGCCATCTACATCTACATCTACATCTACATCTACATCTACATCACCATCTACATCTACATCTACATCGCCATCAACATCTACATCTACATCGCCATCTACATCTACATCTACATCGCTATCTACATCTACATCGGCATCTACATCTACATCTACATCTACATCACCATCTACATCTACATCTACATCGCCATCTACATCTACATCTACATCGCCATCTACATCTACATCTACATCTACATCGCCATCTACATCTACATCTACATCGCTATCTACATCTACATCTGCATCGCCATCTATATCTATATCTACATCGCCATCTACATCTACATCTACATCGCCATCTACATCTACATCTACATCTACATCGCCATCTACATCTACATCTGCATCGCCATCGCCATCTACATCTACATCGCCATCTACATCTACATCTACATCTACATCTACATCGCCATCTACATCTACATCTACATCTACATCGCCATCTACATCTACATCTACATCGCCATCTGCATCTAGATGTACATCTACATCGCCATCTACATCTACATCTACATCTACATCTACATCTACATCACCATCTACATCTACATCTACATCGCCATCAACATCTACATCTACATCGCCATCTACATCTACATCTACATCACTATCTACATCTACATCTACATCGCCATCTATATCTACATCTACATCGCCATCTACATCTATATCTACATCGCCATCTACATCTACATCTACATCGCCATCTACATCTACATCTACATCTACATCGCCATCTACACCAACATCCACATCGCCATCTACATCTACATCTACATCGCCATCTACATCTACATCTACATCGCTATCTACATCTACATCTACATCGCCATCTATATCTACATCTACATCGCCATCTACATCTATATCTACATCGCCATCTACATCTACATCTACATCGCCATCTACATCTACATCTACATCGCCATCTACACCAACATCCACATCGCCATCTACATCTACATCTACATCGCCATCTACATCTACATCTACATCGCCATCTACATCTACATCTACATCGCTATCTACATCTACATTTACATCGCCATATACAGCTACATCTACATCGCAATCTACATCTACATCTACATCGCCATCTACATCTACATGTACATCTACATCTACATCTACATCTACATCTACATCTACATCGCCATCTACATCTTCATCTACATCTACATCGCCTTCTACATCTACATCTACATCGCCATCTACATCTACACAAACATAGAATAGGGCAGTAATAGGGAAATGGTCACAGTATTGAAGGAAAGTAACGATACACTAACAATTACATATAAGGATAAGACTAAGAAAGGTAATTTTTTGAAAAAGATGGTACATAAGCGCACAACTAGGGGTCGTCGTCCCAGCCACGTAGGGCGCAGTCGGCCTCCAATAACGACCACAGTCGAGGCCGCGGATCAGGCCCAACGAAGATGTCCCCATGACGTTCTACACACAAAAAAAAACAATTGCAAGACTATTACTACACGCACGGAAATAGAAACAATAAGCAGATCTACAATCTCCGATGCAACAAGACACTCACCAAATAGGACCCTCAGACCCCATGAGTCTTCGTCATCCTCCCAGAATTCTGCTTGCTGGATGAATCGGTGCCAGTGCACCCGAACAACCCATACGTCAACTGAACGTTTGGATACAGCGATGAAATAAGAATACCCATACAACAGCAGGGTTTATACACATTGCCGTGTGAAAGTTTCCTCTACGTGGAGGGAAAATTGAAGATAAATAAGCCAAACGATACATTAACGGTGACGTTGGGAAATAATTGCATGGCGTTCTTATTTGATGAGATTCGATACGAGCTGAATGGCGTGGAGATTGATCGCAACAGAAACGTTGGAATAACTAGCACCCTAAAAACTATGTATCATTGACATCTAGCGAAGACAAAAATATGGAGAATGCCGGATGGGGCCTGAAACGACGCGATGGGTCAGTATTGAAAAATCATTTCAATTTTTGCATCCCACTCAAATATTTGCTGGGATTTTGTGAGAACTACAAACGCATTATTATTAATGTGCGTCACGAATTGATTTTAATACGATCGCGCAACGACAATAATGCTGTAATAGGATCGCCGATGCTGGAACCAGAAATTGAATTACTTAAAGTGCAGTGGCGGATGCCTCATGTGACGCTGAACGACGTTAATAAGCTATCCTTGCTACGTGCTTTGGAACGTGGGCAAAACCTGAGCATTTGTTTTCAATCGTGGGATCTGTACGAGTATCCTCTCTTACAGAGTACAACCAAGCATTCGTGGGCCGTGAAGGCATCCGCACAGCTGGAGAAGCCGCGAGTTATTATCCTTGCTCTACAGACTGGTCGAAGGAATGTGATGAGCGAAGACGTTACTAGGTTCAACAACTGCAAATTGACCAATATAAAACTTTTTCTCAACTCGGAATTTTACCCATACGATGACACGAACTTGGACTTTGACAAGAATACGCATGCCATCTTGTATCATATGTATACGCAATTCCATAAATCGTATTATGGACATAGTTGCAACGAGGCATTATTCACCGTGGCCGAATTTTTACAATTTGGTCCCCTCGTGGTAATCGATTGCTCGCGACAAAATGAGTCGATCAAGAATGGCACAGTGGACGTGCGCATAGAATTCGAGTGTAAAGGGAATGTGCCGATAAATACTACGGCCTACTGTCTGATTCTACACGATCGGGTGGTTGAATACAATCCGCTGACAAACGTGGTGGGCAAAATCAATTAAATTGCCACGCCCTCTCCTGTGTCAAATTCATACAAAATTTCATCGTGCAAATAGAGATGTCTTATGAGAAGGACTGCATTCTCCCGTCTGTCTTGGAAGTGAGCGGACCTCTAAATCGTACCGATAATGGTCGTACCAACATTTGTTGACCTGCAAGGGTTCATCGTCGATGGAAGATTTGTCGTCAAGGAAGTGGCTATCCTGCGAAAGGGAACAATTCTCTCGCACTATATTTTTGGGAGTTCGATGCCGTAATATCTTCTTACGAAATCCGACATTTCGAGCATTCGGTGGTTGGTGGTAAAACATCATGGACTACGGTGGGACGATGGAGACGTTCCATACTGTATGTCTAAACGGCTAATTACGAAAGCTGTAGCTGATGCGATCGACGAAGAAGATGACGCATCCCATATCGTATACGTAAAAGGGTTGCAGAAACGCGACTGGCTTGTGGATTTCCTCGATGAAAATACCAGAGCGGACGTGGTCATTGAGACGCTGGACATTGACTACGAGGATATCAAATCTCTAAATAAGCTAAATGTAATTAATACTCTGCGATGTGGCAGACACGCAAAGCACTGTGCCATGCAAAATGTATTTAAAATATTCAACTGGTGGTCTAAACGCCAGAGAGAAATGCTTAAATAAAATATAATCAATTTTAATGTATAAAATGTTTTTCTTCACCCTCTCCAACCTAATCTCCTGCACATGATGTATGCTAGATTAAGACGATAGTTATAATTACGTAGAAGTGGTTCGATACACGATCAAGGTGGTTCGATTGATGTTGAAAGTGGTTCGATTTATGTTCGCTTGATGTTGAAAGTGGTTCGATTGTGGTTGAACGTGGTTCGATTGATGTTCGATTGATGTTGAAAGTGGTACGTTTGATGTTGAAACTGGTACGATTGATGTTGAAAGTGGTTCGATTGTGGTTGAAAGTGGTACCATACACGTTCAAAGTGGTTCGATTGATGTTGAAAGTGGTTCGATTGATGTTGAAAGTGGTACGATTCACGTTCGATTCACGTTTAGAGTGGTACGATTCACGTTCGATTCACGTTCAGAGTCGTTCAATACTCGTTCGATTCACGTTCGTTTCACGTTCGATATACGATAAAACTGGCTCAATACATGTTCCATACACATTCAAAGTGGTATGATCTAGTCGAATAATGTGTTCAAAGAAAAAGGGGAAAGAAGATGCTGTTGTTCTTCGCCATCTTCATCACAGGCCACCTGCATTTTCGCTGACCATCCTCTCCTTATTCCCACGCATCTTCTTTCCCCTTTTCGATCGGTACGATTTAGAGGTCCGCTCACTTCCAAGACAGACGGGAGAATGCAGTCCTTCTCATAAGACATCTCGATTTTCACGATGAAATTTTGTATGAATTTGACACAGGAGAGGGCGTGGCAATTTAATTGATTTTGCGCACCACGTTTGTCAGCGGATTGTATTCAACCACCCGATCGTGTAGAATCAGACAGTAGGCCGTAGTATTTATCGGCACATTCCCTTTACACTCGAATTCTATGCGCACGTCCACTGTGCCATTCTTGATCGACTCATTTTGTCGCGAGCAATCAATCACCACGAGGGGACCAAATTGTAAAAATTCGGCCACGGTGAATAATGCCTCGTTGCAACTATGTCCATAATACGATTTATGGAATTGCGTATACATATGATACAAGATGGCATGCTTATTCTTGTCAAAGTCCAAGTTTGTGTCATCGTATGGGTAAAATTCCGAGTTGAGAAAAAGTTTTATATTGGTCAATTTGCAATCAAGTTGAACCTAGTAACGTCTTCGCTCATCACATTCCTTTGATCAGTCTGTAGAGCAACGATAACGACTCGTTGCTTCTCCAGCTGTGCAGATGCCTTCACAGCCCAGGAGTGCTTGGTCGTGCTCTGTAAGAGAGGATACTCGTACTGATCCCACGATTGAAAACAAATGCTCAGGTTTTGCCCACGTTCCAAAGCACGTAGCAAGGATAGCTTATTAACGTCGTTCAGCGTCACATGAGGCATCCGCCACTGCACTTTAAGTAATTCAATTTCTGGTTCCAGCATCGGCGATCCTATTAGAGCATTATTGTCGATGCGCGATCGTATTAAAATCAATTCGTGACGCACATTAATAATAATGCGTTTGTAGTTCTCACAAAATCCCAGCAAATATTTGAGTGGGATGCAAAAATTGAAATGATTTTTCAATACTGACCCATCGCGTCGTTTCAAGCCCCATCCGGCATTCTCCATATTTTTGTCGTCGCTAGATGTCAACGATACATAGTTTTTAAGGGTGCTAGTTATTCCAACGTTTCTGTTGCGATCAATCTCCACGCCATTCAGCTCGTATCGAATCTCATCAAATAAGAACGCCATGCAATTATTTCCCAACGTCACCGTTAATGTATCGTTTGGCTTATTTATCTTCAATTTTCCCTCCACGTAGAGGAAACTTTCACACGGCAATGTGTATAAATCCTGCTGTTGTATGGATATTCTTATTTCATCGCTGTATCCAAACGTTCAGTTGACGTATGGGTTGTTCGGGTGCACTGGCACCGATTCTTCCAGCATGCAGAATTCTGGGAGAATGACGAAGACTCATGGGGTCTGAGGGTCCTATTTGATGAGTGTCTTATTGCATCGGAGATTGTAGATCTGCTTATTGTTTCTATTTCCGTGCGTGTAGTAATAGTCTTGCAATTGTTTTTTTTGTGTAGAACGTCATAGGGACATCTTCGTTGGGCCTGATCCGCGGCCTCGACTGTGGTCGTTATTGGAGGCCGACTGCGCCCTACGTGGTTGGGACGACGACGCCTAGTTGTGCGTTTATTTACCATCTTTTTCAATAAATTACCTTTCTTAGTCTTATCCTTATATCTAATTGTTAGTGTATCGTTACTTTCCTTCAAAACTGCGACCATTTCCCTATTACTGCCCTATTCTATGAAGTGTTTGTCTGAGCGCGGATTGTTCGTCGCCCTCTATACTGTAATTATTATTATCGTGCGTGTTTTGAAACGTGTTAGAGCCTATCCACGCAGGTGTTAGTTTTTAACCGCTCGCGTCTTGTCGTGCAGTAGCACTTGGTCTTCGATTTTAAAAGAACTATCCGCGATTTACTTGTCGTAGTATTGGAATTAAAATTAAAATATATTTAATATAATATTGAAATTTATATAAATCCAATAATGAATAATTTTCAATTAATAAAATTACAGAAAATATTGTTAAAAATAAACTTACTTCATAAGAAACTGACTGTGAAATTGACCCAATCGGTCCTAATATTGAATAATTAGAATTTGAAGCCCAACCAACAATTATCACAGGGTAAACACATATTCTTAATGAACATAAAATTCAAATTTTTATTGAATATAGCAAAAAATAATTTACAAATTAAGTCCTTTTGTATAAAAATTTATTAGGTAAATATAGATAGAAACCGATCTGGCTCACGTCGATTTCAACTCAAATCATGTAAGATATTAAAAGTCGAACAGACTTAAAATTTAAACTCCTGCATTTAAATTATATCTAAATTCAACATCGAGGTCGCAATCATCTTCATAAATATAGGTGATAAACAGAACATGGAAGAAAGGGGACTTTCCGGAAGAATGGAAAGAAGGAATTGTAAGTTCTGTATTCAAAAAAAAAAAAAAAAACAAAGGAGAAAGGGAAATGGTTGAGAACTATAGGGGCATAACATAGATGGACACGGATTATAAGATATGCATGGAAATTCTAAGGAGAAAATTAGAAGAACAAATGGAAAATGGGATATTAAACGATACGCATATGGGATTTAGGAGAAGGAGAGGAACAGTAGACGCAATAGCGGTAGTTAAAATGTTTATAGATATAGAAACCTCAGAAGAAAGAGGGAAACTATATCCGTTTTTCACGGATATGAAGAGAGCATTTGATTGATTGGAAAGGGAAGAAATTTGGAAAAGACTTTATGAAGAAGGAGTAGGCGAACAACTAAGAATACGGATACAGGAAATGCACGACAGAACTATATGCGCTTTAGGAATGAAGAAGGAACTGAGAGGAAAGTTTTTTTAACAGGGAAGGGTGTTAGACAAGGGTGCCCGTTAAGCTTGACACTTTTCAATGTCGCATTTGCAGACCTGGAAAGAAGAAATGAGCAAAGGACAGGAAGGAGGAGTCGTAATAGATAGAAGGAAAATTTTAACAATTTCATACGCGGGTGATGTGTTAATGGTAAATAATGCACAGGGGCCTAAAAATATGATAAAGAGATTCGAAAGATACATAAAGAAGAAAGGCTTGGAGTTAAATGTGTAAAAGTCTAAGGTAATGATATGCAGGAAAGCAGGAGGAAGAAGAAAATAGGAAAGATTCCGTTGGAATGAAGAAGAAAGAGTAAGAGAACTGAAATATTTAGATTATAGAACGAGAGGGAGAGAACAACGAGGATAAACACCATATTAAGAAGGTAGTTAGGGAAGCGAATATGATACTAGGAGAAGTATGGGGGTATTGGAGAAAGATTATTCAGAGATGACTGAAAGAAGAATGAAACTGTTTGATGCGCTAGTTAGAAGCACCGTGGCGTATGGAGCAGCGATATGGGGATGGAGAAGGTATGAGGAAATAGAAAAATTGCAGGCGAAATACATACGATGGATAATGAAATTGGACAGATCAACATCAACATATTGGCTGTTAAAAGAAACAGGAAGAGATGGCATAGCAATTAAAATGGGAGTAAGGGTAATGAAGTTTGAAGAGACACTAATAAACTCGGATGAAGGATCGATACGATATGACTGTAGGAGAAGACTAATGAGAGGAAATGAAGTAACGAAAAAAGGAAAGAATGCGACTCAAATTCTTGGAAGGGAGAGGATGGTCAAACGAAGAATGGAAAAGAAGAAGATTAAATGGAGGAGAAGTGTGGATTAAAAATTAGAACAGGTAAGTAATTGACATCCAAGAACAAGAAAGACAGATGAAAGTAAAAGAGTCAAAGTTCCTAAGAGAATTAAAAGAGGAGGCAAGGAAACCAGAAGATAAGCCGAAATGCTTATGGGGGGGAAATGAAAAAAGGAGAGGAGAATTAGAAAGGATAGGAAGATTCATACAGGGTAGTGAAACAAGAACATGCAAATATTGGCTAATGAAAGAAGAAAGGGTATGTAAGAAAGAGGAAGAAACAGTGAAACACGCGAATGAAACATGTGAAGTAAGTTGAGAGAGTGGCAGGAATTGTGCAGAGGTAATTAGAGGAGAAGGGAAAATCTTGGCTATTCTACGGGAGATAATAGGGAGAAGGAAAAGATGGGAAGAACAGGAAAGTGATAAAAGAAGATTATGTAACATAGAATAGACTAGGAAACACTTGTAAAATAGAAAAAATTGTTAAGAGACAATAGGATACATTAGAAGGGTGGGACTTACACTGACACAATCATGGGAATGAAATGGAAAGATTATTTGATCGTTAAATTGTAACACGAAAGTGGCAATAAATTAAATTAAATTATTATTATTATTATTATTATTATATTTTTTCTTTTTATATTGTATTTTGATATCCTATTTGTATAGAGAGAACTAAAAAATGTTGAGAATAGTGCGATTTATTTAGAGATAAAGAATTGAGGCGATACAATAGATACGTAACAGTTTCGGCGAATATAGTCGAGTTATTTACTGTTCTGTGTAACTGAGCACTCGGGTTGCTCACGAGAGCGCGAGTGTGTATGAATTTATACGAGGTGTTGTGGGAAGAGTATGTATGTATGATGTCGCGAAAAGTAAATAGGAAGTCCATCAGCTGTTCGAGAATGTTCAAGTTGTCTTGCGATTGATGTGAAGAAGAGAAAAAGCGAAGGAAAGAGAAGGAGAAAGAAAGAGATTGATAGACAGAGAGAGAGAGAGAGAGAGAGAGAGAGAGAGAGAGAGGGAGGGAGAGATAGATGGTTCTGCCGAGACACTGTTTATATTCTATTTTTATATTTTTCCTTTTTATATTTCTATTTTTTAATTAATGGAACAATATACAATCATTTTACATATATTACAATCTATTTACTTGTCTGTCTGCCTCCTTCACTCCTCACCAATTTCTATCAACTCTGCATAATTCTTTCTATGATTCTCGCCTCCAATTGTAAAGACGACACTACATAAGAAGTCTTTGTATTTCAAACTGAATACAGTATCATTTTTATTTAATCTTAAGCCATGTATAAGCTATGTGTATCCGCGGCTGCATCAAACTGCAGAAGATGTAAGGAAAAACTTTAAAACTTTTGTTAACGTGTTGTAACAGAGCGATGCTGCCTGCGAAACATTAGATACGCGTCCTGCTGCTAAAATCACACGTGATGGCGGATATTACGATGAGGATTATCTTATAGATTGCGAACTGGTAGCATGTGCCATCAATGATATTCTAGCTAATGCTCGTAGGAAAAAAAAATGTTAAATTATATTACATTTCTATTTATATTTTTATATTCTTTTAATTTTAAATAAATCTCTTAATCATATTATTTCTCTATTTACTTATCCGTCTTCCTCCTTCTCACCTCACCAATTTCTGCTGACACCACATAATTCTTTCTATGATTCGCTCCTTCTTCGCACCACCACATGACGTCATCCCGTACGGCTGCTCCAGAGGATTCGAATTACGCGAGATCGCGCGATACGCCGCGACGTTAAATCGGAACGCTTTAGAATACTGTTAGCTTTAGAGTGAATGCTGCATAATGGTTCGGTAGATCGCTGATTCAAAAATGAATTATTATGCATTGGGGGAAAATTTCTGCTGCATATTGGTTTGAAAAAAAATCCTGGGGGCTGTCCCCTCCCTGGGTTAGGTCTGAAAAATTTTTCGGGGTGGTCCAAAGTCTGAAAAAGACTTTTCGGTGGTCATTCCTTCCCTCTAAAAAATTTCGGGGACGGTGGGTCAGGGCTCCGCGGCGGCTCGGCCCGGAGTGATCCCCTCCGCGGTTGCGGCTTCCCCCACTCCGCGGCTCGTGCGCGCGCAACCGCTCTTGCACTCCCTGCAGGCCCCGCGCCCATGTTTCTCTCCGCGGCGCTCCCCCGCGCGCCCTCACTTCCCCCCGCCCCCGCGCTCCCCTCAGAGGACCACAGTTAGAATCGGCATAGCCTTACTACTATAGATCATTGTTAGCATTCGTTTTTCTTGATCCAAGATTTAAAAATCTGTTATCCGAAGACGAAAAAGGCATAGCTATTAGCCAATTAATAAACATTTGGAAACGTTATAAATCGTTAAATTCAGCGGAAACAATTGAGACCCGGAACGAAAATCTTATTGCTTCTAGCATTTCTAGTCATGTCGATGATTTCGAGCAACTTTTATTAGAAAAAGATACGTAGATAAAGAACAATGAAACAAATGCAGTTTTTAACATAACTGCTGCGTTAAATGCATTTTAGCAAATTCCAAGAATAGATCGACACGAAAACATTTTACGGTATTGGCATAACGACAAACACGGTTTTCCCGAGCTCCGAAAACTTGCAAAAATTGTACATGCGGTTCCAGCAACGCAAGTGTCCGTCGAACGACTATTTTCAGGGTTGAAATTTATATTAAATGACCATAGAAGTAGATTGAATCACGATATTTTGGATGATATAATGGTCGTCAGGACAAATGAGATGGAATGATTAAGTTATCTATATGTGTGTGTGTAGTGTTTGTTTTCTGTACATATTTTGCATATTTTGTTTATATTTGTTTTGCGTATGTTGTTGTAAAATAATTGTTAAATAGACAACTATTAGCGTGTAGAATATACTAAATATACCGCGAACACGAAGTGATATTTCTGAACGGCAGCTCCAGGCTGTCTTGCTGTTCACATGTTACGATAGGCAGACGCGTTACCGAAAATTCGAGAATCGATAGCCTCGAATAGTCGTTATTATAACTCATGTACTTTGCTATTGTCAACATATGTATATACATATTGTACATACTTATTTTGTATATATTGTATATATGTGTAGTATTCATTTTTTATGTTTTGTGTATGCATACACGTTACGTATTTTATATATATTGTATATACAATGTGTTATTTCTTTTGTATGTACTTATTTCTGTATACATGCTGTGTATATATTCCATGATCGTATAGTATAAACATTGTGTTTTCATTTTAACACTTGTATACTATTTTCTTACAAATCAGTAAATTTCGTATATAATAGTTGTGTTACAAAATATTATTTTTATTATAAATAAATAAATTACCTTTCCAACTTCTACAGAATTGTTACATTTGTTATAGGCCATTCATCCACCACGGTGATGCAATTTGACCAAGAAACGATTTGCATGTAATGCCGTGGGTATAATTGAAGAAAATCGTCACATTTTTCCTCTAGAGATTAAAAATTAGATCGAGAAACAAAACCCTGCAAGTGATTGACGTCATTGCATGTAACCCGGTTCTTGTTAAAATTGCAGTTGCAGCGCGGCGGTGGACGAGCGCGGAGCGACCATAGTCGGATTTTGGACGTGGAATGTCGTATGTCACTTGTAACCCGCTCCGAGCGAGTGGTAAGCCGACCGTAATAGCGGAGCGGGCAGCTCGCTTACCTGAAACGGAAATTATCAATTCTGTAAGTGTTCATTGCGACGTGAATTTTAAAGAATTCTCGAAAGGAGCTTATTTTGTCTTTACAAATAAGCTCTTTAGCTTATTTTGTAAGTAGCATTACAAGGAATTATTTCTGTTTATGTACACGAAAGGCAGAAGACCAACATCGTACATTAGCCTGCTGCGAAAATGCTTAGTAAATTAACAGTTTTTAAGTTTTTAATCTATTGAGAATATGGAAAGAGAAATTAGAGAATAATTAATGAAAAAAGTAGAATATTCACACCAGAATTTGAACCTCGGATTTTCTGTTTGCGACCCAAGCTCTAGGATTTCGGTGAAATGAATTCTTGGCGGAGAGCGCCGGCCAGGCAGCGCCTACGGCACACAGGCAGAAGGTAGGGTACGCTTGTAGTGGTGCGATGCAAGCCAGAAGGGGCTCGCATCTTTAGCAGCAATTCAAGCTTCGAAAATACTTTGTAAATTAACAGTTTTCAAGTTTTTAGTCTTCTGAGAATATAAAAAGAGAAATTCGAGAATAATTAAAAAAAAAGTAGAATATCCGCACCGGGATTTGAACTCTTGACTTTTTGCTTGCGAACCAAGCGCTTCGATGTCGGAAAAACGAATTCTCGCCGGACAGCGCTGGCCAGGCAGCGCGTACGGCACACGGATGGACGGGTATGCTTGTGTGGTGCGGTATAGGCGCTAGGAGGTGATACGCTTGGTCGTGGAATGATGGTGGCGCCCGTGGGCGAAAACCCACAGAGCATTGAGTAGAGGATGCCGCATGTTTAAGACGATCTTAAGAATAAGCAACGACTGAGAATACCGCCCTAAGTTAAGAATCTTTAGGATATGTAGTCGATAAGCCTAGTTCTAAGGAAGTGCCCCGAGCGATGTAAGAAAGTCGTTAGAACGCACATGGCGTATGAAGAGTGCGAAATAAAGTCATGTTTCTTTGCACCCACGCTGTTTCCTTTATCCACGTGCTTCCTGCAACGAGAACTCTCCACTCGCTCTCCCGTTCATCGAGCCGACACGCCACAATGCTGTAGAATAATGGGTTAGGGGAAGGTAATAAACTCTGTCCCTCAGCGGCTCTACTACCGCACAAGTATTCAGGTGAGAATAATGGAACATTCGAGACTTCGAGGTTAAAGCAATGCACTTTATTGCAGAGGAGTCCGTCGTATTAATTACACCACGTATAACACGTGACGTGAACGCAAAGTCAACCGGACTTTATTACTGCCCACAAAGACTAGTCTAGAAAGACTGGGGCGAGCCTGCGTAGCGACGCTCGCGCAAACTCGCCGGATCCCCCACTCCTGCACAGTACGCAAGGAGAGGGTAGCTCGTTCCCCACAATGCCTCCCGTGTAGGCGCCATCTCGTGTCCGCTCCCTCAACTAAATTTGTCACGTGACTTGCTCCGTATTATCGCCAATATGGCGGAACTCGTATTTGGGAGTGCAATCACGAGAATACATTATTCTTCGTTATATGAGTAGATTTTGAGCTGGATGAGGTCTCTTCGAAAGAGGAAGGTTCAGTGCAGCGCGCTCTGGTCATTGTTTGAGTAACAAAACTCTTTTAATGACCTAAAAATACTTGGATTCTTGCGGGTGTATTTTGTCGACTTTTGCTCTACTTTGAACACTCATATTATTAGATATCAACACAATCTCGAGGGCAAACCATGACGAGGGCGCGCTGCACTGAACGTTCCTCTTTCGAATGAGACCTCGCCCAGCCCAAAGTTGGCTCATATAAGGACGAACAATGTATTCTACGAAACCCATGTTTCGGGCCAGATTGTGTCGGTATAGAGCGCGCTGCATTACCCGTGTCTATTTCCTTAAGTATCGATACAAAATATCGAAATTTGGATTGAAAAATATCGATATTTCGATGTATCGCTATCTGTATCGCCATCCCCACGACCATCCCTAAGCGCAAGATGAAGGATGCCGGTTTTGTTAAAACGTCAGTATGATGGTATAATATCATTATTCCGTTATTGAGTAATATTAAGTTGATTATAATGTAATACATTGCTAATACCTAGAAGTAATTGAATACTGTAACTAAATTTATCTAAATATTATATGCAGAGAACGCTGTAATTCTTATTCAGTATAAAATAAACATAACCTGTATAAAAGTGTTACAATACGTCCAAAACGCATGATTAAAACTATATATTTATGATGAATCTGGTATTATACGAGCTAACTTGCATTTATTTGCATGGACTATTTTAGTCTTATTTTCTCCCATAGTTATTTCGATGGTTGGATTACTAAATGATTCCAACTAGAGTCAAATTTAGGATTCAAAAGCCCTGTCCCTAAGTAGACATACAGTGAGCCACGAAAGTATTCAAAAGCTTTGAAATGAAAAGTTTGAGGCTTAAAAAATATGAGTCCTGTTACGAATTATAAAATACTTTTATTTCTATAATAACATATAAGTATCAAGATTATACATGTAAAATTTGAAGTGTCTTTGATGACGTCAATAATAGTTATAAAACATTTCTTGGTAACATCGACTAAATGACCGTCACAAAAGTATTTGAACGACTAAATTCGAAATAGATATTTTAAATAAATGTAGTGTTTTAATATTTTGTCGGACCACCGCGAGCACTTATCACAGATTCTAAACGTCGTTGCATACTGTTAACCAAGTATTCAGTAATATATTCTTTTATATCACTCAAAACTTAAAAAATGTTGGTTTTTCCTCCTTCCTTTGAACTAATATTAGGTATATTTACTAAGTTGTCTACCAATTTCTGCTTATAAGTGTTCTATGGGGTTGATGTCCGGACTTTGTGGGGGTGTTTCTAAAATGTAGGGAACGTTGTATATGATCCAGTGTTTAACAATATATGTGGTATGTTTCGGATCATGATCCTGCTGAAAATGAAAATTTCCTTTTAGCCCTAATTTTTCCGCACTTTGCTTCAAATTATCTTTTAATATTTGTATATATTTATATTTATCTAATATGCCTTCAATAATGGCAAGTTTTCTGACACCACTGGCTCCCATTCACCCCCATATCATTATGGATCCACCCCCATGCTTCACGGTTGGGCGTAGATTTTTAGGATCCATCTCTCTGTTTGCTAATCTCCAAACTTTATGACATTCATCTGAACCAAATATGTTAAATTTGCTCTCGTCCGAGAAATTAACACGTTTCCAAAAATCCTTATCCTTGTTGACATATTTTTTTAACAAAATTTAGTCTTTTCTGTTTGCTAATGAATGGTTTCTTTCGAGGAATCCGACCATGTAAATTATTTTCACAAAGAATTCTTCGACAAAGTTCAGGATGGACTTGCTTGTTAAAACTATCAGTGACTAGTGTTGCAAGTTTTGGACCAGAAATTCTTGGGTTCTTCTTGATGACACGCAGAATTGTATTCTCCTGCCTCTTCGTTAACGTTTTGAGTCGAATTTGGCTATTTCGCCATAGCTCTTGCTCTCATTATGCCACTTAAAGCTGCCGTCTCAAGTTTGTTATGGTCCGAAGCGCCCCTTGTAAACAGACGGACCCTAATGAAACTACTGCGATCGATAAAAAGAATTTGTACAGAGGTGACATCTCCAGGTACTCTATGTAGACGAATGTTTTACGCATAGTTGCCACATCTGCTGTTCTCTCTGTCTCTGCCGCGCTGTTGCCACAGAGTTATTTCTTTCTATCGAGAAGTCTTGAAGGAATACGGCACGAGAGCTGCGTCTAGCGTCAGAGCCTCGCTGAACGTAAAAGAGGATAGCAATAATGAAAGATAGAGAGGTTCGGGAGTGAAGTTAGGAAACATGTCAATGAAACAATACTAATTTGCGTATCAATAGTTTTTATTTATACGTAGAAGGATATAATATTATGTATAATCAATGTGCAATTTCAAAGCATACAATTTGAAGTGTAACACGCCGATCGTAATGAGATTTATGAATGCTATAATTCTTCTAAAAACATATGACGCTTTCTTTTTTATCTAACTATACATCAAATTATCTTTTATATCAACAAGAATTGTCTGTTGTTTAAATACAAATTTAATAACGTAATCATTTTTTCAAAACATCAATTTGGACAAAAGTATATTTCCATTTAATACTTTTGTACATGCTTTTCTTCGGAATTGTTATTCCACGGTTGTACAAATTTATCAATATAAACTAGAGATCAGAACTAACAATACATATATTTTGGAATGTCTCATTAAACGATTTTATTCAGCTACGATCCTCTGTTTGTTTGAATGTTTGATTCAAATCTGGAAATTCAATTTTAATCCACTTCCAACTATCCAATTGTCTTGAAAATTATGAAAAAAAACTCATAGGGGGTGAAAAAATTACCCAGTCACCAATAAATAATAACCTATAACAACAAATCCAATAGACTTAAAATCAACCACTCGCGTTCTTTACGAACTTTTAGCACTGTAGGGTTCAAGCAAACTGTTAAACTGCATACAGCAATAAAAGATATTTGTAAAGAAGTTTGAGCTGTGAAATGTAAGTCCACAAACACTAAAAACTAGAAAATAAAAAAGTATATAAAAAAAAATTATAATAAACGATGTTATTAGAAATGCATTAAAACTAAAAAATAATTATTTTCTTGTACTACAATTTCGATGGTGTATTTTCACTTTAAATAAAATCGTGGAGCAGGATATCTCGCAACAAATTCATCTCGACACTTGATGCTGTACTAAATTGATTCATATTCTGTTATGAAATATCCTGCTCCATGTTTTTATTTAAAGTTAAAAAACACCATCGAAATTGTAGTACAAGAATAGAATTATTTTTTAGTCGTTAGTGCCTTTTTGATAAAATCGTTTAATATAACATTTTTTTATATATTTTTTTTGTCTCTAAGCAAGGTACAGTCATCACAATAAATCAATCCAACTTCATTGAAGAATTGAAATAAGACATTCAAGCTCTCCCTTGAAATGGACAATTACAGATAAAGAAAGTGTACATTTTTCGAAGAATTATATTATCTTCTCTCATTCTGTGTAATTCCTCTTCTCCATTGACGGTCTTCCTACAATTTTGCCAGGTCGCTCATAACGAAATGTGACGTAGACAGTGTGGATCTGTAACACATTATGAAATACATTAGGAAATAGTTAATTGTTGTTTTATAAGCGTACAAAATTTTACCGTAGATTTATAAGCTGTCAAATTTTACCTGAAATATGGTACTTATTATTCCATTTGCCCTGGCATTACCGTCCCATACACTACGTTTCCGGTAATTTGGTAAAAAGTCCGCCTCTAAGAAATGATCGCAGACATTTCGGTAAGTTTGGTATAAAATTAAAAATTTGTTTCAATAATTCGTCGAACATCATGCATACCTGCGACGCCCGTATGTGTCAGCCTGGCGCAATTTGACCGAACCGGATTCCGTTTGTCTGCTCCTGTGAACTTAGAAATGTATCTGAAAAAATTAAAGGGTGAATTAAATTTATTATTTCCTTTGACACTTTCTTGGGAAAGTGACGGCGGCGTCGACTGACTCGCGCGATCGTATGATCCGCGAGTAAAAGTGCCATTGCTGGCACTTGTGACCACTGACAAGAGTCAGCGGTGCGACGCCGGATCGATCAGATTTATTATTTCCTTCGTCACTTTCTTCGGAAAGTGACGGCGGCGTCGATCGACTCGCGTGATCGTATGATCCGCGAGTAAAAGTGCCATTGCTGGCACTTGTGACCACTGACAGAGTCAGTGGTACCGCGCTTTACAGCGCGGTGCGACGCCGGACCGATACAATAGTTTTACTATTTTCGGAGGGAGATCTCTTTCGCTTTTTCAAGCTTTTCGCTTTTTCTTTCGCTCTTTCTGCCAATATAAATTGAGGCTCCCGAATAGGCATGCACCTATTGCGCCGACTATCTATTAATTCGGGTAGCATGCATTCTAAATAAAATTGTACCAGTTTTGGCTCCATTTCTCTTTTCCAAGACGCATCATCTCGCAATCATTCAGCAATCGTTCATCAAACGCAAAATATATAGTACTTTCTGTCAGCAATATGTACCTGGCCTTGTACTTGATAAAAGAGTGATGCGTTTTGTTCATTAAAATACCTTTTTTACATGTGAACATGCGCTGGACAGCGGGTACTTTTTCAATAGCTTCTTCCGGCGAAAAGTTCTCCGCTGATTTGGGGCATTTGATTTCCACAATACCCTCTTGACCGATGATTCCAACCGGTGAAGCTCCTAAGAAGGGGATGTAGCTGTCGATGAAAATTCCACATTCTTTAATATCTTTATATTGCTTCTTCAATTCTTCGCGAGCAATTTTCTCGCATTCTTTCCCGTATTCCACTGCGGGTTTACTAATTAACTTCGGATACACAAATGACTTCATTGCATTTGCGCATAGCGTGTCAGGTCGGCGACGGCACACTTGTCCAAAATTGGATGCTGTCAACAATTTGGACCTATACTGCAACCATCTGGGGTTCTTCGCTTGTCCGATGGTTTCGTCTTGAATGTCATGTCTTTTGTCTTGCCACTCACGGAGCATTTGCATATGCTTTTCCCGCTCCAGTTCATACATTTCGGATGGCATGTTTGGCTTCTGTGCATTTTGCCCATAATCAGAATCTTTCTGCGAGGGCAATTGCTTACGTACATATCGCGCAGCCTTCGTTTCCTTCTGTTTTGCAGCTTTCTTTTCCTTTTCTTTCTCCTTCTTTTCTTCCATTTGGCGCACAATCTCGGGCGTTTTCTTCTTCATTACCGCACTCAATCGCGAGTGCACTTGGTTACTGTTGTACTCCACGACAGCAGCAGCACATCTTCCTGTATACGATCCTCTTTCGGCGAAATTTAATCTTTTTCCGCCAGTGTACTTAGCAATTAGTCCGTTCAAACTTTCCACAGCGTTATTAGTAGTATTATAGAGTAAGCTCTCCGCATGAGCTAACAGTGGACGAAGTATTTCTTTTACGTCCTGGTACACACCAATTTTCATCAGTTCGAGAACGATGTTTCTTTCATTCTCTATATTCTTTCCATCGCAGAAATATTTTAGACGTGCACACTCTTTGTGTTCACCAAACACGTGGCTCGGAACATTCTGTATGTCGTCATACAAATTCTTCGTTTTCTCCTCGATTGACACATTCTGATTGTATCGAAACTTTGTGGCTTTTACGACGTCCGTGCGTATCCGGCGAATGCTACTTTCCACAGCTTGCCTCAATGGTCCAGGTGTAGTTTTCTTCACAATCGCTTTAATTTTGTTGCAGAAGTTTCGCAACAAATGATTCGTGCATTCAATTTTTTTTACGCGAATCTCTGTCTTATATGGGTCAGCATCAATAATCTTCTTATACACGCTGCTGTCCCCATCACCAATCAGAGTAGAATAAACGAGCCCACGTTTTTCTACGCTAGTATTGAATCCTTCTACTATAGCATCGCTTTCCATAGCAGTTGATGCTCGAGATGTGTTCCAGTTTTTGAAACATGTGTGCTTTCGGGGTTCTTTCTCGTTTTTCGCAGCAATTCGACAAATTCTGCAATCTTTATTTCGAACGCCGTAAAATAAAACTTTTTTCGTGTGATAGCCAACTATCACGCCGACTCCAGACGCAGAATCGTAACATCCACTGCGGTAGGATCTCTTCATCCAGCTTCCGTCGGCCACAACGGGGATGTGAGGGGTCCCTGATCCGGGAAGAACGTCGTCTCTTTCAATCGTCAAACGTATTTCTTCTTCAGCCGCTGCTAACATCTCTTCTTCTGCAGCGGCAATTACAGACTTGACGAATTCATCTTGATTCTTCACGAAGTCTCTCTTCGACATGCAACGTATGTTCACTCCTGCAAAAGTGTGTTCCAGCTGGGCATAACTGCCTCCACATAAAATTGTTGGTAAGTAAGTATTATATTGTATACTATTATACAGAGTGATTCTCTGGCTAGAGTATTCAAAGGCGATGCCGCCAATAAGCAGCGCCTCGCTGAGTTTCGTGAATTTCGACGCTCGCGCAAATACGTCACTGCGACGTATTAAAAAATTCTTTATTCTTCATCGAATCGATATGGCAGTGATACCAATGAATTCCTGGTCTTCTCCTGATTAAAATCATGTCATCTAAATCGGACTATTTTTAACGAAATTAGCGTGGGGCCATTTTCGTCGGCACGACATTGATTGACGCCATTTTCGTAAAGATCTGTTGAGAAATGCAGAACGTGGAATTCGTCACTTCCACGAAACTCAGCGAGGCGCGGTTTATTGGCGACATTGAAACCGAGAGCTGGCTACACATGGGTCAACGTGATTCGATGCAGTCACAGTTCTTATTGTTGGATTAGTGTTGCCGAATACGAAATCGCCGGTCTGCCGCGTCAGTCCGGGGAACTGACGCGGGGGTGGACGGTCAAACAGATACAATTTCTAGCGTAATAACGTCATTCTTGCAGTTCTGAAATTTCATATACTTATTGTTTACGCATTTAATGAATGATATGCAAAATGGCAGACCACCAAGTGGGGGATAAGACCTTGGCAGACGTCGATGAAAAGCGCGATACGTGTCTTGCGCGGTAGTGCAAAGGAGAAGTATACATCTGTTTCTTCTTTACACTAAGTAGTGTGTTACGTGCCGGTTACTTTTTCTCATTGAATAGTCAATTCACAGATGTCGACGACTGATTCAACCATCACGTGTTATGGGAACTTCCCTCAATCAATAGTCGATTGTCTGTGAAAATTCTTAATAGTTATAATTTAATTCTGCTTGAAGCCTGTCACGCCACGGCATATTCTCATGGAAGATTATTGTCAACGATCTCCAACGCCGTCGACGTTCTTAGAATGCGCGTTGTGATAAGCATTCCGAAACCTAAACATTGTAGTAGGCCACCTTATATTTTTCTTCCCTGTTAAATTTTGTTACACCATCATTGACATCTGATCCTACCATTGAGTGTCGTGGGAGTTTCCCTCGATCAATTGTCAATGATTTACAAACCGAATTATAATAGTAATTTTATATGAGCCGCTGCGCCACTGCATTCTTCCATGCGAAAATCTTCCAACGCCGTCGACGTTCTTAGAACGCCGGACGCGATAACAACCTAGGCACTGAGATGCTGGGAACGTTCGAGCGACGACGGTTGGACCCGCGTGCATGAGGTGCAGAGTCAGCAATTTTGGCGCTCTTTGTTCAAAGTCCCAAGTGCTCGGGCCTACCCTGCGTTCGTTCGTGGCAGTCGGCTAGCAAGTCGCGTAGTGCGCGGTCGTTCTGTCCGAGGGACATATTGCCATATTGTATAATAGGCGTTTGAGCTGGAGTTCCGAGTGGTCCTGTGACAACGGAAAGACTCAGTTCCCTCGTAGAGACTGTATATAATTATATCTCATCTTATTCAATATTACCTATTTTTGACAATTTAAGGCAGTCGGCTAGCAAGTCGCGTAGTGCGCGGTCGTTCTGTCCGAGGGACATATTGCCATATTGTATAATAGGCGTTTGAGCTGGAGTTCCGAGTGGTCTTGTGACAACGGAAAGACTCAGTTCCCTCGTAGAGACTGTATATAATTATATCTCATCTTATTCAATATTACCTATTTTTGACTATTTAAGGCAGTCGGCTAGCAAGTCGCGTAGTGCGCAGACGTTCTGTCCGAGGGACATTGCTATTTGTGTAAAATAGTCCTTGAGCTAGAGTTCCATCGTGAATAGTTAATCCTTAACGTGGAAAGACTGAGTCCCCGTTACTCATTATCTTAAATCATTATAATTTTCTCATTCTAATAAATAAAAGTTAAACCGTTACTTCAACTCCGACATAATTTAAAAACTGTTAACACTATAACATCAGTGTACTGTTCGACGTATCCTGCGCTTCAACATCTTGTACCGGCGCCCAGCACTCCAGGTCGCGCAGACACAGAGAGAGAGAGAGTGAGCGCTCGAGCGAAAGAAAGAAGGAGAGTAATAGGTATTATAGCCTAACCATCTACGTGTACGAGGTCGGTGAGTGCTTTAGAGTACGTTACTATATACAACAATTGTCTGTGAATTATGGGCACCATTTGAATCTTTCAATCTTATAAAAATCGTTTTTGTTTCTTTCGTTACCCATGTACGGAGGGGGCAGTTGATCCAACCAATGTGTGTTACAGGAATTCTTCCTCGATAAACTGTCTTACCTTCCTTCCGCGGGTACCGCATTTTTAAATCATTTTCAATTAGAGAAGGTACAAAATCAAGCACTCGCGTGATAATTGATCCATTACGTGTTACGGGGTTTTCCCGCGGTCAATTATTGGCGATTAATTATTGTCCGTCAATTGTTGTCTATCGACTGACGTTCGAGGCCGTATTCGTCGTACGCTGGCTCTAGAATCCAGTTTAGAACAACTGTAATCTCCGAAACCGCACCGAATATTGTAAAATTCTACATACCGGGATTTAACCTTGTATTGTTATTCATAACGCAAATCCATGTAAATTCCCCATTTTTGTACCACCTTTCGATTTTCCTTTTTGCTATTTATTGTAATACATGGTAATATTTACTTAAATCTGTCTCATTCTGTTCGAACCTGTCTCTACCAAAGTACCACATCCCGACTGGTCAACCTGTATTGGTTGTAGCAAGTACGTATCCCAAAAACAAATATCTAAATTCGTTAAGCGTTACGTGGAAGAAATTAGACACATCCGCTCGGTCATTTAAAAATTAACGCCTCACGTAACAGCTAAACTGGTGTCAGAAGTGGGATTTTGCTTTTGTCAACCCCGTCTGTTGTGGTATTTTCTGAGACGTTCGAGAGAAAAGCAATATATGTAATTTAGTATATGTCATTTATTCGGTACGCCTTGCATTTTTGTTTGTGTTTCTTGAAAGTTTTAGGGAAATCCGTGATATCGTCTTCTAATTTATTTTCAGCTTATATATATTCAGCTTATTTATATATTTGTGTATACTCTTTGAACTATTTCGAAAAATTTAGCAAAATGGCTAGTCCCAATATTACCGCTAGTGCGTCGGGAAATGCGTCATCCGCGAATTTATCAGTCACAAACGCAATGATGACGTCTATGGCGGAATGCTTTGCTTTACAGCACGGGACGTTGAATATTCCTTTCTTTAACGGGAGAAATATACCCCTAAAACATTTCTTACAAGATGTGCAAAACGGCGCAGTTTTTGTACCGCCTGCGTCGGAAGGACCGTTCGTTAAAGCAGTCCTAGGAAAATTACAAGGAGCTGCACGCGATAGTACTTTTGGTAAAACCTTTAATACCATAAATGAATTAATTAAACATTTGAAAGCTAGATTCGCTCCCGGGAAAGATTATCCATACTACCATCATGAAATTGAAAACATCCGTATGCGTAGAAACGAAACTGTAAATGATTTCTATGATCGGCTTAACATTTTGATTAGCGGAGCCCGACTCGCGCTGGAGGACTCGTATGGCGAGGACGCGGATAAGATGTTGCGCCCGATAAAGGACTGTGCGCTAGAAGCATTTATTCGGGGCTTGCCGGACGAGATAGCCAAGGCCGTAGACGCGCGAGATCCAAAAACTCTAGAAGACGCGGGAAAACATGCGACGCGAGTCGAGACGCGGATGAGGTCTGGAGTAATACCGACCGGAGATCCAAACAGACTGTTTCTTTCAAGACAGGATGATTCTCGGTTAAATCCCCGTTCGGATTCACCTATTCAAAGCAATTCACGTCAAAGTTTGTTTACCTATCGCGATTCGCGGAATCAAAATCATGGAAATCCCCGTTCGCGTAGTCCGAGTCCAAACGCGTCTGGAAATTCAGATTTTTCAAAATTCCCGACAGGTATTCTTAAACCTCCGCGAAGTAACTCGGAATCGCATAGATATCCAGAACAGCATGGGTATCCTACCTATTCTCCGTATCCATACATGCCTTATCCACCGTATCCACAGGATCCGCGTTTTCCGATAAATTCACCGTACGCGCAAGCTCCGACGGCTCAACATTCGGCACGGAGCACGAGTCCAATTCCCCAAGCGACTCAAGTTGCGCACCAAAATTCAAATTATCAAAATTCATCACAAAATTCTAATCCCGATTTTCGGAATACCGTAGGATTTCGCGAGTCTAGGCCGTACTCGCCGAATCAAAATCGTTCGTATTCACCGATTCCGAATCGCCCATTTCCACCCAAGCAAAATGTACCGCAGAATTCGTCAGAACCGCGGAATAATTCGGATTTAAACTCCCGAGTAACTCCTCGAACGGACGCGACGACGAGTTACCAAGACCCAGAGCGTCGTCCGACAGTCAGATTTCTGGAAAAGGATAAACAATATTAAATTTGGGTTGTAATGACGAATCGCCCGTTGTAAAATTGACCGCGGAACAATTACGATATAAAAATGCAACATTCTTGATCGATACGGGCTCGGACATAAATGTAATAAAATTAAACGCTTTGCACGAAGACGTAACTGTCGACGTACACGATTCTATTGAAATGAGAGGAATTACGGCCAAAAAAGCAGAAACGATTGGAACCACAATAGTAGCAATTTTGGGGCAACCAGTCCTATTTCACGTAGTAAGACTAAATTTTCCAATATATAGTGACGGTATTTTAGGAAAAGCTTATCTGAGACAAGAAAAGGCCGAAATTTCTTTTGCACACAATACTTTAGTTACACAAAGTCAACCAATTCGACCGATCCGTTTTATTGGCGAAGCTCCTCCGGAGGAAGCATCTCGGAAAAATTGTACACCGCGTGTTTATCGTATTAGTAGTCGTACCCGACAAGCAATCGCCATAGATACCATCGACTGTAATTTGGAAGAAGGATATTTACCTGTCACGTCCCGCGACGTGGAGTCTAATATATATTAACCTTTTAAATTACTATATTTACTATTTCGTACTCTGAGGTATAGTAACCACCTCGTATGAAAACATTATTCAAAATATTACGTAACAAATAGCCAATAAGGCATTATCATCATAAACAACGATAAGAAGAGATCGAGAGAAGAATGTGCAGACGGCAGCGAGCAGGACAGCCAGATCGAGGAGGTGGCGGACAGCCAGCTGTATACCAGATAGCTGACCGCACGAACACCAAGAAGGCCCAGCCAACACCAGCTGATGTTCAGCGTGGTACAGAGGCCCATATCAACCAGTGGAGACGATTCATCTTCGCGGAGCTGTGCCCCTAATCCTCGACAGAAGATTGCCCTCCCGTCATTTCCCGCAAATCGATCACCGATACCCATACCGAGTACTTAACTTCAAACCCTAGTAAGTAAGCTGCACGGAACTAACCGTACAGAAAATATTATAAACTTATAAATCTAAATATGTATTAAGAATCTTGCTATCGTCGCCGCTGGGAATCAGATAAAATTAACACGTATTAGTCACGAAGAATGCGAACGGAAAGGAACATGACTAAGTAGTAAACAAAACTCTCGGATTAGAACGATGGGAAGATTCTTCCTGGAAGATTCTAGGTTGAGGCTGTGGGATGGGGTCTCCCACCTATAATTTGTCATGTGACAAATCATAGAGAAGGAGTGATCGACTGCCCTATAAAAAGGGACTGACCACCCGCAGTGCTCATTACCATGTTCATCGAAAAACATATTTTTATCAACTACAAAGTGTAAAAAGTCTAAAGTGACAAGTAAAAGTGTTGTTAACATTTTAAACAGTGAGTGAAGTGTTTCTCTCCTAACTCCTCATCCACAACATCGAGCGTTCGTCTATTGGAACAGTTAATAAAACTAACGAAACTGCCTATTGACAGGTCACGGATTGCGCTGGTTAATGGTATTACCTATGAGCAGAACGTTGCCCGCGGTCTTACCAGAGACTAAGTGTAACCGTGATCGACGCGGTTTATTTCAATAAATAAATGATATTACAAGTTCACGAGTCGCGCTGATTGATGGTATCACTTTGCCCGGGGTTTTACCTGAGATTAAGCGTGGGTCGTGAGCGGCGCGATCATATTAAATATTA
Source organism: Andrena hattorfiana (assembly GCA_944738655.2). NCBI lineage: Eukaryota > Metazoa > Arthropoda > Insecta > Hymenoptera > Andrenidae > Andrena > Andrena hattorfiana. Next base: position 25,615,954 of record OX122892.1, read on the forward strand.
AAGAAATTCAAAATAAATGTATGCGAATCAGAAAAATCACTTTTGTCTCCGCCAAACGATGCCGCTGAAGAGCAGAACGTTGCCCCCGGTAGCACCTGGTGCGGAAGGCAAAGAGTGATTAATCGGTCAATTAACAATTAATATTGTAAATTCCAAAAGACGAATGCCGCGAAACCATCGTGCGGGACGACGAGTCCAGCTCCGGCGATTAGCGGCCAGATACATTAGTGCCCCAGAAGAACAATTTAATTTGCTAGGAGTGCCCAGTACCCATTGTGTCAGGGAGGTATCGTCCCTAGCCAGCCACAGAATAGTGGTGGTGTGTGGGGATTGGGCCCCACCAAGGCAAAATCCAGCACCGGAGATCGAGGGGACTACAGACGCCACCATAAGGTGGAAACTAATACCAATTGATCTGCCATCACCGCGGCCAAATTAAGGTAATTACGGAATTAAAATACGTTATAATTTGTCAACTATCCCAGAGCGTAAGGTCACTAGACCAGCTCAAAAGCGGATTGAAAATATAAACTCCCTAAAAATCGCGGCCCCGAATAGGAAGTAGGGACGTAACATTACCATTGATTAAAACAATAGATGGAATTTATATTGGGGAAGCGATCGTAAAAATTAAAAACAACGTGTGCCATTTTCTTGCAATAAATACCTTGGATGAGGACATTCAAATAGAAATACCGCCTCAAGAAATTTTACCATTCGAATATCACAACTTTCCTGAAGAACGCGAGTATTTTGATTCTGACTCTGAACAACAGGAGTCACCGGTATCAACGGATCGAGTAAATTTTATCAAAATTACGTTTAGATCATTTAAATGACGAGGAAAAAGGTTACGTAATTAAATTAATTGAGGAATTTCCTGAACGATTTCGTCTACCAGGTGACAAGCTAGAATCCACTACTTTAATACAACATCGAATACGTGCAGTAGATGAATTGCCCATTAACACTAGGCAATATCGATTTCCACGAGTTCATCAAAAAGAAATAGCTCGCCAAATTTCTAGTAAATTAGCAAAGGAAATTATTGGACCTTCAAATTCTCCATACAATTCACCACTCTGGATAGTACCAAAGAAACCTGATTCTGAGGGAAATCCAAGGTGGAGATTGGTAATTGATTTTCGGAACCTTAACGAAAAAACAATAGGTGACGCATACCCCTTGCCTAATATCACGGAGATTCTAGATCATTTAGGCGAAGCGAAATACTTTTCCACCTTTGACCTCGCTACTGGATTCCAACAAATTGAAATGAATCCACAAGATCGCGCTAAAACAGCCTTTACTACACCTAATGGTCATTACGAGTATATTCGTATGCCCGAAGGGCTCAAGAATGCTCCCGCGACGTTTCAACGGCTGATGGATCAGGTATTGCGCGAATTACAGGGTGTGGAAGTATTTGTCTACCTGGATGACATTGTCGTTTACGCGAAAAATTTGGAAGACCATGAAAAGAAAGTCCGACGTCTATTTACGCGATTAAATGATGCAAAATTAACCCTTCAGCCGGATAAATGCGAATTTTTGAAAACCGAAGTCTCATATTTAGGCCATATTATCAGTCGTTCTGGAGTAAGATCAGATCCAAAGAAATTAACGGCAGTAAAACATTTTCCTCGTCCTAAAAATCAAAAAAATGTACGACAATTTCTCGGACTCGCCGGTTATTATCGCCGATTCATCAAAGATTTTGCAGCCAAAGCCAAGCCTCTAACCGAATTATTACAAAAGAACGCTAAATTTGTATGGGGGAAAGCACATAAAAATAGTTTCAAAATTTTATGTAAAGCATTGTGCAAGAGTCCCATATTGCAATATCCCGATTTCAATAAACCTTTCACATTAACTACCGATGCATCTGATTACGCAATAGGCGCCGCACTCAGCCAAAATGTAGATGGACACGATCTGCCCGTAGCGTATCTTTCAAGAAATTTAACGAAGCCTGAACAATATTATTTTACCACCGAAAAGGAATGTTTAGCAGTTCTTTTTGCAATATTACATTTTAGACCATACCTTTATGGAAGAAAATTTACTTTGGTCAGTGATCACGAGCCTCTAAAATGGATAGATTCGATAAAAGACCCGGGACCACGATTAGTACGTTGGAGATTAAAATTGCATGATTACGAATACGAATTTGTACATAAACCTGGACGTCTAAATTCCAATGCAGATGCTCTGTCTCGAAACCCGGTAACAGAAATTAATAGTAGTTCCGATTCCAGTTCAAAGGACACATCTGATAGCGATTCGGAATATAATACTAGGGCTTCCAAAATTTTGTCTATTAAGAAACCTTCCACTGATAAAAGGTTATCAACGCCAAGCACTTCTAGATCCGCACCTGTGGAATCAAAATCAGTAACTAAACCAATTATCAAGAAAAGTAAACGTACATTTCCATTAGATAAAATTGCAACAAGAACACGTTCGGCAGTTCAAACTGCCGAATCTAAAACTCCCATTAATTACGCGGAATTAACAACTACTGAATCTTCACAAAATTCCGAAGAAGAACCACCTACCGAGGTAGTCGACCCACCGGTATTCCGAGGTCGAAGCAGCGTGTTACCTAACCTCAAATCACCAATATTGGTTCAAGAATTTCAACGCACCCTTTCTAAAGAAGTACAATCTGAAGACCAGTCCGAGGTTTCAGTCACCACAGAGGATGAAGCTGCCGCGGCTGCAACACCCGCCGAAGGCATTACAATAGAGGTTGCACCTCCATCCAATGATAGTGACGACAACGAGATCCACCTCGACACTAGTCAACCCATTAGGCTACAGGAACTTCAGGAATCTTTTAACCGTTTCGACAAATCGCTGCAAGAGCATAGCGATATTCTTCCAAAATCATCCGACGAATCAGAACTAGATACAGAAAATTCATTCCGGGAAGAATTGGACAAACGCGCAGAAGACTTGTGGATTCAATATAAATCACGAGGACAAGGTGGTACTAAAACAACAGACACCGAGGTAGTACCTTCGAGATCCGAAATAGGGAGGCCTCCTTTGGAATCCATACAAGAAGAAGAGGAACCTAACACTGCTTCAGGATTTGATAATACTTTAATTCATCGTCCACCGCACCGATCCATGATACCAACCCCGTTACCATCCAACAGACCGCTGGCATTATCCACACCCTACTCGCAATCCACTTATCCAAAACCATCAACACTTTCTGATCCGCCTTCCACCCCCAAACGTTCATATATTCCTGAATCGAGGGACCACAGCAAAATTGACCAGTATCGACCAGGAATCCAAGTAACGGAAAGTATTCTCCCCGACATATTAACGTCACCGACCTTCTCTCGAAGCGCACGCGGAGAGAATATTAAATTTACCCGAAACAGTTTAACAAACATTCGTGAAAATTATGTTCATTTCATTTCTTCCGATGTGGAATTAGTAACTCCGATAAGTAAATTACTCGCAGATATAGGGGCCATAAGCATAGAAAATCTGCGGAATACAAAGCCAAAGGAAGGCCAAGTACTCGTTACGCCGCGAGGTAAATACAAAATTTTTAGTGTAGTAATCAAGGAAAAGCATTATGATGATACTTCCATCGCAAAATTAGGTAATGCTTTGAAAAATTTAAACAACACACTTTTGCAATCAGGCATAAAAACGTTTAGAATTTCGAAATCCGGTGAATTTACTGATACACTTCCGCAGGGTACACTAGTTGGTATCTTATTGAATATTTTTGCGGATAGCGATATCAAAATAACACTGTGCATCGGAAGCGTACAGATACCGCCCGAAGAACTCCGTCCGAAAATCATTTCGGAATTACATGAAAGTCTAATAGGAGGGCATAAGGGCGTAACAAAAACATATCAAAGAATTCGGGAAAGATTTTATTGGCCATCGATGCGTAACGACATTCAAAATTTCATTAGAACGTGCAATAGTTGTCAGGAAAACAAACTTGTTAGGACAAAAACTCGTGAGCCAATGCTCATAACCGATACCCCATTAAGACCATTCGATAAAATATCCTTAGATACTGTGGGACCTCTTCCATTGACTCCTAGCGGGAATCGGCACATATTGACTATGCAGGATAATCTTACGAAATAGTGCATTGCAGTTCCTGTATCGGATATAAAAGCAGAAACTGTAGCTCATGCGCTGGTCACGCATCTGGTTTTGCAATATGGGGCTCCACGCGCAATTTTAACTGATCAAGGTACTAGCTTCATTAATAATGTATTAAAAGAATTGGCAAAAGTTTTCAAAATTAATCATGTAACTACTTCTGGGTACCGTCCGCAAACAAATGGTGCTCTAGAGCGTAGCCATATAGTTTTAACTGAATATATAAAACACTATTTAAATGATTTTGACGATTGGGATAAAATTGTACCGTTTGCAATATTTTCGTATAACACGTTTGTTCACGAAGCAACAAATTTCACTCCACATGAATTAGTATTTGGCGAAACAGCACGCTGTCCTAGTGCATTCCCTACAGATGAGTCCTTATTAACGTATAACGGTTATCTTCGTGATTTATTAACTCGATTAACTGAAATGCAGACCTTGACTGCACAAAATTTGATATCGGCTAAACACAGATCAAAATAATATTACGATGAAAAACCCCACCATTTCAGGGAAAAATTGGCGACATGGCACGCGTTCTAGTAGAAGTCAGGAAGGGAAAATTTGGCAGTCGATATCACGGTCCTTATAAAATAGTTGGAATTTTAGAAAAGAATAACATTATACTACAAAAGAAATCTGGCGAACGATTTGTAAGGCATGCCGATAAACTATTACTACACCACCAAAATGATTAGGCCTCAGAATCCGATCTAATCGTAGAATAGAGTCAAATTAAATTAAGAAAATTGGTAACTTCTCTCTCTGTGATGACCTGGATCATGCTAACCTCCGCAACCCATCGGAGAACACATGAAACATCAAGAGTTCGTTCGTTCTGGGATTGTATTTCGAAAAATTGCTCATCACGATGTGACAACCACCGACTGGCGGGTGACGGTACTTCTCGATACTCGTAATTTGGAGGAGAAGAATGTGCCTACTATACAATCACGCCTATTCGTTCATCGTATCAACCTACTACTATTTTTCACTGATTCACCGAGTCGAAGGACCTGTTGAAGCTCTTCAGTTGTCATGAAGCCGAACACCGCTCCAGCAACTTACATCCTGCCGGAGTATGGCCTATGGACTGTGGACTGCGACCCACGGATTGCTGAGTTCTGCAGGATAGTATAAATCACCGCTTTCTATTGGATACTTTGTATGCGATGCGCCGTTATTATAAGATACATTGTTTTAGATGACGAATTGGTTACCACGAACCTATGGTCACGGCTGTTGACCTTGGTTGCGAAAAACTGTACAGCGCTGGAAGGATCGGATGTGACAGCATTTCACGCCCGACCATCGGCCTTTCAGGAGCTGGCAGTACCTGCGGGTCAATTCCTTGAGGAACCTCTCAATTGGTCGCTATGTGAACTGTAGCGGCATCAAACTGGAGACATTTTTGGAGGCCAATCCGAACCTACAGAGTTTTGGCGTTAGGAGCACCGACTTTCCTACATCCGAAAAACTCCAACCACAATATATTGCAGAGCCTGACGAATACCAGACTGTCCAGATGGAGTTCACGTCGTGAGCCTCGGAGCTGAATGCTGCGGACGGGTGAACAACGAACGAATTCACCGAGAAAGTGGCTCGACGCATAAGACACATCATTAAGCTTAATATGGCCGGGACTACCAACGTGAGAGGAGTTCGCGCTGGATGCACTGGGTGTATTGAAACAATGTGCAAAATTACAAACGAGCTGTACTCGGACGTCGGTGCTCAATTCCTTAAGGACATGTCGTTTCTCGGGGAATTGACTTGTAGGGACAACCGGGGTGTATGCTTGTGGTCTGGTTAGAAATTGTTCAAAAATAGCAATAGTGTGACCTGGAGGGTTGCGTAAGCACCCCGATAGACTGTATAAATTCGGCGCTGCGCGGTGAACCTCACAACCACAGTTTTAAATTTTGAAACAGGCGTGACAGGCGGCCGCTCCACGTTTTCTTACACTATACACGGCACTCTAAATGTCCTTACGCCTAATTATCATCGGGGACGATGATTCTAAGGGGGGGGAGGGTGTTAGGTGCCGGTTACTTTTTCAAATTCATTTCTAAATATCTGTGAAAATTCTTAATAGTTATAATTTAATTCTGCTTGAAGCCTGTCACGCCACGGCATATTCTCATGGAAGATTATTGTCAACGATCTCCAACGCCGTCGACGTTCTTAGAACACGCGTTGTGATAAGCATTCCGAAACCTAAACATTGTAGTAGGCCACCATATATTTTTCTTCCCTGTTAAATTTTGTTACACCATCATTGACATCTGATCCTACCATTGAGTGTTGTGGGAGTTTCCCTCGATCAATTGTCAATGATTTACAAACCGAATTATAATAGTAATTTTATATGAGCCGCTGCGCCACTGCATTCTTCCATGCGAAAATCTTCCAACACCGTCGACGTTCCTAGAACGCCGGACGCGATAACAACCTAGGCAGTGAGATGCTGGGAACGTTCGAGCGACGACGGTTGGGCCCGTGTGCATGAGGTGCAGAGTCAGCAATTTTGGCGCTCTTTGTTCAAAGTCCCATGTGCTCGGGCCTACCCTGCGTTCGTTCGTTGCAGTCGGCTAGCAAGTCGCGTAGTGCGCAGACGTTCTGTCCGAGGGACATTGCTATTTGTGTAAAATAGTCCTTGAGCTAGAGTTCCATCGTGAATAGTTAATACTTAACGTGGAAAGACTCAGTCCCCGTAGAGACTCGATTATTACGTTACTCATTATCTTAAATCATTATAATTTTCTCATTCTAATAAATAAAAGTTAAACCGTTACTTCAACTCCGACATAATTTAAAAACTGTTAACACTATAACATCAGTGTACTGTTCGACGTATCCTGCGCTTCAACATCTTGTACCGGCGCCCAGCACTCCAGGTCGCGCAGACAAAGAGAGAGAGAGAGTGAGCGCTCGAGCGAAAGAAAGAAGGAGAGTAATAGGTATTATAGCCTAACCATCTACGTGTACGAGGTCGGTGAGTGCTTTAGAGTACGTTACTATATACAACAATTGTCTGTGAATTGTAGGCACCATTTGAATCTTTCAATCTTATAAAAATCGTTTTTGTTTCTTTCGTGACCCATGTACGGAGGGGGCAGTTGATCCAACCAATGTGTGTTACGGGAATTCTCCCTCGATAAACTGTCTTACCATCCTTCCGCGGGTACCGCATTTTTAAATCATTTTCAATTAGAGACGGTACAAAATCCAGCACTCGCGTGATAATTGATCCATTACGTGTTACGGGGTTTTCCCGCGGTCAATTATTGGCGATTAATTATTGTCCGTCAATTGTTGTCTATCGACTGACGTTCGAGGCCGTATTCGTCGTACGCTGGCTCTAGAATCCAGTTTAGAACAACTGTAATCTCCGAAACCGCACCGAATATTGTAAAATTCTACATACCGGGATTTAACCTTGTATTCTTATTCATAACGCAAATCCATGTAAATTCCCCATTTTTGTACCACCTTTCGATTTTCCTTTTGCTATTTATTGTAATACATGGTAATATTTACTTAAATCTGTCTCATTCTGTTCGAACCTGTCTCTACCAAAGTACCACATCCCGACTGGTCAACCTGTATTGGTTGTAGCAAGTACGTATCCCAAAAACAAATATCTAAATTCGTTAAGCGTTACGTGGAAGAAATTAGACACATCCGCTCGGTCATTTAAAAATTAACGCCTCACGTAAGAAGTGGGACCGCCGCCGGCCGCATATTGGAACGGCCCTAAATGCTGCCGTACGGCTGCCGTTCCAATATGAGAATTCAGAACTGCAAGAATGACGTTATTACGCTAGAAATTTTCCCTGTTTGACCGTCCAGCCCCGCGTTAGTTCCCCGGACTGACGCGGCAGACCGGCGATTTCGTATTCGGCAACACTAATCCAACAATAAGAACTGTGACTGCATCGAGTCATGTTGACCCCTATGTAGCCAGCTCTTAGACTATTGTCTTTGAGGACTCTAGCGAGAGAATCACGCTGTACAATCTTACTATTTGCCATAAAATTATACATTCATCATTTCATTTCCAGATGACAGATACTGTCCCGATATGGGCGTGGGAAAAGGATGAGCAGATGAAAGAAAGAGAGGAGAAGGAGAAGGAGGATAAGAAGGAGGAGGAGAAGGAGGAGAAGCAGGAGAAGAAGGAGGAGAAGGAGGAGGAGGCCGAAAAAATGAGGAAGGATATAGCGAAAGTAAGTTATGTTCAATGTGTGTGTGTTTCTCTGAAGTTTGTTTGGTATGAACGGCGAATATTTTTTGGGTTCGAATATTTTTGGAATTCACTATATGAGCCGTTGTTTTTGAATGTGGTATAAGTCGATCTGTAGCTAAAAAATCGTTTATTTTCTTCAACATTTTTATTGATTGTTATTCCACGGTTAGGCCACCGTGGAGGGCGCCGAGGAGGCCGCCGTGGAGGGCGTAGGGGAGGAAATTCCATTATTATAAATAATTTTTAAAATATACGTAATATCATTATTCAATGATTGTTCATTTTATTTGTTTTAATGGAATGTAAAACTTTAACATTTTCTATCGTATCGGCATGAACGGTTTCAATAACATACTGCTGAGATTTTCCAGATGAAAATGAATTTAAACATGGTATTAATCGGATTATTTTTAGCATTATTAGATTAGAAATGTTACGCATTTATGTTTAATTATCTAGTACAGTTCTAGAAATAATCCGATTTATACCGTGTTTGAATTCATTTTCATCTGGACAATCTCAGCAGTATGTTATTGAATACTGAAAATGTCACGTTCTACATTTTATCAACACTGTATGCTTAGGGTTGCCACCTTTTTTACAAAAAAATAACTTATATTTGCTTTTGTGGGGTATACAAAAAAGTACTCTCAACAAATTAAAAGTACATTTTAATTTTATTAGTTTTTATTTCTTCCAAACATATTTTCTATTGCTTTTAGCATTGCAGAGTAAATTTTTATTATTTTGAAATATTTCAATGGCGTCATTGCACTCAATATTCATATTGAAATATATAAATCATTCGTTTTTTATTAGATTGAGAGAGGTGTTATTTATTTCATCCCGCCACTTCACATTCATGACAGAGAAAATTCTCTCATAGCGCTTTCGGACGGTCGCACTGGGCCGCACTGAGTGCGAAGTTTAGCCAATCGGAAGCGAAAAAGTTCACACTCCTCGCTTCCGATTGGCTACAATTCGCACTCAGTGCGCCCCAGTGCGACCGTCCGAAAGCGCTATCAGTAAATGCTGAAGTGGCGGGAACAGATTAAAGATAATATTATTGCGTTACGTTTCACGTAATATCATTAATTGTGAAATAAAGTATTTTCGCGTAGTTTATTGTTATTCAAAAGTATAGAGTACATTTACCTATAATAACGTAAGATACTTTATTTTAAAGTACGGGTGGCAACCTTATGTATGCCTCTCCAACCGAGATTACAAGCCGCCGCCGAACAGCCCAAGTCCTCGCTGGCCGGGACCGGCGTTGAGCCCGTATCGTGAACGGAGTCCTAATTCCGAATGTTCGTTTCTCGCTTCTTTCTGGCCGAAGGGGTGAGCGAGATGGGTCGCTTTGCGTGCGCGACTGGCGCGAACGCAAAGGATGAAGTATCAGGCGACCGAAAGACGGAGCGAGACCAAACATCAACGCGTCGTCTGTCTTGTACCGTCCTCGCTCGCTTTCAGTGCCTCTCGCTCGCTCTCGCCATCGCCGAACAAGAGTGAGACAAAAGTGGTGGGGATAGCGAAAAAGTCCACATCGTGTACACCAAACCGAGCCCGTAATGAGACAATACTGTAGTATCTTGAGATTATGTTCTCCAACCGCTTCGCCGTGATTCATTCAAGTCTCCTTGATGGCAAAATAGTGATAGGGGAAATGCGGAAATAGCGCGATTCGACTCTCGATACGTCTCGGCAACTATGTCTTTCCTACATTTATCGGCTAGTTTGGTCTTCCACCGGTTCCGATGGTACATAGCGCGAATATACCATCAACGCCGGTGACGGAGAATCCTGGAAGCTTCATTCTGTCATTTCTCGAGTCTGTCTCAGTACACGATTCATAAATTCATTAATATTTGAACGAACGGTGGTTATTAGCGCTCAAACGCACCAGACCACCCTGCACAGATGTCTACTGGAGACAACTATACCCGCAAAAACTTCCTTCTTGCCGATTCCAGGAAGATGTAATCGTCTCCGGTGGTGAGGCGGTTACCGGTGGGACGGAGAAGGGATTAGGTGCCGACTCAGTCGGTATGTCCGGGTTCGGCGAATGAGTTGACGCTGGGTTACCAAGTAACAGTTCTTTATTGAGTGTGTTCGATGTTACAGATCTTCGGTGGTTGTACTAGTAGCGCGGCGGAAGAGCTCCGGTACTCGATCGGTTCGGCGGCGCGTCGGTTCGCGGCGGCGGCGACTTTCGGCGAGCGGTCAAGGAGGCAGGATGCGGAGTTTATTGAACGTTCTGCTCAGAATGGCCTTATGAGGCGCGTTCATGTGAGAGTCGTACGATAGAGTTTCAGAGTGCAATAGGGCTCCGGCCTAAAGGGCGCAGAGACACCTCTCTGACTTGGGTGAGGCGCAAGGTAAATCTCGGCCGATTTCGGACGGAGGCTGGTATTGGTACAGTGGTGGCGATGGCCGAACACTGACACACCTCAGGGATAGCAAAAAGTGAGCGTCTTGTATTGCGTGAGGCCGTGTAGCGACATGCACAAGTGCTGCTGATTCCGCTCGCCGCGGCCTTTATATCGTGGGGCCGTACGTCTTTGCCCGCGAGAGCCGTCTCGGGGCCGCGGCCGCCTAGCGGCCGCGACGCGAACTAACCCGACTGTCTCGGTTCGTACGGCCCGTGAGGTGACTTCGTCACAAAGAAAGTTGTAATTTACGGTTTGTTTACTACATCGCGTATATGCAGGGCCGGCGGAACCATTATGCAAGTTATGCGCTGCATAAGGGCGCCAGCCGAATGGGACGCTAAAAAAACTATATCGCACGCTTAATAATAAAGGAATCCAACCCCCATATAAACGAAATGTACACCTCGTAAAGACAAATCATATTAAATAGAAAACAGGTGCAAAAATTGGGGAGCACCAAAAATTTTCTTGCATAAGGCCGCCAACTAACCTCGCGTCGGCCCTGCGTATACGTCACGCTGGTGCTACGTGGCTACGGTACACCACTAGCGCCACCAACGCAGAAGCCTTGAAGCCTCATTCTGTTAGTTTTCGATTCATAAATTCATTATTATTTCAACGTACGGTGGTTATTAGCATTCAAACGCACCAGACCACCCTGCACAGATGTCTACTGGAGGCAACTATACCCGCAAAAACTTCCTTTTGGCCGATTCCAGGACGAAAGTTGTAATTTACGGTTTGTTTACTACACGCGTATACGTACACGCTTTTCCTAGGTTGTGTGAGCGTACGCACACATTCAAGGCCCGCTGAGACGGCCCCCTTAACGCCTCACGAACAGCAAACCCATTGGCGTTTCCTGCATTTTGCGGTACATCCACTGGTACTTCTTCATTGTCATCATGATTGAAATCATCATCTTCTAGCAATATGTCATTCAAGATTAACGACATGTTGTGCAACGCAGCACATGCCACAACAGTTGAGGTAGAGCAAATTAGTTTTGTAATTAATCCACGCGACAAACATGAGAACCTTCGTTTCCAAATGCCAAAAGTACGCTCCACAATTATGCGTGTTCTGCTTTGGATATGGTTATAGCTGCAATGATACAACAGTCAATAAATATAATCCTTTTTTCATACTGAAAACCTTAATAATTCTAAAAAATAGAATATTTACCTCATTTGTTCGTCTGTTTGTGGATTTGGAAGTGGTGCCATTAGAAAGCGTAGGCAAGGATACCCTCTATCACCAACAAGCATGCCATCCAGTTGTCGTTCCAAGTACCGCATATACAGTAATGAATTTTGAAATATGCGGCTGTCATTTGCACTACCCGGCCACTCGGGTACTATGTCCAAAAATTCCATTCTTGGACCGACAACAGCCTGCAACAAAGATCATAACTTTAAACAAATGAAACGAAAACCTTAGAGATTAAAAAAGAAAATGATATTCAATCATAATCGATTAACCAAAATATTTTAATCATGAAATAAAAAAATGGATGAAAACCTACTTGAACATTAAGTGAAAAGTATCCTTTTCGATTCCGAAATACTTCAGCAATATTCTGGAGTCTCGTGTTCACTAATCGCACATGCGTGCAATCAACAGCTCCATCGATACCGGGTAAACCGATAGCGCCATTGCCTTTCCCAAGGTTAACGAATAATCGCTGATTCTCTGTACGTGCTTCCACATCTCTCGGCATTTTTATATAATCCAAAATTAAAGTAGCAAGTAAATTACTCACACGAAAAATAATTTTGGACACTGTTGGTTGGGCGATCTGCATAGAGTCACCTAGCAGTTGCTACAAATAGATGTATTTTAAACAATTGTCCTCATGCACACTCTTTAATTATCAATATTTCGAATGTGAAAAATAGAATATATATTTCTAAATTACCTGAAAACTGGAAGTTACATAATACCGTAAGGTCGCGAGCAATTGAAATTGCGGTGGAATTGGCAAGCCACGATTGTTTACTTTTGCAAGCCCTTCAATAATTTTAGGCAAAATACCATGCAATACCGAATCCTTATTAAATCGGAATCGCATTTTAAACTCATTGTCGTCATAAAGCTCAAAAGGATTTTGCCTGTCACGAATGTAACGTCTAATAGCAGGCCTATTATCCGCTTCATCATCTGTCGTGTCCTCGATATCGCTAATATCAGTGTCCTCGATATCGCTAATATTAATAACTTCCATATCAAGGAATTCAAGATCCATTAAATCCATTTTCATAAGCTTTTCTTTTCCTCTGAGTTCGCTACACTTTTTCGCTCACTTTCCACTCGCTTCCTTTACCAAGTAATGGCGTTGAATGGCGTATTAATCTAAAAGGTTGACTTGAAAATATAACCTCACTTTGGGAGAATAAGGTCGTCTTAAGACGTTCTTATTTGACTGAGAATACATACGCACTTAAGCCATGCTTAAGAAGCGACTGAGAATCTCGAATAAATAAGATTTCTTAACAAAGTAAATGCTTGAGTCAATGCTTGAGTCGATGCTTATTTCCCGACTAAGAATCTAGACGGGGTCTTAAGCACTTGCTTAAGACGAACTTAAGAATAAGCAACGACTGAGAATACCGCCCACAGACTTGGAAGTTGTCCGGAGAAGGTTCGACAGAGAAGCATCTTCTTTCGCATAAGTATCTAGAAATTTGTACCATGCATGTACAAAATAATATATTGTAACAAATTGCATTGCATTTAAATTGCCAGATATTTTTATACTGGCAATTTAGAGTTTCTATGTGAAGCTTATAGAAATGAAGGGGACGCACAGGCTTGGATAATAGAAATGAAGGGGACGCACAGGCTTGGATAGAAATGAAGGAGATGCACAGGCTTGAAGGTTGTCCGGAGAAGATTAGATAGACAGAGCATCTTGTTTCGCACATGTTTCTGGAAATTTATCAAATAAGGTAAGTCGACAAAATTTGTCAAAAGACATAGACAAAAGACATTAAGAATTAAGAAAATGATGGCGGACTGCTTGCAATGTAGAGCAAGTCACATTAGTGAAGAAAGTACGCTGAAAACGCATCTCCCTTTATGCTTTTCAATCTTTTGTGAAAGACATTAGTAATACTTTAATAAAATCCACAGTAGTTAGCACGCTATTCATTAATTCATTAATTTTTTAAATTCCCATTAATAATATTTCAATTAACACCAATAAATTGTGCGTTAAAAATATTGGATCTCTTTGTTCATTTTCGCTGAATTATTACCATTAGCATTTAAATTTCCTGCTGCAAGACTTTCTGCCATATGCTCTCACCTCCTTCGGACACATTATGTAGTCGCTACACTCACTATAGCAAAAGGCCACTCTATTTCTATATAAGTAAGTTCTATGTTAAGTTGTATCCCAATAAAAAAAATAAAAAAAAGTAAAAAAATTACGCTAAGTACATGAATTATTATCTTTGTAAAAAGAAGTTAGATCCCCATAAAAAAAACTTCAGAAAAGTAAAAAAATTACGCCAAGTACATGAGTAGTATAGCTATGGGGATACTAACTCAGGTCCTCTGAGGGGAGCGCGGGGGCGGGGGGAAGTGAGGGCGCGCGGGGGAGCGCGGCGGAGAGAAACATGGGCGCGGGGTCTGCGGGGAGTGGAAGAGCGGTTGCGCGCGCACGAGTCGCGGAGTGGGGGAAGCCGCAACCGCGGAGGGGATCAGTCCGGGCCGAGCCGCCGCGGAGACCTGACCCACCGTCCCCGAAATTTTTCAAAGGGAGGGAATGACCCCCGAAAAGTCTTTTTCAGACGTTGGCCCGCCCCGAAAATTTTTTCAGACCTAACCCAGGGAGGGGACGGCCCCCGAAATTTTTTTTCCAAACCAACATGCGTCGGAAATTGTTTAATAATTTATTTTTTATCCGAAATTGTTTCGGACGATGTCGGGAAAGATCGATGTTCTTTTCTTTTACGCACCGCGTCTTCGGGACGGAAAGAGAGAGAGCATTACTTTAAAGCTAAATTCGGAGGAGGGAAAGAGAGAGAGCATTACTTTAAATCTAAATTCGGAGGGTGGGAAAGAGAGAGAGCATCACTTTTAAAGCTAAATTCGAGAGAGAGACAGCACTACATAGCGGTACAATCGCTTTCGTTCTAAAAATTTTCAAAATGATTTTAAATCTTAGCGTCGCAGCGTATCGCGCGATCGTGTGTAACTTGACTCCTCTGGAGCAGCCGCGTGCGATGACATCATTTTGGCGGCGCGAAGAATGTAATATAATTATGCGACGTCAGCAAATCTTAAAATTATGTGGCGAGGAGAAAGACGGGTAAATAAATGGAGAAATAATATAGGTTTAAGAAATTAATTATAAAATTAAAAGAATATAAAAAAAAAAGAATATAATAAAAAAATTATCGTTGTGGTGGTGGCGATGGGGACTGCGGCCGCGGCCGTCGCAGTGGCGGCGCCATTGGACGGTTCGGCACCCATGGGCGCCGCAGCCGATCCGCCATCGCAGGACCAATGACTTGTTGTAGGTCCTAGAACATATACACAAGCATTGATATAATATTTGCATATAATAAACAGCAAATGTATAAAACAATGCAAACTACTACATACCAGCGGAGGTGGCGGCGATGGAGGTGGCGACGGCCAGTGAGGTGGTGGGGGAGGCGACGGTGGTGGCGAGTTCTGGAAAAAAAAAATAGAAATCGACGATATAATATTGACACAAACGTCTGATTTGATCTCGCTCGATTTCAACGATTAAACGCGATAAATATAAAAATATTTAAAAGTACATACCTCAGGGTCACACTCCGGGGCGATCCTCTCCAATCCCATTCTTCTTCTTTTCACACAAATGAAAACTTGGCCACACTTGTCTTACGTCTTCAACGATTTGAAGACAACTGGTCTCGCTGCATCTCCAAGCTCTCGCGTATAAACTCCTATCATGAAATCGAGAAGTGCGTAGCTTTGCAAAAGTAAGATACTGTTGTTCTTTGCCATCTTCATCACAGGCCACCTGCATTTTCGCTGACCATCCTCTCCTTATTCACACGCATCTTCTTTCCCCTTTTTTTTCTTTGGACACATTATTCGACTAGATCATACCACTTTCAACATGAATCGAACATCAATCGAACATGAATCGAACCACTTTGATCATCAATCGAACCACTTTCAACATCAATCGAACATGAATCGAACATGAATCGAACCACTTTCAACATCAATCGTACCACTTTCAACATCAAACGTACCACTTTCAACATCAATCGAACATCAATCGAACCACTTTCAACATGAATCGAACATGAATCGAACCACTTTGAACATAAATCAAACCACTTTGAACATCAAACGTACCACTTTCAACATCAATCGAACATGAATCGAACCACTTTCAACATCAATCCAACATGAATCGAACATCAATCGAACATGAATCGAACGACTTTCAACATGAATCGAACCACTTTCAACATGAATCGAACATCAATCGAACATCAATCGAACCACTTTGAACATGAATCGAACCACTTTGAACATCAATCGAACATCAATCGAACATGAATCGAACCACTTTCAACATGAATCGAACCACTTTCAACATCAAACGTACCACTTTCAACATCAATCGAACATCAATCGAACCACTTTCAACATCAATCGAACATGAATCGAACCACTTTGAACATGAATCGAACCACTTTGAACATCAATCGAACATCAATCGAACATGAATCGAACCACTTTCAACATCAAACGTACCACTTTCAACATCAATCGAACATCAATCGAACCACTTTCAACATCAATCGAACATGAATCGAACCACTTTCAACATGAATCGAACCACTTTCAACCACTTTCAACCACTTTCAACCACAATCGAACCACTTTCAACATCAATCGAACATCAATCGAACCACTTTCAACATGAATCGAACCACTTTCAACCACTTTCAACCACAATCGAACCACTTTCAACATGAATCGAACCACTTTCAACATCAATCGAACCACTTTCAACATGAATCGTACATCAATCGAACCACTTTCAACATCAATCGAACATCAATCGAACCACTTTCAACATGAATCGAACCACTTTGAACATGAATCGAACATCAATCGAACATGAATCGAACCACTTTCAACATCAATCGAACATGAATCGAACCAATTTGATCGTGTATGGTACCACTTTGATCATGTATTGCACGTGTATGGTAACTTTCAACGTCTATCATACCACTTTGAACGTGTATCATACCACTTCTACGTAATTATAACTACCGTCTTAATCTAGCATACATCATGTGCAGGAGATTAGGTTGGAGAGGGTTAAGAAAAACATTTTATACATTAAAATTGATTATATTTTATTTAAGCATTTCTCTCTGGCGTTTAGACCACCAGTTGAATATTTTAAATACATTTTGCATGGCACAGTGCTTTGCGTGTCTGCCACATCGCAGAGTATTAATTACATTTAGCTTATTTAGAGATTTGATATCCTCGTAGTCAATGTCCAGCGTTTCGATGACCACGTCCATTCTCGTATCTTCATCGAGGAAATCCGCAAGCCAGTCGCGTTTCTGCAACCCTTTAACGTATACGATATGGGATGCGTCATCTTCTTCGTCGATCGCATCAGCTACAGCTTTCGTAATTAGCCGTTTAGCCATACAGTATGGAACGTCTCCATCGTCCCACCGTAGGCCGTGATGTTTTGCCACCAACCACCGTATGTTCGATTTGTCGGATTTCGTAAGAAGATATTGCGGCATCGAACTCCCGAAAATATAGTGCGAGAGAATTGTTCCCTTTCGCAGGATAGCCTCTTCCTTGACGGCAAATCTTCCATCGACGATGAACCCTTGCAGGTGAACAAATGTTGGTACGACCATTATCGATACGATTTAGAGGTCCGCTCTCTTCCAAGACAGACGAGAGAATGCACTTTTTCTCGTAAAGCATCTCGATTTTCACGATGAAATTTTCTTTTGGTAGGAATTTGACACAGGAGAGGGCGTGGCAATTTAATTGATTTTGCGCACCACGTTTGTCAGCGGATTGTATTCAACCACCCGATCGTGTAGAATCAGACAGTAGGCCGTAGTATTTATCGGCACATTCCCTTTACACTCGAATTCTATGCGCACGTCCACCGTGCCATTCTTGATCGACTCATTTTGTCGCGAGCAATCAATCACCACGAGGGGACCAAATTGTAAAAATTCGGCCACGGTGAATAATGCCTCGTTGCAACTATGTCCATAATACGATTTATGGAATTGCGTATACATATGATACAAGATGGCATGCTTATTCTTGTCAAAGTCCAAGTTCATGTCATCGTATGGGTAAAATTCCGAGTTGAGAAAAAGTTTTACATTGGTCAATTTGCAGTTGTTGAACCTAGTAACATCTTCGCTCATCACATTCCTTCGACCAGTCTGTAGAGCAAGGATAATAACTCGCGGCTTCTCCAGCTGTGCAGATGCCTTCACGGCCCACGAATGCTTGGTCGTGCTCTGTAAGAGAGGATACTCGTACAGATCCCACGATTGAAAACAAATGCTCAGGTTTTGCCCACGTTCCAAAGCATGTAGCAACGATAGCTTATTAACGTCATTTAACGTCACATGAGGCATCCGCCATTGCACGTTAAGTAATTCAATTTCTGGTTCCAGCATCGGCGATCCTATTAGAGCATTATTGTCGTCGCGCGATCGTATTAAAATCAATTCGTGACGCGCATTAATAATAATGCGTTTGTAGTTCTCACAAAATCCCAGCAAATATTTTAGCGGGATGCAAAAATTGAAATGATTTTTCAATATTGACCCATCGCGTCGTTTCAAGCCCCATCCGGCATTCTCCATATTTTTGTCTTCGCTAGATGTCAACGATACATAGTTTTTAAGTGTGCTAGTTATCCCAACGTTTCTGTTGCGATCAATCTCCACGCCATTCAGCTCGTATCGAATCTCATCGAATAAGAACGCCATGCAATTATTTCCCAACGCCACCGTTAATGTGTCGTTTGGCTTGTTTATCTTCAATTTTCCCTCCACGTAGAGGAAACTTTCGCACGGCAATGTGTATAAATCCTGCTGCTGTATGGGTATTCTTATTTCATCGCTGTATCCAAACGTTGAGTTGACATATGGGTTGTATGTGTGAGTCTCGAGCTTGACGATGCGATCGTCAAACGTCGGCTTCCCTCCAATGCTTAGAATGTCAACCATTTTTTTTTTCAACTTAACTGTGCACAATGAATCCCAATGATTTCAAAAATGCAATGTTCGCAGCACTGAGCCTCTTCTTTTTAGTATAATCAGAGCTGTTGCAGTTGTTGCAGTTGTTGTTGTTGTCGTTGTCGTTGTCGTTGTCGTTGTCGCTGCCGCCGCTGCCGCCGTTGCCGCCGTTGCCGCCGTTGCCGCCGTTGCCGCCGTTGCCGCCGTTGCCGCCGTTGCCGCCGTTGCCGCCGTTGCCGCCGTTGCCGCGTTCTTTTTAGTATAATCAGAGCTGTTGCTGTTGTTGCTGCTGCTGCTGCTGCTGCTGCTGCTGCTGCTGCTGCTGCTGCTGCTGCTGCTGCTGCTGCTGCTGCTGCTGCTGCTGCTGCTGCTGCTGCTGCTGCTGCTGCTGCTGCTGCTGCTGCTGCTGCTGCTGCTGCTGCTGCTGCTGCTGCTGCTGCTGCTGCTGCTGCTGCTGCTGCTGCTGCTGCTGCTGCTGCTGCTGCTGCTGCTGCTGCTGCTGCTGCTGCTGCTGCTGCTGCTGCTGCTGCTGCTGCTGCTGCTGCTGCTGCTGCTGCTGCTGCTGCTGCTGCTGCTGCTGCTGCTGCTGCTGCTGCTGCTGCTGCTGCTGCTGCTGCTGCTGCTGCTGCTGCTGCTGCTGCTGCTGCTGCTGCTGCTGCTGCTGCTGCTGCTGCTGCTGCTGCTGCTGCTGCTGCTGCTGCTGCTGCTGCTGCTGCTGCTGCTGCTGCTGCTGCTGCTGCTGCTGCTGCTGCTGCTGCTGCTGCTGCTGCTGCTGCTGC